>CM060560.1:28390824-29810824 GCA_030625065.1 Alectoris magna | reverse complement strand
CATTAAAACAAACAAACAAACAAACAAACAAACACCTAATGTTAAAAAAAAATTCAGTCAACTGTAAAATTCTTGTTTGCATCAGCACTTTCTTAGCACAGTCAAATCACATTACAAAAGTAAAAATTGCATCGCATGCGGATCTTCCAGGTTTGGCTTCTGAAAAAGGCTATTTTCTAAGGCAGGAAACACTTTCCTCAAAGTTTAGCTTTATTTGGAAACAAGTCACAAATCCTTACTGATATGAGTGAGTTATTCATTTTTCATTGGAAGTCTCCTGACCTTTTTAGCACAAAGTTTCTCCTCGTTTCTGAAACTTTCTATGGGCACTA
Organism: Alectoris magna; assembly: GCA_030625065.1. Taxonomy (NCBI): domain Eukaryota; kingdom Metazoa; phylum Chordata; class Aves; order Galliformes; family Phasianidae; genus Alectoris; species Alectoris magna. The sequence goes on along the minus strand of CM060560.1, from coordinate 29,810,492 downwards.
GACTTGATACTGAAAATGACAGTATTGAAATAGAACAGTGAACTTTCCTATGTAAAATTTACACTGTTGAGATATGTGCTTGCAAAAGGGGTAATTACTCTTCAGTTTCACATTTAGAGTTCGAAAACAAATTGCTTGTGGATTACTGGCAGCTACAGCTTGGGTGCTGACACTTAACTGTTTGTTATTAATACGCAAAGCAATTAATGTAATTATAAATATGGAAAAGAAAAATATCAGCACTATTTACATTAGTTAGCTACTAGGAGGTAAAATACTTTGTCAGCTGTAATACAATACAAATTGCTGCAAAGTGTTTAATACAATTATAACATGTAGATATTCAAAGCACTACAGTTTATATATTCTAGGTCTGTCCTCCTGGGATCAATTTATGATACACTGTGCTGGATATCTCATCTTTACAAAATCACGTTACTTAGTTCCTATGTTGCTACCACACAGTTTACCTACATGTGAGATTTCAGACCCAAACCCTGCATTCTGAAGAGCAGTGCATATTGCTGGGATACACAGAGACAAGAAGCATACGTGTGATGAGTATAGACAGAATCATAGAATCGTTTGAGTTGGAAGGGACCTTTAAAGGTCAGCTAGTCCAACCCCACTGCAATGAACAGGGATATCTACAGCTAGAATCTACAGCTAATATCCACCCAGAAAGCACAACACATGACTATGCACCTCTCTTCAATTCTACATCTTCCTCAAGCAAGCACTATTTAAAAAAAAAAAAAGAAAAGCATAGCAGAACCAACAGCAGATCATATCCCTTCACTGCATTGGTTTCTTGGGTGTTCACATAAAACAAACATCTTTCATTTAGACATTTACCTCCACCCCATGGCTACACAGCACATCCTGACATGCAGCAGCACTGTAAGGGAGGTTCAGGAGGTCTAAAGAAGAATCTCTTGCAGGTGACAGCCTGTTAGGTGAAAGGTGGACACTCACATCCTATGTGGCCTGTCCTTTTGTAAATACTCAGTCACTAAGCCGTTTATGCAGAAAGGCTTACCTTTATTTTCCTTCCTGTACCTTCATTTTCTTGCATTGGGAATTAAATTTGCATGCAGAAGTACTAATATAAATGGAGGCCAAAGCTAAACAAGACTATTTCAAAGCTCCGTATTAATGCTTTAATTTTTAAGTCTGACAGTGGTGTAACACTTTAATGACATCCTCACTTAATAACACTGCATGTTACTTGGTAACATACAGCATGTTTAACAATGTGACTCAGCTCCAATTGTTCTAGGGAATCTGAAGACAACTTTGTCTCCATATTCCCTTGTACCAAAGAGTCGTGCTTGTAATCACCTATTGTAAACACATATTTTCTACCGTGGCAAAGGGAGACAAGCAGTCGCAAGTCAGAAAAGGTAAATGCTTTAACATGGAACCTCTTTGCATAACTTTGATAAATGGAAGGGACAACATAGAGGAGACACGTGGTACTAAATACAGGGAACTGCCTAGGTGGGGAAACAGAGGGAAAATTAAAAATGAGCAGGGGAATGCTAAAACTGACACCTCCTCTAACCAGACCAAATCGCTGATGCCCAGGGGTGCTGCCTGATGCACAGCCTTGCTTGGCTTCCCAGCTGTGCCACCAGGCTGATCCAAAGCCCACTGAAAACAGCAAAGCCCTAAGTAAGAGCCAGAACACAAGCCTTTCAGCCATCATTCATTCCACTGCATGGAGTAAGGAAGCATGGGTGCAGCCAGGGGAGGCAGGACACGGGAGCCAGGGGACTGCCTATGACAGTGGGTGACCACTGCCCCTGCCAATGGACTGCAGGGCTCCACATCCTATGGCCTACCACCTGCAGAAAAGTGTGCAGGCCTGTGGCTGAACCTCCCTGCTTCTGCCTGCTTGTCACAATCCAACATTACTTTCTGTGTTTAATGTTTCAGATCTGCACGCAGTTAAAAAATAAGTCAGAGCCTGCCAGTTATTTCTCCAAGGTTTCCGAACACAAACTTTGCAGTTCTTCTGCTGTTTTGCACAGGCTGCCGCAGATGGAAGACAGATATCTGTCCGCCAACGTTTGAAGAGGACCAGATTTTTTTGTTTAGAGTTTTTCGCTGTTTAGCACTCCCAATAGTACAATCAGCCAGACCAATCCTTCTCTCCGTAACAAGTGCACACACGAACGAGCACGAGATACCATTGTCTGTGCAGGATTCACACGCACAGAGACATCTGCAGAGCATTGGGACTGCCTTGACAGTTAGTTTTGGAAAGAGAGAGGCCAGCTTCTTCTAACCTGGCTTGGAAAGCTCTAAAACTGATGTAACGTCCTGCCAAAAGGCATCTCATTTACTGAAAGGGAAGGAAAACAATGTTGCCCAGTAGCCATTCCAGCTACCATCAGATGGGAAGATTTGCTATTTCCAAGTAACTGAAATATCTGAGGGAAGCTGTGGCCCTGGTGCAGCCTATTGCTAAGTCAGCTATGCTTCCTTCCCAGCTGATGGCTGCCAATTCAGACTGACCTCACATCCCCCCGCCGGAGTCATAGCCGTTCTCTGCCATCACACCCGATCCTCCTCAAAAGTTTCCACACCTTCCAGACTCATCACAACAACCCTGCAAGAATAAGCTGAAGCCAACCTGACACAACAGATTTCTCTCTGCGGCGCACATATGTCACAAAGATTGCAGTTCATCACCTACGCTTCTCAAATGTTGCTGAGCACGCTCAAGTGGGATGGCGCTTGTGCAAACAGGGCAGCACTGATGCTTCATTTTCTTTCTTTCTTTAAATGAGAGTGGAAAAAGAAAACTTGGTTAACATAAATCTGTTTGAAGTTAGGTTCACAATTCATGCTCAGTGAGCTGTATCTTGCAGGGTCCAACAGCTGCTCAGAAAACTGCCACCTTTTCCTGGAATCTTGTGCACAGCCCTGGGAATGAGGCTGAGCCTGAACACTTCAGGGCTTAAAGATTTCTTCCCCATGCAGAAGGGTGGTGTCACTGGGTGGTGCCTGAATGACTGCATGCACGCAGGCACAAGTTTCCAGGAGCAACGGAAAGTAAACTATGCCATAAAAGTCATACGGCGCTTGCTGCTTTCTTTCTTGTGAATGACGTCTTGGGAAAATTTCAGGAAGAAAATGAATGCTGACAGCTGACAGGCACGGGGCAGTGCCTCAAGGGAAGTGGGGAAATGTGCTTCCCCATGGACAAAGGCACTGGCAGAGGGAGGGGAGAGGACAGGCGGCTGCTCTCCCAGACAGGGATTAGAAGTCGCAGGTGAACCAAGGCCACCTGCCCTACTAATAGCAGCAGCTTCCTGCTCAAAACAAGAAGCAGGTTCACATATTTGTTCTGCAGTTGGGTTCAGACGTAAGCTGCAACACAGATGTTCACAGGGCACAAAGGGGACGCCCAGCAGAGCTGGCTGCAAAAGAAAATTTACGGGAATGACAGCAAGTTTCCTTTTACAGCAGGCTCTCTAGAGAGGCAGTAAAAGGGAAGCTCATTCTGATTTTTTTATTTTTTTTTTTCCTGAAGCTCCTCCTTGTGAAAGATCCCACCGCTGCCAATCTCCAGAGACTGAAAATGAATTAGAACAAGAAGGAAAAAGCAAAAGCCATGGGAAAGAAAAATAAAGAAGCAAAAGAGAAAAAAAACAAAAAACAGAACAAATGAGACAGAAATGTATCACAAGGAGGGAGAGCATAGAGGAAAAGGGGAGAAGTAAAAGCATATCACAAGATTGAAGAAATATTAAAGAAACAATAAGAAATAGGGTTCAGATATTTTGTACATACTCTGGAAACATCATGAAACATAACATCCTCAAACAGACCTGGACACAGACCTGAACATCCGGTAGATCCAGAAGTATGACCATCATACATTAAGTAAACCAAGGAAGTATCTGACCCCATACACAAAATGGAGACAGTAGTTCTCCAGTTTCTGTCAAGCATCTTGGGACTTACAGAGGAAACACAGTATGAAAACAGTTTGCATTCTAATTCTTATACAAGAAGCAACTTCTTTCAAAATCCACCTCTTGGGTCTCTTATGGCAAAACCTACTCCTGAATTTATTCCCTAAGAACAATTCAGCCTCTATGCCACTATAAATTTCTTCAAAGTTTCTCACGCAGATCAAAATAAGTTCAATTGTTACATCCACACATTTGAGAAGCCTTTTCCTCTTTAGAACTGAGATGCAAATACTGTCTGATTCTGTAAACTCTTTAGAAAGAATAAAACCTTCCACATCTTCTTGTTTTCCCTTCTCTACTGCTAGGAGCTCAGCAGCACTTCAAGCATCATAGTGTGACCTGAGTTTTAAAAAAGAAATCACCTAAAAAATTGCTTCATTATATGCAAAAATGTACTTCTCAAATTGCCTGAATATTTTCTGTAAATGTTCCAAGTAAATTACCAGCTTCACTGAAATACTTGAGAAAATTTCCAGGAACTTCAGCATGCCCAAAATTTCAATTTTTATGGCCTTTTTCTTCAAGCATTTAGTCACATTCATACCTTTACTATCATCAGCACTTGCAAAGAAAACCAAATGAAACACAGACAAAAGCTAGTTAAAGCACAGCCTTAAGTAAAGGAGGACTCAGAGTAGAGTCACTTCTTTCGACTCACTTTCTCACTTGCTCATAGAGACTTTTCCTTCATTTTGAAGATAAATTTGTGCGTTTGGCTACATGCTTCTCTCTGAGTAGCAGTGAGCATCATGCACTTCCCAATTTCTGCCATACAAATACCACATTATTGAAAATTCAGCCTGCAAAGATCCATCATACTGTCCCATTCATGGTAAATTAGATATATTAAGAACTTTACAAAGTTCAGTCTTAAACAAAACTCACAGATATTCTGAATCATCCAACACAAAATATGAATATATCTGTTGCACTTACCTACTTATTGCAGGTATTCTCCAAGTTTCGAGAAGCATATAACCAAAAACTGCTCCAAATTCAGAGTCCAAAATCTGGAAAAGAGATAATATGTACAAGTCACTAAAAGAATAAAGCTGAAGACTACAAATGAAAAGAAGAAGTATCATCATACTTGGAAATAAGTTTATGAGCTGATCCCGCTACAGTTGTGCATAACACAGGATGTTGTAGGTGATAAAACTGATGGTATGATAACTTAAATTTTACACATGTAATAATAGAGAGGTCCTTAGGTGTGAATATGAATTCAAAATTAGTAAAAAGCTTAGTAAAAAGCTCTGAAAGTACATTGAATTTCCAAACAGCAGTTTTGCTTCAACTATCTGTACTGAAAGTACAAAAGCAATGTTGTCAAGATGCAAAACTGATGATGGCATAGAAGAAAATAAGAATGTATTAGGAAACCACAAACATCCCTATGTACATTTAAGCAGTTTTCTGCCTTTAATTTGTAGCAGGACAGCGATGGGAACAGGGAAACCACATGAAAAAAATCAAAGACATCATCATGTGCATTCCTTCTGTCCAAAAATGCTGAATGGGGCAGTTCTGCTACAGATGTGAAGCTCTAGATGCACATTTTTGTAAGCGTATGTAACACTTACTTACAATTAGTCCTAGAGTATTTGTAAGTTTTCCTGGTCATTCCTGCACAGTGACAGAGAGTAAGGCATTTCATAAGTCTCATGTGCTTAAGAAAGCAAAAAGAGAGGAAGAAGATACATTAACGGAAAGAAACAGGTTCAGCAGACTAGGACAAGACATAAGGAAAGAAAAAAAAAGGAGAAAAAAACTAGCTAACATGTCCAAATGATCTTGGTCTGATCTTTGCTCTCTGTACAGTGATTTCTGAGATGACCTCATCAGCTTCACCAGCATGAACAGATGCTGCACTGAGCATTTCTATTGCACCAACAGCATCTTTGAATTCTGCAGCAGGAAACAATCTTCCAGACAGTGCTGCAAAACAGCCACAACTCTAAAGAAACCTCAAGTACACATTAGAAAAAGCCTTGCCTCTTTCCTTTCTCTAAAATTTTGCTTGAGCTTTCTCCTGTAGCTGCACCACTGGTACCCACCACACGATTCCCAGAGTCTGCAAAGTGAATCACCCCAGCAGTTAGATGAGTCAGTCACAGAGCAGCCCATACCCACTACGCATCAATGGTCACCTGGCTGGGAGCACCTAGGTGCTGCAGCTGAATAGCAGGCATTTTCTTCTCCAAAGGCTCTACCCACCAAAAGAGTCCTAGATTCCCTCTGTTCCCTTCTGTGAGCTGGCAATTTTCAAGCAGGGAGACAAAATGTAAATATCAGCATGGATAATTATTTCACTGCTCATTTTTTTTGCAAGATAATCAGACATAAAGATAAGGCTGTCTCTGTGAGGCAGAAGCAGTAGAAATTTTTATCCAGCAACTGCATGAAAGATTTTGTCAATTCTTCTTACAAAAGCAACAGTTCACTGATTTGTAGCTGCTGCCTACTTTCATGTGTAAAAACAATGACTACACAAATCCCTCACAGGTCTTCTCTACATATTTTCAGGCAATCTCCATAAACATGACAATAGCTAGAGTTATTTATTCTATATGCTATCTTGCCATTCGGGCTGCTGATGTCAACCGCAGAGAAGCCAGACTCAGCAGCTCACACTGCATCACAGGGAGGCACGGGTAACACCGCACCTCTGCCCTTCACATCTCCTATTCAGTTCCCCAAAAGAGATTTCCACAATAGGGAGCAGAGGAATCACAAAGAGAATTCCATTAATGTTAACGTGTAAATCAGTGAATACCACCTCCAAAAGCAGTGGGGGCTGTTTTGTATGTAATATCAATAAGAAGCAATTGCAAGATCAAAGTGTGGCCAAAATTTACTCTTTATCTTTTGAAATAATGTCTTCTGCTTTTCTGCATTTACTTCTCCAGCAATCAGCTTTATAACACTTTTCTCATGTACATTTATTTCCTACACTATGCTTTGGGTTGGAATTAGACAATCTAGTGTTGCAGTTGATGCCCCATCTCTGGAGACTTCCAAGATGAGGCTGGATCAGGCCCTGGGCAACCTGATCTAGCTGTGGTGTCCCTGTTCATTGCAGGGGAGCTGGACTAGATCACCCTCAGAGGTCCCTTCCAACTCAAAGGATTCCATCATTCTATGATCTCTGAGGTCCCTCCCAACTTAAGCGATTCTATGGTTCTCTTTTTCCCCTCGTCTCTTACCCACGTTAATGGTTCATCCTCTGCAATGGACTACAAGCCCTCACACTACCTCACCTGAATAGGAGTTATCACTCATCATCAGGCACCTAAATGCATGCTGATGCCAGGATGCAACTATCTTAAGCAGAGCGGTCTTTATGATGGACAGTAGAACCCAAGTTCAATCAAGTACCCAAGTAGAACCAAGAGCGGTCAAGACCAACAAAACTTCTGTTATAAAGGTAACCTTGAAAACATGAACCAGGTGTAAAATTCTCCTAATGTGATAATGCATGAAAGAATATCATTCAAAGACACATCTCAAGGGATTGCTGACCTGGGAATTTGTCACATATTTATAGAGAAACACTGTGAATTTCTGCATGGCCGAGGCAGCTCTACGTCAGCCAAACTTTGCAACCAAAATTAAGAAAAATTACATGCAGATACACACACACAATTTGCTGTGCATAACATTATCAGCTTTTATTTTAGAAATGACCACCCATCTATCTGTTCCAAAAGATCTCATAGGGTTATTAAAAGATGCCAAGAAAACTTTGCGCTTGTAGCACACTTTCTATCTTTAATAACACCAGCTGTCACTTTTGCAAATGCACCATGCCCTCCACAGTTATCCCATATTCTGCAAACACCAAAAAAGCCCCCAAACCCTCCCATGGTTATTAACATCTGCTTCATTTACTGATACTGACAAACTGAAGGACAAAGGCATGATTTAACAGATTGTTCTGTGCAAAGAAACAATGCAGTTCACAAAAGGATTCATCAAATGCCCCTGTCAGAAAGCCTTACAGAGCACAGCTTAATGAACGTATGCAAATTGCTGTAATATATAAAATGTCTGCTACCACTTCAACAAGTAATGTGCTTATGAAATCTATAGAGAATGGTAAGATAGATCAATCCAATTTGTCTTTGAAATAAAGCGATTTGGTTTCCTCAAGATAATTTCAATCTCTTTTTTTTTGAATGCCTTGTGGCATGACAGCAATACATTACATACAACGAACTACCACTTTAGACCCTAGAAGATGTGATTATTCAATAGAAAAAGCACCAGACAAACTGGAAGCCCACTGGTACACTTCAATATTTTCCTTCAATGTTTTGACACGCTGGCAGTTCTAAAAAATTGGTATTTGCAAGCCTTGCTGCATTTAAACAACCTCAATATTTTCTGCACTTGCTTGATGCGGGACTGAAGCCTGAGTTTAAGTTGGGGTAAAATTCACCCCATGAAGAACTGCTCCAATCTGACAGCACATCAAAAAACAATGTCCAGCCAGGACATTAAATACAATTAAACCCACCCTTTATAATTCTAATGAAAAAAAAGAATAGAACAGCATAGTGATCTCATCAGAAACTATGTGCAACCGCTGGATCTTGACTTTGCTATTTAGGCCTAGAAAGGTGTGGAAGAGATGGTGTGCCACATGGCACTGTGATGTACCGTGGTTATATCCTTTAAAGACCTTTTTTTTTTTCTTTCAACACATCTGTCAGAAGGAGCTGAGGTAGAAGCAGTGACGTGTTGGGGTTCCAATGGTCTACATCATTGTTTTTGCACTGCTTTTCTTTTTTCTTCCTTTTTTTTTAAGGGCACTTCTCACCCTTTGCAAAAAGCACTCCGAGCATCATCAATACCAACGTAAAACCGATTCCACTTCAGTGCCAACTGAAAACTGAAAAACTGAAAACTATGAGTGTTTATTGTTTTATCCCAGTTGGTCTATCTACTTACTTGTGTGCAAATGAGTGTATATAGGTGAGGTGGGAGGAAAAGAGGAAAAGGGAATTTTTTGAGGTTTTGCTTTATTTTATAATTTGACCACCTTTGTACACTTTCTCCAGTTATCCAAATGCTGCAAATACAGAGCACAAACTATTTGGCCTCTTCATCTTCCTTTCAGACACATTTCTCTGGAGTCTAGGATGGAATAAGTCCAGGGCACGGTCTGCCAGCTCTTTTACATGCTATTTATTAGATCTAAAATTTTCCAGCTGGAAGGTGTCCATTGCATTCTACAGAATGCAAGTTTTCATAGGAAATAAAAGGAACTCTAGAGCTGGGAGTGCAAAAGGGAAACAAACAAACACTCTCTAAATAACACTTTACTGGGTGATTCTTTGCTCATTTATGCTCACAGTGTGAGTATGGTGAGAATGTTTGTTGATAGTCTTACAAGAAAAGAATTCCCCTGCTCAAAACAATTGTCTAATAAATAAACAGCTTCAACTCTTACATCATCCATTATGTATTTCACATTACTGTATAAGTAATTACTATCAAAGACAGACTCAAGTTTTGCTCACTGCCTTAGGCAAAATGACTAAATTGGACAGCACTCAACACAGGATTTTCAAATCACAGGCAAGCAGATACTACACCAAGAATTATCTAAACTGTATCACAAAGCCCAGGCTGAAGCACAGTGTCAGAAATGTGTTGTGATCTCCTCATTTCACAGGCATTAATTCGTCAATACCCTTCTATTTTGCTACACTGAATATGCAGTGTGTATCAGACACTATGGAAAAGGTCTCTACTTCCCTGCAAAGAGTATACACTGAAATAACTGCAAGTTTTTTAAGAATTGGGTTTGTATCCAGCAATTCAGAGGTGAGATCCTTAATAATTGATATCAGTTTCAGATGCCAGGTAGTAACATTTAACAAAGCAGGCTGCTCTCATTCCTGTATTAAAATTTACAAGATGGTGGGTTTCCTGGCTTCCCTTTACATTCATTTGAAGACTGAAACCTGGGAATAAATGGACATGCCAAGCCTTTCTTTATTATACCTCATTTTTCAGAATTACCCTTTCAGGTTCCATGATTACCATCCCTATTTTAAATTTGTTCTTTTTAACATAAATCTACAAGTACAGAAAAATGTCTCCCCTTTTGACAGTACAGTGAGGCCAGCAGGTTCACAGTCGGTAAAGTTAATAAAGGCAAATTAAGGAAGCTCTATCTCATACCTTCCCTCTTATCTCCTGAACCCATGTGAAATTATACTAATTATCCCAACTAAAATTAAACATTCTAACTTTTCTCTGGAAGAGAAGGAACAGATTATTCTTGGGAGCCAATCTTCTTACAGCTCCCCTAAGATACAACACCTAATAGACTTCAGAGAGAAAAAAGAAAAAAAAAAAAACAGAGCCTCCTGTACAGATTTCAGTTTCAGTCTAATGAAACTGCTTCAATAAAGTGTATTAACCTGTACACCACCATTGACAAAATTACAGTCACGCTGTGTGCAATGGAGTGTGCTACACGATAATGCAATAAAACATTTTTTTAACCTATTACTTGGTGGGGTGTTTTTTTTTTTCCCTCTTCAGCAACATTAGTATTTAAAGTCTGTGTTCTCTGCTTCAACCAAATAGGCAGGAAGTGGAGTCAATCAGTGTCAACCCAGTCCCACATCTCTCCCCGCGAACAGATTCCTGCCACCCATCACAATGAGAATATTCACCCATCGCTGTTACGGACAGAGTAACTACACTGGACAGCAGCTTAATCAATACAGCAAATGGTTTCTGGGACTATCCTGAACTGACAGTGAAGTAGATTAGAAAGTGAAATCCTTTCTTTGATTGTCTTCTTGGCAAGCTAGTACAAACCAATGTTCTCTGCTGAAAAAGTAAAATGAGGAGATGATATATAAGAATTCAGACCCTTCTGGGCTCAAGGAGCTAATTCTGAATGGCTGACAACGTCCATTTTCCATGACTGGATTCTCCAAGCTATCTGTGGGAAAAAGTAGGAAAGGACACCCTGCACTGTCTCAGAAGCAGCATTTACATTGCAAAGATTCCCAACCCAATACACTTCTGGGAAAGAACAAAGAGTTGAGCAACTTTACAGTGGCAGGCACTTCTGAAGGGGAACGGTCCACACCTCCCCTGACACAGACAGAAAACACAACCACTGCCTTGGGGTAGACAGTGCAGAGCCTATGCTACCCTGCTGCATCCCTGCAGATGGCCTGAGATCTCCAGGTGTGCTTTCATCACTGAGGTTTAGAGACTGGAATAGAAGTCCAGTATGGAAATACACACTTTTATTTTTTTGTATTTTAAAAGAAAGGCAGAAAAACCAAGCTGCACTGCTTCATTCTGAAAGACTTGGTAGGCAATTCAATGCATTAGATGGAATACATTTCAAACCCTGCCGTTCTTCAACTACTGTGACAACTACTGAGAAAATCCTGTTCAAATAATCACAAAGAGGAGTTCCAATAAATTGAACACAGATCACATTTTTCAGGACTAAGTCTTATAAGGACAACATAGGTAAGGTTGGCATGCCCATCACATTCAGTTGCCTGGGAAGGTCCTTAATTAAAATCCAGCACTGTAACATCTGAAGATTAGGATACCACATAGCTGCATAAAAGGACGAACCATTCAGAACCAGTCACCAGTAAAGCTCAGCCTCAGCAATCACAGGTGGGTCAAGAAATGCATAGAAGAAACACCATATCCTCTTTCAAAGGAGGATCACCCTGTCCTCATTAAAACAGACAGCCACAGTAATGGAGGCCAGCAACAACTTGTAGGTGTTTGGTCACAGTTATTTTTAGCTTTAAAGAATGGCCTACTTTCCTTCTTGTCTCATAAGCAGGCTGTGAAGACAAGCAGGATCAAGAACTTAGAAAGGAGCCTAGAAAGCCCTTCTCGGCAGTCATTTGTGCCTTCAGCTTGAAGCGGAGGACAGGCACCAAGACATCATCCTCTGAAAAATCACAAATGATGAGGAGTAGCACACATAGGTTGTTAGCAGACTAGTGGCAGAATGAGTTCACATCATGATGATACAATAGTATAAGGATAGAGGAGCAGTTTTAAGCAAAGGTAGCTAAAAATGCTACCCCTGCTCAACACACATTCCTCCAAGGCATTCTCGTCTCCAGGACAGTAACGCTTCAGAGTTAAATATCCCAAAACAATCCTGTATTGTGTCTGTTAGCATTAGGATGAAGCTGTGGTATGCCTGTAGCCTGTGAGGGTTTCATGCCTGTGAGAATGATGAGGATAGCTGCATTTTGCTCCAGAAACTGTGAGTTAAGAGCAGAACCCTGTCATCTGCCAAGTTTTCAGCATAGGTTTTGGCTGAGAAAAGTTTGAGCATAGTGTTTGGGCAGCAGTACTGAAGGAGTATAATACCCAGGGGGGGGGAACTGGATTCTTGTCTAGTTCTTGATCTTGCTTTGTCCAGGAGGACCACACAGTATCTGCTCTGCAGAGACACACCGACCACAGAATCCCTTCCTAACACCACTAAGAAAAGACCAGAATCAAGAGATTCTGGGGGGAGGAAGACAGCTGACATCCCCATCTTCAAGGCCTGGCAACAGCAAGGAATTTCTTATGCTGACCTCTCAGATTGAGTCTTCCTGGCATCTGCCAGCAAACAGCAGACTCCATGAACCACTGGATTCAACATACAACAGATTATGGTGTCAGCACATGAGAAGTTGTTAGCCTCCTTTCTCATTCCCCTTTGGTACCACTATAACTGGATATTTACATTGTATGATATTCATATTGTATGTTTGCTCAGGGACATGACTTAGCGGAGGGTTGTTAGAGTTAGGGTAGTATGGTTATGTCGTGGTTGGACTCAATGATCATTAAGGTCTTTTCCAACCTAAGCAATTCTATGATTCTATGATTCTGTGCTTAATTTTGTTTTTGGTTAACCGCTGTAAATGTTCCTATGTGTGATAACGCATAATGCAGAAAACCTTGCACAAATTTACCAAATTCTATCTTCAATCTATTTGGGTTTTCAACTTTAATAATATGTTTGGAGTTTATTCCAGAACTTCAGTACTTCACCTCTTGGGATGTCTGAAAAATTTATTTTAATTTTCAGTCTAAACTCTTTCAGGATTAATTAATAAACATGTTAACCTGTACTGATATTATCCCTCAATTTCAACAGCTCCTCTCCCTCTCCGGTATTTACTCTCGAAATGTATTTAGAACAAATTTTCTGCCAAGATACTATATACCAATTACAGGGAATGGAGGCTTAGCTTATTTTGCCATCAAACCTGCCAGAAGGAAACCATCTACTGGGAAACTGGGAAACCATAATTTAACTTCTCCCCCCCCCCCCCAATGAACAAAACACAGATGCTGATTTCTTTTCCTAGTTATTCCATTTTAAGTTAGGAATTATTACAGCTGCATGGAGAGCAAGCTGAAACCTATGGCTAGCCAAAAGGCAAGGATTGCACCTGAGCAGTCATTTGCCTGGGGCTACACGTTAAATGCAGTTTGGATTCTGAGCACTAAGCCGTCAGCAAAGGACAAATATGTAATCAAGAAAGGGAGAACTGTAGGCATATGCCATGAAGCAGCCATCTTACTAGAGGACCTGGAAAATGAAAGACACTGACTACAGCCTTCCTCCAGCCCAGTGAGACTTGAAAACCTAAGCAGCTGAAACCTAGATCCCCTGCTCTGTACAGGTAAGTGCTGCACCTGTTCCATGTCTATGCAAAAGGCAGTTTTATCCACTCCCCAGTTTTTCAGTGTAGTCACCATACTTCTGCATTGAATTCAGTGCCATTTGGATGTGTTAGGGAGATCTCAGCACACCCAGTACATCAGGCTTCACTGGACTAAGCTCCCCAGTGCTGTCTCCAGTATGCACCATTGCCGTAGAGAGCATCAAGACTTCTCTCTTCTCTAATCACGATACCTCAATGTGCACAAAATTTGCCTTTGAATACCAAGGGAAGTATTTGGTCTAGGACAGAAGGACTGATGAGTGTAATTCAGGTGACCCTCCGGCACAGTTGCTCTGTATTGATTTCCATAACTTCAGCACCAGGGTGAAGAATTTGTCTCATCAACTGCAGATGTCAATACTGGAACACATCACCTTGGGCTACCCTTAATTGAGAAAGAGAAATAGTTACCTTGAGGGCTCAATTCTTCTCATCATAACATGGATATTTAAAATGGCTTAGATGAATTGCACCCAACTATAGGGTCCAATGATCATAAAAGGAACCTAGGGAGAATAGCTTTGATGGAGGCACTTACACTAGATAACTCAAGGTGGTTTAGATAAGTCTTACTGCTGAAGTCTGCCTCAGGAGAGCTGCCATTCAGACAAATTACAGATCTGAAGTCAAAAACAGGAGTTTAAAAGATGGGTTTTCAATGACACCGGGATCTAATCTGTAAGTCTTTATTCAGTCCAGCCTTTTCTTGTTGAATTTTAAATAGAAGAATTTGAGATTTGGCTTAATGATAGCTGCAATAAATGTCGTCATTAATCTAGGAAGATTGATTTATTAGAAAATACTAAAATAACTAAATATGTATAGCTTGACTAAAGCCACAGTTGAAAGAAAAGCATGATAATTATCTACAAGCTCTGGAAGGATGCACACACTAAGGATTACTTTTTTTTTAATAGGGATTTTCAGGAAACTATAGCTAAGAGTAATGTGATTATACTGAGCAAAGTAAAATTTAGGCTGACAGGAAAAAAAAATCCTAATAATGAAATGTATTCTATAGTAGAATAATCTTCCAAAGGAAATTGGCTGAAGTCCAATCACATCTAAAGCCAAGTGGACAGAGATCCGCAGAGAACAACCCTGCATTAGCTGCAAGATGGGCCAGATGACTCGACAGCATTTTTTCATTTTTAAATTCCTATCATTCCACTGTACAAAATAATCCAATAAGCCAAAGTGAGAGGGAAGTAGGCTTAGTAACAACTACACGGCTGTCTCTTCTCTGAGGTCTGCATAGAGCCATCAGTGTGTCTTGCAGGAGGGAAGGAACATCTGTATGCGGTCGGAATACCCTGTTAATTTGGTGCTACAAAGTCTTATGCTTTCTGTCCCCTTCTCCTCCTAGCTCCATTCCCTAATAAAATGGCATTACTACAAAAATCGACCCTGTGTTGTAAATGTATCAATCATGATTTTTGCTGCACCAGCTCTCATAATTGGTTTAAGCCTTCTTGATCTCAGACGCCAATTGCTGTTAAACAAAACACAAAAAATAAATAGCCTGTAGGCACATATTTCCAATGAAATAATCTTGCCACATGTTGATCTGCAAGGATTATGGTAACAGTGTTTCATGAAGTTACAACACTCATTTTTAAAGCTGTCCAATAGTTTACTCTAATTTTGAAGTGGCTTTGACAGTTATAGCTAAAAAATCTTGCCAAGCATCTGTGTTAATATACCCTCTGTTCTCTGCTGCACTGCAGCAGCAAATAACAGGAGCCTTCTTAAGAAATGACTAGTCAGTTCAATTGTGGATTTGGTTTCCCTCACCAGGGACTTTTAGATAGCCTTAACAATCTATATAAAAAGAATATTTTCTGAATAAAGCGTTTTCAACTGTAACTCTAGCTTTCTCCAATCCATTGCAATTCCACTTTTCCCACAGCAGTCTCACTCTGTAATGCAGACCAAATCTCTTCTACCCACTTCATGAGTGGCCTGAGATTCAGAGAATGTATTTATGGTGTGTAGTGAAGGATGTCTGTTCCAAAAGGGATTTTAGAAGAACATCATCACCTGAGCATCATGGAATCATGAACAGGTTGCCCAAGGAGGCTGTGGATGCCCCATCCCTGGAGGCATTCAAGGCCAGGCTGGATGTGGCTCTGGGCAGCCTGGTCTGGTGGTTGGCGACCCTGCACATAGCAGGGGGGTTGAAACTGGATGATCATTATGGTCCTTTTCAACCCAGGCCATTCTATGATTCTATGGTTATTCCATGAATATGTGTGTTGTACCTTATTTTACTCCATGGCTTTTTTTTTTTTTTTTTCCTAAAGTGGTCAAAAACAACACAAACAGGATTTCTGTTTTCCTAAAGATGGAACATTAATGGAAATAACATAGGAAAACAGTGACCAACAGTTCATAGCTTATATCCCTAATTCTAAATTATTCTCATAATTTCTCCCTGGCTTCTCTACCTTCTCCAACAAAATTTGCAAATCAGAACTCAAATTACTATCATTCTCTCCTTTTTCAAAGAAAAGAAATACAATGTTAAAACTTTATACACATAATCCTTTAAAATGCTTGTCAATTTGAGATTTTTCCTTCTTCCTTGTCTTGAGATAAGAGATACAAAACATGAATTACCCTTAACTGATACAGCTGCTAATTCCCACTGCTGGCAACAGAGCAGAGGCTGTAAAATGGCAGCTGTGCCCCTGCAGTCTACCTGTGCAAGAAACTGATACTGCCTTAGTAAAAGTGACTCACTGCTTTTAAGTCACCTGAAAGTGTGCCAAGAGAAAAACTGACAGCCACATCAGGGTGAGGCATCGACTGCTGTGGGTTGATGTTCACAGAGCATTCGGAGACATTCAAGGTCAGACTGGGCCGGGCTCTGAGCACCCAGACCTAGATGTAGACATTCCTGTTCATTGCAGGGGAATTCGACCAGATGGCCTTTAAAGGTCCCTTCCAACTCGAAAGTTTCTATGGTTTTATGATTCTATGGCCCTATGCTATCAGAGACAGAGCTGTGGATGCAGGGGTGAAGGCAGCAGGCAGAGACAGCAAAAGGAGGAAGAGACTGTCTCAAAGATGGGGAAAGAGCCCAGATGAAGCAGCATCCTCGCACCTCCAAAATGACTCTGAGGCAGAAGGGACTGTGTACAAGAAAGTCCTAAAGACCCTAGAAGCTCTTTTATCCCATAGTTTTCTGGGTGACATGGGCAGGACACCATATGTAAACCCAGCATCACAGTCTGCTGCCACTCTTGGACTGTACTCTGCCTGAAATCCTAGCCAAGAAAAAAAAAAAAAAAAAAAAAAACCAAAAATCAAATCCCCAAACCAGGGTATAATGAGCCAAAAGAATGGAAATGCTGACTAAAGCACTGTCCAAGTCCCACACAGAAGGGCAGGGCAGATCAAGGGAGAAGTGGAAATAATCTTTTGTAAATCATTTTTAATTGAATTATCACTGTCTCAACTCATACAGCTATTTCTAGTGATGGCATTTTAACCAAAAGTTAACCTTGCTGTATTTTTTTTTCTCATTTACAATGTTTAAGTAATTACACAAGAAAATTGAAGAGAAAATACTACATTTGTGCTTTAATTAAATGGATTAAGAATTAACTATTAAGGAAAAAAAAAAATCAAATAAAAGGTCTACATGAAGCTCAGCTCCAAGGGTGGCTTTTTCCAGCAGTAAGCAGGATTACAACATAGCAAAGATTCTACGACATGAAAATACCCCCACAGCTTCACAGGAGAGTAACTACTTGATTTCTTTGTCCAGTTTATTGCATGCTTTGCTCTGTCAGAAGAATTGTGGCCAGGCAGCAGGCATGAAGGCTGCATAATTTCCTCCTGCAGGCTTCTGCACTTATATGGAAATATCTAGAGAGGAGGATGATTTAATAACTGTGTGTTCAGCCACAGGAGGTTTCTCAAGGATGGGTAAGAAAGGAGAGAGAGAGAGAGAGAGAGGGAGAGAGAGAGAGAGATGACCATCCCCACAGTGATGAGCAGGGACCAAACATGCAGTTGGGCTGCAGAAGTGGCAGGAGCAAAGTCTCTTTCTCCATAGAGATCTTCCAGTGTGGATTTTATAGGAGCCATGGTTAAACCCGAGAGCTTCTAGCTGGAAAGAAGAATCACTGGGAAAGAGCCTCTCCTCTGTCCCAAGGGCACCATCTGCATGGGTCAGATCTGCTTTAAATTTCATTATTTCCAGCAGTCTTTCAAAGCAGGTCACAGCTTTCTCTCTTAGGAGAATTTAGCTCCAGTTTAGTATCATGCACTGCAGCACCCAGCAGTAGGAAGTTCTGGGTGTCATTGATGCAATGTACTCACTTTTAGGAAGCCAGAATTGCCTGATATGAAAGCCTGCCACAAGCTCAGATTATTATCAAAAAGATAATGGAAAATTGAAAGAACCTGAAAAAATTATAATACATTTTTATTCAAAGGAAATGGATCATTCGAATGCTAGGAAAAGCATTTGGGGGCTTGGGATTAGATGCGTTAGCATTGAATAGTCCTACGTCAGCAGGGCCTCTAGGGGACCAGGTGTTGAAATAGGCATAAAGAAGCAGCAGAGTGATAAGAATTGTGGAGCGGTCATCCTTGTTTTAGGGTGATCAAAAGGAAACCGGTTCAGAATGGGGAAGCAGAGAGGGCTGGGAATTAAAGGCGCACTTTTCAACGTCAAGTTATTGTCCACCCCCTTGCATACACAGTGAGAGAAGTCGTGAGAAATTAAAATGCATGAAGACTGGGATGAAAGCTTTCTTTATTCTTAAAATCTTGTGATTTGGGTGGTCTGAGTCTTGATTTTTAAGTTTAGATTGCTAACAATGGCACCTGTGTCATTTTGCTTTAAGATGCACATTGCTTTTTTTTATTATTTTTTCAACTGTTCTGAGGGCCAGAAGGGAGCATAAGGAGATGATCACCATCCAGAAGTACTCATATATGGCTGCAATGCATCCCAAGAGCTTGTAGGGATTAGTGTTCTTTGCATCTATTGGGTGACACTTCCAGATCCTTGCGCAAGTGAAAAGCTCCCAAGCTTCTTTTCACTGCATTACATCACACCGACCAACTCTTAAATAAAGGGCTTTGCAAACTAGAAACACTTACAAAAAGATATCAAAATTTGCTTGGCATTCTGAAGTAGAAGGAAAGGAGTCTAACTCATTACAAATCAGATTCTTAACTGGACTCTAACTACCCACAAAAATCCAGCAAGTTTACATGCCTTAATTGTTGCCACCGTGTTGAAGTGTCTGTGAGCGCAATTGCATAACCTAATTAACCCCCAAATTGTCAAATGTATTCATGCAGTACTGGCATATCATATTTAAAAATGATCCCAATCAGTTAGATGATACTTCCACTCTGAGCATGATGCCACGTCCAACATTTAAAAGGAAAAGACATTTCCAGCCTTCCTTGAGATCTGGGACGGACTGGATGTTAGAGCTTAAGCCTCAGTCAAACACAGAAGACTAAATATTTGAGGCATTGTATAGATTTTATAAATCAGAAAGTGGAGGCTTAGAAGCGCTAATCTCACAACTTTGTCAAGAGCAATGTCCCAAGTTTCTTAAAATCCATCCTTGCTGCAGTCTTATCACCTTACTGTCCTCCTAAACTAGAAATTTAAAACATTTAACTAATCAAGATTAATACATAAATAGGAAGGAGTACATGGAGCATATTCTTTCAAAGTGCAACTCAAATAGGTTATCAGATATTCTGGCATAACCTATTTAAAGCTTATGCTTAGACAATCAATTGATTTTCTGAGAGGCAGCATTTTTCATTCAGGAAGAAAGGTACACCAGCACGCTAACTTTCAAAGGATTTCCGTACCATGAACAGTATCATGAGGTCTGCTGGTTACAGAGAGTTTACACGGTAAAAGAGATTCTCTAGCTGCTAATAATATCAGTTTGATTTTTAATAGGGCTGTTCTTAAGAAAAATAATTAACATATGGTTGACTTCCCCTATATTAGAGAAAACAATAATAGTGACTAAATCAGTATCTCCTGTGGTATGGCATAATTTCAGCTGTCTTGGTCATGATGAGTTGTGCAGCTGACTCATCTTACAGACATGCATCACGTAATCAGAACAAACAGAACTCATCTGCAATGTCAAGGATTAGATTTTACACAACGCAGAGGACAGAGGACTATATTATGAGGGACTACCTAGAAAGCAGCAGCCAGCCAGCCATTACCTCTGTGAGTCACAGAAATCCCTGGCAGGTGTCTAATTGATAGTACTGTATCACAAGGCAGCATCTACTCCATCAGCTGGACTGGTAGGATTCAAAGTGAGGGCACGTTTTCTTGGCTTTTCACTGTCCCTCATTTCAAAGCGTCATTCTGAACACATGAATCAAAACCCTTAAATCTTAATAAATAAATTAGTAAATAAATTTACCTTAATAAAGGTAAATTCTTACAAGAAACTTGTTATCTGCTACAAAAGGAGTTCAAAACAATCTCAAGCTGTGACAACAGCACCGAGGACATCCTGGGTTGCTGTGTCCCAACTATGGCCAACAACCAGCAAATATCAAAAAGAAGCTCCTGTGAGAACCTGCTACGTGATGTTTAGAGATCTCAACTACAAGAAACAAAATCAGGAAAAGATTAAGTGCACTGTGTCCAGCAGGAAGGTTCTTCTCATGGTATACGCTCGGCAGAGTAGGTTCTGCTTAGTCACAAAAGCAGGATGTGGAGAAGCTGGATCAGATAACAAAAAAAGTCTGCAAAACACATGGCTCTACTTGGGACCATATTTTATTAACACAGCCATACAAGCAGTCTTATTCTTAGTACAAGAACTAAAATAAACAGAACAGTCCCAGCTGTCAGGGTACCACCAATTAATCACCGGGTTTCCTGCATCTCAAGAAAAACAGAAAGGCATCTAAAACTACCTACTATGGGTCTCCCCCCTACATCCAGGAGAGAAAAACATGAAGCTGAGGACAACTGGACTCCTGACTGAGGTGGCCAGTTAAGGACCCAGTGCTGAGTGGAGCAAATCCAAGCTGCTGCTGGATCATATTTCCATACAGTGTGGGGAGAAATAGGCAGTGCAAAACATAGCTGGGCTGAATCACCCCCTGAAGCTGTTCTCTCAGCTGCATGGAGAGAACAGGCACCTGACTAACATCTGTAGGATCAGATCTGGATTCATCCCACCTCCATCTTGGCACAGCAGACCCTACAAACAAATTCAGCATGCCAAAGGATTTATCTTCCCATCATTTTACTCAGATGTCCATAAAATCATTGCAGGGGCTCAGAAAATATTAGAGCGGCATGGTAGACAAACTCCTGCTTTCATCAATCAGTTTTTCATTAACATCATTCATCCCATCCTCTTTATTCTAAAATCTGCATTCACTCTTTACCATATGAATACCTATTACGTAATCAACACTGTAACATAATATGTCCTCCGGCATCCCTTTTTCCTTGCAGGGAGCCTGTATTTGCACTGCTTTATGCTGACAATATTTTTGAGACCTCAGCACACACATTAACTGCAGTATTTCCTTCCTGTTCAAGCTCATGCAAGGATGGTCTTCTGATGATATTCAAGATCTTCAGCTCTATCCATTGGACTGTGAATCTCTGTATGGATGGAAGATTCTCCTAGGTTTGTCCTAGCTAGGAGAAGAGTAACTCAAGGCTTTCATCCAAAATAAGCAATCTGTGAATGGTGGTTTTTTTGTTGGTGGTGGTGATTTGTTTTGTTTCAGATTTCCTTGCTACCCTCTTTTGTTTCTGAGTATTTTTAGGTATCACTTAGGGAAAGAGGGAAAAAAAAAAAAAAAAAAAAATCATGAAAAGTGATCCACACTTCTCCTTCTGGAAAATGGGTGAAGTTCAGAAATAAAATTCAAGCTTGGGCTAATGCCTGACTTTCATTCATCCATTCTCAGTTTGCCTGTATGCGGAGGAAAAGAAATTAAAAAAAAAAAAAAATCTCTGTGTGGACATGAAGGCACCATCTGTAAAAAAAAGGATATTATCCAAGAAGAGGCTACAGGAGGATCGCTTCTGTAATAACAACCATTTGATGTTAGCAGTGTAACTTTGATTTTTCAAAACTTGGGCCCCAGAATAAGCCCTGAATATTTTCTTCAAGGCTTTCCTATGTCCAACTACTACTCTTTTCAAGAGCCTCCATAAATTCCAGATCCTCAGCTGCACTGTTACTGACTTTTAGGGATGCCAGAAAGCCAGGTTTTCATATGCAGTCACTTGAAACAACCTCCAAGAGTTTCTTATCCTGCATTATTATCTCCTCTACTACAATAACTCTCTTTCTCCTGGGATGGATGTGACTTCCTCACTTATCAACACCTTCTTCCATACAGCAGTGTGATTCCTCTCACCCTCCTTCAGTCACGCAGTGCAAAAATCCTAGAAAAGGTGAAGTGTTGGGTGCATTAATGAAAGGCTGATTAGGAATTGACTGCTAACAGAATAGACGCTGCATCTCACATTGCCATCAGATTTTCTACCAACTATCAGGCCAGAACACATGTGCACAGGTAGCAAATATACCATGGAGAGGCACTTGTGCACCTCGCTATTAGCCTGAAACAGATTTTCCAGCATCTGAGCAGTGACCTGTTAATAGCTTACATAATGAAAAACAGCACTGAAATGAGTCAGTGTGCTTGGCAAATTCAGATCATTAACTATGAGAATGCACTTCAAGTGGATCAAGGGAGAGACACATACCCCAGAGAACATTAAATAGAGAAGTCTTATTAACGATGCATAAACAGGTGCAGCGTTCCTCTAGAAATGACGGATGGACTCTTTCGTTTCCCACAGAAGACTCCTCTCTGAAAGACCAGATTTCACCTTCCACAGCAGAACAGACCATGACTCTTACATCCCCTCCCAGATATCAAATTGCTGAAAGGGAACTCTGTAAGAAATAAGTAGAAGCTGTGTGCAAGTACAAGTGCACACTCAGTGCTCTGCAAACACAGCTGGAGCAGAGGAAAACAAACTGCAATCCATACAAAGACTCATACTGGACACGATGCGATAAGGAACGCCTGAGGTCCTCTGGGAGGCCTTCCAACAGGCCCGCAACCCAACTGTGCATCACCAGGTAGAGGCTGTTGTGCTTTTCTTCAGCAAGAAGCTGGACCAGAAGCCAAAACTGAAAAAAAAATGAGTTTTTCACTGAAATAAATCCTGAAGCTACAGACAAATTCATGCCAGTTAATGGTGTTACCAAAAAGAAAATGAGAAATGGAAAAATCTACACCACGGTTGCAACTGTTCCTCTTGAGCTGTTTCTTCATTAGCAGTGAGAGCCTGCAGCCAACACAAGCACATGGGGGTTGCAATTGGCCATTTGAATGGTGGTCTTATACCAGCTTTAGGTATTCAGAGAGATAGCTACATTACTGGAAAGTCCAGCCTAAACATATTAACAAGACATTTCAAACACTTTTTTATTATTTTATAAGAGTGAAGAAATACAAGACAAAAACGCAGATTTTTTACTGACCAAGACAGTACTTTTTAGGTTCTCCATGAAAATGAAAATCAATTTAGATTCCATGTTAACTCAAAGAATGGTTTTGTTTTTTTAATGCAAGGCTAAACAAGTTTTTTGGAAAGTTAATTGCTTGCATTGCTCTGAAAAGAACCTAAATCCTAGGGTTTACAAAGTCATAGTCTCCAGAATGTATCAAGTCTACATGAGGAACTCATCTATCTTACACCTTCAGCAACCCTCCAATTCTTCTTGGGATTCTCAGCCCCTAGGCTTCATCCTAGAGATATAATGTAGACTTAGCAGTCCTCAATATTTCATTTTTATGAAATTGAAGAGACTCTTTTGATCTAAAATACACAGCTGCTTTTCATAAAAGACTGATACAAGGGCCATTTGACAGGAGAGGATGCTGCTCTAGTATATTTTAGATGCCTATCACTGCAAGCAAGTCTGATGCTACACACAATGTCTACTTGGCTTCACTTCCTTATCTATTTTATGTGCATGAACAGCTGGAGATGGACGTACAGAGGCTCTAACCTCCCATTGCACATCTAAAAAATTACACAACCAAAATCTATGCAGCTGTGAATGCCAGAAAACCATCTGTATACAAGTTAATTGCTTGTGGTTTGAATAGTTTCCATTTTTATCCTGCCATCTACATTTGCACCTATTCAGTGGTGCATTCTGGACACAGTGGGAAACACATGCCACCTTCCAATCCAGTTCTTGCACATCCCAGGCCAGCTTGTTGCTCATCTTCCATCAAATCATTTCTTCCTTTCAACATTTTTCTCTATTTGTCTCAGAAACCAACAGAGCAAACCTAAGCACTGCTATTTCCACCAACACTTCTGCAGAGTTACCGGGCTGAGTGGATGACAGCAGAGAGCATAGGTTTATTTTCTGGTTTCCCAGCTCCACTTACATTCTTGTGACAAAGTGCAGGTGTCCAGAAGCAGCAAATACACCACAGCTCAGCCACAAGCAGAAGGAATAGTAATGTCAGATCGTGCAACACCTTGAACCAATTGCTTTAAAAATGAACCAGACGTTCCTTTTGTTCCTTAAATCTGTAGATACATATATGTATGCATCTATTGCAAATTAACAATGCAAATTATAGTCAAAAAATCTCTGATACCTATTTAAAATCTTGGTACTAATTACAGATGTGATCCAGACCAGTGATGTATCTCTAATTAGCACGAACAATCAGTCCTTTTTTCCTTGGAGAAAATTAGTGTGGCCTAATTAGCGAAAATAAAACTAAACTTCACACTAAACACTTCTGCTTCATACTCTCCAGGCAGTTTTTGATAGCTCTGGCAGATCATTATTAATGATCCTACAAGAGCATCGATATTATTTACATAAATCCACTGCTTTCTTCAAATATTACCATTCGTAGATCTCATCTCGGAACGCAGCGCATTCAGAGATCGCGTGCAAGACAGGAAGTTGCTTTGAAGGCAGCCTTCAGCCTGTAACGTTTATTGAAACCAAAATAAAAAGGCATTCTGAGTCGTGCATATGGAAACGCTACTCAAGAAACACGCAATTTTTCTATATTTACAGGAAGTGTGACTGGAAAAAACACAGAGCCACGGCATCCAAATTTGTCCCTTTATAAATACATAAAATAAGTCTTTTAAACATTGCTTGCTCGCTGTAGGAATGACAACAACAAAAACCCAACAGTGAGTCACAGTGGTCTTCTAGGAATAATTAAACTAGAACACTATTTATAGTGACCTTTCCAGTTTACTTTACAGTTACTGATCAAAAATACAATGTCACCCTGTGGACATGCATAATCAACTTTATTTTCTATTCTAACTGAGAAATGGAGCTGTTAATGTCAAGAAACATTAGAAAGAAGCTGCTCTACAGAAGTCACTTCATCTAGCTAGCCAGTGCTAGGTTTTGTGATAGAAAGCTGTTCTGCACACACACAACAGGAAACAGTGGTGGGGGGACCCAAACCACCCCCTGCCCTGCTCCCCCAGGCACACCACTGGAGCCATTGGCCCACGAAAGCCAGCTCCATGCATACAGGATGCTCAGAGGCACCAAGGGGGTTGAACAGCCATGGGAAAAAGAGAAACAAAGGGACAAGTGAGGCCAGCCCTGTGTAAACAGGTGGCTGCTGGCTAACCAGGCCAGAGCCAGGCCCTCTCATTGGTGCCCAGTGCCAGGACCAGAGGCCATGGACATAAACCAAAGCACAGGAGGTTCCCTCTCAACACCAGGAGCCCTTCTGTG
Source organism: Alectoris magna (assembly GCA_030625065.1). Classification (NCBI taxonomy): domain Eukaryota; kingdom Metazoa; phylum Chordata; class Aves; order Galliformes; family Phasianidae; genus Alectoris; species Alectoris magna. The sequence goes on along the minus strand of CM060560.1, from coordinate 29,784,965 downwards.
CTGTGCAGGGATGGAGCACTGGCACAGGCTGCCCAGAGGCTGCAGGGTCTCCTCAGGGATCTCCCCAGAGCCGCCTGGACATGGCCCTGGGCACCCTGCTCTGGGTGTCCCTGCTGGGGCAGGGGTTGGAGCAGAGGGACCCAGAGAGCCCTGACAACCTCAGCTGCGCTGTGGTTCTGAGGTCAGTAGACTCATCTGGCTATGGCTTGACCTGTTCGGCATAATTCCTCATTAAACCCTATTTCTAACACTTTTCCTGAGTGAGGGGCTCTACTCAGCGTGCAAGGGCACGGTGAGGTCTGAGGGCAGCAGCTGGAGTGGGACCAAGCAGACAGACAGAGAGCCCAGGCTGAAAGATCAGCACAGCAGCCTCCAAAGGATCTTTTGTTTAGAAACAGACTAACCATTTGTTTTTCTGTCAAAGAAGGATGTTAATTGCCCAGTGTCTGCTCCTGCAATCTTCTATCATTTAACTTATCTGCACACAACAGTAAAATCTTCTAATTGGCAACAAAAAGGAAAGTAAAGGAAAACTTTTAGGTCATATTACTGCACCACAGCACCAGTTTGTACTGTTCTTGTCTTGCTCAATTAAAACCACACTTAAAGATATGCAGATATATAAGGAAATAAATACGCTCTCCTATGTAAGAATACTGCAATCCCTCAAAAACAGAACACACACCTGGGAAATCATCTCCATCATCTTGGCTATTTTACTATAATCACTATATAGAAAGTCACATTCATCCTTGTTTCCTCTTCTGCCTCAATAAACTTGGACTTCGGCTCAGCCTAACAGTTTCAAGAGAGGTGGTATAGTAACACTGTATAGCCAAGCTTGTAGTTGGAGTTAGGGCCTTCTCCTTAGAGAAACAGGGATTAACTCAGGACTTGTCCAGCCGAGGGCAGATTGGGCTTATTTCCCACATTACAGGCAAATGACCAAGCTCCTGGGCTGGAAGAAACTCACCATTCCCCTGCCCCATGCCATGCTACTCTCTATAGGACAGACCTACTTTTGGGAGAAATAAAAAGCATACAAACAAACAAGATATAAAAATATCCAGGAATATTAATTTCATGCAAGTATAAGAAGTTTCTGAGCATGAAAACAGTGTCCAGCAAGTTTTTCCTTTCAATCCAGAGAGACTACCTGAAGTTCAAAATCTTACTGCTTTTTGCTGTGTAGTCTGTCCAGAAGCCTCACAAGTTTAGAGAGGCGGAGGCTGTCCAAAACAGAAGCTTAAGCTGACCCTCAGGGTAACAACCTGCCTCTTGTCCACAGTAACCACTAGGTGCTACGGGTCATCAGGCACTTATATTTACAGACTATCCAAAGCCAGATAATCTGATTCACCTTCCAACAGCTGTACACCTCCTCTGCTTCATCAGGGCTAGCTCTGATTGGTAATAAAGCAAGATGAACATCAGGTCCCAGCAGCAAGATGTCCCTTGGCAACCAAACAATGTTGGAATAACACACCACACACCCCTGAGCCAAGCAAAGACCTTCCTCTGTGTAAACAACAACTAACCAAAGAGGCTCACAGCTGTTAGCTTTATGCTTGGCATTTCCACAGTACTGAAGAAAAAACTTTATTATTATTATTATTATTATGTTTAATTTAGAACACAGACAGTACCCAATACAGGTCACCCTTTAAGAGGAACTGAGTTATATCCATACCGTGCAAAACACCAGCACTGGCCAAACAGGGAGGACCTTACAAAGACATCATGAATTAGCAGAAAATTAGTTTGGAAAGATAAGATATTAAACAATTTCTGTGGGGAATAAGAACACTGGAGATTATTTACTTTGCTTTAATTACTTTGGCACACTGCTAGATTAGTTTTTGTGTTCTTCTAGATTTTCATACCATCCTTTCACAAATGCAAAGAAGCAAGATCATGTTCTGAATATTTAAAGATCGTTGTATCCATATTATCTTGTCCCAAGCTGGGTTTCTGCCACTCAATTCACAAAATAAGAGCATTACAGCTTGAGCTATAGCTTTACTTTTGAAATTATTACAGTAATGCAAGAAGCAACCATAATTTCTAGGTATGTCTTTCTGGCTTGCCTAGATGTACCCACATGTAGTTTGACAAAAATCCACTGTTAACATATGCAATACCTAAATACTTGGTAATCATCAAGTTTCACTCATGCTTTCAATCGAGATCACTTTAGGTCATCCTCTGTTCTCCTGGAACACTTCACTTTGATGGAAAACTGATAATAGGCCAATTTTCAGAGGGCTATAACTTATAAAAACATAGCATAACATTTGAAAGAAGATTCCCTGAAGGCTTTATGAAGTGTTTAATAGGCCCTATAGTTATGGACCATATTACTGCACAACACTAATAAAATGGCAGTTTTAGGCTCTTGATTAAATAGAGCACAAAGGAACGTGTGATAAAAACAAAACAAAACAAAAAAAACCACTTGTCCCACTGTTTTGATACTAATATGAGATTTATGAGCCGCTACATGGAATTTAACTGGCCAATGTGAAGATTCCATCTACTCTTCGAGTCATTCCTTAATCCAAATTATTTTAAGAATGTCATTTGCAAGAAATCAGAAATGTCCCTGCCTTGAAGAGCACTCTGTACCTGAAACAACTGGAAACAATACTATTTCAGTACATTTCAACAACAACAGCCTATTCAAGAAACAAAGCACCGTTAACAATAAGATTACGATCCCAAAATTCCCTAAATTAATCTGCCACATTTTGTTTTAAAGTACCATATTTGGCCACAAGTATTGCTAAAGAGCTTTGGACATGCCCACAGCAATGAGAATGGGGATTTTGCTTTTTGTTCTGTGTATGTGCAGTGACTAATACAGTAAGGCCCATTATTACGGCTCTTCCACAAACAGAAATCCCCAAAATAATGAAAATTATGATGACAGTTACAGAAATACTGACCAAATAGAAAGCACCTATATGCTCATAAACCATTAAAATTGCCACGTACCCCACAGATGCTTGAAGGATTACTCCACACAACAGGATGACAGAGTTAATTTACAGCCAACTGGGAGAAATTAAAAGGTTCAGGTTAATTATTGCTTTACAGCTGGGCTAGAGGCTCAAAAAGCAGCACAAGTGAGAAGAGTTCAGAGATAAACAACTGCAGTTTCAGCCTGACTCCTGTGCTGCTCTCAGGCAGGGCATCACGACAGGGCTCTTCAGTAAGCAAAGAGGCCACTTCAGAAGGCCCTCTCCTACGATAGCTCAGCTCTTTGCTCCACTCTTCACTATCCTTCCCACAGCCAGCACAGCCCCATGACACACTGCGTGCCTCTCTTCTTCTCTCTGCTAGGTATTTCCACCTTCTGGCACCCTTTGAAAGGATATTTCCAACATGCCCATCCTCCACCATACAAATGAAGAATGAAGCGAGCTCCTGAGAGCCTTTCCTATGATTCTAACCAAGGCAAGGGTAAATGCAGATGAGCTGCTGGTAAAATTAGACAGCATTATAAAAGTGGCTGTTTGTAAAGGAGATGCTGAGGAAGACAGTTCATTGCCAGGAAAAGGTAAACAGCAAAGGTCAATAAAAGCTCTGGGACACAGGCATTTATGGAGTTGTTTCTTCAAATGTGTGTTGTTTGCAGCAGACAGTGATAGAAACATAAAACCAAACTATAAACTTACTGGAATACAGCAAGCAATGAGAAGGAGTACAGAAAGATGGTCATACATGCATTTTTTAGATATACTCCTACAATTTCAAATAACACGAATCTGAAAATAACAGTTACCTTCAAAGGCCAGTTTCAAATTATTTAAAAGATACCATTAAAATGCTGATGTCTGCTGTAAAAATGCAGACATCTGTTTGTCATAATACGTAGGAAGCAAGCATCTCACCACAGGTGTATTCAAATCTTTGTGTCATAGGTGAAAGGATTCTCAATCTTCACATTGAAAAGATTGACATTTGGATACCATGACAGGGCATGCTTTCCAGCAAAGTTTTAGAACCGTGTGAAAGATCAGAAATAATTTTAGGTAGAAGACAAAGAGCGCCCATCACTTTGAAAGCAGCTTCTAAGTAGGAAAAAATATTTATTAATGTTCCAGTGTTCCTGAAAAAATACAGGCCAAGCAGATACCGAGGTACTTTCCTTGCTAAGACACTCAGTTACCAGTCAGGCATCTTTGAATTGGCCGTGATCCATGAAGAAGACCAAGCATGGGGCAGATGTGCTAGTACCTGCTCCCACGACTGTGAATATATAGGGCATCATAGAGTCTCGATACACTCTATTAATATTTCTTGGGAAGCATGTGTATTCTGAACCTCATACCCAGAGGCTCAGAGGAACCAGTAACAAGTCAGCTATCAGAAAAAAAAATTAAGGGGGATATCTTTTTCCGGGAGCTCATAAAGAACAGGCAGAAAAGGTCTGTAGAATTGACCATCTGCTAAGAAGAGGAAAATGTGAGCGTGTGTGTCAGTTCCTGGCTTTTTCCATATTTGAGTAATGAGCTCTGTGCCAAAATTAAGAGCTTACAGCAAGCTCAAGCACAGCATCAATTATTTTCTTCTCTGACATCCCATTAGTTTGCATGACCTTACAGGAGGCACCCTACAGGTTCTAGGTACCTGCAACTCCATCACTTAAAAAACAACGGCATTTACATTCAAGGTGAAACTTTAAGTCCTTACTATCTTTAATTTAAATTTGCAAACCTGGGTGCCAGAGGGTCTTAGCTGGGTGAGCAGGTTTTCCAGATCGTCAAACAACACCTCAGCCAACAGTTCTCTGACCTGTTCCAGCAGAGTTTCATGATGATCTGCTTGAACGGGCTTCAGTTCATCACCAGGTGTAGTGAGGGAGGCAGAAATCTGTCTTTCTGTTGACAACAAACAATCCAGGATTGCACAAGAGTTGCCAAGAAGCTCACAGCAACTTCTCATCACTAATCCCAACAGCAGTACTGACACTGATTAGCTCTCAGAGGACTCTTGTTAAAGATCATGTCCTCCAAGCTGAACTGGAGAAATCATCAACAGGTAATGCTGTACTTTTGGTGAGATAAAACTTCAAGGACAGGGCTCTTTTCCCTTTCTCATGCAATGCTGTTGTAGATATATAAACAGATGGATATAACACATTGGTGTAGATTTCTATTTGACGTTATTTTCATCTTCACTTGCAAAAACAAGATTAAAAAATTCTGCAGCATTGAAGTTCTACACACAGAAATTTAGAGATAAACTTCAAAAATATACAGTAACATATATGCACTATGAAAACAAATATGCAACAATGTTCTACAGTTCCAAAGAAGACACCACACAAAAGGCTATCCCACAAAGCACATTACTTTTGAGGATTTCTTTTGCGTTTTTAGAATAAAACATGTTTTTTAAAGTGGCATTATATTATACTTTTCTCCCAGTGAATTTCTGGAGATTAAGCTAAGAAATTCATTTTTTTCCAGCTTTAAAAAAGAGCCCGCTGAGGGAAGATTTTACTGCTGCCTATACCTGTCTGACAAGAGGATACAGGGAAGACAAAGCCAAACTCTTCTCAAAGATGCAAAGTGATAATGCATAAGGTGATAAACACAACTTGTATAAAGGACATTCGGATTAGATATAAGGAAAAAAGCCACTATAAGCACGGTCAGAGAGGGGAATGCATGCCTCAAAGGTTGTGGTATCACCATGCCTGGAGATGATCAAACTCTAGCTGGACAGTACTATGAGAAACCTTACCTATGTAGGTGGCTCTGAAAGTAATGCCTCCTGTTTATTTCCATAAAAACTACAACAGAGCACAATACAATACTAAAAAAGAACACAAAGAGCACAGTAACAGTGTTTGATAGAGCAAATCTCATCTAAAAAACTCTACTTTTCAACAGTCACCACTATTAGATATTCATTTTCGCCAGCAATGAAAAGAAGTCTGCATACTGCACCCATAACAATCTGCAAGGCCATGCAGAACGTGGCTTGTCTTTCATGTCACAGTCTCCACTTCTGAAACACACCTCAGTGTGCTCAGATCCACTGTTCGGTCACCATAAATGTTCAGCAAGTGTCAATGAATGCCAATGGCAACCATTTTTTCACATGGAGGAATTCAATGACACATTTTTGCTTCATATGCACTTCCATGTCAGACACCACTCTGTCAGAGCGCCCCTCTGTTGCTGTCTGTCACATAGCAACAGAACATAATTGAACATAAGTGGGAAGGTTCAACCACTACTGCCATACCACCAACATCTGCCTTTGACATCATGGGACAACATAACAAAATAGGAGGCACTACATTCAGAACAGTCCTCAGAGTGGATCCTTTTTTGAGCAAGAGTTGGACTGGATGGATCCCAGAGATCCATTTCAGTTTAAAATGTTCTGATTTTATGATTTTTTGCTTAGAAAAAGTTCTAGAAAAAGGCTGTTCAAATAGCAAAACTTGATTTTATGTGATATCTTTCTATCTCTGCAAAAATTTTAGTGCAAAATACAGCAGTGTACTGCTGCTAATATCCTTCTGCATCTAATATAATAGAAATGCACCTCTACTGCATAAATTATATATGACAGAACATTAGGTCTTTAAATAACACAGTGAACACCAGAGATCATGCAGAAAAGCCATCCTTCAAGCTGTTATTAAAAGGAATTGGAGCCGCAGTACGCATCCTCCCACTAATTCCATTTGATTAGATATGTCATAAGCATACACAGGCCCTCTGAGCCATGAAAAGGAAAGGCCCAGCTCTGCACTTTTCCTAGCACTGGTGAACTAAGCAGTTAAAGAAAAATGACACAATCGCACAACTTGAGACTCCCACCTGAAGGCCAAGACCCAAGACTGGGATGGAGCCCCTGGAACTACAAGCATAGTGTCGTACAAGATGAGCTAAAGGGCCAGGACATGTAAGGGGGTACAGAGGATATGAAATACGTATTTGCCAACAGATTACACTTTAAATTCTACTTTATAGAGCTCTGATAAAACATTCTCCGCATACAGCAACAGGGCAATATGCAACACGGGCCCCAAAATCCTTGAGTTTGGCTGTGGTCTCACATTTCCTCCATGGAGGTCCATGATCAAGGCCCCATTCTCCTCTTTTGAAGGTAACATCAGAGAAATATCTCCAGCTGGTTTCAGTGTCAGCACTTAACTATTTCACTGCTGCTCACAATGTATATTGTGGCATTTTCCGTATGCCTGCCTCGAAGTTGCCAAAACAGCAAGGTACAAATCACCCCAGTGCAGTGGAATTTCTTTAGCGCAACATTCTTTTCTCTAAGATCAAGTGAACCTAAATTCTGGCACAGTGACTTCATCAAGACAATGTAAAATCAATTTATTCAAAATGGAAAATAAATACTCAGAGATCAAGCATCCTAGCTGTAACATCACATCTCTTATTTATGAAGCCCTTGGTATCATAACATTCTGAAATGAGCCACAGATCTCAGCCTGCTACATCAAAGCATGGCTGATTCCTAAACCCTTGATGAGGAAACCAGTTTGAACACGAGGAGTCTGGGTTAAGAGTTGCAGGGCTCTTATTTGCTCTGTCACAAGTGCTGAGTGAAATTTTATGTGGCTGAAATGGAACTGAAAGATCAAAGAAGCAAGTTTTACAGTGAAATTTGACAGATGGCATTCCAGTCCTTTGCAGTAGACAAAAGTGGCTGGGAAAGTTTCATCTTCCACACACACAAAGGCGCCAGCTTGAGAGCACTGAGGAACAGAAAGACAGTGGCTGCTGCCAAGGTACCATTTCAGCAAACACTGCTGAAGTCACAGTGTCATCACTGCAGCAAAAAGGAAAAGGACTTGCCAGGTCTATAAAAAAAAGAATTTTAACCTTTCCTATTTTGAATTAGACATTTGTCTATGTTAGACCTTGAAGACGCAGAAGAATTTACTTTCTTCAGCAAGTGGGCAGCATCATGTGAATGATGGTAGGAGTAGAGTTTATCTCATGAAAAATGCGAAAGTACAACAATTTACTACAATAACTGAAAAATAATTTAAGTCAGGATAGCGAAACAATAAAGTCCTGTGGGGATGTATGAAGAGGAATGATGTTGAGAAAGGCCTAAAAGCTAACAGGAAAACGAATCAAGAAGAACATCAAGAGCTAATAGTGAATAAATCTACTCAAAGTTCTGTATGCCCACAAGACAGCACTGGGAACAAGCTGGTGGAGCCAGATATCTAAATAAAACAGTATTTAATTCAAATAACAGAGACTTGAATAACCCATGTGCCTAAAACATAAAGAAATACTGCTCACTCAAAAGTCGTGGAAAAAGCATACTGCATTGTACATCAAGAACACACACAACTGATCTAGTTCCAGGCTGTAAAGAAGTTCAGAACTTGGACAAACCTCAATGTGATGATTATAAAATGTGTTAGAGAAGAAGAAAAACAAAACAAACAAAACAAAAAAAAAAGGAACACTCCCACGATGGAGATCTATTGCATACCACCAAGGCAGGGAAATTAAGGAGAAAAGAGTTTTTGAAACAACTGCCAGAATCATCCAGAGTACAGGACTGGAGTAACACATTTTAACTACTCCCACATCTGGGAGTAGTTGAGAAAGAAATACATCAAGACGTTTTGCTAAGAAAAAAATCAGAATAAAAGAAAGTCAGTTTTTGATACCGAAGTTACAGAAAGCAGCTAAAAAGGACAGAGAGAAATAGGATGGCTCTTCTAATATCACCATAAAGTAACTGTGCTCACAATCCTGGGGCTGCAAAACCACAAAATAGTGAAGCACTTTTGAACAGCAGCCCTTAATAAATGACTGGAACAGTAACGTGGGTGCCGTCTAGTTGGAAAAACACTCAGAAAACAATCACTACAATCGCAAGAGCAGCACATTAGGCAGGACTCCACATGGTTGTGTTTCATGTTCAATCCATTCAATATTTATATCAACAGCACGAAGAGTGTAACGGAAGGTCCACTTGCAAAATTCATAGAAGAAACTGAGCTCCAAGAGACTCCAAGTACCTTGGAAGGCAAGATTAGAATTCAAAAGTGTATCAGTGAACTGAAAAGATGGAATTGGATTCAGGTCCAGACTGCAGACAAATTATTTTTACAGTTCATGGAAAACTAGTCAATACAGTCATTGGCACTTGGGGAATCTACTAAGACTCTTCTGGCAACCCTCAGGAACACTAGACCAATTGACCAGGCTCCATTGACCAGACTGGGAATTCAGTGACATGGGTGACAGATTATGTATATTCTGGCACCTGTTCTTTGCAGGGGAGTTGGACTAGATGTCCTTTAAGGGTCCCTTCCAACTCAAGCAATTCTATAATTCTGTGAATTATTATGAACATATTCAAGATACCCAAGCTATCTTGATAACGAACTGTGTAATGAACTGTACAAATACAGGAGTAAGAAACACTTTCTCAGCTGTGTTTCTGCAGAGAGAATCTCGAACAAAGGATATTAATCTTACTGTTTTCTAAATACAAAACACCATAATAGAATTTATTAACCAAATCACAAAGCGTGAGACATGCAAAGTAATCCTCTCTAAACAGAGCTGCGTTATGATTAGTTTGAGGCATCACGCCCCCAAAAAAAGATGCAGAGACAGAGAGACAAAGTTATAGAAAACATTTGTGGGGACAGGACAAGGGGAAACGGACATAAACTGGAGCATAGGAAGTTCTGCACCAATATGCAAAGGAACTTCTTCACAGTAACGGTGATGGAGCACTGGAACAGGCTGCCCAAGGAGGCTGTGGATTCTCCTCCTCTGGAGATATTCAAGACCCCCAGGACACCTATCTGTGCAGCCTGCTGTAGGGGGCCTGCTTTGCAGTGGGGTTGAACTCAATGATCTCTGGAGGTGCCTTCCAGCCCCTACACAATTCTGTGACTCTGTGATTCTGTGATAACCTGTGAGGAAATGTGGACAAAGTGAAGACTGTTTAATGTATTGAAAAGGTCAACAAGAAGGAACTCTGTAACTACTGTCATATACCAAATCATCTGCTGAAACCAGAAGGAGACATCCATAAAAGACAGGGATTTAAATAATATGTCCAAAGCGTAGCAATGAAGATTTTTTACTTTCTCACAGTAAGGACAGTGAAACACTGGAATAAAAAGTTTTTGTGAACAAAACAGAGATCTGCCAAAATATATCTGATCCTACCCTGGATTACCAGAATAGCCTAGGAGACCTTGAAGCTCCTCTCCATGAAAGCTCTCAGAGTTCTGCCAAAATTTAGACTTACTCATCCCTACGTCAGATGTACATTACTGTGTGCCAGTGACATGCAGAAATTCCCAGGGACTATTCACCAAGGAATATCTGTCAGACTGTTGTTTTGTTTATTTGATTGTTTTTTAAACAACAATTCAAGTTAGAACTTGTGACAGTCTCTCCGTGACACCCATCACTCCACTCACTATGTCCTCTTGCTGTTCCAATACAAACTTCCAGAACTATTAGCAACAGCAAAGGAGATGGAGCTCCACTAAGCTCCTTTAATGCCTTCTTGCAAAGGTTTAGGAAACAAGATTAGTATTGGTCAAAGCCATATGCCATGTGGCATATCCTTTCTTCTTTCTTGAGAGTGACTCTGAAGTGAGAACAATATCAAATAAGTACTGAGAGAGCAAATACCTTGCTGGTGCAGCTAACCTCCTTCAGTAAAAGCTACTGAGATTGAATAATCTTGTCTAGTTTTTTTTTTCTTTTTTTTCCTTTTTTTTTTTTTTTTTTTTTTTATGACAGACATTGTTATTACTTCAGCAGTAGTAGCTACCTCTGAGAAACCCTTCATTAGAAATACACAAGACTGACATAGCAATTGCACCAATGTACCTTATATTTCACTTTTCAATGATTTTCACAAACAAAGGCTGTCAAAAGTCAAACTTTGTCTAAGTGCTTTCATAATAACTAATACTATTAACAACAAAAAAAGTCACTGGGTACTGGCAAACAATCTTACAGTACCCACCACACATACTTTAAATTTTATTGGAAACGTCCACACTGTGCTTCCATGGGCAATAAAGATTTTAGAATTGAGTCCCATTAGCCAGAGATGTATATTTGCCAAATACCTGCTGTGAAGCAGAAGTACAGAACAAATCCACCTATCTAACGGCAGAGAATGCAAGTAACACCATGAAAGTTTTACCTATACCTAAGGCCAAGGGCAATGCTAGAACAGGAAATAACAGCATTAATAATGCTTTTAAAAGATGCCATATTTTACACAGACTGCTTCTGAAGAAACCACCCTTAACAAATCTCATCTGGTCTTCATAAGCCCTCTTGGACGCAGCTTCAAGAGCACTCGAAAAAAAGTAATCAGTTACAATTTCACACAATAAAGACAGATGACCGCATGCTTGCAGATCTAGATCAAACAGATTGTCGAGATAACCAAACTTGTCTTCCACCCAACTGTTTATAAAATGCAAGACCTAATCATTTACTTGTTTTCTGTCTGAGCAAAAACTTTAAAGGGTCTTCAGAATTTACATTTCAAAACAGAAAGCAGGGTCTTCTTCATTATCCTTATTTATTTTAAATTATTCACCACACTTCAAACACTCCAGGATATTCTTGCTAAAGTTAAGTGGCTGAAATTTATACAGCTCCATATAAAGACACTGAAATGCCTCATTAACTCTTTTTCCTCCCCAGGAATGCGCTCTCCAACAGCTATACATATCTATTCATATCTATATATCTATGGTTGAGACTTTATTTTCAGTTTTCTTAGACTTAATTCAGTTCATTAACTCCTGAACAGCTAACATAAGGCCCTGCAAACTGCAGAAGGCCCTGTTTAGCCTGTTTCATGAAACACATGCACTAAGGACACAGCATGAGGCCACTTTGTTGAGGTGAATTTCATTGCCCAATCATAACAGTAAGGTCTGACTGTGAATATTAGAAGTAACATTTCAATCCCAATCAAACTACTCGGAGTAGTTTCTTCTTCCTTCCCCAATCTCATGTTACTATATATGTTTGATGATCTCAGATGAAGGTCCTGATAGAAGATAAAAAGTCCTGAGAACTAAGAGAAAAAGACAAACGTCACGTGAGAGAGGAAATACATCTCCGAAAACAAGCTTGCTACCAAGAGCAGAAAGCTTTGAAGTGGATTCATGAGCAAATAGATGATAATCTAAATACAGAAGTGAGGAAGCAGTCCAGATAAAGGGGAAATACATGTTGAGAGAGGCCATTCAAGCATCTGCTGGGAAGAAAAACAGTGCCATAACACAGGAAATTCCAAAACTGCATTAGTAACTACTTTCTAATGCCAATGCTAGTAGTGCTGCTGACAAATAATGCCTTATACAACCTGCTGCTCACAAACAGAAAAGAACTGGTATCAGTTAAGGTCTTAGATGGCAGTCAAGGTGAACAAGGTCAGGATCCACAATAACTCGAAAGGTGAGCTGCCATTTGGACTAAGGACCTAACAATCTCAGGCTTCAGATTGGTAAGGAAATACTGATGGAGTCACCAGAGAGATGCCATGAGAAGAAAGGTGCCCAAGGCAGCTGGTTGATTTGTTAATGAAAATGTTGTTTGTTGGCTCTTTGTTTCCTTATTTTTATGCATCACCCAACCCCTGAAAGTAGGATTAAATCATTTCAGCACTACTGCAGGCAAGTTCAGTGAGTAGAGAAAAGTGAAAAAGGAAGCCAAGCCACCTGGTGATCCTTACTTATCCAGCCCTGAGGTTAGTCATAGAGAAGGAAAGGTTTGGCAGAAGGCCAGAAATGCCAGCTTTATCCCACTGATGATCCCCCTTGGCATGAAAGTTTTCAGCTCTTTCAGAGCATGTTCTAAAGGTCTTTTCATACCATTCTGCAGTACCAACCAGGGCCCAGCCCTTAATGTTCACAGCATTCGCTACTAATTTCAAATCACCAGTAATAATATATGAGACACTAAAAATGAGACATGAGCAAGTACATGCAATAAAATAAATCTCTCTGAATAACCCTTCTGAAACATAGTAAGACAGTAATACCTCAACCAGTTATTCAACTTTCTTTAATTCAAAGTGATACCGCATTCACCTGGGTACTATTAAAACAGAGCTTATCAAAACAAATAAACAAATAGCTGCAGAAAAATGCAGGATATTCTATTCTTGATCAAATACTTTTTTTTTTTTTTTTTTTAATTTCCAACTAACTTAGAAAGTTACCTTATCTTCCACAAATTACTAAGATCTGGCACAAATTCTGGTGTTTCGGTTCCCCCCTCCCCACACACCCCTCCCCCAAATACTTTATTCCTTTATTCTTATTTATTGACAAAAAAATTCTTTAAAATAAATAAATAAAGCATAATTGGAGTCATCACTCAGGATTTTCTCAATACGCTGAGTGGCCATTTTACTAATTACGGATAAAATTTACTTCCTTAGTTTATGCATAATCAAGCTCAGGACTATACCAAATGGCTGATCTTGTGCCCCAAGTTATTATTTCCTGTATTTGTTTTCAAATATTCCTTAGGACCTTTCACAGAGAAATCTCTTAGATTTTAGTCTCACACAACAAAAGAAATACTCTTTTTAATATAAAATCTGCTCCAAACACACTCTATAAAATACACTGTCAGTTCTTCCCTTCTCTACTCTTAATTTCAACAGCTTTGTGTCCGTACACATAAACTGATAATCTAGATCCTAGAAATAAGAGAAATCTAGAAAGAAAAAAAAGAAAAGGGAATTCCCATGCACTTGTCTTTCTAAATACCTCTGAAATCCCTGTAGGGGCGGCATTTTCTTCCCTATTCTTTGAAGTCTTCACCACAGAAATTTTCATTCAAGAGAGGAAAGAGTAAGTGTTCATCACCTCTACAGAAACTAATATGTTTACTTAACTGTTCATATAACTTATGAAAAAGTTCTGATCAATGTTTATTCACAGTATAATCAGTAACTTCACTTTTGGGTTATCACAGTTGTCCTCAAAAAGTTAAAATGTATTATCATCCAAAATATGGTGCCCCAACAAGTCTGTAATCTGAGAGAGTCATCGTCGCTCCCTAAGATACAACCTACTCCAAATCAGTCTTCAGTAAAGTTGCCTCATTCCAAATAGTTTGGGCTGTAAAGTCAGCTGTCTTTGAAAATTATCTCCAGAGATAGTATACCCCACATTGCACTGGAGATGTGATTAAAAATACAAGTTTTCATGTATTTTTTGTCCTGAAAGTCTTTCTTCATCAAACAAATACCAAATTTTAAGTGGCTTCCTCATTACTTACCATATTCCTGAGGGGAACTCAAAGCAGCTCGGTCCTTAATCTCCTTCTATTCTCCATCTATGGCTTATCATGATACAACATCTGCAAACCAAAATTCCCAGGGAATGATTCACGAATCTTCCACCTCTGCTCTCAGTCTGCCTTCTGTTTCCACTAAACCCTCTTCATGTAACACTTAACATCCCCTTTTTATTCCTTCTCCTTCTCTGCCATGAGATGTCTTACTCAAGATCAGAATAAATGAAGACCAATAAAATAAAGCAGATAATAACTTCTTTGCCCTATCTCAGCTTTCCATATCCTCCTCTAATCACTGGACAATATCACTATCTTGCCTGTCATGCAAACCACAAGGATAACATTTTCAACTCGGAGAACCTCTCAAATCCTGCTTGTGTGTCAGTTCAGTGCATTCCTTCTACTTAACCTCCCTATGCTATATAGCCTTTCCTATTCATTCACACAGCTCATGTCCCCGGCCAAAGCACAGGTATCCTCTCTTCTACACTTGACGTACACAATCTTGTATTAGTCATATCCCGCTGCAAAGTTTGTTTTCCTTTGCCATTCACTTTAACCACATAGCTCCTCTTCGCATCCCTGTCTTCCACGAATCCAGTTGAATTTCTTCTCACTTTTAAGCCTCTTTAAGCCCATCACACACCTGATGTATTTTGTCAGTTTTTATGGTGATATCAGCTCTTCCAGTATTGTGCACTTTCATGTCTACTAGCTTAACTTTTCCAAACAGAGTACATCAAAATACGCTTTGCTGAGTTAACTCCAAAATATGTTTTCTCCTCAACGTGCTGAAAACTATGGCTTATCATGCTGGTCAATACTGTCTCATGATTCCCTTGTACTCTTCCATCTGTCTGTAGCCATCTGTTACCTCTTACCTCATACTCTGGTTGCTTTCCTAACCAGTTTACAGACATAAATGTTCTGTGTCTACATAGTATTGAAGAGAGGACCTTCATTCATGATTCAGGTTCCTAGGTACTAAGGCCAATAAATACTCCGATAGTCTATGAGACCTCATACATAAGCAAATAAGGAATACTATGCTTCAGACACTGAGAAACAACCAGATGATAATTTTGTCAAAAGGCAAGGTTAGTTTTCTTGCTCCAGCAAAACAGCTTTCTTGGTGACATGAGAAGAAATATTTTGGGGAAACTCAGATTAGAAGAAGGAAGATTTATTATAGCAATTCTGCTTATGTGAAGCATTTTGTAAAATACATTTACTGTATACATATACCACTTACATGCATATATTTTTGTGTTTCTATATACATCTGTAATCTCAGAAAAACAAAACCTAATATATTTAAATCATACTCTTACATTTTTTTATGCATCCTTTGAAGATGGCAACACCTTTACAAATCTCAGAGCAAAATCATCTCTCCTTCAGTATCATTTCAGATAAGCTCCCCTTCACCTAAAGGATAGACTAGCAATGATTCACCACTCACAAACCAATGGAAATTTATACCACAATTTCATACACAATTACTTTTAAAACGCTCTTATCCAGATGAAGTCTCATTAGCTGCCAACTTGGCAGATCTTTCTTAAGGCAAGTAATGTAATGACTGGTCAAGGACCTTGGATGAATAACCAGACCTGATTTTTTTTGTCTGCCTGCAAACGAAGATCAGACAAAATCATCTTTAACTTCACCTTACTACCTCCACATTAACAATCCTATCTTACATGCTTATATACATAGGTGGTCTTCCCTCACTGTCAGGCTGTGCTGAACATGTCACAGTCTAAGCTCAGGTCACTAAGCAAGAACTGCATACTCTGCCAACATAAATTACATTGAACTGCACAAGGGCATGCATACAAAGACAGCATACACTTAATCGGCTGTGTAAGACAATTTTAACTCTCTGCTTCATGAACCAAATTCTCCCTCTGTGACATTCTAGGAAGCTTTCCCTTCCTCTCCTTGTTAGGTCCTTCTAGAAGGAGGAAGAAAGCAGTGAAACAGCAAGCATCTAAGGGAAATACATACAGTCTGGAACAACAATGCAAATGAAAAGAGTGAGAATAGGAACAAAATGCTTACAGGTTTCTGTTCTCCCTTGAGAAAATCCAGCACAGAGCAGGAATGTTTGAAATATTATTCTAAATCCTGCACTAAAAGCCTTTAATGTTGTAGTGGTTGCAAGCCACTTTCTGCCATGGTGTGGACCACATGCCTACACGTAACACATGTATGCCCAAACAAACCTTGGTGAAATATTCAAAA
The DNA here is from genome assembly GCA_030625065.1 of Alectoris magna. Lineage (NCBI taxonomy): Eukaryota > Metazoa > Chordata > Aves > Galliformes > Phasianidae > Alectoris > Alectoris magna. The sequence continues at coordinate 29,768,388 of CM060560.1, read as the reverse complement.
CACTGCTCCAAAAATACATAACCACCACAAACAAGCGCCTCTGGTCAGATGGGTGGATTGTCAGCTTTTACAGGCCTACTAAAACATGCAGGTAGTTTTTTCACCCCTTTAACCCCAAAAGAATGCCAGAAAGCAAACCACTTTCAGGCATGAAATGTCTCTTTTTTGTTAAATCATTGCCATTGCATTAAGAACATTTTTCTGGTATAAAGTACACCAATCACCTTTATAACAGAAAACAAATAGAGACCAACTATACGTCTTCTCAAATTTGGCAGATGATATCAAAGCAGCAAGTTACAGGCTCAGGAAGAATAATATTGATGCTCAATTTCTTTTGAATTAGATTACTCTGTTAATCTCTGCAACTCATTTAGCAAAGTGCTCTGTTCCGCCAAGTATATACGCAGATACAAAATGGTTAAACATACTGGAAAGCATGACATTTAGGATTATTGTTTGGTAGTAATATGACCTTTATGGAACAGCTACTGAACAGAAAGTTGACTTACTAAACAGAAATATACGTTATTTCTTACTATCCAATAGCAACGCAGTTAATAATACAGAGTAGCAGCACTTATGAAAGAGAAGCAAATATCTGAATTCGGAACATTTACTTCAACGGGGCTGTCTGTTTTCTTTAAAGAATCAAAACCAGGGGAGGCAAACTTCATTTAAAAGCAGACATTTTTTTGCTATTGAAAATGACAGGAAAATAAGGCACGTCAAGAATTTAAAAAAAAAAAAAAAGTCAGAGAAAAATCTGCATCCAAGATTTAAGTACTAATAGTTTAACACAAACCCACAGCAGCATGCAACTAGGCAAATCAAAGGTAATGACAAATACTATATCCGACACTGTCCTCAACTAACCCTATTTTGCCTAAGGACTGTAGCATGCATAATATATAAGATCACACGTATTTTTGGACACTGATGTAAAAGAAAGAAAAAACAAAATGAGCTGAATAGTTAATTGTAAAACCCAGTTTTCAACTTTAACTCTTTGCTTAGCTTTTCTAGATATAGTCAAAGCTAGTTACTTTTTCTGGGACTCAATAAGATGGTTTGGGCACCCTCAAGACTCTTTACTCTTTGCTTTAAGCGTAGGACTGTTACTGTACAGATTAACTATTTTCTGTAAAAACTGAAACCATTTTCTGTAAAAAGGGACAGAAAGCTGACCAGTGAGGACTGAGGAAATCACCTTTCTAAGCAGAAAGAAATGTTTCCGGCGCAACACTGTAACTTTTCCTGATGAATGGAGTCAAATCCAGCTGGTGAGCGGTCACCAGCAGTGTTCCCCAGGGGTCAGCACTGGAGCCTGTCCTGTTTAATTCCTTTATTGATGACCTGGATGAGGAGATTGAGTGCACCCTCAGTAAGATGACACCAAGCTGGGAAGAAACATTGACCTGCCTGGGGATGACCCTGAAGAGGGACCTGCATAGCCCAGATCGCTGGGCTGAGGCCAATGGCACAAAGTTCAACAAGACCAAGTACCAGGCCCTGAACTTTGGTCACTCCAGGCAATGCTGCAGGTTTGGAGCAGAGTGGCTGCATGGAGGAAAAGGGTCTGGGGGTGCTGGTCTACATTCAGCTGAACATGAGCCAGCAGTGTTCCCATGTAACGGCAATAGGACAAGAGGTAAGGGCCTCAACTTGCACCAGGGAGGTTCAGGTTGGAAATTAGAAAAAAATCTCATCTCGGAAAGAGCAGTAAGTAATCAGAGCAGGGAAGTGATGGAATCACTGTCCCTGGAGGTGTTCAAGAACCACATAAATGTTGTACTGAGGAACATGATTAATAAGCATGGTGGTGACAAGCTGATGGTTGGACTAGATGATCTTAAAAGTCTTATCCAACCTTAACGACTCTATTTATAGGCCTCAGTTCCTTGATTTTTGGAACCTTCTCTCATCCAAGTTCTATGAATAGTTGAGACACCAGGCCCCTCCCCATGATTTAACCTCTTCGGGCATTCTCCATGCTCACAGTATATCGACTGGGGGCTCATCCCCACAAACGTATTCCTCTAAAAGCTTTTTGTTCTTCTCTCCAGCAGTCATGGCTGGTCAGTACTTCCAGCCTTGTGTAGGAAACATCCCAAAGATATGATTTTCAGTCAAAAAAAATTTCACTGACACCAGTCACAACACTGACAAAAATACTGTGTTCATACAGAACTGGTGGGGAGAGGTTTTTGATTCTCCTGAGATCATCAAGGTGCCACTATTCATTTATGTGAAGAACAGCCGGGATCACTGATCAGAAATAAAAAGTGTCTCAACTGAGTGCTTGCTACACCAGGTCCTCTCACACTTATAAAGCCTGGAGAGAAGCATAAACACTAAGATTTATTTACATTTTTCTCCAAAGCTCACAAACACCATCCTTCTATCTGATCTGCTCCCATAGCCCCTCACTTTCAGAATAATGAGGTTATCTTCTCAATTTTCAGTGGAACCAGTGGCTAAGCTTTCAGATACAAGGAAAAAAAAAAAAGAGTTCTGGATTCTAGCCCATATTCACATCTACCCTGGATAACTACAGAATGACATATGAGCATGTCTGCAAAGCTGGGAAGGAAATAGTACAGCCTTGTAAAATTAGCAGCTGCTGACCCATAACTAATTTGCAATAGCAGTATTATTCAAACTCATTAATAAGGTAGGATACAGAAATGTGAGATGCTGCATTAAAATGTTAAATACAGCAAAGGCACCTTCCTAAGTAAATCATCATGACCACAGTGTTACACATGCCCTGTCTGTAAACTTTGCAACAGACTGAGAGAATGGTAATGAAAACTTTTAATATGAAGCCTGGTGGGTTTTTGTTACTTTCTGTGTATGTGCTTTCAGCAGTAGCTTACTAAAAGGGCATGTTATTATAAGTTGATGGGTCATTCTGCAGAACTGCGGTACTTTTATCAAAAATAACTCACTGAAGAAACAGCGTGAGTAATCGAGCTACTTACCACACATTTAAATACGTGCAGACTTCTCCTGTAGTAGCTAGCCTATCACAGAACAGTTCTAACTCTATTCCACATATATATAGTAACACATTTTAAAATGTCGCCTGTGTTTGTGCTGTTTGATCGCAAGTATCTCTAAGTGAGGGATTTCTGATGGCTCTATTTTCCTTAGAGTGATGAACTGTACTGTCTGGAGCCATCATTCTTAATTGCAGTTTAAGTCTTTGAATTTACGATTGCTGCCAGATCGGGGAATCAAATGCCAGAAGTAGTGCACAGCCACTGGAAATCTTGAGCAGCGATGGACTTCTTGCAAAAACTGCTTTGCAAAGATAACAGGACACGGCTATACTACTGCTGCACTGCCCTCGTGTACCCACCACTAGTACTCTTCCACACAACTCCAAAAGCTGTTTCTATACATGGCTACCTTTTAGGTACAGTTCATTATTAAGTCCGTTATTTGCTACCTCTCCAAGGACAGCTTCTTTGTCCTTTGCCTCTTCATGGAAGAATTTCTTTTCTCTCCCCTGTCTTCATCCTCCGCCTGCAATATTACCAAGAGGCCACTAAACATTTAATCTTTAGAGCCGCTCTGCTTGTCTCAGAGATATGTCACACATTTTACAGTTGATAATGCTCTTCCCCCTGTGTACACTGGATGTTAAGTGTAAAGGCTGAGGAAAAGGGCACATAGTCGCTCTACTGATTTCAGCCTTTGTGGCAATACCAATAAAGCACAGCATTTCTGAACAGAGTTGGAACAGTCATTGGTGCATTCCCCATGTTGCATACACCCAGAGATCCTAAGACACATTCTTGTTCTACATCTCGTTTGCATACGGTCCATTTCAATACTAGGCAGTCCAATGTATTGCACACTTCCACAGCAGCCTTCAGGAAGCACATGTCAACAAGAAACAAGGTCCTCCTTCACAAAATTTACCAAACAGACCACGTTACGTATCTATCAATTTGCTTCCTTGGAGACTATGAAAGCATAGATGGCTGAATGCTGGTTTCTTGGAGAAAGTTTCTGTACCTTTCAACATTCATGCTGGATCTCTGCCAGGAGTATAATTATCTCCAGTCAGTAATAGGCCTTAATATCCCAATGTATTCTTTTTTTTTTTTTTTTTTTAATATTTAATTCTGGAAGATGTACCCCACCAAATATTATGTCTAATGATCCAGTTTGCTTTGCTTTTTCCTCTTGCTTGATTATAAAAAATTACATTTTTTTTTTTTAATCATGCTCCCTTTAATTTGAGGATAAATCAGACAACTGTGGTACCACTGCGTGAAACAGGAAGGTCAGGTCTCTCAGCAGGCAGAGAGCTGGGATGCAAATGAGATTAAAAGATGAAGCTGTGACGGTTCTTTTGTGGAGAGGATCTGAAATTTGCAAGTCAACAGTTGTCACTGTGCTTCAGTCACCCCTGCTCAGCTTAGTGTGGCTAACACAATCCTTGTTTTAGTATCTAATTCCAGGCGCATCATTTTCACTTTTCTAGTGCTGCAAGAAACAGATCTGCCCTTGAATGAACAGAGAATGCAAGAGTGAAGTACTGTAGAAAAGAAAAAATGACAACTGATAAACTGTGTTTTTGAATTGTGAGAAAAGTCCAAGTTAAAGACAATAGCACATCAAAATAATGCCCCAAACTCCAGCACGTGGGAAGCTGCTCCAACAAACATTATCTGGGACACCTGGTATAAAAGCCAAGACAATACACAGCAGCTTGGTTTGTTATTTTCCTTCTCTTCCCTCTTCATTATGGTGTTTTTCCCCCCCCACAGCCTCACACACGGATGTTTTTATTCCCTGGCCTCTCTTAAGCTTTCACCTTTATTTTCAGTGTTCCTGTTATGTTCCTCCTTCTTCCTCCCTGAACAGCTCAGCTCTTCTTTATTTTTTAATGTCTTTGCTTCCAGAAATACCAAGAACCCCTAGCAAAAATGATCTGAAACCCATTTGTGAAATAGAAGCAACTTCACCCACAGTTCTATACTGAAATTAGTAAAGCTTGTCTGGGGACAAAGGAGACCATGGTGGGGAATCACCTGTTCGGGGAAAACAAAACAAACAAAAACCAAACAACCTGCAGTGACTAGAAAGAAAGCTTAATGGGCAATATTATAATTTAATAGTTATACCAGAGAGCTATTAAAATATAGTATCATGTATTAAAATCTCTTATTATTAGCTACTGTGATTTACTAACCAAAAGAACTGAGTACCAAAGATGAGCCATCTAATTCTAAACAGCAAGATTTTGTTGTTGTCCTCCTGCTCAGTCAGCTAAAAGGCATGGATAGAAGGGGTATCTGCTGCAAAATGGACAACACAGCACTTTTCAAGCTGTCAGTTTCATGCCACCAGGAGACCTTGTCTTCCTCTAACTTTAAGCTCTTAGTTTGATTAAAAGAAAATACACACACATCCCTACCTTAGTAAACCATCCTCTAGAAAGAACAAAGTTCAGATCAGCAATTGCCTTACCGCTTAAAAATTCCTCTTCTTACCTACACATTTAAAAACAGACCCATCCAGTTCAGCAGAACTGCCTCCGTGCTTAAGATATCTGTACACATGTTTATAGATTTAAGTTATGTAGGATCCTCAGGATAATTAAGATTGATCTACAGCAAATCTCCTCCGTATTTATTTAATGTTTTGACATCTCTGGGGGAAAAAAAAAAAAAAAAAAGAAAAAGAAAAAAAAAACCCAAACACAAGTGAAACAGCAAAGCCCAAATAGTACCAAGAACAAATTCACCACAGTAAAGTGATTACTATGATAGAGCAGTTTCAAGGCATATGAAAAAGTGAACACAAAAATAAATGAATGAATAAATGAATAGTGAATGCATCAAAATAAATGAAGAAAGAATCCCCCCGGAAACAAAATCATTTCAATTACTTTTTTTTTTTTTGATCCCTTTATGCTGCAATATACATTGTAAATGGAAAAAAAAAAAAAAAAAAAACTCGCAAATTGCCAGCTAAAAGATATATCAAAGGATTTTACCATCCCTACTAAGTGACCAAAGCCACATGATGTTTATAACACAGCACAGTTTGTTAATTTAAAAGAAAATATTCATTAAAATAATCATTGTCATCTAATTGCATTTCAATAGAGAATTTTTTGAAATATGAAGTGAGTATCATATAGTCTTTGTAAGCATATTCCCATACATAAACATGAAAGCCCCCTTCCAGGCCCTTTTCCTGCTTATTTCCTAGTAGTTATTCCAGGCTGAACCCAAGATGGAAAAAAGCTGTCGATGGGCATATTTTAAATTAGTCTGCAGCACTTTAAATGAGATCCCATGCCTCTCAGTGCATGTTCAGATTCATATCTCTACACACTGATACCTCACTTGTGAACAGTGGCCAAAAATATCTTTTCTTCATTACTACTACCTGGCAGAATTTCACCTGCTCCTCTCCAAGGCAGACCTGATCACAGTGATCCATTCCGCTGTCACTTCTGCACTGAACTGCTGTAATGTTTCCTACTTGGGGCTGACAATGGAAGGCACAGCTCATAAAACAAGCAGCCGTGTGCCTCTAAATTGGAACTAGTGGATATGGAGTGGGTAAAATACATATATATAATATTATACGTGTGTGCATATATATATATATATTTAATGTTAAGTCACCTTCGTCTTGCATGCTTTAAAGTTCTTCTGTAACTTAGATTTGGTAAGGAAGAAAGTAGAGAGTTAGGGTCTGACTATCCTATAAGAACTTGCCTTCACACCACACTAAAGGCAGTGTTGACTACACTGATAAAACAGCTTACGAAACCAAACTTCAAGCTGTTGAGCTGCAGCACTTCTGCTGAAGACAGTTGAAAACTCTGAGTACAGAATTCCCTTCTTTAAAGGGAAGCCATAGACACTAATTTGCAAAGGCCTTGACAAAGTAGAAGCCACAGTCCTGTGCTCAGAAAGTTCACTTTCTTCCATAGCTAATTTCTCAGCAAGAAAACACGATGGTTCCTGCACAGGGAGCATGACCTTAAAGCAGAGACTTATGTACACACTGTCTAGACGAGCATGCTGAAGGAATACATACAGGCAGACCTCACTCGTGTCAACCACATGCAAGGAAGCACCCGTCTGAGCTCTGGCCATAAATCACACATAGAGCCGTGCTACTGTGTGTAAAGCGCCTTGAATCTAAGCCAACTGAGAAGGAAAATCTAGAGTTTGCTTTTAGTCACGGACGCAAATGTGCTCACGCCAGCCAGCCCAAAATCAGTTCAACAGCCTACAACTGCTCCTATCTTTCTCTTCCTTTTTTTGAGAGGTTTGCAAAGATCCATCTGTGGGTGTGCCACCGCAACAAACCAGGCTGTACCAAATAGAACTACAGTAAGACCTACCTTCACAATGAACAGCTGTAATCATGCAAAGCACTGGTAGAAATGGGCATTCACAACCAGCAACCACAAAACAAACACTCTCTTGGTGATCAGTGGGCAAAGATGGGAAGTGGAAGGGTGACGAGTGTGGGAGATGATAGAAAGAAATTCCCTCTCTCTGCCAAGCCTTCTACTTGTTTTAACAAACGAGCCATTAGCATCTCCAAATTATCTGGCCACAGCTACAGCCAGCTTCTTTTCATCCAAGCTCAGGTCCCAGCCAACCATTAGGAAATTACCAGCTGGCTCCAACACCAGGGCAGCAGGCCTGCATATCATCAGCTCCATAGCATCAATGGATCCCAAGCTGCACACTCCATGCCTTAGTCTCTTCATGAAAGGCACATGGATAGCTACTCACTACAAAGCCTAAAGGTTTTATTACTGACCTCACTCACATGGATTTCCCTGGAGGAAATGGAGAGCAGAAAGTCACAGATCTTAAATACAGTTATGGATACTCATGCAAGAATTGTACAAGCACATTGAAGGGCAGAGCTGTATTACTCCTTGAATTAGTATGAACATCTACAGCAGTCTTTTCTAAAAGATGGCCACAAAATAGGCTGGAACTGCCTTTACTGCTGCACCAGACACAGGTGTCAACTCAACAAATAGAACAAAAAAATGAAACTTCCCTAATGCTGACAAGGATCTCACTGTCACATTTCATCTTTCTGTCCCAGAAAGAGAAAGCAGAGAGAGGACAATTAATTCTAATAGTAAATAATTAGTTTATCTGCTAACCAAATAATGGTAATAACCAACCTGGCATATAAGGAATTATTTTCCCAGCCGCCAAAAAAAAAAAAATAATGATGATATTCACACAGATTTTTTTATGCTTCTTAAGCTTCTGCTCAGTTATACACCCTCTTAGTTAGGCATCTTGGTGAGACCTCCTAGATATCAACTATAGTGACCTCAAGAATGGTGACATTTGGTGATGTTTCAAGAAAGCAAAAGAGAAAAATGTTTATAAATATGCAGTATGCTTGAGAGCCTCATATTTTCTAGGTTATAAGGCAGTCTACATTGCTTAGCAGTAAAGTGGTATACCTTTTATGACACTGCAGATTACATAGGACCCAGGGCAAAAGAAGCCCTCGCATTAAAAACAATCAGATTAGCATAATAAGAGCAGAAAAGAAAAATGGAGAAGCATTTGGGAAGCTTTTAATTTCTTTTCTTTAAAGCATTTCAGTTCCTCCAGCCAAAGTAAACACATCATGGATTAGCTCTCAGAAGTGCCCTCAGCCAAATAAGTTATTATAACATGGATACCAGGAGCTAAGTAAGGCTTCCACAGCCTCTACGGCATATATTAGTCTAACAGATATGGAGGGTTCAGAACACAGTCTGAAATAAGTACACATTAAAGTTTTCAGACCTGATAAACATATATAAAATAAGATGAGCTAGCTTGAAAACTACAAATGCATACACCCAAAGGTGGCAACCACTCTTGAAAAACAGTGACTTCTTCAAAGTAAGATTTACAGGAAGGGAAAACAAGAGAAAGCTCTCATATTCCCTTTAGTTTGGAATAGACCTCACCTGAGTGAGCTGAGTCCAAAGCAGCTCCAACTCGGTAATGTCTCCCCCAGAGCAATAGAAAAGATGAGCCCAATTTCCAGAAACATTCTGCACAAGTGGGACAGCAGAAACTGCTATCAAAGTACACAGTAGAAAGAGTGCTCGCTTACTTCTATGTGAGAGCAGCCCTCAAAATCAATGCTAAACATCAGCACAAGATGCATCCCAGAGGCAGTGTTCTGCACCTTAATTTAAGATAGCTGAACTTATGTTTACTCCCTACATTCATCAAATATTTCTGGACCAGCTGAATTTGATTTATAACCAATTTCCATTCCTTGTGATTTTCTCTAATGAACACCAAGTTACTCAAAAATAACCTTGAGTTAATTTAGAACTTCCTAGCAGAGACAAAAGAAACCAGGCACTTTAGAGAAACAGAGTTTGAACTTGCAGATTAAAAACTGCTTGGAGTTAGCCTCAGTAGGGTCCTCCAGAGAAACAGAGCCCTAAGAAGATTCTTAAGTTTCAGTTAAAGTTCCAGTTCCATACCTGGTGTTACTTACAGTGAACAGAAAGATGGGAAAGGAGCAAGGAAGGCATAGGCTCTGAGCACACAGCAGTAGCATTTTGTTCAGTGAAATTAATGCACAGCTCATGAATATATTCTTCAGTAAAATATTAGATGATTTAATCTATGATTTGCATAACTTTTTATAAAGTTGCCAATGAATTTCTTCTAAAAATTCCAACTCATCACAATATAAAGCATATGCGCAGTACCGATCCCCCCCACAGAGGTACACAAAAAATTCTTAACCATGCACACAGCAAACATACACCTTTTTTTTTTTCCCCCATGTTCCCTTCAAAAGTTAAGTTACCTTCCTGAACTGCAAGTAAGTAATGCCACATGTCTTTCCCCACACGTCCTCAAAATGGAGTGATTGCCCTTGGAATTGGGCAAAACTAAAGCACCTGCATGTGAATATTCCTCAACCCTCAAAGTCACTCTCCAAGGTCATTCAGAAAGTTCACAGGGAACGATTCACTTAATTCCACACTGCTCTGCATAGTAAAACATTTGTTAGAAAACATAAGTTAGTTACAGTCACACCCCTTCCTTTGTTGCTTCTATTTTCAGTGGGTCCTGAATTGTCAGCATTTCTTGATGACCTCCACCTGATCCTTTTGTCAACACAAGTGAAGGCAACCTCATTTGTCCAAGCAGTCTACCTGTTATCAAATTACTCCACAACAGCACACAGTTGGTGATGAAAGGCTGAATAGAAGGTGCTGCTCACCGCTCTCACCATATTCCACATAAATGTTGCTCTCAGCTGAAGGACAGGAATTGAGTACACAATTATCCAAGGCTCTTCATGCAGTGAATGCAGCGAGACAGGTATCTTCAGAAGATGTCAGCCACACTAAGACCAAAATCTATACCTATAGATTCAGACCTACAAAGATACCCATCTCTTTCCATACAAAGAGAATTCAGGCAACTTCTGAAAGAGGCATCTTTATTAAACACTCTAAAAGTTAGCTGAGATTAATTCAGGCTACTCTTTCCAAAGATCCAAACCACCTCCTAATTTTTTCAGCAATGTCAAATTGATTAACAGTATCTAGGACACATAAAAGTTTTAGTTTACTCAACAAGTTAAAAACTGACACACAAGGCAGCTAAAAAAAAATGACACCCTTACACGCACATAGAGGTTCAATAAATGTACAGTCTCTTTTGCTATCTACTCTAATTCCAAGACACAGCAGTCTAAATTTTCATGCCCTGTTGGCTCTGCTGCACGCTGCAGATAGAGAAGTTGATGACTGATGGTTTCTACAGTATGGAGGCCTTACTTGGAGGCAAATGCACACTTGGGAAAGGATTCTAGATCTCCAAACCATAGCAAGAACTAATGGGGTCTACAGAGCATTTATTTCCTATGTACATTCAGTATATGACAAATACAAATATCCTTCCACCTGGTTCTTAGTTGGAAGAATATCTCAGGCTTACCAATAAAGAAAGTACTTAATTTAATTCTTGATGAAGCAGGTATTCAGAATGAGGTAATAGCAATGATTCTCAATCCATGTCGCTAAAGACAGAATTTACAGTAAAATGTTCTACCTTTCCCTAACAGTATCAGTGAGAAATGGACAACATATTTTCACACATTTTTAAAAAGCTCAGGAAGTTTCAAAGCTAGACAGTCAGGAAGCTTACTCATTCTGGTAGGGAATGTTTGCTTTTTACCTGGTTCGTGGGGCAAACTGTTTTGGGACAGTCCTCCCGTTCTTTATGTCTCTAAAGAAATATGATCCATAGATGCAAGCTGATTCTAAAAGTGCCATGGCAGCTAAAACATAGTCTTTCCTAGGATTCACTTCCTAGGGAATCACTGCCCAGAGTTAATTCTATGAGTCCTACCCTGCCTAGAGTCTGTATTTCTCTATTTCCCTTTCCTGCAATATGTTTCAAGTGTAACCAGAATCCTAGAAGGAATATAGGATCTTTTTCCCCCTTGCAAGTCTCCTCTACTGAATCAGTGTTGCCTCATCACTCACACAGAGTACTTCCTTCAATCCTAGGCCTGAGAGTGAAGCAAAGCAAACTTATTTCCTGCAAAAGTCAGCCAAGCTTGCTGAAGCTCTGCAAACTCCCCAAGGTCTTATTTATAAACTTTGTTCGTTCTTCTTCTGGAAAAAAACAGTGAATGTTTCCAGTGCTTTTCCTGCAGAGCAACTTGGCTGAAGCTTCCTTTCCTCAGACCCCACCAGCAGTTCTTCCCACTTTTACAGGTGCCATCAAGGCCAATGGTCATCTTTCACTTCTGTTCTGGGCTCCAGCAGCAGATTGCCCAAGGCATCCCATGATAAAACAACTGAACCAGCGTTCATAAACATCATGCTGAGATTCCATAAATACAACGGTTTCCAAACCAACTCTGACTCCTTGCTCAAGGAGCTTTTGAAAATCAAGCAAGTCCATCAATGAACCCAGACATCACTAACTTCAAAATGAAAAAAGGCTTGTGCCCTTGGCATACGATTGTATCAACCGGCAAGAGGTCTAACAGCAAAACACTTCACTTCCTCTAACATAAGATTCATTTTTTATTTTCTCCATCCAAGATGAAGGTGCGCTGAACAGTTAATAGCCAAATGTAGAATCTTGGGGAAACAGCAGGAGCAATCTAGTAGTTCCATCACCAGATCTCCCACCTCTCCACATGGAAAAAGACTGTCCTAACTGTAGAATCCAACTACCACATTCAGTTGTTCTGCTCTGACTTTGAAGTCAAACACAACCAGAGTCTGTCTATCCTTCAGTTCTTCCTTAGCTATACAAAATTAGGAGATTCAATTCCATTTTCAATTTTCGATACTATCCCCATAGCATTACACAGAAATATGATTATATAAAATTAAAACAAGTTTTTGAAGAGGATTTTTTATTATTTTTTTTTTACATCTTACATTAAACTGGCTTAAAATTCCTATCAGATGTTACAGTAAGAACTGCACTTCTCTCTGGGAAGAAATCTCCTTGCACTGAGGCACAATAAACTTCTGTGATATGTATATGACATATAAGATTGCACAGGCAAACAAATGAGATTGGAAATCAAAACTTAGTCAGAATGTTACTCTTATCACAATATTGCAGCAGTCTCAAAATACAAGCTATATATTGTTTTCCTCCCATCGGATATGTTTTTGTAAGAGCTTGTAGAAAGGAACACTATCAATTTTGATGTAAAGAACATTGAAGATTCAGTCAAAAATGACACAAAGAAATTTAACTAGAAAGAAGAACAGACAGAAAGACTTGGACTGCCAAGTTCTTATGGATGCTATCAAGCTTTTATTAAACAAAAGTTCCTCTTGTCCATAACCTGAAAAGAGCAGACAAACGTGGGGAAATGGATGTTGTGAGGTAGAAGTTAAAGAACTGAAATCAGAGAAAACAACATGAAAAGGACTTTCCCCTCTCCTTTCCTTCTTTCCCTTAAAATACTGAAAATTGCTTTTCTGCTAACAGTTATTTTCGACTGTGTACTCTTTTTGTTATCACTTTTAAGCCCCCTAGGCAGAAGTCTATGGAAAATGGATACTCAAGACACATTTGAAAAAATCCTTTCCAAAATGATAAACAACAATTATGAATAACCTTTACAGAGAAAAGAATCATAACAGACATCCACTGGGATAACTCTCCCATTCATATCATTTAAGTAAATGATACCACATACAACACATAGAAGTGAAGTTTCACTATACATCCCTTTTGTGTGACTGTAATGACAACCCAAGGGAGTGTGGTGATTCTGAGAATGTTCTTGCCCTGATCATGTTCTTCCTGAAATGGAAGCTGAAACATCGAAAATGAAAGAACAGCTTATAACGCTAACTCCAATGCTATCATATTACTGGATTAAAAACAAAACAAAAACAACCAGGAGTTGTGTGGCATATGCAGAAAAACTAAATTAAACAAGTTTTCAAAAACTAAATAGCAAACCCAAACAAAAACAGTTTTGCTACCCTCAAATGAGGTTCTTTGCAGGGAAAATCCTATCTATTCTAGATCCTCAGACAGTGCTCCAACAAATGCTCAAAAAATAGCTTGTTACAAAGTCTTGAACGCTACATGTCTGTTCCAGTTAAATACACAGAGTGAAAGTCCCAGGCCCCTTTATTTGGGACTATTTGGTGCAACCCTCTGAGTGGCTGAGAGCTCTTCAAAGACCATTCTGTTTGGCAACCACATTGGATGTGTCCTCTGCTATTCAGAATTTCATCTCTCTTGGCAAAGAAACATCATGATGGGTCACTTAGTGATGAGAAGTCTTGCTACTTCTTTTCTCCTGATCCCAGGTCCTGACTTATTTTTCTTCATCCACAAAATCGTCAAAGCACATAAAAAGTTCTCTACAGTGGTAATACACAACTGGTTGGTTAACCTACTTCAGGTCCTCTTATGTAGGACCTGAGGCCATGCTCTAGCTCGTGCAATTTGTCTAAGTCACGTGTTATTTTTTGCATTAAGTCTATTTTTTTTTTTTTATAGATTCCAATAGCAGATTACAGTTAGATTAGAGAAATGTTATGAAACTATTTCACATACAATACAATGCCCGATGGCATCCACTGGACAAAAAAACAAAGCAAATACAATTGCAGTCAAAGTCAGTGCTTTGCTGGAGAACTACAGATGAAACTGAAATTGAATTCCTTAAAGAATGGTGGAAAACCCAAAGTCTGCCTTTCCTCTTCCACCTGAGCCCCCATCACTGCTAAGCGCCTAACAAACATTGGCAGGGATGGTCCCTAACAATTCCCTCACAATTATGAAGGCAGTACAGAATCACAGAATCACAGAACTGCAGGGGTTGGAAGGGACCTCCAGAGATCATCGAGTCCAACCCCCCTGCTAAAGCAGATTCCCTACACCAGGTCGCACAGGTAGGCGTCCAGGCAGGTCTTGAATATCTCCAGAGAAGGAGACTCCACAACCCCCCTGGGCAGCCTGTTCCAGTGCTCCGTCACCCTCACTGTAAAGAAGTTCTTGTGCGCATTCGTGCGGAACTTCCTATGCCCTAGCTTCATCCCATTTCCCCTTGTCCTGTCCCCACGCACTACTGAAAAGAGTCCGGCCTCACCACTATGGCCCCCACACCTCAGGTATTTATAAACCTGGATCAAATTCCCTCTCAGCCTTCTTTTCTCAAGGCTAAACAGACCCAGTTCACTTAGTCGTTCCTCATAGGGGAGATGCTCCAGGCCCTTCGCCATCTTTGTGGCCCTCCGCTGGACTCTTTCCAAGAGATCCCTGTCTTTTTTATACTGGGGAGCCCAGAACTGGACACAGAACTCCAGATGAGGCCTTACCAGGGCAGAGTAGAGGGGGAGAATCACCTCCCTTGACCTGCTGGCAACACTCTTTTTTATACACCCCAGTATGCCATTGGCCTCTTTGGCCACGAGGGCACACTGCTGGCTCATGGCCAACCTGTCATCCACCAGGACACCCAGGTCCCTCTCTGCAGAGCCCTTCTCCAGCAGGTCTTCCCCCAGCCTATACAAGACCGGACCCAGCACAGACCCCTGGGGGACGCCACTAGTTACCGGCCTCCAGCCGGACACTGCACCGCCAACAACAACCCTCTGAGCTCTGCCAGTCAGCCAGTTCTTGATCCACTTCACTGTTGATTCATCTATCCCGTACTTCCTCAGCTTTGTTATAGGGATGTCATAGGGGACAGTATCAAAAGCCTTACTGAAATCAAGGTGGACCTCATCTACCGCTCTCCCTCCATCCACCCATCCAGTGACAACTTCATAGAAGGCCACCAGGTTGGTCGAGCATGACCTCCCCTTGGTGAACCCATGCTGGGTACTCCTGATGATCTCCTTTTCTCCCAATTGTCTGGAGATGGCATCCAGCACAAGCTGTTCCATTACCTTCCTTGGGACAGAGGTGAGGCTGACTGGCCTATAATTACCTGGGTCCTCCTTCCTGCCCCTTTTGAAGACTGGAGTGACATTGGCTGTCCTCCAGTCTTCAGGCACCTCCCCAGTTCTCCAAGACCTCTGAAAGATCACAGAGAGCGGCTCAGCAATGACCTCCGCCAGCTCTCTCAGCACCCATGGATGCACCCCATCAGGTCCCATGGATTTATGGACCTTAGTGTTTCCTAGGCACTCACAGACTTCCTCTTCCCTGACTAAAGGGAAGTTACCCATTCCCCAGACTCTCTCATTAACCTCCAAGGTTTGGGATTCCTGAGGGGGAGCATTTTCACTAAATACAGAAGCAAAGAAGGCGTTCAGTATTTCCGCCTTCTCAGCATCCCCCGTTACCAGAACGCCCCCCTACTTAATATATATGGGGCCCACATTCTCTCTAGCCTTCCTTTTGCTGTTAACGTACTTAAAAAAAGCCTTTTTTATTATCCTTTATCCCTTTAGATAGATTCAACTCCAGGTTGGCTTTGGCCTTCCTCGTCGCGTCCCTGCAGGCTCTGACTACATTCTTATATTCTTCCCAAGTGGTCAGACCCTTTTTCCACATTTCATGAGCTTTCTTCTTTCCTTGGAGCTTGTGCATGAGCTCCTTGCTCATCCATGCGGGTCTCCTGCCACCTTTTCCCGATTTCTTAGTCACAGGGACGCACTGATCCTGAGATTGGAAGAAGAGCTGTTTAAATGCTAACCAGCTCTCACAGGCCCCCTTACCTTCTAATACCCTGGCCCATGGGATAGTTCCAAGTAGGTCCTGGAAGAGATCAAAGTTTGCTCTCCTAAAGTCCAGGGCAGCAATCCTACTTTTTGCTTTGCTTCCTCCGCTCAGGATCTTGAACTCCACCACCTCCTGGTCACTACAACCCAAGCTGCCCCCGACCTTTACTTCCTCAACAAGTCCTTCCTTGTTGGTGACAATAAGGTCCAGTAATGCCCCACCCCGCGTCGGTTCCTCAACCACCTGCGTCAGAAAGTTGTCTTCGACGCACTGCAAGAATCGTCTGGACTGTGCATTCCTAGCCATGTTGGTTATCCAGCAAATACCTGGATAATTGAAGTCCCCCATAAGTACCAGCGCCTGGGAGCGTGACGCTACTTCCAGTTGCTTACGGAAGGCTTCATCTACCTCCTCCTCCTGTAGTACACACCCACAACAGTGTCACCCTTACCAGCCTGCCCTTTGATTCTTACCCACAAGCTCTCCACTGCTCAATCACTCTCCCCCAGGTGGAGTTCAATACAATCTAGCTGCTCTCTCACATAAAGAGCAACTCCACCACCCCGCCTTGCCAGCCGATCTTTCCTAAAAAGCACATAGCCCTCCATGACAACATTCCAGTCATGCGAGCTGTCCCACCACGTCTCCGTGATCACAATGAGATCATGACCTCGCGACTGCACGCAGAACTCCAGCTCTTCTTGTTTATTTCCGATGCTACGTGCATTAGTATACAGGCACTTAAGAGAAGCAGCATCTCCCCACCCCTCTCCATGCCCTTGAACTCCATTGTCTCCACCCATCAAGCTCTGTTTTAAGCCTCGAACTGCCACCTCAGACCCAGCGGCTCTCATTTCATTGCCCTCCCCTTTCATACCTAGTTTAAACACCTGTCGATAAGTCCCGACAGTTCCTCAGCTAGAACCCTCCTACCCTTTGGAGACAGGCTGCTTCCATCTGCAGCCATCATGCCAGGTGCCAAATGAATTGCCCCGTGATCAAAAAAACAAAACTCCTGTGTTTGCACCAATTCTTAAGCCATTTGTTTAAGAGATGGGTTTTTAGGCTCAACCCAGTATCCTTCCCTGCCACTGTAGGTACAGATGCAATAACCACTTGCCCACTTGCCCACAGTTGAAGGAACCACTGTTCCTTCAACTACCCTCCCCAGTCCCCTGAAGTCATCTTTGATAGCCTTCAGGCTTTTTTTTTTTTTTTTTTACCAACTTCTTCACTGCCAGCCTGAACTATCAATAAGGGATAGTAGTCAGAAGGGCAGATCAGACCGGGAAGTCTCCTAGCAATGTCCCTGACCCGGGCCCCGAGGAGGCAGCACACCTCCCTGCAGGTAGGGTCAGGTCGACATACAGGGCCTTCCGTTCCTGTCAGGAGGGAGTCACCTACGACAACCACCCTTCTGTCCTTTCGGGCAGAGGCAGTCTTGAGGCGTGGGGGCGACTGCTTCGCCTGAGGCAACCTCATGGGTAGACCTCCCCCCACACTCGCACTGAATCCTCCCTCAATTTCCAGGGCCTCAAACCTATTATGCAGAGGCACCTGGGGAACCAAGGATGGTCAGGATGGGGGACACCCCCTTCGCCGAGCCGGTACGTGTTTCCACTCCTCCTCCTCTCTCAAATTGCTGCTAGGGGGAAGAGAGGACAGGGGGCTCACTGCAGCACTGTCAGATGGCCAGTTCCTCTCTACCACCTGTTTGCAAGGTGGCAGGGGCTGACATGCTCCATGTGGAGCCTCAGGTGTGTGCCAAGATTTTGAGGCCGACAGGGACTGGCACCACCAATCTCCATCTCACATTCTTTTATGGTCCTCAGCCTCTCCACCTCCTCCTTCAGGTTGATCACAAGGCTGAGTAAGTCGTTCAACTGTTCGCACCTTATACAAGTGCTGCCTCCTTCATGTGACATTGCAAAGGCCAGGATCTGGCACTCACAGCCAGTGACCTGCATACCAGCATCTTGCGACGGGACCTCTGTCTGAGTTGCCACACATTTCATACCATTATTAACCCCCTGGTGCATGCACCAGACCTCAGTCTGGCACTCTACTGTCTTCTTACCTACAGTCTTCCTGCTATGTGTGCAAGGGACCTCTGCCCGGGTCTTCACAGTTTTGGTGACTGTGGCCTTCCGCCAAGGTGCACCCATGGCAACCAGCAGGCTCACAAAAGCTATGAGAAAGCCCTAACGGGGTGCAATTGACTGGTCAGCCCTGCTCTGCTGCCCGTGCTGCTGCCCCTGCCCTCACCCCGATGCTGGGTTTGTCAACAGGAGGCCCGGCACTTATCGCTCAACAGCAGTAACAAGCCTCCTTGCAGAGGAGTTCAGACAAAGGATGACTTACAGATGCACCTCGTTAAGACAGCCTGCGTGGTTCTCACACTCTATCTCCTTTGTCTCTGGTGGGCAGAGACGCTGCCCTCTCGAGGGCCTTTTATTGGCATAAAAGGGCTGCTTCCAGTTTCCGCCCATTTAAATCCCCCGCCGTTGCCCCGGCAATGCCCACGCTGCGTCAGCTGCTCTCGCGAGAGCTGCCCGACCAAGAGCAGCAGCCGCTCTGTTGCTGCGGGAAACCCTCGATGAGGGAGGCGATCAGAACCCCCCTGTACCTCGCTAAAAGTCACAGCGGTTCTGCCAGGGACAGCTCTGAGCCGTGGACCTTGGCGAAAAGTACATACCTTTGCAAAGAAGGGACAGAGAGCAAGCAATAAGCTTTTATCATCTATCTTTTCAGTTATAAGCAGATGCAGATATAATGACAAACATACGTTTCAGAAAGCTGAATATGTTGATATAGTATAATAGTATGGGATACCAAGCATTTCCCTTTCTGATTCAGATAACAAGAGAATACCAGTGCTCAAGAGTTCCCACGTAAGTGGCCTGTTCCATTTATATAAGTCTGAGTTTTTTATTCTTTGTGTGATTTCGTGGCTTTTCTTCCCTAGTCATCTTAACTATTTCATTGTGGTGTTCTGCCTATGATGGGGTACATTCTTACTTTCTGGGCTTGTGGTTCCAGTGCCAAGATCATTCCAAACAATCACTAGCTGGAGACCGAAGCAAAGGAGGATAAAACTTGTATTATTGGAAGCATAAAGGCATGGACTGGACCCGCAACTGGCAGCCAATGACACGTGGTAAAAGCTATGCCATTCTACTGACTCATTTTTTGACTTCTTGTTTATGCAAGTATATAGCAGCAACCCTCTCCCACCTCAAAATGTGAAAAAAGGATCAATTACAATAAATTCTGATTGGAGAAACAAGATTCAAGTTTTCACTGAGCCAAAGGCAAGCATTTTTTTTTCCACTGAATACACTGAGAAGCCTTTCTCTTCTCAGTAAACGATGGTGAGGCTTACACTAGCCGACAATCACAGAATCAGAGATCCTCACAGAGCATGTGCACAGGTGAAGGATTCACAGAGTGTCCTGAGGCACACATCCTCATCTGGGTGATCTCACCCGTGTGAGAGCTACAAACTGCAAAATTCAGCATTCTGTCTGCACAGACCAAACAAAACCTACATAGGTATGCGCTTTAAAACATGAGCTGTCATTACTGAATGAAAGTGATAAGCACAGTCACGTTTCCAAGTATGATTTCATACAGCTAAATGATGAGTTGAGACTTCTACACTTACCTTTGAGAGACTTTCTAAGCCATGTCACATTACCTGCCGATATGTAAAAAAATAAATGAATAAACCAGCCACCTGGGTTATACCATATGGATACAAACGTCTTTCCAGAAACGTGTCGGTGATACATGACTGTATTGATTTCTGATACACTCATGTTAGGGTAGAAAGAAAGCCTCCAAGCAACCATTACAAACAAACGCTATGACCACGCAAACCAAAATAAGACAACGTTTGCATAAATCTTCCAGCTATGCTTGTCACTATGCTTCAGCTACATGCATCCATAAAAGTACTCACTGTGCATTTACTGAAGGAATTGATTAGTAGCATTTTCAATAGCATAGTCCAGTTGAATCCATTTGTTTTTCTTCTCTTCTAAAAATGTGAAATAAATACACCTGGACTTATCACTGGTTGTTATGCAGTGGGAAATGACAGAATTGTTTACGTGTATTAACTTAAGCGTGACAGATATGACTACTGAGTGACATCTGTAAGGACTGCTCAGTGTTTGTGAAACTGTGAGGAATTCAGCCAGCAACACCCCTGATAAGTGAGAAATTCATAAAACAATATCCCCCAATTGCAGTGAGTGAGGCAGCTGAAAATCATCTTTGCTCAGAAACTGCATTGCACACAGATTGCTCAACGTAGATAATTCCATATGCTTTTGTGTTTCCCTTCCCCCCTTTTCACATGCATGCCTTTTTGGAGGAACCAAAAGTGCTGGGAGCAATGCACGTCACCAAACAGCAATCACTGATGTTGCACAACAGAATGAAGTTTTGAAATGAAGGAAAAGAATAAGATTTTTGTAAGAAATGGGTGGACAGACAAACAAATGTGAACAAAGAAGTTCAGAACTCAAAACTTTCCTCTTTTGATATTTTTTAATAAAAGGAAAAGAAATCTGGAGTAGATACGTGGTCGGGCTTCCACCTGGCATGAGTGAAGCCATTCAAGTATACCCAATTCATAATAAACACCAACGACCACCTTTAACCGTAGCATCAGCGCCAAATGCCACCATGATAACACCAGGAACGCTTGCTTTCAGTCATGAATAGAATGTACTCAGCCTTGTTTGCTACATAGGATCATGCCATCGAAGTGCAGGCAGCAACATTTATTGAGAAATTCACTGAAAGATAACAACTGATTTAAAAGGGGGTTGTGTAAGTTTAGGTAAGGAGCAACTTCACAGATTATTTTCAATTACTGAGATAAAATCATAGCTTCTCCCCAGATAAAAAAAGTTATTTTTCTGTATACTACACAGAGCATATGAAAGCTTTAAGAATAGTCTGATTTCACAAACAGTATCAGCTTCCTACTAATACTTCTTAACACTGTTCTTCCCTCCCTCAAGTCGTTTTTCCAATTATTTTCAACATTTTCTTTGATCGATTAATAAAAAGCAGTTTTCCTGCTGCAGATAACAGGTTACAGAATTCTCTTTTGCTTTGAATAGGTTTACCCCGCTCTCAAGAATACTGATTTTTTTGTGGTTGTTTTTATTTTGTTTTCTTCATATTCTTTCACCAAATCTGCAGGGTTCTGGCCAAGCATTGACTTTATCTGCAGAGTACTCCTCATTGATTTCAGAGAGCATGAGGATGACAGCAGGACATGAGCACTAATTTCCAATCCTCTTAAGTCAGCATGAGAATCTGCAGTTAATAAACCAGAAAGCCTCTAACTTGCATTAAAAAAAACGAGCCACATATCTGGTAAAAAGATGTTCAGCCTGTAGAAGAGAAGGCTCTGAGGTGATTTGAGAGTGGCTTTTCAGTATCTAAAGGGGGGCTGTATGAAGGAAGGGGAAAGACTCTTGAGCTGGGTCTGTGGTGACTGGACAAGGGAAAATGGTTTCAAACATGAAGAGGGGAGATTTAGGTTGGATACAAGGAAAAACTTCTACAGTGAGGGCGGTGAGGAACTTGTTGCCCAGAGAGGTGGAGGATGCCCCATCCCTAGAGACACCCAAGGTCAGTCTGGACAGGGCTCTGAGCACCTGATCAAGCTGTACGTGTCCCTGCTCATGGCAAGAGAGTTGGACTAGATGACCCTTAAAGGTCCCTTCCAGCTCTAAGGACTCTATGATTCTATTTTCAGCTCCTATGAATTCACTACCAAATGGCTCAGTATCCCTACTTAGGAAGTAACACGCGGCATCCTCAACTGATGCTCAGGGGGATACATCCAGGCTGTCTGTTTTACACATCTCAGTTTGCTATGACTGAAATTTATAGTTGTAGGGTTCCTGTACACTTAGCAAAGAAATTCACACACCTGGAGCAAGCAATTCAGAGCCTGTGGAGCACTACCTATAAACAGTGCAGGCTCATAATTAGGGCAGCTGTGTTACACACTCAGAGAAAGCCTATGCAGTCCATTCTTCATGCACACTGCGCATACAAAACTGAGTCCCTTATCTATTTCAGCACTACTACCTCATTTAACTACCTGAGTGAGAGAAAGAAGTCTGCATACGCAATATGCATATAGTCCTTTTTGGGCAACAGAAAACCTCAGGAGTTAAAGGGCAGGATGTATGCAGAAATAAATGTAAGATTAATCTTCTTCAGCACATAAATCTGCTGATAAATAATGAGCATATATTAGCTCTCTTAGATAACTACTTGAGATACTGATGGAGTTGACAGGTTCCCATCAGACCACCATCAGCCTCATGCTAGCACTGTTCAGGGCAGATGGCAGCTCCAGAGCAGTTTGGCCTCTCTAGTGCATTCCATCCATTTTACAAGGTATATTTTATTAGTGTGGGAGAGAATTATTAATAAATGGTATTCCAAACACTACAGACACTGATAAGAAACAGATTTCTTGAAATTAAAACAGAAAAGCTTTTATATGGCCCAACAGTGAGTGGCTTACCAGGCTGGGGGAAGAAAAGTAGTGAAAGTACTGGTATCTCTCTATGCCTTGAAGACAAAACCAAAGGTTTTCTACTCACAAGCCATCAGAAGATTATTGGCTGACCGCCTGCTGTCTTGCATATCAAGCTGTTGCTACAGGAACGTTCATTCACTTACATTGCCAAATGAAGGCCTATCTTAAAAAGATATAGATTATATATATATACACACACCCATTGAAAATAACTCCCTAATCTGCCATCCTTTCATTATAACTGAAGTGCTCTTCACACACATAGTACACAAGCATCTTGAATTAGAAGGAAACTATTTTTAAATACATGAAGGCTAAGATACAAAATTAGTTTCACGCGGAATGAGAACCTTGGAGATTATTTACTTTCCCTTAATTACTTTGGCTCACCAGTCATTTAGCTTTCCGGTGGTACCTATTTCACACTCACATTTTGAATTTAAAGACAGGTGAGTATGTTTTTTGAACATTTGAGATTATGGACCTTAATGCCATAACCACATTTCTCAAACTGACCGTCCCACACATAACCTACTTAATGGTGCTGTACGGTACAAAGTAAGGTACGCCTCAAACTAAGGATAAAAGTAAGCACCTTTGAGCAAGCACATGAGAATTCTGACAACTGTACAAAACTATTCTACGAGGTGCAGGTAGCCTCTTATGCTACTGATCTCATATAATGAAAGGAGCATAACAGAGATTATTATTAAAAGAATGTATTTTGAGAGCGAGGAACTCAGGTGACAAGACAGACTGAGTCCTAAGCCTGAAAGAGAGGCTCAGGTTTTTAAGCCTCAGAATAACAAGAAGTGCGGCCATACAGCTCTGCTGGGCTACATCCACTAAGCATCTTTACTTCATGTGACATATACACACATTACTGTCACCTGTATAGAATACAAAAAAGAGAGTGCAGTAGATGAAAAGGTATTACGGAAGAAGAGCTCATACAGAAAACTTCAAATACCAAATTAAAGAAAAATAATGACAGAAAATAAGCTCAATGATCTTGTTCCTGTAGAAAGAAATTAATTAGGATTTTTTTTTTTTTTTTTTTTTTTTGACAGAGCCTCGTAACATAGAAAAGAAGGGAAAGTAAATAGAAAGGATGTAGGAGCAAAGAACAAAGAAGTAATAAAGAGCACAGGGGTACTCCAAGAAGAAAATGAGTCCAAAATATCACGTGGGAACCCGTTTCACTGGCTAAGGCAGATCACTCCATGTGACAGCTATGGGTTGGTCCTGTCACTGTCAAGCTGGGGGACATTTTGCCAGAACTTCTCCGTCCCCTCGGGAATAAGGCTGAGCTGAAGCAATGCCTGAATGATTTTCTGCACCTGAGACACCACATACCATAACACCAGCTCTGGGTTTCCAAGGATGACTGGTCTTAATGAGAGAATTAGGAGGCGCAAAGGCTGTCAGAGTGCCCCACATGGCAGAATGTACTGCTGCCACCACGTATCTGACATTACGAGCTCCCTCGTTAAGCAGAGTTATCAAACCATTTATTATGTTATAAAGTAATAATTCTATCATCTGTCAATGAACAATTTATCAGAAAAAAAAATATTACGGACCGTTAAAGCAATTAGCAAAGGGAATTAAATTTAAACTGGAGTTTCTGAAGATTTTCAAGAGAGATTTGATGAGAACGAAGCTTGAGCTTGGGGTCCTGCTTTTCAGCAGTGAATATTGTGCTATTCCAACAAAACAACTGCTGCAGTTCAGAGAAAGAAAGAGACTCTGAAAAGAATTTCTCAAATCACTTATTAGAATATAATGAATATTAACAATAGATGGTACAAATTCTCTTGAGAATTGACTATTGCTGGATTTTGGATCCCTTCTTCTAGGCTGCTAAGGTTGCTAGGGAATTTCACAGTTAATGGTGTATTTCCATATGAATGTTTGAAGAAGGGGGAAGGGTTCGCAAAACTGAATCTTAAGCATTGAGTTTTCTTTGTGCTCTTGAGAAAAAAAAAAAAAAAAAAAACTCTGATGTTCTTGTAAAGCTGAAATAAGACACTCTTTCAAACGTACTTACACATTATTTAAGATTTTTTGAGGAGAAAAAAAAAAATTCTCTGGAAATTTGTCAAGAGTCACTGTGAGGAAGAACGTGCTATGGGCAGCAGTAACACACCAGACTTCCCATTAGACTTCCCATTAGACACACCCTAAGGGCAACGAAAGGTCTACATAACATAGCAGCTGTATTTTGCTTTGATGGTAAAAAGCAAGATATATTTTGTTTAAAAACAGATTATATGTACATTTTTCACAGACCATTTGGAAAGCACATTGCTGTGGGCTTCCCAGTGACAAATACACAGAGGCACACCAGCAAGTGACAACGTGCTTTGTACTCCTTGACATGGATGAAGGAATTCAGTTCAACTTTTCTGATTTTTTTCTTCTGGAAAAAGAAACGCCTAAGAAAAAAAATCTTTTTAGTTCAGCTTCCTGAGAACAAAGCTTAAAGGATAGCTTTGTCATTCCCTGCATCTTCATCTATTTCTCCTCTCTTCTTCTTGGTACGTTTTGGTGTCATTGGTTGACGTGAATGAAAACTGAAATAGGGCAGAATCCTCCATTTCTGTGAAAATAAGTGGCTGAACAGGAGGGAGAAAAAAAAAAACTAACAACCCTAATTTGAATGCTGGGTACTCAGTTTTCTAATAGAAAACCCACAGAGGAATCTCCACTGAAGAAAAACCTGCAGTAAGCAGGGCAAAAGCCAGCTCCACATTCACACCCCCACCATTCAGCTGTTTGCTCTTACCCTCCTCCAGAATGCAAAACATTCCAACTCAGGCAACTCTTATTTAGACAATATACAGTAAATAGACACACACTGTCATTAGCGACTACTGTGACAGCTGATCTTCACAACACAGTATTATCCTAATAAACTGTTTCTAAGCCCCAGGGTCTCCGTTCTCACACAACTGACCTGCAGCTGGTCACCCTGGCTGGATCTTACACAAAGCATGACAAGTACAGAGGTTATATCAGTTAATTGCACAGTGACTGCAGAGTACAGTGCTTTCTTCCATTCAGCAGTGTGGCTTTTCTCTACTGAAAACAATTGGAGTTACACTAATTCAAGTTAATGATAGAACAGCATATCTGGATAACTCTTATCATTAGTTAATGTTAGCACCACACGAGCCCGTCTATGTGGTATTTGACAACGAAATTCAAGTTAAACAACCTCCTCCAGAATGAAGGCAGTATTGGATTAATTAGGTAACTTGCTAGACATTTAGAAAATGAAGATGAATATCCCTTTTATAACCATACTAAAATCCTAAGCAATAAGAACCAGATTGTAATCTGTTATTGTAGTGTAAATCATGAATATCCCCCCAGTTTGAATTACTCGACATTTAAATTACTGGAGGCCAGAATACAGCCCCATAGATCTTAACAGAACACTTGACTTATTACTCACATAAAAAGAACTCAATTTCCATCAACACATAATGCACAGGAACCAATTGGTTTCCTAGCGAAGTTCAACATTCTCCACCAAAAAAGTCTGCTTATTCTGGTACTCCTACCATCTTCTGTTATTTTTACTGATCTGCACTCTACTTCTGTTCTTAACTAGTGAGTGAGAGTCAGGGGAAAGGCAGATACTGGTGTCCATTTCTCAGTGTCTTCATCACGCATTTCCCAGAACACAGACAACTTTCTTCCTCCAACCAAAGACAGCACAACTGGAAGTACTCCAACAAGTCCACGATGATTTTACTTCCCAAAACACAAACCACACACTACTGAATTCATTTTGTTACCAGATTATTCCTCCAACATGGTGTAAAGCATGCAACTCTGAAAACACACCAAAGTGTAGTAACTGAGACACAAGTGTCTAAATAGTCTGGCCTAGCATTCCTACAGTTTGTTTTCAGTTGTGCTTTAACCACATGGGCTATGTCTACAAAAGCACTTTGAAGAGAGGTCGGTTTTACTCTGCCTAAGCTTCCGTGTTTCTGTACCACCCAGGGCTGAACCTCAACTTGGGGGATCAAGCTTGAAAAAGTGAACTTATCCAGATGTTTCAAGCCTAACAGCACAACATGGCAAAATGCTCAACACTGGTCTTGGCAGGAAAGAAAATATTTTCAAACCTGAAACTTATCCATGTTCAACTGCCAGCATCTCCTATATCTTGACTGCTACATTATCCATTATTCTGACATAAAGAGGGATAACAGACTGATCATCTGGATTCCAGTTTAACTCATGAACCTTCCCACTATCCCATTTCCTTTTATCCCACTCACTGCAGAACCTGGTGAGAATCACAGACAAATGGAGCTGGAAACAGCTACACAACAGGGGCAGCTGCCTCCTTTTAAGATAACACAGTTGTATCTACATATTTTATGAGACCTCAACTGATATAGGTCCCAGAATGTTCACATAATCTATTCCAGTACCCCACTGCATCCTTTCTGCACTAGAATTTTTTTCATGAACTTGTTTATTCTTGTAACATATGCAACCTATTACTCTTACTGTACTTATTGTGCCTATTATAAACAGACATTTTTTTCCTCATAATGCCAGAGTTCTTCCTGTTCTCCATCTTCATTCAAAGCATTAATTTCTGTAGTTTCTATAGCTGCTGAGGACTCCTTTAATTCTTTTTTCCCCTCAAATACTTACTGTTATTTATTTGCAAGTTAAGGGAGGAAAAATTCCACTTGAACTGGAGGCTGTAGTTGGTCACAGCCCTTCTGAATCCATCACTGGTTCCCTTCCTAATGTTATGGATTCCCCAGGGATATGTTGCTGTATAAAATTTATACAGAACTCCTGCTCAATTTCAATCCTGAATACAATTTTATTATTGAGAACCACAGAGCAGAGGCAAAAAAAAAAAAAAAAAAAAAAGACAAGATCTTCCTCTTCAGAGGACAACCAGGAGTAACTGAAGACACATAAACACTCTTTGCTCCAGCCTACTCTTAACTACAGTGATTGTTCTTTCTCACCAAGAATGGACTCAGCATTGGAATAAACCTACTTCAGCAGTTCTCATTTCATTTTGCTTCTGCAGCTGCTAGACTTGCTCCTCAGCTGCTTGCAGAACACCTTGTCATATATGGCCATTCCACGGGATTCCTTGCAGACATGACTTATAGCATTACGAAGTTGGCATTTTTCCTTGTATGGATGCTTACAGCTACTCTCTGAACATTTCTCATATTCAGAGAGCCACCATGCATTTATGTAAGTGCTGTTTATTTCAGGTTTGGGGTTTTAGTTCTGTATTTCCCTTTTTTTTTTTTTTTTTTTTCCATCGAACACTGAATTAGTGAATTTAAATCTCTTTAAAAGGGCAATACACGGAGGCTTATATATCACCCTATGTTGCTCATTTGTGTTGTGCTGACAGTGATGTTACTACAAAAGAAAGTCTCTCGTCAAGTGCTAGGTCTTCATTTTCCTAGCATTCACGATATGAGTGGCCACTGCTCTTTGCCCTCCCTGATAACAAACTGATTCCTCTAGAATAAAGCAATGTTGAAGAGCCCCTGAAACAGTAAGAGCACTGACTTCAGCTCTCACCACAGCTATATTTCAGTGATGACAGGGGTGTCAAAGCATCTCATCTTCACGATTACCAAATTCAGTGTTCTGCTTCCCATTCAATATTCAGTTCCATCTGGCAGCCATTTGACACTGAAGAACCAAAAGAAATAGATTTTCTGCATGATTTCAAGATGACCACTGCCTAGCTACTCTTACAACTCTTACACTTTTGATACAGAAGAATTGCTTGATTACACTGTTGTTTGACCGCGTCACACTACTCCCTTTATTCCTGGGTAACATGAACTGGAAAAAATATAACTTTTATCCATTCAATTTTATTTGTAGTAGACAGTACCAAGCAGAATCAACTGTGTTATCAGGTAAACCTAGATGCAAGCTTGGCAATCTCATCTTATACAAAACTGCACCACCAGATGTGCTGCTGCTCCCAGGTCCTAACGGATGAGGCCCGATCTGACCGCACATGCTCCATTTGCTTCCCTCTCACCACTTTCCACAGAGAGCAGATTACACTAAGCAGCTACTCTGTTCTTTCATTATCAGTGAGACTTCTCTTTCCCCAGAGAGTTTATGCAGTTACATAATCTCACTTAATACTTTCCAAGCACCATAAAAAGAAATTCCAATTTTTCAACCTTTTACTTTTAAAAAATAGAAAAAGTTGACAGTTTCCTTCGTGTACAGAAATTGCAGCCACCTTGTATTATGCGAGGAAAACAACACAAGCTACCCATTACCTATGTTCTACAAAATTATACGTAAGTTCAACAAATGCAACATGGAAAACTGAACTGCAAAACTCAACTAATGGCGCACATACTGCAGCTGGTTTCACATGTTTTCTGCAGTAGTATTAACTTTGTTTACAGAACTGGCAAGCAACCGGATAGCTGAGTAGATTGGCAACAGCACACCCAGCCTTTCACCTGCAGTGTGTCAGCTCAAGTTGAGCCCAGCTCCCTCTAGGAACTGGAAACATGTGCTCCCTCACAGGCTGTCAGTGAAATAAAATGGTAATTGCTATCTGGTTCATACAAAATTGGAGATTACACTGCAGAAGAAGAGTCATCAGCATAAACAGCATTTCCTCTCAATGTTAAGATATGAATAACCTTGAACCAAAAACTGACCAAGGGCCCTTTCATTTGTTAAAATGATATTCAGCTGAGAGATGCTCGTTTTAGGCAAACTAATGGAAAGGCAACAGAAAGAGGATTTTAAAAATCAAACTTATTTTCCAGGTCCTTTATGTCTTCAGTTCTCATATGCAGCAACCTGCCAAGAACACCTCTGCTTACACTCCACCTGAAGACTCTGGGAGCCAGATGCACACATGCAGAGGAGGCAGGAGGATGTGTGAATAGAGCACCCTTTTACAGCCAGTGAATCCACAGAGAGTGCTTGCTCACGTCCAGCTGCCTGCCATCCTTATCTGCCAACAGAGGACCATAAACATACACTTTTTTGATGTGTCTATAACTGTACTACCAGGGCTGTGATCTCATCGGATTTCACTGCTAAGCAAGGGTCACACCTCCAAGGAAAACTCTCAATAAACTAAGTGGCTCACTTAGTCAGTGCTGAAGCAATGCCAGCATCTATCGTAAGTCATCAGAAGAGATTAAGCCATGGATCTTTGCCACCAAACTATAAGCCTCTACTGCTGCAGTCTGTGAGGGAAGTGCTTGCATCACTTAGTAGCAGTAGCAAGCTCTTTCTCTACGTGCACAGGAGATACTAAATTAGGATATTACATAGCAACATTCTCGGGAGCAATCTGCTACTTTCAGATGAAACAAACTTATTTGTCATTGCTGAAAGTCCTCTTGACTCTTCTCATAAGGGCACAAGCATCAGCACCTCTTCAAAGAGCATGCTCTCACTCTGGTTATTGCATTCCACCTCCCTACATTCATCCCATGCCTTTATCAGCTACTTCCATTTCATTTTATCCTCGCTTCTCTGTCAAAATGCTTGCTAACAGGTATGACTGGATCCAAACAGAGTTGTAAAAAACAGCGTCAGACCCTCACTATATTCTACCCCCAATGTAGCTGTTATGTACTGAAACTTCCTCTATATTGCGTATAGGGAACAAACCCCTTTAAAGTCTATATAAATCAAACCTGTCATACTAAAATAGTTGCGTGCGATTCACTCTGGCCACAGAGGAACTGTTCTTCGTCATGTGTTGATAAGATCCAACATACCAAAGCTCACACCCTAAACACCAGCACTATGTTAAATGTACTTGTGTAAAAATCACCAGCATTTTAAAGTCTCATTTAAAATAACTCAAAAAATAAAGATCTACTGACAGAATAAATAAATAAATAAATATGATTTATATTTTTAAAAAAAAAGTAGTTAAGGCAGTAGTTGACCTAGGTTTTTTTGTGCAAAATACACAGGCAGAATACTAGTCGTGCATTTACATGGCATATTTCATCCTAAAGGACTCCATCCAACAAGCTTGATCTTACACACAGTTCCAAGAGCACTATTAACATACACACATAATACTAAGTAGTCAATCTATCCAGTTCCACCATCCTCAGCTACCTAGCTTTATCCACTCAACTGCATGGGTTCCATTAGTCTACCATAAAAGAATTACCCATCCATCAGAAACTGCCCCTCCAACATCAACAATGCATTGGCAACAACTGCAGGTGCTAATCCTTCTGTTCTGCCCAATTGAATCTCTCTCCAGTTTCAGTCAACCTCCTCCCAGATCTCCATCACCACCAACCAAGCCCCCATACATAAAGTCCAGAAAGGACTGAACCTGGCTTACATGTCAAAGTGTTTTTAAGCAGTAACATGGAGCATACTGGGAGTGCACAGTCTACAGAGCAGAGCGTTTTTTTCCCATACTATGCTGAACACAGGAAACCTAGAGAAAACTTAAGCCTGGCTTCTACACCCTCAACACATCCCTTCCCTGCACATAAGTTGCTTAAACCAAAGGTCAGACTCACCAACCAGCTGTAACCCAGATCAGCTTTCATTTGAGTACAGTATTCATGCAAAATTGCTGATTTAGTCATTATCAAGCATGGAAGGCTTACTCCAAATCAGGTTTTAACTTCTGATTACCAAAATAGGCCTTGGTTAATCAATCAGCTGTCAGGTATCCAAAAATTTGGCAGAAGGAAATCCATCTTCTCCTCTGCAATTTGTATGGCTTTTGGAAAAAGTCACCTGGACTTACACCGCACACGGACCATCCAGATCACAGGAGGCACCATGACGAAAGACCAAGATGGGGATAGAGGCAGGGGAGTGGTGGACGAAAAGACACAAAGAGCTGATTAGCGGGCAGTATTTCTTCATCATTACCTGATGGCAGTAAGATTCATTACATGATCAAATGAAATTCTGCAGAAGCTGTCACCTCTGTGCCCTACACACCTCCCCTGGGATGCCCATTGTTTTCAAAAGGCAAAAATAAATAAGAACTTAAAAAACGGCTGTTTACTAGAAAATCTACTGTAGCTGATCCTTGAATATCCATCATCCCAACATCAGCTCAACCTGAGCCCATATGATGACCCTGTTTTGAGTCGTGTATTTATAAAAACATAAAACCCAACTGTGTTGGCACTGAAAATTGCTTTGCCAAAGTACAAACACTCCAGCTTGAAAAAAAAATTAAGTCAAGGATGGCTGGTCCAAGATCTGACCTAGTTTCTCTTGTAACCTTCAGCTCAAACTAGAATAAAACAGAGACATGAAAAAGTGCTGTTAGATCTTGTACTCCGATACCTTCAAAATGCAGAAGTGCTTCCTCTAGTACGTTTGTTAGTTGCCTACAAA
Source organism: Alectoris magna (assembly GCA_030625065.1). Classification (NCBI taxonomy): domain Eukaryota; kingdom Metazoa; phylum Chordata; class Aves; order Galliformes; family Phasianidae; genus Alectoris; species Alectoris magna. The sequence goes on along the minus strand of CM060560.1, from coordinate 29,736,201 downwards.
AATGACTTGAATTCTAAAATTCTAACTTCAAACATCTGAAGGAGGTACTCTCACAACTCCTGGTCTAATATAAGCTCTATCACAAAGTCACAGGATTGCCCGAGTTGGAAGGAACCTCAAGGATCATGAATCTCCAATCCCCCTGCCACAGGCAAGGCCACCAACCTCCCCATTTAATACTAAACCAGGCTGCCCAGGGTCCCACCCAACCTGGCCTTGAACACCTCCAGGGACAGAACAAGGCCTCCAGGGATGGGGCAACACATTTTCTTATTGTGAAGTTTTTGCCCAAAATTCATCTTAAGCTTTTACTTCCTTTACTGTATGAAGAGGTTGGTGAGACACTGGAACACACTGCCCAGAGAAGCCGTACATGCTCTATTATTGAAAGTATTCACAGCTGGGCTGGACAAGACTTTAAGCAACCTAATCTAATGGAAGACGTCCTCGCCCATGGCAGGGAGGTGGGATTAGATGACCAAACCATTCTATGATTCTGTTATGTACGGTTATGTACTGAAAAATGAGATTTCTTTGAAATTTTTGAAGTGTATCACAGTCAGTGTCACTTACCAATCTCTATATTGAGTGCCAGGCTAAAAATATAACTATTTCTGAATATTTCCCATCAAGCTGGTTTCTCCAGACACCTGAGTATTTTGTTCCTCTTCTTCGAGATCCACTGAATTTGTCAATAAGTTTCTGTTGATACGATACTCAGTTTTCAGATGTGTTCATGGAAGACTGGTGCAAAAAGGATTCCTTTCAGTAGTCAGCTCAACCATAAACTGTGCTGTTCTTTAATCGTGCTGCAAAACCATGTTTTATTACTTCCTGCTGGGTCTTAATTCTAGATTACTCCCAGCAATGCTGTTATCCATCAGTAAATTCCCAATCTGAAACCTCCTGCCTCGTGAACTTGCCTTTTCCCAAATTTTGTTCCCTCTGCTCTGCTATCCTGTAACAATTCTATGTAAGTTCTGTTTACTCCATAACAAAGACATTAGTTCCAAGGGTTATAGGTTTTGTTTGAGGCCCCTATTCAACAAAGCATTTAATTACATGCCTAACTTTAACCACATGCTTACATCCAATTGATCTCAGCAAGCAGAGATGAGCTTAAGAATATGCTGAAACAAACAAACAAAAAGTAAAGCACGCAAGTCAATGTTTTGCTGAACCAAATCCTCAGTTTCTGTAATCACACGGATTATTTATTTTCCATATTTGGCAAGAATTGACAGCTCACTGCTTTCACGTTATAGGACTGAACAATGAAGCTTCAATAGAGCCCAAAACTGATACAAGGTTTTTGTTCCTTTCTTTAAAAATTAAAAAGAAAAAAAAAATAGGAAATAAATACTTTGGTAAATATCCAACAGTACAACAATCATTAAGCCTGTAGGATTTAAACATGCAGTCCGCAACTCTACATTCTTGTTGCTGTGGTACCCTCTGAAAAAAAATAAAATAAGTAAATAAATAAATAAGAGCCCTGTGAAAAGAAAAATTTAAAAGGACTACAGTACGTGCGTCTCGGTAAGATGAGCAGCATGTTCCCTGCTAGCTCATTAGCTGCTGCCATCATTGCATAGTTAAGTGGAGAAAACAAAACTGTCAATTTTGTAATTCATTTCTACCCAAAGCATCTAAACAAAATGGACTTAACTCACTGTTCCAAGGCAGAATTTAGGAGGGATAAGCGGCAAGGAGGCACAAAGGCACTAGCCCTTGGTTTTCAGTCATTTGTTGACTGCTTCCACCAGTCTCCAACCTACGTGACAGCAGATGTCAAATTTCACATTGATCACCACCAACAAATGCAGTTGGCATAACAGGAATTTCATGAAGAGAATATAAAATCGCTTCCAAATGTCTTCCATTGCTTATAGGCAGCCTACTTCACAAACTCTCTCTCTCTCCATCTTCGTTTTGATTTGCTCTGTTTGTTTGTACTTTTTGTTTTCTTTGCCTTCCCTTGTTCTGCTGCCTGCTAAATACAGGCGGAAGCTATGTGGGATTGCAGCAAGGCAGTGGACTGAGTTCAGTCTGCAGAGTACTTGACTGAGATTCTAGGTTTGGGAGGAGTGCCATAAAGAGAAAGAAATACCACGGAAAAATTGGAAAAATGTCTACTTCCTGTACAACCATAAAGCCTTCCAAAATTCAACTCACGTGCTCTCTACTGAATTGTCAACGCATGCTATGACACTAAAAAATGTTGATTCCAAACATCTATGAGAAAGTAGCTGCTCGTTGATTTTTATCAGGATTACAGCATGCTCTGACCATTGCATTTCAACCGCTTTTACTGAAGGAGTACTTCAGAGAATCATTGAGCTGTTTCAGTTGGAAGGGACCCTTAAAGGTCACCCAGTCTGTTTGTTGTGACACGTTCATATCTCAGTACATCACGTGCCAGGAAAAAAAAAAAGTCTACAGGCAATATAAGTAATTATACATATCGGATCTCCTGAATAACACTGTGAGCTCCAAAAGTCATTCAGAGAACGCAGCTCGCACACCTGGGACAAACACTAATTGTTTGCTTGTGCATACAGGACTATGTTTGCTGTTTCCCCTACAGCAAACATTTCTCACAATTTTTGGGTTTCCAAGATGGAAACGATACCTTTGCTGTCAGGAATTCAGGGGTGCAGCCAACAGGAAAATCACCACTGTGTTCATTCTGCCTAGTACCTAAGACTTGTAGGTAAAACACTGCTGACAGCTTTGTGCCACTTTCAACTACAGAATCATAGAATAGTTTGGGTTGGAAGGGACCTTTAAGACCATTTAGTTCCAACCCCCCTGCTATAAAGGAAGTACAGGAGGCAGAAGCGCAAGAGCTCCCCTGCGCTGCTGTGTAGTTGCCCACCTCCTCTCCATGCCACGGTTGGGTCCCTCCAGCAGCCTCCCCAGCACTAACACCTGCTGGAAAGCAGAAACCTGATAGGCAGTAAGCACAGATGCAGGGTTACATCCGCCGCCTGCACTAATGGATTTTTTCGGATAGATGGCAGTGCACAAAGTGCATCTGAGATTGGTCCAGGGTCGAGATTCCATTTCAGCACTCAGAGACTAACCAAGGGAATTACCACATTATCAAAAGCACTTTAAGAAAGATCGCGGCTTAGAACCCATTCCTGCTGCACTGTGATAGCTCCAGCTCTTTAAAGGGGTGAACTGGGTGCCAAGAGCGTAAAAGTGGCAGAGCAGCACTTGGGATTTTACTTCCCATTCCTGTGGGTGGCAGAGAATTAAATTTAATCCATTCTAACAAGTGCGGTTTTAAAACACAAAGCTAAAAGACAATTAACCAAAGTCCGAGACACTGCATACTGGGCGCAGCAGAGAATAAAACTGATTTCCAAGGATCTATAATCACATGGATTTAGAAATACTCCAGCAATAATAAGGGTATTTCAAATCACTCGTGTTGGCAGAAAAGCCCACAGATACCATTGCTTTTGCACCCTCCTCACTCTAACAGGCAATGCTACCAAGCAAAGCAAGCAGAGTGGCATTTTAACCATGTAACTGCATGTACACTGGCAAGTCCCTGTCTCACGAAAGGGAAATATTAACAAAGCAGCTGAAACAAATGGGACAAATCTGATGGCATGGCTGGTAGCTCTGTGCCTACTTCAGGGTGCTGACATCCAGCTCTCGTGAAGTGGAAGCATCCACCACCGTTTTGTTTTCTGTTCACAGTAGGGGGTTGCTAGGAAACAAAATACTATTGTCTGATTTCATGATCTATTGCCTGCCTTGCCTGGCAATAGTGTCTTCTAAAGCTATTACCCGTTTATTCTACATAGGACAGGGATTAAGACTAGTATTAAAACACATGCACACTGAGAGAGGAACAATAAAAACACCTCGAAATTCCAAGAAAAGGAGGTAAATATTCCAGACCATGGAAGATGAACTATCTTGAGGAGAAATGAACTCGAGCAGCCCAGTGATATTTATATACATACACTCTCCCACGTGCATCAGCACTCCCTGACCGTACCTATAGTTCTGTGGACTTGCCACAGACTCTCTGGCTTCTGAGAACACAAAGCATTCCCTTACTACTCAAGAGCTACAGTAGGCTGCAAGTTCTGTAAATACCACACACTGCAGAATGCTTGGTGCCACCGAGCACACACAGGGGAGGGATGGAGGCATTGTGTCCAGAATTCAACTGGGGGCTGTTCTGGTGACTTCATTTCTTTATGTCATTGCTTTTGCACACACGGACACGACGAAGAGTCTGAGACGATTCCTTTCCCACCTCTTAACCCCCTGCTCAGCCCCCTCCCCCCCCCCCCCCCCACTTCATTTGGCTCTAACACCAATAAATAAATAAGAGCATCAGGAGAAAAGATCTAGAACTGAAAGCCACGATCACCAATTTCACACAAACACACACACACACACACATATATATATATATATATATAATTACAGTGAGACGTCTTTGTGAAGCGAGAGAATGAAATATTTCTAGGACCAAACCAATGTGGGTGCCTAGGAGGGCACCCCCACAGCACGAGATGGGACCTCAGCACCAAAACCACAACAATCATACTTAAAGGGATGAAGGGGCTTCTGTACAACGCGTTACAGGAAAAGATCTGACACAAAAGCTGCAGAGCATTTAGTACTCCTGTATGCATATCTACAACGTTGCACCATGCACAACATGCACTATTTCCAAGTCCTTTCAACTTATTTATTAAGGTCTGTGAATTTTATCATTCCCTTTTAAATTCCATGGGAAAAACAGTAATAACAGTGAAGGTGGTGCACTGCAAAAGGCATAAAAGCTTTTGACATATTACAGCAGAACTTCCAGTGAGGGATGGAAGAAAGTAATAACACAGCAAATCTACAGTCCACTGTAAGGATGGACTTGCTTCCTTGCCCTGGATTTACCCGGACTGCAGCCTACTTACCCAGCACCAGCCTTCCAAAAAGCATATTTAAAATTAAAGAGCACAACGCGAGGCAGCTTTTTCCATACCAGACAACAGGCAGCCACCTCTCCGAGCAGCTTCAAGGAACAAGAGACAGACTCGACCCGCAGCCGACCCCGCGCTCCCAGCCGGCTAGGATACGGCTCTTCCACCCGATAGCTCCTACGGCAGCTCCCGCTGCCGGCTGTCCCCGTCCCTCTCCGGCGGGATGCTGTCACCTCCTGGCTGCGACAGCTTCACTGTCTTAAGGCACTCGCTCAGAGAACGGAGGGAAAGAGGAAGAGAGCGACGGGACAGCCACCTCCTGACAGCCACTCAGCTGCAGGGACTGCCCTACCGAAGCTAGGGACCCTCGCAGCCAGATGGGGAGGGGATGGGGGAGTTAGGGTTATGGCGTACAGCCTCAGCTGCCCGTGTTGTGCTGCCCCAATGGAGGGGATGGGGAGGCTGCCCCGGGATCCCCCTACCCGGCGGAACTCCAGTCCTCTGTTCCACTGCAGCCGCAATTAAAAATAAATAAATAAACCGAATAATAAATAAATAAATAAATAGCCCGCTAGCGGAGAAGGGGGAAGAAGGAAAAAAAATAATAATAAATAAATAAAACCACACGAACAAACCACAACACAAAAACAACACCCTACGACAGGCGGACCCCGAACAACAACAACAACAACACAAGCCAGGCGCCCAGGAGAGCAAACTTTCTGACTCTCCGGGGAAGGAGGGAGGGAAGGAGGGAGGGAGCGCGGTGCCCGGCAGCGCTGCGGGGGCGCGGCGGGCGGGGGCGGCGCACAGCCCCGCGGCGCCGGGAACGGAGCGGAGCGGTACCGGGCGCCTCCAGCAGGGCCGGGGCAGCGCGGCTCTCCCCTGACTCCCACCGCCCTCCTCTTCCCATCCCCGAGCTGTACCTACCGCTGCCGGTGCGCGGCCGCGGAGCCGCGGAGCCGCCGCCGCCTCCTTCTCCTCTTCCTCCTCCTCCTCCTCCTCCTCCTCCCCGGGCCGGCGGCGCTGCGGCGGGCGGAGGACGCCCCGCGGCGGTGGGGAGCGCGGGGACGGCGGCGCGGGGTGCCGAGAGGCGGCGGCCGCCGCTGCACACAGGCACACAGACACACACACACACAGCGCCGTGCCTCCGTGTGTGTGTGCCGGAGAGAGATGCTGTAAGGGAGCGAGGGAAAATTCTCCCCTCCTAGCAAAACCGCTGACAAATGGCAAGGCAGGTGTGCAGTGGAGGAGAGGCTCCCGGAGGAGCAGCGGGAGGAGGAGGAAAAAGAAGGAGTGGGCGGTGAGGAGGGCGGGGAGCACAGAGCCCGGTGGTGGGGAGAGGTACCCGCAAGTCCCTGAGGGGCCGGGGACAGGTGCCCTGCCTGGCAAATAGCCGGCTGCGGGCTTCGTTTTGCCTGCCTGGCAAATAGCCGGTTGCGGGAGGGTTGTGCTCCATTCCGCTGTGTTCCCAGCGCTAAGAGCTGCCCCCTTTCCATGGGATTGGGGTTTCTGCCGGGATCCGCCTGCCACAAGGACTCGCGTGTCCTGTCAGCAGGGCTTCCACTTGATTGTGGCTCCAAACCAGAACCCCGCAGGGAGAACCCTTTCTAGAGGGCTGCTTTTGTGTCCCAGGCAGGTGACACCTGGGCCGTCGCTTTTTGCAGCATGGCAGGAGTGCATGGCCTTGCCTTCCCATGTGCCTTCCCCATCACACATCCCAGGAAGGGATGCTGGGCCCAGAGGGTCCAGCAGAAGCTGCCCCAAAGGCAAGCAGTGCTGCTGGAGTTGCCCAACACCTCACTCAGCTTTGAAGCTGAACCTCATGCCCAGCAGGTGTTTGCCAGTCTGAACTCTGCTGTTTGAATGGGAGAAACCCATTCTTTTCTCTGCCCAAATCACCATGCAGGGCTGCTGCAAGCGGCCCCGTTCTGCTGTGGAGGTGGCCATGATTTAGTGCTGGAGAGGACCATTGTATGCCCATTTATAATGGATTTCAGCACACTTTTGGGTGACAGTCAGTTGGTACGTGAAAAGTGGCTGTGGCTGAAGGGTGGAAACTAACATCAGGTATTAAATATTGCACAGGGCAGCTATGAATTCTAGTAGCAGGAAGAAAAGCTGATAGAAAAGTCTCCAGCCTCTGAGTACTTTTTGCACCAATGTGGCACTGAGCTGCATCCACAGGTACTGGACCAATGAAGTGTGCTCACCAGCCCATCACTCTGGGTTTACAAGCAAACACACTTATGCAACAGACTCAATTTCTACACCACTGCCTCCATCTGATCGAAGCAGTGCTGGCGTTCTTCACCTCCATGTGCAGTTTTTTCCCTCTGGCTGGCAGGGTTGGTGTCAGAGCTTCACTTTGAGAAGTAACGACAAAGAGCACTGACACAAATTACACCAAGCGACACAAGGACATCCATGTAGAGGACAAAATGCGGGAATTAATGTGCTGCTTTAGGTAAATGTTAACTACCTCTGCTGAGGAGCAGGAGCCACTCCTTGCCCAGCGGTGCAGATGTAGATCTCTCATTTTTCTTCGTGGGTTTTGCTTTACTTTTCAGCCATGGTACAGACAGCTGTACAAAGGAAAAATTACTGGGGACATCTCTGTTCCATGTAGCCCTGATGAAAGTGAGGCATACATGGAGAGGTTCGTGCACAGCTTATACTCAGTGCATACTTTACTAATTTACACTACTTTAGTGTAAATTGGTTTGTGAAATCAAGGCCTGGTTCATAAATCACGTCACCTCCACTCTCCAAACATATTTCTTAACTTTGCTGTCTTTGTCCGTGTTGAATTTGCTTCTTCATCTCTTTCTGAGATGGAGTGGGGCTGACCTGACCCCGAAGATGTTATGGTTTATTTTTTTAATAACTGAAGGATTTACTATATATTTAATTTATTTAATTAAAAAAAAAAAAAAAAAAAAAAGGCTCATTTTAGCTGTCTTGTAAGCACACATTGTAACCAAAGAATTCAGTAGGAGCTGCCCAGACATATCTGAGATCACAATTAGGTCCTCTGGACCTTCTAAAGCTTCAAAAATAGTCATGTGTAATTCCTTCTTCCCTGGATCTTGCAAGCTTTAAGAGAATTTTTGAAAGCTGTAAATTCCTATTTATCCACTAAGAGGCTCACAGGCAATCTTCCTCTAATGGAAATAGAACCGTAAAGCTGGAGTATTAATATACACAATATGATCCATTACGCAGGGATGGAGCTGCGTGAGCCAATGGGCAGGCAGCGAATGCCGTGTGTTGGAGAGGCAGTGCTGAACAAGCTCACGCTGCTTTTGGTATCTGATTTATATTAGCACTCTCGAGAAAGAATAATAATAATAATAAAAAAAAAAAAGAAAAACAACATATGACCTTTGAATCCCTCGTCTGCATTGGCTGGCAGCTGTTGTTGGCCAATGGGAGCTCACAGTTTGCTCCCAATACGAGGCAGCTATTCTTCAATAACTGTGCTGTTAATATGCAAATCTCAGTACTCCGTCTCCTGTAATCTCCCTCCTTTGATTGGCTTCTGTGATGAAAAAATTCAGGTTATTAGTGAGCAGACAAAATGTGCTCTTCAGGTTCCCCCTTAAGATGAAACATTATAAAGCCTGGAGAATGTACATGCTAGAGACAAACAACAACAAAGCAAAACAAAAAGGAGCGGAGAAAATGGGATTAGAATCATGATAAAAGGGGGAGTTGCACATTTAAAAATTCTGCTGATTCCTTTTCTTCCTTCTAGCTTTCTCTTGGGAGTTTTGCGGGTTACTGTAGATCGTTTTTGATCATTTCTTTTTCAGCCTTTTCCTTTCACAGATGAGGGTGCACTTGAGTTCACAGTAACGGACCATGAATGTCATTTCTGTACTGGGAGACATTCGTATGTCTGGCTTTGCAGGTCAGATTTGCCAACCAGCCCACAGAACACTAGGAAGAACACAGAAAGCTATCATTATGTACCAGTATGCATCAAGAAAGTGGGTGAGCCAATTGAACAAGAAGCAATCTACAGATCAGCTCTTTAAAATCCATTGCAAAAGCCAACCACCGGCACATTCCCCACAACTGGACAGACTTGGTGAACCACTGAGCTTTTCTACAAAACCAGGAGCCAATGGGAATGCTCATGCCAGCAAAGGTCAAGGTCAGCATTTCATTTTCTGTTGGAGCCCAATACGACACACATGAATAAGATGTGTTCTCTGTTATGTGATATGAAAATTGAATAGGTCTATCTTTGAGAATTTTTACAGAAACGAATTGGTTTTGGGGCCTCAGGTTGCACCAGGGGGAGGTTCAGGTTGGATCTTAGGAAAAATGTTTTCTCCAAAGAAATGGTGATGCACTGGCACAGGCTGCCCAGGGAGGTGGTGGGGTCACTATCTGTGGTGGTGTTCAAGAACCATGTAGATGCAGCACTGAGGGACGTGGTCAGTGGGCATGGTGGGGATGGGTTGATGGTTGGACTGGATGATCTTAGTGATCTTTTCCAGCCTTAGTGATTCTATGATTTTCAGAAGTGACATGCAGCCACACTGCTTCCCAACCTTTGCCTTTGTTTTGTAGATTTCTTGCAGTTCACCTTTCCTTACAAATAGCACCTGAGAAGCTGCATTATCTCCATTCCTGTATGGATGCAGCCAGCTCTCCTGATTCCTTCTCTGAAGTGGCAGATGAGGTCAACCTAATAATTTCTTAGCTCTATGTGTTTGCACTGAAATTGTGGTCCCAGTGAAATAAAAATAAATTTTTGCCATTGATTTTGTAACAGCCATGATTTGGCTTCTCAGGATTGGCAGCAAAATATTTCTGGAGGGTTGGACACTGATTCCAATTTCCACATGAAATTAAGAAGGCCAGCTACTGTTAGCACATGGTGACTGATCTTTCCCTTTTTTCAGGCTTTTTGCCAAGGGGGAAGAATGAGGGGTTTTTCTCCCATGCAGCTTTTGATTAATTTGCCACAAAAACAGGAGCTGTAAAAAAAAAAAAAAAAAGATAGACATGGCATGGAGCTGCTTTTCTTTTCTGTCTCACACATTTCAGATGCTGAGATAATGGGAACAGGATAATGGGAACAGGATGAGCAGAGATACAAGCAGGTATCTGAAACTAAAGGTTAGAAGGAAGAGATTTTGACAAAAGCAAAGGTCAAACAATAAGTTCCACACAAATTAATAGCACTTCAGCTACTACAGACGGACTTTAATATTTCAGTTTCAGTAAAGAAATCTGAAAACTGCATAATGAGATCCATTTATTGATCTTTCTCCCCTTCCCCCCAAGAAATACGACTATTTCTTTCCAATATGTATCAGGATTCTCATTTAATAAATAATAACAAAGATAGTTAATAATTAAGTCAATTGTGTTCTTCCTAGTATTGCTCTAGGGGAAAAACAGAAAAGGTCCACCTGCTTCAGCAGCCAGAGCTACAAACACACCCAACTGGATAGCTGACGCAGCCATTGAGCCAGCACAGAGCTAGCTCTGCGTTAAGCTTCCTCAAATCATGTAGCTTTAGAAACCATGTAACCTAATTGGATTGCTACAGACCTGACAGCTCCGCGTGTTCTGTACGCGAACGGATTGCGGTGCTCTTGTATGACTGCATACATAAGCTACTGCTGTCAGTTCTGAGAAGAGTTTGGCATGGCCACCAGCCCTGCATCATGTCTTGCATCTTCCAGTCTCCATCAGATAGCAAAAACAGCAGTGTTCCTCCTTGATCCTTGAGGCTGAATTGGTGGAAATTTAAAACAAGCATGTGCCATAGCCAGAAGACCTCACCTCTCCTACTCAGCCTTGCAGGTAATTGTCTGCCATGTGCCCAGCTCCATGAAACTCCGCTGAATTCAGGTGGACTCATCAAAAGAATTGCTGTTACTGGAATGAGGAGATCTGCTGAGCGAGGCCTTTATGATCCCAAAGGAGAAAATATGACGACAATTTACCAGGTGGTTCTTGCTAAATGCAGATGGAGAGACAGTGTGGATAACACAAGCTGACTAACAGCTTGGCAAAATCTAAAATACAGTTTCAGTTTTCACCTTAATGAAGCAAAAGTTAACAATATCTGTAAGTTGTGGCACAAGTGGCACCTAGGTGCCAAGTTGTCATCAAAACCTTTGAGAAGTAGATCCATCTCCCACATCTGAGCCAGGGCACACCTCCCAGGCTCCGAGATCCTTTGAAGAAGATCGTTCTGACTGTTATGCTGTCTCTTTTCTGCTGATCTCCCGTATGCCCATTGCGCTTCATAACTACCGCGCTCCTTTTGTAACACAGGTTTTCCTTCACTCATCAGGTACCCAAAGCAGGAGTAATCTTTGTTCTCAACACTTACTTTCCATTTCTTAAATTATTATTAATATTTTGGAGGGGGCAAGGGGTACAGCACCGAAAACACAAAGTTGTTCAATCTTTCTCGCACAAACATCAAAAAATGCTGAGTTTAATCATAGAATAATAGAATTGCTCAGGTTGGAAAAGAGCTTAAAGATCGTCAAGTCCAACTTCAAAAGTGATCTTTTTGTATACAACTGTCTGGTTTTTCTGCAACACCATGTGCAATTTTTAGAACAGCCACGAGTACATATTCTGAAAGAACCCATTCAATTAGGTTTAACAAGTTTTGTGTTCATTTTCTGGGGAGAAGGGGGCTATCCTTTTTTCAGACAGTTGGAACCAGTAGCTACTGAGAAAATGACGTGTGCAAATGGCATTTCCAAGCTCTCTGCACTGAGAGAAATATCACCATTGTTTCAACAACTACCCCTCTTCTTTTTGCCTTAGATAGTCCTTGTGCAAGGTTTATCAGGTAGGCTGGTAAAGGAATATTTTCCCCAAGCCATACCACTTTAAAAGTTAGATGTAGTCTTACCTAACTTGCTGATGAAGACCTAGATGAAGACCAGAAAACCCTTAAACTGCTCTTTGTCGTAACCTCGTCACTATGCAAAGTTTCCACAACCTATTGACTGCCTATAGAGTCCATCCCAACAGGCTGCAGACTTTCCTGAAGTTAGATCAATCCTCACCCCCCAGCATTGCAAGCAGGTGTTGTATATAGCCAAGAAAGAGAAGAATCGCAGAATCACGGAATCACAGAATGACCAGGGTTGGAAGGGACCTCAAGGATCATGTAGCTCCAACCCCCCTGCCTAGCAGGGCCACCAAACATACACATTTACTAGATCAGGTTGCCCAGGGCCCCTCAGTTTAGTGGTCACTAAAACACAGCCACATCGGGGTGGCTCTTTAATGATACGCAGCAGTGTTATATAACATGATGATCAGGAATGGAAAATAAAGGCTAACGTATTCAGCTGAAACTGCAACTGAAATGTACATAGGCGGAATATAATTACCTGACCTGGCATCGTGCCAGGACTCTGGGGTTAACATTATTACTCTTACAATACTCCTGTTTATGGGCAATATGTGAAAAAAAAAAAAGAAAAAGAAAAAAGAAAGGAAAAAAAAAAAAAAAAAGGAACAGCAGAATTTTTTAATTGAACCAGTGTGAACCCAGCTACAGTACGTTGCAGTCCAATTAAAATTGACAGACCAGTGAAGCAGATACACGTAGCAGGCAGATAAGTATAGAAAATTCAAGTTGTTCTCTTTTTCTTTGTCTTCACTTGGTTTATTTTCTGCTGGATATTTCATTTAATTTTCTTAATCTTTTGATGCCAGGAAACTATCATTGACTGGAAACATTTAGTAGCTTTTTAGCAGACAGTTTTCGTAACTTAAAATAAAGATGGAAAAATACATCCTGTTAAATGTTTCAGCATTGCATTTCTTTCCTTTTCTACAGCGTACAGTATTAAAATTACATTGGCTGTGCAGTAGGAGATTAGAAAGAGCTGCTGCTTTTAACCTTTAATAGTAAATGATGCTGAAGTCACTAATCTGTCTTTGAAGCACAGGCAGTTAGTACAGTACCAGCTGGATACATGTAACTAATTGGAAAGAGAGCAGGTTGATCCCCTACCAAAAAAAAAGTTGCAAAGGTTAACTCCTGTAAGGCAAAACTACTTTCTTTGTTTTATTATTGTTTTCTTCTTCTGGGGAAAAAAAAAAAAAAAAGAAATGCTTGAAGTGGCATAAAATATATTACACTGTTTACACCCAATTCTGCAGACTTTGGTCATGTTAGTATCTATTTCTCTGACAAGCAGAACCACACAAGCACCCAGTGAGGTCAATGTGCTTCCTGAGGATTTAATATTCCCTATCTACAGAGGTGTTGTGAGGTGTACTTCATTAGTGTTCTGAAGCACTCTGAGAGCCCTAGATAACAGCTGCTATATGTTGTAAGAAAATAGAACTATTAATTGCAACAGAAGAGCTACACCGTTTTCGTAATTGACCATTGCCTGAATCTTTTCCAAAGTTACTGGGTTTGGAGATACGCCTCAAAGCAAATCTGTTATTTAATAGAATGGAGAAAGTAAAGAAGCAACGGGATATTTTTAAGAGCAGAACAGAAGAAAGCTCCCCTGGGCTGTATCCTATTGACCTCTAGTTCCATTATTGTTTCTAAAATGTTCTTCCATTTAAGGCATTGCCACTGAATTCTTCCCAGGAAGCCCAGAGAAAGGATATAAAGTGAGGTCTCTACTAAGCTTGTAAGTAACATCTCTAAAAATGGAGGGTTGATTTATCTTTTACTGGCAACCTGTTTTAAGGGGGAAAAGCCCTCAAGGCTTTGGTTATGAATCTTCGATAGTATAATAAATGGTGCCATCTACTGGCTCTTTTTTGCTTTTGATCAGTGTCAGGGTTTGATTACACAGTACAGCTACTGCAAGCAACTTAAAAACATAGAAGGAATCAAGCCAAAATCACTGTAGCATCCTTCCTGACAGTGGGTCTTGGAGTGATTTACAGGGTTTTCCATAAAGCAAACAAGTCCAAAATGAAATAAGAGCAGTAGGAGAAAGAAAAATGACAAGATGCAAGCAAGGGAGAAAAGGCAGCATTCCAACAGACATCTGAAACTGGATGAAGGGTCAATACTGAAGACAGATTCAGATGAGATTGAGCTAAACTGAACCAGATGTAGGCATCCCATAGGACAAATCAGAGATGAGACTCCTAAGAGAGGAGAGGAGAGCCTCTCCAATCCCTCCCACTTAATTTTCTTTGGAAAAAGAACAGCCTATTGTGCTGTTTTTTGGTGGGGTTTTTTGTTTGTTTGGTTTGGTTTGGTTTTTTCTTTCCACCCACTTCAATTTCTGCTATTAAACAAAGAAGAAAATGTAACCCTGACAGAAGAAATATACAGATAGATATAGAAGTTATGGGTCACTTTCTTTCTCAGAGCTCGGTGCTTTTCCTGATTTGCACCAGGAATGAGAACTGACTCTCTGACTTACGCCTTGGAAAGATACACGAACAGTGCTACGTTTTAAACTGAAAAAGGGTCAGTTTAAATTGGATTCAAGGCGAGGTTGGATGGGGCTTTGAGCAACCTGATCTAGTGGGTAGTATCCCTGCTCGTAGCAATGAGGTTGGAACTGGGTGGGCTTTTAGATCCCTTCCAGACCATTCTATGCTTCAATGCTTCAATGATTCTATGATTTTACTCTTAGTTAAACTAAGCAATCTTGGGTCCACTTGTGGGGCAAACCAGTGTCAACGAGTAAGGGAACAGGTACAGAATATGCTTTTTGTTATTGTTGCTTTTAATTTTTATGGATAATTTGCTTGAAAAAAAGCAAAATCAGCTGCTGGGCTATTTCAGTCCTGTTTCCTAAGAAAAAGAGATTAGTGCAATCACAGCATCTGGCAAAGGAGAAGCAGGATCAAAAATATACAATTTTGTCAAGTGCTTGATGAAAAGCATGGCTGTTAGTGCTCCTTTGGAGGAGAAAGCAAAAGGGGAAGTTCTTTTCAGGCATCAGACATCCTCACCAGATGCAAAACTATAGGAAGGCATATTCCTTCAGTTCAGTTCCTCATAAAACTCTTGTTTGTCATGATAGTCTTCACCTATTAAGAAATAGATAAGCAGAACTGGTAGGATGTGCAGATTATCAGGACCTTTATCGCTACAAATATAATCCACATCAGGACAAGCTGCAATGAAGACCATGCTTATCTGTGCCCAATGGAGATCTTCTAGACTTTGGAAATACAAGAGTTCATGCAAAGTATACTTTGACACAAATGCAAATTTCTCCATGCCTGAATGAGAAGAGCAAAGAACCTGCTGCTCTCACAACAGAGCCCATTTCCAGCCCTGAACCCTAAGTTAAGATTTTTTGTATAGCCTTCAGGAGTATAAGTTCCACACACTGAAGAATTTCAGATAGTAAAATTCCACTCGGAGTTGTGCTGGAAAAGGCTGGGTACTCTGGAGTTGCTGTGGAAAGCTGTTCATGCAGCCTTTAAAATGAGCTTCTGGAAAGTAAAATCACTACTGCCTTGAAGGGGGAATAAATTCTGTTTTTATTCTACCACATATTTTTCACAAAGATTAGTTCAGAATAGGTCCCACGGGTAGAACCTATATTCCCCAAGCCCCTATATTTTAATTCAGCTTTACCATCCTTATCCCCAGCAAAATGGCCTTCAGCTCTTTCAAACCCAAATATCCTTCAGGCTAAGAGACAACAGATCTACTTTCCTCAGCAGATTTTAATAGATCCCTCAGAAGTAATCCATGGACCTCCAAGAACCTTTGTGACACATGTTGAAAACCCAATTGCCACACCTTCAAGTAGAACTTTCAAAAGGGTGCAGTTGAAGGCCACAAAGAAGGTTCATAGAATCATAGAATGGCCTAGGTTGAAATGGACCATAAAGATCATCTAGTTTCAACCCCCCTGCTATGTGCAGTGTCGCCAACCACCAGACCAGGCTGCCCAGAGCCACATCCAGCCTGGCCTTGAATGCCTCCAGGGATGGGGCATCCAAAACCTCCTTGGGCAACCTGTTCCAGTGTGTCACCACCCTCTGTATGAAAAACTTCCTCTTAATATCTAACCTAAACCTCCCCTGTCTTAGTTTAAAACCATTCCCCCCTGTCCTATCACTGTCCACCCTCGTAAACAGCCATTGACCCTCCTGTTTATATGCTCTCTTCAAGTGTTGGAAGGCCACAATGAGGTCTCCCCAGAGCCTTCTCTTCTCCAAGCTAAACAAGCCCAGTTCCCTCAACCTTTCTTCATGGCAGAGGTGCTCCAGCCCTTTGATCATCCTATGTTATCTCAATAAAAATAAGATGTGCTTTGTGATTAGCATGATCCAGAAAACATACTTTGTTTCCATGTTAATAGGAGATGAGCATGTGTGCAAATATTTTCTTCTTGTTTCACTTAATTTATCGAATAATTAATGGGCTGGTATTGCAAACATGAAGTTCTGCAGATGTAGTACCCTGCTAGATAAAAGGTCAGTTCTGTAGCAGATTTTCACCAGACACCGTTCAGATTCTTCATTAGTCTCAGTTTTAAACTTCATGATTTTAACCTAATAAAGATGATACTCAGAGCATTGATTTCTCCCACCAGGCAAGGTGATTTCTGTCACAAAAAGGATGTGAAAATGTAAGAGCTCTGGCTATCAGCACCAATTCCTTGTTCTGTCTCAAATGCACCTCAACCATGCTGTGATGATCACTTGAACAGCATTAAGTGTTGAGAGTTCTAGCCTTGTTAAGAAAGGTGCCAACAAGAACTCTTCTTCAGCTCCTGCAGGAAGATCTCAGGACAACATGCAGCTGCAGCTGCCATGCATAAAATCCAAGGCTTCCAGTTCCTTTCTTGGCTTCAGGAAGCAAGCATGAGCCTAGGCAGCAGATGGGGACATTGCTAATTGGTCTGTTTTGGTGCTAGGCCATCCGCTGACAGACACCTCACACTTCTCTCTGAGCAGTGATTTGCCATGTCAAAGAGTTGCGGATATGGAGTTGATAATGAAGAAAATGAGAACAACAATCAGTTCAGTGCAGACTGAACTCATTTGTCGTCAACTGTGCCAAACAAATTTTTTTTTGCAGAGCTTTGTGAGGCAGCTTGGACTTGGTAGGTAGACTCTTTGCAGACCAAAAGATGTATGGGAGTGATTCATCCCTCATACAGTGTCAAGTAGCAAACATGAGTGCTGTCATTTCTGATGCATTTTTACCTCTGAGTATCACAGAACAAAAGCAGAATGGCCTATAGTTTGTGGGAAAAAGACACTGGAGGAGAAATAAATGAGAGCCGTAGTTCATATACAAGGGACCAGAACTCAGTAAGAGTTGTATGAGTGACAAAAGTTTTATTGAAAAAGTACAAATCATGATCAGAAATGGGAATAAAAGACTGTAGCTGCAACTAGAAGGGAACTGAGAAACACAGTGGAACCAGTGAAAAAGTTTGGGAACTGTTCCATTAAACTGTCCCAATTTAAATAGTGGCATCAGATTACAATATTTATGTTATGTAAAAGTGCAACTCCCATATTTACTTCTCGGGAGACTATTGGCTACAAATCTCAGTATTCTGAGGGGAACAGTTGTGGCTTTGTCTTCTGCAATGTTCTTACCATATTTTACATGCTCTGGGATATTAAATGAGAGATTATTTTGCTCTGAAGAAGGAACGCTATCAGAGATTCTGTCTGCTTTTCACTTTTTAGCATAATTGCTAAGTTCTCTATGTGTTCAAGGGTATATATTTTTTAATTAAAATTAAAGGAAGCTGAACAACTATACTCATACCAGATCAACCATTTACAACACAGCAAAAGAAACATTACATGTTTGAATGGAAGGAGCATAAACTATCTTTTTCGGCCACCACAATTACCACTGCCTGTAAAACTGTTCATATGGATCTGTTTAATTACCTCACCTGGAAAAATGTCACCATCTAGAGGGCCAAGTTCCATTACTTCATCATATATTTCTATATATGAGAGATCACAGTGAGAAATGCTGGCAGAACCATTAGCAGGGTATCTCAGTACAAACAGTAATTTAAAATTTAAGAGCAACTATTTTGCCTTGGCCTTTCTGAATGGTATCACCTTTATTCCTGACAAACATATAGAATAATGTCTGCTCACTGTAATATTTTTGATGGTAAGTGACCAGATAGTGGTAGCCAGATACACATCTGATAACTGAAGTAAGCAGAAGATTCAGTATAACAGAAATGAATATCCAGGACCAGCCTGTGATGCTGTTACTAATATGGTGCCATTGCACATATTCCTCACTGTCATCTGCTAGAATGCCACTATAGTAAGGTAATATTTAGAGGTGAAGGCTCAGATCTTTTTCACACAGAGGGTGGTGAGGCACTGGAACAGGTTACCCAAGGAGGTTGCAATCAAGTTGCCCATGGAGGTTGCCATGAACAGGTTGCCCAAGGTTGCCCATGGAGGCATTCAAGGCCAGACTGGATGTGGCTCTGGGCAGCCTGGCCTAGTGGTTGGCAACCCTGCCCACTGTAGGGGTTTGAAAGTGGATTATCATTGTGGTCCTTTTCAACCCAGGCTATTCTATGATTCTATGATTCTGTGATCTTCCACCTAACATAAACTTAATGAGTATGATCTTAGATTGATTCAGAATTCTGCACAGGATATGAGCAACAGCATTATGAATTGCAGAGTCCTGTGATGGTATAGCTTTTAGAAACCTTCTCATGTGTCACCTGCACTGTGGATTCCTTTCCTGTATGAATCTTCGATCTTTTCTTTCCATTCTCTGTGGATACTCATGAAACAACTGCAGTACTATAAACCTAAAAGCAAGAGACCCATCTCCATCCTCTACAACCACACTAAGCTTTGAGGAAATACGAGCACCCCGAGCAGGCCAGAACAAAAATCTTATTTAGCCAGGAGGAAACTTCACACCTTTCTCAACAGCTCATCCAATTTGCACCAACAATGCAATTTCTAAGCTCTGAACACATTAACAACAGAGTTTAGCTATATATTGTTTGCATATTTAGGCCTTCATTATAGACAGTGGAAAGAGACAAGCACCTCCATGTGGTTTTAGTTACCAAAAATAAGTGGCTAAGGTATTTTGAATGAAAATAGTGGCCTTATTTAAACTAGAAACTCAGATTTCACGTGGATAAAATTGAGTTCCATCAGTGCTCTATTTTAACTGAAGGTGTTTGGTTTGATTTCATTAAGTCCAGCTGAAGGTGTACGTGTTGTTTCCCCCAGTAGCACACAGAAAAAGAAAAATTCATATCCCCAGGGTGATTGATGCTACCTGGGACAGTCATCAATACATGGCCTGTGTTTTTTTTCTCAGACCAAGAAGCCTTGATGATTAGCTTGCACCACCTAATGTTCTAATGGCTAAATATTGGACAAGTTCCAACACAGCCAACTGGAGCAGTTGACAGGGACATCACTGTGGATCAATTCTGCTTTCCTAGAGAGATTCATTTCATCACAACCTTATTTGAGGAGAGTATTCATCACCTTTTTAAGGTACTTGGTTTTTGCACAAGAAATCTAGCCTACTAGTTTACGTGTTTGACATGATTAAGATTAGGCATGAAGAATCACACGCAGCTTCAGCAAGCTCCTCTGCAAGTGGTCTTCTGCCTTGCTGTGCAACCCACTGCTAAATGCCTCTGCCATTCTGGTTAGGAGGACTGATCAGCAAAATGCACCATCCTAGTGCAGGCTGTGGAGGAAGATGGTTTCCAGGCAAATTACTTGGAACCCCATCACTGAAAAAACTGCATCAGCATGTCTACTAAGTAATATTGTTCCCAGTTGGTGTTTATTAGGCACATCTGCAAAAGTAAGAGAATTGGCGGCCATGAAACAGGCCATTCACTTTCACAATCATTAAATCCGATTGAAAAAGTACTCCCACTTGGCTGTTGATTCAAACTAATTGTTAGGTTAAGCAAACATGCCCTGAACTCCACCCTAAAGATGACAATCATATGTGAATGAGAAATAAAACAAAGAGGGTGTACATTTCACATGTCATTTGGATTCAATAGACATTTCCCCTTTGTTATCCCTAGTAAGTATGCCTCATTTTCCATTCAGAAGAGAAAAAAAAAAAACTCAACAGGATTTCCAATAAGCATTTCATCAGAATTCTCTGCTTTTGCATTGCAGATTTCTTAATTTCTAATTTTAGTATACTAGCACATGTTTTCTGTTAACAGATCTTCTCTTTCTCATTCATACTTGACCTATTATACATCATTAATTAAAGTTGTTAGCATCACAATATGTCTGCTCTTCATGTGTTCCATTCCTTCTAAAAACAATGTTGCAGTGCTGGTTTTTTATCTGCTGCTCTTTTATGTTTTTATGACAGATTTTTTTGTTGTTTGTTTCCCAGTGTACATGATTTTCCACTCTTATGTATCAAAAATAATCATTATTATACTGAATGGTATCAGAAAAATAAAGCATACACTGATGAAAGTTCAAAATTCTCTTCTAACAACCAAAAAAATTAGCCCTCTTGATGGTCTATTAAGCATTGTTACGGAAGTCTCTGATGGCATTAACCTAAAAAGTAGTCAAAATTCCCTGTGCCATCAGCTAGTAATATATTGTAACACAAAGGAGGGAAAAAAAAGTAAGCATTGAGGGAAAAAATCAAATATCACAAAGCCTCTCAAATTGAAAGAAAGCCATTTGTAGCTGCCAGAGCAGCATGAAGGCAAAGTAGGTTTGATTCAGTCTTAAAAGTGACAACTAACTACCCACAGCTATAATTGCTAGCATATGGTCCTTTTATCAACTCCATGCTCATTGAAGTGAGTGGAGTCAAACTAGGTAGAATCTGCAGTAAATAAGCAACTGGTCTACTAGTTCCTACTTTTCACTACCACCACCTTCCAAAGCAAACAAACAAACAAGTAAGATTTGAAATGCTTCATTACTATACTTACGAAAATGCTTCTTTTTAGGTATAATTCTTAAGAACCAAAGCATTCAAAACCACTAAAACATTGTGGTTGCTACTGTAAAAACTGCAGTGTGTTAAGATGATTGGAATGAGTTACCTTCGATGCCATACTTTGATCCCTCTTTGAGTAGTGAGGCACTTCTTTGTTGTTTTGTGAGCACTAATTGCTGCAGAGCTGTGATAAATGATTGTTTCACTGGTTTTCTTGAGCAGCAAGATGGATAATTGAATGATCACAAAGGAGTAGTTCATTAAAATGGATATGACTATAGAAATGAGATTTTCCAGCAATTCAGTGAGCAGTTTTGTAGAGCGATGCAAGCAATCTGTTGGCAGTAACTTTTCTTCCTACCTAGATCAAATCTTCTGTATACACAGCTTCTCTCAGAGGTAGGACCGGACATGACAGCAATTACACTGGGCTGACTTTCTTCTCCGCATACTACTTCAAGAATTCTTAATCCTGCTATTATCCAAAGTCCTGCTATACAACTCCTCCATAATTACAGGTAACTGGAACTCAAGTTCTGTTCCCTACCTATAAGAGGGGATTCCAAGTGTTTTAGGAGTGTAGGAACTACAGAACACCGTTGAAGGGCAGAATAACGTAACTGAAATGAGAAAACTCTCTTCCACTTTGGACTCTAGAGAGGAAACAAGCAGTTTCCTCTCTAGAGCAGAAGACAGCAAAATGTTGCGTCCATAGCTGAGTATACTTAAGATATTAGGTATATCACAGAATCACAGGGTGTCAGGGGTTGGAAGGGACCTCCGAAGATCATCAAGTCCAATCCCCCTGCCAGAGCAGGAACACTTCGAGTAGGTCACACAGGAACATGTTCATATTGTGTTAACAGGCACTGACAGTGACAGTCGGCTGTGACTCCTCAATGGCTGGAGAAAAGTGAGACTGTCTGTTGGCTGTGACGGATTTTTTAGACTTAGGAATCTTGGGTTCCACTATGGGGTCCATAGTACGAAATGTGCGGGCTTGTTTACTCCTCCCCGATTTCTTTTGGTTCTACTCATGGCACCCTGTGTTTAATTAGTTACAGAATCACACAGAATCGCAGAATCTTAGGGGTTGGAAGGGACCTCTGGAGATTATCTAGCCCTATATTCCTTCCAACACTTTTTTTCCACATTCTATACATTTTCTTCTTCTACAAGTTTTTCCATGGGCTCCTTACTCATATTCCTAAATTCATCCTCATTTTCAGGGACAACTTGGAATATTTCTGGTCCTTAGATACTAATTTTTAAAGTCTAGGTAAAAAAGAAGAGACTAGAAATTCTCACTGATGCAAGTATTATTATCAGCTGGTGGGATGGATGGTTCACATGACTGGAATGCTGAAGATCTTTAATTAAAATTTACTTGGGAGAAGAGGTGAAAGTAGTGAATGATGCAGTGGTAGTACTACAAAGACACTCTTAGCTGGCCTGAATATCCTAATAATTCAGAAAATAATTACCAATGTGCTAAAACACAAAAGACAAGAAGAGAATACAGCAGTGGGAAGGAGAGAGAGCTTTTATAAACCATGAAACATATCAAAATTACTTATGACTTGTCTGAGGCAGAAGCCAAGATGCAGGGAAGAAATTGTCTTGCCATGGGAGAATTCAATTTCAGAAATGTAGCATGGAGGTCACACAACTTATTAAAGTTTCTAAAATTATTCCTTGTGATCCTTTAACACCGAAAGTATTTCTGCTCTCAATACAGCGTAACTCAATTATGGGTCTCACTGCAATGGGTAGAGCTGTATTAATTCCTGGCCTGGAGTCGGTGAGGAATAACTAGAGATGATAGATGGGATATATGCCATGTAATTTTAATCATCTACCAGGAGTTTACAACTAGTTGCCCTGGACACCTTCTGCAGAGGGAAAAAGGCAGGGCTGGAAGGCAAGTCATGGTGACTTAGAGCCTTAGGGTATTTCATCTCATCTCATATTAGTTATCCAAAGGTTAGATTTCTTCCCATCCAAATTCCTTTCTGTCAATGCAAAGGGCAAGGCGCCACCAGAATGTGAGTTATTACATTTTAATAGGTGTCTAAAATGGGCAAGGTAAATCCCCTGTACAATAATTGATGCTGCAAAATAATGGTTAAATTCCCATGGTTGATGAAGATTGTGAGTGAAGTTGTCTGGGGAAAAGTAGATAGAAAAAAAAAGCAAGTGAAAAAAATGAGAGGTGTAAAACAGAAACTAAAGCGGCACTTAAAAAGCAAAGAATACTCCACCAAGGAGGAGAAAATCAGCTAAAAGCCTGCTCTGGTTCACTGACAAATGGAAATAGCTGTTAGAACCAGCTTTCCACTGCTCCCCAGTATAACACATGGAAAAATGTGGCAGTGAATGCAGTAAAATAAATGAGAAGCTTAATGCACAGGAAATCAACAGGGAAAGACAGAGAAATGCAAACAAAAATATATGGCCAGAAATAAGAAAATTACAGCCGAAAAGAAGAAATGTTGAACATTTGCTAATGATGTTATTGGCATAAGGATTTATGGCTTGAATACATCTTATCTAACTTTAGACATCAAGAGAATATAGTTATTTACATCTGAGCTACTGACCCTTCACTCCCTTCACACTCAGTTGAGAGAAATGAAATTTTAAGGCAAAATTCTTGTTCATCCTAATGCAGTCATGTAAAACAGATCAGATGAAACTCTCCTGGAAGAGCTTCTTTCCTTCCATGAATATAAAGAAAGAATCAACAGATGTAGTTGGGAGAAAACTTCAGGTACCCAAGCTCTTCTCTGCTGAAATGTCTGCTTGACTTGACAAATGCATTACCAGTTGAAGAAGTCTTAGCAGTAGTAAGAACGCATAATTTGATATAGTAATAATTTTAGTAGAGATGCACAAAAGGTAAATAGTGTCTTTGCAGCACATAGGAACAGGGCCTTCCAGCCCTTTAGAGGCTGTAACAGATGTGACAAAACCCGATGGTAAAATTTTAATCACAACACTTTTTATCCAAATTGACTGAGAAGGCTGCTGGCCTGTTGATGTAAATTTTACGTTAGTGTTATGAAGTTAGGATTCAATAGGTTAGACTGGTTAGCTTAAAAGAAACCATGTAATAAAAAGCTTCTGTCAAAGTTCAATCCTTCGCTCCAGAGCACAGAGCCATAAAATAAACATTTTAATAGGGGTAAGCAACAGAATGCCTGAGCTATTTCTGGGCTTATCTCATAGAATAATAGCTATTGAATGGAAACTTTTTATTTAAGGGTATTTGTGCTACTATCCCTTTGTAGTGAATGGAGCCAGACTCGGCCATAGGGCATGCAAGAACTTCATCAGCTGTGGGATGCTTTTCTCCTGTCAAGCATATTGGGGAGCCTCAAGCAATGACTTTCATACCTTATGCTTAAGCTTTCCAGAACACTGACCTTGAGACAGAAATGCAGTTTCAGGCCAAAGGATTCGGCCTGCAAGATTAGGCAGGGTTATTTGAGAAGCTGGAAAACATTGTTTTATAACATGTTGTAAATCCTTAACTACCGGGTATAGGCAGTTTTAGTCTGCTGTAAGACTTTTTTAGGACACCTGATATTTTTGGAATATATTTTTCAACGAAAAACAGAGAACCAATGGTCTCACACAGAATAGATTTAAGAGGAAAGTGACATAAAGAAATTTTACAAAGGATTGCTTTTAGCACGTGCACACACACACAAAATTAAATGGTTTTTAAGAAAAAAAAATACGTGAAGTACATATATTTGTAGTGGACTTTGCATTATAACTCAGATTAGAACAGAAGGCCTGAGAAAATTTGTCAGTTTTTCCTTCTTTTAAAAGTAGACCAATAGTTTGTGGCCTTCTAGTACTTGAAGGGAGTGTAGAAACAGGAGGGGCAATAGCTGTTTACAAGGGTAGATAGTGATAGGACAAGGGGGAATGGTTTTAAACAGAGACAGGGGAGGTTTAGGTTAGATGTAAGGAGGAAGTTTTTCACACAGAGGGTGGTGACGCACTGGAACAGGTTGCCCAAGGAGGTTGTGGATGCCCCATCCTTGGAGGCATTCAAGGCCAGGCTGGATGTGGCTCTGGGCAGCCTGGTCTGGTGGTTGGCAACCCTGCACATAGCAGGGGGTTGAAACTGGACGATCATTCTGGTCCTTTTCAACCCAGGCCACTCTATGATTCTGTGAATTGAGAATAAATTAAATCCTCCAGTTGTTGCTTTCAGTCGTAGAAGTTAGAATTCTCAGCATCTCTTTCATCTTACATTTTCAGAAATTATATAGTGTTTAAGAGTCATTACCACGTTCTGGAGAAATATTAGCCATTCCCATGTTAAGTGCTGATTGAAACGATCAATACCTAACACAGGTACAGGTTCCTTTACCATGTAAAAATACATTTCGCCACTTGAGGGAACCATTAGGCCTTACAGCTGGAGAAAAGGCTGTGTTTCAAACTGGTACTAAGTTCCACCTCAGAAAAGTGTTGATAACTTCATTGAGAACACTGTGATTTCTTACGGTGATACAATGAAATGTGTATATGCTAGCGAAACGCCAAAGCAGCCGAGTGACATTTAGTCAATATGTTTTGAATATACAGTATATGGTATTTAAGTAAAATGAAAGATTAAGAATCTTGCTCCCCTTGGAAAAGATTTAGAGAGAATTTTACCGAATTATCTAAAATCAGACTACATTAACTTAAAAGGATAAATTAAATTACTACAGAAAGTAGAAGCATTCATGCAGTTTTCTCACACGAGAAACCTCTCTGTTCAACACAGCATTGTCCTTTGCTCATCATAGCAACTCATTGTCAAAGAAGTATATTCAATGACATGATGAAACTTTCTTCCCTAGCTGTTTTTTCCTTCTTTACTCCGGATGAGGAAATAGGCAGTGGAATTGTCCTTCTTTTGGGGGCTGGGGAGAGTTGAGATTTTGTTTGCTGATCTTGCTTTGTACTTTTTGGTTTGCGGGTAATCTTTAATTTTGTTATGTCACTGCATGTTCCTTCCTCTAAATGCTGGAAAAAGCAAAGTAAGAGCTTTGAGCTGGGTACTTCAAACAAGCTGCAAAGTGTTTTTGCTAGATTCACATTTCTGTGGCAGTTCATCGCACTGCCTTATCCCTGCTCCTGGAAAGTTTTTCCTTCTGCAAAGTAGATCATTAAAAGACAAATATTTCGGTACTGGTTGGAATTCCTTGAGAAATCAATGCCTCAACATGACTCAGAGCTACATGCTGTGGCTGCATTTTAATGAAGGATCTTGATAAAGACATATTTGTGCATTTCAGAAAACTGGATAGGGGTTCTGAAAGGTTTTTTTCACCCTTAGCAGAATGGCACACTATCAGTTCTTAGTGTGGTCACAATTCTTCCTCTACAGCATCATGTACGACCCACAGAAGAATGGCATGCATTATAGACTATCACGTGCCCATGACTGTGGCTCTCTGAAAGTGCCTGTGCTACTCTGATGATCAAAGCAAGCTCTGCACTGGAGGCAAAGTAACATAACATTGGTATCTATCTCCAACTCATTTTCCCTTTCATGTTGTATACTGAATGTAGGCTTGACGGGAACAAAGATCTTAACCACTATTTTTACATTTTCTGAGACACTTCCTCTTCTTCAGCATCAGAGGCTGTTGTTACGACATGTGAAACAGTTTCATGTAGACTGTCAGCTGGCAGCATGGGGAAATCCTTTTCTTCACCATCAGTACATATTGCTGCATCACGTGCCACACTTTGACACGTGTCAAAAGGCTGTTGAGTGTGGAGTTCCTGTGGTATTTTCCTACTTGTTTACACACTATCATTGGAATCTATCAGCAGTTGGTAGGACTCATTGGTTGGTAAGTTTTCACACACTGTTAGTCTTTCTGATGCTGTTTGCTGTCTGTTTTGCTATTCAGAGTGGGCAGTCACTCCTCTTGTCATTGCTTGCAGAGCATTAAAGCCCCAAGTTCCTGCCTTACTCCCACACCCACCCTCAGAAATGATTGATAGGGGTTTGGCAGCAAGCTTCTGTGCCAGGAGCTGTACATAAAGTACACTTACTGAGCTATTCCCCAAAAATCATAAATCATTCTCCTACTGTTTGTGTTTGCTTGCTAAGAGGAAAAGAAATGCCCTGAGATCAACCTACTACTGTTCAACACCATTGTACCAAGAAAAACATGCCTCAGCAGGCTGCCAGGATTTGCTAGAATTAGGCAATTTTATAAAAAGCTGAATATATTCTCTTTTTCATGTCTTGTACAGAATGCTAAAAGTTTTAGGGAAGACATTGATTTTTATTTCCCCAATTCAGTTGTTTTTTTTCCCTGATGAGTTTTCTCCTGGTTAAGTATAATTCACTAGTAAAATGTTTATGCCTTTCTTATTTTTATTATACTACCTGTTAAATATTACAATTCTGAATTTGAAATGCTGCACATGGAAAAATATCGAAGTACTCTGGGATACACAGTTCTGTTCAATCAGAAGTGTGCAAAATGTTTTACCAGAAGAGGTTTAGACTAGACATAAGAAAAAACACAGGGGGTGGTCAGGCACTGGAATGGCTGCCCAGGGAGGTTGTGGAGTCACCATCCCTGGCAGTGTTCAAGAGGTGTCTGGATGAGGAGCTACGAGATCTGGTTTAGTGGCTTGTGGTAGTAATGGTGATGGGAGGATGGTTGGACTAGATGATCTTGTAGGTCCTTTCCAACCTTGTGATTCTATGATTCTATGATCCTTTATAATCTGATTCTTAGCACATTAATCAACCAAATGCAAATTTCAGCTGTACTCAGTGACTAAACTTCTACAAGTTTGTTGAGGGACAGAGGACAATAAAAACTTCAAAGATAAGAAATGAAATCAGTCTATGTGTCAAGGTAGTTGAGTTAGACACACAAATGGTATGTTTATGTGGCATAAGAGCCTATAAATGGCTATTAAATGTAATGGTGATGTTAGATGTCAATAACAACTATATCCTGAAATGAATTATTTCAGAGATGGAACAGACTTTTTGCAACATGGTGGACTTCCAAACATACCACATTGGTTCATACTCCGTATGGTCATAAAAGCATCAGCAAAAGATCCCTGTAAAGGATCATTAATTTTCACACAGAGGGTGGTGACGCACTGGAACAGGTTGCCCAGGAGGTTGTGGATGCCCCATCCCTGGAGGCATTCAAGGCCAGGCTGGATGTGGCTCTGGGTAGCCTGGTCAGGTGGTTGGCAACCCTGCACATAGCAGGGGGGTTGAAACTGGATGATCATTGTGGTCCTTTTCAACCCAGGCCATTCAATGATTCCATGATTAAGGACTGGCTGACACATTTCCACAAATGC
This sequence comes from Alectoris magna, assembly GCA_030625065.1. NCBI lineage: Eukaryota > Metazoa > Chordata > Aves > Galliformes > Phasianidae > Alectoris > Alectoris magna. The sequence goes on along the minus strand of CM060560.1, from coordinate 29,707,974 downwards.
TTATTAAAGATGATCCAACACATAAATGGAATACTCATAGTAAGACTGTAGGTAGTTTTATTTAGACCAAAACTGGCATTTTTATTTCGTATGGAATATAAGATAAACTTAGTTCCAATGTAATGTGTTAATGACACAAAAATGAGAACGGAACAGTTATACATAGCATAGACATACACAGCAAAATGAATGCTTGAATTTCTATCTTACAGCAAGAAAAGTGAGAAACACCTTCAATAGCTGAGATCCATTAAGTTGTTAAGGACCCTGGTAGATAAAACCATGAGCCTTCTTGGAAGATATAGAACAAAAAGGAGTATTAGAAACTTTAGGCTTCGGACAATAGGAAGGTCTGTGTAGGACAAGCACGTAGTACTAACAGGAGGGGAGTATTACATGCAGTTTGCATGTTCACCTTTGTTAAATGGTAATAAAATAGCTAAAAAGATGTGCGAAAGAAGCATGGAAATTTCAGTGAGATACCGAAACTTACTGAGAATAAGTTCAACCAACCAACCAAACTGTAACTAGATGTAAATAGAAAATAACTCTGAAAACAAGATAATGTAAGTTGTAAAAGGCCTGTAACTACCAATAAACAGTAAATTCTAATTCTAATTAGAGTTAAGAATAAGATTCTTAATTCTTAATTCTACAGTTATTCAGGTCTGAATCCATTTCTAGAAGACATCACACATCAAATGCAAGCTGTTATGCTGTACATAGGGAGAAACAGTTTTATTGTTACAGTAATGTATTATGTACACAACCAGACAAAGATCTGTTGGTGCCCCTTCTAGACTCATAAAAAATGATTGTGTGATTCACATCGGTAAAGAAAGGTAGTTAAGATTAGGGGTAAGTTTTAAGATGTCAATCTTTGCCTCCTTTTAAAATAAATCAGGTTAAAAAGTTTAAATGGATCAAATTATTCCTGTCAAATTGCACTTACTATAGCATAGAATATTGAGGTTATCTACTTCTACAGTATTATGTTGAAATGTGTAGTCTCATCAATTATACTGTAACAGAAAAAGGCCAAAAAAACCTAACCTGGGAGTTGAATGGTGTATTACTTAAAATACATATTAAGGAAAACCTGTATATATATATGGATGTCCTAAGAAAATCAGTAACAGTATTGCATTTTAAAATTTGCTTTCCCATACTGACAACATACGGGCAGTTTAACAGTTTTAACAGAAAACACTTCATTTGCTAAAATCTTCATTCTATCTTCAGGTATAAAGACAAATCTAAAGTATGTAAGACAGTACTCCAAATAAAAAGCTACCTACTTTCACATAACATAGATGTCTCTGGTTACATCCAGCCAGAACTGATACCTTAAGTATAAGAATAGACAAAATACTGTAAAATCCACAAATGGCAGGTACATAATAAAAATGAGGCAAAGAAAAACATCTACTGTTCACTGTTTGAATAGGAGTCACTGGTGGTCACTTATGTTAGGAATGATCTTACCCAGGATTGAGCACTTAGTGTTAGATGGCTACGTAGTTAATATCCTCTATGCTCCAAGCTCTTCTGTTATGAGTGATCAATGATTGCTGTCTCTAGATTGTGAGTTGTTACAACCTATCTGGATGCAGTACTCTCTTCATCTATTCATTCCTCTTTGCTAGCTATTGGGGAACCGTATATTTGACCATTTGAAGTTGGACTACCTGAAGGTTTATCTGTGTATACTTATTCCTATGCCTTTTATAGCTGGAAAGCCTATGTCCACTTTTTCCCCATGTGAGGACTTTCTAGCAGTATTATGGCAAGCAGGTTGTAATATATAAAATATAAAATATAATATAAAAAGGAAGGGAGGGAGGGAGGGAGGGAAGGAGGGAAGGAGGGAGGGAGGGAGGGAGGGAGGAAGGAGGGAGGGAGGGAGGGAGGAAGGAAGGAAGGAAGGAGGGAGGGAGGGAGGGAGGGAGGGAGGAAGGAAGGAAGGAAGGAAGGAAGGAAGGAAGGAAGGAAGGAAGGAAGGAAGGAAGGAAGGAAGGAAGGAAGGAAAGTTATTCCAAAGATATTAGATTGAGATCAATTTATTTAAAATAATAATAATTTAAAAAAGAACAAAAGAAATCACCTAGCTTTGGCTCAGGTATTGGGCTACTTTACTGTTTGTAGTATTTGCCTCCCAGAAAACCCAAACCAACAAACAAATAACAAAAAAAAATACCCTCTACCCTGCCTGGAGAAGATTACCCATGCTGCATTGCATTATAGCTTCATTAGGTTTGTTTTAGATGCTAATCTGTAACTCCACTTCTCCAAGACGCTGTCTGAGTTCTTCTGCCTTTTTCTCCATCTGCTGAATGTTCCAGTGCCATTGTCTTTTATTTGAATGCAGTTTGTTCAGCTGACAGTGCAAACGTTTCAGAATAGCATCATATCTTTTATTCTGTACCTAAAAAAAAAAAAAAATAGAATAAAATACACTTCAAAAATGTTTCAAGTAAAGAAGTATTTACAGAGTTTTTTCACCTAACTACATGTGTCGATTCTGACATCGAACTGTGCCATTTCATGCTGACTTTACAGCTACTGAAAAAAACAAAGAAACATGTAAGATACCATTTATCTAGTTTATTGTATTTACCTGCTTTGGGAAAATATCAACTGTACCTCTTTCTCCCCTTTAGGAAAACAAATGAAAAAAAAAGCTGTTTCCCATCAAAAGTTTAGGTGACTAGCTCAATGTTGATACCTTCTCTATCGACATTTAACAAAGCAAATCCCGCCTGAAAACTCATGAGTGAGTATCTTACAGCTGTGGCAAGGCTTTGTACATGGAACATTTCGTGTTCCAGGGTAAGAAGTGAGAAAGGATGAAATTTTCATTCTTTGACAAGTGTGTTTGGGTATAAGAGTGCAAATGAAGTAGTCTAGATGGTCTCAGTAGCATCTTCAGTGTTCGAATGCACTTAGAAAAATGTTGTGATTTTTTTTTTTAGAAAGGCAAACCTGTAACAATGCTGTACCAGATCAGTTTTGCCCCCACTGAGAAGTAGTGCTGTTGCAGGCAATCCTTTGGAGATTTGCTTTCTGAAGTGTAAAAGCGTGAAACACTCATTGCAATAAAAATTGAAATGTACTTAATGAAATTTTGCTTAATGAAAATATGGCCTCAGTGTAATTTGAATGATGTATGAGTGGTAATACATTCTTGTGCCAGCTAAATGAAACATTATTACATTGTATTAAACACCCATGATGGCATACAGCTGCAACCCAACTGACAGTGACTTCCTGCGAGTCTTTAAATTTCTTACACATCAGGCTGCCCAGAGCCCCATCCAGCCTGGCCTCGAACTCCTCCAGGGATGGAGTAAGACTTAGACAAGGACTTAAAATCATTGCTGAATCGAGGTTCTAGAAGTTCTACAGCAATAACAAATCATCACTCGGATATGATGATTTCCTTTACCTGGAAGCTTAGAAACATGGCAGCTCACATCCTCTCTTTAAACCAGTGAGAGAAGGTTAGTTACTGTTAACATAAGCATGGTTAGAAGCTGAAAATACATACAAGATGTAAAAGTACTATGACAAACTCTGAAGGCGTGAGGTGGGATCAGTTTGCAGACTGACAGCTAGCTTTTGAGGCATGCTTGTGACCTGTGCTACATTCTTGTTTTGATCAGTAGAAACCTAGCCAATATATACTATAAAAGTCTACGAAGACTGGATTATGCAATTCACCCTACTGTAAGCAGTTACATTTGGCCAACTGAATTGACCTCTAGACTGCATCAGTTGGACTGACTGCATCTCCACTGATTATAATGGGAACCAGTCTGACTCAAGCACTTTTGAGTGTCTTAAGCTGAATCCCATCCTTTCAGCTTAGTGGGACTTCATCCATGTCTCCAGTGTCTTCCTTTATTCACAAGCTTGCACTGCATATTCTTTCCTGGGTTGTGCTGAGGACTGCTGGGCATTAATGTTTCTGCTTGTTCATTGTCACTTTATACACAAAAAGCTGGACTGTTTTCCAGTGAACTCATGATAGAAAATAATACCCTGAACCAGTTGATTTTTAATCCTGCTTGCTTCTGAGACACAAAGATTTTATAATCCAAATTGAAAAATATGTTAACCTTCTCTACTTAATTAAATTGGTTTTGATAACAGAGCAGAACATTATTTTTAGGCTGCCTAATTTCGCTATGGGTTTAGAGATCTTTATTAAGAAGCTGTTGCCTTGGTAATAAAATATTTTTCAGATGCTGAATAGCAGAGACCTATACTACAGTAGCTGTACTTTGCTCTTTAGTTTAAAAATTCTCTGCTGTTCTCCATCACTTAAAAAATTCTTCTTTTTTCCTCCTGTTTTTTACAGTGGGCAACAGAGGTAATCTCTGTTCAGTTAATCCTTGTATTATCAGGCTTTGATCATCACATTTCGTGGAATTTATTTGAATTAAAAAGACAAATGATGTGAAACTTCCAAACTAAAAACTTTCCAGACATACAAACTATTTTAGTGTGGAACAAATCATAAAAATTCGATTTAATGACCAAAAAAGAGAAGATCTAAACTATCTATCAGAATTTTATCTTGGCAGCTAATTAGGAGCTCTGCGTTATCCCTAATTTAAAGTAACTCGAATTAGGGAGATTCACTGCAAACCATTTCTTTTTAGTGCAATTGATTCTCCCATTGATGAGATACCAGAAGCGAGGAGAAAAGTCATGAATAATCAAGTCGGCAGTGAGAATTAAAATACTTCAAAAGTATTGCAGAAATAAAACACACTTTAATTCAGTGGCTTCTTTTCAGAAAGCAATTTACAGCTTAAGTCTTTCTTAGAAGACTTAAGAAAAAGTGTTCTTAACTTTTTCTCATGAACCCAATGAAGATCTGGACTTTAGAAAGATTAGCAGTATCAAGAATTTAAGATATTAAAATTACTGTATATACTCGAATAATGCATGGCCAGCAACCATGCACCAAGTACTTGAAACTTCACCTGTACTATCTACATTCTGTCAGAGAACTGCAATTATATTTTATTAAAATGACTCACCTCAATTTCTTTTCTAAGCTTAGTGTGAGCTTTTTTAATTTCTTCCAACAAATCTGTTTTTTTATTGATGAAATCCTTCACCGATGTGATTTCCTGTTTTATAAGTGTAATTTCTTCCTGCAGATTTAAGTTAAGACAGAGAAATCCCCTCCTTTGACAGGTTGCACAGTATATCTACTCACCGTTTAATAGGCTCATTTAATTAATAAAAATGAGTTCAAGATCTGTAATATATAATTTCACATTCAAATAATAAGAAATTAATAATTAAAAATAATTAAAGTACTAATTAAAAATATCATAAAATCATAGAATCACCAAAGTTGGAAAAGACCTCCAAGATCATCCAGTCCAAACATCCACCTACCACCAATATTTCTCCACCATGTCCTTCAGTACAACATCTAAATGATTCTTGAACACCTCCAGGATCACTGACTCAACCACCTCTCAAGGCAGGCCATTCCAGCACCTGACTGCTCTTTCAGAGAAGAAATCTTTCCTAATAGACAACCTGAATCTATGGTTTTATGTACTTTAAAAGATGCACTCTTGGTATGAAGTATGCAAGAAACTACAACACGGAAATCTGAACTCATTTGGATGCTTATAATCTTGTTTTAAATCTATTTTCTTATTTTATTTTATTTTATTCAAAATCAAGGAATATTTACTGTAATATTTGAAATAGATTTTTTTCTTTCCCATGGGAAGTACAATGTTAATGGTCTTTATTGCGTTGGGATTTCAAAAATTTCTTGCATAAAAAAATGTCATCGTTTTACTTGAATAGAGTAATACTGCATTTCCAACATTGCAACTTGTGTCACAATTGCAATTTGTGACTTCATTTCACCTTCATGCATGAGTTTACTCATATATTAACAAATTCTTGTAGTGGGAACTTCCAACTTTTTTTAGTTTTTAATGATTCTTGCAATTACACTCAAAAACAACAACATTAGACTAGAACACCAAAAACAATCTGATGTTTCTTATCTCATCCTTTCTATCACCCTCTTATCAAATCTACTTCCCATTAGCCCAGCTGTGGTTGGCTCCCTAAGAAGAAAATTAAATGAATGCAGTGCTGTTACATGAAAAGTGTAACATCACGGCAGTGTTCCACAGAGTTATAAAAAGTGTGCATTTAACTTTATCTGACTAACCACATAATCACTTGGCAATTATATATTTTAATTAACAACCCTGTGATATTTTCATAACTGAGATCATTCAATTACAGAGAATGAACTTTACAATAATACACCGGTTACTGGGGCTGATGATTTTTTTTACTGCAGCTGATGACTTACTTTCTTCAATTAACTTATCATTTTAAATGAATCTTTATTCCCCCAGTCAGTTCATCATGGATATAGTGTTATTAGACAGAATAATCATATCAGATAAAATGCGCCAAAATTGTTGCACAGGAAAAGAAATAAGTAAATACAAAAGAAATAAAGTAAATAAAAAAGAAATAAGGAAATACAATACCTGCACTTGCTTAATAGCAGAGCCTTCTGGATTCTGGAGGTCACTCATTAACTCTTCTTTCTTTGTCCTCAGCTCTGTAACAATAGCTTTCTTTTTAGCAAGTTCAATCACAATGGGCATTTTACTTTCCATCTCCCAGAAGAGACTTTTATGAGCTTTTATCTTTTCCCAATATTTACTATTTCTTGCAGATGCCATCTCATATTCTTCCTGTATTGTTTCTGTATCAAACCTCAGCTTCATATTTTCAGAATATAGGGCTTTGACTTCAGCTTCTAGGCTTTCACAGTGATACTTTGTCACTGCTATAGCATCATCTTGCAGATATATTTCCCTTTCTGTTGTCTTCGTTTCTAACATAATAGAATCCATTTCTTTTTCTAGTTCCTGATATCTAACCTGTAAAACATGTCATCATTCACTTAAGAATATTTTTATTTGAGAGGATGTCAGGTATCTTGTTAAACACTGTAATTCAAATGTATTGATCAGAAGATTCTTTTTCACACCTTTAAATGTGTTTGAGTGGAAGATAATCAGGGATACATTTTGTGAAATCATAGAATCATCACCTTAGAGACATAATGGAGGAATGCTATTTTAGACTTTTATCCTTAAATTGAGTCTAAAATATGAAATAAGGCATTCTTCAAATCACTTTAAATTACATAGGATCAAATGCAACCTTAATGTTTTTTAGAGGCAGAAACGGATTTAGTTCAAATCAGACTAAAACCACACGGTGCTAAAAACACACTTAGACACACATACGCAAACACATAGATGGGTATTTGGGACGAGGGAGATTAACTAGCCTGTTCTACTGAAGACTTTATCCTGCCTTCATCGCTGTAATATCCGAGTGAAGGATTAATGTCAGTTATTTTAAAACCTTTAAGAAATAGGCACCTAACCCTACAATGGCTTCTATGTCTTCTCACTGATGAGAAGTGAACCATTCCAGGAACCAGTACTTCATCATCCCATCATAAGATGGGAGGGCTCAATCCCTGCCTCAGAAATGTTTGTCTCTTTTTGCTGACTAGAGGAAGCCTAGATGACTAATATGGGCTTAACATATGATTTGCAGGTGATGCAAGATGGCTGTGATGAATCCCACCCTAAGTAACACTCTCTGTGTATTTGGAGAGAGAATTTTGCACTGTGATTGATGCTGCCTATTATTTTTCCCTAATGGAAGCATTACGAGTGCTATGAAGTCTCCTATTCAGTGTTTTGAATCTAATAAGACACTGTCAGCTCTTAAGAAGAAAATGTTTCAGCAAAACTTAAAGTAAACCTGGGTTATGGGCTTAGCAGGATTGATATCTCTGCCACCATTTACTGAGTACAGGAAAACAGAAGATTTTAATGGAAAAGATTTTCAGTTTTGGAAATCACCATTTTACATGTCTTATGGGACGAATACAAGTGGGAATAGACTGAAAGATGAAAAAGCACTTCTACCTTCAGTTCCTAATTATTTAATTATTTAATTATTTGTTCTACTTCAAATAATGTTTGTATGGAATTTCCTAAGGTTTGGGGGATTTTTGGAAAGAAAAAAGATATTGGAGAAGAAGAAATGAGCTAAGTTAATTATGTAGTATTCTGAAGTTCTGTCAGTTTTTGAAAACTGAAACTCTTGTTTAAATTGCTTGATCAAAAATTAATTGTTACAACATAACCATAGCATATTATGGTAAAAGAAAGCTTCCTGCAAGGTTTGGCCAAATAGCCAATTCCTAACCAATAAAAGTCACAGAGTCATCACAGAATCATCAAGGTTGGAAAAGACCTCTAAGATCATCTAGTCCAACCATCCACTGCTCCTTCTGAGAAATGATCCTTGTGCAGAAACCCAAACATCAATTATTTCAGTTGTGCAGCTATTCGCAGATGTTATCATAAGATCTCCATTTTGTATTTACTCACACTTAAAAATGACTGAACGATACTGTGGGTTTCCTCAGACTTAAATGTTTGCCTCTAAACAGACATTTGGTCTCAAAGCATAAGTGACAATTGGAAGCTTAACAAATTCTGTGAAAGATTAGAATGGAAATGAGTACTCAGGAAAACTACACGTATCCAATATTCTACCAGATAGATAGATAGATAGATAGATAGATAGGTAGGTAGGTAGGTAGGTAGGTAGGTAGGTAGGTAGGTAGGTAGATAGATAGATAGGTAGATAGATAGATAGATAGATAGATAGATAGATAGATAGATAAATTTGGTATTTAATGACTTGTTAGGACACCTATTACACATGCAAATTAAAAACAGCCTGTATGAAAAAAAGGAATTCTGTATGACAAATGAACAAATAAATAAATAATTGACAGTCTTAAGAAAATCTATGCAAAGCGATGCTCTCAATACCTCGTTTTTTTCCTTCTTTCTCCCATTCATTTTTCAAGAAATCAGTGGGATAAATGCAATAAGTTGAAATGGAGCGTTTTGTGGGATGGCTATTTCAATGTTTTATCTTCAAAATAACATGAAATAAATGCTTCTGCTACAACTTGCTCTAAGGAAGTCTTAGCTAAGGAGCAGCCTTACAAATGATACACATACAGTTTTGGCAAGTGCTAAACACTGCAGAGAGGAACTGAACAGCTTACACTTAAATGCAAACACCCAGAAAAAAATCAAATAGGTTCATGTCTTTTTCATCAGAATACATTCATATCTAATGAATAAATTAAATGAATTAAGCTGCTCTAAAGAAGGCTTATTACCTGCAACTGGAAAAGAATGATTTTGTTTTTTTCTATCTCTGATGACTGTAAATGCTGCTGCTCAGCAACTTGTTTTACAACTTCAGTTAGTGAAGGATAATTCTCCTTAGCCATTTCAGACAAAAGGAATGACCTATAAAGGACACAAAAGGGCAGTGAGACCCTGGCACAGCTGCCCAGAGAAGCTGTGGATGCCCCATCCCTGAAGACATTCAAGGCCAGGTTGGATGGGGCCCTGAGCAGCCTGAGCTGGTAGATGGCACTGCTCACAGCACAGGGTTGGAACTGGATGGGCTTTAATGTCCCTTCCAATCCAACCATACTCTGTGATTCTATGAAAACAGAAGCGAATTGTCTTCACATTGTTTTATTTTCTGTTAATATAAGAGAACAATAATAAGGACTTTCCTGTGGGAAATTTTGTTTGGTTGCATCCACACAATTATATGCACACTGTTTTGTTTTCTTTGTGGACCAGTGAGTGGATGCTTAAAGCCAGTGACTGAGAATTAGAACTCTTTCTTCTGGCATATTATAAAATGAAATATCAGTGTTTTTTCTGGCTTCTCTGCAGGTCCTTAGTCTTTTAATACAGCACTCCTAACTAGTCTTTAGAGCACACCTTCATATTCAGCCTGAATATTTACATCGTTGCTATTACTATATGGCAGCTGTGTGTTATTTATTAAACTATCCTTGGTTTAAGACAAAAAAAACCAAGATGTCAGACTGTAAGTCACAAATTAGTACTACAAAAAAAAAAAAAAGAAAAAAAAGAAAAAAAGAAAACACTGACTAGAAAACATTTTTATCTCTGTCTCGCTTCAGATAGAATCATATAATCATAGAATCACCAAGGTTGGAAGAGACCCACAGGATCACCCAGTCCAACCATCCACTCATCACCAGTAGTTCTCACTAAACCATGCCCCTCAGCACAGCGTCCAAACGTTCCTTGAACACCTCCAGGGTCGGTGACACCACCACCTCTCTGGGCAGCCCATTCCACTGCCTGACCACTCTTTCAGAAAAGTAGTATAGACATTAATGGAGAAATACCGTGTTGTTGAAAGTGACGCCAAGCTCTGACGAAAATGCGCAGTGAGACTTAAAGTGTATGTTCAGGACTAATACATTGAATGTAAAATGGATGAACTGTGCCTGAAAATTAGTAGTCTTGACTAGAAAACCACTTTCACCATCTGCTTTTAGGGCTGTCACCACAGTTGGCCAGCCAACTGTCACTTCTCCCCTCTACTCTGCTTCCCAAGCATCTTCACACCCCCAACACCAAACAAGCCTGTCCTAACCCCTCAGGAAACATTCTCATTGTGCTGCCCACCTCTGAGCACCACACAACAGCCACCTCAGCTCTGGCCGCCCCTTCCCGCCCAAAGCACGGCCTGCCATCTGCCAAGGAGCGCCAACCATTCTTTAACGTATAATCTTGTCTCACATCCACATAGATCCCTCTGAACTCCAGGGGAAATAGCTTCAACCTTAAGTCCCACCATTTTTATGGTTTAATATCTCTGCCCACGAGCTGTTTATTTCACCGTTTTTTTCTTTGCAGTGGTGGAAGCTGAATGTAACACATCAGCTGGAGAAGTAACACCCATTTGTTGTTTGTATCCTGACATTGAGTGATTTGTGTCTTGACTGTTTTCTAGCCTTTTTATCCCTTTTCAGCACTAATCACTGAAAGTAACCCTTGAAGTTGTAGGTTTTTAGTTTTCCTTTCCTTAGTCTGGTTGAAGGAAAAGAAGTGGTTTTGTTGGTCTCCCTGTCAAGTCGCCCTGTTAATTTTTACACCATATCCTACTTCATCCATGTCTGACAGTGAGCTGAAAGCCTCAAAGATACCCATTATCTGCAAACAACATGAAAACAGGTACCTGGATACTCAAAGCAGGAGACAGCCACCACAGTTGTGGGACAGAAAACTGGGAGAGTTGAGCTCTCCTCCCTTTGCCCAGTGTGTGCTGGAAGGAAAAATGGCAGAGGACCCCCAAGGATTGTTTGGCATCTGGCAGGAAAGGAGGCACAGGTGTCACAGGAGAACAATTTGTAGGAAATCAGACTTCCTAATTTCCTCTGTTCATGGAATTTTTTTTAAATTTTTTTATTATTTTTTTATTTTTATAATTTTTATTTTTATTTATTTATTTATTTATTTATTTATGCTGTTTCTTCAGTTGCCATATACTTATCTGGTATGACTGATTTTAACACAGCTGAGAATATACATTTATTACCAAATGGCTTGGAACAACCCTAATACAAATTCTTCATTCCCCCACTTGCCTTTTGACCACTGCATTGCCCTGTCCAAACACTCATAGAATCACAGAATGACCCAGGTTGGAAGGGACCTCAAGGATCATGTAGTTCCAACCCCCCTGTCTAGCAGGGCCACCAAACATATACATTCACTAGATCAGGTTGCCCAGGGCCCCGTCCTCAGACTCTTTTTACTGAGCTCAGCAAAATTTCCCTCTTCTCCAAAGCAAAGCTGCCTTCCATGTTGCAGGCTGAGTGTTGGCCTCTCATAACCGCTGAGTCCTGCTGAATATGCTTTTTCTTGACTGACTGCCAAATCCTTGGCTGGAACATGCAGCTACGTGCACCTTGCCTTACATGTCCCTTAGAAGAGGAACATCTCAGTCTGCACAAGTTCTGCCTTAACTTCTTTGTATTCTTGTTCTGCTCTGGTGTGCCGTGCATCTCTGAATCCGAGGTTGTGCAATGCTAATACATTAGGTGTGATGACAGAAGTGGGTTTCATGGCAGGGTTAATGCTGCTTCCGGGGTTAGTGCTAGCCAGGCACTGAATCACAGCGGTGCTTTTCAGTGTCGGTTGTTATTTCCTGTGCACAGTGACAGCAACAGAGCAGGGTCTCATCATGAAGAAGAAATACAGGTTCCCACTCTGATCTTACCTAGAATAGGAATTTCCACTTTGTGCAAATCAGCTGCAGGACTGACTGTGAGATGTAAGATATATAAAGCTGGCAATGTGTGCTTACATCAGATGGTAACTTTCAAGAGGTTGAAAGAACTTTCTGCCTGTGTAAGTAAATTCCCGTGCTTTAAACTTGTGAGTTTACAGATGAAAATTGCATATACTTCAGTTTTTCAATTCTAAGTGGTGATTTGTTTCTTCCACCTTTCCTAAATATTTCTAAGTTAAGAGAAGCAGAATATTTTAATCAAATTTAAGAGGTTTTGATGACTTTTTTCCCTTTTTAGTTCTTTGTTTTTGAAATTTTAGTGCAAGTGTGCTCTTGTACCTGTTCATTTGGATTGCTTTAGTGATCTGTTTTCTCTGGGTGTCTCCTTTTGGCCGATGTTAAATATCCCTTTCCTTTTCTCATTAAAATAAAAAAAAAAGAAAAGAAAAAAAGAAAAGAAAAAAAAAAAAAGAAAAGTCAGTTTTGAGTTTCTGTAAGATAACATGACCAGTAAGATTAACTGATGCAGGAAGTTGCCAGCAATCTTGTCTAGACCAATTCTCTGAATTGGACATCTGGGTTTTTTGAAAATTGCTAAAAAGCAAGACGTCTTTCTGGGTTGCCTCTACCACTTGGTTTTATTTACTTTACAGTTTCTTTTCTATATTACCTTTGCCTTTCTCCTTTTCACTCTTGATCTCCTCTCCTCATCTATCATTTTTTATTTTATTTTGAAGTCTGTGCCGGAGGATCATTTTACTGTCCAAATTTTTGTGCGGACAGAGGTTCAGAGGGTGAGTGAAACAGTTAACAAGTAGCCTTGGCTTCAAGTTGGTGCAACTATTTGTCTTACATTGCATAAAGAAATGAGCAACTCCATTTTTAAATGCACTTTATGTTTTCCAATGCAGTTACGTGCAGTGTGGCTTTCCAGGGAACACTGGGAGTGTAGAGCGTACATAAAACCTGAATAATCAGGAATGCATTTCTGATAAGCCAAAACATTGCTTTGCTTGGCAAGCCTGTATTTTGAGTTTGAGGATTTTGTTTGGGGGACTTAGAAAGCAGTCATGAAGTTCTACTATAAGCAAATGCACGTCTGACACTGCTGTAAAACAGTAGGACTCTGCTACGAAACTGGAAGGGTTGGAGGGTGAATCAGCCCCATTGTTTCTGTGCATACATTTCAATAACTGCCTCTGCACCCTTCTTATAATGCACAGATGGCTTAATAACAATGCAGGCAGTTACCTCTCCCTCAGCAAACACTTTTCTTCCACCCTTTCTTTGGTGGTATTTCTACGGGGAAGCATGGGGATGGCCCTCAGCTCTACTTAACTCTCCTCTATTGACATATCTGAAGTGGAGCAGTAATCTACTTTTCTACCACACCCCTCTGTTGTACTGCCTTTGCTGGGGCAATTAGCTATACCTAGATTAGGACTTGTCATACTCTTATCGACCTCCCACAGAGAGTGCCAGGGTAAGGAAGGAAATCTCCTGACTTCCCAAGTCGCAATCTTTAACATGAGCCTTTTTTGACGCTGTTTCCTGAGCAAGCTGTTTTCTCTAAAGTCTGTGATCAGTTTTGTGTAAATAATACCCTGAGCAAAATCAAGAGTCATAAATTCCCTGGCAGATGCTTTTATCTGCTGTCACATTTTGATACTTTCAGCTCACCAGCTTTGATAGTCTCTAATTAATCTTTGTAAGTGTTCAACTCGCAGAAAGGAAAACATCATTTTCAGTCAGGATTGTTTTTCTTCCAGTCTGGAAGAAAGAACAATGAAGAAAACAAAGAATGTTTTCTGTAAAACCTGCTCTGAATAAACAATCCATTAAAACAAGAAAAGTATTTGACCTCTCATTTGACTGTAGAAACTAGGGTCCACTAACAACCACAAAATGCCAGGAAGGGCACCAAGTGTCCCCTAGTGATAGGCCTCAAGTACACGCTGACGTTGCATGTTCTGCTTGATAATGAAATACTGTGAAGCCAGAGTGTGTAGTTAGAGGAAAATGAGGAATTGAGACAGGAGAACAGTCCCGGACATTATCTGATATATACGGCTCTGGTAGCAGAGCACTGAGTTCAAAGACTTACAACACTCGAATTCTTTGTTCCTGTAAACTAGTAATTTGTGTTCATGAACAATTCATTTTTGTACAAGGAAGGTATCAAAAAAAAAAAAAAAAAAAAAAAAAAAGGAAGTATCTCACAATCCACAAGACAAGCCATGTACTACAGGATGGTTTTCAACAATTTCAGTACATCTCGATTTCAGGGAAAGACTGCAGCTAGCATGGAGCAGAAACTGAAACAGGAGGATATGCTATGTTCTATTGTTTATTTCTTGCGTTGCTTGGTAAAGTTTCAGTATCCTGTGCTGAGTTCCTATGTGTCCTGAGAAGAAGAACTACACCTAACATATAACCCCCAAAGCAGAAGTCAGAAATGAGCTAATTGATGCTGCTGATAATGCGAAAGAGCAGAATATCTTGTGAGCAGAAAAGATGTGGCTGCATTCAGAACCCAACACTGATACTGCCAGGAGGGGTATCAGATATGAGCTCCACCTCAGCAGCAAATGTATGAAGTGCGTCCAAAAAATTGTTCTAGAAACTCCTCCTGTCCCAGCAAGCTTAAAGTGTGAAAACCTCCCTGTTTGATTCCCCTCACAGAAGGTCCCAACAGTCAGAGACAAAGAAGATGAGTATGTTAATGTGTGCTAAGTGATTCAGCAAATCTAAAGTTAAGGACTAACCTTTTTTCTTCGCTGATCTGGGAAAAAACCTAGGTAGGTGAGATGGTAGACAAACTAAAAAGTATGAACTCTCTGTGAACACAGAACTCTCTGTGGGGCATCACGAGGGCAGAGCAGACCTCATCCTGCTGGTCACTCCTCTTTTGACAACCTCAGGATACAGTTAACCTGGGCTTGGGCTGGAAATGTACACTGCTTCAACTTTCTCATCCACCAGAGCCTCCAAGTCCTTATCTGCTGGGATGCTTTAAGGAGTTCTTCCTTGTCTGTACACATACGTGGAATTGCTGCAACGCAAGTACAACAGCTTGCACTTGGCCTCGTTGAATTTCATTAGGTTCAAGTGGGCCTGCTTCTCAAGGTTGTCCAGGTCCCTTGGTTGGCATCCTTTCCTTCTGTCATAAACTTATTTTGCTGCCATACTTTTTCTGCATTTTCTTTTTATGGGGTGGAGGAAATTCTAAGAAAAGTATGATTACTCTGTCAAGTTATCTACATGGTACCATTAAAAGCATTGCTTGAACAACATAACTATGTTTAAACTGAAGGTGTCAACTTGCCTTTTTTTTTTTTTTCTTTTTTTAATGCCTGTAGGAATTTTTAAGTAGCCAAGAATATGGTGGAAGCAGTACTGATTGATCTGTTCAGCCTGCCAGCCGGCTTGCACAACGACATTCAAGGAGTACTGCGTAATACCCTGGAAACTATTGAGAAGTGCTCTTCCACACCTGCTCCATTTGTTTATGTTATGTGCTGCCAGATGCCAGAAAGTGAAAGGAAGGGTGAGAAAGAATCCTTGCTTCCATCTCTGAGAGATTTCCAAAGTATGAAGGAAGGACTTGAGGTGGTATGTGCTCAGAATACAGCTGCTGTGTTGTACACCATCAAACAAATACTTGATGAAAAGGACTTAAGCATCATTAAAGTTATTCTCCCCTCCTTAAGGAAAGAATTAATGAAAGTATATATAGACCATCTCTTTACTGCAGTCTACCAGTTTGAATTTGAGGATTTAAAGACGGCATCTGATTGTAATAACCTGCAGACAATTGGACCAAAGAGTGAAGAGCAAACAGTTTCTACACAGGACGTGGCACTCATCCGAAGTGAGATTCAGATGCACTTGGAAAGCCTGCCAAGCCTGAAAGGGGAGCTCACCATCCTCAAATCTTCCCTAATTCCAGGTAGAGTGTTATCCCAGCTAACAGATTTTATGTAGACTGCTCCTGAATGTATTTCTTCAAGGATATTGCAAAATGGGTAAGATGTGGAAATGTCTCTGGCAGCAAATATCTCCATGTGGTTTTGTAATAGTCTATCATGTCTGTAAGAGGAGAGGCAATAATGGAAAAACAGTAAAAGACCTGCAAGTCTTTTCCAGGACATGGTCAGAGTAGAGAGAGGCCTAGGTCTAATGAGAGTCTAGGTCTAATGCAGACTGTAAAATCTCTCCCCCTCTATCTGGGAATTACATGCTTTGAGAGTTACTGTTATGTTCTGGAAGGGCAGGGTAGGAATTTTTCCCCGGTCTGCAGCCTCATGCAACCTGATTAATCAGAGTCATGGCTCAGCATCCCTGCTATGACATGGCCTACTTTACTGCAGCATGTCTCTCAAACAATTATGGGGTCTCTTGGTACAGAGGAAAGCTAAGAGGTTTCCTACTGCAAAAATTTGGAACTGTTTCCCTTAAAAATGTATCTGAGGTGATCCAGAGAAGAAAGGAACACAGGTTACCTAAAGCCATCTGCCTTCATTGTGTTTCAAGTTTTTCACAGAATCACAGAATCACAGAATTATCGAGGTTGGAAAAGACCTAGAAGATCATCCAGTCCAACCATTACCAATACTTCCCAGCTAAATCATACCCCTCAACGCAACATCCAAACGTTTCTTGAACACTCCCATGGTCGGTGATTCCACCACCTCCCTGGGCAGTGCATTCCAATGCCTGACTACCCTTTCTGAGTAGTAATACTTCCTAATGTCCAGCCTGAACCTCCCCTGGCGCAGCTTGAAACCATTCCCTCTAGTTCTATCACTGATTACACGAGAGAAGAGGCCGACCCCCAGCTCACCACAACCTCCCTTCAGGAAGTTATAGAGAGCTATAAGGTCTCCCCTGAGCCTCCTCTTCTCCAGGCTGAACAATCCCAGCTCCCTCAACCGCTCCTCATAAGGCCTGTGCTCCAGACCCCTCACCAGCTTCGTAGCCCTCCTCTGAACACGTTCCAGGGCCTCAATGTCTTTCTTGCAGTGAGGGGCCCAAAACTGAACACAGTACTCGAGGTGCGGCCGCACCAATGCCGAGTACAGGGGGACAATTACCTCCCTGTTCCTGCTAGTAACACTGTTTTTGATGCAAGCCAGGATGCCGCTGGCCTTCTTGGCCACCTGGGCACACTGTCAGCTCATGTTCAGCCGAGCATCAATCAGTACCCCCAGGTCTGTTTCCTCAACACAGTCCTCCAGGCACTCCGCCCCAAGCCTATAGCGCTGCCTGGGGTTGTTGTGGCCAAAGTGCAGGACCCGGCATTTGGTCCTGTTGAACCTCATCCCATTGGCTTTAACCCAGCTCACCAGTCTATCCAGATCCCTCTGCAGGGCCTCGCTACCCTCAGGCAGATCGACACTCCCTGCCAATTTGGTGTCATCCGCGAACTTACTGAGGGTGCACTCAATGCCCTCATCCAAGTCATCAATAAAGATGTTGAAGAGGACAGGCCCCAGCACCGACCCCTGGGGAACACCACTCATGACTGGTCTCCAACTGGATTTGACTCCATTTACCACCACTCTCTGGGCCCGGCCTTCCAGCCAGCTCCTTACCCAGCCGAGAGTGTACCCATCCAAGCCACGGGCTGCCAGCTTTTGCAGGAGAATAGCATGGGAGACAGTGTCAAAGGCTTTGCTGAAGTCTAAGTAGACCACATCAACCGCCTTTCCTTCATCCATCAGACGGGTCACAGGATCATAGAAGGAGATCAGATTGGTCAAGCAGGACCTGCCCTTCACAAACCCATGCTGGCTAGGTCCGATCTCCTGGTCATCCCACACCTGCCGCGTGATCTCCCTCAAGACAATCCGTTCCATTACCTTCCCTGGCACCGAGGTCAGGCTAACAGGCCTGTAGTTCCCCGGATCCTCCTTACAACCTTTCTTGTAAATGGGAGTCACATTGGCAAGCCTCCAGTCTTCTGGGACCTCACCCATTAACAAGGAGCGCTGAAAGATAATGGAAAGAGGCTCAGCGATCACCTCCGCCAGTTCCTTCAGCACTCTCGGGTGAATCTCATCCGGACCCATGGACTTGTGGCAGTCCAGTTGGAGTAGTAATTCCCTGACCGCTTTTTGTCTGTGACTTTAATCAAACTGCATAAAAGATATTTCAAAACTTAACTCTGATTGTGTCACTAAGCTTGTCAACTATCAAGATAGCAAACACCGGTACTGGGGCTTTCTTTCTGGATTCAGCTTTGCCATGCAGAACCCTCACCCCATCAAGAAACCCAGAAATTCCATTTGGTGCATGAGACCACAATAAAGGCTCCATACCGTAAAAAAAAGATTTTTCAATAATGCAATAAATTCTTGATCTTCCATTGTACTTCAAAAAGATGTTTGAGATTCTTGAAGTCTTGAGAGCTGATACTTCATTTGCCACCTTGAAATCATAGAATCATAGAATCATAGAATGGCCTGGGTTGAAAAGGACCACAATGATCATCCAGTTTCAACCCCCTGCTATGTGCAGGGACATCAACCACCAGACCAGGCTGCCCAGAGCCACATCCAGCCTGGCCTTGAATGCCTCCAGGGATGGGGCATTTTTAACATTTTTAAATGTTGTTTTAAAAATCTATTCTCCTTTTCCTGAGTGAGTTACCTCTTCTCTTGGGTTTGCACTACACCTCTGTAAGGAGCCAGGCAACATCTGCCAGGTCTCCATCTCCTCAAACCTCTCAGAGAATTGTGATTATGAGCAAGAGGGAGAATTTAAATGGCAGAGTTGAATAAGAGGTAAAGCAGCACTGAATTTCTTTGTCTGATTCCAGTTCTCTTCAGTATAAAGTCATGTGATATTTGGACTGGTCTTGTGTTGAAAGCAATTGCTTGTTGTCTTTCTCACTTTATCAGATGACATCTTCCTACACGGATTCACCACAAGGACAGGAGGAATCTCCTACATACCAACTCTAAGCTCCTGCAACCTTTTCAGCAGTTCTAAGCGGAGAGATCCACAAGCTGTTGTTAAAGAAAACCTCCGCAGGCTTGCTAATGCTGCAGGATTTAATCCAGAGAACTTTCACAGAGTCAAGGTATCTTATCAAACAATGCATTTATGTAAAATAATCAAATCTTCCTTCATATATCACTGGCTAAAACTGCAGGAATTATTTTTATCTTTCTCAGCAAGAACCTGTGAGAAGCAGGGCAATTAAAACATTTGTGCTGGCACTTCAAGGAAATTGCCATCCAAACTGTCAGCCACTGGTACCAGTGTGGAGAAGCAGCGTTGTTTCTTCCAAGTATATTCTAACTAACTTTTGATTTGCTACAGAGTGGAATAATCAGATAAATGATCAGTATAGTTTTTCTTAAAAAGAAACAAACAATACCACTTTTTTGGTGTCTTTCTACTGATACATCTGCATGGCATTCGAACAAGAGTGCTTGATTTTCATGCATAGCAGTTGGTGCAGAAGAGACATTTCTTTGCAAGAAAAATCCCAACCAAAGCCACAATCAACTTGCATTAATTAGAATCTTTTTTACTGTCTCACCACTGTGCATATTCTGTTTTTATTTTGACAGACTGATCATGCTAATGCTGTGTGTGTTATGGGAAAGACAGAGCCTGACAGCTATGATGGAATAGTTACGAATCAGAAAGGTGTTACAATAGCAGCTCCAGGAGCTGATTGCATACCATTGCTGTTTGCTGATCCTGTCAGAAAAGCCTGCGGTGCTGCTCATTCTGGTAAGGACTTTAAATCACAGAGATAAAAATAAATAGAAGACCCCTGTTAAGGGAACTTTGAACAAAGAATTACAAATTAGCAAGTGAAAGTACACAGAGAATAAATAGAGATGAAATAAATGAAAGTTTACATTGCAGTTTAGACCTCTGAAATTTGTTGATTTCATAGCTCAAATAATAATTGAATAATTATGTAAACTTTTTTTTTTTCCCCCCTGGTAGTGAAAACTAAATAATTATTTTCTATGCACCATCAAGCTTCATGTGTAAAGAACATCTATAAATCCAATGCCCACAAAAAATCATTTTGGATCAGGTGAAATGTTTGATTGGCCCAGACAATGAGTGCAAAACCAAAGCAGGGATGGATATGACAGTGTGGAGATATGTCCGATTTCAGAATATGTCCCAAATGTTAGGCTTGATCATGTATACTGTGGTAAGATCTTCCTGTTGGAGCTGTTTTATGTAATAAAAAAGAAGTTTGTATTTATGTGATCAGGGAGAATGCAGGGCTGAGAGTTTATTCACAGCTTTGATGACAGTACTCACCTTTATATGTTGGGAAGCTTCACCCCTACAGAGAACTTGTGAGTAACCATTTACTTCAAACAGTTGTTCATGCATTCATAAAAATTATCCAAAATAAAGACAGATCTGTGACTCATTCTAAGAGGATGAAAACTTTGACATTCCTTCAATAAAGCTGTTGTTCTCCAGCCTAGTGAGTTTAGGTCAGGGAAATTAAGAGGAGTGCAAACTCTATCATGACTCTCTGGAAGAAAGGGGAAAGTTGTGGTTTATAATGGGGAGAAAGGATGAATCCGCTCTTGGAAGTTTAAAGAATTTGAAGTTTTACACAGTTGAGTGTTCAAACATAAAAACTGTAAAATATGGTCAATCTGTAGTTGCTCCTTTCTTTGCTGCCTCTTCATTTTTCTAGTCCTGCCTTCTCTGACCCACCACATGGTTCCCCAAACCCATACTAGTGCCTTCTCCAAGCCCACCTCCCTTCTACACAGTCTGTCTCCCCAGTTTCGGCCCTCATTCCCACATCATAGTCTTCACAATGATTCCAGCTATCTTAAAGTTTTCCTTTCCTAAATCCTTTCCTTCCTGTCCAGTTCCGCCTTAGTTCATGTCTAACTTGAACACATATTGTTGCTACATATACAAATACAGAAAATTAGATATAGGGTCATTTCAGTCTTTGGATGAGGAAAACAGGAAAAGTTATTAGGATAACCTGGCCTTCGGAGTGAGACACTCGCACTGCAATGCAAAGACTTCCTAGGACTCAAATTGAGATAGAAGGACTCAAAGCTGTGCTTCCTTCAACCTATTCTGAATAATGTCAAGGTGTGAAGTCTAAGGCTGGAGGCCTGAGCCGCCGCCTTCTTTTTTTTTTTTCCTCAAATAACAGTAAAAATATTTTCAACATATTACAAAAATATGCTTCTGACTGTAGCATGTTTCTGTCATGATATATCTCCATTTAAATTTGAAGGTTATGGAGCAGATTGTCTTGAGGGAGATCACGTGGCATGTGCAGGACGACTGGGGGATCAGGCCTAGCCTGCGTGGGTTCACGAAGGGCAGGTCCTGTTTGACCAACCTGATCTCCTTCTATGATTTAGTGACCCATCTGGTGGATGAGGGGAAGGCTGTTGATGTGGTCTACCTAGACTTCAGCAAAGCCTTTGACACTGTCTCCCACAGTATTCTCCTGCAGAAGCTGGCAGCCCGTGGCTTGGACGGGTACACTCTTGGCTGGGTAAGGAGCTGGCTGGAGGGCCAGGCTCAGAGAGTGGTGGTGAATGGAGTTAAATCCAGCTGGCGACCAGTCACGAGTGGTGTTCCCCAGGGGTTGGCGCTGGGGCCTGTCCTCTTCAGTATCTTTATTGATGACCTGGATGAGGGCACTGAGTGCACTCTCAGTAAGTTTGCAGATGACACCAAATTGGCTGGGAGCGTGGATCTGCCTGGGGGTAGCAAGGCCCTACAGAGGGATCTGGACAGGCTGGAGAGCTGGGCTGAAGCCAATGGGATGAGGTTCAACAGGACCAAATACCGGATCCTGCACTTCAGCTACAACAACCCCAGGCAATGCTACAGGCTTGGGGCAGAGTGGCTGGAAGACTGCGTAGAGGAGATGGACCTGGGGGTATTGATTGATGCTCAGCTGAACATGAGCCGACAGTGTGCCCAGGTGGCCAAGAAGGCCAGCGGCATCCTGGCTTGCATCAGAAATAGTGTTGCCAGCAGGAGCAGAGAGGTGATTGTCCCCCTGTACTCAGCACTGGTGAGGCTGCACCTCGAGTACTGTGTCCAGTTTTGGACCCCTCACTGCAAGAAAGACATCGAGGCCCTGGAACGTGTTCAAAGAAGGGCAACAAAGCTGGTGAGGGGTCTGGAGCACAGGCCATATGAGGAGAGGCTGAAGGAGCTGGGAATGTTCAGTCTGGAGAAGAGGAGGCTCAGGGGAGACCTTATTGCTCTCTATAACTTCCTGAAGGGAGGTTGTGGTGAGCTGGGGGTCGGCCTCTTCTCTTGTGTCATTAGTGAGGACTAGAGGGAATGGTTTCAAGCTGCAGCAGGGGAGATTGAGGCTGGACATTAGGAAATATTACTTCTCAGAAAGGGTGGTCAGGCACTGGAATGGCCTGCCCAGGGAGGTGGTAGAGTCACCGACCCTGGGGGTGTTCAAGGAACGATTGGATGTTGTGTTGAGGGACATGGTTTAGTGGGAGCTATTAGTGATAGGTGAACGGTTGGACTGGATGATCTTGTAGGTCTTTTCCAACCTTGGTGATTCTATGATTCTATGAAATGCTGTGGGATCAGAGGAGCTGTAAGGCATGTTCTAGTTGCCAAAACTAGGACACTTGGAAGAAGGAATTCTGGAATCCTAATGCAAACTTTTCTCTCCACTTTACATCTCCACAAAATGATGATATAGTCATCATCATATAAAACATGACAGCAGTTTATTTTTTAAATACTCTTTTTTTTTTTTTTTTTTTTTTTTTTTTTTCTGGATCTTTAATAATAACATACTTTTACTTAATATAGAGTTGAAGAGACAATTTAGATATTTTTTTTTTCACCCTCTCATTTCTCACAGGATGGAAAGGCACATTATTAGGAGTGTCCATGGCCACAGTAAATGCTATGGTATCTGAATACGGCTGTAATGTGAAAGATATCCGTGTGGTCCTGGGACCATCTGTAGGACCTTGCTGCTACAAACTTCCTCGTGAATCAGCTGAAGAGTTTCACAGGATTGATCCAAAGTGTGTGCGACAGTTTGACTCTGCAGCTCCGTATATTGATATTAGAAGAGCAACAAGGTAAGTCTGCAGAGTGCATTTCCATGGCAAACAGGGTTGGATTTTTTTGGCTATTTTTGTGCTGAGTAGACTAGATATGAAAGCAAAAGAACTCATAGTGCTAATTCCACATTAGTTAGCAGAATAGCATTGTGCAGCAGTATTGTGGTAAGGGTCCTCTCCATCTTAAAGTGCTTCTTTAGTACTTTGCAGATCAACAAATGATACCTTTTGAAAGAAAGGTATCTGCTCACCTTTGCTGGGTTTCAACTATTATTTTGCTGTTACACTTTTAGTTTTTGGATTATACATATATGTATATTTCAAATTAAGTGTTTCTAATAGCTTCAGAAAATAAATCATTTTAGTCTAATGTTGGAAAAAAGAAAAACAAATAAAAGACCTGACCACAATATGAGCACAATTAGTTCAGTTGGTGCTTGAGTTTCTGTCTGAACAGTATAAATCACAGAATCATAGAATCATAGAATGGCCTGGGTTGAAAAGGACCACAGTGATCATCCAGTTTCAACCCCCCTGCTATGTGCAGGGTTGCCAACCACCAGACCAGGCTGCCCAGAGCCACATCCAGCCTGGCCTTGAATGCCTCCAGGGATGGGGCATCCACAACCTCCTTGGGCAACCTGTTCCAGTGCGTCACCATCCTCTGAGTGAAAAACTTCCTCCTAATATCTAACCTGAACCTCCCCTGTCTCAGTTTAAAGCCATTCCCATAAAATGTGGAGATGTAAAAAAAAAGTTTTGTTTTCTGTTTGTCTTTTTTTGAAGGATTCTTCTGGAGAGTGGTGGGATTCTTCCTGAGCACATCCAAGATGATTCTGTCACAGACCAGAACCAAAATATCACTTTCTGTACTGCATGCCACCCTGATAAATTTTATTCTCACTTTCGTGATGGCACTAACTTCGGTACACAAATTGGTTTCATATCAATCAAAGACTGACATACCATCCCATAATATTTAGTATTATTTGGACAGTAAGTCTAGTTGCCTCTTATCCTGCTCTCCTCGTAGAAGTTCTTCCTTCTTTGTTTCATGAACTTGCAATGGGAAGTATACAGGACTCCTGCTTCTTCCCTTCCCTGCCATTCTGAGGAAAGAAGAGCTGCCTTGTGTATGGAGCCAATAATTCTTGAGTGAGACAGGTTTCAAAGGAAATGAGGACAATCCACAACAGTAATGAAGCACTTCTGTAATGCCAGATGCAAGTTCCCAGCCAGATGCAAGCCCCTCTTATCTTGCCTTCTTGATCAAATATTTCCCATAAACCTCACTATCATACGCTAGTAAAAACACACAGAAAAACCCCCACCAAAGTCTTCATTAGCTTCTGGATTAGTCTTCTGAATGAAGTTAAGGTTGACATTTCTGGTGAAGAAAAGGAAACCTGTATTGTCCATTAACTGTTTGGGTACACCCAACTGTAGTAATTTCAGCAAAAGGTTTGCGTTATGAAATTATGTGCCTGGGGTTGTTTTTTGTTTGGATTAGTTTAAGGAAGTGCTCCAAGGTGCTTAAAGAGAATAACTGGAAGGTAGGACAGAAGGACAGAAGGTCCTTAGGGAAAGATATTGCAAATATATTGGTGTTCATCTGAATGCTTTTTAAATGTAAAAAAATAATAATAATGGTAAAATAAAATAAAATAAAATAAAATAGAACTAAGACTTAATATAAGATAGATAAGATAGCATGTGTGTTCATGTTTCCCAAGGACTTTTTCTTTAAATCAGTCGTGCTCTGCTAATGTTCACTTAGATAATTCCATAGTGCCAAGTTATTTAATAAATACCAAAAAATGAGAGTGACTGTAGCCTCGGCTAATTTTACTGACCAACAGTTGACATATCCTAGTAAATCCTTGCAAAATTATCCTAGCAAATTCTAAGTGTGCACTCTTTTCTTATGGCCACAGAAGATTTGCCTCTACATGTTGCAGTAGATGTTGAAAGACCAGGTTGCAGGGTTTTGAACAACCTGATGTAGTTGGAGACGTACCTTCTCAAGGACGTTGGGTTGGAACTGGATGGGCTTTAAGGTCCCTTCCAACCCAAACCATTCTACTACTGTGATTCTAAGCGATAGTTCTTGACGTGAACAGTGAGACTTCCCATTCTCTTCAAGTTCGGTAGTGTTCTGTCCACTAGAGGTCAGTGCTCGCTCACTTTGCTCTTCCATCCCTGGCTGCTGTGTGTTTTTGCGTTTTCAGACAGAATTTTGCAAAGCACTGTAGAGCGCTTTTGCCTATGTCATCATCTGCCATGTTATTCCGATACATGTGCTTGAAGAGAAATCTATATTTTTCATTTTGTTGTTGGGCTGTGATTCAGACCTGACAAAATTAAAAGTTTCTTTGTCCTCTGGGAGAACAGATATTTTGAAAACTTTTTGTTTACTTCTGAATGGTACTGAGTACATTCCCCTCTGACTGTAACCAGGGGTGAAAAATATTACCCCCCCCCCCCCCCCCCCCAAACCTCCTACTTTATTAGAAATATTATCTCCCTTCTACTGTAGTACCACTTTGTTCTTCAGAATAAAGATCCAGTTCCCCCTTAAAAACCTCACCATGATTTTCATTATTCTTGGTTTCTGTAAATTCACTGTGGTGATGTTCACAGCTGGGGTCAGACTGGATGCGCAAGATCCAGGAGGGGCAACCCTCTGCAGCTTATTGCTACCAAGCATGTTACTGCATGGCAGCTAATCCCATGTGTAGCATGTATATGTATTGTGTGTATGTACATATGTTTATTATCAATTTATTCCAAGTTAAATATCCAGAATGATATAAGTACACTTAAAGACTTGTTGCACTGGGTTAAAGAATAGCAACCTGCTTTCACCTTTCAATTCTGCCCCTTTGCTCCGGTATCTTAGTGTGAACCACTTCATGGGCACTGATTGACGTAGCAGGGGAGTGATCTAGGCATCTTCCCTTCTGCCTTTCCAAGTGCAGAGGCAACAGCACCATGCTGCCTTCATTCGGCCCCTACACCTACAGCTCTGACAGAGCTTGTCAGTTTCCTTTGCCTAATCCCCTTCCCCGGTGGATTGAGAGTATGCAATCAAAAGCAGTGAGTTACTCAGCTTACAAGGTACTGCTCAGCTGCTGAAGCACATTACAGGTACCCACGTGCCTGCTGTTAGCCCAGTTCACCTCCTAGATGGTTTTACACTAATGCATTTTGCTTTGTAGTGAGTAAAAAGACCTTGAAGCCACGCTAGTTACCACAGTTCAAATGCTCAAACAGCACAGTAAGCTACAGTAACTTGATGGGGATAGTAAGCCCTGGCTTGTTACTACTTGCTTAAGAACAACAGCAAAGACTTTCTCTTTAGGAAAATATTACTTACAGGTCATGGTAGGACTATGCAAGCTTGACAGAATGTGGGAATGAGAAGAAACACCACAGGCTTTACCTTTTGGAAGGTAAATTGATTCCACAGTCTTTGTTCATCAGTTCTTTTGCACTAAATTACCTACACTGTAAACCTGTCAAGACAGGAAGCGGGCTTTTGTATGTAGATCACTGAGGTGGAGAACTCCAATCAGAAAATAATAATAATGAGTTTCCAAACAGATTGAGTTGTATGTCATGCAGAGTCATCGCCAAAAATAGCACATTTTATTTCTGATTATAAAATAATAATAATAATAATAATAATAAAGCTTAAAGTGAGGTCATGATAAAAAGCAGAAAATATTATTTTGCATCTGTATGGAGGGATTTTTATTTACTCATTTTTATTAACGCTGCTCACCAAAGGTCACAAGCAGATGATACCTGATTCACTGCAGCTGGGGAAGCTCCTAAAAAGCTTCGTGAACTGTTTGTCTGTGCCTTCCTCTTGACCTGATCCCATTCATTAACCTCACCCGTGAATATATTAGCTGCCTCTGCCCCATTATTAAGTTATTAAATAGCATTATTAATTATGGTTGTGGTTTGCCTTGAGGAGAGCGCAAATACAGGATCACAATGAATACTGGTTTGGGTAAATATTACTGTGCAGTTAACATTTTTTGCTGAAGTCAATGCTGAACACGGGTCTCTTTAATTGCATTTATATATTAAAACGGAGTGTATGAGATACGTTTGAGAAAGGTCTTATTTTCTATTTCAGTAAAATGGTGATGCAGCACCACCACAGTTCTGGTGTCTCTTTCCCAACTTAACATGGTTTCTTAAGCTATCTTTTTGCCACCTTCTTTCTTTTCCTCATGCTTAACTCTTGCCCATTGTTGTCTTTCTGCCCAGCACCACTCACAATCCCCCTGCGGGGACTATGGGTCCATTCTCTGCAGAGCAGCACAAGTTTCCCTTTCCATTGTATGCATATGCAATTTTTTTTTAAAATTCTAGCAGCAGAATGAAACTTTTTTCCCCTAACTCATTCCCATTTTCCAGGTTTCTGAAGGAGCTCCTAATTCCTACCCTACACAGCAAACGACTCAGTATTCCTGGATTCCCTCACTGCCGTCCTCATTTCCACTCCATGCTCAATTTGCTGTTGGGTGATGCAGAGAGGGAGCTGCGCTGTGCCCATTTGTCCCGCGGCTCAGCCTGTGTGTGTGTGCACATTGATGTCATGTGCACCAGGCTTTTGTTCTCAGAGAGCCTATGTCCTCTACGAGCTGCAGCCTCCTGTGCAGTAATTTAACAGGACAGTGCAGTGATGGGAACAGCAAATCCTATATGTGAGGATATGGAGGAAATAATGTATTGACCTGCTGAGGGATTTACATCCCACTGCGGATGGACTGCAAGCTCATCCTGTGAGGGGGACTTGTTCTACTTTCTGTTTCCAGTAGATACTACCTAGTGTTTCCAGATGAATGGCTCAGTTAGAAATGTGTGTGGATTTAAGGACTGTCTCAACTGGGTATATTCTTGTATCCAGGATGCTATTTATTGCTATCTGGTATCACGTTTTCACAAGAACAAGAGCTTTTGCTGCTTCTCTTGCATTAAATACACAGTGCCTGTGGCCGCACTGCTAAAAAACATTACTAGCTTTCCCACAGGCATGCAGAGAAAAAGGAAGCTGGCTTTTTAAATTCATCCTTCTGATTTGTCGTTAGTAAGTGTTTAATTTATAGCAGCATCTCGTGTTACAAATGTTTTGCTGCCTCTCTTTGTCTGCAAGCTCATGAGGGTCAAAGGAGGCCCGCAGAAGAATTTCAGCAGCACAGTCCCTGGAGGGCCACAGGGCCGATGCCTCTGCTCTGCTTCTGCAAGTCTGACGTTGTGTCTCCAGGGCAACCTGGATTCTGACAGTCATGGGAGCAAGGGCACGAGATGGATTTCCATTTGATTCCTGAAACAGAAAAGGGATCTGAGACAAAATCAATATGCCACTACACTACAGGAGTTCATTTTCACAATTAATTTTATACAAGAGATCGTTTCCTCTGTTCTTGGGCAAATGTGGTTCACAGCTTATAACCATGATTGTTTTTCATTTAAACATCCAAAATGGGTTGTGACATGAAAATACAGGGTGCACCCGCTCATACAACAGAGAATTTTATAAAGGAAGCTAAAAGCAGTGTTTGTATTTCAAGATGTATAATTTCACTTTCTTTTATGTGATGTAATATTTTTAGACAGTGATTCATAATTTTGGCTCAGAGTTTCAGCTTCAACTGATTTTATCAATGACAGCAATAGAAAGCCCTATCTACCTGATATAAGTATCTTCACATTTCTCTTTCAGTTCTGTCCTAAAGGCATATTCAAGTGCATGCACTGGTAAAGCAAAACATTTCTGTGCTGCTTTGGCTTTCTTTATTTGAAAGCTATGAGCTTGGCTTTCCTGTACAAGAAAGAATATAAAAAAATGTGCATTCTAAAAACAAAGTTGTGGCAGGTAGCTCAAATCTTCTAGTAGGTTTTAATAGGTGCTTCTAATAGGACCTTCATAAAATTGGTATTAAATGAAACAGCTATGCAGACCACTTTTTTTTCTGAATCTCTGCTTTCTGTTTTACATCATCCCTATATAAATCTTTCAGAACTTGAAAAGTAAGCAGAGTAAGAAGTGAATTAGAGAAGCTCCTGTGCATGGGTGTGTATGTTTCTTGCCACATCTGATGCTCAGACTTTCCTCAGTTCCCTCAATTAGGCTGGAACCCTGGTTAGGTTATCCCACCACTGAAACATCCCAGCTTGTGTAACCATATGCTTAGTAGTGGCTGCAACACAGATGTAGTCTTGATAGTGACATCTATGTAACAGCATTCCTTCAGTCTGTCTTGATGCCAGCATAAATCACCAGTCAGAGGGTGGTGATGCACTGGACCAGGTTGCCCAAGGAGGTTGTGGATGCCCCATCCCTGGAGGCATTCAAGGCCAGGCTGGATGTGGCTCTGGGCAGCCTGGTCTGGTGGTTGGTGACCCTGCACATAGCAGGGGGGTTGAAACTGGATGATCACTGTGGTCCTTTTCAACCCAGGTCATTCTATGATTCTATGGTTCTGTGATCAGCAATACCGTGAAAAAAAAAATATATATATATATATGGCACAGTGGTGAGATGATAGTCCTGAAAAATCTCCTAGGATGCCCCACATTTACTTGAGATTTTAGGGGCTATAAATCAGTAGCAAGTTCTTGTTCTTCACAAGACTGTGAAAGCTAAAGATAGTTTTGAACACTCTCCTTATCCAGAATGTATCTCAGAGCAACATGGCTTGGGTTTCATTGTCTTGTCCAGTGCACAATTAGATTCTAAAAAAATATATTTCTCTCATTTCCTTTAAGAATGGCTTCCTAAGTGGAGAATGCCTGTGTATATGTTGACCGCTAACTGCAAAATTCAGCTGAAGTCCCTTCATTAGTTGTTGCCATGCACGTGGCAACACATGTTCTTTTAGCTCTGTGCCTGTGCTGGACTATCGGGTAAAACCTACGCGGGCCAAAGAACTGCACGTGAATACCAATACGGTGAGCAGAAAAATGGCGTTTATTGCATTGTGCAATTTACTTATATACTTATGCTACTTCATCTACGCCCCTTATGCATACATTAACCCTTCGACACCGAGCAAGGGGAGAGTCCTACCATGTCACATCCCAAATCCTTGCTGTTGCCTACTACAATTAGTTAATATTAGCATTTAGCTTAGAAGTCTTCTAGCAGAAAATGCAGGCCCTGCAAAATGGAGAGCTCACGCTGCTCGGGCTTAAATGTTTTGTAGGACAAGGGCTAAAGATTCAAACAAAGCTGATGGCTGGTTTTATCATCTTCAAAATGACACATTTCCATCCATCTTTCAGAGCAACTCTTCTTGTTTTGAAAATTAAGAACGGGCTGAAAATAAAACATTTAAAGCTGAAGATGTGCCCTTGTAAATTAAAACAAATGTTGAGATCTCAATTCATGCTGAAAAGAGCCTACTGTCCACAGAGCTTGCGTTACTATTTGTGTGTATCCATGTGCATGAGCCAATCCTCTTATTTCTTCAGTAAACATTTCCTCCCTAGATTGTAGATTGTTATGCTCCCTTTGGTAAATGTTTAGCTATGATATTTAACTCCATTAGTCTCTCATGAGATGATCCTTCCAGCCTTTAATTCTCCAAATTCTGCCCTATTAATGTCAATTTGGTGATAATCAGTTTTCACTTGCATGCTCTTTCAGAAAGAATGACATTTGAACTTTGTCAAGGGACTGTTGTTTTTTTGTTTGTTTTTTTTTTACAAAGCTATGCCTCTCAGTGCGAAAAAAGCTGGAAGGAGCCTTAATTGAATAGCCTTGGCCTCCCTCTATTCCTTCTTTTTCAAAAGAGTCATACTCTATTGCACTTCAATTAGGATTTATTTTAGGCTTCCCTGCTAGAACTCATAATCTGTCACATTGTTCCAGAAGCAATCTTCAAGAACGAGGCTCAACTCAGCGAGTGAAAAATGGTCAGTATTTCTGAGGCTGACACGGGATTTATGGTATGAGAACATTTTCAACTGTAGCAAAAAGCTTTAAAACCTAATGTTGGAAAGCTGACATAAGAAAACTAAGAGGGGGATACAATTTCCCAGTTTCTACAGTGAAAAAAAATAATAAAAAAGCTTAATAGTGAGTGAGAGTGGGTATTCATCCTTTGAGTTATGTTTTGCATTTGTACATACTGATTTATCCTCATCTAGATGGATGAGGCTGGAAGGAAAGGGTGATGTTCTGTGCCCACTGTTACAATTGGTATCAGAGATCGGGCACACAGCAGCATTCCTTTAGCAAGTGAGTTAAAGACTGCTCAAGCTAATGGTGAACCGCTTTCTTTCAAGGCAATATTTGAGGCTGTAAAAACAGCTTGTCATTCCTTGGCTCTGCAGCAGGCTTGGAGGCTGCTATAGCAGAAACAAACAGAAGCAGGAAACAAAAATCAGCCTTGGGATTCAGCAAGCCTGAAACAGATACTCATGTTGAGGTACTGTTGGATAGAAGAGGCAATAAAACACAGCATCATGATCATGAAGACATTTCTATGCCTGCACATTAAAGACGTAGCAAAAGAGGAGTTCATCCATGTGGAAAAGTTCCTTCCCTGCCATACTGTCAGAAGCAGAGAGCAGTGTTGGCGAACTTCTTCCTATGCTTAGCTGTTTTCCACAGTTGCTAAAACTGTTCAGGACACTGGTAGAGAGAGTCCCTTGGGATTCAGTCCTGAAGGGTAAAGGGCTCCAGGAAGGCTGGTTGCACCTTAAGAGGGAAGTCTTAAAGGCATGGGAGCAGGCTATCCGCCTGTGCCATAAGATGAGCTGGCAGGGAAGAAGACTAGTGTAGATGAACAAGAAGCTTTTCCTGAGGCTCTAGAAGAAAAAAAGAATCTACCACCTGTGGAAGAAGGGATGGACAACTCGAGTAGAGTACAAAGAAGTTGTTAGGATTTTCAGGGAGAAAGTTAGAAAGGCAGAAGCGCAGTTGGAAATCTATTCAGCTGTTGAGGTAAAAGATAACAAAAAGCTTTTTTTTTTTTTTTACAAATATATTTGTATTTTACAGCAAGAGGAGGGCTGAGGAGAATCTTCATCCTTTACTATGTGCAGTGGGGAATGTGGCCATTGAGGACAAGAAAAAGGCTGAGGTTCCCAACGTCTGTCTTTAAAAGTCAGACCAATTATACTCAGGGTACTCTGCTCTCTGACCTGGAGGTGTTGGATGGGGAGCAGAATAAACCCCACCACAATTCAGGTGGAAATAGTTGTCTCCTCTGTACTAAGCACTGCTGAGGCTGCACCTTGAGTACTGTGTTCAGTTTTGGACCCCTCCCTACCAAAAAGACATAGAGGCCTGGGAGCATGTCCAGGGAAGGGCAATGGAGCTCCTAAGCAGTCAGGAGCACAGGCCTTATGAGGAGATGCTGAGGGAACTGGAATTGTTAAGTCTGGAAAAGAGGAGGCTCAGGAGTGACCTGATGGGAGGCTGTGGTGAAATGGGAGTCAGCCTCTTCTCCCATGTAACTAGCAATAGGACAAGAGAGAATGGCCTCAAGTTGTACCAGGAGACATTCAGTTTGGACATTAGGAAATACTTCTTCTCCAAGAGACTGATCAGGCATTGAAATAGGTTGCCCAAGCAGCGGATGGAATCACTGACTCTGGAGATGTTTGAGAAATGTTTAGATGTTGTACTGAGGGACATGGTTTAATGGGAAATATTGGTGGTAGATGGACAGTTGAACTGGATTATCTTAGCAGTCTTTTCCAGCTTTGGTTGCTCTGTGATTCTATCAAGATGTTTATATAGTTAGAATTCTTCCTGACAACATGGCAAGGTTGGACTATGGAGTGCTTATGGACCTATCCCAGTTTCCCCCTCTTCCTCCAACCCCTAATTTAAACTCTGTGTAGGCATACCATGCATTTGCTAGCTTTCAGTCTATGCAAAAAGGCCACCAGAATTAATCATGGGAAGCAAGGAATGATCGCTGCACCTACTATCTATAGGCAGGACTGTGGGATCCCACTAGGACTAGGATGATTGCAGTGATAGGCAGATCTGACCTAGCCTAGTGCAGCTGTCTTTCTGGGCTGAAGATGCAGAAGAGAAGCTGCTTTTTGAAATTTCACTCAGCTTGGCCAACAGCCCAATTCTGCAGACTTGGAAGGTTTTCTATCACAATATTTCTCTGAAGTTAACTGTGAGAATAAATGACATGAGGTATGTTTGGCTC
The DNA here is from genome assembly GCA_030625065.1 of Alectoris magna. Lineage (NCBI taxonomy): Eukaryota > Metazoa > Chordata > Aves > Galliformes > Phasianidae > Alectoris > Alectoris magna. The sequence goes on along the minus strand of CM060560.1, from coordinate 29,674,457 downwards.
ACGAGCTGAGAGTTTAAGATTTTTGAAGAATCTTTTCTTGTTTGTTATGGAGTTAATCCCATATTTCTTACTTAGAAGTTCAGGCTCCCTGCTGCTGTGGGGCCCCATCTGAATATCTTGACTAAAAGGCAGAAGCACTCTCCCCTGTGAATACTTACTGTTAATATTTCTACTCTCAGCCTCATTACACTGTCTATGGCAGAATTCAGTTCACAGTGGACATGGCAGAGCCAGGACCTGATCAGTCCTAGGAGGGCAAAGAGGACAAAGGTGCTAAATATGGTGAATTCATTCCTTAATTACATGGTAGCCACCTAAGACTCTGGGAAAGGATGCAGCGCTGAGAGGATGCAGATCATAAGAGGAATATAGCACTGGCACAGGTTGCCCAGAGAGGTGGTGGATGCCCCATCCCTGGAGACAATTGAGGTCAGGCTGGATGGGGCTCCTAGCTGTAGGTGTCCCTGTTCATTGCAGAGGAGTTGGATGAGATGACTCCTAGAGGTCCCTTCCAACTCAAACAATTCTATATTCTAGGATTTTGACCATTATTTCTGTTGGAACAACAGGCATTTTTGGTGTCCTTCATCACAGCTACTGCTTGGGGAAAGGTTCAAACATTTTAGTACTGGCTGTTCTTCAAGACTTGGGGTGGTTGAATACTCTGAAAGCACTGAAAGCATTAGGGAGAAGCTTCTCACCTGTGTATTTGCAGTGTTTTTGTTCTTCTGTGGGGGCAATGCTGCTAGTTGAGTCAATAATTCCACTTGCAAAGCTCACGAGATGAGAAACTGCATACACAGCTGAGGAAATCTTGTATTTAATTTAGACAGACTCACAGACCAAGACATTTGTAGGGTTGTGTCAGGCTTCCAGGCCCTGCAGGCAGCATCCCAACATTTCAGAACCATGAGACATGTATCAGATACTCTTAAAGCTATGAAGAGGGAGGGGAGAATTCCTAGGAGACACCGAAAAAATGGAAAACCCACGGCTTTGCACAAGATGCATTTGAATGACATCTGCAGGTGAGTTTTCAGTTGGATCTGCAATAGGGCAGCCCAGTAGCATAATACCTGCAAAAAAAAACCAAAATGAAATAACAACAAAAAAAAAACCTAGCCCTCTTCTATGAATTTGGGGACATACAATAGTTTTGGAAATTGTGCTGCAAAAGCTTGTGAACCTCCAGTCTCTCCAAAGCTATAATTGTCTACCCCTGGATACTAAAATGTCCTTTCAAGTTTTTAGACCAGTTTGGTTGATGTTAGAGGACTCACTGTGTGAAAAGCAGATTTTAAAAGGATAGGAATGTCAGGACGCATTTTTATTCTAGATAGAAGCATGCCATAAAAATTTCTTCTATAAGTAGTCAAAATTTCCAGGCATAGGTAAGGGCCTTTCAGTGAAAATCAGTGCTGTTGCAATAATGCAGTAAATACACTCCAAGTTGCTGTTTTCACAAATCATCTGGCTTAATGAATCAAGTAAAAACAACTTTGGCCATTTTGTTCTCAAATTCTGACTGAGTATGCAGTTTCTACAGACCATCTCAGGAAATTTTGGATTCTTTCCTATTTCCTGCCTTATCCACTGTGGGAAGCAGCACTTTTATTCTTATTTATTTATCAGAAAGCTTGGGGAACAATTTGAAGTTGCTGTAGCATTTTTTCTGCTTTTTGCAGATTGCAGTTTTTAGGGTGTCTGGCAGTATTTGATATTTTCAGCCTTGTGGATGGATCACAAGTAAATGTTTCATTGAGACCATTGCTTGTGTTTTGAATTTACTGAGCGGCTGTGATTGATCAGATTGGTTCTTTGTTTGAAGGAGTCTGAATTACCTTTCTCGATGTATAAGTGCTTGGGAAATGCAAGTGTGGTTATGGACATGAGTTCAAAATTCTCTTTTTAAGAGGTGAATGCCAAGAAAAAAAAAAAAAAAACCACGAATAAAAGCTTATGAAAACATGAATATAGAGAACAGAAGCATTGCCAAAGAGGGTGTGTTTAGAAGTTCAGGTGAATAAATAATCACAGATAATTTGGCATGAAAAAAAAACAACAACAAAAAAAACAGCCTTTATTTCTAAAGAGTGCAAGACCTCCCATAAATACAGAAGAATTGGAATACTGTTGGCCAAAACCCTATGGTGTCATGAGGACCTCAGAGAAGAAGGGCAATGCTGTGCCTTGTTCATTTACAGCTTTGCAAAGACCTCAAAGGCCACAGAATGCAAAGGATCATTTCCGTTCTATTTTATCCCTTTCCTCAATGGAAGAAGTTCAAGAGAGATTGCCAAAACCATGCCTGAACCAAAAAGAGTAGCAGTGAAAAACTATCCTAGTCAAACTTGAAGGGCATCACAGATTCTGCTAAGGTGCAGTTTGACCCTTTCTGTAGGTGCATGTGGTGGATGGTGCAAATATGGAACCAGTTCTATTAAAGTGGGAAAATTGAATTACATTGGACCAAAGGCTGGTAGTTCATCTTGACTGCAATGCCTTATAATTAAGTCAGCCAGGCTTTGGTCTTTCAGCTGCTATGAGGAAAGTTTACTTTGAAGTTCTGCAGTGCATTGGTTAGAGATTGGAATTCATTACTTCCCTTGTGAAATCTAATTAGAGTGATGGCCATTAGGGATCTGTAAAAGGAGGAGAGGGAGGGCAAACTTCAAAATGAAACGTTGATTAAAAAACAACAGTTTCTGGATATTATCCTCCTATGTTTGGCTAGTGACTTATGGGAGAAGGGGAATTAGATGACTGCAAAATAAGATCTCTTTTAAACACTCTTTTTTTTTGCCATCTGAGGTAACCCAGGTGGATTCACAGGCTGAGACTGATGACAGTTTGATGAAAACTCGCCCTGATTTATCAGTTATATTGTAGGATGTCTAAGTACTCTACTGGAACTACCTGGGAAATTGCTTCACACTGTTAACTTAATGAAAGGAGATTTGTTTCTTTCCTACTACATGCAAATCTAGATCAACATTCAGCCTCTACCTAAATGTATGTCTCTGCTTGAACCTAAAGTACTCATTATGTTTCTTCCATTTTAGCTTCACAATGCCTTCAGTATTTGTATCTGTTAAGACAAATTAGACCAATTAGCCCTTCAATATCCCTGTAAATATCTGTTTTCACAATTTGGCCTGCGGAACTGACAGAAACAATTATAATCTTTTCATCATGGTTGAGCACTACTAGTGGTCCTAATCTTTTCTTACTGTATACTCTAGCAAATCATCCCATTACATTTCCTTGACATTTTCAAAGTTCCTGGGGTTTTTTTTTTGTTTGTTTTTTTGTGTGTCCAGCAAGAGATCTTAAAGAAACCTCCCAAAGCCTCTCACTAATACTTTTTAAAATGATGCTCATTACAGCCTTTATTAACCATTATCTAGTATTAATTTCTCCTCTTTTAGCAAAAATGGAAGAAACAGATATGGTACAGTTTATCACAGGTGGTGCTGAGGGTACCATTCAAGTCATTATACTGGGACCTAGACCCAGAGTGTGCTTTGTGAGCAAGACCTGGAAAACATGCATTTTCATCTGCTTGCAAGGGGACAACTTCATGAGGCCCAACTCTTCCCCACACTGAGTAACGTGGTTTCTTGATACAGCAAATGAATCCTAAAAGAAAATAAACATTAATACTGTTGTGGAAGAATATGGTGATAAGATCAGTATATGAGAGTCTCACATGGGAAATATATTGAGAGGGAACACAGAATTATTGGCAGAAAATGTGAAACACAGCAATGAAGTTGAAGGTCTCCATTATGTCAGAAAAGTTTGTTTTGTGCTTGAGAATATGCAGACGAGTCTAGGAAGAAGGAACGTTCCTTTCAATTTAAATAGAAATGATGGAAAGCACATATTTCTCTGATCTTTGAATAGAGGTGCCAACTAATTTGAATGCATATCCATCCATCCATATTTTTATCACTTATTTACATGCATAGCCATGCACTTGCAGCTATGCATCTGTGTTTTAAAATGCAAACAAGAGCCATGTATGACTTTGAGCCTGTTTTGTTAATATATATCTATCTATGAGGCTAGCCGGACAAACAGTCATAATATTTCTCTTGCTTGCTCATTCTTGGATGTCTCATTTGCATATTTATGCTGCTCTTATTTTCTTTTTAAAATAAAGCCCTAGGAAAATGATCTGCCAGGGCTTTCACAAGGACACAAATCACCAAGCTTCTGAATTTTTGATTAATTCTATCCACTTTATTTTTGCAATTCTGGACTTTCCTGAGTGGGAGGCTATGCTATCATTCATTTACCATCAGAAAAAGCACGATGGCTCCAGAATGAACTCTTGATTATGCTTTGCATTTATGTCAACACTGTGCATAACAGGCTGCATTGATTGAACATCAGCTTTTCCACGTCTATCTTGTATACTGGCTTATTATACTTTCATTCTAAGTTATCTAAGAGAATTGGGAATAAAATAGGATGAGCTTTGCACCGTTTTTATTTTTTGTTAATTTGCTTTAAAAGAGTAAGCAGATCCCAAATCTACTAAGCAAGAAGAAAATAAATTGAATTAATGAAAAAAGAGTACAGCTTAAAACCAATGAGTACATTCACAGCATCCATTACACAGTCACACAGCCTTGCAGTTGTGACCTACGTGCTCTTTCTATCTGCTTTGCACTCAGTTGTGCAGTGCTTTATATAGACTGAAAGACCTATAAGGAATAAGCTATGTCCTGGATTGTGGGATAGCCTTTGTGCTATGCTTCCAGCAGCAAAACACATGCCTGTACCAACATCAGATTATACCAAGAGGTGTAAATCCAGCTCAGCTATCAAAGGAAGGATGAACCCAAAATAGAAAATTAGTGGCCTAGTCTGAATCTTCCCACCTCAGCACCAGTGTTGAATATAAATTTTCTGATGGAAAAGAAAGCTTTTCTGAGAGATCTCAACATTTGAGCATGGAATACTTTATCTCAAATATCATAGGGTCTTCAGAGATTTACAAGAATACACAGATGATTGTTGCCCTATGACCAGGGGTCTAGGGAATCAGGCATGGGATTTACTCCTGCCTACACAGTCCTCCTTAATAGAGGATTATAGAGAAAGACAGAGCCAGACTAACCAGTAGTGAAAGAATTTCATACTGCACAGTGAAGACAAAAAAGCCATCAGTTATTAATACTCAACTGGACAAGGCTCTGAGCAACCCGATCCGGCTTTGGAGTGTTGGACCAGACAAATTCCAAAATTGCCTTCTAGCCTAAATTATTCCATGACTCTTTGACTTGAAATACTGATGTTTTCATTTGATTTAGTCAACCAGGACATCCTTTATAGTCAATGGAGAAAAGTAAAGCGTCTCTCATTTCATCTTAAACTATTAGGGCCTGACAAATTTCACCTACAAAGAACTATTTCTTTCCTCTGACCAAAGGAGTCTAAGCCATCTGGATCAGATATGGACATCAACATGTTAGACGAACGCGTTTAGAGTAGAATGTAGTTTACCTCCTGTAGAGATATTTTGGCAATGAGGATCTCACAGATAGTGTGGCCTCAGAGGAAGCTGGTGGGACATGAGAGCCATGGAAGCCTTCAGCTGATGCTCAATGGAACTCATATTCTCACTTGAATATTTAGAATATTTGTTTTTCTATTTGTATCATGGTATGATCTGGAGTGCTCTGCAAAGGTTCTTTTCCCGAATGCATTCAACTAAAGCAAATGTTTTAACAGTTCCAGTGTGCTGCTGTATCCTCTGAAGAGTTTCTAGTTTGATTTCAGTCTCACTCAAACAAAAAAATGTTATAAAAGAGCTTTTGCATGAAATCCTACTTTATGGGAAGCTCACAGTGCCTGAATGAGAGCTGAATGCTGAAAACAGGCTCACAGAGCTGTTGTATGCATATGTGAGTCTTGCTGCAAAGTCTGAAAGGGAAACAAGGAATGGGGAGTGCTTGCATTGCAGTCAATTTGCTATCCAGATTGAGATGGTAATAGCTCATGTAGAAAGATCGCCCTGATTTTTGCATGGTTGGAAGAAGTCATTACGTTTAGAGAAAGATTTCCTGTGTAAAGAAAAGAAAGGTAAAATGTGAGTCCTCCACAGAGCAGAACCCATTCTGAATGCGTAATCTGCATCTGTTGCCTCTGAAATGATGTCCGGCGGGCGGGGAGCGGGGGGGTTTCTCATTGAGCTGTTTGTGAAGGATCGTTATTTCCCGCAGCGAAAGGACACGCTGCCAAGAGGGGGCAGTGTCCTTTTGCTGCATTTCCTCTCTGTTCCGTTTCGACCGTGACAGAATCGGTATTCACGAAAAAGAGAGAGTAAGGACATTTTTTTGCCAGCCTGGGAAGCAGTGCCATTGGAATCCTTTTTCCTAGGTACATCTCCCACGGCTGTATACACAGCTTTAATTAAGATGTGATGTTTACAACCATCCTTCTGAGCCAGAACAGATGTTGCACGCTAGTAAAAGACTCTTCCAAGACAACCGGAGATCTCAGTGACATATGGAAATTAATGGGATGTTTGTGGTCAAATTTGTCTTAGCATTGCTTTTCCACGAAGAGCTGCCTTTGGGGCCATCCCACCATGTCATTGCAATAATATACTAAAAGTAAGGATGAAGCTACTTCTCTCAAAGTGCTTAAAAACATTGGTGACTATAAACCTTACTGGTTTATAGTCCCTACAAGGGGAGACCTTATTACTCTCTACAGCTCCCTGAAAGGAGGTTATAGCGAGGTGGGGTTTGGCCTCTTTGCCCAGGTAACAGCAATAGGATGAAAGGAAATGGCCTTAAGTTGCACCACAGGAGGTTCAGGTTGGATGCCAGGAAGAACTTCTCAGAAAGAGTTGTGAAGTGTTAGAACAGCATGCCCGGGATGGTGAAGTAAGAAACATGTGGATGTGGCACTGAGGGACACGGTTAGTGGACATGGTGGTGATGGGTTTGATGGCTGGACAGGATGATCTTACAGGTCTTTTCCAACGTTAACGATTCTCTGATTCAATGAAACCACACCTCCAAATGGCAAAAAATAAATTAAAAAATAATAATAATAATTTAAAAAAAAAATCTCAGTGCCAATAAGTGATGGCTCTTAGGCAGTGAACAGATACCCAAGGTGACTGAACAAATTGATAAGAACAGGAATAGCCTCACCAGGTGTTCACAAATGGGAAGAGGCCAAACTCTGCTCTTCCCATGGGTAGATGGACAAGTATCTAAACTAAAAGGGGAGAGATTTAAGATAGATGTTAGGAAGAAAATCCTTATTCAGAGGGTGGTGAGGCACTGGCACAGGCTGCCCAGAGAAGCTGTGGGTGCCCCATACCTGGAGGTTCTCAAGGCCAGGTTGGATGGGGCCCTGGGCAGCCTGAGCTGCTGGGTGGCACTGTACACAGCAGAGGGTTGGAACTAGATGGGCATTGGTGTCCCTTCTTACCCAAGTCATTCTGTGATTCTTTGATTCTGTGATCATAGATAATTGGGAAACCTGCCAGAATCCATGTGTTGAAGAGCTTGCCCTCTACCTTGCTGAGGTCTCCACCATGAGGCAGAGAACATTTTACGGTATCGATAAGAACAGAACTGAGTCTGGTGGTTCTGAAGCAGACAAACGTGAAATGCCCAAAATGAGAAGAGAGCTGGTGCTGGAGGCTGATCAGCTGTGAAAAAAAAAAAACAAACCACAACCAAATTAGCTTTGCCTTCCAGATCCTCCTACGAGTCCCCAGAATAGTTGGTGTGGTTGCACCACGTTGTTTCTGAGCATGTTGCACTCTCTTTTGTGCCAGGAAAAAAGAAAGAAAGAAAAAAAAAGAAGGAAAAAAAAAAAAAAAAGGCTTTCATCTTTCTTTGCAACAACAGAAACGTGAGGCTCCCTGTGTTTGGGTAAAACCAAGAGGGTGGAAAGGCAGGTAGGGCTGTTTTCACCACCCCGTGACTGAGTAAGGGCAGGTTTTGCAAACAGCCTGGTGTTCCCGCACTGACGTTTCTCCTGCTTTGTGCGGGTACACACACAACCCGGCTCTGTTGTGCAGAGCCAGGCATGCGTGAGCTGATGGCTGGAGACAGGCGAGGGAAAGGGGGGACCTCGGAGGACAAGTCAGCTGGGGACAGGGAACACTGCAGCTTTTGTGAGCGGTGAGAGAGGGAGAGGCAGTGGCATCCCCAGACTCCCCATGCTCTGAAAGCAGCAAAATAGGCAGTGCTGCTTCGGAATGGCGAAATCCTGCGTGGGGAAAATGAAAAGTCTTTCTCTGAGAAACGCTGGAGGCATCCAGTTATTATTGCTGTTACAGGAATGTGCAGATTGCTTTATTTTTTATTTTTTTTTCCTCTCTCTGGATCAGATGGAGGGGAAAAAACAGGTTTAGAGGGATCACCTGGCTTTCATGACTCCCTATGGACCTTTTCCCACAGCTGAGGCTCAAGGGGAGAGGTTGGCTGGAGAATGTGTTTTGGAGAGGCGTGAGCGGCCCAGCAGAGGGAAACGTGCTTCCTCCCAGTAGTGTTTCTGCATGTCTGTGCCTAAGGAAATGAGAGCTGGGTTTTACTGGCAGGGCGAGGGGGAGCTGGGGGACTGAGGAACAGAAAGGAGAAGGAAAAGGGGGAAAAGGGCCGAGTTGGCCTCTCGTGGACCTCCATTGGTCTGTGCATATGTTCCAGGCTGTGGGACACAAAAGGAGATTGCTCTCCAAGCCCTGAGTACAGAACCTTTTATTTATTTATTTATCTATTTATCTATCTATCTTTTCACAACATCTGTTCTCATTACAGCGAGTGTTTGCAGCAGTTTTGCATTCATCAGTTTTCTTACAGCAGAGCCTGCTGCTCAGTGGCTGCTGCAAATAGAATAAGCCAGGAGCCTTGTATTTTCTGCATCATCTATCCACAAACCCCGTGTTTTGGGCTGATCTTTGAGTTGAGGTGAGCCAGAGACCATGGCATAAAATAAGCACAGCCCCTGCTCAAAGTAAGCCCTGATACATGCTGGTATGAGGACAGGAGCAACTGCTAGGGGTAAAAGGACATCCCCTGTGTTAGGAGTCCAAAAGCAAGGCATTATGCTAGGATGTTACTGGGAACTGGGAAAGCATATCAGGGAGCTATGTTTGCTCTATTCTTTTATTATTTGAGTCCATCCTCAGCTGCCATTGGGAAGCTGGATGTGACAGACTCACCCTAGCAGAGCACAGCCATCCTGGTAGCCTATGGGAGGAACAGTCCCATTGAATTAAATGGCACCATTCATGGACGTATCATCATGAACGTATCTGTGTATTTGCAGGATTTGGACTTTATTGAGGATTACAGGGCATCTGTACAGAGCTTCTGGTCTTGCTCTTTGGGCATCATGGATATCCCTGTTTGCATTGCTGAGAGAGCCAGGAGCAGCTCCAACTGCTGCTACAAAAGCTTTGGGAACACATAGTCAGGCCTGCAGCACACGATATATGGCTGCAGCATATTTTAACCATGGCAAAAGGGAAAAAAGTTCCTGAAGGCAGTCAGAGCCCGGTCTGAGTCCCGAGAGAGCTGAAGGAATTTCACTGCAGCAACAATCAGCATCTTCAGCGGAGGAGAAAGCAGCAGGAATGCAAAGCATTTGTCCTCTCTGCATGGCACTGTGACTGGCACCCTCCACTCCCAGCCCACTGGTGACAGTGCAGCCCCTGCGTGCTGCAATCACGGACAAGGGAAGGTCAGGGAGAGGTGGGCAGTGGGATGGCTGATTCAGCAATTGCACAGCTCTGGCTTTTGTGAGGCTTTGCTCTGTATCAAGAATAAGACGCTGTTGTTTATGCTGGGATTATACCCCTATTCCCATGATACCTCGAGCAGGCTGACAATTATCCTCCCTGCCTTCTCCCCACAGCTATTTTCTTTGCTGGCAGGGAGGAAATTGCTCGTGTTTCGTTTGTGCTACCGTTGCTCCAGCTGCCGGAGCGGCAATGTTTGTCCGTCAGCCCGCGTCCCTTCAGCCCCGCCATCTGTCAGCGTTACTGCCGCGATAGGCTGCATGGTGGCATAGATGTTCCCGTGTGCCAGGCACCATGCCAGTGTGCTGGTGGGTGCAGGAGGCAAAGCATGCAGGTAAAGGCCACGGGGACCAGATAAATGACACAGGGGGCAGGGGGAGCTTTCTGCTTAAATCTGCTAGGAAAGTGTGAGCTGAGCTGCTCCAGCCCCTCCTGATCTCTTGCTGAAATATCTCCTTAAATAGCAGCTGCAGTGTAACACAGGGTCCCAGATTTGCAAAACAAGCGTTCTGATAAACATCCTTGCTCAGAAAGCCTTTCATCAACCAGCAAAAAAAAAAAAAGGGGGGGGGTTGGAGGGGTGGATGGATTTTCACGTTTCTCCCGCTTTGCTTCTCAGCCCACTGGGATTTTCTTTGCCATGGGGTCCAGATGCTTGGGGAGGTGAATATCTGGTTGACTCAGGGGGTCTATGAGGAATCCTATAAGGCCTGGATTTTCAGAAGTTGCAGTCTCAGGTCTAATTATGCTGAGACCGATGTTGTATGAAACAAGACACAAGAAACAACACACTAAAACTGAGACCCAGAAACTGACACCCCAAAAATGAGACCCAGCAAACGAGACCCAAGCAGTGAGACATCTCCCAGCCCCAACCAGCTCTTGGGTTTCCCATCTCCCTGTCGGAGATCCACTGGTCACTTCCCCCCCCCCCCCCCCCCAACCCCCCCCCCCAAGCCCTTCATCCGTTCCCTTTGTCTGTCTGCAGGCGGGCTGGTGGCGGTCTCCACCCCCCCCCCCCCCCCACCCCGGCCCGGAACGTGCAGTCCCGATCCGCGCCGCTGAGCGGCACCGTCCCTCCAGGCACACGGGGAGCCGCGACACCGCTCCCCGCTGTCACCCCCCGGGCAGGTAGCCCCGTAGAGCCTCCTCACCCCCGGGGGGACCAAAAGGGCCGGCCCTCAGCATCACCGGTGTCTACATCCCAACATAGGCAAGGCTTGGCGGCTTGGCTGGTAACCCAAAGCACCGCTGTGTCACCCAGGTTACATCAAAAAGAGTGAAGCACTGGAGAGCTGTTCATGAATTGCACTATTTGGGCTTGGTAGTAAGCCTGGTGATTTGTTTTTTCTCTCCTTTCTTGTCTTTGTTTTTGAATTTTGCATTTATTGCCTCCAGCTGTTCATATGATCCAATGTCAAACTGTCCTCAACAACAACATCTTTTGGTCGTTTTGTTGTTTGTTTCGCTTTGTTTTTGTTTTTAACACATAAAACTTAGGAGCAAAAGTTTTCAACTTCAAAATAACTCCGTGTCTGTTGTTTGCCATGCTTTGCATGCCATGCAATCTATCCAGCAAATAGCGTCATTCAAGTCAATATCTATCTTACTCGTGTCTACTTTCACTTTCTGACAATTACGACTGCTTTTTACCTGGAAATCTACATGCTTCATTTTTAACCGAACTGAATAAGTCTTCATTCAGATAGAAAAGTAGACGGGTGAAAAAAAAAAAAAAAAGGAACATCTACAATCCTGTCAAAAAGAAACAGGATCTGCACTTTCGATTGATTCAGTTCCTTTAGTTTTGAGGGCACATCATCCCAACAGCTCTCCCAGTTCTCATTTGAGTACTCATGGCTGTGGTGCTGTGGGGCTGCATAGGAACACATGCTGATGTCCTGATTCCCACATCATGCAGAATACTGACTCAGCTACAGGACAGCATAGCTCCTTTCTGGTAAAACAAGCAAACAAAGAAACAACAAGGCAAAGACTGCTGGGGTGCCCATCCTTCTCATCCTGCTCACAACGTTTGTGCGTGGCTTCAGGAACTGGAAATCCCCCAGGTTCACCACTTTCCATGTGGTCACAGTGTCTGCTATGCCTGATGTAGCCACTGCCACTGCCCTTCTCTACCTTTCCCAGCCCAGAACTGCAATTTCTGTCCTCACCCCTGTGTGTGTTTTAAAGAACTCGGGCAGACATAACATTGTACCAGTTTGGAGAGGGCTTGCTCCTCCAGCCTAGCATGCTGCTGAGGCATTTTTAAACAAAGAACTTGGGGGTGGATATGCCAGTTCTTCCAATAAGAAAATGGAGTCAGCTGGCGTATGTTTGAAAAGGACAGTTTGATGGTTGACAGCTAGAGAAAAAGCCTGAGGAATGTCTACTTGTTGGCAGATGATCTGATAGATGATCCCCCCACACAGCAGTAATCAATAGCTTTAAGTCAGGCACAGTGCTTGGAGGAGAGATCAGAGCTACAGCATCTGTGGATGCCCTCAAAACCAGCTTCCCAAAGTTGTACACAGTGCCTACACCTCACTGGAATCAGTAGCCTGACACAGGCCTCGCATGAAGCTCAATTGCAATGTTTTAGTTGTTGCTATTTGCTTCAACAGGTTAAAGCTGGAACAGCCAAGGCTATTCCAAGAAGTCAGAGGCTTCACAGACACTGCTCAGGCTCTCACAGAGTCCATACATGCAAATTACTGCTGTGTGACAGTGAATGTTGTTTTCTTTGTCTCAGGTGTTTTATGGAAAAAAAGGAAAAAGGGAAAGAAAAAAATACCATGTCCTGCTTTTTCTTTCCTCCTGAGACCAGGGTGGAATTCTTGTAGCACTGTGCTTCCTCGCTCAAAGGCCTTTACTCAAAGACTGATGGCACAACAAACAAGGCTCTTCTGAAAGAAATACAGGCAACAGAGAGTCCCGTTGCCAGTCCCATCCTTTCAGTGGCACTGAATGCAGAAAGGCTGCTCCTTGACAGTTGTCCTGCCAAGACTAAATGAGCTGTGTCAGCTGGGGTTTGGATGCTTTCCCTCTCGGTCTCGGCCATTTTCTCCTGCAGTCATTGTAGGGCACAGGCAAATCAGGCAGCTGCTGAGTGGATGGCTGGACCTGCGAAATGGCCCGTCACTGCTTTGCCAAAGCTACAGAGCCAAACGTCCCATTGTGGAACTCTGCTTCCTGCCCCCCTGCTTTCAGAAAAGCAGAATGAAGCCTCTTCTGATGATTTGATCAGCTTTGAGTGTGACACCCAGCTGGGATGTCCTCCCTGTGAGGTACTGCACCATCTCTGGAATAGCACCGTGCCTATTGGTACCTCTATCCTGCCATGACTTGCTGGGCGGAGGAAACAGGAATGCAAGAAAGGTCACAGATATTGGAAGAAGAATACAGCTGCAGTCACACCATGCTTCATTTTGGAAAACAGCTGCCTTTTCCTGTGTGGTCTGAGCAATATGAAAGCAAGGACTGACATGCTTGCATGCACAGTGCTGGTAGGGAAGCAGAGATTCCCAGTGCAAGCACTGGAGAGAGACAGCCAGCAGTGTCTGCCCCATCAACCTGCTCCAGCTCTTCACGAGGAAGATGTGGAGTCACCTTCCACACCAAAGCAGATTGCTGGTAATGTCCATGACACATTTGTCCCTTTCGCCCTCATATCCTGCAACTCAAAGGCTTCCTGCTAGCTGAAAATAGAAGGTTAGGGAATGACCAAGCTGTCTGCCCAAAATTACAGGGGAGAGAAAAAGCCATTTGTCTGTACAGCGTGAGGGGATTTTCCTTGTGGGCTTTTTTTGGGGAGTGGTTTTTCTGTTACTGTTGCTTTTTGTTGTTTGGGGTGGGTTTTTTTAGGATTTCCTTGCATTTTTATTTTTATTGTGACTGAAGGTCCCAGCTGAAGCTGTATTACCAACATGCGATAAAAAGGTGGCTGTGTCTTCAGGACCTTCCCAAGAAGTAATAAAAGGTAATAGAAATTGTTGAGAAGATGGAGAGCGTGTCTAGTAAAGCACAGTAAAATGAACATCTACTTTTTGGCAGTGTTTTACTGTAAATAAGAATTGGTTGTCTCTGATTTCTGCACAGTCACTGTTTCTTTCACATATCACAGCTGAGAAGGCAATCTGAGTGATGAGGAAGAGTTCACTTCCAATGCTGCTGGCTGAAACATCACAGTAACAGTAGAAATAGATTTTCTGTCTTCTTGAATTTTCAGTTTAGTACTAGCTATCTTCTCAAGAGACCTTCATTGGTCTAATGCAAGTCATTCAGCTCACCTGAAATTGCATAATCATGGGGTAATTTAGGATGGAAGTGACCTCACCAGCCCATCTAGTCCTACCCACTGCTCCAAGCAGCATCAGGTTGCTCAGAGACGTGTCTGCTTCAGGTCTGAGTATCTCCAAAGATGAAGATACCACACCTTCTCTGGGTAACCTACATCAATATTGTATTATCATCATAATGACCTTTTTCCTGACATATAATTAGAAATTTGCATTTTTAATCTCGATTGGTTTTGTTTATTTTGTTCTATTTTTGTGCAGCTCAGAGAAGAATGTCTTCTCTGTACCTACCCTTAGGTAGTTCTATTCAACAGACAAGTCATTTCCCCTCAATAAACCCCCTTTTTTCTCATTTGCCATGCGCTTCTTCTCCTTGAGCATCTTGATGCCCTTCTCTGGGCTCTCACTTAGATACTCTATGTACAGTGGAGACAACACTCTAGCTGTGGTTTCACTGGACTGTGAATGCTACACTTGACTAGCTGACTGCTGTATTGCTAATAAAGCCCACTATGTGACTGGCCATCCTGCAGAAAGGGTACAGTGATGGCTTTGCAGGGGGACACTATTGTTCTGCAAACTGGCTGCCAGCCGGACTTTGTACTGCTCTTTCAAGCCTTTGAACCCAAAAATTCAGCTAAATTTTAGCTCACCTTACAGTCCACTTCTGCAGTCAATACCCGATCAATTTGGCTGTAAGGGTACTGTGTAGGTCTTCCTAAAACCAATGTCTGGTGCTGTTCCCTTGTCTGCTGAGTCAATCATCTCATCATAGAGGAAAACCAGGTGGGTAAGGCATGATCAACCCTTGGTAAATAAAAGCTGTCTGTTCCAAATCACTCTCCTTTCCTTTGTGTGTGTGGAAATGGCTTCCAGGAGGATTTTCTTCATAACTTTTCCAGGAACTGAAAGGTGTGACCGATGATTTGTAATTCTCTGGATACTCCTTCTTGTCTTTCTTCAAGAACAGCAGCATTTGCCTGTTCTCATTCATCAGAAAATTCTCCCGATTGTTTGGACCTCTCAACAACAGCTTTGTAACTCTGTTGGCAACATCCAGTTAATCCCATTTTGTCTCATGAGTGCATGTCCGACTGACTTAGGCTGTCCCCCTTGCTGAAGGCCCTGCTGTCACCACTTTGCCATTGCTGTTAACTCACTAGATCAAAATCAGCAGCTGCTGCCTATACACCTCACAGTCATATTGACAGGCTGCCCATTAAAATTAATGGGACTCTTCCATTTGTTTTCGCATCATTTGGACTTTGGACAGTGGTTTTTGATGTCTGATCAGGAGCAAAAATCTGATTATGCACAACAATGGGGAGCATTTGAATTTTCGTCTCCCAGAAATATCCTGTGGCCCAGTCTTATCTTTACTTGCTAACTGATGTCTCAACTTCTCTTTTTCTTTCTTTTTTCTTTTTTTTTCAGCAAAACAAATCAGAAAACAAGATAGATAAATACCATGAACCTACGAGAGGCAAAATACAGTGAAATCCTGGCAGAGCAGAGAGTCTCTTTGATCTAGTGTGTGGCAATCCTGCCCATGGTGGGGGAGTTGCTGGAATGAAATGATCTTTAAAGTCCCTTCCAACCCAAGCCATTCTGTGATGCTATGATTTGCTAGCTCCAGGCTTTCTATCATGTAATTCAGCTCACCGCTGGAAGTGTTCACAACCTTCACTGTTGTACCCTGAAGATCAAATAATTCTAAGGCTAAGACGCTGTATTTAAATGGTGAAAGGAATGACGACTGGAGACCAGGAGAAAATGGCTGCTAAAAACAGATATATGTGGGAAATCAAATTCATTGTGAGTTGCCAGCAAACCACACGTGAGAACACTTTGTATTGTTCAAAAGAATACATGTTATTTTCCTGAGGGTGAAAGTGAGATTGAACAGCTTTTCAATCAGTAGAGGATAGGACTCAGCAACCATATGTGCTTGGTTAAAAACATTTTATACTATAACCAAAGCAAAACCATCCCACTGAAAGGAGAAGTTGGACCAGTTATCTGAGTGCTGCTGAAGGAGAGAGAAATCTGACTGATTTCCTGACCAATTTCCTGACCAAATTTAGTGCAAGTCACTTAGTCAGGATACTTTATCTGAATACTTTAATAGTTTTGAGAATTTGAACCTTCTTTTCTTCATCCACAAAATGATGATGTCGGCAGTATCACCTCTGTGTTGTAAGCTACCTGGGTATCATGTTACCGGTGATCCTATCAATATCTTAATATACATTAAATAGAAGTAGATTTGCTTTACTGCAGTCTGCTTTCTTCTACTCTAAATGTGACCTTTACAATCAATAGCTATTTTTGCTCATTTTTTTAATGTACTAGTTCCTGTTCTTTGTTTTTACCTTTCTTCCAGTAAAGACTGCCAGAAGGGTCACATCTTAGAACCAGTCTCTTTGCATTTGAGGAAAAAAAGGGATTTATAATGCCACTCCCTAACTTTTTCCACTTCAATGAAGAACTATTCTGACTATATCCATACGTTATAATACTGCTTTATGGTATGCACCAGCAAAATACTGCATCAATTTATATCACTGCTCAATGTTACTGTCAAGAGCATAAGTCTTTGTTCTGAAACTGAGTTACCAAAATGATAGCCATGGTAGTGTTGGCTATGATTAACCATTAGCTATGACCATTACTTAGCTTTTGAACAGGATGGGAACAATGCCAAGAATTTCATTATTCCAACTGAAGAAGAACTCAACTGTTTATAAGAGCAATTCCTTCTCTAAAACTGCATCCATAACTTCCATGTCCCCATATCCACATAATACAAATGTGGTGGCGTGGCATAGATGGAATAGGGGACCAGTGGTCAAAAGATCTGGGTGTGGTGTCCCTTTCTTCAGCTCTAACACAGTTGATCACTCCTATTTATTTCATCTCCTTTGTGGGATGTTTTTAGATGAGCTGTGGGTGATGTACTTGATGATGTGTAGAATCAGTGCTGAGTACTTGACAAAAAAAAAAACCAAACACATCCATTTCTCCTCTTCCTGAGGCCTGTCTCAATCTCTGAGACAAATCAAATATGTGCTTCAAGCCTAAACAAAGTTCTAATATTGGTTGATTAGACAAGTTGGAGAGTGAAATCTTGTTGTAAGGAAGAGATTCAGGAGCCACTGTCAGGCCTAAAACCACTCCTAATATGAGGCTATATGTGCTTCTGGTTCTGAACCACACAGATTAATAAGGCATTATAAAGTCTATTTTTTATTCTCACTCATTACTTCAGTGTAAACAGATTGCAGTGCTTTGCATGGGGAGGAGCATGAGCTTCAAGAGCTGGTGAGCCATCAGAGATGGTAATTGGAGTTTCTGGCTAAGGGCAGAAATACACACACGGATCCCCACAGCAAACAGTGCAGCCCGATCTACAAATATGAATGTCATTGCTCTGTGCTCATTTGTATTTCCACTTAGTAAAATAATTCACTATTTCAACAGTACACGGGAGGCAAGGATGCTAATTTACATCCCTTTGTAAAGGTTTTCAGATGATTATACTTCCCTCACAGCCAATCCTACGCTAATGAGAACTCCCTGATTCCAAGACACTGCCTGGATTAATGTTCGTGGACTCTGCATCAGGGTAAATGACCTGTGGCATAGCTTTAATTAAGGAAGATGGCCACATAATTAGAATAACAACGGCTTACTATCAATTTCTGCAGCAAGTCTCAGCCCCCGGGTGATACGTCATTTGTGTACACCGCCTGCGTGTGGGTGGACTGCTACATGAAAGGCCCAGAAAGGAAAGCTCTGTCATTTCTAAATGGATATTACATAAACGGCACCCTTTGTAGAATCCCTGAAGCAGCAGTTGCAGCTTATTATTGCAAGAAGAGAAACAGAAACCGGCATTGCACAACACGGACTTAAGGAGAGATTCGTGTGAACTGGCCCCTGCTCTTTTGGCCTGGCTTTTTGAGCAGATGTAGTAAAAGATTTGGCATTGTGTCAGACAAGGAGCTGGCAGCTCTGTGCAGAGCAGAGCACATGTCAGAATATCTGGGAGCCTGGTTCTGATCTCCTCCTGCGTACCTCATATGGCAGCTTTGCAGTGACAGGGCCTGGCCTTGGTATTTTAGGTAGAGGTTTTATCTGCCAACTGTAAAAATTCCTGTGTAAGCAGAGATGGTTGGAACAATAAGTCACCTTTATCCATTAACTGTTGCCCTTTCTGGATAAAGATTTGCATGACAGTGATTAGCTCTGAACCACCAGGTGCTGAAGAAATTTGGATGTGGAGCCATCTTTATCAGTGACTAGATCCTTTTTTGCGTGCTTACATGGCCTCCTGCTCAGGTAAACACCTGTTACTCAGGCATAGCTGGTGGACTCAAACTCTTTTACAGTCTAGATTAACACCAAATCTGCAGTAGCTCCTTGAGTATTAGCCATTGCCTAAGATCTGATATATCATGGCTAGGCCCTCCTGCCAGTCCCTATACCAACAATCCTCCACATTACTACCATTCTTCTGGTCCTCATACACTGATCTCAGCACATGTCTAAGTCTTCACATTCAGACCACGTCACAGATTTCTTCGGCATAACTCTTCTAAAATATGGTCCTGTCTATTTATCTTCTGAACAGTTTTGGCTCTAAGGTTTGTCTCCCTATTTCACTGCCTAGATGGCCTGCCCAGCGATTCTGTACAACAACAAAGCAGGATGAACCTTCAGGAACCATCTTATCTTGACCCATGGCAGCATCCACAGTGATGGCAAATGCTTTGTTAGGAGAAAACAAATCTGCAGTCTGCCCAAAGAGCCTATTTTAGTGCTTCACTGTCCTGGCAGTTAGAAAGTTTTTCCCTCGTGTTTCAGTGGCATTCCATTGTTGTTAGCTCTAGTCCTATCCTACACAACTATTGGAAGGATATTTTTTTCCTGTTTTTATGAAAATAAAAATGTATGCGCTTTAAAACTACTAGCATGTCATCATCTCGGATGCCTGCTGACTCTTCTTGTTGTCTCTGCAACAGATTCCTCTTATCTTTTTTATAGCGGACTTTATCTGCTTGTTGCTTTTGACTTCAGCTGCAAGTTTCCCTCAACTTGAAAATATGTATATCTATTTTTGGTTCTGCCTATGCACACAGGAGACCGTAGAACCTACGGAAATAAAAATAAAGTGTTATAATCATAACATATGACAGCAGTAAAATCAATAATAACTTATTGTACTTTATTGCTATCATGGCGCTTCAGTGAATAAGGTGGTACGGAGATTAAAGAAAGCGAAGTCATGTATGAGATCCAGATGAGTTGCCTCATCGTCAGGCCTTCAAACCTTAGAAAATAACATTTCAGAGATCTGGTTACAGCATGACACAAGACTGACTGATGTTCTAATTAGTCTGGTGGACAACAGGCTTGTTCTTACAGAACAGGAAGCTAATTATTTCTGTGTATAATAAACTCTTCGGATTTCACTATTAACATCTGCTCTTTAGCATTGGCACAAGCACAACACACAGACAATGAATAATTATGTTAATACCCGAATGTTACCAGAAGCGGGGTTTTATTTTAAAGTAAGGCTTCATTAGTCAACGCTGTAATAAAGAACAGAGAGTTAAGTGCTGTAAACTCCATTGTGTGTTGTGTAACTGAGATTGCTTCACACAGAAATTCAGAGAGCCTGTAGCTGGTTTTCCTGATCCCCTGCAACTGGAGTAATGCTTCTGCATGAGCAGGACAGGTCTTCCCTTACAGGACCAGCCCAGACTTCTAGTCTCTTCTCAGCTCATCTATCTGCCTAGCACGTAGAAAACAAAGCTGTGCTACTACCATGGAGATCCCTCAGCAACACAGGCTGACAAATAAGCTTCTCCTAAATGGTGTATTATTGCATATGAGCTGGTTAAATGCCGCCGCCCTGTGCCAGGCAGGTCCAGCAGTTTCACAATCTCAGATAGTCTTGCATGCAATGCAGGATAAGAGAAAGGATCCAGAATAGGACCACAGAGCAGCTGCCCTCTTGTTTGTGTGTCTGTAATGAATGTCAAGGGTGACTTATGTAACATATGCAAGACTTAGAGCCAGAGCTCTGCTCTGACTTGTTGAAGTCACCTCCCTTTCAGATCACTTGGCTGATGGTGGCCCTGCTTCTTTACTCCCACAAAGAACACACAGCTTCTCCCATGACTGCCTGTGGTGGTCTCCTGGACAGATGTTTGGACCAGCAGATCACCAGTAGACTCTAAACTTTCCATGGACCTGTGGCCCGTTCAGTAGGAAAACTAATGATTACGTATCTTGTAGGCTATGATGTTCTATCTGCTGAGTTAGTGAGCCAGCATCCCAAACCTCTCAGGACAAAAAATCTATGGGATGTGCCCTACACACATGTGCAGGTACAAAAGCAGTGTGGATAACAGAGGAAGGCTGTTTGCCACAGCCATGCTCAACACCTGTACGAGGCTATATCAGATGTGAGCACCCAGTCCCCAGTTGAGCGGGAGATAAAAACACACGTGCTCTGTTGATATGGAGAAAGAAAAAATGAATATGCTGTTCCATGGACATCCAGTTGTTTGTGTACTTCTCTTTATGCCAGAGCAATCTGCCCTTCCCAAAGTCAAGTTTGGGGTTTTCTTTACAGATGTGTGTGCATGTGGGCACACCTCTTTTCTCTTTGGGATTCCCCATCTTTCATCTATACTTCTTCCTTGCTTTAGGCCATATTCATGACTAACCTGTCCTTCCTGCTCAGATACATTAAACACGACTCCTCCCTGAAACCATCAGCTAGGTCCTGTGTGTTTGAGCATGAGGTTCCCACTTGGATCCCTCCCTACCCACCTTTCCTTAACACATTTACAATGCAGAGCTGTGGTGCCTCTCCCACCCCATGATGTGCCATGCAGGTACAGCTGGTCGAGGGATCACCTGATCTGCTGACAGCTGGGGTGGGTAAGTCAGGTCACCTGGGTACTGCTCTGTTGTTTCAATTGCACCCTCTCCAGTGCAGCCCTCCTAGAGCGGACACGATTCATCAGGAGCATCAGGAGTTCCTTGCTGCCCATCCAGACGTGCTGCAGATGAGACAGGCCACAAAGCTATCTCAGCTTTCTGAAATTTGGATATATGACAAGTTGGGAGGGGGCGGTGAGCTGGCAGATAAATAGAGTTCATCGACCCTGCAGTGCTTCTGGCCAACTGCAGCAATGTGGACAGGAATTTGTGCAGGGCAAGCAAGTGTGGATCTCATTTACAGAAATAGGATTCTGTCACCAGACTCTTCTAGAGCTAATTTGTGGTGCGGGATAGGTAATAGAGATTTTCTAAACAGTGCTGCTTAGTGAAAGAAGCTAATAAAGTAAAACCTTCTTATCTTCACTGGGATACTTTATAGGAGATTACACTGTTGGAGATTCATTGTAGGTCTACCACAGGTTTTATCACATGAGGGTCAGAGAACAATCACTGCAAGTAAAAGACACTAAAAGTTCAATTTGTCTCAACCTGCAGAAATGTATCGAGTGAGTGAAGGCTCAGAAGCGCCCATTTCTTCCCACTGACTTACAGGGAGCTTAATCTGCCTAGATCACATAGATATATTAGAAGTTGAATGGGATGAAACCCAAACCGAAACTATAACCATATCTAAACTTATAATGTATATGTTCATGTGTCTCCCACTGCTGAATTAAATTATATATTTATTGTGTTGTAGGATATCTTTACAAAAACAAATTCATTTCCCTGTACCAGATTTTTTATCTGCTCTGAATTAGGGATCCAAATCCCCGTATTCCTCCATCTCCACATTCCTGTGTTAATATGGCACACTGTACCAGGGATTCTCATCTCGTGTGAAAGCAGATGGTCCCTACATGCGTCAAACATGGCTTTCCAGCCCATGACTCACTCAGACTCAAGCCAGCAAGCTAGAAGGCCTTTGTTTTGCTCACTTGCTTAGAAACTTGCTGTGAGTGTACAAAAGGAAAGGAACATGCCATAGGGCTACCCCTTCCTCACCATGGCATGGAAGATAACAAGGAAAAGGAATTCATGGCACTCTTTTTGGAGATAATTGAACTAAGTGAAATATCTCAGGTATCCTAAGTAAGTGCCTCACTCTTTGTCCATTTAAGAGATAGGACACTGTTTAGCCACATTCATAGTGTGTTTTCTATGGATTCTGCTCTTGCTCCTGCGGAGTCAACCCATTTGCACCTGGGCAGGCTGGTGCTCCATGGGGAAGCAATTGGTTCTGGGGTGAGTGACCACCATGGGAATGGGCATGGAACCCAACCCAGGCTTCTGCACTGCTCCCTGGTTGTGTCTGTGCTCATGTTGCCAAACTAAACCCACTGACCTCCACCATGATGAGACATCTCTGTGTTTCCTAGAGCTTGGCAGCAGACAGTTTTTGCAGAATCAGGGAAGATTTTGGTGTAATGCAACTGCTTTATGGGAAGCAGCAAAAGCAGACGAGGAATACACATTGAAGGAGGAGGATAAATAGTGTCTGTATAGACTGCCTTTACTCTGAGTTAACTGATTCACAGCAAGATGAGTTACTGACCTCATCAGTAACGTAAGGAAAATCACTGTTTCCCCTGAGAAAGTTAAACTGATGCTGTGCTCTGTGTATATCAGGATCTGTGTTGAGATGGTTTTGTGAACTGCATAAATGTACACAGGAAAAGAAGCAGTGTTTTGTACCGGGTGTTTTGTTTGAAACAAGCACTTTTTAAGAAATATAGCTACATCTGTATACTCTTCTCTCCTATCCATCACAGTGAGGAAAAAACAAAAAAGAAGACAGCACTCGATGATCCTTGTGAGTCCCTTCCAACTCATGATATTCTGTGATTCTGTGACATGTCCTTTAGGAACAACAGCCAGAACTGGTCCTTGTACCTATTCCCTAATTGTGACCATTGTGCCATTGCCAATCATCTGGTTCAGTAAGTTGTGGTGAGAATAGGTTCAGTCTTTTCTCCACAAATAAGTCAAATGACCTCACACGTGTAGGTGGTGTTCAGAAAAGAAAAGAGAATTCAAGAGATTGCCTAGGAAATGGCAACCTGCATTGGCTTGATCTAGGATGCGTGCTCTTATCTTGAGGTGTAGTCAAGCAAAACTCCTTCCTCGGTGGCCCCTTTTCTCTCAGTGAGATTGACAACGATACAGATAATGTGGCAGCACTGAACTGGAGATAAAGTGGAAGGAGGCTGTGTTTAGTTTCTGTCGCTACCAAAAGGTTTGATCTTCTGTCTTGCACTTTGTCATACTGAATATTGCAAAGGATTTTGAAAAGAGGTAGGAGCTCTATCATGCTGGAATAGTGGGTTTTTTACCTCTCTTTCACTGAAATAAATGAGCCCATGCAGAGACAGGACAACAAAGCGGACTCCGTTTCCAAAAATATTATTTGCCTCATTTATCTTGCATTACAGCATTGAATGTGAAACAGTTGCGCTTCATTTTGGGCTGGTAAGAGTGCTGCTGGGATCAGCCTCCAATCTAGCACCCTCCTGATTTTCCTCTTTTCTTGGAGCAGAATACAGTGCCAAAGTCATCTCTGTTTGAAGAACAAAGGGCAGGATGATAAGCAATTTATGTTATGAGTACTTTTGTAATGCTTTCTCATCCCAATTCCCGACATCCCTCCATGACTCACTCTACCTTCCTGCTGTGAGTGCTACTGGTCCTACATGTGAAATTAAACTTTGGGTAGCATTTCACAGTACGAGGGGTTTGCTCTTTGGCTTCCAGCTCTTCCTTTTGTTAGGAGGCATGCGTTTAGTTTGTGGTTACAAGCTAACTGGTTTCACTTGCTAAACCTGCTCTTATTTATAAGCAAAGCTGCTCTTGCAAAATGTGAATCATCAAAGCTTAGAGACTGAAAGGGTAGCTGAGGTTACCCACTCTGCTCCTGTGCCAGGGCAAGCTCAAACGCAGCTGTCTGTGCTGTGTCCGGTGTAGTAAACATTGGAAACAGTGGAATATCCAGCAGTTTTTCAGGAGGTTTTTGGCCGAAGAAACAAATGTTGACTTTTTATCAAATTTATCAAATTTCTCCCAGTTTTACCTTTCAGATCCTGTAGTATATACTTACACATATCTTAACATCAAATCAGTGTAAGTCTGAAGCTCCCAAAGAGGAGAGCACAAATGGCCCAACGAGCTGCAGGCACTGCAGTGAAGTGCAATGAAACGGCCTTTCAGCTGTTTTTCCTGGACTCTGCTCTAAGTTATCCACTTACACCTTCCTGTCATTCCTCCACATGTAGGTTTTTGTTTTGTTTTGTTTTGTTTTTAAGTTAAATCCGGTGTTTTGTTCCCATGGTATATCGATGAGGATTTTATTCTCTCAAAAGAAATCTGACAGACAACTTACGTACTCAGATTCCTTTTAGAAAGTCTGCCCATTTTTTCTGTGCCACTAATGTGGGTTTGATGTTACTTTTGTCCTGCCCCACTTTGGATGCGTTGGATTCCTGCGTGTTCAATACAGCTGATTTTATCTTCTTCTTCCAATGCAAGGCATCTGTGAGCAATTGGAATGAATTTGTCCTCCTCTTTGGTTTCACACTTTCGACTCATTTTCTGGTGTTAGCTGGATGAAGCACAAGTTTTATCTTTTCAGCTTCAATTTTTACATGCGTGCGTTTGTGTAATTTACAAGTTTTGTAGTATAGCTCCTTTCGCTGTCAGTCTCCATCTTTTCCCCATGCCAGAAACGTTCTCTTCCTCCTGTGACATTAGCTGTAATATATGGCCAAGCACACATATTGTTTAAGCTGTTACGGCTTCGTTTTTACTTGCTGTGAAAACCCAGTTATCTCATAATTATTTTATGAGTTCATTCAGCCAAGCCCTTATGTGCTGATATAGATTTAAATACATGGCTAAACTGGGATACAACAAATGACTGTAAACATTTGTTTGAAATCAGATATACAGGTAAAGAAGCTTTGCAGAATTGAGGCTATATGCTGTAGCAGCAATAAATGGTTTAAAACGCAGGAATCCAAACCTAACTTCTATTTTTGCTCATCCCCAGGCCCTTTCACAAAAGCAGGTCACCACAAATTAGAATCCACAGTTCCTTGTTTTAGTGTGAACATAATCAAGAAACTGAACAATAAAATTGACCTCAGACACCCTGTGCATTGGGGATGTGCAAAGTGGCAACGCGAGGTGGAGTTTATTAAACTGTGACTTTTTATTGAGCTCCGGAGCAATTAGGTGCTCTCAGTAGAGTGGCAGGGCTGCAGGGCTTTTTTTAGCTGGGTTTTTTTTCCTGTGCTGTTTATTAAATCATAAATCTACAGACTGAGATTGTAGAAACGTGTGCAGCTTTCACGGCACTCACTGCATCTTGGTTTGTACAGGAAGGCTGGCAATGGCTCTTACACACAGAACTGCATTGTACGGGAATATGGTTGTTAAATGTAGTGCATTTAAAAGTAATTTGCACCTGGAAAAAAAAAAAAAAAGCAGTACATTGTCTAAAGAAATGGGTACATGCAGAAAATATACAGAAGCGTGTATGCAAATCTTATAATGCCTTGAGACAGCCACAGTCTGTATCCTTCTGTTCTGTCAATGCATGAGAAATGAAACATATATTTTAAAAAGGCTGATGTGTCCATTTTTGGCCACGCTGGATTCCATCGCATCCTGCAGACATAGATGGATTAGTGTTTGATCTCACTCTGTTTTCTAGGTGGCACTGGCAATCTGTGCTATAAATTTGTATGGTGCCTGGAGGGTCTCTTTCATTTTATTCATCTGAGTTTCCCACTAGCGGTTCTGGTTCAAGCTACAAACCTGCAAAGCAAACCAATTTGTAACCAAGACAAATTGCAGAACTGACATCCCACAACAGGAGCCCAGGAGGTGGCAAATGCATTCTGAAGCTCTGAGACTAAAAGAATAGAAAAGAAAGAAAACAGTTTTGTGGTGTTCTTTTTTTTTTTTTTTTTTTTTTTTTTTTTTAAATTAAAAATATATATATATTATCTTGAATTTCTTTAATAACATCCTAAAATGGAGCCATTCTACAGCTAAAACAGAGCAATTTAGAAACAATTAGTTCCACAACGGGACGTACCATTTATCTGTAGAAACACTGACTATGTCTGCTTTGTAATAGATTGGAACAGAACAATGAAATTTATTGGGAGATTGGCTATCTGTTTGCATATACATTTAGATGCATAGAAATAGATATGTACGTGAGTGAGAAAGAATGTGTGTGCGTGTATGAGTGCACACAATTCAGGTATGTGTTTGTATATCTAAGTCAGCTAAACTTGATGATCCTTGTGGTCCCTTCCAACCCAAGGCATTCTGTGATTCCGTGATTCTATGAAAACAAACTGGTGTGTAGACATGATTGTAGATGAAACCCAAACTTGCAATTATGCATATATCTCCTCTTAATCTCCATGTGAGCATTTCATAGAATCCTAGAATCATAGAATGGCCTGGGTTGAAAAGGACCACAGTGATCATCCAGTTTCAACCCCCCTGCTATGTGCAGGGTCGCCAACCACCAGACCAGGCTGCCCAGAGCCACATCCAACCTGGCCTTGAATGCCTCCAGGGATGGGGCATCTACAGCCTCCTTGGGCAACCTGTTCCAGTGCGTCACCACCCCCTGAGTGAAAAACTTCCTCCTAATATCTAACCTAAACCTCCCTTGTCTCAGTTTAAAACCATTTCCCCTTGTCCTATCACCATCCACCCTTGTAAACAGCTGTTGCCCCTCCTGTTTATATGCTCCCTTCAAGTACTGGAAGACCACAATGAGGTCCCTGCTGGCCACACCTTTTTTCATGCAGCCCAGAACACAGTTGGCCTTCTGGGCTGCAAGCATGCACTGCTGGCTCATGTCCAGCTTCTCGTCCACTGGGACACCTGAGTCCTTCTCCTCACGGCTGCTCTCAAGGGTTTCTTCACCCAGCCTGTATAAACACCTGGGATTGCCCCAGCCAAAGTCCAGCACCTTGCACTTGGCCTTGCTGAACCTCATTAGGTTCATATGGGCTCACTTCTCCAGCCTGTCCAGGTCCTTCTGGATGGCTTCCCTTCCCTCCAGTGTATCAACAGCACCGCTCAGCTTGGTGTCATCTGCAAACTTGCTGAGGGTGCACTTGATGCCATCGTCTCTGTCACTGATAGACACTGAAGAGCACCAGTCCCAAGACCAACCACTGAGGGACACTGCTTGTGACTGGCCTCCACCCTGACATAGAACCACTGATCACAACCCTTCGGCTGCGACCAGCCAACCAATTCTTAATCCACCATTTCTATGCTTACTTTTCAGAGTATAGTACCTGTTAAAATGATAAGAGTTGGATCCTCCCCTGATGGAAGTGGGAGCGATGCCTTGGTGCTGTTTCTGACACCCTATGACAAATGTGGTGGTGTATCTTTGGAGAAGCACTCCAAATGTTGATGTATGTAGTAAAGAATAAGCAAAGGTGCCACCATTCTTTGTCACGTACTCATATACTATGACAGCATCCACTCTTATAAAACAAAAAGCATGGCAAAGTACCATCTAATCAGTCCAAGTGGAGGCACTCCTCCACAAACTAGAGGCACCTTAAAACAGTCTTAGCTTTTTGTCCATTCTCAACCATTCCTGTAGAGTGGAGTCAGCCAAGGAAAAACCACGTAACATAAATGCTGCTCCCTTCAGAGCTGCCACAATGCGTAGTTGACTAGACTATCTGAGTCCTTCCCTCCCTTCTAAAGACTCAGCTTCTTCTCTAAATCATCGTTTTCTGCATTGTCCTCCCTTTTGTGGGATGAGGAGGTCCAGAAAGATCAGAAGATGGGGCTACAAGAACAGCCCTGTTTTCACACTCATTCATTCAGATGTGTTTTCTCAACTGTATAGGACCTGATTTAGAAGCTGATAGCAAAATTACCAGTGAGTTTCAGAACATGTACTCAAGCAAAGGTTCACACCCGAGCGTGCAGGATTGCAGGAACTGGGGGGTTGTTCTCTATAACTGCAATTAGCTTTTTGTCACAAGACTTAAGTGGACATACAGCAACAGCATAGATGCAACCAGAAGCTACAAAAGGATTAGCTTACGTTCAGCCTCAGATTCCCTGAGCAAGTACAGGCCCTGGCTACAGGAGATAACAATAGCAATATCTTTCATTTTAAAATGTTCTTGCAGGAGTGATAGAATTACTTAGTGATCGATACTGATGGTGGTTGGTGTACTTTCTGGCATTGCTAGTAGGAACTGGATGAGCAAAAGGGCCACCTATTTTGAAGCATGAGCATGAATCTCCCAACTGTAAGCATCCATCTAATACTTAATCTCTCAGCTGGAGTTGCCCCGTAAGGGCAAACTCACTTTTGGAATCGTTCAGCTTGGCTCAGCTCTATTAGGATTCCAGACTAGCATCGGCATATTGGAAGGAGCGTCTGGTTGCTTTAATAATTCAACAAAAGAGGATTTTCTCCCGTGACAAACTAAGCTGCAGGATTAGCTAAATAGTGTGTTTAAAAAAAATAGAGCCAGAAGAAGGAAAGCTAATCAGCAAAAGTTTCATACTTTTGAACAAACATCAAAGCAAGTCTCAGAAGGTGAGAAGAAGTAGTGGCAGAGCTGGAATCTGCAATGGAGGGTTGTCATGGTAATTGTGTGTATAAGAGATGGATAGCCGCACTCTGGAATGATTTTGTGCTGCTAAACACCATTTTCTAACACTGGGATAAAATCCATTGTCATCAAGGGAAAGTTCCCTATTGGCACAATGAGCCTCAGAAGAAGCTTGTCATTAATGTCTGTGGGCAAAAATTAAACTTTAAGCCTTCACCAACAGTAGAAGGATAGCATAGTCATTGACACTGATGCAAGTAGGTATGTGTAATCAGGTACCCTAAAAATTAATTCTCTCTCTAACAAAGTGTTTTGCACTGCTTTTAGCAGTGGGTTTGTCTCTCCTTTAAAATAAGTTTCATTTCATCAAATATCCTTTGGACAGCAAATCCCACAAGTGTATCCAGTCATGTCTCATGAGTTTCCAAGGAAAATGAAACTACATGGAAGACAGAAGTGTAGCTGCTTTCTAACACATAACACAGGTGGTCAGCTCTGTGAATGCTAGCAGGGCTTGGTACAGGTCCATTCTGAGTTTTGGGGCAGTGCAGCAAACTGCTCCATAACCACAGGATGGAGAGTGGGTAGAAGTGAGAAGAGGCCATCCCAGTTCCTTCACAGTAAAAGTCCGGCCCTCTGGTTAACATCTTTATTTTCAATTATTCCATCAGTTTTCTTTGCCCTTTTGATGGCCCTGCTTTTGGGAAATTAAAACAGGAGTTGTTGTCTCTTTTGAGCCAGCCCATTGGCGGTTCTCAATAAATAGTTCTTTCTGTCAGTGCCAAATATCACAAGAAAAGGCTATTGTGAAAGAGCAAGTCAAGGTGAGATCAGGCGCCGTGGCTTAACTGCTGCTCCAGCTTTGCAAATACTCTCCTTACAATTACATGACTTGTTTTTAAAGCAGGACAGTAGCAGAGAGGAAGAACTGTCCAACACATTCTCAGGAAACAGATGGAGGACTGGGCTCATAATGTAGTCCTTGATAAATTGTACAGGATACCACTTAACACCAGGTCCGTGGACTGCATTAGCCTTGACAGATCATTCTTTCCAACAGGCAATAACACAGTGCTTAGCATCCCTGCTCTGTTTCGCTAGATCATTTCCTCAGGAGGGGGAGAAGCCCAGGAGAGCTGGCAGTGGGATCCTGACCACCAGGAAGGTCCCGTTGCTGCTATGTATGTCGCAGCTCAGGTGTCCAAGGCCACACAGTGTCCTGAACTGAAGCAATCCAGAGGGTGGGTATTTTGTTTCATCCATCCAGAAGGGCCAGAGCTGGTCTGCAGTGAGTGTTTCACCTCCATCCTAAACCACATTGCTGCTTCTTGTGGTTATGGAGAATGATGCTATCTCTTATCATAATAGAGGGTGGAGACACTTTGATATAGACAGGAGGTTATTGTTCTTTAGGTTGGATGAGAGGCCCAAATTACATCAGGGTAAACAGTATCAGTGCAGAGGGACAAGACAGCACCTGCCCCAAAGAGTTTATGGTATTTGAGACTGTTAGAGGCTGGGTGGAAGAAAAAGGCTGTTCGGCTGGCTGAGAACAGATGCACGAAGATCTTGTGGGACACTCACATTCAAATTTCCTTTCATCAGAGACCTGGACAGAGGAGTGGAGAGGGAGAAGGAGACCTGTGCCCAGTCTGGGAACGGTGCATGGCTGGGGCACTATAGGCACTCATGGGCCCTCCCTTTCCCAGAGAAATAGCCATGATATCTGAGTTTTTACCTCCAATTTAGCACTATCTATCTGTTGTGACAATTTAATAAAACACTACAAGAGATTTTTTTTTTTTTTTCCTGCTTGTCTTCATGTAACAGTAAGCACTACAGAGAGAACCAAGACATGAACTCAAAGGAAAAGTTCAGAGGCTAAGAGCAGCCTTAGGAAATGCTGCAATGGAAACAAAAGCAGGAATTGTCAAACATGTAGGAAATCATTGCTGTTTCAAATTCATTGAAGATGCTGGAATCATTCCAAAGCAGGGCCAGACTGTTAAATCACATGAGAGTGGCTGCACTGAGTCAAATCAAAAGCTGATCAAGGCACTATCCTTAGTTATCAGTAGCAGCTGCTGAAAAAGCAGAAAAGAAAGAGGACAAGAAGGGGCCTACCTAATTTCTGATAAAATCTGTACTTCAGGGAGATGGCCACTGTGACCAAGCCATTCTCCAAGGTGAGTCCACCTTGACCTTTCTGGCCCAGTGTTCACTGCTTCGTCTGTTTGTACTTTTGACATTCCAAAAGGTTATGGCAGGGAGAAAAATATGGTAGTGACTCTCCCCGCTGTGTGGAAGAGTGTTCCCTTTAGTTTGCTTGTAATGCTCTGCCTGATCATCTCATTCAGTGTCCCCCGCTCTTCCCCTGCAATGGGTCATCACACACATCTTGACCTACCTAGAAAGATACATGATTTTAGATTTCACCTAATTTTCTTTCCCAGACTGAAGAATCCCAGCCCATTTAGTCTCTCCATTCCCAGAAGATGATCACCTTTTTATCTCCATCTGTGCCTTTTCTGAAGGGTTCTCAAGAGTAAAACAAAGTGTGGCCTCCTCTATATAAAACACCTTGCCAGTGAGTATTGCCTTCTTCTGACCTGACTGACATTACAAGCAGTCATGAGCAATGTGTAAGGAGCAGAACTTCTGTACGTACAATTCATGCAAATAGTACAGATTCTGCACTGCGGACTGGAAAAAAAAAGATAATTTTGCCATCTCTGCCACTCCGCCAGTGATACGAGCTATTTCTAGTCACCACAGGCAATGCAGCAGCCCGGTGACACTGCATTGTTCAAGGTTGGACAGAACAGAATTAATAGCAGAGGATATTTTAATGAAAACCGAGCACCAGGAAAGGAGTGATGTGTTTGGATTTGCTTTATAGCCTGAGATGCAAAGCAGGTAGGAATATGCTGGATCGATTCCAGCCATATTGCACAGCAGCATCCAAAGATATCAGCACTAAAGAGCCCTTTTATTTTTCTAGCCATGCCTCAGTAGTCAGGAGAACTTGTTCGGTGGGCCTGAAGCCAAAAGGCCCAACTGCCTGACTTTTCAAAGCCGATGTTTACTGTCCCTTGTATCACAAAGCTGCTGCCTGGAGAGCAGCTGGCCTGAGGTGTCTGGAACAATCCCAGCCACGATTTCATAAGAAACTCTTTCTACGTCTCTGCTTTCCCACAAAGGCTCATATTTTATGATTGCTGGTGGGCAGGAGGCTGATGAAATGTGTAGCTGATCTGAAAACATAAAAAGGCAAGAGACAGATTAAAAATTATACCAGTCATGGCTCGGCCTGTGAAATAAATAACACACATAGTCATTGTGCAAGGACGAACAACAAACTCACTGCCCCTTCAACCAGCTGGTTTCCTGTCTGTGGTATAATGGGTGGGAGTCTAGGTGGTAAATTTACACCTTGCTAAAAACTAGATTATAAATTCATCGTCCTCTCCCTTCATCCTCCTCTTCCACGTCCTCTCCAAAGCTGAGTTGGATTGTATATATATATATATATGTGTGTGTGTGTGTGTGTGTGTGTGTATTTTAAAGTCCCAAACCTCACTTTCTTGTGCCTAAGAACTAAGGGTTTTGAAACAGAATCCCCCTTTGAACCAGAAATTGGGTGAAATGCGGTACTGTCAGCTTTGACAGTAACTGTGGAAACTGTGAACTCTATTCCTCTCCTGGTGGTCCCTTTCCATTTGAGTGGAGGATCACAGGAATGAAACTAAATGAGCCAACACCTTGCTGGCTTCCAGTCCCTTTGGAGAAAGGCTGGACCTGGATCTGTCAGACTTCCCATAATAAGCTGAAAAACAACAAAAGCTGGTGAGTCAGTAATTACTCATCTCTGTCAGCATTAGCCATATTCATGATGCAGCCTCCATGCCCCTAGGTGCCATGCCCTTTTTTGCCTCTGTGTCATTGGTTGGGGAACCTCCTGGAGAGCCACAGACCTGCTGTGTGGCCCTTTCACCTCCACTGATGGTAAACTACCATCTTGCATCCTCCATAGGCCACCTGCATGGATTTGTCTGTGAATGAATGTCGTGGCTGCCCCTTCTACCATGTGTTGGTAAAGTTGCTCAAGGGTCATTAGTGCTGAGGCATATCTTGACACAGACCTGAAGGAAAGCAGATTACTGAGGTGGTTTCAGAAGGTGTGTTCTGAGTGTAGGCCAATTCCTTTCACCCTGATTCTCTTCTGATACTCATACATCATAGCCCATGCCAGCAAAAAGTAAACTATTGAGTAGAATATGAGCCCCAGATGTACAAACACCAGTTTATCCCAATCTGTTTGTTGAACATGCTTCACATTGCTATGAGATGAACATAAAAATATTACCTCCAAATGCTTGACAGCCACAAATTGCCCAATATGCTTCTTAGAGATCCAGAAGAAGGCAGAGGACTGGTAGAAGACCCATTTGTTTTTTGCCATGTTGGTTTGCTGCACAAGGACACAGACACAGGACTTTCTGGCTCATGTTCTTCACTGAGAGATATGTCCAAAATCCAGCAGCCCCATTGCTGGCTATCTTTTGGCAGATGAGAAATGGACTTGAGCACAAACAAGATCCACCTCCCCCCCCCCCCCCCCCCTTTTTTTTTTTTAGTAGTATTTCCCCAAAACATCCCAGAATACACCCCAGCTCAAATGAGGAAATAACAGTGTGCAAGAAGAACTCCGATTGTGTGAGGCTAGCTTCACTACCTAAATATTGCCTTGCATTGCAGTGTCAAGAGGGTTGTTTCTCAGAGATAAACTGAGGCAGGGATGTTTATTTTGATGGTTATGGGACAGTCTGTGTATATGATTCATGACAGATATGTTTATCCACTGGGAACTTCAAGTAGATAAAATATTCATTCCAGCTAATACATTCACTGGAAATGGTAAGAGTAAAGGGAAACCAAGTACACTATTTCTATTTGTCTAAGTACTTGTGTTTCTCACATAAAGAGACATAAGGATGCTGCATTGCAACCTTCTCTCCTCCCAGGGACAAGATGAGAGTACAATTTCTTTTAATTGAGTAAACTGTTGTCAGCACACAGCCCAGAAGTCTCCAGCTAACTTGGCAAGTAGCCAGATAAACAAGATTGCTCCATTTTGAGCCTCAAGTGTCATTGAAGTGTGACATATTAGCAAACACAGCCTTGGATGGAAAACGCACTGTGACACAGCAAGATGGGGCATAGAAGTGTCCTGCTTTCCCTTCTCATTTTTATAGTCTGAAGAATCTATCTTTTAAGAGCGTGGACTTATCCCCCCAGTGAAGCTGTTCTCCAAGCAACCTTCCTAATTGCATCATGCAGAGCCCTCTTCCCTTTCTCTGATAGCCACACAATCACCCTGTGGCTAACAAGTAAATGCAGCTTTTGCTTCTGTGGGAAGTACCATTTGAGAATTATTTATGCACTTTGGCTTTCTGGAACATGATGAGGGATTTCATTGTTCTTTGGACAAAGTTGACCATCAATTTCTGCTTTTAGGTTTTATTTCACTCCAACCCAGACATCTGTTCTCCTCCAAGGTGGAAATAAAGGAGATGGGTTGGCATCTGATGAGCCAGCACTTCACAGACCAGCACTGGCTTAGCTCCAGTTTCAGGATTCTTGTTCCTGCACACAGCCTTCAGATCTGTTCAATTCTATGCTATGATTTTCTATGGTACGTTACTCTATTTCTCTTCTCCCTCCCCTTCCCTCCCCTCCCCTTCCCTCCCCTTCCCTTCCCTCCCCTCCCCTCCCCTCCCCTCCCCTTCCCTCCCCTTCCCTTCCCTTCCCTTCCCTTCCCTTCCCTTCCCTTCCCTTCCCTTCCCTTCCCTTCCCTTCCCTTCCCTTCCCTTCCCTTCCCTTCCCTTCCCTTCCCTTCCCTTCCCTTCCCTTCCCTTCCTTCCCTCCCCTCCCCTCCCCTCCCCTCCCCTCCCCTCCCCTCCCCTCCCCTCTCCTCCCCACCCCTCCCCTTCCTTTTCCTTCCACATTTTCTTGTCCTTGCTTGGATCTCAGGTCAGATGACATACACTTCATTTTTGAACACCACAAATCAGATAACCCGTAGACTTCTTTCCTGCCTCCTGACTGAGGCCTCATCTGGGGCTCTTTGCCACCATGGGGATACAGGCAGAGTCCCTTCCAGCTGGTGTGCCTCTAATTCAGTGGCCTTTTCAGGTGCCACATCACCCACTGCCAACTGTTATGTGGATTAGATACACAGGAATTGCTATGCTAGAACAGGCTTCTGGTCCGTCTAGTGGCTAGTGCAAGGGGTTTTAGAGAAAGACATAAAAGGCTTATAATGAATCCAATTAGTCAATATTGTACCAGTGGGGGATATTTCTCCCTTACATCAGCTGGTTATCAGATTATGTACCCTGAAGCGTGAGGACTGATAGCCCTTGTCATGTCAGTGTATCTGGAGTAGTTGCAGATGCTCTATTTATTCATATTTATATACAGGAACAAAACTCAGACAGAAGAAGGTGCAGCTCCTCTAGTTTCAGTGTTGTCAAACCAGTAGTGAATCGGAGAAATCTATTGATTAAAGATACGTCTTTGAAAATGGAACAATAATGCCAAGCTTTGATTCCCCCCCCCCCCCCCCATTAAAAAATAGATCTGTTCCTACAGAAGAAGAGCATTGCTTACACTGCAATATTCTTAAATAGATTATTTAAACATGGGCACAGCAATTTTAAAAAACAACCACCACCACCAACAACAACAAAAACCCAGCTGGCATTTACTGAAGCAGACTTTACACAGGAGCAAGATCAATCTGAGGAATGTAAACCTCAAGTGCCTACTATAATATTGATATGCACTTCAGATTTCAGAGTTTTGTAATACATTTTTAATGAAGAAACACTTTATAGAAACAGAGTGCAGCCCTTCAGAATATTGCCATGGTATTTTCTGTTGAATCCATCTGACTTTAAAAGCAACACAACAGCAATGAAGGTAGGTATAATATGCCCCCCCCCCCCTCCTCCCCGTTCTACTATTTATGAGGAATGCGGCTTTCATTTGTGAAGAAGTAAGCGTGTGGTGAGTGTGTGTGTGTGCATTTAGGCAATGGCACCAACCTGTTCTGCTGTTTGTGATGAGGGGTCGCTGAGTTCTGTACGCAGGGACATGTTTCTCTGATAAACATAACCAGTCCTCTCTATGTAGTTCAGGGTGACTCGTGGACCGGTGTGTGGGAACAGAATTCATCATGCAGATTTTTCCTAATTTTTGCTGCAATTATTGCCTTGAGTGTTTGGTAATTTACAAATCAAGCCTGGTTCTGATCACCTCAATCACATTGGTTCATTTCTGCTCCCAGGTGGGGATTCCCCCAAGGCATTAGGGAGCTGTAAGGAGAAGCACTCATACAGTATGTGCTGTTATTTTAGGAGAATATCCATTTGTAAAAGTTCTGCTTAGTGTGTTTTTTGCATTACTGACACATTCATTTTTTAAACGGTGGAGAGGCAACAGGACAGATGCTGTATGAATCAGAAGATGAAGTGTTTGCTATAGAACCTACCACTCTTGTAATTAATAGTGAAACATTTGTTAATATCTGGTGAACACCTGCATATACTATTCTTAAGAATAACATTTAATTCCAGTTCCTCCAGGAGAAACGTTACAGAGCCATGCTTCTTTCCTATGATGTGGTACATTTGAAAATAAAATAAGAGGTTGGTGCTTGGAAGAGTTCCTAGAGCTTTTCCAATTCATCATCTGTCTTCCTTTAATGTCTCTGACTTCATTCCCAATATGTCATGCTGTTGCAATGCTTTTCTGCAGCTGTCACCCCCACCTTCACACAGGGTTAAAGTGACACATTTGTTAGGACTGTTCTAGGGCCCCTTTCAGGGTCCCAGATGTTCATCTACACTCATGCCAAAGGACTGCACAGAGTGGGTATTTACATCAGTAGGTGGAATCATAGAATCATTAAGGTTGGAAAGACTACTAAAATCACCTAGTCCAGCCATCAACACTTGCCTACAACTGCTCTAGACCATGTCACTTAGTGACACATTTACCCTTTTCTTCAGCACTTCCAATGACACTGAATTCACCACCAACCTGGGCAGCTGGTTCCAATGAATCACCACTCTTTCTGAGAAGAAATTTTTTCCTAATATCCAACCTGGTAGGAGTATAACCCTCTCAAAATCACCTTCTCCACTGGAGGAGAAGGAGAGGTTTTTAGGAGTTGGATCAGGCCCTAAGTGACCTGATCTAGCTGTGGATGTTCCTGTTCACTGCAGGGGAGTTGGACTAGATGACATTTAAAGGTCATAGAATCGTAGAATCATAGAATTATAGAATGGCCTCGGTTGAAAAGAACTACAACGATCATCTAGTTTCAACCCCCTGCTATGTGCAGGGTCTCCAACCACCAGGCCAGGCTGCCCAGAGCCACATCCACCCTGGCCTTGAATGCTTCCAGGGATGGGACATCCACAACCTCCTTGGGCAACCTGTTCCAGTGTGTCACCACTCTCTGAGTGAAAAAATTCCTCCTAATATCTAACCTAAACCTCCCCTGTCTCAGTTAAACCTCCCCTGTCTCTTCCAACTCTAAGAATTCTATAATTCTTTGATTCCAGAGACCAGCCCAGAGGCCAGACCTGTCCATGGGATGTTACGTTCTGATGTGATTCACCCTCTGCTCTCACTTGGGGTCCTTTTTGTAGTACATTGTTTCAATCATCTGATTTGGGTTGTGTTTCTATGGAAAGCTGGGTGACAGAAAATCACAGTTTGGTGAGCACCTGGACAAGGACACATCTGGAGCGTGCATCCAGATGAAGAACTTGGAAGTGTTCCCGGGTGCAGTAATATAGACACAACTGTAGAGCATCCACATTAAGCTCCTTTTCTAAACTACCATCTGGAGGAAAGTCTCTCCTCCTTCTGCACTGCAAATTAAATCTAAAAATGGGAGATAAATTATAATAGCCCTCCATAACCTACCTATGATGAGAAGTAGGGCATTTTGACTTGCTGGAGTTTTGGATATGCTTTCAATTGGTGTCATGCTGGGATGGTAATCAACGTCTGGGATGCCCTTCCAGCTTATGACTCAGCACAGCTGAATCCTCCTTCTCTGAAAATTGGATGAAATGTCGAATGAAAATCAAAGATGCAGGATGGTGTTTATATCTTTCTCACAAGCATTCATCTTCGTACGCTTTCTGAATATTTCAAAGTGTTTTGGCACATATTATCCTGTAATATTTGTTTCCGTGCTGGGAGTTAATGAAAACTCATCAAAGGCAATCTTATACTGACACTTAGATGCATGCTATCTCTATTAGTAGTTCTACCCTATTCATTTTCATGAATACGAAAGTAGAGGGGCTGAGCCTTAATTTCTGATTTACTTACTGCCTGTCCCTATTAGAAGGATTTCTTCAGAGGACAAACTGCAGAAACTGAATGTTGTGAACAAAATTCCAGCAAAGCTACTGTAGTGATCCCAGATATGAATTTGTCCCCCTCTATCTACTTTGACTTTTTGCCTAGTTACAAAGGATTTGGCTGAAAAAGCCCTTGTCTTGACTATGTCTAAAGTTCAGTTTATTTTTACTTGGGTCCTGCAGGACTCCTAAGGATTGCAGGCACCAGACAGCTGTGTTTAGCCTTGTCTGTTACAGTAAAGTCAAGGAAACCTATCATAACTGGCAAGCCTTCTAAAAACACGATTGCTTATGAATTACAAAAGCAGAAAACATTCAGATGAAAATAAACTGTTACCAGACAAAAAAAGACACCCACCCTTTCCCCTGTTACTTCTTAAAAAACAGGGAATTTGCTTTGATCAGACTTTTAGGTGAGAGCAGATCGCCTGGAAGTTATCTTCAAGCTAACAAAATAGTGATAAGCAAGGGAGGAAATGGAGCCAAGATATGGCATGTTTGTGAAAAGACAAGAATCTGGCCATTGTAACAATCTCCTCCAAGATCTCCCAGAAAGGACATTACAAAAAGAGTCTATCTGAGCCCTAAACAGGATTTCCATTCTTGCACAGTGGGTCTGTGTACATGGCTATGGGTTTACATGGAAACATTCTTTGGAGGAGACCTAAAGAGACACAACAATTCAGCCACCTCTAGCTGTTGTTCCCCTCACTGAGACAGTCAAAATATACAGAGCAAATGCAAATAAACAAATTAAAAAACAAAACAAACAAAACAAAACAAAACAAAACAAAACCCTAATTATTAATCTCTACCAAGGAGTTGAGCCCTCGAGGGATTTCCAGTCCAAGAATATACTCATGCTCAAGCGGCCTGCAAAAGTGAAAGAATTAACTCCACCAGGGAACCCTTCAAGATAAGTTTAAAAAAAAAAAAGAGAGAAAAAAAGGTGTGAAAAATAAAAGATCATGGGAACACGTTCGATTTGGTCAAAGTTACACAAGTGTGTAGCAGGTCAGGCTGGAGGGCAGGTTGCTATGAATTCAGCTTTGCCAGCGTCTTGACAGAGGGCTTGTGTGAAACAGCTGGAATGCTCCAGTGAAAACGAGCCTTTGAGTTTCATGGAGCGGCTCCAGGTTTAAGATGGAGTGAGTGAGAGGAGAATTTGCAGCTACAGAGCCTGGCTCTGCAGGATGGTTGCCAACAAGAGAAATGGAAACTGCCCCTGCCCAGGGGGACCCACCACTACACCACCAAAACAGGAAAACCCCCAAGAGTGAGTCACCCCATCCTCAAAAGAGTGGTGGGATGAATCACCCCATGTGGATCCCTCCCTCTTTCATTTCTCTTCAACAGCTTCAGCTGCTTGCTCAGCTTTTGTGCCCCTAAAATCTGAATCTGGTGGGGCAACTCAAAGAAAAGGGCTTCTTGCCCCAGAGGGGCCAAGGCCACTGCGCAGATATGCAGAAGGCCGCACCACCTTATCGGTCAGGGCTCCTCCACCCAGCTATATTTAGAGTAAAGAAGCCCAACAGCACAAACAGGATTTGCGCGTGCAGTTATCTTGTTTGTCTGGGTTTGGAGTAGCAGCAAACCACTTGACAGGACATTCAGAGGAAGGTGAAAACAAACAGCCTTCCATCTGGAGCTTCTCTGAGAGCACAGATTCTTCGACCTGAGAATCCCGTGTAAGCTGAAGTCACACGGAGAAAAGGTCAGAAGCAATCATGGGTCCGAGGAGAATCAGAGACTCTTAAACTGCTCATCCAGAAAGGCTTCTGCTTAACACATGATTTTGCAGTTCTACCCATGCTGTGCTCGATGTAATGCTTAGATAAGAATTACAAAATGTAGGAAATAAAAAGGCTTTCTATTTGAACTTGTATTGATTACGCTAAGCACAACTCAGTTCTTCGAGAGAGTAAATACCAGCAAAGGGGAGTGTGTCTTGCAATTCAGTAGAGAGCACTTTGACTTTATGTGCTGCTGGACATAAGGACACAGTCCTGAAATAATTTAAGACAAGGGGAGACATTCCTGCAGGTAGCTTTGAATGTGTCCTGAGCCCCAGGATCCCCTTGGATACTGCTGGTGTTCAGGAGATGACCAAGCCCTGTTGAAGCTTTCCAGGTGCTGGGTCTGATGCTGCCACATTTTGTAGCTCCTGGATCTTGGGATAAAGAAGGCAAAGAAGGGCATTCTAACAATGCCATTTACGTACTCTTTGCTATCTTTGGCTTTGGTTCCCCTGAACTGGCAACAGGGCTGTTTTGCTTCACTCCTAATTTTTCACATGACCTCACCAGGCACCGAGTCTGTTCTGTCAGGGAAGGCAGGAGAGAGAAATCACTGAGTGTTGTCATGGTCCTTGGTGTGACACTCCACGGCTACATTGCTGCTTCAGAGCTGGAGTAAAAAGGCAGAATGGGCAGCATTCATTTTGGGAGCTGGATTAAAAAGAGGCCCAGAATCCCACCAAGTGGAGTTTGAGAGCCAGGGAAGTCCTTGGTGCCTTTCACATCCTAGTGGTCTACAAAGACATTCTGCAGCTCTTCCCACTGCTTTCCATGGCAATTTTCCTCCTTGTGTTGCTGCTTCCTTGCCCTTCAGACCAGCCTCCACCCAGCCCACCAGCTGGCCCCAGGTGGCACAGATGACAGCTGCTATCCATCCAGGTGCAGAGCGGCTGCTGTACCCTCGCTTCTCCTCACCAGCCATTACACCCACATTCAGCTGCTGCTAAGCAAAGCAACATAGACCAGCAGATTTGCATACCTCTGCATGAGAGTTCCATGAGGTCTGAGTGGCTGTGTTTCACTTCGGGTTGCCAGCATATGTGGAGTCAGACAGTGGTAGAGATATCAGCAAGCATGGGGAAGTGATGTGTTTAATCACTTCTGCTTGCCAAGTTGGGTATTTCACTGTAGGATAATT
Organism: Alectoris magna; assembly: GCA_030625065.1. NCBI lineage: Eukaryota > Metazoa > Chordata > Aves > Galliformes > Phasianidae > Alectoris > Alectoris magna. Next base: position 29,633,365 of record CM060560.1, on the reverse strand, counting down.
CTCTGGCTACTTATATAAGTACTGACAGATTCCCAATCACTACTTTAGTGGCAGAAGTCATTGTCAAGACTTTGCTGCTTTTGGCACCAATGCCTGTGAGGAAGGACCAAAGTCTCTGTGTTTGTTCAGTCTCTGGAAGACAAGAACATGGAGGCAGTGAGGGGTAATGATTGTGGTGGCTTTAGTACCAGTTTTCAAATAGAACAAAGACTGCTACCCAGGTGAAGTGTTTGCTCTCCATGTCCTTACAGAACAAGACAAGATAGGTGGGACAACAGTTGTAGAATCATAAAATCGTTTGAGTTGGAAGGGACCCTTAAAGGTTATCTTGTCCAACTCCCCTGCAATGAACAGGGACATCTACAGCTAGATCAGGTTGCTCAGAGGCCCATCCAGCCTGACCTTGAATGTCTCCAGGGACAGGGTATCAACCACATCTCTGGGCAACCTGTTTCAATGCCTCACTACCCTTACCATAAAAAAACTTCTTCCTGATATCCAGTCTAAAGTCTCAAAAGAGATTTTTCCTAGGTACTGTGGAAAGCTTTCTTATGGTTAAGATAGCATAGACAGGAAATAGGCTGTCACGAGAAACTGAGTAGCTTAAGTGGTTGTATCAGAGCAGGAGATGGCAGAGGTCCAGAACAGAATAGATCAGTACTCGAATTTGTTGATTGACTGTGGAATAAACAAGTCATCCAGGTGACCTCTGAAGATCTCTTCTGACTTGGTTCTCTCTGAGTCATATTTATAATAATTATTAATTATAATATGTAGCACCAAGAAGCACTGTTTTGGAGGCTCTGTTAACATGGGCTCCACCCAGGACAACTCAGAGTCAACAGAGATGAGGCAAAATATGCCTGGGAGAGAGGGAGGCAGAGAGATGGGAGCCAGCTTCCCCAAAGCTACGCAGTGTCAAAGAGGTAGGAGGAATCTGTGCTTCTGGAGCTAGTGATGTTATGACCAACGGCCGAGCAGAAACATTAAGTCCTGTATGGACAGTTGGTCTGAAAGTTTTATGTTGCTTTCAAATACTTTGAATATTTTGCCTCTTATCAGGAGGCTACAGAACATCCCATCCTGCCTTTCAGAGGCCAAGGAAATGCCCTGAATTACTTCAAGTCCTTTATCAAGCACTGGCGCACAGTGTTTCGCTCAGATAGCCCCAGATAGTGACAGATTCTCAGGTGATGAGGAACACAAGGACTGAAGCAGTTGTCAATCCGATTTGATGAAACCCTGAAATTTTCTTTCTATCCTTCCTCCTTTTTCACCATGGAAGAGCAACTGGCTGCTGGTCTGTGAGCTGAAATCCCAAACCACGTAGGGTACCGGCTTCAGTAGGAGCGAGTGAACTAAGCTGCAGCAACTCCCCTTCTTCACGTGTTGGGTTGGTAGCATTTAATAAAGTTGGGGAAATGATCTTTCTGTTAGCCATTAGATCCCAATCTTTTCATGTGCAAAGCCACAGCGGCCAGCAGAGGAACTCCCATAGGCTCAGTTGGAGCTGTCAGCTCAGACACTCAAGGCTGAGCACAGAAAGCCGCACGCACGCAGCCACGTGTGCAGGGCAAGCAGCCTGCCCTTGGCTATCTGCTGTCAGCAGGAGCAACAGACACAGAGTGACGTTATCTCCTAGTTTCCAGCACTGGGAAGATGGAGAGGGGGCTGGTGGGCAGCATGAAGCAGGGAACCTGCCTCTGGTCTTTTTATTTCCCCATTCACAAGGCATGCGTGTCCAGCCCTGTGATTACGGATGGGTGATAGAGGTAAGTCACGCTCCTGGCCATTCTCTACATGTGGACCTGCCCTGCCAGGATGGTGGGAGGAGATGCTGGCAGGGACCGCAGCATATGGCTCACACCAAACCCCTGGAGCACGCCAGCCTGTGCCAGCCTGCCTGCGAGCCAGCAAACAGACCAGGCTGAGCCCACAGCTCCAGGCAGCTCAGCACCTGTGAGCACTGTTTTTGTTTCTGACATCAGGGGAGAAATGCTGAGGATATGCAGAGCGACGGGGGAGAGAGCTGCTTTCCTTTGTTCCCTCTGATTTCCCTGAGATGCCAGAACAGCCTTTCCCAGCACTGCCTTAATTGCCTTCTGCATGAGGAAACCAAAACTGCCTAATTAAGGCATCATGTCAGTAGATTTTTACTCTTTTTGTTCTTTCTAGGAATTGCTCTGACTCACCAAACATGCCGCATGGTCATGCATTTCCTACTGAAGATCAGCTCGTTTCTCTTTGCCCATTCCTGCACTCCCTTCTTGCTCTGAAATCGCAGCACTGAGCACAGTGTAGGAGCTGCAGCACCATCAGCCATCTCAGAGCTCCCTTGCAGGACCGTGACCCCCACCACCCCAGCTCACTGCTGGCTGCCCAACTATTCTGCATTCGCATGAGGAAGCAAAGGATGGCTGGAACAAACTCTTTTTGGCAGTGACTGATATTTCCTCGTTAATGGCCAGTGGTGGTGTCCTCTGGGGGATGTCGCAGTCTGGAGGAGGGCAAGGTATCCTCCAGTCTAGCTGCCATTTGGTATTTATTAGTAGCACTGAACAACAGGGATAACTAAGTCCATCCTCTCTCTTGGGAGCCATTGGCATTACTTAAAATATCAAAACAATGAAACCAAAGCCAGGAGCAGACTTCTAGGGATATCATCCTTCTGAAAAACAGCACCGCAGTTAACCTCAAGCCTTGCAAATAACCTTCCACTCATACATCAACCTGTTTCAACAGACAGCCACCCTCATAGAATGTCCCTGAAAGCGATAATCTCTGGTTACTTCCAGCAGTAAAAGTGTCTAATGAAAGTGCCTTCTGCACTAGGGAGAGCTTGCAGAGACAATATCTTAAGGCTGGAATTAATCTACTTGGGAAGCTTTTGACCCACCACAAGGTGGTGAACAAATTGGCTTCTGAGGAGATGATGGTGTGTTGTGTCGCAGCAGCTTCTGTAAATACCTTTGGGTAGCAAACTGGAATGAGTCATCCCACTAGCCCCTGTGGGTTGGGACTTCAAACAGGAGCTGGCATTAGTGTAATAAGAACTACACTACACGTGTTCGTTTCCCACTCTGCTGCTCTGCTAACCAAAGTTCTCACGTCATTGAACAGAAGGGCAGGCCACATTAAGGACAGTACAGTGACAAGCCAAGTACAGTGGCTTTTATCACACCACTGACGACTCATGGGACACACACAAGACTTATCTGAGGTCCTTAATGGAAGAAGAGCAGTAACATCAGTTTGACTTCTCCCTAACTGAGGAACATAAGCCCTGTTTACACACACTTGGAGACTGTTGCACACTGTCAGTCATGGGTACAGTAAATGAAGTGCTGAGCTCTTTGGATGTTTCCCACTTGGATGGTGAGTGAAACACTTGCAACAGCACGGGCACAGCTGTGTCTGGCCACATTTCTCAACAAATGGGCTATCAACATGTAATTGTTCCAGCTTTGACCTGCTCACAGTGGCAGGCCTGTGCAGGGCATCAGGGTACCTGCTGATAACCAGCCATGGATGAATATCTCTGTGTATCACCATCTGGCGTAGCTGGAGTTGGCCCTAGCCATTTGTTACTTCAAAGGGAACCTCAGGAAAATGTGGATCCCTCTGTGTTTCGGTGATCCATCAAGAAAGATGAATTGACAAGCTGGGGGCATCTTGGCTACTGGTACAACAAAATAACCTCTGGGTTATTGGATTGACTGCTAAGACCATTACCCTTAGAAATAATTTTTGAAAGGTTTCTCTTTTTAAATGTCTGAAGCAGACAAAGCATTTTATTATCTTTGCTACTACTGCATTCACTGCATGAATCTGAGAAGTCATCTAAACTCTAGCTACACCCTTTTCTACACTGAGTAATTTGTGATAATTATGATACAGTGAAATGAAAAATGGAGTCGTTGAGATGTGATTCAATTTCAGGCCGCCGTGCAGGGCGCCATCCACACTATTTGAGTCTAATTGAAGATATTTACTTGGCTGCAGATGAAAAGGAAATGATAAGATGATAGTTTTAACGCAGATATTTCAAGAAGAAGTAGGGGGTAGGAATAGTTGAAGTTGGCATTCACTGCAGAGAAATATCTGTTAAATCTCAGCCTCAGTCTTTGCCAGTCTTGAACCAGTTGCTGCAACAGCAGCATCTTCTTGAGGGATGTTAATAGACATCATTAAAATACAAAGTAAATATTTACAAATGAAAATTTCATAAACAAGCACAATGTGATGCACATGCAAAAACTTGTTTTGGAGAAAGCAAAGAGGCATCACAGGCACAAAGCAGTAGCTAGTGCACGTGCATAGCTTCTGGAGCTTACCTTGAATGCAGAAACACTCATTTGCATAGTTAAATGTTGGCTTCCAAGGAGCACCTGGATTTGATGCAATTAACGATTCTGGTGGGCACTATCCCAATCACCCAAATATTCATGAGACAAATCCACAAAGTAACTGAACAGGCTTCGTAAAGGGTTTTCTTTAGAGTAAGTTTTATGCTCTCATTTACTATCATCTCATTTTAGAGCTTTTCTGGAGTTGTTTGGCCATGTCTATAGCAATTTAATGGACTCACAGAAGTTCTAAATACTCTTGTAGTTACTATTTTGAAATTCCATAGTAATCATGCACTTGCAGGAGTGTTGGGTTTCATGAGTGTTTGGTTCAGGAATTGACCCTAAGAGGGTCAGCAACCACTGTGTTATTTCTTCTTTGAGAAACATCAGGATTAAAGCAAAGCAGGAAGGTCCTTTTTTCCACAGTTCTTCTTGGTAGAAGACTTGGCCCTATCCCTGTCTGTACCAGGGTAGGAAGCCAGTGTCCAAGCAGGGACTGTACTTCATCCTGACTCTTCAGCACTCCAGATTATGCCACTCAGTCAGAGACTTCATCTTAAAAGTACGACAAATAAAATACTGACTACCTGCCACGCAATACTGGTTTTAAAACCCTCCACACAGACTCTCCAGCAAGCTGCAGTTGATGGTTGTAAAGAAACAATTTAAATTCTCAAAACCAAACTCTTCTCCACAGGTCTATCTTGCCTGGCAGAGGTCGTATCAGAGGAAATTATCTTTCAGAGAAGTGATTGCCAGCCACTGAAACAAGTTATAACGCATCATTCCTCTCTCCACACCCCTCTTCTCTGCAGGCACAATTACAGGGGCTTGATATTAAAGCTTGAAAGAGCTGAATGATGAAGATTTATTTGGTCTGAGCAATGGCTGCCATTTCACCAGCACACTCAGGCAGTGTAGATGTTGAGGTAAACAGTATATATTTCCAATCTACAGGAAAGTTAGTCAGTCAGAACCACAGGCTTCTCTGTAAAAGAGGACTGTTTATAAGCAAAACCAATCACGGTGCTTTGCGTGGTGTGAGGGGAATCTCTTAAAATCACAAATAGAAGCAAATATCATTCAGTGAACCTAGCAGCAAACTAAGTCCCCATTTATTCCTTAAAACCAAGTTGCCGTTGCAGGAGTTTTGGAATCCTGGCAGGACTGCCCAAATCTGTATGCAAAAGGCCCTGAACTGTAAACACGTTCTGGTCTGCCAAGTCTTCCCACCAAACCACCGTTTTTGATCCTGTCTGGGAGGATATTGGATCAACGTAGTGCTTTTCCAAAGGGAGCTCCAGGTCTCGTGTGGGTATTTCACAACAGCAGTATGCTGTCTGTATGTGTGAGATGACTAGCAAAACAAACACTATAATTTTGTGTTCCATCTTACACTTTAAGATGTTTGAAGGTATTTTTTCAGAAAGATGCCGTTTACTTTGTTGTATAGTACACATTCCATAAATTCAGAAATTTATTACATTTTTTTTTCCTCAGTGTTGATGCAATATTTTCATCTAAGAAGCTCTCTACTTCCTTGCCATCATCTATCCTGACCTCTGCACTTTCTGAGGTGTTTAGCCCAAATCAGGGTGAGTATTCCTGTTCTCCACTCAAGAAAAAAGTGATTACTTTTACCCTCTGGTTAAGCCAGAGGGCTTAGGGACATGACAGAGCTCTGTCTCCAGGATAAGCATGACTTTGTGATTACTTCATAGAAACACAGAATGGTTTGGGTTGGAAGGGATCTCAAAATTCCGACCTCCTGCCATGAGCAGTGTGGCCAACCACAAGATCAATCATAGAATCATAGAATCATTAAGGTTAGAAAAGACCACTAAGATCATCTAATCCAATATTGCTCAATAAACCATGTGCCTCGGTACTATATCTACCCTTTCCTTAAACACCTCCAGGGACGGTGACTCCACCGCTTCCCTGGGAAGCCTGTTCTAATGCATTATTACTCCTTCTGAGAAAAAAAAAATCCTGATATCCAACCTGAATCTCCCCTGGCACAACTTAAGGCCATTACATTTCATTCTATCACTATTACCTGGGAGAGGAGACCGACCCCCATATCACCACAGCCTCCTTTCAGGTCACTGTAGAGAGCAATAAGGTCTCCCCTAAGCCTCCCCTTCTCTAGACTGAACAATCCCAGTTCTCTCAGCTGCTCCCATAACACTTCTGTTCCAGACCCCTCACAGCTTTGTTGCCCCACTCTGGACACATTTGAGGATCCCAGGATCTCAGCGTCTTTCTTGTAGTGAGGGGCACAAAACTAAGCAGCCTCATCAGAGCTCAATACAGGGGGTCTTCAGGTCCCTGGTCTTCAGAGTCCTACAAGTTTTTTTTAAAATGCTTTAAATAAGGGAACCTTCTGGGAGGGAGCACAGAGGAGAAAATTGATTGACATTTCTCTTTTTCTTTTTTTGACCCACCAAGGTTGATTAAGTGATAATTAGGCTAGAGAATGTGCCAATAGTTACTGCTTCATCCTGCTCCTTTTCTCCCTCAGGACTTGTCACCACTGAATAAAGGGTAGAAATGATATTAGAAATGCCTGCAGTTTTGAAACCGTGTAAATTGAGAGGCTTGTGCTTTTCAATGTTTTATGGCTGATTTAAGGCAAATTAAATTTCCAGACTGATTCCACCCCCCCACCCCCCCACCCCAGAAATGAAAGGAGGTTGGATTACATCCTCTTTACCAGCAGTATCTAGACGGACCTTACTTTCCTCTGTATTTCTGTAGATTTTGTAGTGGAGGGGCACAGCTGTGCACCACATAGGGTGCAAAACAAAGACAAATGTCAGTGGATACCAGTTCTCATAGAGGATTTCTGGTGGATGATACAATACTACTTAAAACCACACAGTGTTTTTTAGTGTATCTACCTTTTGCTGAACAGCTGGGATTTCTGATCTGAAGGAGTTTCCAAATTTCAGCATTTTTGTTCTGATTCAGAAAAGTGAATTATTTTTTTTAAATCTCACAAAGAGAAAATTCCATTGAAGAAAATCCTCCTCTGGTTGGACAAGTATATGGTTTGGGAAAAATATGAAGACCTATTTAAAAATTCCCTAATCAATTTACTTGATTTCACAGTGAATTTCATTTTATTTTAACATTATTTACTTGTAATTGTTTCGTGAGGTTTTTAGCATTGGACTTCTAATGTTATGATTTCTTGTATGGAAAACTATTATCTAGGAAAAAAAAAATTACAGTAGTCAAAATATTAGGAAATGATCACAGTTGTTAATAATCATGATTAAATAAAAATCTTTACATTCTAGATGTTGGTGTCTTCTGTTGATTTGCAAAGAAGCAATTTGTTGCATTGGCCAGAGAAAAGTAAGCTTTGAGCACTACTTTGTGAGCTTGATTCTTTAATTAAAACATGAGTTAGGGGAGAGATAATGAATAATGTGAGTGCATCTGGTGGCAGCTGTATCCAGTTTCTGAGTATTTGCTTGCTACAGTTCCCCCATAGCTTAGATGAAGTCATAAATTCCTAGGCCATTTTTAACCTGGACTTTTCAGGTAAACTATGAAAAAAGAAAAAAAAAAGATAAATCCTCCATAGCTTCTAGGAGGGAAGAGCAGTAGAACGGCAAACAGAATAGAATATGAACCAAAGATCTGATACAATTTGGGCAAATGTTCGATGGAAGTGGCTACTGCATTTATGTGACTCTGTTAGAAAACATGGTGAACTCAGTGCTCATTAAATTGATCATTGTTTTTATACACTTTTGGTTGATGATCAACCCTGAAGCAGATTATACTCCGACAGACAAAGATTGTTTCTAATCTTGCTACTGAAATGGCAATACTCTAATGCCAACTGCTTCCCTCTACCTTGGATTACACTGACAGTCCTCCTCAAGGGGAATAAGAGTTAATGCAATCATATTTAAAGACTTCAGCCTATATTCATGTAGGTGAGGGCTGTATTCACACACTGCACGCTCAGAAACTTGGTAAACCAGACCAAAAGCCTGTACTCAATCTGGTATCAGGGAGTTGTCTCCTCTTTACTCATGATTTCCTGTTGGTTTTGTGCCTTCAGTTTCCAATGACCATCTTCAAGCTAGCTTTTGGCTGTATGCAACATTTCCCATGAATAGCAGGGCTGAGACTCATCTCACCTGGTTTCTGATGTTTGCAGTGCAGGCATTTATTTCCAGTGTCACAAGTGGGTTTTCTTACAGATGATAGAGAAAGCCATACATTTAGTCTTATCCTGGCCAAAGATCTAAAGTATGTCAGATGGATAGTAGGGGAGCTGATTCCTCTAAGGTGACTGCCCTCTCCTGCTTGCATGTCCATTACCCTGCTCTTAATGCATTTTTCCCTGAATAACAAATGCAAACCATGGCATGTATATGCTACCTGCCCATCCCCCAGATAAGAGGTGGGTTGTATGGCCACAGCTACTGAGCCTTGGATGATATGTCAGACTGTCAGATTTCACATTATTTGGGGTCTTCTCGTATGTCTGATTCAGTCTTTCATGCATCAGGTAGAAATACAACCCACAAACCCCCTGAGCTTGGTGCTTGCTGCTGGCTGCAGACTAGCAGGCTAGGTGAGAGGTGAGGTGGGACCATGGTGCTTTAGGAGCCCTGTAAAAGTGCCTCCAGCGACCACAAGGTATGCACAGCACTCATTGCCACTGTTTTCTTTACTTCACAGTGATAAGGACAATGCTTGTAACCTGAGAGACCATCAGGAGTCATTTTCATTCTTTCAACTATGAATTCCAAAGTCAAGCTTTTGTCATGCTAACATGTGAAGAATAGGACCAAGAGGCACTCTTCAGTTATTGTAGCTCTTGGCTTACCCCTGGGAGATGCAGAACTGCATTATTCATCTGTTGGTTCTTCAGAGTAAGAAGAACGTGTTTTCAAAATCAAAACTCAACATACGTTTACGGTAACAATGCTGAGATTCCTGAGATAGTTCTGTGCTAATGCCCTGGCCTCCTCCCTTATAAACCTTGCTAAGGTGGCTTTTGACCTCCAGCTGGCTGCCAAGTGGGCATCTATTCCAGCAGCAGAGTTGAGCTGGAAAATGAACCTAGGGCACAACTCAGGGCAGAGCACCTGTGGAATGCAAAAGGAATCTAAGCATTTAATTCCTTGATTGCTCTTTGGAAAATCCCTGCCTTGCTGCCCTCAGTAACTTCAGCACATAAGCTCAAGCAGCCAACATAGCCTGGAACAGTTACGAGAGTGCATGCTCATGGAGAATTTCTCTTTGCAACCACTTTGTCATGCAGTGGAGATGCTGTTCCAGGGACCTGCTGTTTTCTTGGCAAATCCACAGTGCCACAGCACTCAGAACCTGGTTAAAAAAATAAGAAACAATAACAACAAAAAACTGCAACCCTAATAGAGAGGGAGGGATACAATCAATGTAATGCAGCATAAAATGTTCATGGCCATCTTAGCAAGCATGGCATGTTGGACTGTGATCCCTCCTGAGGACACCCTTCTCTGTGAGTCTTTCCCTCTCTAACCATGTACATGAGGCTGCTTCTACATCCCACAGGGACCTCCCAATGGCAGTTCATAGCGTCTTGACGTTGTATCTAGGATCACTAGACTGTATATACAACCTACTGTCAGGATCTATCATAGATGTTGACATGGAAGGAGGCAGGCACCTCACTTTGAGGAGCACATTCATGTTGGATGAACCCATGCTCAGTATGTATGAATATTTAGCTCACAGGACTGAAGCTTATCATAGAATCATAGAATCATAGAATGGTTAGGGTTGGAAGGGACCTTTAAGATCACCTAGTTCCAACCCCCTACTATAGGTAGGGATACCTCCCTCTAGACCAGGTTGCTAAAAGCCCCTTATGGACTGTTGCATTTATAACTGAAGTAATCTCCATACATCAAAGGAGGCAAGTGTAGTTAAAATATCCTGAGCAAAAATGAGATCTTTCTGCTCATGTCAACGACATCCTCCAGCACCACAGATACAAGATTTTTCAAACTTACATGGCCCCAGGATATCTTAGATTTACTCTCAGCACCAGCTCCAGAGTATGAAACCGGCACCATACCCCATTAGTGAAGGCGAACCATTTCTCATCCAGCTCCTGTATGGTTTGCATGGCTTCTCAAACAGTTTCTCTAAAGAAAAAGAAACTCTTCTAGAAACAAGCAACTCCAGTGTCAGCTGATGCTTAACTAGCACACAGAGAGATGCTAATGACTTCCAGCAGTGAGACGGGTCAAACTCAAAAATCCCCTAAATTTCCTGACCTAAATGAGACCAATCACATCATGGATGGGAATTTTATCACCCTTAGCACCCCAAAATAACAATTATTGTTGTGTCTGGGACTAGTAAAGTGACATAGCCATAGAAGCAGTCTTTATTTTCTATATTAATTATGATTGTCAGGATGTGTTTCATAGCAGATATCTTATTTATTGAATAGAAAGGCTTCACAATGAGCCTGGAGTATGACTTCACCAGATGTAAAGCATTTTACCCTAATGAAGGCTAATGACTTGCTCAGCCAAGTCATTATCAGCAATATCTGTTTGCTACCAGGACGCGAGAGAACAGCCTTTGCTCACCAAAAGAGTCATCAGCATCTCTGGAGAGCCGAAGGCAGACACTAGCCTTGGGGCAGGAGTGTGGAAAATGTTTCCTGGGTAAATTAATACCGATAATCCCGAGAGTGAAGGGTAACTCGAAGAGAAGCCCGGGGGACACAAGGAGAAGGAAGCAAATGAACTGAGGTTTTCTTTTGGAAAAGAGCATTAAAGACATGAAGCTTAGTTAAAAAGTGCATCCCTAAGCGTGGATGATCAGCTCATTAGGTGATAGTGAGAGTGACACAAGTCTTGTAGGAGCTGATCTCAAGATAATTCACTAAGTGCCTGCGCTTTTTGTCTTCATTCCTTATCTCTAGGTTGTTTCAGTGTTTTTCCTGAGTTTAGGCTCTGCAAATAAGCACAAGTATCTTGCTATGTGTTAGGCTCTTGGTAAGGATGATGAGAATGTGTCTGAGTTACCTGGCAAACAGTGAGCTATTCCCCATTGCCTGGCTGTTGTAATCCTTAACCCCTAACACTTGTGCTCCATCTGTGTGCTGAGGGTCATTTCTCTGGGCATTTGGAAAGAATAAGAGGGCTGCCCTGCGTGAAAGCAGAGACTGCTTTAGGAATGAGGAGGAGGATCTGTTTGGCAGAAAAATTTTCCAATGACCTGCACTGGCCAGGAAAGTGCATAGCTCTCCAGCAAGACAGTGGGAGAGAGCATCCAAATCCCTGGGGACGTAGAAATAGGCATATGTTAGCAAATAGGATATTACATTTCAAGTAATAAGACTCCAATGAAATGAGTAATCATGTAAAAGTAGAAGACTGGCTGATTTCCTCTCTCTACAGCAATTTTACAGACAGCTACTCTGCATGATGCCATGTGTTAGCTCATCAAGTGCATGACATCTTCAAGATAGGCACGACTTTCTAAATCTGTGAGAATACATCTAAATAAAAATTCTCTTATTTTCAGGCATGAGGAATGCATGCAATGTACATGCAAATGCTCCTGAAGAATCCAGCAGTTCATACCTGTGTTGTTTGTGCACAGACACAACCTGCTGTTGTATTGACATTGCAATCCCAGATGGCTAAACTTCAGCCCAGTCCTAGTCCCTTTCCACCTCTTTTGGCAGGAACACATCAATACATGTCACATCAAGTTGTTCCACACGATGTAACCCATGACAGTAAAGCTGCCCCATCCCAACTATGGTACATCTGCCTGGGATGAACGAGCGCTCTATTCATCACATTCCCAGATGAGAGATCGGGAACAGTCCTTGTTCTGAAAGCTAACTTACAGTTCGATAAAAATCAAATAAGAGCAAAACGGAGAATTGCCAGTTCAGGAGAGCAAATCTGCAAGGCTTTCTATGACTTTACTATTAATAAACGGGATTGTAGCAAAGCAGTATAACCCATCGATTTCTCCTACTCATGTCTACAGTGTGAGTAGCAACTTGTGCTCAAAGGGCAAACCAGGGGAAAGCCATCCCCTCATGCAGACATCTTCTTGTGACCCCGTGCTGTCTGTACTGTACTTCTTGTGTATTTGTCCTGGCCAAAAATATGAAGAACTTAATGTGATCCATTCTTAGCAACCCAAGCTATGCAAATCTAATGCTGTTCAGTGGCAATATTTAGTACAGTGACCTGAAAACCTAATCTCCATTTGTCAGTTCATTAAGTAAGTGTTGGTTAGAATTTTTTTCTCTGCTTATGATGCAGTTTCTTTAACCCAGGAGATGAATTGTTATGTGGTTAAGGGACCTGCCTTGGAGAAGGGAGATGAGACATTTGCCAGCTCTCCCATAGACAGGTGATATGCAATTAACTGAATGATTTTAGCACCTCAGTGCTTCAGGTCTTTTATTTATTCAGAGATAGATAGTGTTTCTGCCTTCCTATCTCACAAGGAATTGTGTAGGATACAAGGAACACCTGCAATAGCCTCTGATGATTTCAGCTACTATAGAACTCTATTAATGGACCTCTTTAACTTTGACTCAGTGGAATGAATGAAGGTATGAAGTGCGTGTTCCAGGCTCTAAGCTATACGTAAGGTCTATATTAAAGCCTCTGTGAAGGTCTTGCCTGCTTACATTCTCACTGCAGAACTACTGAAGGTTAATGAGCTTTTCTCTAGCATAGCTGTCCTGACAAACACTGAGAGATGCCAGCTGCCTGCCTCTGTGTCTCCAGTGACCAGCCTCACCCCCAAAGCTTGTGGAAGTTTCCCCAAGACCTTTTGCAATTCAGGGATGCTCACAGTGAAACTCCACACCTAAACACAGCAGTGCTTTGGAGAGTAGGTTTCAAATCCACGTCTGCAGAAAGTAACCGGTCTTGTCTTCTTCAGAGGCAACAGAAATACCACAGGAAGTTCAATACTGCCTGCAGTCCTTGCATCTCACTCTCACTGCAGTGCAGTTCATCACTGGAACACATGCCATCTTGGAGTAAGTGGGTGTGAGCATTTGCGGCTCCTAGGCACCTGTTGGTTTCAATGTCAGAACCAGAAAAGTCTTATTAAAAGATATGCAGTAGTCCATTTATTTTGGTCAAGAGTTTTCAGCTGTACAGTATGATTTGCCTGTGGGTGACAGATTATACCAGATGGTTCCTTACCCATCCTTAGACTTTCAGCACTGCAGACCGCAGCCTTATCTTGCTTGTTTCACAGCTCACCCTCTTGCACCAGAAAAAGTTTGCTTTATTTTTCGGTAATTAACCTTTTCTCTTGCCAGCAGTGGATGAAGTGCAGGGCTTCCTAATTGGTTTGTTGTTGTCTCTGACCACTATTCACCCTCATGAGTGCATTCTATCATTGTTAGGGCTGGAGTCTCAGCCTGAATCCATGAGACAGAGCTGCCTTATCATTTACTGTGAGTAGGAATGCAGCAGAAATCAATGAAATGAATGATTATTATTACCCAGAACTGACTTGAATTCAGATGCTGAATGATGTGACCAAATGAACTTTTAAGATGACAGAGGTGCAGAGTGGCTGAGTAACACTAAGTTACACTTGAAAGCACACGTCTCATCTGGAAGTGAAAGTTGACTGTAACTAGTTTTTCGCCACCTAGTAAGCAGAAAAAAAAATGTGACAAATTTTACTGATCAGTGAGCTTCTCAGGATACAGGGTGGCTAATGCAGCACCTACATATTGAAGTAAAGGGCAATGCCCAAGTCTTCAAGTAAAGCCAAGGAGATAAGCCATATCCTGGGGACATCCTGTCCTATGAGTCTTATAACAAGCAGGCCTAAGAAACCAATGTAAAATACTACACCAGATAGGAAAGTGAGCAGCTACATGGCCACCCCTCCATTACCTCTGAGCCTTGCCCTCTTTGTCTGGCTCCATCTCAATGACAACACATGGTGACAGGGATCAACCATGCAAATGAGAAGTGGGAGAGAGGTCCTGCCTTCAGCCTCTGCCTGCTCAGCCCTGGCCAAGTCTAGGCTTTCCTGAACAGTCCAGAAGCACAACTGCCTACACTGAGTAATTGTGTTTTGTTGTGGCTGTTATAAAACACACTGGAAACATGCATGGCTAGAAGGGCACATTAAACTCCTGTGTCTCAGTGTGCATTTCTTTTTTTCTGTTTTGTTTTGATTTTATAGGCCAAAGGAGGCATTCCAATGAGGAGCTGTTGCTCTCTCAGAGTTTCCTGTGTTCTTCAAGGGGCTTCAGGCATGTGTATCAGGGAGGGAGAGAGCTCAGGGCTGCAGTGTGTCAAAGGGAGGGTGCTGGTGTAGTTAAGCCACCTTAGATGGCCGCCCAGTTTAACAGCCTCTCTCTCCAGACTTGCACTTTTCCTTAGGAACATAATGCCTTAGAATAGAGAAGAAAGAAGAACCTTTTCCAGTGGCTTGTGAATATGGGGCTAATCTCTAGGGGAGCATTTGGTGTCAGGGCAATACCCAGTGAGAAATTGCAGTCTTTCTTACAGCAGTGCTGGGATGTTTTATCTGTCAGAGTCACATTCCCATTGCTACTTGTGGGACAAGTTCACTGTATTGCCCAGGGCTCACAGCTATCTGAGTGGGTTATCTCTTTGTAATTGGTAGAAGTACTTAGAGCCTGATGCTGGATGAAGCCCCTAGGAGCTGCCTGAGCTGACACAAGTGTTGCACACTCTTTATGTACCTCAAGATTTGCAGGATCAGTCCCTGGGTCTATGGACAGGTCCCATTTCCCCTTTGTTGGGTTCCTCTTTGTGCAGCCCTGCAATCAGGAGCTGATCAAGGAAGGCAGTGTGATACATCAGGTTTCATTATCATCGTGGTTCCCAGTAAAGAATGAGGGCTGAGCAGTCTTCTGGTTCTCACAGTTTTCAGCTTTCCTTTGCCTTTGTTCATGAAGCAGTGTTTAAAATGTTGCTACCACTCTCCCCTGAAAATAAGAGAAGTCTGTGACTCCAGCAGGAGGCATAAGGTATTTTGTTTATTCAGGGAAAGATAGCAATCGTGAAAGTTAGGCTAGATTTAAAAGCCTTGGACTTCATTAGGGAAATGGACTTCAGTTTAATAGGAAAGAGGAGGAGGGGTGGAAGGGTTGAGGAGAACAAGAAGGAAATTTCAAACAAAAATGTTCCAAGACCTCTTATTCATGAGTTTAGCTTTTGCCTGTTGAGCTTAAACAACTTTCCATTAACATTCCTTATGGAGTGCTGCAAATGGAAAAAGCAAATAAACATTAGTCTGTGGCCTGATGTGTTGTCAGTGATGCTGTTCATGATTTTTTTTTTTTTTTTGCTCTGTCAGTGAGAGGGAAGGTGCCAGCAGTGCTGCTAGTTGCCAGCCTGGTCAGATTCCATGCTGTTTCCTTGTACAAAGCAGGCATGAGAAAAAGGCTTCATCTCACCTTCACTCACCTGCTGATATAGGGACAGACGTGAGGGCTTAAAATGCACCCTACTAAAATTAGTGGTTGTCAAAGGTGAACCTTCTGCCATCACTTCCTGCGTTACCTTTCCTAAACTGGTCAATCTCTGTTTTAAAATGTCAGTGGGATTTTTCAGTGGGATTTTCTGTAGTCTGCCATTCTCATCTAAAAACATCATGGCTGTAATGAGCAAAAACATCTCTTTAATTTCCTGTCTGCTTTTTATTGACCTACTTGTTCTTAGTCAGGATTCTCAATAGTGGTTCATCTCTCTTCTCTCTCCAGCCCCCACCATCCCTATCGTTTTTGCTCCCTCTTCATCCTCACTGGCTAGAAATACGTAGACATCAGATATACAGCCTTTCAAGACTTCATATTGAACAAACTAAGGTCTCCTACTCCTTTCTTAAATGAATGTCTCACCATACCCAGCTCCCTAGCAGGATTCAGCAGAGTCATTTCATTAAGTGCTTTACCCACTGTTCTCATAAATACTTTGATTCTATATCTCTATACATTCATCCAACCATTAATGTTGCTTTTTCCATTGATACGTCTTCCCGTGCTTTGCTTTCCTCTTGCAGTCTGCTCATGACTGCATGCAGGAAAGACACTTCCAGTCTTACTCGTTGTTTCTTTTTTCTTCACAGAAAAAAATAAAAAGCTGACGGTGAGTTCTTATGTGGAAAACATCAGTTTCTAAGAACAACCCATCCCCAGGGGTGCTAAAGGTCAAGTTGGACAGGGCCGTGGGCAACCAGATATTGTGCCTCATTTAGTGATTGGCAACCCTGCCCACGACTTGGGGGTTGGAACTAAATGATCCTTAATGCCTCTTCCAACCCAAGCCATTCTATGAGATCTCTCTCAAGGGACATTTTGTTCTAAGCCACTTTTTCTTCAGTTTCCTTTTTGTCTTTGTGCACAGACCAGAAGAATTCCACTATAGGGCACTTGAGGGTGTTTGAGCTCTTTTCCACCATGGCTGAACTATGACAGTCCTCAATCTCCAGGCAAAAAGGATTTTCAGCATCATGTACTGGTCTAACTTCTAGTTTCATACAAGCTCCACCATAGGCTAAAACCTGTGCAAAACTCTTCTCACTAGACAGCTTTACTGAAGAGCGTATGTCTGATTAAATTCAATGACAAATGTTTTGAGGAAGCAGGGGAGAAGGTCACCCACTTTATCTTCATACTTTTCCAGTGTCAGGCTCTGTGGCTCTATGAAGGGACCTCTTGTCCAAGCTAAGAGTGGGAACATCATGTCAGGGCTGGATGGAGTCAGCTACATGCTATAGTATTACTTGGATGCAGAACATATCCTACCATGGGGTGAGGCCAGCACACCTGGGGCCTATATAAAAGTAAGTCATCAAGTCTCAGATGGTCTTTCCATATGTCTTCTCAAATGTCATCACACAGCTGATCCCATACAGGCCAGCACATCTTTCTATACTGTTGTGATTTTCAGTCAACTTTTTATTCCAAGGTACGAACGTGTTGTTGGTATTCTCTGATGGGCTCACTCAGAACATTTCCCCTGATAAAACTCTTGCTTTAGGTTCAGGACATAAGAAGCAAAGAACCAGTTAATCTCTCTGTTTTATTGTTTTTCATTGTTTGTTTATTTGGTTTTGTTTTTTTTTGTGTGTGTGGGTTTTGTTGTTGTTTTTTGGTTTTTTGTTTTGTTTTGTTTTGTTTTTGTTTGTTTGTTTTTTGTGGTCACACAAAGAAGCTCAGTGTAGTGAAAGGCGTCCCTCCCTGTGGCAGGGGGTTGCACCTAGACAATCTTTAAAGGTCTTTTCCAACCCAAACCATTCTGTGACTCCATTATTCTATTAAGCCAGAACACTTGACAAGTAAATACATGTTCACCTTTGTTAGAAATTATTATACTTTGCACTTGAAATGCCTACCATGCTTCATATAGCAAAGTTTCAATTTGAGTTGCTTCTATCCAGTGAGGAACTATAACTACTTTTAATTGGAGGTGGAAATCTGCTCCAGATGTAATAATTTTGGCATATGAATGTAGGTGTCTTCCTGAGAACAAATTTACAAAGCTGCCAGTGGATAGTGGATAGGAACTTGATTCAGTTGCTTAAGTGTAGGTATTTGATACCATTTGTGCTGCCAGAGGTCATCCGAGACATCTGCAGTAAGCTTGTAGGTACAACACAGTACCTACAAGACAGCCACATCTTCCTAGAAAAGCATCTTGAAAGTAGGTGGAATCCTAATGGGCATCTCCGCTCTCCCTGGATGCCTATGTTTCAGTGACAGAATCAGAGTAAGAGAGTGCAGAGCTGTTCAGACGAATTACACCAGGCAACTACACCTGGTTGTTGCACTGATGACAGCAGGATCTCTGGCACCCATTTTCTAGCTCATATGTGCATCTCATATGCACCTAAATAACCCATGCCTGGAGCTGAATGTCAGTGTCGTGCTTAATTTACAACAGAGGATTCTGAGGAGGTGGTTCAGAGCACCCATTAAGTGGGCAGGGAATCTCTGCTGCTGAAATCAGACGCTTCCAGCAAGATGATATTTCTATGGGGGAGTTAATGAGAAGAGGAGGAAGATCAAGAAGAAAGGAGGAATGGAGCTTTTGTATGGGCTCTTGGATTATTACAAAACAGCTGGTCATGACAAATATTTGTGAGTGATGGATCGTGAGTCAGATATATTTCAGCTAAAAGGCAGTATAGACACAGGTAAGCTGGCAAGTAAGATTTTGGGTTGTTTTTGGTTTTGTTCTTTTTTTTTTTTTTTTTAATTTCAAATGAAAAAGTTTTGATGAATTGTAGGAACTTATTTACAAAGATAGCTGATCTCAGGATATGAATGTGTTTGGGATGAATTTTAACCGAAGCTACAGAAAGTATTTTAGACTTTTATTTCAAGAAAAAGGAGAGAAAAACAAGTAGAGGGGACTATAGACATAGCAGGATTGAATAACGTAACGGTAAAGGATCCTAGGAAGAAAAAAGGAACGGAGAAAGAAGAATGGAAAAATGGATACAAGGAAGCTCTCTTAAAAGGGTAAAAAGCAAGAATTTTCAAAGCTCCAGGTGAATTACAGCACAGTTGCAGTTCAAAATTTGTGAGAAAAAGATGAAGGGTTTGTTGGGTGTATCAAAATGAAGAAATAAGGAAGTTGAGCATGATGGGGTGGAAATTCAAGATACTGAAATAACTTTGTTTCCAAAGCTAAGCAAATGAGTTGCCTCTGTTTTCAAGAATGTGGGAAGAAAGGCAGTGGTTAATGAAAATGAAGTTATCTACATGGAACTCAGGTGCTTATGAAATGATGACCAGATAATCCCCATCAAAGGGCTTTGAAAGAATTGACAAATTACACCAGGACCAGCAGTAAAACTTTTTCAATAAAATTCCCAACTTAAAGATGATATTACAGAAACAGACAACAACAAAGTTAATACCTATGTTTTAGAATTGTGAAAAACATGACACGGGAAGCTGTAGGCATGTTAATTTGATCTTCATCCACTTCAGGTCCCAGAATGAAATAAATAGATGTGGATAACATGTAAATGATATAAATGCATTTTACCAGCCTAAACTGGCCCCTCCTTAATAGGATATCTCTTTTTCTGAGACAGAGGAAATTAAGTCAATAATACCTATCTGAACTTAAGTGGGATATCTGAGAGAGAGCTACATGGGCAATTATTGTGTGACTTGAAGCAGGGAGTTAGCAGGCGAAATGTTACAGGGAAGTGGATAACAATAAGATGAAAATTGGGTTAGCATTGAAAGTAGAGGTATTATAAGGAAGGCACTCTCTCTGATTTGGCTGGTGATTTAAATAATTTTGCCAATGCTGAGGGGATTCAGAGTGTTTTATTGAAATGGGAAAGAATTCAAGAATACTTAAGCTCCAATAAGAGGGGTTTCTGCTTAGAACCTTTCTGAAGTGAACAGCTAAGGGAAAAAAAAACAACACAAACTGGTAACTAGAAACCACTGAAGTGAAGAAGCCATGAAAAAGACAAATGTGATTTTAGAATTACTGAAAGATACATCAACAAAATATTGAAAAGGAAGTATGCTATTATAAAAGACATCAGTGAAATTTTAAGTGCAGTATCTCAATTAGCTGTAAGGAAGAGATTTTTAGCTTAGTTAAAGACAGATGACTAGGATGTCTTACAGCACATTAGACTTGTTTGTTCAACCAAAGGTGGTGTCACTTCCCCAGTTTTCTTCATGTGACCCAAATTCACCTCTCCACACACATCCCCTTGCCAGAACAAGCACTACCTTGTGAGAGCTGCTCACCTTTGTCCTGCATTTGCTTTGTGCACAGTTTTATATCCTGCTTATCGTCTGTGACCTGGCTGGGTAGTGGTAATCATAGCTGTGGAGTGATTCTACAAGTACACATCATAACTGTGACTGCAGTGAAAGTTATTTAAAAAGTGTCCCTGCCTCCCTTATTCATTGCATTACAAGGGTGGGGGTGCAGATTACAGTACAACTGAAGCATGCAAGCAGCTCTGGGCTTGGCTATCACTTCAGGCTTTTGCCCTTCTCTTTTTCTCTTGTTTAGCCATCATACCCTTCATATTACACTGCAGGAGAAAAGAAAATCCACCTTGGCAATCCATCTTGCATACTGTTTGACTAAATGGCATGTCACCACAAAGCCATCCTAAAATCTTTGCTACCAAATCTAAGTGGGTGAATCTAAGTTTTGATAGTGGTTCCTGAATGATTTCATAGTAAAAAAAAAGAGATGAAAGATGTTTCCAGGCTTTAGACCTTAAATTGAGACTCTTGAGGCTAGGCTAGAAACAGCTATGAAATCACTGTAGATGAAATTAATGGCTGGCACAGAATTTGGTGTAAAGGTAGATTACAGGATATTAATCTACGGAAATCTGGCTCTCCCAGTACACCAGGCTTCCTAAAACAATAAGCACTGAAATTGAAGCCAGGAGCAAAAGCTAAGCTACAAGCAACTTGGGCCCCACCTAAGAAATGGAGAACTATCTCTTGGAGGCTGAGATGAGTTCCCATTGCCAGTGTGTGGTAAAGAGAGCTAAAAACATAATTCTTACTTGTATAAACAGGTGGGTGATGAGTAAGGAACATGATTTCCCCTGGAGAAAGTATATCTAGTGCTGGCAGACATAATTTCAGAGTGGATGTCAAAAGGGAGAAGACAATAAAGCAATAAAAAATGACTTAAGAGTTGGGAAATATGCCTGCAAATGGCTGAGAGAGCTCACATTTGGTTAGTTTAGCAAAGAAAGGACTAGGAAGTGACTGTATTAGAATGTGCAATTGCATGGAGGGAAAATGCCCAGATACTGGACGGTGTTTCTATCTATATGTGACATGAGATCAAAGGAGATACTCAAAAAATGCAAGTCCCTGGCTCAGGCACCAAAGTATATGGTTGACCTGGCAAATGTGGTACAAAGGTGAACTGACTATATGATCTGATGGTTCTTCAGGAGCCTAAATTCTGTGAAACTTTGAATGGTACTGCAAAGGTCTTTCTCATGCATGGTTCCAGTCCATCATCAGAAGACATAGCAAAAGTCTTCTGGAAGGCTTTCCACTGATTGTTGTAGCTGTAGGCCAAGGCCACACGCAAGGGAAGCAATAACTGCTTAGAGAAGTATTAAATATCAGTAATGGCCAGAAAAGGATCTGTGCTTGTAGAGCTGTGAGATTCAGAACATAAAATGTAGATCAATGCTATTTTTCCAGTCAAGGAAAACTAGGAAAATCTCACCTCACCTGTGGCAACACTTGGAGGGACAGGTGTAGTGCTGGGACTCTGCTGACAAGACAGTGAGCAACTCTGAGAGAATTAGCTCTTCAGGTTAATTTTCTGGCAGGAGGATTAGGACCAATCTCTTTTTACATTACCTTTGATCTGTGATTTTTTTCTTCTTATCTTTTTCCTAAAGGCTTAAGTCTCTGTGCTGCCATTTCCTCAGGTGATACCTTATGGACTGTTGTGCTGCACTGCTGGGGAGATGTGCTTACCCTCTCAGCCCTTGCACAAAGCCCGAAGGTCAAAGCGGTTATGAGCTCCTCACTGGGACTGACTTGCTAATTATCAACTTCAATTTCATGCACTGTTTTTATCCATTTAACTTCTTAAAGAAAGGCTTTCATGCCATATTTCAACAGAAAATTCCAGTTCACGCTCGCCAGCTCCTCAAATCTCCTTTGCCGTAGGAGGGGAGATGCGTTTCTCAGAAGGCTGAGACCCCTGTGCTGAGCTTTTACAGTTTCTGTTAGGCATTGCAACAATGAGAGTACAGAGCATCTTTCACAGTTTTAAAACCTACCTATCGTATGTTCCTCTGTTTACTTTAGGTACTTCTATCTACTACAATACATATGTGTTGCCTCTTGTTTTACAGAAAAAGATGAAGATGTGAAGTAAGTGCATTTTTCTCCATCAAAGCCCCACACTACAGTGGGACATGAAGGGAGAAATGTCATGTAGCCTTTGCCTTGGTCAGTGGAGGAGGATGGATGTGGCTCTGGGCAGCCTGGTCTGGTGGCTTGTGACCCTGCACATAGCAGGGGGGTTGAAACTAGATGATCATTCTGGTCCTTTTCAACACAGGCCATTCTATGATTCTATGATTCTATTCTATGATTCTATGATTCTATGAAGATGACAACGGAGAATGCCATCTGGAGGTCTCTCACTCTCCACAGCCGTTGTAGACACTGTAAGCCACTGTGTTCTTAAAAATACATGCCAAATTTAGGCTACTTCTCTGAGTGTCAGAGGTAAGGTGGCGGTTCATCCAAGGATGTGGACAGAGACATCATTCAAAACCTAGTGCAAGCCCACCCAATGAATTGCACTAAAGTAACTTAAGATTTGCCTCTTTGGAGAGCATCTTTCTTAACCCATCCATATGAGAAGGCAGCCTGATTAATATCTAGATGCTTTACCCCTGTTTTCTGGGCACTCAAAAGCAAGTAATCTGATTGTATATAGTACTTTGTTGAACATGACCAAAAGATATTGTGGATAGCCTCTGTGTGTCAGTGATCACCACATTGTCTGGCTGACCCTTGTTTTCCTCCATTATGTCATCAGAATGATTATTTTCCTCCATTCTACCTCAAGATATATTTCAGATCTAGTCTATCCCAGCTGAAACAGCTCAGATTGATCTGTCAGCAAGCATCCAGAAGATTTCACTACAGCAGAAGTTTAATTCTTAACATCAAGTACCTGAACTAACCCTTTCTTCCTCTTTTTGCATAGTACAACACCCCAAAATACCATCTTCATCCATGCCCTTACCATAGCACTGTTGAAGGAGCCTTTATCAACAGTGATGTCATCACTTGATGGTGGAAAGTTTTCCACATCCTCATTCCCTGGGAAGACAAGGTGACACTGGTTGAGGCTTGTCTGAACCAGTTTTGTGTATGGAACTTCTTGAAATCAAGGACATGAAGGGGCAGAGAGGTTCCTGGGCTCTCAGTCCAGGTCTCACTGGTGGGAAAGACCAGGGAGCTCTGGTCAGTGGTGCAGAAGCATCAGGAGGCTGAGATGTCCCAGTGCCCAGAGATTCACCTGGGGTGAATCTGTCTGTGCCTGCACATGTGGCACTATGGAACTGCCTCTCTCTGGTGGTTGCTCTTTTCTTTACTGAGGGTTCTTCCCAAGGAAACTTCAAACAGAAGCCATCAAGAATTTGGCCTTTCCTGTCCCTCACTAAGAGAAAAGAGTTAGGAAGCACAGACAGATGAATTACCTCAGTATCAAAGCCCCTATGGTTTCTTATTTTTTTAAACAGAAACTCCAGACTCCGGAAGCTTTAGTAAAGCCTCCTATTTTGACATCATTTCAAAGCTGAAGTATGAGTCCTAGGGCTTACCTATGACCTAACTGCTCAAAAGTGCAATTTCGTTTCTCTTAAAATTCAGACTAAACAGTTTCAAGCCTCCAGAGAATTTACCTAAGCTTTCCCAGGCTCTGAATTAATCAAGTTTTAAAAAGGTAAATAATTTTCACTAAAATGGCTTCCCACCCTGTTGCCTGAAAGAGAGGTGTTACCGTTAACAGAGACAGCTGAAAGCAGAGATGTAACTGCCTCTGGATAATAACTCTCTGGAATCCCACAGAGTGCCTTCCCCCTCCCCCGTTGAGTAATGCTGCTTGAGAGTCTATTGCTTTCTCATCCTCTGTGTATACTGCTGAGGAATTGAAGATGAAGGAAAGGCAAAGTGTGATGAACTGCACTTGAAGGCGACGTCTAAAAACTGCAGTCAATCTGCTGCCTTCCACCTTCCGCCCAGATTTGCAAAGGGTTAATGAAACCAGAGTCAATCACAGCCATCCTCCAGGGTGGAGTGCGTGTCAGTGTGCTGCAGTGCAGAGGCTGTGGCCTGTGAGAGAAAGGGCTGAGGCTTTAACTGCCACCAGAAAACCTCCCAGCAAAAAAAAACAACACAGAAGGTGAGAGATTAAACTCTGACAGCAGTGACTCGCAGCCATGTCTCAATAAGGAAGGCAGATTGTCTGGCCAGCATGCTATTCAGAGGTGATACCGAGTATTGATTTATTTCCAAGAAACCCTAATTACATTGTTCAAAGTCTTGGAAGAGAAGGATGGCCTTGGACTTATCAGCAATGTGAGACAAGGCAGTAGATAGCAAAAACCCATCAGTGATCCTGAGCTGTTTTAATACATTTCTTGATGTGTTTCTCAGAAGACAATCATCAATAGATATGCTCATTTAATCTAACTAACCAGCGCTGTATGCTGGCATCAGCTTGTTCCATTACCTCTCGCATTGTTGAGGCTTTATGCTTCACTTATCTGAACAGATGAGCAGATAACCAGAGCATCCTTCAGATTTTTATGGTATTTTGAATTAGTGATGCAAATCTAATTTTGCTGAAACAGACCTAGACTCCATTACCGAAGGAGTAGTTTCTATTTGGATTAACAAGGCTGCATTGTGTCACTGCCTGATATAAGGTGCAGAAGTGCCCAATTTATCAGAGTATTAAATGCGAGAGCCTGTTGTGGTTTCTCTCGAGCCTACAGAATGAACATTTGCAGATCTGCAGCTGAACTCCCTTCATCAAGCACCTCATTACCTTGGCAAAGAGAAAGGAAATAGAAACTTAAATACTTCGGGAATATACTAGTTATACATTAACCCATGGCTCTTTAGCTTTAGGAATAGGACAAGCATCACAGTGTTCTTTTGTTTAATAGAAAATCAAACCAGTAAAGGATTATATTCCTGTCCTGCTTGGGACGTTGTGACTAAAATGAATGTGAGGGAGGATGAATGATGTTAGAAAGGAGTTTAAGCAATTCCTGTGGTGGTGGTACCCAGGAGCATTTCTGAGGTGTGTGCTCCCACGCCACATTGAAATGAGACACTGGCATGTGCCACCTGCAACCCCAGGGTCCTGTGTCCCCAGAGAGTGTGTGGGCTGGAGAGAAACCCTAGCATATCTTGAAAAACCTTTCATCTGTGCTTTTGACGGAACGTGATCCCAGAGTATCCCACACACCATCCCACTGGCCAACTTAAACAGAGCCCAAGAGATCAAGGTTTACTTTCTGGCTGAGTAAAAAGCTTTCTGAGTGACCTTGTAAAGTTACTTGATCCTTTGTGGCTGGTCTATCTTACATAAATCAATGTGGATAACTTTTATCTACTTGGCAAACGTGTTTGAGGTGGAATGAACGCTGGAAATTACATCCTGATAATCCAATAGGAGGAAGCACCTAAGTACACAGGATCAGACTTGGGGTGACCAGAAAGGAATGGTTGCCAAGAATCAGCTGAGCAGCTGCCCCACCGAACGAAGAAGATGAGTAGGATGACAAACTCCAACTCTGTGGCTCTGTTATATGCTGTAAAGTACTGCTGTGTTCAGGATTGATATACCTGCCACAGCAGATAGCAAATAACAATGCAACGTACTGCTGTGTGCAAACTCAGAGCTGCTATGCAAGATTTACTTTTCTGGAGAACTATAAACTTCAGTGAACTTTGTGTCTTTGTCTGTTGTTGTTTATGTGCCTATTGATTTATCTATCCATCCATCCACCCAAAAGTAACTCACAGCTGCAGACTTCTCAACTGCTGTACAAGTGTTTCCGTGTCCCTGTTTTGATTCTCCCAGGAGTTATTATTCTGGCACTTCACAAAGCTCCTTGTCAGTCTCTATAAAGCAAAGGACTTAATTGTGCAGAACAGATAGTTCTTTGCTGGTGGCACTCTGCCTATCAATTATGAAGATGGACAAAAATTACTGGCATTTGGGGGGTAAAGTTTGCAGCATCAGCTGTCAATTTTTCTTTCACTGAAGCAAAAGTTTCTGCATTTTGAAAATGTGTCCTCTCTTGTATGTAATTCTAGTACATGTACCCACCTAGCCAAGGGGAAGAGTTACCACAGGATACCATATGGGGCTATAAACAACAGGAAGGAAAAGAGTCTTCTTATTACAAAAGTGATGGGAGTGGGTATAGTTCAAAGCCCTTTGCTGCTTCCAGTCTGCCCTACAGCAGGCTCTGTAAGGGTGCAGTAAGGGACAGAGATTCCCACTGATATCCAAATCACATTTTAAATCCCTTAAAGGTTCCTCAGCAGTGAGGAAAGATTTTGAGGACACCAGGGAACCCTGAGCTGGAGCGTGCTTATTGTTGCATGAAAGCACCTTAAGGAGGTGCAGTTATTTTAGTGATGTCTTTAAAGTGGATCTGGGCAGGTTCAAGTGGCTAACTGCATTTCTGTGTGTGCTTCAGGCATCTAAAACAAATATCAGTGTAATCTATACGTATCCTGCTAATCTGAAGTTGGCATCCTGGCAGACCAGGCCTGAGGGTATGATTCACATGCTATGTGGGGAAGCCCTGAGCTGCTGACCAACCTATCCACAGTGAAATAGTCACTTCACAAATCATCTGCCATCCAGCACTGGGATTAACCTAAAATACACATGCAGAGTGTTGCACACAGAAAGCACCGGCAGAGGTACTGCTTCCTAAAATCAGCTTGGGGGGGGGGGGAAGGCAGTAGTGTCAGCCTGAGAGAAGTGTGGCCTGGCACCTTGTTCTCGTCAGATCTTTGAGCGCTGGGAGAGCTGCACGATGGGAAGACATGCAGGACTCCTGTGGAGTCAGCTACGTGTGGACGTTATTGCAGTACAGCAATCTGGGAGTTGTACAGGGTGCTGGAGCGTGCATGCTAGAAAATAATTAAAGGCGGCTGAGGGAAAGGCACTTGAAATTGCTCATAACGCCTATGTGGTTCTGAAGCAGTCAGAAGCGAATGCACAAAAATTCCTCAGGGGAAGGCACTGAAAACAAACAGCCTCAGTCTTGCTTTCCTACAGTTTAGAAGCAGGCTGCCTGTGAGATAAACTGCTGTGGACCTCAAGGTCTGATCCTGATTTCCTTATACCGCTGGGTTCTCAGTGGTGACTTGCAGAAGGGACCAGCCCTGCTGCTGGGGCCCGGGAGCCTGCAGCTGCAATGTTTAAGGCCTTCAGCACTGAGGCAGCTCTTAATCACCTGTTCTGCTGATGGTGTAAATAGTCAGGCAGACTGGAAAGGCACCAAATTAGCTAAGTGATTCCGTCATTTGGGGATGACCTGTGATTTTCACTCCAATGAGAAAACATGGCGTTCAGTAGGAGACTGAGAAACAAGGTTGTGTCAAGTCATTTGCCAAAGTCTTTTTAAAATCCCGTTACAATTTTGGACTGAACAGCCAATTTAAATTCATCTGGTTTTGCCCATTGCTGATTTTATTTAAGCTGAACTACGTTCAAAAGATATTCAAGCGACACGCAAGCAATAAATGTGCAGATGGTGGGTGGGTAGATGGATAATTTATGACCACAAGGAAGCTATACGCCAACTTTACCAGTTGTAAATGATGTCCTATGTGTTTCGGACCTTTGACACTTTAAACTCTAGTTAACATGTATGATGATTTAGCCCACAGAGCAGTTCCACCCTGAAATAAAGCATTTCCTTGATTAAAGGATTTCTTAAGGGAATATTTAATGTATCATGTAACAGCAAAGCCCCTTTTACTTAGCAAATAATTCCAGATTTCCAAAACTGTGCAAATTGACATTGTACTGGCAATTCCATATCTGCTCCATAGGAACCATATTTCTCATTTCTAACTAGATTTTTAAAAGGTAGTAATAAAATACTGGAAATGCAAACAGTGAATTGAAGAAAAATATGCAGGCTTTTCTTGGAAAATAAAAAGACCATTGAGGTAGTGGAACGTACTTTCAGGTATGTGGATGCATGCCATTATTTCATGGAAACCAGGGTATGCAGCACTGGAAGATATCTCAAGATGTTTTTTGGGTCAAGTGCTCCTGGACATCAAGAAGTTTATCGCTGATGACGTACAGGCTGTTCCTGGAATGCTCATGAGGGAAGATCACCTATTTCTTGGGATAAACCCATCTGGTTAGGCAGTGGTAACAAACCACTGGGTAACATGGAATAATGGGTAACATGAAATACACTACGAGTGTGGGAAGATGGTGGGAGTCTATAAAGCATGGCATCAGAAACTTAATTGAGTGGATGACTGTCTGTGATAACAGAGGGAGAAAAGGCCAGAGGCAACACTCTTCTTGCTTGTGATGCTGTTGCAACATCAGCAAAACCAATGAAAGGAGATGGTTGTGTTACTTTACCCTTTTCCTTTTGAACATGTTTCCTGCTGACACTCTCTTTCTTAGAGCTTCAGGTAGAAAAGTGATAGCAGGGGATTCAGACTGGTTTCTTCATTAGGAGTATCCCTGAATTGTATTGTGTGTTCCTGCTCTGCTGATGCACCAGTGAGCAACTGAGTAGTATGGCGGGTTTAGTCTCTGCACTGTGAGAGAAGAGCAGATCTCCTGCCCAGCACAACTCTCCCTGATCTCCCTCATCTTTGCCCTAAGCTCCTGTGGGCTCTGCTTCAGTCATGTCAGCAGCCTCAATGTCTACACCTCTTAGGACTGGAAAACCAGCTCAGGTCAGCATGTTCTCCAATTTCCACCTGAACACAGTGATACCCTTCAAGAACCTAATACTATCTCTCTTGGGTTTTGTTGTTGTTGTTGTTGTTGTTTTTTGTTTTGTTTTGTTTTGTTTTAAAAGAAAACTGCATTGATAAACAGCCCTAACTACTGAAGGGTGTTTTCTGAATTTATTTTCTTTCAAAGAATTATAGAATCATAGAATCACTGGATTTGGAAGGGACCCATAAAGGACATCTAGTCCAACTCCCCTGCAATGCACAGGAACACCAGAGCTATCTCAGGCTGCTCCAAGGCTGGTCCAGCCTGACTCTGAATGTCTCCAGGGTCAGGGTATCCACCACCTCTCTGGGCAACCTGTTCCAGTGCTTCGCTTTCAGAGGCTTTCAAGTATAAGCCTCAGTCTCACCTCCTCCCTTATACTGCCCCTCCATTCCCTAACCCTGATGCTTTCAGCCACTTCTAATCATTTGCCCTCTTAACATTTTCTGTTGCATCTATGCTTACTGAAGTCTGCTGTTCTTACAGTTGCATTTCCTAACTACTTTTCACAGATCATTTAGGTTTAGTTTATGAGCCATAAGCTGCTGCACTGGCCTCTTCTCTCTGCTTTACCAAGAGCGAAATGTGACCCATTTGCACCTGAGACTGTGTGTTGCAGAACACCATGGGAACAGAGCTTTGTACAAAATTGCACTTGGACAGCAAGTGGAACAGTCTTATTTTCTGAATGTCATTTCCAGCCAGCTTCAGTGTCATGAAGGCTTTGCCTAATTTATGCTGGGCTCCTATTTTTTTCACTCAGACCCACTTCAAAAAGTGCTGTTCACAGAAATCTCAGGACATCAATGTAGAAATTGGTGCTGGCTCAGAGCACTTGTGCACGAGGCAGATGAGCAGCAGCTCTGTCCCTGAATCAGCTGGGCTGGAAATGATGGCCACTCTCTTGCCTTGTCCTCTTGATGACACAACGAATGAGGAGGCAAAAAGCCAGCACCAGTCATAAACCCATGCTCACTGTGCCCATCCTCAAGTGGCTGGCAGAGGTGAAACTGCTCCACTCAACAGCTGCCCTGTTTCATTGTGCCAAGTGGAAATGGGTCCTATAGACAGCACAGGCAAGCATTGCCTTGGCTATGTCCCTTTAAATCAAATCATTTGTAATTCAGTAAAAGCAAAAGATAAGTACAATGAAAGCCAGGAGTTCTTTTCAATATGGAAATGTTTCCCCAAGTGACTCAAATTAAATTTCATAAGAAGAAATCCATAGTTCCATGAAATTTATAGATGCATCATAAAAAAGCAGTATATTGCAGGTTACTTGATTTACTGTTGATTCTTTGGGCAGCACTCAGCAGTGTAAAGGAGGAATGTGATTTGGAAATGCACTGGAGGGGATTCAGCAGTATGCTGGCAGCATCAAGTTTCATCCAATTTGAGGGGATTTTCACTCTCCTTGGATACTGTAACTAGTTGGGCTTACTATCAAATTACATTTTGCTGAATCTCCTGTAAATCTGAGAACTAGTGAAAATAAATGCAAATATAGAGACTTTTGCCTCCTTTGTGCTCCCATTAAGCTTTCTGTTATTCTGACATAATTTGTTTCTTTTTTTACTGTCTCTCTTTTATGGATTGTGTATGCAGACAGAAGCTTCTGCTCTGTGGGAAGACACCAGGCCATGTGTGTGTGAAGCATGAAGATTACGGACAAAAGGCCATTAAGAATGGGTACTGGCCCAAGTTATATCTACAAAAATGGTGTAAATACTAAAACAATTGCTATTCCCATAACCCAGAGTAGAAGGATGAGTGCTCCTCATGATTTTACCATCACATTAATGTGTGTGTATGCATCCACCACCTTGGAGTAGACTTGTACTGCTGAGACTGGGCAGAATGAGCAAGTGACCACCTTCACTTGTCCATGCAGACAAGTCCTCCTCCAGCATCCTTCATTTTCACAAGTGCCAAATTTTCTGCAAGCTCTGCAAATCAAGCCACACTCATGAAAGGTGGGCTGAATGCACCCTAACCACAAGCACCACCCTGTAACCAAAGCAAGTATGTGTCATTACCTCCTGTTTTCTCTCTTTCTCTGCTCTGCAGGTTTTGCAATAGTGGCGTTTTGAGTTGATGTTTGTACCATCTCTCCTCTATTCCCAGAGTTAGATTCATGAGCATCAGACAAATTGATGGGAAGGACATCATAATTGGCGAAGAAAGTGTGGTTAATCTCACTGTTCTTTGGATCTTTCTGTTCTTCCTTCCACTTTTCCTTCCATCACTCAGATGGGAAAAATATTAGTGATCTGGAGGCAGCTGCAGCCACAGGAGTGCCTATCTTCTATTATTTCATCCCTACAGAGTTCCCTAATGAACCTTGGATTTACCAGGGCTCCTTGCTGCCTTTACTCCATTAAAAAGCTGTCATCTGCCGACAGAATGAGAGAGAACCTGCACTTCAGAGTTCTGAAGCAAACGATCAGCTGACTCTGACAGGCTATAAGCACACAGAAGCAAGGTACTAGGAAGGCTGTGAGAGGTGGTGAGACACAAAACCAGCGGCCTGCCTTTGCTAGAGGGGAAGGTTGACTTCCATAGGGCTAAACGAGTCTCCTCCCAGTAATCACACACAGCCGTGTTTGCTCAACATAGTGCACTAAAAACATGCAAAAGCAAGCCCTGGAGCCTGCCACAAAGATATCGATGAGCAGACTCTTGAAAATGCTGGGTGCTTGTTAATGTTTAACGAGCGAGTCCTCATCTGACTTCATGGCATTGAGCTTTATTTATCTAATCCCTAAATTCACCAAGGGAAAAGAATGCTCCCTATTAGCCTATGATAAATAAGTAAAGGGGAAGACCTGGAAGAGTCTTACTGAATTTATTCTGTTTAATAATAAAAGGGCCTGTTCTACACAGCCTTCCATTTATGAGATGAAGCAATATTTCACAGTGATTTAAGAAAATCCTCTTACTTCAAATACGATGGTGTAAGAGGTGAATTTTTTCTATCCTAGGGTTTGCAACTGGATTTGAAAACTAACTTCATGTTACTGCTTCTTCCAGACTCATTTACAGTGGAAGCTGGGAACAAGCGGGGAAGCATCATTTTGAGCCAGCGTGAGTTTAATTTTAGACCAGGACTTACAGTTCAAATGTAAGGCCAAATCGTGCCTTAATGGAATATTTGCATGGGAAATTTGTAGCTTTTCTAGATGCTTTTTAATAACCAAGCGCCTGTTCTAATCAGTGGGAAGTATGGATTTACCCCTTCTCCTGAAAATAATTTCTGCAGAATTCTACTAATTTATTTTTTTTTCCAGTTTAGGTAGCATGGCATTTATACTGTCCATGTGAGATGACACTGTTATCCTGGCTGACCAAAGGGTTTCTTCCAAACCAATTTAGAAAACAGAGTTTCAACCAAGTCTACTGGAGTCAGATCCAAAATACTGTATCCAGGTCTGAAATCTCCCATGGGTTCAGATTTTAGGACCTGTTTGAAGTCTCACTTTTACAGCTCAGCTCAGCCAAATTGAGTGTCATAGCTGTTTGAAGCCAAGTTTCATAAAACCCATGTCAAAAGCTGGTGGGAAGGACACCAGCTTCCCACAAATGGTCTTCTTTGGAAGCAGTCTGTGCTATAGGACAGGGTCCTCTGGAGCCAGGATGAATAAGCCTCATCCCAGACAGTGGGAGGATTCCCAGTTCCTGATATCTGCCTTAACAGGGGTGTATAAAAGCCATTGCACTTAATGAAGATGTGGCTGCTATTCTTAGGTGACAGCACTAGGAACTTGACTGGGTTTGTTTAATGCAGAACAGTCATTTCCTTTAACAGTCTGTGCATGGTTTTACAATCTGACTGCCCATCCGTACCTCAGCTAACAGTTCTTTTTTCGGGTTCAGACTTTCATCTTTTCCAGTTGCCATGGTGATAATGATACAAACACCTCCAAAGGATGAGCTACTTCCCTTGGAAGGGGAACGTCTTACTGTACACACAGGGACTGTAGAAATCTTTAATGTAATCTTGACCACATGGTAAGCTAGTTTGGTGGGTCCTAAAGCAGAAAATGCCACCTGGGGCCAAGGTCATGTCAGCTCCATCAAGGGAACATTTTATTCGATTTTCTTCCATTCTGAAGATCACGTTTTGTCCCTCACTGAGGCCAAATCAGCAGTATTACTTATGAAGAGTATTTTGCAATCTAAACAGCTATTTATAAAGTAAGTGGGATATTTGCTGCCAAAATAAGTTTCTCCTCAAATTCAGATCTAAACCACATTGACTATACATTTTCAGGAATGCCTTCCGGCCCTTTATTCTCCTTCTCATTCTGTTTTCCACACAGGAAAACACCTCAGTCCCTCCAGGAGAGGACAGATAGATAGCTGTCAGCACACACTATGAATGCAGTCCCACATCTGATGTGAAACTGAGGGAGACTGTGCATAACATTTGTTCAAAGTGTACGTAGATGATTGCCAGAGCCCAGAGAGAGCCCTGACGTAGCTGAATGCTACTTGACCCATGCTCAGGCTGCTTGAACTCTTTAACGGCAGGTAAACATAAAATAAAATGCTAATCTCCAAAGCAGCTATAAGATGATGAAAAAAGATCTTGCCATGTCCCTGGATGAGAATAGCATGTCGGTATGCTGGGTCACACAGAGCAACCTTCTCACCCATGGAGTATGCAGAGTTAAAAAATCTCAAACTCTGCTTAGGTGTGGGGCTCTTCTGCTGCATTTGCATCATTTTCCTCTGGAAGGAAATCGATAGACTATAGGTGTACCTAGAAAAAAAATACATTTACTGGAAATAAATATTCAGAATGGAGTCAAAAGAAAAATCCTTGCAATATGAAGACAGGCTGCCTTCTCCATTGTTATTTAGAGTCAAACCAAAGATGCCATAACTTATCTTATTCGGCATCAAAGTGCTAAAGCAATGTGTTTTCAAATGCCTCCAGCTGCAGCTTCACCTCCTCCCATTGGGTCCCTGCCCTATATTCTGGCACCACAACTGGTGATGGAAGAGTCTGAAGGCAAACAGAAGGAGCAATGTTATTAGCATTCGGAAAATGTAAGAATAAACTTTGCTCCCTGAGGGAATGGCTTGAATGACACAATGGAGAAAAGCCTGGGGGCATGTCTTCTTGCACCCTCTGTCTGCACTGCTGGTGTTAAGGCCCTCACGCTTCCTGTACTGGGGAATTAAGCCCTCTCTGCACATAGCACACAAAGGGCATATGTTGGTAAGATACTCCTGAACAGATCTTTCTTAACCATGAATATGTACCAAGTCCATCTGGTGCTGTTTGGTTACACGGAATTAAGCTCACCCTGTGCCCAGTTTTGCAGCAGATATTCTTCATTTACATTTGTAGTTCTGAAATGTATAATTTCACAATAAATTCTAAACAACCACAACAAAAAATCTAATAAGTGAAATATTTATTTGATGTGAGCTTCAAGAAACAAAAAAAAAAAAAAAAGAAAAAAAAAAGAAAAACCACTCTGAAACAAAACTCTTGGATATATGCACATAGAAATGTAGACCACGTATTACTACCACATTTACAATATGTATTACTTCAGGACAAACATGTAAGGCAAAAATGAAAAGGAAAGGTATAAACCCATGACAAGCAGAATGACTGCAAATGCTATTCAAAGGTTTCGAATATTTTGGAAGTAACTCTAAAGGTAGCCACAGGAAGATTTCAGGTTAGCACTGAAGTATTTGTAAATCTTTTCTGTTTGTGAAAATGGCAGTTAGAAGGTGGCTTTTTTAAACTCACTTGGCAAAAGTTTAATAGCAGCAGCTGTTCAAACATGCTGCTGGACCTCTCTATACAAAAATACAACATCTACTGAATTTTTGGATCAGTATTCTATTTGCAAGCAAATCCTGTTGCTTTTGCACTCCCTTTACAGTCCTCATTTTACAGAGGGTTAGATTTTTTGTTTTAAACAGCCTTTGGGGTTTCTGTGAGGAAGAATGACAAGGCTGAAATAGAAAAGCAAAATCAACGTACGCTCAACACTACAAATCTTGTAGTAGCCACAAGTTTATAGAATCAAAGAACCATAGAATGGTTTGGGTTGAAAGGGACTCTTCAGATCATCTAGTTCCAGCCCCCTGTTATAGGCAGGGACACCTCCTTCTAGACCAGGTTGCTCACAGCCCCATGCAGCCTGGCCTTGAATGCTTCCAGGGAGGGGACATCCACAGCCTCTCTGGGCAACCTGTGCCAGTGTCTCATCACCTCCACAATCAAGAATTTCTTCCTAATATTTTGTGTGAATCTACCCTCTTCCAGTTTAAAACCATTTTCCCTCATCCTGTCACTACCTGCCCTTATAAAAAAGTTCCTCCCCAGCTTTCTGGTAGGCCCCCTTCAGGTACTGGAAGGCTGCTATAAGGTCTCCTCAGAGCCTTGTCCAGGTGGGGTCTCATGGGAGCAGAACAGGAGGGCAGAATCACCTTGACCTGCTGCTGGTTACACTTCTCTTGATGCAACCCGGGATATGGTTGGCCTTCTGGGCTTTGGTTCACTGTTCTGCAAAGGTATACAAGAAAGCTAATGCAAAGGGTGCATGGTGTTTCAAGGCAGAGAAATAACTCTGGGTTTGTATGCAGGCAAATATTTGAGAGGTGTGTTACAGCAGTACCACTGCTGAGTATACCCAGTTTAATCATACCAAAGACCAACTTCACCCTCAGTACCAGCCCAGTGCTCCCCATCAGCCTCTCATGGCACCAAGCCCAGAAAGTAGCTGCCCATATTCTAAGGCCACATTTGCCCTTCTCCAGTTGGCATTCCTCTGCCATGGGTGATCATTAATTTTGGGTGGGTATGAGGGCTGCGCCATCAGCAACCCATCTTTGATGCTCTTCTCACCCTCAGCTTTGCTAATAGGAATCACAAGGTACTGGTAGGTTGGTGGAAGCTAACTCGGATGAAATCGTAGAATCACAGAATCATAGAATTTCCTGGATTTAACGGACCTTGAAGATCATCTACTTCCAATCTCCCTGCTGTGGGCAGAGTTGCCAGCCAGCAGCTCAGGCTGCCCAGGGCCCCATCCAACCTGGCCTTGAATGCCTCTAGAGATGGGGCACCCACAGCTTCCCTGGGCAGCCTGTACTAGTGCCTCACTGCCCTCTAAGTAAAGAGTTCTTCCTAACATCTAACCTAAATCTCTCCTCTTTTAGTTTAAAGCCACTTGTGCTATCACTGTCAGACCATATAAAAAGTTGTTCCCTTTCCTGCTTATAAGCTGCTTTCAAGTACTGGAAGGCCACAATGATGTCTCCCCAGAGCCTTCTCTTCTCCAGGCTGAACAAGTTCAACTCCCTCAGCCTTTCTTCAGAAGAGGTTCTCCAGCCGTCAGATCATCATGGCCCTTCTCTGGACCCACTCCAGCAGCTCTGCATGCGTCCTATGCTGGGGGGCCCAGGTCTGGATACGCTACCCCATATGGGTTCTCACAAGGGCAGAGAAGACAGGGACGATCCCCTCCCTTGCCCTGCTGACCACCCCTCTTTTGATGCAGCCCATGATACTGTTGGCATTCCAGGCTGCAAGTGCACACTGGTGGCTCATGCTGCCTAGAACTATTTAGGTGTCTTCGTGAGCCTTCTGGAACAGAGAGGATCTTTGTTTAATCAGTGACTGAAAAGGGTCCTGTGGACTGTCTGATGTATCTGAACACTGAAATAGTTGCCGCTTAGACTGTGCCCTTCACACTGCTGCTGGGATATATTGAAGCATGTGAGACCATCATCTGCTTTAAAGTACTGCATTACCCACATTGGCTGGAAAGGAGTCCAGGTTGTTCTGAGAAATTATCTCTGGGAATCAGCTGGTTTTTACACATGTAAGTGATTGGAAATAATCACCTCCGATACTCACACGTGTCTCACACACATGCTGGCTTTGGTACAATTTTGTTCAGACCTATAACTTTCTCCTCACTAAGCTGTGTGAACATGATGGGAGTATTTTGCACCTGCAGTGGCTAACACCAGGTGTATTGCAAATAAGCACCATGCAAAAATCCCTACAGGCACATTGCTGTTTCTCTTGCCTCATCTAATTCTTACAATCTTTTTGCTAACCAACCATACTGTGCAACCTCTTTGATATCCAGCCATAATTTTTGTTATCGAGCCATACCATCTCTACTGCCATATGCCAGGCACTCAATTTTTATCATACTCAGGGATCTTCCAGAGCTGAGCAGGGTTGCAGATTGGACCTAGAGCCAGATGCCTACTGCAGGAATCTGCTGGTTGGCAAGGGGCAGAGTGGGCAGAGTAATGATCCCTCCCTTCTGCAGCAGTTTGTGTCTCTTTGTGTCTCCTAGTTGGAAATGCTCTCTCCTACAGCCTCTTCTGCAATGGTCTGGGGAACAATCCAAGATGTCTTTTTAGGAGATCTGGCTGCCTTTAAGATTTAGGTTGGATATCAGGGGGGAAGTTCTTTACTAGAGAGTGGTGAGGTGCTGGAACAGGCTGCCCAGAGAGGTTATGAATGCCCTGTCCGTGGAGGTGTTCAAAGCCAGGTAGGATGGGGCCCTGGGCAGCCTGGTCTAGTATTAAATGCGGAGGTTGTACAGGCCTTGCCTGTACCGGGGGGAGTTGAAGATCCATGATCCTTGAGGTCCCTTCCAACCCAGGCCATTCTGTGATTCTGTGATGTAGAGCTGCTCTTGTGCACACAAATGGAGGGCTCACACTCAAGCACCTCCCAGGGGACCCAACGGAGCGAGATGAGATTTGAAAGAGACTCTGATTCTTGGACAAGTGTAGCTAAAAAACAACCATTCTATTCCCCTACTTTCTGAAAGATGCCACAAAATCCACAAGATTACATCTAGCTATTACAATAATCACTAATGATATAACCGCATAAGGAATAACAGGAAAAAAAAAAATGAACTTCAGGTGAATGGGAAGCTGAAATTCTTCCAAAACAAACAAACAAACAAACAAAAAAAAAAACAACAACCCAAACCCCAGGAAAAGAATACATCAATACACTTTGGAAAATGAAGATGAAATAAGTGAGACAGAGATGTGCAAACCTCAGCGTTAATCAGTCTGTTGCTGAGAAACAGAGAATGCGTCTGGTCTAACTCCCACCAGACATGAGTGGTAGGTTTCACAGAAGAAATGAAAGCACAGTAAAAAGCAGAATTATATTTAAAAGTAAGTTTTCAGGTGGCATTAAAGTGAAGGCCTTGAATTGATTCCCCGAATGTTATTTGTCCATCACCTCCACCACCATCACCTAAGATTTTCCTTATTTGAAGAGCTGTCTGAGGACCATTAGAATCATAGAATCATTAAGGTTGGAAAAGATCTCTAGCCCAACCATCAGCCCATCCCCACCATGCCCACCCACCATGTCCCTCAGTGTCACATCCTCATGGTTCTTGAACACCTCCAGGAATGGTGAATCCATCACCTCCATGGGCAGCCTGAGCCAGTGCCTCACCACTGATTTTTCCTAATATCCAACCTGTACCTCCCTGAGCACAACTTGAGGCTATTACCTCTTGTCTTATTGCTATCACCTGGGAGAAGAGGCCATAGTCCACCCCACCACAACCTCCTTTCAGGCAGTTGTAGAGAATGATAAGGTCTCCCCTGAGCCTCCTCTTCCCCAAACTAAACAATCCCAGTTCCTTCAGCTGCTGCCCATAAGGCTTTTGCTCCAGACCCTTCACAGCTTCATTAGGTTGTCAGCATGGGCTAACTGCAAGCTTTCACATCCTTTTTTTCATTCACACAGGTTTCAGCTCTTTTAAGGAAAGAAGAAGCTTTATGCGTTATATATCCACGCATTTTCCCACCAAGGTAGCCCCCTGCTCCCTCTCAGCTGTTTCTCAGCTCAGACATCTCAGAGAACAGCATCAGGGTAACCATGGTGACAACAGCCTTAAAATTGTTATAGTCACGATCGTTTAAAACAAACAGCTGCGTAAGTCAGGCCTAATCCTAATGTAATCCTACCAAGTCTGGCAACCTAAAAATAGAAAGATGGAGAAAGGAACAAAAAAACCCTCCATCCACCTACTTAGAATTCATTCTGCCTCATACAGTGGCGAATTTGTGCTTTGCAGCTAAATCTAAATTCTAAATAAATGCTTCTCTGGGGGATAGGACCTTTGTGTCACAAGTTCATTGTAGTATTTTTAGACCCAGACACTACAAGGTGGGGCCGGACTATAAACCTCATTGTACTTTGGCAGCAAACAGGAACTGAATGATACCTCACAGAGGTCAAGATCAGCTCGAATTCTCTGGAAGGCTAGAGGGCTTTTTTTGTTTGTTTGTTTTGTTTTTCCCAAACAGTATAACTTTCTCATTACCTTCCTTCACAGGAAGTTTTTGATGACTCTTCATGTGGCTCTTATGCCTGTCACAGTGTGGAGGGGTTCAAAGACTATAAGTGACTTTCTGGAAGAGCATCAAGGTGGGGTTAAAAAGCCACTCTGCTATTTTAACCTGGGACTTCTGCTTTTGCAAGCCCAAAGACATCCTCTGTGAGACAAGATGTCAATATTTGTGGTTGTGCTTTTCGTTTGAAAAAAGGTACTGAGATAAATGGAAGAAATCATGCAAGGTCTGCATGAGGAGTTTGTGTGCAAGACCAAGCTCCTCCCTGACATGTTCTGGGAGGACAGCCACCCCTCTGTCTAAGGGGGTTATCTAAGGAGCTGCGTTGATGAGAGGATACTGAGAAGAGAGTGTTTTCTTGTGCTTCCAGGATCTCAATGTGAGCAGTGGAGATGATAGATCAATGTTGTTGTGCACATTGCTTTTGATATCTGAATTAGGATCCAAGCCTGATCTAGTGGGTGGCAACCCCACCCATGTCAGAGAGGCTAGAACTAGATGATCTTTAAGGTCCCTTCCAACCCAAGCCATTAAAGGATTCTATACAAGAGAGCATTCCCAAGGTCACCCAAGGTACAGAAGGGCAGCCAACTTCCTTGCTTCCAAACTGGCCTCAGCCTTACAAGCCGGGGAGAGAAGCAGCATTTTCATGGCATATTTGGTTTCCCCCACAGGTCTGAACTGAAATGACCCTCTCAGAGTAAAAGAAACACCACTGGGGGTTTAACAGAGGAATGAGGAGGCTGGGAAAACCTACTCAGCTTCTCATAGCTATTAGATAATCCCCACTGAGGAAAGCAAGGCTGATTTCACAGATATGCTTATATATTTCTAAAGTCCTGTAATGTTATAAACCTCCTTCTACCTTCCAACTCCGTTTATATATTCCTTCTGTTCTCAGCATACGAGAAGACCTTCAACTTCCCATGTGTGAAAAACAGCCATTGTGATGAGGTGTTGATAAATTTGAAGCACTACCCGCGACTCTAATAGAAATGATTAATTGCGATAGATCACTCCGCACGTCCACGCAGATAACAGCATCTCTCTTGGGGTGGTTGACAATCCAATTGTGGCGGGGTGCAGAGAGGCCTGAAGCACATTTCATTAGTTATCGACTCTGGTACTCTGCCTCATCCTTTTAAAAAAAAAACACTCGTACAAACAAAAACCACCTGACAGGAAAAAGGAAAAGCGTGTGCGATACTTTTCAAAAATCAGCACAGACATAATTAAGGATAACAATGCAGTGGCAAATCAGAACAACCCATTGGCATTTTCTTGTTCCACTGCACACAACAACATATTTGTCTCAAGAGACATTTCTGGAGGTGCAAAAGTTTGCCTGCAGCCTGTTAATTCACTTTGAGACGGGACTGCAATCACTTAATGGACTCTTCGTGTGCTGGCTGCTATGGTAACTGCTGCATCATGCTCTCCGTAGGATTCTTTTGGAGGATAGAATAAACTGCGAGAGCAAATCTCAGATGAGTTTGTTACTGGAATCAAAATCCCAGAGTGGATTTGCAGTTCTACACATGGCCTTGGCCCACTCAGAGCTCCTTTTATGGACATGTTCACTCATTTGGCTTAATTTTAAACCCACTCCTTCAGCATTGTGTGATCAAAAACACTTCTCAGAATTGAAATCTTTTGGGTTTGGGCTGGGTTGGAGGCACGTGTGAAAAGCTTAAGAATAAAAGCAAAGAAAGGTCCTAAAAGACGAGACAAATAGTAAGGAGTTTGGGTTAAATCATTCAGTCTATTTGGCCTGGTCATCAAGCTCAAAGCAAAACCCTCTTCAAAAGCAAGCAGAAGAATGTCATCAGGAGATGGGAAAAATAACAACCAACCCTTAAACAAGTGTAAACCCATCAGTGATGAACACCCAAGTCAGCAGATCATAGAATCATAGAATCGCAGAACCACAGAATGGTTTGAGTTTGAAGGGACCTTTAAAAGCCATCTGGTCCAAGTCCCCTGCAATAAAAAGAGACACCCACAGCTAGATCAGGTGCTCAGGTCCCCATCCAGCCTCATCACGAGTGTCTCCAGGGATGGGGCATTCACCACCTCTCTGGGCAACCTGTTCCAGTGCCTTGCCACTCTTATCATAAAGAATTTCTTCTTTATCTCCAATATAAATCTTCCCTCTTTTTGAAACCATTTTCTCTTGTGCTACCACAGTAGACCCTGCCGAAGAATTTGCCCCAAACAAACTCTGGAGCAACAACACAGAGACCTGGCAGCAGAGATTTTTCATCCATCTCCTTGGTGTGAGCACTACCATGAACAGTGACATTCACCATCTCCAGGCTGATCAGCCTGCAGAGAGGGACAAGGCTGGGTGTCAGGGACTAGGGCAGGATGGAGGATCTCTGTGAGTGGGAAGAGGGGAAAATCTGGGAGAAAGGAAGGGGAAAAGGCAATGGGGAAAAGGAGATGGGAAAAAGAAGAAACAGAGAAAGGCAGATGGGTGTCAGTGATCCACTGGAAGCTGACAAACATGCTCCTGCAAGCGGATGGGTGAGCCTGGGCTGAGGTCAGACCAGCAGGACAGGGGTAATAGCAGAGGATGTAGGTTCACGTCTGGGCAGGAAGCAAGCTGGAGAACTGGGAGGGGCCTCAAGACACGAAGAAGCCTACTTCTCAGCTCGCAGCAGGACCCTCGCTCTCAGAGTCATTTCTCACAGACAGATTCGAGCCTGACCTGTTTGTTCTTAAAGATCTCCAGCAGCAGAGCTCCTGGGCCTCCCCAGATCTCCCATTCACGTTTCATCACATTTTTTGCAAAGCTGGTTTTGAACATCTCCTTTATTTCCCGAATGCAGGAGGAGAATAGACGGATTATATCTTTTTCTTAGCAGTGTTTGAATACTATTTGGTCTCTTCCACTTAGTTCTTTTCCAGGATTTCTGAAAATATAATGTCCAGGTATTCCAGATGATGCTTTACCAGTGAGCTTCAAAAGGATTATTTAATGCACTTTGCAAGGTATATTCCCCTCAGGCTATAACAGTATGATGCCAACTTTCCTTTTTTTGCAGGAGCAGCATAATCTTTTTGACTCATGGTCAGCTAGTAATCCAATGTTATCTTCATTTCTTCTCTAGAACTGCTACCGACTCATTTTCCCTTTTATAGTCAGGGAAGCTATATGACCATGTTGTCATATAGGTGATTATCTCAGCCTGAGTGTGGTACCTTCTGTATCTGCTGAATATCATTTGGATTTTTAGTTTAAGACCAGTTTTTAAAGTTATTTTGAGTTTTAACTCTTTCCTTCAAAACATTTGCCATTACTTAAGTCTCCAAAGTTAACACATTCTTTCTGATCTCTTATCTATTTTATTAATAAAGGTACTGAATAGCTGTGATTTAGGACAGACCCTTGCAAAGCCCCATCAAATGCACCCATTTAAAATGAATCTAGGGATAACTTCTTCCTGGAAAGCCAATGAGGTAAAAAGTGGGACTAGGTCAGTTAGAGTGGAAAATCTTCTGTTTGGAGTGGAGGTGGTGTGGTAGACTTAAATAGGCAGGGAAATGGGTTGTAGTGGCATACTACTGCTTTAGGCCATAAGGGAAGAGGCAGAAATGAGTGAAAGGACTAATTGAATTGTTAGGTTCCCAAAGCATTTGATACAATCCATGAATCAAATCAATTATATTTTTCAGTTATTGAAAAAATCAATGTAACTGTCAACAAGCTATATAAGTTACATGTGGTGACTGTTAGATCAATCGGAAGGAAAATTGTGTCTAGGAACGGGCACACAAGGCAGTCAGTGAAGCCATCACCAAATCTGAGAGATCTGGCAGGGGTGATAGTGTTGGGGAAGAGGTTCGAGCTGTTTCCCAGCGTTTCCATCTGCAAACCACTCCAGTTGTGTCTATGGAGCAAGCTCAGGGAGCAGGCAGCATGAGCAAGTATCCACAGGGGCTGAGAGCAGAAGGAGGGATGACTACAAGTCATCTGATATTAGCCATCAGAAGGAAATGCCAGAGGGCTGCTTTTCTCCTCACTGCTACATCTCTGCAGTATGCCACGTATGAAAGCAAGGCTTTCAGTGTGCAAAGCCCCAAGGAAGATGAGAAAAAGGGTGGTGTACCTCACAAGCTGCCCTCCCACCCTTCTCCCACTGGAGGCTCTGAGCTCTGGATCTGCCTTGGGTTTGAACACTGGGCCTTACCTAAACCATGGTAGCCATCACGTGGAGTGAGTTATTTAGGTTTTCCACCCTCTGCTCTGTACAATGACTTCTGAGGTGACAAGAGCTGCTGCATGTGGGTGGAAGGGATGGAGGACAGAGAGGGCTGGACCACCACTTCAAGGTCTTCCTGGGGTGCATCACTACCTCCATCACCAGAAGGGCATAAGGACAGGTCACCAGACATACGTTAAGATCATGGGTGGAGAAATGACCGTTTGAGTGTCACCGTAACATGCACCTGCTCCTGACTATCCCAGAATGTATGACAAGTCAGTGAGGACAGACCTCATTCCCGTGGGCTTGGCCTTGTGCCCCTCTCACTGGTAGCACTTCACATACTCATCATTCACGTGGGCTGTGCACTGACACACACTGCCTAAAATAGGAATCATGGAATCACAGAATGGCTTGGCTTGGAAGGGACCCCAAGGATCTTCAAGTTCCAATCTCCCTGCCACAGGCAAGGCCACCAGTCTCCAGATCTCATACTAGACCAGGCTGCCCAGGGCCCCATCCAACCTGGTCTTGAACACCTCCAGGGATGG
Organism: Alectoris magna; assembly: GCA_030625065.1. Classification (NCBI taxonomy): domain Eukaryota; kingdom Metazoa; phylum Chordata; class Aves; order Galliformes; family Phasianidae; genus Alectoris; species Alectoris magna. The sequence continues at coordinate 29,589,308 of CM060560.1, read as the reverse complement.
AGCATCCAAGGAAGTCCTTTCTAACAATATGGCTGTTTGGGCTTCACTCAGCTCCTGAGGCACCAGAGTAATCTTTCCTCAGTGCAAGGAGCAATTCTTCCCCAGCCAGCAGGCACTGCTTTTCTCCTGGAAGCTTGCAGCCAAACCAAAGTCTCTATCAGAGACCTTGAACTTTCTGTCATTCACTGTCCTCCAAAATAAAGGGCATATGTAATAACAGAAACAAACAAGGCCTGAGCTTTCTCCTTCTGTGCTTTAGGCTTTACCTCAGTGTACCAAAAATAAAGAAACAAATTTGCTTGTTGAATCATCAGTTTTTCAAGATACCTGAGCACTGTTTTCTGCAAGAAAAATATGAGCCTTGAAACCATCTGTTATTTTCAGTGAAATATCTCCCCTGTCCAACAGGGCTGGCTGCTGCACTTCTTGCTTCCTTTACACAAACGGCGAAAAATAAGGCAGCTCATGGCCACCCATGCTTTCAGCTCTCTTTACTGATCTCTACAGCTTCCTCACAAAACTCTGCCAGAAAGACAGTGTAGCTGGCTACAGGCTGTTCTCATTAATCCCCCTTAGCTAACAAGATGTAGAATGGAAAATTGCAAAGCAGGAAAGCCAGCAAATTGCGTTGAAGCAGCCTTTTAGGAAATCTGAGCGAGACATTTTTTTGCATCACGCCCACGTCGATGAGCAGTTGTTTCTAGCGGGTTGCTTTTTACCAGTCTGAAGAGCACAGATACTTGTATGCATGTAAGGCCATTTATAACATCTCTGAAAGGGCAGTTCCTTCCTCCTATACTCCCACGGTTTTTTGATAAGTCTTCATTGCACTCAAAACATCATTAACTAGCTGGGTGCTGATCCTTCTTGTTTCTGTCTTATTTACACTGTGTTTCACTGGAGCTAATAAAAGGCAACATGGCAATGCTGTGGGGAGTGAAGGTATGTCATTGCTGCTGCATTTCTCAGAGCATCCTGGGGCATGCTTCTGCATTCAAAACACAACAAGAGGGATGGGAGGCCACATTTCCCGCACCTTTCCCCTTAGCCAACACTACTGCTGGGGAAACCACATTACAGACAGCCAGGAGATGTGGCTATGCTTTTGCTCTGCAGAGGTGGAGGAGGATGAGAGCCCTTGGTAGGCACTCCCATGGTGTTGTGCCCTTCTGACTTGAGGGAAGGGAGACTCACCTGTCTGCATAGCATGGGGGACACAAACTGAGCTTTGGTTCCACTTCATGGGATCACAGAACAGCTGAGGCTGGCATGGACCCCTGCTCAGAGCCACGTACAGCAGGTTGCCCAAGGCCATGTCCACTTGGGTTCTAAATACCTCCAAGGCTGGAAACACCGTGGCTTCACTGAGCAACCTGTACCAGTGTTCGACCACTTTCATAGTTAAATAATATTTTCCATGGGAATTTCCTGTATTTCAGTTTGTACTTGTCATCTCTTGTCCTGTCACTGGACATTATTGAAAAGAGCTTATACTTTAATCCCCCCGTTAGGTATTTATCCACATGGATAAGATCCCCTTGAACCATCCCTTCCTCAGGCTGAGCAGTCACAGTTCAGTCCCTCCTTTTACGAGATATGTTCTGATCGCCTCATCATCTCTCAAGCTGGCAACTGGCATTTCAGAGCTCTCTGTATACTGCCTTCTAATCACCTCCTGTTTTGCCAGCCCCTATGTCGGGCTGGAGGAGTCTTGCTGAAAGTTGTTCATGAGTTGGTACCTGTTCAAAAGAGCTCGTAGCCCATGTACATGACACTTTCCTGATAGCATGCCAGAGACAGATCACTCAACTTGTTTTTGGTTTTCCTCTCTCTGTTGAACTCACAGGCTCAGTAGTCACAGAAACATGAAGTTGTTTTGTTTAGTTTTGTTTGTTTGTTTTTTGTTTTGTTTTTGGTTGTTTGTTTGCTAAAGACATAGAAATCAGTGTTCATTTCTTTATTTTATTTATTTTATTATATGTTTTTTATTTACTTTATTATATGTTTTGGCAAGTGATGTTATCCTTTGCTCTGATCCTCTACTACCTGTCTCCACCAGCAGGACAGGTGGGAGCTGACTCGTTACATGCTCAGAAGCTCATTCCTCTTTCGAGCTTAAGCATTGCAATCACTGAGGCATGGAAGTCAGACAGTTCTCGTAGATGGCTTGGAAACAAGCAGTCAATCTTTCTACGCTTCATTTCAGAAGGGATATCAACGCTTCGTTCTCCTTCATCCTTCTTGCTTTTTTATTAAGGTGTAGTTTCTGCAGAGCATCTGTCTTTTCCTGAGTGTTAGCTTAATAAAATAAATAAATCTGTGGTGATACGATATTACAGAATATGTGTAATATATAGATAGATAGGTACACGCACTCAAACATGCATACATACATACATATACGGATACTAGGAATGCAGTTTGTGTTTTTTTTAATATTAAATTACTTCAGTAGTCTCTTGAATTTGTTGCCATCACAGAATAATGGTCATGAATTAGGGGAGAAGCTTGGGGATTTTCCAGTTTTCCTGTAAGTAATATCTGCATTGGTTGCAACATCATTCATGAATCCTGGTGTGCATGGGAAGGAGTGGGATGAAATTTCCAGAAGTCCAAACAAATCTAAGTCTTCTTTCCAGATCTTCCAAAAGGATGCAACTTCATGCCCTTCATGTGTCTATCTAAGTTTTCAGATTTAAAACAACAACAAAAAAGGCTTAAATTGGCAAGTAGGGTAATTTTCTCAAAATACGTGCGATCAAACCCTGACAGATTTTCTCAAGCTTAGGAGAAAGAAGGAAACCAGAATGGTTATTTCACATAGAAAGTAAATCCCTTACTAGTCAAACTTTCTGATGGGAAAGAAAATTATTATATAGACCTGGCCAAGGATCATCACATATTCCGTCAGAAATATTTCTGTGGGCAGAGACCACAAACCTACAGTATGAAGGGATCGATCAAGTGACCACTGTGTCTGCTGGAAGGGTTACAGTCCACTACTTTAGAGCAATATGATGCTTTTCCAACCCGTCTAAAGCTACAGCATTTCCATAATCCACGTAATATACTGAAGAGTTATTAATTCTGAGTAAACACCAGTGGGTGTGACAGCCATGTGGCAAGTGCTTGACTCAGACATCTTCCACAGAAGAACTTGAATTTCTCATATATATTTGTACTCCTCAGTGAGGATAACAAGCAAGGCTGGAACTTATTGGTCAAGGGCTCAGTGGGCTGTGTCAGGGTGACTAAACACTTGTCCTGACTGTAGCACCAATCCTTGACTAATCCTTGACCAATTCTCTGTGCCTGAGGTTCCAGTTTTTCCGATTGCTTTGTTCTGAGGCATCATTCCCAGCAGGAGAAAAGTTGTCTGTAGAATAATTCCCATAAATGAACTAAGATCTGACTATATTTGTTGTGACACAGGAATACAAATACATGGGAAGAAGTGGGAAAAGCTTGAATTTGCTACCTGCATACAACTATACAGATCTTATGAGAAGAACTTTGGGGACTAGGATTGTTTAGTCTGGAGAAGAGAAGAGGGGTCTCAGGGGGGACCTTACCACTCTCTACAACTGCCTGAAGGGAGGTTGTGGTGAGGGGGGTCAGCCTCTTCTCCCAGGTAACAGGGATAGCACAAGAGGGAATGGCGTCAAGTTGTGCCAGGGGAGGTTCAGGCTGGACATCATTAGGAAAAAAGTTGTCTCTGAAAGAGTGGTGAAGCACTGGAACAGGCTGCCCAGGGAGGCAGTTGAGGTGTTCAAGAACCATGTAGGTGTTGTACTGAAAGACATGGTTTAGTGGGGAAATATTGGTGATAGGGGGATGGTTGGATTGGACGATCTTGGAAGTCTTTTCCAACCTTGGTGATTCTGTGATTCTATGATTCTATAGTCCAGAGCCACCCTATGCTGACAAGATGTGGCTTGGTTTCTGAGAGAATGAATTGAATGTGTCCTCTCATTCTGCTGATCCAGGTCAGTGAATCTTGCAGCATAAAGTGACCTACATGTTTAGTTGTTTTCAGGAGCCAGATCTTAGCTGTGATACTGGAAATGCTCAGATGACTCTGCTTTTATGAAGAGTAATATAAACAGAGAACTTGGTGAAGAAGCCCAGAGATCTTGGAGTCTGAGTGAAACTTAGCATTAAATCACTCTTTGGTGTCTTACTGCTTACAGTCTGTGTCCACTCAAGCAAGGCAAAGCCTCTCTTCCTGGGGTATCTGTCATTCTTTAAGCTCTCTGATGTTATTTGGCTTTAACAATTAACTCCACTTATTGATATAGCTGCTTTGGTTTATTTCCTTTAAAAACAGGGGATTTTTCTGACTCTTCTTGATAGCTACTCTCTGCTTAGTGAAGTGTAGGGTAATTTGTAGATCCCAACTAAACGGGCTCTGAGCTTTGACTGACCTTGCAGGCACTCCTTGCTTTGCAAATAGCAGAAAGTGTGAGGTGCCTGTAGGTTCACCTCTTCTTATTTTATAGTGTGAAGGCACGTTTCCCTACCATAGCAGCAGGGGAATGTGCATAAACACAAATCTGGTTTTCCTGTGTGTGTAGATGATTACAACAACTTATGATGATATATGTAGAGATGACACAATAAAGTATGAGCAAAATTCAGCTGTTACAGTGCACAAGGTGATTAGTCTAAGGGAAATTAAACCTCGTTCAATTTCATACCAAAAGAAGGAATTTTGAATGAAATAAGTCTTTCAAAAAGGAAATTGGATTAATAAAAAATGTGACCATTTTCTATGAACTGCATAGGTCTGTGTTTTCAGATAATCACAGCTAAAATAACTCTACAAATAAACTTTATTTTGTGTTACTAGTTCTGGTGCCAACTGAAATCTTAAATTAGGATGCAGATCCTGGAGTGAGTTGAACGTTAGCTAACATAGTGAAAGTCTCAGAATGAACTAATGCCTATCAGTAACAGCAGTTACTGATTTAGCTGTGAGATTAACTGCAACTGTGAGGAACTACCTTTCAATAAGTAACTAGAACCAGGATTTTTGTCTGGATTGTTTTGCTCTTTTGCTCTAATGTTTTTGATTGTCCTCTTCCCTTACATGTACCAGCTAAAATAATTCTCATATTGACAATTACTTATTTCTTTACAGTGCCTTTCAGCACACATCTGGAAATAATGGGGTTTAAAAACAGCAGGGGGGATGATATTACCTTTTGCTGACTACATTCTTCTTACGAATTCTTTGGTTTTGTTAATGAGTTACAAGAAAACACTAAAATATCAATGCATTAAAGAAGCAGACAGTTCTGAATACGTTCACATCTATAGATCTCTCCAGATTCCTGCTGCAATATGGGAACTCAAAGAACACATTCAGCCTGAGCCATCATACATCAGTAAGTTCCTTTGTTATGCATGAAATTATTGCAAAGCATGTTCATAAGATCATCATTATACAACTGAAGTGAAACTATGTTTGTGTTTGGGATGAATAATAATAGCTCGGTGTCCAAATAGAGACCAGTGACAAGTTGTGTCCCTCAGGGGTCTGTTCTGGGACCAGTGCTCTTTAGTATCTTCATCAGTGACATCAACAGTGGGATTGAGTGCACCCTCAGCAGGTTTGCTGGTGACACCAAGCTGTGTGATGCAGATGACACACCCGAGGGATGGGATGCCATTCAGAGAGACCTACACAGGCTCAAGCAGTGGGCCCAGATGAACCTCATGAGGTTTTTCAAAGCCAAGTGCACCTGGGTTATGACAACCCCTGCTGTAAATATAAGATGGAGGATGTAAGGATAGAGCACGGCCCTGATGAAAAAGACTTGGGAGGTCCTGGTGGATGGCAAGCTGGACATGAGCCAGCAATGTACACTCACAGCCCAGAAAGCCAGTCATATCCTGGGCTGCTTCAAAAGCAGTGTGGCCAGCAGGGTGAGTGGAGGTGATCCTGACCCTCTGCTCTGCACTGGTGAGACCTCACCTGGAGTACTGCATCCAGATGTGGAGTCCTCAGTACAGGAAAGACATGGAGCCGTTGGAGTGCATCCAGAGGAGGGTCACAAAAATGATTCAAGGGATGGAACACCTCCTCTACGAGGAGGTCTGCCTGTTCAGCCTGGAGAAGAGAAGAGAAGACTCTGGGGAGACATGAGAGTGGCCTTTCAGTATCTAAAGGGGGGCTGTAAGAGGAACATGACAGGCTCTTTAGCACAGTCTATTGTGATAGGATGAGGGGAAATGGTTTCAAACTAAAAGAGGGGAGATTTAGATTGTAGAAAACTTCTTCCTTATATACAATAAGGATGGTGAGATGCTGGAACAGGTTGCCCAGAGAGGTGGTGAATGCCCTATTTCTGGAGACAGGTCAGGCTGGATGGGGCTCTGAGCACCTGATCTAGCTGTGAGCATCCCTGTTCATTGCAGGGGAGCTGGACTAGATCTTTAAAGCTCTCTTCCATATCAAATGATTCTATGATTCTCTGATCATTTAAGCTGCCTTTAGAAATTGAAGCTCAAGATAATATCATATTTCAGCCATGTTCTGACACAAGCCCTGAAGGAAACTGAATTCTGCTTGGAGCTGGGGTCCAAGCATTTGGTGAATGTACAAGAGAGATGATTCCAACCATTTCATCTTTGCAATGACAACAGCATATGCAAAGTAAGCATATTTCTGTAATACAAATACTTCTTTTTGAGCCTCCAGGCCTGTCCTACCTATTTTTCAGTAACTTCTAGCTTAGACTGTACTGGGCCTCTGCAAAAGAATTTCCTGCTTCCACTCTTGCTTGAAGCAAAGAATATCTTTCCGAAAAGCAATCCAATCTCAGTTTGGAAACTGTCAGTGATGGAAGAATCAACCACAACCCTGGATAAATGTTTCCAATGGTTAATTATCTCAGTGGTTAAAAAACGTTCCTCACTTCTAGTCTGAATCTGCTTTGCTTCTGCGTTCGTCCTCTGGATCTCATTATATCATTATCGGCTGTGTTAAAGAGACTGTTTTCATATTTTCCTTATCCACATAGTCATTCATGTATAGGATACAATTTGTAAGGTCTTAGCTTTTGAACAGTCACTGTATAATCTAATCTAGTTCAGTAGGCCCCTTTGCAGTCAACTCAGAGAGACAACCATCTCTCATCCATGCTTCTGTACGCTGACAAGCATATCCACATTATTCTCATCTACACAGATGGACAAAGCTCTACATTCCGTCTCCTCTGAATTCAGCTCATGTATGGACACTGTATGTGGACCCTGTGCCTGGATGACTGCACCTGTGACTCTGTCTGTGACCATGTATGCCATGAACAGAACATTCGTACAGTCATTGTCACTGGTATGGCAATTATACCTTCAGGACCTTGTCTAGTTTCCGTGAAATACCAGATATATATGCCAGTTATCTGATTCTTGTGGCTGGCATGCAAGGCATTTAGTCAATACTCCTCCATCTCTTTAAGATTTTGTCATACCTATGCAAACTATTGCTAGATGTTCTTTTCCAGATTGCTGGAAGTCACGTGATGATGTCAGACCTGCTGTTGTCTGTATGATAGCCACCTTTTTTCCTCAGATGGGTGTCATAACAAGAGAAATGTTTGATGAAGAAAGCTAATTGGGCAAATTTCAGGGCAAGCTGGCAAGCTTACACTATTCCAGAAGGTACAGCTGACTCTCCTCTTGAAGGAAGTAGTATTTCCTCCAGTAGAGACATCACCCCCACAATTTCCCAAGGCTCATTTTCCAAGAACATTAATAGCTACTGGAAGAAATTCCTTCTCTTCCAATCCCTCATTGGCCAGGTCACAAACCAAACCACTACCACCATCTGCTCTTTATTGGGTAAGAAGGACTTGTCTGCTTCCATCTTTCAATTTATTTATTTATTTTTGCTAAAGGGAAAAGAGTTGACTTCACTAACAGGAATCATGGTGTCTTAGTTACACTCTTACAGGTTGTCATCAGTTCCACCAGTCAGGTCAGTAAGCTACTGGATAGCTACACTGAGAGTCAGTGTGACTCTGGAGCTAACATTTTTATGTTCAGAGAAGCATATTTTCGCTTTTGAAAAAGTAAGTTTTAAAAAGAGAAAAAGGCAACAAGAAATGGAACAATAGTACCACAATGAGAAGAAGTAACTTGGTAACGAGAACTTGAAATTTCTACCATCTGTATTCTTAGAATGGTGTGAACCACTAGTAGTTTCAGTCTCTGAGATACAGCCCACACTGGGAAAAAAATAGAATAAATAAATAATCTCCAGCCCAGAAATGTTGAAAAAGATTAGAGTTTGAGTCCTTGTGCATAAGCATGGCAGGGTCTACAAAACACTGGTGACATAATGCTTTATCCAGTTGTTAACGGCAAAGATTTTTCCTGTAGTGACAGTGTTGTAGGAGCAAGTGGCCCTTGAGAATCCACTGAAATCGTGCTGCTGTTTACAGGGAAAATCACCCTGAATCAGTGATTGTGTATGTGTTTAAGTGTGTGTGATCACAGGCACAGTTCCAGTGGATATCACATTAGAAGAATACTTTCACCACTGCTCATAGAAGCACAGATGTGCCAAAAGCCGTGATGCAGAGGGAACACGTCAAAGGCTAAGTGAGAACAGTTAATCCTTCACATTTTATCCAGTCTTTTCTGCTGAAATTGTCTGCAGGAATGCTGCCTACCACCAGCTGCAGTGGGGCGTGTAGGTGAAAACTGAGCTGGGGGTTCTCACATCACCACAACTTACTTAATCCGTGAAAGCTACTGCTCCATAATGGTAACCACCAGCACAGCCTGGATTTGCACTGCAATTAGGTGCCATATTCAGATAGTATAATTTGTGAACACAACTCAAATGCAGTGATGAACCTCATCCTCATTCCCCAAATGAGCATCGATGCCTCTGCTTTGATGCCCACATCAGAGCAACCTTCCCAATGGCACCACAGTTTGGTAACGCCACATGGTTCAGATGGTTCTCCAGAAGGGTTACGATGGAACACCTGGGTGGTTCTGAGATTTCAGACTATAAAGTCCACGTAAACTAGGGTTTGGTGAGATTTTGGAGGAAAGGCTGAAATCCTCCTTTAAAGCAAAATCTTTTATATGTGATATACACTGATTGAAACTGAAAGCAGTGCATTAAGAAAAGGCTTCTCCCTCTTCACGTGCACCAGTCTGAGTTATGAGTCTGTCCTCTCCTCACAAGTGTACTTACAGTTTTATTTTCTTCAGAGCAGCCTCATAGCTTGTATGTATTTGCACGTGATGAAACTGGAAGAAGACTTTTAAAGATCTGTGAATAATTAGGCCAGATAATTGCCATTGATTCCAATTCAATGGCAATTGATCAGTTGCCATTGATCCCAACCCCTACGATTCTGTGATTCTGTGATTCAATGTAGTTTGCTAAGAAGCACTGAAAAATCTCAGTGTGTTGATGAGAAATTTCTCTCTAAGCCAGAAAACTTTTGAAGAGCTACTGCCAGTGCTACTGTGGAAATAATAATACTGTAAGATTTCGAAATCATGTTTATAGGCAGGAGCTGTTATGGTTCAGAAAACTCTAATGATTCACCAGCACTGTTGTTATGGTTAATTTTCCTGGAAAAGTACGCTATTGCAACAATTCCTCTTTTTTTGTCATCACAGTGTTTATTCCATCATCTGTTTGTTTTTACTGCTGAATCTTAGTTTGGCACAGAGACTCTTAGGTCTAAAAAGGGTTTCTAAAAAGCCATCGACATTTTGAAGCATACACAAATTGCCAGGGGATTTTATTTTTGGCTTTGTGAGTAACCTTGTGTTTTTGAATTTTTAACAGCAATGGGAAATTCTCTCTCTCAAATAGCAACATTCTGAAATGACGTATCAGGTTCTGTGGCTTCAGTCCACTCTTTCATGATGTGGGAAATGCCCTGCCTCTGAACTGTGCAAGGGACGTCATTCCCCACAAATCTTCTTTTTAGCAGAAAGGAGTAAACACCTCTGAGGTCCTGAGGATGTGTTTTTAAAACAGTGTCTGGTGCTCTCAAGGATTGCGACAAAGCTGGCTGAGGAGTCAGCAGAGAGAAAACACCAGGTCAGGAGTGAGCTGAGACAGGGCAGAATGAGAAACTTGGAGTAACAGCATGGAGCAAAGAAAAATTTTCAGCTTTATTCTCCAGCTGCAGTGAAATTTGTGAGATTGCTGACTAAGACTCCTGGGGAGATTGCAGGAGTCGCAGAGGGTGAGTGGTAAACACGGACGTGAACAAAGCGCTGTGAAATATGCTGCTTGTCAGCAACCTTCCCATTATGTGATGGAGATGAAATAGGTGGCCTGAGCTGTCTCAAAAAATGTCTGTGAAACATCTCTTGAGGCAGACCAAGAGCAGGAGGTGGGGGACAAGCCCTCCTCTCCCCCTTGTTTCTCCAGTTCCTTCTGTCCTGCCCTTTTCCCTCTGCTCCCACTACTCCATTCTCTACTCCCTTTCTACCCTCCCCCAAAAGACCCCCTCAAGCAGCTATCTATGGCTATCTACATGCATTGTAACCCTTTAAAAAGAAGCTTGATAGCATGCTGACAGCCTGGGTTATCCCACTGTGATGGGGATACTGAGATCATAGAATCATAGAATCATTACACAGACCCTAAGATCATCTAGTCCAACCATCGGCCCATCCCCACCATGCTGACTAATCCATGTCCTTCAGTGCCACATCCACACAGTTCTTGAACACCTCCAGGGATGGTGACTCCCCACCTCCCTGGGCAGTCTGTGCCATGGCACCTCTCCTCTTTGGGAGAAGAAATTTTTCCTGTTCTCCAACTTGAACTTTCCCTGGTGCAACTTAAACCCATTACATTTTGTCCTGTCACTAGTTACCTGGGAAAAGAGCTTGACCCCCGTCTGTATGCAGAGATCACAGCATACAGCTTATAAAACTGCCACAGCTCATCTTACGATCTGCACCTGTGAGATTTACATGGGAGACAGTGGGGGAGGACCTTCTAGGGAAGGTCTGACCGTCCTGGGATGGATGTGACACATGGGTGCAGCATGCCTGACCCCTCCTCACAGTGTGTGTCTGGATCTGTGTTCGTGGATGTAATGCAGGCCAGTTTTCAGTTTGAGATGGATGTTTTCAGTCTTCCATCAGAAGTTTGGTTCCATGTGATGCAGACACCTGGAGAGCTTGCAATGAGGAAAGGTTCAGGAAAAACATCCTCCTTGCTCATAAAGAACAAGGAGGATGCAGAGAAGAGCGTTTTAAGAGTGACATCAAAACTTTCTCATTCAGAGTTTCTCTGGACCAGATTCCTCTGAAGAAATATAGACATCTACATCTGGGCACCCCAGATCTCCCAAAATCATCAGGAAAGATGATAAGCACAACAATAAGTGGTACATGTTGTCTGAAATACTTTCAAAATTTGCAACATATTCCTGTGCACTGACTCAATAGAGATGCAACAGTGATTAGTTCATATCTAAGTAACTCTATTGTAGATAGCCAGGTGACATGGTTCTTGCCTCTGTGCCTTGGTATACCCTGACATCACTCTTCACCAGGGCTGCAGGCAGTGAACCTTAACACTGCTCCAGCTTCAATTGTTTAATTTTCCTTTGCCTTTCAGTCTATTTTTGGTTCATGCCTGAACTTTGTGACTTCTTCTGTGGCACTCCCCATACACAGAGCATTCCTCCAGTTGAGAATTGACAAACATCCTGATTCTTAACACACTTAGAACACACCTGCACTCCCAAACACTGAAGCTGTGGTAGCCTCACCCCAGCCAGGGCTGTTGTGGAGTGCACTGCTGCCATTGCGAGCAGGACTTCCTCTTGTTCATATTTCTCTAGTTCATTATTGCAAGGAGGTGCTAGATCCCATAAATAAAATAATAAATTCACCACCCTAGAGCCTGAAAGTCTAAACCATTCCCTTGAATGGAGGAGAAGACACAGGGAAAGGGGACACAATAACTGCCTCATGGCTGTCATGAGGTGGATGATTTCTGCCAAAACAAGTGAACAGATTGTCCTCTGTGGCCACTGAAGGTAGGACAAGAAGATGTACTAAAACTGCAGCAAAGCTTGGCTGTTAGGAAAAGATTTGTAACAGGAAAGAGAGTGGGGCTCTGGAATACCTGGTTTAAATGGTAGAAGACTATGTCGCTGGTTTCTTAAGATTGGACTTGAGAAACACCTCACGCTGACAGCAGAGTTAAGCAGCAGAGCAATGGACTAAATGCTGATCCATGACCTATTCCCCACGAGTTCTATGCGTCCACAGGTAAGTACCCAAAACTCCTGAATCACAAGTCTATCTCGTCCCTTGACTCTATCTTGTCCCAGGGTCGAAGGTGGAAGGTTAAGGTTTGGTGATGTAGTTCTGTGTCCTTGTGGAAGGCTGCAGTTTAGGTCAAGATTCTCTGATTTCTAATGGAGTTGCTTAATTTTGTAGAGCTGGCAGAACAAACTCGTGCTGAGGTTAACAATGCTTGAAGTTCAAGAGTGAGTACAGAGTTGGCAAAAGCATTAAATTCAGGTGTGTTTGTTTCTCCTAGTTGTTGCTCCAGGAGACACTTGAAAATACATGTCTAATAGTCTTGGTTTATTTTTTAATTGTATCCCATTCCTATATTCCAAAGAGCTATTGCAATCCAGTTCTAGGGCCCCCAACACAAGGACTTGGAGCTGTTGGAGCAGGTCCAGAGGAGGGCCACAAAGATGATTAGAGAGCTGGAGCACCTGCACTATGAGGACAGGCTGAGAGAGCTGGGGGCTGTTCAGCCTGGAGAAGGCTGCAGGTTGACCTTATAGCAGCCTTCCAGTACCTGAAGGGGGCTTACCAGAAAGCTGGGGAGGAACTTTTTATAAGGGCAGGTAGTGACAGGATTAGGGGAAATAAATAATAGTTTTAAACTGGAAGAGGGTAGATTCAGACAAAATATTAGGAAGAAATTCTTTCCTGTGAGGGTGGTGAGACTCTGGAACAGGTTGCCCAGTGAGACTGTGGATGCTCCCTCCCTGGAAGCATTCAAGGCCAGGTTGGATGGGGCTTTGAGCAACTTGGTCTAGAGGGAGGTGTCCCTGCCTAAAGCAGGGAGTTGGAACTAAATGATCCTTCCAACCAAACCATGATTTTATGATTCTTTGATTCTATGATCATTTGAACAGGCTTGCAGGCAGACTGAAGAAATATCTGATCTGACCTGGGAAATGCAATTTTGAGATCAGCACAGGTGGTGAGATGCTGCTGACTCTGTAGTAAAAGCTACAACACAAAGGAAGAATGGTTCTCTGCGGACATGGCTGGAAGATAAGGTGAGTGCTGTCACACAGTCTTTTTGTCTAAGCAGATTCCCATTCCCAGTGCAGGAGCACCAGCAGCTCTTCTGATCCTTTTCCTGTTTCCTCAGCCTCACGTGGATTCTCAGGTAAGTTCAAGTCTGCCAGAATCTTATACCCTTTCCTGACCACGGCAGAGCCTTAAAAAACGAATTACGCTTCCATCTTCTTCAATGGCTTCTGCAGATTATCCCAAATACCATAATGCCATAGTATAATTGTTAGTGGAGTCAAGACTAGTGCAATTTTATCTCCATGGACTTAGGTTACATCTATTAGATATAAATAGTTTTATTCTGGTCCCACGTACCACTCTCATCAAAGGAGTAAGATATTTCCATGTGCTTATGCAAAGTTATTCTAACAAAAATTTAATGACTATGTTTTCCGCGAAACTGGGAGCTTGATGACATGAAGAAATCTTTCCCGTCCTCCTTTTCCTCAGGGGTCTCCAAAACCTGTTGGATCTATCTACCCCATGAGGTAGATGACACAACTCACGCTTCCGGCTCCCTGCAGCCTCTAAGACCAGGGTACCTTTTGGAACATGCCCTAAATCCTTTACCGCGTATGCTCAACTTCCTTCTTGGAAACACCTTTTCTGAGTCATGTCCTTGCACTCAGATGGGATTTGGCCGGAGGCCACACTTGGAAACATGAGCTGAGAAACATGCAAAGATACTGACCCAGCAAACATGCTTTAGCAGGGTCTGCACTTGCTCTGGCAGCCTTGTAGCCCTAACAGATGATTACCAGATTACATTTTATTTTCTAGTCAGATATCTGGTATTGAAACTTCATGATTTTGTAGAGTTTAGGATGGGATAACTGTTTCTGCAAGGTAAGGGTTCGGATCCTGACAGTGTCCTAGAGGGTTGTCTTGTCTGTAGGGAAGGCTGCATTTCTCACATACAGGGAACGATGTGTGATGTCCCTCACATGATGTCAGTGCCTGACTGGACATGGGAGTCAGACTGGCACATGCCGTAGCTGTCTCTGCAGTTCCATGTTGGCTTGTGTGGCCCAGCCTGCATGGTTTGTATCAAGCCATGTCACTGCCTCCTGAGGCTCAGGAGGAAATGCTGTGTATGTTTTCTTGCTGCAGTAACCACTCTGCCAAGAGGAAGCCATTACCCCAAGGGAATGAAAGCCTTGAAACTGGCTGGAAAGGAGAGGTATGCTTTAGGCTAGACTAGTGCTATGTCCTTATGTGTTTGGAGCATATATGTTTTTGGAGAGGTCCAGTCAAGCTCATCCAGATTAAATAACTCACAGAAATGCTCAGCACTGTGAGACATAAATACCCCAGGGACACAGTCTTTCACCTCAGGTCTTCTGCATGGTGGACTGAGGATGGATAAGTAGAAAATGAACTTGTTTCTGACCCAACTTAGGCCAAATTGGTGGACCTGGGCTCATTCAAGCTGTACTGTAATGATGTGTGATCCCATCAGTCCTGCCACAACTGGAAGGGGGCATGAAGTAGCTTCAGGAGAGCTAGAAGGAAAGAGGGAAGACTAGTCAGGGAGTTGGCTGAGCTAAGCAAGTGGGGTGAGGTGGTGGATCCGTGTCACTCCTTGAGCAACAGTGAGGCAACTCCCCAAGAAGCTGCCCTTCCCAAGCTGCAGCATGTGTCTGTACAATGTACGTGGATTGCTGGTGGGGGTGAACTCTTTCTCAGGACCCAGAAGATGAGTCAGAGTTGACTCAGGCCTTTGTAGTCCTCCTTACTCAAGTGATAATAGGTGAAAGAGAGAAGAGATGAAGCCTGTTTGTATTCCATGTGACTCCTAGTTTTGCTATAAACTGCACAGGGGCATTTTCTTTTTTTTTTTTTTTGGGGGTGGGGGGTGGGGGGTGGGGAACAGGGCAAACTTGACTTCTGGGTGAACACATTAAGCTATAAATCCAGTCTTTCATAGGAGAAAACAGCTTCATTTATAGCAGCCCCATTAAGCAAAGAACACGCTCATTCTTTGTGGGGAGACCATTCTCCTGCCCACATGCTGAGGTATCTTGGAAGCAGTATGTAGTCCTTTGAGGACTAATTATTAATTTGAATTTATTGAGTGCTGACAGACATGCTTGGTGCTTTATGGTCACATAAGGGAACCCTTGTAGCTGCACTATTTTAAGAGAATACTGCCATGAAAAGTGGAAACTCCTTTGGCTTAAGTAGACTGGAAGACACTATTCTGATTTTTTAAATGCTAGCTTCCACAACACTGACCAGCTTCTCTCTTAAGCAAAGTATTAATAAACACTGACAGAAGTAAACAGGGAATCTCTCCTCTGAAATCAACAAGGTAACATTTACAGTACTGATTCTGTCCACCTAACTATACCTGACGGACACAAAGCTGCTGGATACTGAGAAATCAAACTCAGTTTGTTTTCATCCGTGTACCCATGAGAAGAGTTTAGCTTATTGTTTGGAAGCCAGTTTGTGGGTTGCACATTTTCTTTGGTCCTCCATATTGTCTTCTCCCATCATCCTGTCCTGTCAAAGTGAATAGTTTCTCCTTTGTGGTTGCAAGGAAGGTGTAGTAATTAAGATAAATAATCCCAACTTGTTTTACTTATTATTATACTTCTATCTCTTTCAGCAGTGAAGATGAGCAACTCAGCTAATGGAGAGACACGAGAGTAAAAAATTTAGTGTCTGGGCTTAACTCTGAAGAAATGAAGCAAAGGGGGCACGAGTAAATCCTACAGTTACGCAACATAACTAGAGGTCTGGAGGTAGTTTTCTTCTTTAACACAAAACTGCCGACTCTACATAAGAAGGCACGTCTAGGGTTTCCAGATTGTCTGTTTGTGAGACATTTATGGCAGCTTCCTGAAGTACAATCTCATTTAACTCATTACCTTGTGATCACAACCTTGAGAATAACAACACTTTAATTGCTGTAAAGGTGAAGAGCAAACAGGCACGTTCCTTTCTTGTTGCTGCTGGTGGGAGAGATGAAACTCAAAAGGCTCGCATGCACTGATGGTCCTTAAATCTTGTGAGTCAGTGACATGTGAGATGGAGTCCGGGAAATCATCCTGCTAACCTTTTCCAAGTCCTTAAGTGTTTGGTGTGTGATGGTGAAGGTGATAATGATTAAAAGAAATATCTGTTATGTTTGTGGAGGTGAAATTGCAAAGCACTGTTGTTTTTTCTCTCCTCTCCCACAGGTTAGATTACGCTATAGAGAAAGAATTTACCCAAAGGCAGATAATACTTAAACCATTTAGAAATAATTAATAGACATTAGAGTCATTGCATACTACAGAAAACTGTGTCCTGAAAAACTAGACAATAACTTTCCTTGTTAGAGTAAAGGATGTTTGTTTAGGCCCAGCTGGTGCTTCCGACTACCTAATTACCCAGAAATGAGGTAACTGCTTTTAAGCAGGTCAAAAATGCACTCCTCTGAGTGCTGGGCAACATAAGCCATCAGGTTTCCACAAAATGTCATGCAGATATGTTGTTAAATTAGTTTTGCAGGTGGATGCTGTGCTTAAACTTCATCTGCACTTTCTATAAGTCCTACATAGGTTTGAAATTTATCTACAGAATTGTTTTCTTCCTTCTGTAACGTTATGTGTTAAAGCAGCACTTCAGTGACAGCACATGTCTCTGCTCCAGGTTTATGAGGACCATCGTCATGGCCACAGCCAGCAACAGGCTGTGTCCCCTGTCACTCATAGGTGACTATCGTTCCTCCTTGGGATCACTGAGGTGGCAGGAAAGATTGGATGCTCTCCAAGTATACGGTGCTTGGGCCAGCTTCATAAACTTAAGAAGTCCTATCCCCATGGCCACATCTCATGCTCATTTTGGCTCTCCTTTCTCCCAGGGCATGGGAAGTGCTGCTGCTTGGCTGCTGGCATTGCCTGCACCCCAGGGATGGTGCAGCTGGCAGAAAGTGAAGCTTAACCAGCCCCAGCTCCTCCACTTGTTAAACAGCATCACAGGGGAGGAAGAATTACATTTGCTTCCCTGGTTTTGCAGAAGAGGTTGGGAAGCATCCCTTCACCAAGCACTTAGCTGATGGTGCCATTTCCCATTCTGTGCTTCTCAGTATAGCTCTGACGCATGAGTCTCAGCTTGGTTTGAGGTGGGAATGGTCTGCCCTGCTGAGCAGGAGTGTGTGCAGGGGCTTAGCCATTCAGCAGCTGGAAGCCAGCTCTGGATTTGCCCCCAGCATTTGCCAAATTCTCTCTGTTTGCTGGAAGATGATGAAAAACATTTCTGTGAGTTTGTGGCTGTCTAGTTCCTAGCAAGCTGCTAATACAAGGAATGGGGGGAAACCCAAACCCCAAAAGCCTGGACAGTTTACAAACCTTCTCTGTAGCTTAAATAGAGGCTTGGTCTAATACTTCTAATTGGCTGGAGCAGCCCTTTCCATTTCCCAGATGGTTACTTAAGCACATGTAACTGCTCTCACTGCTATGCTGTTATTGTGCTGCTTTCCTTTCCTGCTGCCTGACACAGAGCAATGAAACTGCCCAGGTCTGACATTACACACCAGGACACTGTAGCCAGAGTATGAATGTAAAAGGCAATAAATACGCTGCTAATCTCTTCAGCAATACAGAAGCAATGGCAGCAATTCTTTACTCCACAAAACTAAAGCTGGTGCTTATTAAGACTTCTTTATTCCTAGAGTTCAAATTATTCCAGTTTTTAAACATACGCATGCATTTTTGTCCAAACGGTTTGTATCACTGCAGTAGGAACGTAGCTTTTTCCTTAGACTGCTGGTCTGCAATTCCCATTGCCCACGACTCCAGCATGTCCCTTAGTGTCTCCCTGTGACTGAAGTCTCTGTCTGTGAAACAAGGTTGGCACACTTCATTGAATTCCAGCCGATTAGAATATTAGGCTCCTCAGTTTTAAAGGACTTCTGCTTCCCTATGGTATCCAACACAGTAAAGTCCAAGCTTGCTTCAAATCTTGGAGGGAAAATGGTATGGAGAGAATACTTCACAGAGCTCCCATAAATAAAAGGTTGTGCTCCCTTCACAAACAACATTTTACTGGAATGAGAATTTGCAGGATAGCCGCAACCCAGACAGCTACAATGCTGTTATTATTTTCTCCATAGACCCATCTTTGCCCCTTCCTTTCCATTTTTCCTTCGCCTTTTTCTTTACTTTTCAATTTCCCTTCCCCTTTCTATTTCCTCTTCTTCCCCTTTACGTTCTCATTCCCAATCCCATTCCAGCAAGGATGCCACACTTCCTCTCATCACAATGATTTACTATCTTTCAACTTTTCTCACTGATTTCTCTTTCCGAAGTCCAAGGCATTTATTTTATTCAAACTCATGCTTACTTGAGAAATAACAAAAAGATTCCAGTTTATAGCAGGAACTGATCCCAGGAGCTTATACTCTTCTGCCTTACTATTTTAGCTTTCTTAAAAATAGATATCTTCTTTTTCTAATACTCCTGTACTGAGTTAGGCCTGTGTGCCAGGTACTGCTACTATTGATACCTAGTAATGGAGACATCTACTCTTGAGGCATCAAGCTGTCTGCATTCATTTTGGCTTGATCGTCTGCTTACGCAACTACCAATCCCCATTTCCCATCACCCCTTGAAAAGATGCTCTTTCTGAGGGACCTCTCGTCTCCTGAGCCACTGATTAGTGGTATCTCACAGCATCCTACCTACTTATAGAGCAGCTTTTACAATTATTTAAGAATATAAAACAATTATTTAAGAATATCACCCAGAGATCTGCCACGAGTGTGCTGGGGCCTAGCCTATGCCTACTGAGCTCTATTAACATTATTCAACATTCTCGAGGGGAAGAGAGTCTGGATCTGATGATGATGCAACAGATCCTCCAACTCCTGTGATAGACCCTAGAGGTGATAAATGGAATCAATACCAATTTGCAAAATCCAGAAAGCATGATATGTACAACACCCATATGGCAGAGATTTGTACAAAATGCACTATTATCGTATGCCAGCACCCTGGTAGGAATGAACTGGAAAAGTAATGAAAGACCAATGGTGGACAAAGAGACCAGTGCTCTACTCTGACTCCTGATGGTGGCAAACACCCTTTGGGAGTGGTTACAGCAATGGAAGCAGAACAACTGGCAGCACAGAGGCAAACCCATCTGGGCTGCTGCACTGTGGAATGATATTGCTGCCTGAGTAGAGAACATGATTGTAAAGGTACATCATATAGATCCTCACATACCCAAGAGTCATGCCACTGAAGAGCATCAAAACAATGAGCAGATGGATATGGCCACCAGGATCGAAGTGGCTCAGGTAGATTTGAACTAACAGCATCAGGGTGAATTATTTTTAGCTTGAAGGGCCCATGACACTTCAGGCTATCAAGGAAGAGATGCAAGCTGTAGATGGGCTCAGTATCAAGGGATGGACTTGACAATGGATGCTATTGCACAGGTTATTCATAAATGTGAAATGTGCCAAGTGCATAAAATCTCTTTGGTATGGAGAACTATGATTGAACTATAAATATGGCATGTGGATTATTGTTCACTCACACAAATTCGCCATGGCAAACAACGTATGCTTACAGTGGTGAAGCAACCAACCAGATGGCTGGAAACATATCCCATGCCTCGTGCTACTGCCCAAAATATTATTCTGAGTCTCAAAAAGCAAGTTTAATGGTGAGATGGCACCCCAGAAAAACTGAGTCCAGCAATGAGATTCATCACTGAAACAACCTCATAAACACCTGGGCCAAAGAGCATGGCATTGAATGGGTATGTCACATCCCCTGTCATGTACCAGATTCTAGGAAAACTGAATGATAAAATGAATTGTTAAAGACTACACTGAGAGCAAGGGGTGCCGGGGCATTCAAACATCGGGATACACATTTAGCAAAAGCCAACTGGTTAGTCCACAATGGGGATCTTCCAATCAAGCTGGTCCTGCCCAAATCTCCTGCATATTGTACAAGGGGATAATGTCCTGGCGGTGCACATAAAGAACATGCTGGGCAAGACAGTCTGGGTCATTCCTGCCTCAGGCAAAGGCAAGCCTATTCGTGGCATTGCTTTTGCTCAGGGACCCAGGTGCACGTGGTGGGTAACGCAGAAGGAAGGGGATGTCCATTGTGTACCTCAAAGTGATCTGAGAGAGAACAAATCATATCACCCCTTCTGCACTGAAGAACATATAGAGGTTAAAGTTATGAACTAAACGAATACCGTGGAAAATTTAAATGGATTGCCCATAGGCTATGTGTATATATACAAATTTTAAAAAGATAGGTGATGGTAATTAGTTAGAATGTAGAAAATGTGGCACCTGAACATTATGTAAACGGTATGGAATAAAGGGTGAGTGTTGTCTTAGTTTCAGCTGGTTTGGAATTGTTTTCTTCATGGTATCTGATATGATGATGTGTTTTTGGTTCTAGGAGAAAAACAATATTGATAATGCTCCAATGTTTGTAGTTGCTGCTAAGCAGTGTTGTACAGAGCCAAGGCCATTCTCAGTGAAGGGCTCAAGATGCTGGGAAGGAACATAATTAGAACAGCTGGCTTAAACTGGCCAAAGGGATATTCCATACCATATGATATCAAACAGAAAGAGTTTTGAAGGGGGTGGGAGTTAGATTTTCTCTCTTCCTCTGATCAGGGGGTGAGTTGGACATTGGCTGGGGGCTGGTGGGCAATTACTTATGCATCATTTGTTATATACATTTATATGTATAATCATACCTATTATCCTTTTTCTCTCCTAGAAAATAATAGTTTTATCTCAACCCACAAGTTCTATATATTTTTTTTATTATCTCCCCCATCCCACTGAGAAGGGGGGAGTGAGCAAACAACTGTGTGGTGCTGAGCCACATGCCAAGTTAAATCACAACAAGAGGGAAAGTTTACTTCCCCACCACTGGAGTCTGGGTCCTGCTCCCCATGCCTCTTTCAATGCTCTGGCATACCCTTTCCCAGCCCCACTGCAGCCCAGAGATGGATCCTAGACTAAACACTCTCCTGGCCAAGGAAACAGCTGGGGTGTCCGGCATCTGTCACTTGGCTCTGCAGAGCAGGCACGTTTGTGCATGAACCCAGCGCTGGATCGCCTTGCTGTGCCCCTCCTGCATGCTCATGTTCATTCTGTCCTCCAGAGCTTTCAGAAATGGAAATGGAAAACAAAGATTCAGGCTGTCTTGGATCCAGGCTGTCTTGGATCCAGGCATGGGAGCGAGACAGGATGATGTCTATAAACATGCAGAAAATAATGGCATCATTTAACTTTCAGCAGAGGGCTTATTTATCTCTAAAGAGATTACACCAAATGTTTCCATCCAGAGCTGAGCTATGGAGTAGATGCAAAACCATGACAGGAAACTTTTTATACACGAAAGGGGATTGTAAATTTCTGTCGTAAAGTTATGAATTGCATTCATTGTGGACAATAAGTCAGATGGTTCTGCTTTACATACTTTTTGAGTATAGATATTTAAACACACTGGCAAAAGAAAGTGAGAGGAACAGCAGGCTTCTTCTTGAAAGGTCCAGGTCGAACAGGGGGTTCAGCCACTCCAGACTGGAGAACAGTCTGAACTGGGCTTCACTGGCAGTGCAGATGCACGGTTGCCCCAAACATATGGATGTCTCCAAGCAGGAGGAAATGGGGAGTGCTGGTGAATAACCTTCAGGGTACAGAGCCTGATCCTCATCCCAATTGCTGAAAATTGAGCAGATGATAGATTGACCATGAGTTGCTGGAAATGCCCTAAAACACAGGAACAGACCAAGAGAAGTGCATTACAAGAACATCTTCCTCTGTTCTCTAATATGGTGTCCACTGACGCATAGAAGCACCATGATCTCATCTCCTGGCATTGGAGTCAATATACATTTGTGAGAGATTCCTGAGACCAAACCACCCAACCACTGTGTTTGGGACTGCAAAGAAGGAAAAATGAAAAACATGATGTGATGGCAGGGTCTTATGGGGCAGCAAAACAGTGATACAAGAAAGACAATTTCAATTTAAGGATGCAGTTTCTGTGGGTAAGGCTTAAGGAGTGCTAAGCAACAGCTTGAAGTTGCACCAGAGGAGGTTGAGGTTGAATATTAGGAAAAATCTCTTCTCAGAAATAGTGGTGAGGCATTGGAACAGGTGATGGAGTCACCATCCCTGGAGGTGTTTAAGACTAGTGTAGATGTGGCACTGAGGGACATGGTTAGTGAGCATGGCGGGGATGGCTCAATGGTTGTACTAGTTGATCTTAGAAGTCTTTTCCTACCTTAATGATTCTATGATTCTTTCCTGGGACTGAGGGCTCCGTGGAGGTCTGCAGACATGCTTCAGCTGGGACTGTCTGTAGTCCTGGCAGACAGATGCCCCTTGCTTTACTCTGTGAGAAGTGACAAAGATTACACGCTGTAATATGCAGTAGTTCTGGAATTGCAGCTTCATTTCTAGTGATTTGTCTCTTAACAGCTGTGAATTGTAGTGTGGGGACTGAAGGACCAGGAGGAAAAGTGAATCTTTTAAAAAGCCATATAAAGCAAAGTTGAGACTTTATCTCGTCTATTCCACCATTGGTTTAATATTGCCATCTCCCCCCGCATGCCTTTTTCAGTACAGGGCAAAATGAAGCTTTCCCCTCCTCCCTTCTGCTCCAGTTACACTCTGCAGAGATTATGGTCCATGACTGTTGCTTATGCAGGTGCAAGGCAGAGCAGTAATAGGGAAGTGACTTGGATGTTAGCATGGCTGTGATGTGCTCTGCTGTGCAAGCAGGATCCCAGCATACAGCAAGCTTCCCACTCCTTCCCAGTGGTTTGTCCTAGACTGACCTGGATGTAGCAAGTGAGAAAAACACTGGATGAGGCCTCACTTAATCCTAGCTTCTCTTTTAACTACCAACCAAGCCGCCTCTGTACCAGCATGTCACTTGGAGAGGATGTGGACAAATATATCTGTGCTGAGGAGTGGCAGAAGCTGTTGTCCGCTTTTAGAACTGCTGAGCTGTATGTTTTTCTAAGCTGGCTAATTATTATGGGCTCAAAACTAACGGCTGTGTTTAACTGACAAGGCAAAATGCCCTTCACCCATCTCTTGAGATGTCAGGAGAAATATCTCTTTTGAGAAGCATGCTCATTAACTCGTTCCTCCCTATCTGATTTGATCTTTTCAATATGATCCTTTCCCTCTGCTCTTCTGTTCTCCTATGAAGGAGAGCATCAAATAAATTCTTACTGATTACAGCTGGATCCTCCTCCTTCACCCTGCTGAGTTGCAAGGCTGAGTCTTCTGTGTCAGAAGTAGCAGAAAGGACTATTATACTAACCTGGTGTCATATGAGGAGCTGGAGAAAGGCAGCACCATATTCATAGAATCACAGAATAACTTGGGTTGGAAAGGACCTTCCAAGTTCATCCAATTCCAACTCCCCACCAAAGGCAGGATTGTTAACCACTGGGCCAGGCTGCCCCAGGGCCTCATCCAATGATCCCAAGGTGTTAATGCCAGAGCAGTCATAAGGAGAGGCTGTTGGAGAAACTGAATGGTTGCAGATGCCTCTGTCCTTCTCCGGGGCAGCAAGGAGGTCAGGAGGAGGCAATGGTTCAACAAATCACTATTTGCATCCAAGGTGGTTAAGTTGAAAATCAATGACTTTGTTTTCAAATGGAAAGAAGGATAGAGATTTCTAGACAAATGTCATTCAAATGTGTGTACCATGCAACACTACTGAATATAAACATTCATTCCCAGAGGTTTGTGATGGTTTTTTCTTCCCAAAAGGAAGAAGTTAACACCTGACAAAAGCAGGTCAGGATCTAAAAGTAGATGCCCCATCCCTGGAGACATTCAATGTCAGGCTGGACAGAGCTCTGAGCAACCTGATCTAGCTGTAGGTGTCCCTGTGCATTGCAGAGTTGGACTAGATGACCTTTAAGAGTCCCCTCCGATTCAAATGATCCTATGATTCTATGATTTGCTGAGAAAGGATGAAAGTGACATAGCAACAAATACACACTGATACTGAGTGTCAAATCTTGCTCTCAGTTTGGAGGGCAAGGTTGGGAAACGTTTGTGTACTGTTCTGCAATATCACCATCTCCAAGGGTCTGTTTGGTGCTTGAAGAGATTCACTAGCTTTGCATTTCCTGACAGGAGTGACTCTATTTCAGCTCCCAGATTCAAGGACCAGGCTACCAGTAGTTGTACTGCAGGAGTGCACTTCTCCATGCTATAAGTTACAACAAGCTGCAGATTTTTAGAACTTCACAAGGTCAAGTTGCCAGGAATTAAATCATTGCAGCATGGAATTAGAGTCCTATTTTGGGCCACCAACATTTAAAAGTTTGTGCCAAGCTAGCAATTGCCTGCAATATCATACTGATTTGAAAAAGAAAAGAAGTAAGAGGCAGAAAAAGGATAAGGGAGTAAGAGAGGTTTTTGTTTTGTTGTTTTTTTTTCTGTGAATAACACTATTACACATTGTACACCACAAAGAGATGACTTCAGGGATGAATGACCCTTGTGACCGACTTCCCCAGATCACAGGATGTCAATTTGTGATTTGAAGGCACCTACTATGTAGTGCAGGGAGCAATGTGAAAAAGCGCATGTTATCCCCAGACTAAATAAGTGTCACTTTGTTTTCAAGCTAGAAAAGACAGAAAGAAAGAGGGAAAGGAAGGGAGGGAGAGAGAAAGGACGTCGCAGATGAAAGCGTGTTCTCAAGGGTCACACCAGAGTGTCCTTACCTCAGCAAATGCTTTGGCTTAACTTCATAACTGAATAATCCTGCTATCTGATACTGCCTGAGAAATAAAGTTCTTTAAAGCTTCTGCCCATTTCGCAGCACTGTAATAAAGTAGGTTGCAGCAAGTATCCTGCATGCCGTGCCTCCAAATGTACCAGTTAATTACTGAGCCCTTTAAACCTGCTAACAAGACAAGCCTTGTTCTTTCAACCTATTGCTTTTTGCCAAAAAAAAAAAAAAAAAAAAAGTCTGTTGGGCAAATAAATCTTTCCAGAGAAAACAGATTTGTTTCCAAATCAGTCAACTGTGCTGAACTGGAAAGGAAGAAATGTTATTTTTTCCAGGATGAAAGCAAAACAAGATCTCTCCCTGTTTACCCCGTCTCACCCATTTCTAAAGAAGGTCAGTTTAATTCCTTCATTACTTTTTCCCGCTGTCTTATTTATCTTGAAGTCTTCTACTCTTTTTCAGTTTTACTGGCAAAGCCTTGCCTCGTTGGACCAACACAGCAGTGCACTGTGCTTTGCTCTTCACAGCCATGTGAAGATGCTGAATAGTGCTGGGTGAACTGTGAGCATCCAGAGTTTTTCCTTTCTTCCTCACTTTCTCCATGCTCCTGAAAAAAAAAAAAAAGCCGTAAATCTCAAGAGCTTATTGTTGATTTGGTTTTCTTTTGGCATGCTGTGCATTTTGGATGCTCCTAAGCCTGTGAGAGCAGTCACAAATTCAGCTTGCCCAAACCCTGTTATGCCACACTGTACTGCAGTGTACTCTTGTACAGTAATCACCTTTTCGTACTGATGCCTGGGACTGGACTGGGGAGGAAGGAATGGCAGTAGAAATATAGAATCATAGAATCATTATGGTTGGAAAACACCACTAAGATCATCCAGTCCTGTCATCCACCCACCACTACTGCCATGCCCAATAAACCACGTCCTTCACTGCTACATCTTCATTTTTCTTGAAAATCTAAGGCAGTGTGTTGAGACAGAAGGAAAAAATAAGAGATTTTCTGTCTTCCTAGTGGGTAACTTTTAAGTTTTAACTCTGAGCTTTGCACAACTCCAGGGAAAGGCATTTCAATGGCATTAAGAGTCATCAGGTCTGCTTACACCAGTCAGCCAGCATGTGAGTTGTGTTTGTAATGCCAGAGTGCCAGACTGTAGAACTAGGCACACTTTTAATTCTTTTGTTAACAGCTGTAGACTGTAAGAAAGAGTCATTAGAACAGAACTGGGTCTCCAAGATAGCATCTTAACCTAAGATAAATGCACCCTCTTGAATTCTCAGGTGAGTGTTCTCTAAGTGCTGGGTTGCTTACACCAGTTTGACCTCTCCTAGGCTCACGTACACACTACTGATTTTAGAGAATCAGCTTCAACAGAAGCACCTGAAGGGAGGTATACCTTACCTGCTGATATGCAGGTTTTAGTGCAAAGGCTCCTACACATGACAAAGTGCCCGTGCCTTACCATCAGTCTTTTCTGCTGTTGAATTACCTCACTCATGCCTCAGGCACTAAGTGTTCAGACAGCTACAACAGCTTAGCTGGGATGCAGGGAGCTGTGACCTGATGACTCAGGCACTGTAACTTGATCAGGTGCCTGTGCCCTGGCTGCAACTGGGCAAGTCTAGAGGCAAGCCACATTTATCCAGTGCACGCACACACCGAAGGAGGTAGAATAACCACAATGTCCAAAGGTTCTGTGTGAAAGTCTACAGCAGCGTACTGAATTCACAGATGGACTCACTTCTCAGTTTTGCTTCTAGACTCAAGGTCATAGTTCTATTGTGCTATTTTCACAGAGAACAATAGGATACAATACATGGCAGAGCGTACATGGCTGTCAAGCTTTGCTAGTGAAGTGAAAAGCATTTCACAACCTTCAGCGCAATTCCAATCCATGTGCCAATGGTAAGTTCAGAAGTTCTTTCAAAACATGTCAGTTCTCCCTCATATTCTCCTTTGGTCACTAGAAAAATTGATCTTATACTCTCAAAACCATTCAGGAAATGCTGCCTCCCCCATCTTAGCTCAGGCGCCCACCATTAGGACATCTGAACTGTCTGTAAATGCCAACAGATCTGTTCTGCTGAACATCATGAGAATGCTGAACATCATGCTCCATTACCACCATTTTCAGTTCTCTAGCTCCCTCAGACTTTTGGGATCGTCATTTTGAGCCATTGTTAATACTAAAGAAAGCACTTTCAGAAAACAAATAAGTGGCTGTGAAAATCAGTACGCTCCCACTGAAGTCAATAGGAGTTATGTGAGTGGGAGCAGATGGCACCTGCTTGTTCTTTATAACCAGTGTTTATTCATTCACTCTAGATGATCCTAAAATCTTTACCTTGTCAGCCCTTCTTTGTACAGATCTAGTCTAGCCTGCGTGAGAGCAACATTTGCCAGCTGTGCTGCCAAGAAATTACACAGTGCAAATAATTACCCTAGAGGAGGACAGCTTTGGCAGCAACTACCTGAGTGCTGAAGAAATGCAAGTAGTCGAAGGAGAGTGCTGCCATAAAATGTCTGGGGGAACGTATTAGGGAGACATTCAGCAAATGTGACTGAGACCTCTGATTCTCTGCCAGCTGTCAGGTTTGGAATTACAGCCATAACAATTAGCCATGATTACTTCCCGATATTGTTAAGTACAGTGCAAAGATCACCAGTTGGAATTGTTGCTTTCTGTAGTATGTGAGGGTGGTGTCACAGAGGAGTATCAGATCACAGGGCCGAAGACTGGTGATGGATTGGAAGATATGGATCAGTAGGATAAATATTTACTGTTTATGCTTAGTAGGTCACCCTCCACACAGCTACTGGCAGTAGCTATTAAAAACACAGTCATTATTACATAGATAAATAAAGATAATGACATTTCTGAGTAGTGCTACAGAGGCTACAGAGTCATCTCATGACTGTGGTAGTCCAGTTGGCAGCCCTGCAGTTTGACCTAGCTGATCTTATGCTATTCCTTGATCAAAAGCATGAAGAAAACATATACTTTAATACACAGCCAAAATGTTTAAATGTTAGTAAGTTTTTGGGCTTTACCTAAGACTCTTGGCCACCAGCTTAATGTCCTAAGATCTCACAAACGAAAGTGATGAGCAAATACCAGAACTGAAGACCTTCTATACAAACACCCTCGATGACAGACAACCAGAAGTGTTTCCAGCCAAGTTCCACTGGTGTTCATGGCTAAATTTAAGATAGATAGAGCACCTCTCTGGGAAGCTGGGGACAATGTTTTGCTATTTTTTCTTTATTGCATTCAAGAGTAGCTTTTGATAACCCACCTTAAAAATTTCCTCCATACGCAATAGGTATTACAATTTATGTCAGGACTAAACAAAACATTTAAGTCCTGCTGCAGCTATAGTTTGGATTTCAGGCTTACATTGTCAGTGAATGCAGGTTGAAAGCTGTTTACACTGAAGGAATATGATAACCTTGCCACAGCCAGTTTTTCCCCCTTCACTTATATTCACACTCCTGACTCCTATCTTAAAGGCTCTCCTGAATACTTTGGAGAGTGGAGTGAAGGAAGGAGAGTGAGGGGTTTGTGTGGTGAGATGGATAAGTTCAGCCAACCAGACTGAATGTTCCTGTTGACATCGAGACCTGGTGTAATGTCAGTAGGATCCCTTGGAGAAGTCAGGACTTCAGTCATGACTAATTGGACAAGTCTAAAGCCTAAGTTGAGATGTTTAGGCCCAGGCTATTGTGGTCTGTAAAAACAGTTGATGTATAGATAATTATTTTTGTTAAGAGTCAGCCAAACTTTTTGCCATCAGTAACAAATTTAGAGCTTTCTTGCATGCTTGCACTCCAATCACTGTATCCCAATCAGTGTTTAGTTCCTTCGTTGGCTGCTAGACATCTCTTATTCGAAGGGTCTGAGCTGGAGCTGTTCCATTATAAATGATCATGGAAAGCAAAATCATTGTTCACCTCTATTGACAGAACAAAAGCAGCTCTTACAATCAGACTTTGGTTAAATGCTTAAGGAAAGACCATTTCTGCCTGATCAAATGAATGCCCATGGAAACCAACCGTGGCAGAAATTGGTTTAGTTAAACATCTGAGCTAATCCGCTCTGAAGTTCTTTTAGCAATGTTTATTCAGCTTTAATTGTTTCATGAACACACAACAGTTTAAAGAAGGCCTTAGAACCTACATCAAGTCCATACGGTTCATTTAATACAATTTAATTTGACCACTTGAGAGGCATAAACATTCTTAACATGTGAATTAAAGGTGTCTCTGGAAGGCATTCAGCTTTTCACTAGATGTTGTTAAGAAGCAGACAGAAGCCAAAGAGAGGACTGTTATACAGTCAGTAATCTGATATTCTGCTATCATTTCCATGAAGTTCTTTTTCACAGGAAGAAACCTTGACTTGGGATTCCTAGAATAGGTGAGGTTTTTTATATGAAAGAGTAGTTTGTTCTTCCGTAGTTAATAGAAGAAAAATCTTGTTGAAGTTTGCATAGGCTTTAGATATGCAAGATCTGGAGTTATACTGCTCCCTTACAGGACAAAGCCTGGTAAGACATTGTTCCCAGTGCTGCGAAGACTTTTGTGTGGTAGTGAAGTAATGGCATGTATACAGCAATCTCTAAATTTGTGTCTTCTCTGGAGACTGTGGAAATGAGTGGATAAAGAAATAACCCACAGATATTCCCTCAGCTAAATCGCAGACAGTTTAATTCTGAAAATCCCAAGGTTTCACAAAGTGGAGGTGCCGAAAAGTAATCACGTTTATAGGACATGAAGCCACCCGTTGTCCAGTTTCATCTAGAGTTCTGGATCTGCTGAAGATAAAGGTCTTGTGGTGGGACAGCACCATGGAGCAAAGCACACCTGGTACATTTGGCCTTGGGTAGACTTAGGCCTGGGAACAGACAGACTAAAGCACATATAGAGTGTGTTTCAACCTAAGTGCCCACTCATCTGCACTGAGTAGAACTCCCAGAAGTGCCTGTTCTTGTCCTTTTCCAATGATTAGTGGGAGTATCCAAGGGTAATTAGGCAACTGGCGTAAGTGCCTCAGCAAGGGTTGAAAAACAAGATGACTGTATGTTCCACAGTCCTCAAGAACGTTTATGCAAATCAGTGGTTGCCACTTTGAATTATTACTCAAAGAAGAAGGAGAAAAATAGGAAAGGAGAATGATTTGCCTTCTGAGATACTTAAAGTAAAAGGACACTTGTCAGATAGATATTTGAAAGGCAAAACTCAGCGTAAATGGGACTGTGAGGGAGAAAAAAAAGTGAAGTGCTCTTTGCCCTCAATGGCAAGGTGCTGAGAGTGAAGAAATCAAAGGGTAGTGCTTTCCTCCCCTGGTTTTGACAAGAATGTTTTTTATGAGTAGAAAGACATGAATGTGTAGGATCTTTCTATTGGTAGGTGAAGATGCCCATCTACAGAGTGTTTTTTTTTACTATGATCAATGTGTTAGCATTATCTTCGGTCTCAAAGGCCTTCACAAAGGAAAGCAGTTGGCCTACAGGAGAAACAAGAATAGCCAAAGGTATTTATCACTCCTTTAGGGTAGGCCTGCTCTACAGGCACTGATGAGACTGTGCTTGCTGCTGTTAACTGCAAACTCAACTAGAAACAAAAGCTCAGAGTTCAGTTCACACTGCAAAAATTCAGATGAGAGCTTGAGCAGCTGGACCACCTTGCAACACAGACACACAGGGGATCTTGTTTCTTAAACACAGACTTTCCACGCCATTTTGGACCCCTGAGAGTATCTGAGTGGTCTCTGCAGCCTGTCAGACACTAATAAGGTATTACGTGCAACCTTTCCCTTTGGGAAGAAACAGGTGAAAGCCATGTGGTATTTGTTTTGGCATCTCAGATAGCACTAGATACCTCTGCATGGGTAAGCTGTCCTCCTAGACTCTGTAAGATATCATCTATATTGCTAAAAAATAGAAGGCAAGGATGTTTGCCAAGGACAAGCAGCGCAAACTGCTGCCCATACTGCTTAGGACTTGTCCTCTCTTGTCTATTCTACTTGGTCTTGGATCACTCCTGAAGCCTGTGTTGTCTCCATGTGATCCTGAGAGAGAAATACAGTTTGTTTTCTATTTCGGTAGGAAGTTTGCAAGATGCCCTGATGGCTGCACCTCTGCTCATCCGAGTTAGATTTTTACAGAATGTCCCCGAATGTTTTTTGCATGTCTGGAGGTATGCTGTTAGAGGATGAGTCTGAGGACATAAAAGCTGTTGGGATAGAGGTTGTGGACTGTTTTGGGTGTCAGGAGCCAAACCTGGTGAAGTCTTATCCTTACTGCATTTGGAAGGGATCTACAATATTTTTTGATCTGGGATTACAGATTGGTCAAGGGAGGTGATCCTCCCCCTCTACTCTGCCCTGGTAAGGCCTCATCTGGAGTACTGTGTCCAGTTCTGGGCTCCCCAGTATAAAAAAGATAGGGATCTCTTGGAAAGAGTCCAGCGGAGGGCCACAAAGATGGTGAAGGGCCTGGAGCATCTCCCCTATGAGGAACGACTAAGTAAGTGAACTGGGTCTGTTTAGCCTTGAGAAAAGAAGGCTGAGAGGGGATTTGATCCAGGTTTATAAATACCTGAGGTGTGGGGGCCATAGTGGTGAGGCCGGACTCTTTTCAGTAGTGCGTGGGGACAGAACAAGGGGAAATGGGATGAAGCTAGGGCATAGGAAGTTCTGCACGAATGTGTGCAAGAACTTCTTTACGGTGAGGGTGACGGAGCACTGGAACAGGCTGCCCAGGGGGGTTGTGGAGTCTCCTTCTCTGGAGATATTCAAGACCTGCCTGAACGCCTACCTGTGCGACCTGGTGTAGGGAACCTGCTTTGGCAGGGGGGTTGGACTCGATGATCTCTGGAGGTCCCTTTCAACCCCTACAATTCTGTGATTCTGTGATCAACATGTGTTTCACTATTGGTAAGCTGATACAGGCTGTCCCTGGCATCATATGACATTTTAGCTTGAAACGGGTCACTGGCACAGCTGTTCAGATTTCTTATTGAAGATGGCTTCACTGAAAAAACACTTGATTGTTGTTCTTCTCTCCCAACCAACTAAGCAACAGCAAAACAAAGTCAGAAAGTGTAGTTATTGAAGAGCTGCTGCTTTTTGAGGGCTTGGGATTTCCACTGCTTTTGGCTGGTCAGCAAAACCTGCTAAGCAGAAACAGAAGGCTGTGGCCCCTCCACTCTGCTGTGGGTTTGGGTTGGAACACAGCACCTCAGTGTGCGTAACCCAAGCGTGAGAACAAGCCTCGCTGCCCTGCAAGCCCCGCCGAGCCTGCATGTTAATGCTTAATGTAATTCTTGGCCCGCTGTCATTTTGGCAGCGCTTTGAACTGCAGACCTCAATTTAATACAATTATTAGATGTAAGACGAATACCATGTAGAATACACCAGTCATCAAATTGTAGACTGGAGGTCTGGATCATGAGATGTTACATTGCTCAGAGAATTAAACACTCCCCACGCTATTCCAGGTGATGTTTGCCCAATTAGACCAAATTGTCTAGTAACAGAAAGATCTTTAGTAGATCCATAGGTCCCAGATCCACAGGAATGACACAGTGAACCAGAATGCCAGATCACAAGGTGTTGATCTGGGAATCAGGATGGTGAAGGATTTCATTTCAGTTCCCCTGCTGACTTGGTCTGGGACCCTTCCAGGCTTCCTTACCATATGAAAGAAGAAATTATCATATTGGCTTTATCTGAAAAGCCACTTTGATGTAAAGCACATCTGCAGACTAAAGACCCTAATATTCTTAGAATTTAATAATAATAATAGTAATTTAAAATAAACAGAATTGTTAAAATCAGGTACTAATTCATTTCAATATCCTTGGACCACCAAAGCTCTGCTAATGAAATATTTTTTTCTTTCGTAGAGGGAGCAGTTTGGCAGATTGGTATTCTGTCCTTGCTCTCCAAAAGATTTGAGGTTGCTGAATAGTGAGAAAGACAATTTTTTGCTCCTTAGTGTTTTGTTTTCACCCTGTCTGTGCAGTACGTTGACTACACAGCTCATTCCCACGGTCAGGTTACTAAATTCCCTCTCTGATGGACAGCCCATAGCATACTGACTTCAAGTAAGCAAGACTTTAGGTAAGAGCTGATGAGCCCAACGAGAGCATGGGGTCATCACACAAATAGTCCTTTGCCTATCAGAGTTGGAAGTTATGTACAACCCTGAGGATCCTATTCTTTTTAGAAATGAGGCTTGAAATACATTCCTTACTCTTTTTTTGTGTGTGTGCGAAAGACAATTACATGGGGAAGGCATAACAAAGGTATTTGAATGCCAGGTTCTGGAGAGAGTATCTACAGGAACATTTGTATTTGCATGGCTTCATTTATTTAATCTGGAATGTCCTTTGACTCGATTCTCATGTCCTCCTTTTCTCTGGCACACACAGAAGAGTGGGGCTCTTGGGGGATTTCCATCTCCTCCATGCAAGAATTTTGCTTCTGACACGTATGAGGAGTAGGAACAGAACTGTGGCAATAAATAAATATCAGTGTGATTAAAAACAAATGTATGAAGAATTATTAATCACTTTCACTTGAGAGAATGGAAGAGTGCTACGCCAGAAACACCACCAGGAACTGAGTGAATGTGAAGGGCTACACAGCCTGCAAAGGCAGAAAAAGGTGGCAAAATGATTTACTACGCATGCAAAAAGCAATATTTGAGCCCGCAGATGAATATTTCCTGTTTAATTAGTAGACTTGCTCTGAACTAGGAAGACAGACCAGAGTCAGGACTGTGCACATAGCATACCTCTGACAGCTGGAACTGCCTTGGCCTTCTTTTCTTTTCATCATTTCCACTCCCCTCACAAACACCATGCCTCCTATGCCAACAGCTCTTGGAGAAGTTTGGACAACCTGCAGTCCTTCTCTTCTTGCTTTGAAGGCATTACTGAAAAGACAGATGGAATGTCTGGAAGTCCAGAAAAACTGCCTTTTATGCAGGGTGGGAGGCTGAGTGTGGCTCTTGCCCTAAAACACATCTCTTTTTTCAAGCGTTTTTCCCATTTTTGCCACTGATGCATTTGAAATGCAGCCACCACATATGCAGGGCTTTACCCCAGTGAGTAATTATCCAATAGCTCCTATTCTGAGCGTTCATGTAACTGCGTGTAGACAGAGAAGGAAACAAGTCATTTGCATACAGAGCAAATATTTTGTCATCACCTGCTGTTCATCCTAATGAGATTTTGCCAGACTCATTAGAGTGATTCCACGCTTCTTAATATCCACTGGGATTGCTTTATTATTTGATAGAGTCAACAGTTGGCATATGCCATAGTGTCTTTGTATTCAGCTCCTTCAAAACCTCTGAAGGCAGCTGAACAAAGGAAATGAATAACCAGTTTTGTTTCCTTCTCTCTCCCAAGATTTCTTAACATTGACATCAGTGACTCCTAAACATCGCCGCTAAAGGACCTCTTTATCAGCCCTCTCCCACAGGCTTCTGAAGGAGGTAGGTATCCTTGTTCTTGCATGGCTGAAAGCAAGGACCCTGAGGAGACCTGCTCCTGCTGAGGTCTGATGGGGATTTCTGCTTTTCTACTTTCCCTGCTGGTTTTAAAAATTGTATTTCTAAATCCATTGGTGGTATTTTTATTTTTTTTTCTTCTCCCTGTTACTCTGTCAGAAAGTCATACAAGCAACAGGAAAGAGCCCTAACACATGGAGAGGGAAGTGATGAAATTTAAAAAAAATTCAGCTGTTGGTGAGTTCACATCAATAAAAAGCTATGGAAGATTTGGGCAATATTTTACATGGCACTTTTTGCATGTAGGCTTTCCATATATCTTGGTGATCGTGGACAGAGAGCTATCAACTGCAATGAAAACAAATGAAAACTTAGAGAAATATTTTTCTTTACTCTGTCAGCTGTAATAATCTGAGGTGTTCCAATGGTATTAACAGGATATAATTCGTTTGGGCGTTACTTATAACAACATAAAGTTAAAAAAGATCTTGAAGTGTTATATTTAAGCTGACAGTGTCACTTTAAACAAATCCTCTCTAGATGATTTTTGCTTTGGGAGTCTCCTTTTACAAACAGACCTTGCCAAGAGTCAAAGTAAACACTATGTTAATCTTAGATCAGCCTTTAATTTCTCCTGCTTCCTATCCCTTCCCCTTTCCTTTCAATTTCCTTCCAAGACAACAATATTATAGACAATTCAAATTGGACATGTCCGTAGCTGAACAACAAAAATCTTCAACAGAGAACAATGAGAATAGCAATAAACTCAACATCGTAATTATTTTCTCATCACACCAGCAATTACAAAAGTAAAGAAGGAACAACTGAGGGCTCTTAACTTGATATTGATCATTTAATTTTCTCATGTCATGTAATATTAAACAGGGTAATGCTGCTACAGGGATCCCTGGCAACAATTAAGCACAGCTACAGAAGTCAGACTCACTGCAGGCTTGAGGGAGGGGGATAGCTCACTATTTGCTCTGATGGTAATAATTATACGCTATGGAAATAGTAGGATTAATACATAGACATGAATTCTTCATTTTAGTGAGGTTCTTATCCGGCCTAGTTCCTTCCAGATTTCTGTTAACATGATATACTCTCCTTACTTAGAATGAGGTCAAAATTTTGGTCTGTGTTTGGCATAGGCTGAAGAATTGTAGCTTCAGTCTAGTCTACATGGTGAAGAATGAACTTGGCAGCAGGTTAACTCATGAGCTTTGAAACTCATATGCTTTTCATTCATGCTGTGTGCTGTAGACTCTTCATAGCTAATGCAGAAGAGCTGAGGTTGAGATCTTTGCTGATGGGCTGCTTTTAACCTCGATTTATTTGTTGTTAAGTCTGCACAGAGCGTGTTCCTGTGATTGCAGATCACCTCAAGGTTTGGTTGCCAAAGCATAGATGTATCTATGTTATCCTGCCTGGTATCTAGCTGCTGCTTCTAGAGACCATTTATTTCCCATTAGTCTCCAAATGTATCTGCCAGCCTCGCACGAATACCTTAAATACAGGAGGATATCGCAAAAGAACACTGATACCCACGTTGAAGCAACTGAGTTGAATCTCTACATTTACTCCTATGAATAGCTATCCAGGCACTGCTGACAGCACCAACTAGATTTCAGTCGATTACATTCAGAGCTAAGACATCTGTCTCTTTTCTTGTCAAAAAGTGTACGCTAAGGTTCCTAAACTCGGCCAATGGAGTTGTTTTGCAGTAGTGTGGTTGACTTCCATTTGCCTTTTTTAGGTGGGCTTGCCTCCTGTAGATTCTATGCCAATATCTGTCAGGCTGCCTACATTCTGCCTACTATCAGTCTACATTTCAGATGGTACTTGCTGTGGAGTATATCTCACTCAACTCTGCTACCCAAATGACCTTCTACTGTTTGCCTTGAATAAATAAGATGGATAAATCCACTTATGAGTGCGAACTCAGACCTGTGTTTAATTGAGAGCAAAAATAAAACCACAGTCACCATGAGAGGAGAAAGAATAGTGAAGAGACATCATGGGGTTAGGTTTTCTTCTCTATGTTTTCATGGTGGGTGCAGCGGCGGTTCTTCAGAAGCATTCTTACTGTAAGAATGCCTTCAGATATAGAGGAAGCGCTGAATTTGAACCATATGTTGGGGCCCTGCACAGTGCAATCCCATTTACAGCTCCATTAATTTTAGTTTCTGTTATTTCATGTTGCACCGCTTACTTTAACTTCTCTCTCTTGGCAAATTATCATCAAAGTCCTACTCAAATTAGCCAAATGTTGTGTTTCCTCTCCTGATTTATGCCAAGGAAGAGTATCCTGATTCAGACAGGTTATGAAACTTCACCTCAAACCTTCCACTATTTCCTTAAGACTTTAAAGAGTGTTCAGAGTGATTGGATGGGCTGGCTTTTGTTTCCACTTCCTGAGGAAAGCTGGAACCATTGACCTTTGTAGTATTTATGCTATTTGGCCATCCCCAAATCCTCTAGCCACTGAAGGGAAAGAGGAGAAGAGAGGACAAGTCAGAGAGGTCGGATAATCAGACACTCCCGCGAGGGAAGGATCATTAGTGAAAGAGAAATGGAGTCTGGTGATGAACACATAACCTTGAAAGGGGCAAGCATGGAAAAATTGGACTCTGAAATTTTTGACAGTTCTTTGGTATATCGTTTATTTTCCATTTAATATTCCTTGTGTCCATACAGATCCCATCAATGGAACTCCATGGCTT
Source organism: Alectoris magna (assembly GCA_030625065.1). Lineage (NCBI taxonomy): Eukaryota > Metazoa > Chordata > Aves > Galliformes > Phasianidae > Alectoris > Alectoris magna. The sequence continues at coordinate 29,551,990 of CM060560.1, read as the reverse complement.
TCATGATAGCACAAAACCAAAAAAGGCAGAAATAAAGTTGTCAGTGGCACAAACATTGGCAGATACAGAAAAGCACGACCTATAGGAATTCCTGCAAATACAGAACCTACCTGAGGATAAAAGAAAAATGAAAGTGGAAATACTTTTTTTCTTTAAATGGCAATATTGTTTATTTTAAAAATGAGCCTTGAGAAAGCTATGATGAACACATGCTAAAGTATAAGTTTGCTACAATTTATCAGTGCATTTGAGTTATAATGCAAGAATATTTTCTGCGCTAAGCACTGTAGGTTAATTTAACATTTTTTGAGGAAAAGCCAAAAACACTGAATTGTGAAAGTTCTCAAATAAGCAGAATCTGTGTGTGTGCTCAACCACTACTTGAAGCAAATGTTTGCTTGCTTTTTTCAGCTCTAGCAACATCCACATTATCCGTGCTATGGCAACAGAGATGTTCTGGATGATAATAATAATAACAGCCAAATCTCTAGCCAGAGCATGTTCTCCAGTGTGTGGCATGGGATACTTGTGCTGCTCTGCAGGGAGTCAGGCTGAGCCCCTCAGAATTTATAAGTTTAGACTCAGTGGTGTGCAAACACAATTACACATCTCTTGAACCCTCCCTGACCTGAAAATCCTAATGCAACCTTCACATGGAACTGCATCTGAACTGATAAACCGCTCTGCACTGGGCCAACTTGTTTCTCTACATCCATGGGGATGTTAATCTGCAGTCCACATAAAATGTCCATGGATTTTTGACAGATGGATGCAGTTCAATCGAATATCTTATTTGCTTTCAGATGAGAATGAGTTGCAGAACCAGGAGAACTTCCTCTTCTAGTCATGGAGTGAGATGATGAGGTATATCCATCTAAGTTCTTGAAAGTTAAAGTGGCCTGGGCAATTCAATTGCTTCATTTTCAAGAATGTGTCATTTTAAAATAAATATATTTTAGAGATTCCGTCCCTTTCGTTTTGCATTTAATTCCACTTTCTGTGGGAGTAGAATCTGACATAAATTGAATAACATATTTTTTTAAAGGAGTAATTAACCCACCATTTCTTGGTACAATAAAAATGATAGAAGTGAAGTTTCCATACAAATGTCTGTTAAACTACATGACTGTTTAAAACAAAGCCTCCTATGCTGTGTATCCTCTAGTACCTCTTAGGCTTCTGGTTAACATTAACAAAAGGATCAAAACGTAGTTTAAAAGAGCCATGCCTTACTTAAGAGGTTTAACTTAGTGCTTACCAAGCAATGGGAACCTACATTACTTAAAAGAAAAAAAAAAAAAAAAAAAAAAAGCATGAGTGTAAAACAAGGTTAAAATATCTAACACAGAATAAGGTTCCTCACCTGACGATTTAAACATGCTCACATTTATACACCTTATTTAAAAGCTCGCCATCCTGGAAGGAATCCCTATAGGTTCAATCACAGGATTTGTTAATTGTACCTGCTGCCTTATTCTGAGCCGTGGATAGCCTTGTCTGTCTTGAACATCTCTATTACTCATCACTGTCAGCCTGCTTTTTGGAGAAAATCATCTGAATGCAGTGTGACGTTTCTGGAAAGAAAGCTCCATACAAGCTCCCTACTGACGTGTGGGAGGATCTCCAGCAAGATTCTTCATTGCTGTTGCCTCTATTTTGTACAGGAAAAAAAATTAAAGTAACTTCACATGGGATTATTCACGCTTTCTTACAGAAACAACATTTAGCCTCCACCTAGAACTTATCCTCATTATTTAATTGTTGCTTTATGTAAGCAAATTCTCTCAGTAGAACCCAGGGCCTGATCTCTCTCTGTCTTGAATGTGATAAGAGTCCTTGAAAAGGGCTGGTCCTATCTTCATCTCAACCCCACAAGGATATTTGGACTTCTTCCAGTTCAGTGTCTAGTTGGCATATAAAGCAGAAACAGTGCTAGTGACAGTGATGAATGGGCTGTTCTTGGCTGTTGACTGCATTCACACCACTGGATATCCCTACAGTATTTAATTGCATAGAAGATGAAATCCTTCTGGCCACATTAAGAATGTTTGGTCAGCACTATCAGGTCTAAATAGTAATCTCCATAGAGGAAACTGGTAAACCTGCGCCCAAATTAAGTAGACAAGAAGCAGAGAAAGTCCATGCATTGAATGAACTCACTGCTCTCTCAGGACTATGGCAATCGGAGTTGCAGAATTATTTAAACTCAATTAATCATCAAAAAAGAAGAACCTAACAGATACTTTTGGCAGCTACTGTACAGCCTTCTTGTTATGTAATTGAAATCATACAAGTAATTAAGGGGCAATTATAATCAACGAGTGAGAGAGTTGTGGAAAAATGAGATGTGAAAAGACATGAAGACTGCGGATAATTCATTCTCTCTTTAACAGTTACTTGTCTCAGTGGATTCCTTTAGTCAGTGATAAGTGAATTGATGTACAGAGCTCGGCAGGAAGAGAAACCACCAGTTCCCCACACAGGGCAAGTTTTAAAGATGCAGGAACCCAGCGAATCCCAAGGTGCACCAGTAGGACAGGCCAGAAGTCTGAGGACCTCAGCTTCATGGAGTCAGTCATATTGTCTTCATAACCCAGCTGCTCCCAAGCTCTTCCTCGTTGTCCCCAGGCTACTCCTCCCCCATTTCTATACCAAGTTCTTCCTTTTCCATCACCTCCATTGTGCCTTGCGGCAAGGCAAGGAGAACATTCGAAGCAGAGATTTCCCCTAAATCTCTGTTATATTTGCAAACCCAGCTGATGTCTGTTGTAATATAGAATCAGTAAAGTTGGATAAGACCACTAAGATCATCACGTCCCTCAGTGCCACATCCACACTGTTCTCGAACAACTCCAGAGATGGTGACTCCACCACTTCCCTGGGCAGCCTGTGCCAGTGCATCATTGCTCTTTCTGAGAAGAAACTTTTCCTAATCTCCAACTTGAACCTCTCCTGACGCAACCTGAGGCCATTACCTCTCATCCTGATGTGTCCATCCTCCAGCAACTGCCTGAAGTCTGGACAGACCTTCTTTATCTAGGAAGGGGAAGCAAGCAAGCACACAGAGACAAAACTTTCTCCTTCCTGCATGTCATATTTTTATTTACTTGTCCTTACATGTGTTTGGGAGCCTCAGAAAGCCAAGTGAAAGAGGTGGAGTGTTTGTGCATGCCAGGGTTACCTCTCTGCAGCATGTGCTGGTGCTGTGAGCAGCACAGCAGTCCCCCAAGCAGAGAAGGGATGCCCCAGTTCAAGGGCATCATCTTCCCTAAAGGGTCTGAAAATCACATCATGACCAATGATTGTGATCTCAGAAGCAAGAACAAGAAGGTGGGGAAAGTCTTTCAGTAGGAAATAGTCAAAATCAGAGCAGGAGAATGAATTGGAGCTTGCACAGAAGTTGTCATTTGTTTTCTTTTCATGCTCAGCACATCTCATGTTTCAGGCACCATTTGTCAGTAGCTTGAGGCAGCCATTTTAATAGAAAAAATAGGCAAATTTTAAAGAAGACATGGAGAAAGAAGAGACACATGTGTGTGCATGCCTTTACCAGTGCCGTTGCTGACAAACCGTGTTGATAAATTACTTTTCTTGCTTGGGGGGTCCAACTCTTCCCCATTTCCCACTGAAGAAAGAAAATGTAAAATATGTCTACAAAGCCACAATAGAAACATGCTAATGTGTCGGGGGGCCATTTTCTGTACTTCAGAGTCTGAGAATCTGCCTGCAAAAAGCCTTCAGTAGCTGCTGCGTGAGGGTTTCCAGATGAGTTACCCCAGTTAACATCAGAAGAGGTTAAGGCTGAACAAATCCCAGATGAAGCCCTGGCTTTAAACCTGACTGGATCTCAAGCAGGTGGGACAGGTATTTATTTCAAGTTCCTGATCTTGGGTCAGTTAAATGCCTCTATTCCAAAAGGTTCCCATCTGCCTTGCTTGCTTGCCTTGTTGCTCCACCACACTTGTTCCCCTCTGAGCATTTCTCCAGCCCATCACTTCAGGGAGAAAGGGAGCATCTAATGCCTGCACATAGGGTCAGGAATGTGGGACAGCCTTTCTTTTTTTCTTATTCCTGTAGAAAATCAGGAAGACTGTGTAGAGCAAAGAAGTGTGCTGTGATGAGAGAGCAGGCAACAAATCAGAAGACAAGAGTTTTCTGGGCAGAGCTTCTCCAGGGAGTAGCTACAAGTCACAGACCCATTGTGATGTTGCTCTTGATTTACAGTTTCTCCAGGCAGCAGTGTGTGTGCCTCTGCTCTTGTCAGAGTAAACAATACTCAGGCTATATTTTGCTCTATTCACAACCTATTTTTAGGGGTTCACTTGCTATTGACCTACTGCAGAAGTTCAAGGAGCACACGTGCATCTCAGCACACGTATGGGGACAGAGCATCCAGCACCCCAGCCCTGGGGCTGCAGGAATTGGGCAGCAGCACCACAAAGCCTAAACTTTCCTTTCCATGATGGAAGCAGAAATGTTGCCTTGCTGCCTCCTCCTACCTATGCAGGCAGAGTAAGGCTGGGGTCAGCAAATGGAGTCTGCGTGAGACAAAGCATCAGCTGTGATGTGTGATGCAGCTGGAATGGCCAGGATAGGGTCCTTCCTTTCAAAATCTGTGAAAAGAAGGCTGTGATTTGATTTTATTTGTATTTTAGCTTTAGATAAAATGTACAATAATACATCCAGGAGAGACTTTCTCTCCCCTTACCCTGAGACATTGCCCAAGGAGCAGACAATAACAAGTAGCATTGATTTATTGCTGCAGAGGAGGGAGAGAAAGAGGAATGCAATAAACGCTGAGGAGATGAGAAATGTACCCGTTCCCTCACCCTTACGCACACACAAACACACAGAGATGCTCACAGCCCAGAAAGGGAGAGGAGGTTATCTGCCATGAACCAGCACATTGCTGAAATTCTAATGAAACGCAAGTCAAGCAGGTAGGTGGTGGAAGAAATGCTGAGTTTGATGTGCATTTATCATCTTCAAATGCTCAACCCAAGTCAGGGAGGAAAGTCACAGGAAGGGCACCGTACCACTGGCAAAAATATTTTGTAAGAAAGAGCAGGCTATTTCCTTATAAAGAATTAGAGCAAATACATTCCATTCCAAAACAAATCAGAACCTTGCTTTGAAGGGGTACTAACAAGCTTGGCAGAGCAAAAACAAACATTAGAAAATGCTGACTTAAAATTGCCTTTCCTACCTGAATTCTCTACCCAAGCGTACGTGGACTGTTTTAACTGTGTGACCAGAAGGCCTTTTTCCACACAGCTCCCTCCTTCAGTACACAAATTGGACCCATTCTGTGGTGGGATCTCTATTTTGTCTCTTTACAAAAGCTAGAAGTGAATGAGGAGTAGTACAGTGAGAGAGTAAGAAGATATATTGGACACTGTCTCCTCCCTTGTTCCTAAGTGCTGCAGATCTTTCAGCCACACATTTCACAGACAGTTTCTAATGGTGTCTTCTTATTTTCTAGGTGCCTGATTTCCAAGCCCAGTGGTTTGGTTTGCAAAAGTGCTGAGCTCACAGCCTCCACTGAATCAGAGAGAGATATGCTTTGGTGAGGCACTGCATCATATCACAGAGTGAGTGCACTGAAAAATCAAGTCCTGGTGGGTTCAAACTGAAGAGCTGCAGCGCTGACATAGCTGCCCGTTTGCCAAAGGAGGTGGTCCTTATCATCACATCTTATCAAAAGTTCTGCAGAAGGGAACCAGCTAATACTTGTGGAGCTCTTGTGTTGCACTGGCAATGCTGTAGAAAACCCCATAAGGAAAATACTTCAGGATTCAAAGAGTGTGGTATAAATCAGGAATATACTGGAAAATAATACACTGAGTAGGTGATCATCATCTTAGTAGTGACCTTCTAGTGCTAAGGACTTTGGGATACATGAATAAACCACCAATAAACACGTGCTTTCTTTAGGATGCAAAAACCTTTTAGTAATTAGCTGTGTCCCAACTTTCTTTTGCTTCACTCCTTGGCATTCACTCACTGTAAACTTCCCCTATTCTCAGCAGTTCGTTCCCTTCCAATACAGCCTATCTTCCTAGTTCCAACCATGGTACGCTGTGCTAGTTCACCCCATTCGGGTCCTCCATCCTTCATGCCATCAATATGAGTTGTCTCCATAGAGGCTGATACATTGTCTGCTCTGTTTTCCTTTCACTCATACACCAATCTTTTCATTGACAGAGCTCTGGAGAGTTTCTGTGGGTAAGTAACAGCATTTTTCAAATGTAAGCCTTTTCCCTCAGCCTTAACCTTGGCCACAAGGAACAGTTCTAAATGAAATTCTCCTCCCCAGCCCATCTGAAATAATTCAGCTTGAGGCAAACACCTGGATTGGATAACTTTACTCCAAATGGTCAAATTTTGGCAACACTGAAAGTGACTGGAAATGAGAAATCATAATGAAATGCAAAACTGTCAGAGCCACCTGTAAAAACCTTGAACTCCATACAGAGTTTAGTTGCCCTAGTCTCCATTGCATCAGGCATGTGTCCTGGCCACGCTTTGAACATCTTCAGCTCACAGTTGGGTGCACACCAACAACTCATTTGCCCCTGGCACCATAATCACCATCAAAATGAAAACAGTGTGACCAGGACCTCCTGAGCGCTGACCCCTAAGTGATGGGCAGTTGTCACTACCAAGAGTCACCACTCCCAAGGATTGTAGTGGAGACACAGCTATCTCACCCCTGTCCTGAAGCAGCTGTTCGGGAAAACAGGAGATGGTCCCTTGCTCCACCATCTCAGGGATCCATTGCCTTGGCAAGTCCCCCAGACTGTGTGGCAATGAGCACTGTTCTAATTACGGGCTTGCCTCACCATCGGCACATAGTGCGCTGTTCTCTGAAATCAGTGCCCATCTACTTCTGGCAGGGTGACTACCCAGAACTGCATTGCCTTCAGCACACTGCGTTAAATGTTAATGTTAAACATTAAATGTCAATAACTGAAGGTTATTGCGCAGTCCCTTAGCTCTTTCTCCTTGCTGTGGATCTGATCTCTGGCATTGAGCAATTTGCTAAATCTTTCGGAGAGCCAATTTCCTCAGTTAATAAACTCCGCAGTGGAGTGCAGCAAAGATCAGTTTGGGTTTTGTGTAGCATGGGAAGGACCTTAAGGGAAAAACTCATAGGAGAACAGCCTTGTTACTCTTATCTGCTCAGATTTAGCAGCAAACACATCTGCTCAGGGTGGCTCAGTCTCACATCTATCCTGTTGCTTAGGGGAACGTCTAGTAGAATTTCTATGGCACAATGAAGCATTGGAAAATCATACAGGGATTTATAACTGCATTTTCTTGCAATGTGTTATAATAGCCAGCATTGTTTAATCATGGAAACGTGATCTGGCCAGAACTAACTAGCTTTGCTCAGGTGTGCTTGTAAATTTAATTTGAGTTCTTCTACCTTGTGCAGAAGTTGAATGCAGGCTAATGTGTGCCCTGGAAAAATAACAAATTGTATTATGGCATAAAACAGGAAACCTTTTAGTTGCACAATAAAATAGTACAATTCAACGTATGCAGTACTTACATAGCACCATTCAGAAAAACGTTTCAAAGCTTTATACAAACAACTTGGTGCTGCACTAGAGCCAATATGTCAAATCTTGTTAAAGAGAAGAAAGCCATTGTGAAAATAAACTTGTAATATACATTTAAAGAAAACGTTCATTGGAAGAGGAGTCTGCTAACAGCTGGACATTAGTACCATTAATACAGGTCCTGACAGAAGACATTTACCCATGATGCTCTCCACTGAAATCCTTTTAGTGTTTTGTTTTAAAAATAAAGGATCTTGTGAGCCAGATCAGTTGGACTGGATGTTCTTTTTAATATGCAGTATCCCAACAATTGAAAAATGAAGCAAAGGAGTGGGGAGAAGGTTGGACAGAGGGGAAATGTGTAGCAAAGTGAAATCCTCCACCCTGCTCCAGTGCTGGTATGTGTTCCACAGAGTCTACTGGATGCTTCACACCTGCTGCTTATTTCATTATGGGAGAGGAGAGAAGAGGAGAAGAGAGGAGAGGAGAGAAGAGGAGAGGAGAGGAGAGGAGAGGAGAGGAGAGGAGAGGAGAGGAGAGGAGAGGAGAGGAGAGGAGAGGAGAGGAGAGGAGAGGAGAGGAGAGGCTGAAGAACTTCCCTTTAAATCCAGTCTTGACTTGATTGCAATTACTTTCTCATTGGGCTTTATTATTGCCTTCAGAAATATTTTTACTGTCCAAAATGACTAGATAATATCTGTGTCAAATTTAACATAAAACTTCAACAGACAGTGCAAAAATAGTATATCTAGCCCTGGAAACTAGCAATAAACAAGTTTTCAACAACTAAGAAGTTGCTGAAATGTATACAAATATTAAGTATTGTTGAATTTTTTTCAGATAGATCTTATGAATAAAATTCTGGACGTTGGTTTACTTGTATTCCTCGAAATCTGCATGTTTATTTCTAAATTGTAAAATAGAATTAACACACTAAGGGAAATGTGCTTGTTTAACAGCTTGATAGTCTTCCAGCAGTATTTTGTCATTCCCTACTTCCCACCAGCATTATCTTATAAGTATAGCAAAAGATAGCTGTATCCAGACAGCTGAATTGAAGTGTATAATATGGGGAGCCACAGTCAGCACACTGGTTAGCACATTGTGTGCCTTTCTAATTATGCAATAAATGATGCTGATTGCATATATGAGTGTACAGTCATCTCTGGTGCCTCCTGAGATGACTCACCTGTTCTCACTATGGCACTCCTTGGCTATGCTGTGCGGTGCCAACTTTTCCACATATATCCTCCACCTATTCAAATATCCAGATTCATCCTCTCTAGCTTTTGGCTGAGATCCCTAAATTAAGGCTGCCTCAGCTTTATGCTCTTCCTGTAGTTAGAGCAAGGAGACACATGCCTGGGGAAGGCAGCTCTGCTCTTAAGCGGGCCGAGTCATTGCAGGCTGCTTGCTTTGTTGCTCCACTGACCACCTAAAGAGCCTTCTGCAGGACTACCAATGAGTGTCTACCACAGGGGTGACCCTGTTCCTGGGTTGGGTAATTCAGTGATGTACATGGCAGTCCCACCAGGAGAGGTGAGCTTGGAGAGGCCTCCCATGCAGCTCCAGTGGCTTTGCTCAGGTTCTCCTCACATTGTCTGAACCCACACTGACTGAAGCACCTGGATAGCACCAGCTCCAAATGCTCCCATCCCTATGCAGCTCATCCTCAGGCTGATTCCACTGGCAGCCCTCGTTTCATCCCTCCTCCTGTCATTGCATTTTTTCCTCTTTCCTTGTTTCTCTTTTCCAGGGTTCAGTCCCAAAGTGTTTGCCACCTCCCTACAGCCTGTTTCTGCAGCTGCTCCCTCACACACTTCCTCCGCAGCTCTCCTGGTATACCCTCTCCCATGAGCACTTCTGTTCTGCAGAGCTGCTGCTTTTTCCCACCAATTGTGGTTTCACCTCCCAAGTTTCAGGCTACACTGCAGGCTTTCACCAGCTTTCAATTTTCCAGGGCCGTGTACTTCAGAAAACAAACACTGCCCTCAGGGACCACAAATCATTTCCTTGGTCCCAGGCAAGACGTGAATTAATCACGGAGTCACTGCACTCACTTCTGATTTCAGCCACAGATCCGTCTTTGGTAAGGAAAAGGGAATTGAGCAGTCCAAGGGTGTCACGGATATCTTCATGGAGTAATGGGTCCCCAGTGCCCTGATACATGGAGCTATCTTCTCTGAGCCTGCTAAACATCTGATCTGACACATTCCCCCGCTACTGTGACTCTCTGCGGACAGACAGAAATCATCACCTTTACTTTTAAATGTTTGGAATTGTCTGGTTGTCGCTGTAGGGCTATAGACAGTCATAGAATCATAGAATCATAGAATCACAGAATCATAGAATCATAGAATCACAGAATCATAGAATCATAGAATCATAGAATCATAGAATCATAGAATCATAGAATCATAGAATGGCTTGGGTTGAAAAGGACCACAGTGATCATCCAGTTTCAACCCCCCTGCTATGTGCAGGGTCGCCAACCACCAGACCAGGCTGCCCAGAGCCACATCCAGCCTGGCTTTGAATGCCTCCAGGGATGGGGCATCCACAACCTCCTTGGGCAACCTGTTCCAGTGCGTCACCACCCTCTGAGTGAAAAACTGCCTCCTAATAGCTAACCTAAACCTCCCCTGTCTCAGTTTAAAATCATTCCCTCTTTTCCTATCATTTTCAACCCCCATAAAAAGAGAGGGTCACGGGAATGGTTTCTCATGTAGGTGTGCATGCTGCTTTTCAGGAGGAGGATCCTGAAACAAGCACTCTCCAGGTGCTTTGGGAAGTGACATGGCCATATGCCTGTCCTCAGGGTGTAGGACGCTCTTGGACCAGCTGCAGGAATGCAGCAGGTCTTTTTCCACAGCGACAACAAACCAAATTGTACCCCTTCAACCCCACATTTTGTTCCTTATGTCCATCATCAAGCCTGCAGCAAGGCAGATGCTCTATGGACAGCTGTTTGTCCATGCTAGGGCTCAGTTTCATGTCTAGCGCTATTTCTATCTTCAAGTTTGAGCGCGGTATGAAGAGCGGGATTTCCTCTGAAGGGATCAGTCAGGCTTTTCATCTTCTTTCTGAAGAGTTGGCTACTGTATCCAAATGCGTATTGAAATTGCAGAGAAGGAACAAGAGCTCCAAAGTGTGAGTAGCATTGGCATGGTCTATTAATAGATTTGGTTACGGCCCAGAGCAGCTGGAGGCCCACTGAGTGGGACAGCGTGTCCCAATGGTGTTTAGTTGGTTAATTACACCTTCAGCTTTTTTTTTTTTTTTTTTTTCCTGCATTGACACTTCATTTCCCTCCTGCTGTTTCAAGCTGCTGATTGATCCACAACAGCGGGTAGAGGAAATAAATGTATTTATATTACAGCATAGCTACTCTGTTTTGCAAAGTTAAAGGCGTGTAACGGAGCAGGGCTGCAGACAAAGGGCAGGTGTGTGCTACAGCTGCCGCATCGCAGCTGCTCCGCTCAGCCCAGGAGTGCAGCAGTGTATGTATGCAGGCGGATTGGAGAGTGGAAAGGAGCAGTCAAAGCAACTGTTTGTGTGCATACCAATGTGCACCAGCCCGCCCCAGCACCTGTGTGCTGACCTCAGGCTGTCAGAATTACCAGAGTCTCAGAAATAATAAAAACAAAACCGTAACTGTTCTGCATATATATATGTATGCTGCTTAATACTTCAAATAGTGGAGGAAAAACAAAGTTTCTCTTTGGTTACAGATGAAACTCTGTTAGTTTTGGAAACTCTCTGCAAATGTGACACGACATGGAACGTCCTCTATTATTGTCTTCAGTCAGAAATGTACGTCTCCCTCTCTCTTCCCCATAATATCTTTCCAGGCTTGGACAGTCTCTCTGACACCCCAAACACCAGACTCACCCAACCCAAGCAGTGTGTTGAAATACCCAGTGCCACCAATGCAGAGCTGTGGAGCTATGAGATGGTTTGGCAGCTGGTGGCGTAAGTGGAGGATTACCTTCTTCCACTGCTTATCTATTTTGAGTTGCACCATAGCCTCAGGTTGTGCTGAAATGTTGAGGAAAATAGAATCACAGAATCATGTGAGTTGAAAGGAACCTTTAAGGTCCATACAGCCCAAATGCAATGAACTGGGACATCCACAGTTAGAGCAGGTTACTTAGAGCCCCATCCAGCCTGACCTTGAATGTCTCCAGAGACAGGGCATCCACTACCTCTCTGAGCAACCTGTGCCAGTGCCTCACCATCCTTAATTTAAATAACTTCTTCCTTATATCCAGTCCAAATCTCCCCTTTTTCAGTTTGAAACCATTTCCCCTTGTCCTACCACAACAGACCCTGCTGAAGAGTCTGTCTGACCTCCAAGCTCCTTTAAGCTCTTCAGATCTAAAGAAGTAGGAAGAGCAAGAAAGTCAGGAAGCCGTGGAAGTGGCAGGAATGTGTGTTACTGCTGTGGTTCTGCAGTAGAAGAAACGCCAAGGTGAAAGGCAAGGATCTGGCTCTGTGCAGGAATAACACCATCAGCAAAGCCAGGGCACACATGTAAAGCTTCTGCGACAACCTATCAGGAAGGCAGACAAGATGTGGCAATACCATGGCATTAGCCATGCTGTGATAACTCTATAGACGTGTACTCCTACTGTAAGATAAACATAAAACAGTTTATTTGCTGGTGGAAATGGGATAAGCTACCTCACATTTTCCATGGAATAAGAGTAAGAACCCTGGCTGTCACACTGGGAGCTGTTGTTGTTTCAGAAGGTCACACCCAAGTTTGCCACAAGGTCACTTTTTAACGTCGCCAAGCCCATACACAGAAGAGAGGCCAACCCAAATAGGCTGAAGAATGCAAACAGAGTGTGTCAGCTTGGGCGTCCTCGTAGCTACCTTGGCATAACCCTGCAGGGGAAGAGTGGATGGGAAACGAAAAGGGAAAAGCAGAGAAAGTCTTCTGTGAAGTACAAAGGGGAAACCTTTGGGGGCTTTGGAGGCTTCCCCCCCCCCCCCCCCCCCCCCCCTTTTTCTAAGATATTTTGGAAGTTTTCATAAAAATCCTTTGGCATTACAAGTGACTCATAGAGTATTTCAATAACAATGTATTGTTGCTGTGATGGAAGGAGTGACGGTGGAAGAAAGCCATTGCTAAAAAGTAGGAGCAGGCAGCAGCATGAATGTAAATGCTATACCACAGTCCATTAGGCAACTGCAAATTTAGCTGATTTTCAGAAGTCTGACCTTATTTACTTGTCTAAGTTGGTGGTGGCCTCTTGACTTCAGATGAAGTTAACTGGTTGTTGCCAGAAGCAGGAACGATTTTCACTTTGTGCAATTAAAAGAAGGGGAAAAAAAAAAGAATACTGGAGTTCCGGTATTGAAAAGGTCTTCTCAGTGTCATTGAGAACTAACATAGCAATGCCCTTCCCCATAATTACTAAATCAAAGACCACACTTTGAATTTCAGGAGTAACAAGAGGTTTGGAAAGCCAAAGTTCAGACGCTTCAAGAGGTGGTGGATTCGTCACATTCCCTGAGGAGTTCTTTCAATGCTTAATTAATGACTGTTAAGCTGTACACCTCACTTCTAACTGAAATGGAGCTAGCTTCAGCCTCCAGCCATGGGATCTTGTTACGTGGAGCCTAGTAGATGAAAGAGTCTCTACTATAAAAATCTACGAAAAAACATTCACTTGTTCCAGAATAAAAATTGGGTGAGTCATATCAAATTACAGGTTTATAGGTCACCAGAAGGTTTGTGGATAATTTATGCTGGTTGCTTGTAACAAACGCTGACACCACATTTAGAAAAGAGCAATAGCTCTTCCTCTCGCTAATAAGGGAAGCCTGAAGGGTCTGAATATGATTACAGTTTCAAAAGGACCGTAATCCTTAAATTTGGAGGACTGTTTCCAGCACTGTGCTTTTGTTCAGCGGTTCTTTGGGGTTTCTTATCTTCCTTGCCAGGTGAGTCACTTCCAGTTAAAACTGCAGCTGTTGCAAAGAGCTCAAGGAGAGTAAACAAATGGCAGAGGCTTGTTCTCCTCTGCCTGAAATCACTGCCTCCTGGTCAGAGTGCAAGCACATTTGGAACATATTCACTCCTCACGCTTTGTACTGTACTGTCTTCCTGCAAATAATACATAATTGCAGAGACATAGCCCCAAGTGGAAAAGGAGGAGGCTGTTTACACAAGCTATCTACATATAGACAACGCTACTTTTTACATGTCCGTTTTAGAGATACTTTAAAAGCTCGATTTTTTTGTTTGTTTCACTCAAGACTTTTCCCAGCATGCTAATAGTTGGCTTCTTAGTTGCTGCCCTGCAGATTTTTCCAAGAGTACTGTGTATTATGTTATTATTGCTCTGACTCTCCTCCAGTTTACAGATGTGTCTCTTGTACTGAGGTACTCCTTCTGTCAGGTCATCATGCAAGGAAAAACAGTAATGAGGCAGACGCCTTGCAATATGTGTGCTTTCATTTCCTCATGCAAGGAAGAGGAAGAGGAAAAGGAAGGGGGAAGCCAAAAGCGTGGAATGAGGATTCATGATGCTGAGTGCTGTGAAGATTTCCTGAGCCTGAAAGAAGATGTACCTGAGAGTCTACCTGCATCCTTTAGATGATGCTAGGGATGAGCACACACCCCATGGGAGGAGACTTGATTCTGGTCCCCCACCATCTCAGGAGCATCTCTCCAGTCTCCAGTGCAGCCCAAAGTCTGAACCTCAGGCAGGAGGTTGCCTCTGAACACCAGGAGCACTTCTGTGCCTTGCAGTAATGGAGCACTGGCAGAGGCTGCCCAGAGGCTGTGGGGTCTCTTCCTTGGGGACCTCCCAGAGCCACCTGGATGTGGCCCTGGGGTGTCCCTGCTGGGGCAGCAGCTGGAGCAGAGGGACTCAGCGGGCCCTGCCAGCCTCAGCTGTGCTGGGGTTCCGTGACTTTGGGGCTGAAGCCTTTCTGATATGCAAATCTCACAGAGCCTCAGAGAGACAACAGCCAAGCAGAGGTGTGGTTGCTCAGTAACAGATGAGTCCCTGCCTTGGGAAGAGAGAATTGCCATGGAAAACTATGGTTTTGAGGATGCATGTCCTCAGACATAGGTTATGTACTTTTGAAATGAGAGTCTAATTAAATGCTAAAAACACCTTTTGGCTTAGCAAGTTTATCTATTTGGTTGCATATTGCTTTTCTATTAAAGGACACTGTAAGAGAAATCCAAAGCACTTCATGAGAGTGTGCCTGGGCAGGAGCAGGGAACAAGGAGCATACCTTCAAAAAAAACCACCATGATTTACATTGGATATATCCATGAAAACTGCTGGCAATATTGTTGACAGCATCCATAATACTGTCCATAAGACTCTGACTACTGCCTAGAGTTGCCTACATCTGATATCTAACTTTCTCAGAATTCATGTGTTAGTATATGCTGCATTTCTGGGGTATGTCCTCAACACAGAGGAAAGAAAGTATGACAACATACACTTTATATTAAATGCTATTTTTAGAGACTATATAAGCTTTACCAGTTGAGCCTCCTCCAAGGGGGTTGGTGGCCAGAGTTTCTCATACTGGATCTCAGCTATTCTTCGAAGACAGTCTGTGTGCTCCAAAGTTTCTAAGTTTACTGAGCCAACAGTGAAAATCCTAGGAGATTGGACTTCCTGCAGTGCCCCTAGCTTCTAGGCCAGCCTACACCACACAGGAGTTGCAGCTTATTGTGACATAGGCCAAACACACATGCATCAGGGCTTTTGGGAGCACCCACTGGTAGCATCTTTCGAGAGACCATATGTATGGTCATGTGAAGCAACAGAAACCATGTGGTTCTTATTTCTTCCTCTTCACTGCTCATATAAAGTGTGCATGGTTTCATTCGGATCTGCAAAGACAGCAGGTGTCTGGGAAAGAGAATTAATCTTTTATAAAGATTATCACAAGCATGGCCCAGCTGCCAGTCTTTGATGTGAAAAAAGTTCTTGTTCAGAATGGGGAACTATCCTAATTATCCTTAAGCATAACATTTTTAATGAAGCCACCAAGACTGACATTCCATGCCCATGAGAAAGTAGAAAATATGTTACAGTCTGAGCCATTTGAAGCCAGCCAGATTTGAGAAGAAGAATGTAACAGCACTGCAGGGGCTCTGCAGTAGTGCCATGACAACTCTGTGGGGTAGGCCACTATGTGTACATCTAACAAAGTCGTGTTAGCTTTGGGTGGTGGACACTCAGGGAAGGTGGTGATAACCCCACTCAACTCTCCCATGTACTCAGATGTCTAGTGACCCTGCTGCTGTGGGATGGGAGGAGGCTCAGAATATGCAAAAATAGACAAATTGCCCCCATAGAAAAACAGAACAGAGAGACACCAGCAAGGGGCACGCGAAACATCTGAGGAATTACTCCCCTGGGAGAAGAAAACTTGAGATGACGCACTCCAGTCCGGTCTGTTGTTTTTTAAGGCTTTTAAATCACTCCCTCCCTTCCTGACCTTTTATGAACAGATCAGGCCCTTCTTTGAAAGCGCCATGGGAGGACGCATCCTTTCTCCTTTCCTTTCTGCTGGCAGCCGGTAGAAGGACGCTTCTCAGACTTGTCCTAAGTGGGATTTAATGTACCAATTAAAAGGAAAGATAACGCATTAAGTGGTGGTGTTTCAGAACAGATAACCTGCAATTTGGAAGCAATCTGCTGTTTAAGAACAGGGTATGCTTGTTCTACACTTGCCCACAAGTCACGTCAGGTAAATAAAGCTCTTGTCTCCTAGACAACCAGGACATCCACAACAGACCTTACCTGGTTTATCTAATTTCTCTGCTATTGTGTCTGTGTAATTAGTCAGAGAAACAGACGTGCCAAGGGACAGCATCTTGACTCACTGAACATCACGCATACGCTTGCTCCTTTTTGCCAAAGATGTTGCAGGATTTTGAAAGACTCAGCAGTGATTGAGTCACTGACATTTGCTCTCAGTGCTGAAGTCAGCTCACATTCTCCTTCAGAAACTCCTGTCAGATGTGATCGCAGGCTTCTACTTTTGGTTCTCAGAGGGAAAAGGCAAACAGATTTACACATGTGTAGCTGGGATTATGACATGCTTCTTTGTGTGAAAGACAATTATTTTACCCTCTGATGAATAAGAGACTGCCCATATGTTCTCAGAAGAATCATAGAAGCATTTGAATTGGGAGGGACCTTTAAAGAACATCAGGTCCAACTCTCCTGCAATGAACAGGGACACCTACAGACCCATCAGGTGCTCAGAGCCCCATTCCACCTGACCTTGGGTGTCCCCAGGAACAGGACATCCACCACCTTTCTACGCAACCTGTGCCACTGCCTCACCACCCTTATTGTAAAAAAATTATTCCTTATATCCAGTCTAAATCTCCTCTCTTTTAGTTTGAACTCATTTCCCCTTGTCCTATCACGACCTTACACTCCTTTTAGTTCCTCCTCCTACAAAGTTTATTCATCCCATACAATGTCCTGCCAGTCAACAGAAGTGTTATCTGAAAGGAATGCTGTTAGCATCCCATTAGGAGTGTGATAACCCAGGGGTAGAGGTGAGCTAAACTGGGTACTGTGGTGCTGAGGAAAACTCCCTTGTGGATCAGTATAGAAAGTGTAAGTGAAGCTTAAAGGTCTCAAGATCAGAACCAATAAGCAGTGAAAAAACTTACTTTTTAGGTTATCATCATACACCACTAGAATATGGGGACAAATCAGGTGTGGGGTGGTGATGGGGAGGGGCTGAATCAAGCTTTCTCTGACGCTCTTTGGGCTGGATGTGTGCTCACGTAGACACAGCAGCGTGGGTGTGGGCGCGGAAGGGAGAGTAGACAGGCTGCTCGTGGGATGGAGTTCCCATGCAAATAAAGTAAACACTGCTCTGCTCCCTGCTGCGTTCTCAGTGACCCAGACATGGCTTCTGCCACATCCCTTGGGAGCTGTGCTTCCAGCCCACAAGATATTACAGAGGGCATTCAGTATATGCTGCGCTTTGTTCAGTTTAATCTAATCGCTTTGGGCCATAAAAACCACACTAAACAATCGCTCTTCCTCACTGAAGTTTACACCCACCAAATACTTGTAGATAGTTATCGTGTTTCCTTTAGTCATTGTTTAGCTAGGAAATACACGTCTAATCCAACTTCTGCTGATGTAACACTGGACATGGGAGGAATAAAGCCTGCCTAATGGAGAACATAAGGCAAGCTGCTCCAGCATAAAGCTTTTTAAGAACTTCCCTCTGGCAAGTAATTCACAGCTGGCCTCAAAGGAGGCATTATTAGCCAGGAGGAGGGCAAGGCAAGAGATGCTAAAAGATGATCTGATTTAGGGCTTTGTCAGTCAGGCCTTAGTGGTTGGGATGATACAGGATAGACTCCTGTATTCCCAAAGCTGAAATCTCTTGAGCCCAAACCACTGCTGGCAGTGAATTAACCATCTGCTAACCATGGTGAAGCACTGCCTGGAAGAGTGCAAGCTGGACAAGGCCAAAACCATATCAAAGACTGCATCCATAATCGGTAGTACAAATGAGCACGGGCACTTCTCAGGCTCATACCCTGACCGCTTTCTGTTCACCGGTGCACACAAACAGCCAAAGTAGCCTGGCACAGGAGACCTGTGATGGACACAGAGCCTGGTACAGCTCTGTGGGCCCTTTGGACCACTGACTGCAGGGACTGGAGTTTGGAATAATGGACAAGGCACAGAGGATCGTGGTCTGGAGGACAGTCTGCCTGCAGACACTGAACCCATGTATCCACAGAGCAACGTGTCAGTTGAGTTTCTTACCACGTTCTCACCACACAGCCTTTTGCTTTCTTTTTTCTTTTCCTTTTTTTTTTTTCCTTCTCTTCCCTTTTTGTTTCAGATATTTTGCAAATCCCTGGCGGATCCTGAAGTATTTCCAAGGATCAATCACTTATATTTACTTGCTTAGTCCCTATAAATCCAGGCTGTTTATTGCACATGACTTCATATTCGTCTCAAATGGCTCCGTGTTTGTCTGGATACATAAATACTCCTCTCCCTCTGTGCTCCTTAATAGTTTCCCCAAACATTTTCCTGACTTGTATTTTTTGGGCATGACTGTGTTAGGGCTAGGAATAAAGAGGAATACTTTGCTCTGACTACAGATGTACTGGCTCACCCAGAACTAATTTTGGCAGGAGTCTACCAACATGAGATGTCTGAGCCAGCGTTTTTCATGCTGTCTGCTGATTTTTCTCCAGGGTTTCATTTTCCTAAGCAGAGTGCTGGATGTGTTCGCCCTGCCCTGAGAGCATACACAGATTAACGGTAGGGAGGGGAGAGGGAAGGTGCCACCCTGCACTGCACAAGTTCTTTTTCTTGAAGAGCCTGGAAAAGCCTATCTTTCATGTATTTTTATATATTGATATATATAACGTATATCTTTTAATTCAGACAAATGTTCCTGGAAACTTTTGAGGCACTCATCCTGTTCATAACCCAGTTGTGCATACTGGAGGGCTCCTAATAATGTAAATCCATTCAGCTTAAATGATAAAAGCAGAAGATTATGAGACAGAAACGAAAAAGAAGCTGGCTATTAGAGGTTAGCTCTATATTTAGCACCTAGGACTCAAAAGCACAATATAATCGTGAAAATTAGAAACAGACCAGAGCATCCATGCCATACAAATGCAAGAGATAATGCAGAAGGCAAGACAAACTGTTTTTCTTCCTTTTCTTTTCTTTTTTTTCCTGGAACCCAGATTCCTTAAACAAAGAGGAAACTGGAATTGAGTCCAGTAAACAGCAAGTCCAAACTGAAGCAAGGCCTGGAAGGCAAGGAAAATCAAAGGTGATGTGCTAAGATATCTATGCAGGGAGGGACAACTAGCACAAAGCAGCATTGCTTACTGCTTTGGCTCCAAGGCATATGGTGAGTAAGTAATATGTTATTAATAACTCACAATAACTAGTCTGTTATCATCACTTGTATCAAACAATGCTAAGGAAGGAACCGTTCAGATTAAAAGGAGAATATTCTTTAATTACAATAATAACGTGGGGACACCCTGCCTCTCTTACATAATATAACATCCACAGTAGTCTAAGAAACTCCTATAAACTCACCAGATGATCCTACTTAGCAATATGTCAACAAACTTACGTGTGGCGTGGTAACATCTGGTGTAGATGTGGTACTGAGGGATGTGGTTTAGTGGGGAATATTGGTGATGGATGGACAGTTGGACCAGATGATCTTAGAGGTCTTTTTCAACCTTAATGATTCTATGATATATAGAGCCTCAGCCATGCAAGCTCTGACAAAATCTCTGAGATTGTGTCCCATACAGATTGGGCCTCATTGCTCTTGCCTGTAGTCGTGAGCTTTCCCTCTATGTCCATTCAGTAACTGGTGAGCTGAACAAATCCACTGGCTGGAAGTATCTCTATTGAACAAACCCTTGATACATCTCCAGAGGGTTTGGTTTTCCATGCAGCACAAAGGAGACTGACTGAAATCTCTTGCCCAGCATGTTATTCCCTTTCTAACTGCTGTAGTCTTAGCTCAGGTATCTCTACTGACCATAACAACTGCGGTGATATCTACAAAGAGGAATGATGTCCAAGATAATCACAGCAGCCACCATTATTTAAATTGGGCATATTTTTTTAGAGTTTTAAATCATCAGAGAGCCATGGATTATGCTTTTGAATTTTTCTAAGCAGCATGAATTCCTCCTGTTCATTGGGGATGTTTTATTTCTCTGTCTCTAATAATGCTCTTTGCTAAGGAGAAGCACAGTCCTCTCTCTCTCCCCTCTCTACTCCTCTTCTGGAAGTTTGTCCCAGTAACTACCACAGCAGTGAAATTGAGTGTGCACCAGTTAAACTGGCATAGGAAGAAACTTCTGAGCTTGTACAAGAAATTTCATTCATTGAGAGTACTCAAAGCCTGAAAATGCGGAGGAGAGAAGAAAGATAGTTTGTGAGTGGCCGTGCTGGGTCTCTACACTCATGGGCTTGAACTCCAGGATGATCATTCAGTTTAGCTGCACAATGTACCTTGCAAAGCTTTGGTTTAATTACACAATTTTAAGCTTAAAACATGTTGGGCCATTTAATATTTGAGTCCAGAATTGACAAGGAAGTAAACATGAGATGACCTGTTACTATTTAAAGCAGGGAAAAAAGAAAAAAGGAAAAAGAGGGCAATGAGGAGTTTGTAAAGTCCTGGGAGGCAAGCAAACAACTGGGGGAATAACAATGGCAACTGCTGATGGTTTGGAGTCCTGGGCTGCAAATTTCTTGTCTGTACAGAGAGGATTCTTGGAGACCAGGCTTCATGGGAGACTCAGAGTAGACTACATCAGCCTGTAACACTGTGCCTGGCACCACCTCAGTCTGCACTGATCATCTTTCCCTGGGTGGCATGCTGTTTCTTCATCACACAGGTGCATGTAGTAAAAAGGCAACCATTTAGACTGTTCACATCTTTTTTTTTTTTTTCATGTAAAGTGTATCTACTTCCATCAACTCCATGATTCTTTCCCTGGCACAAATTGCATCCTCCCTGATATTGCCTGATGTCAGTCCTGGAGCCACCGTCTGATTGGGATCCCATCTGAGCACAACTCTGACAGAGGGAAAGCTCATTGAGGACATAGGGATGTTTCAGTAAGCTGGTTCGCTTCTGTCTTACTCAACACTAACCTTAACGCTAACATTACTCTCTGGTTTAGTCTGGGACTAAGATGGCCATCTCTTGCCCATACCCCAAACCTCCCCTCAGCACAGACCTCTCGGAAGCCTTAGCTTTTTGTTGAACATCCAATTCCAGCCCCACTTTAACCACGCCTCTTGGAGATCTCAAATGTGCAACCATAACCCTAACAGCGCTTTGCAGATGAAGAGTGGACTAAGATCTCCACTGTGAGCCCACACCACAGACTTAATCCCAGACCAGATCTCTTGGAAGCCCTGATTTTTCTTTGGACAACCAATTCCAGCCCCACTACAACCACATCTCTAGATGATCTCTCTTCTCCAGCCCTGCTCAGGCTGAGATGAAGATCCAACCTCTGCTTTGCACCACAGACTTTCTCTCAGCAGAGATTTATGGGATGCCTTAATTTTCCTTTGGACAACAAATCCCAGTTGCACTACAACTGAACCTTGATTGCTCAATCCTAACCCTAACCCTACTTTGCCATTCAGGCTCAAATGCAGATTCCCGCCCCTGCCCTAAACCACAGGCTTCCTCTCAGCACAGTTCTCTTGGCTGCCCTAACTTTCCCTTGGGGTCCCAATTCCAGCCTCACTCCAATAGCAGCTCTAGGCCCTCTTTCTTGCTCAATCCTAACACTGCGGCTTGGGCTTAAACTAGAATACCAAATACAAACTTCTCAACACAGATCTCTTGCCTTCCCTAACTCTCCTTTGGACACTCAGTTCCAGCGCCACTCCAGCTACACCTCTACACTCTTTATTGCTCAGCTCTAACGCTAGCCCCACTCTCCTGTGCAGGCTGGGAGAAAGATCCCTACCAATGGCTGGCACCACAAACTTATCTTAGCACAGAACACTTGGCTTCTCAGACTTTCCTTTTGATAGCCAATTCTATCTATCTATCTCCACTCCCAGCACTCCTCTTGGAGATCTCTCTTACACAACTCTCCCTTTAACACTTTCTGTTCTACTCGTTATCACTACTTTTCATCATTTACTTGAAGCCAAAGGCTAAAGCCTCAGTAAGTTTACAAGACATCTGTTTGTTAATACTCTGCATTTTGATTTAACATGTAGAACACTAAGCTGCCTTTTAACCTGTGTTGTTTCTGCCCAACAGTACTGTCCCTAATTAAAACTTGCTAATTATATTAGCTACCTCTCAGCTGTTGCATGAGCAGCAGCCAGGAAAGGGATAGTAACAGAAGTGATGACCTAGAAGGAAGACTGTCTAAGTGTGTCATCAAACATAATCCTGCCTTGCCCATGCGAACAGACTAAGCAGCCCTTGGGGTCCTTTACTTCCATTTTGTAATCATGGCCAGACTCTCTCAATCATCTAACAGAGACTGCATCAGGAGCTGCTACAACTTCAAAACATAAGATCAAACAAATTGTTCCTTGATAGCTGCCTACGTGCTTGAGGCAGGACCTGCAGGTGCTGGGCAGGAGATGAGGTGCACAGCTCAGAAGATGAATCTCATGGAAAACATCATTCTTCCTGGCACAACTTCAGGCCACAGCTCTCTTTCATCTGACCTGTATGAAATTTGTGGATGAGCTTGGAGTAAAGAGATGCTAGTGCAGTTATTTCAAAGCCTGCCTGTTGACACAGGATGCAGTATGCACACATGGAGTCCAGCTGAGTAGTGCTTCTTCTGGACCAATTGGAACCTGACCCTTCAGAACACCCATATGAGTCAGATTGGCTGGATGGGGCATGCTCTGAACTCACACTTGCTGCTACCAATCTTGTGGCCACCTAAGTGCCACTGAACTAAGCAGACGTAAGAAGCCCTGATTGAAGCTAACAGGTTTTGGCTGCCCTGTCAGCACTGCAAGGCTACATGACAGAAATGCCACTGGTCAGAGACATGGCATGAGGTTTGATAAGTTCTTGTTGCAGTGTTTTCCTGCCATTTGAGAGCAGAGTCTTGATTTTCGGCCTCCCTTGTGCCAGTAATTGGTGCAAGTCTGCAGAGTCAGTGTCTCTCCCCATACCAGCAGCAAGTAAGGCATTTAGAGAAGGAGAGAAAAAAAATGCCCCCATGTCACAGGTTTCCTGCTAACAGAGGGGTTGGTACTCCCTCCTGTGATGTGCTACCAAGTTCCTCCGTGGCTCAGGCAGAGATGGATGCTTCATGTCCCAGGCAGGAGCCCCTAACGGCAAGGTGACAAGTCGGTTGACAGGGCTAAAAATTGCGGTTCTCAAGCTTGGCAGAGAGAGAGGCACCTGCTTTAACAGTACCAATTGCCTGTATCTTTTCAGGGCAACAATGCCCAAACCATACATATTCCACCTGCATTTCACTATGGCACATTCAGCAGCCTCATGGGTGAGCTCCCAGGACCATGTTTCCTTCCTGGGCTCTGCTCAGAGAGACCATCCACAGACACACACTCCTTCTGCCATGGCCCTGATCTGGTCAGGAACCAACCACAGCCCAGCAGTCATATCACTCGGTAGCATACTGGCACCTGGCCTGGAAACAACGCCTGCTGGAGCTAATGAGCTCCACACACCTTTCTGCCCAACCACACCTGTGCTGGGTTTGAGGTGCCCTTAGGTGACACAGCAGGGAAATGAAGAAGGAGTACTAAGGTCATAAAAGCCTGGCTTCCAAAGTGTGCTGAGTTATCCATTGGCCTTTGTCTCCCATTTCTCAGACCTGTAAAAGCAGAGCACTCAGAGGCACAGGCAAAGACGCCCTTATAATAATGCTGGCAGATAAACACTGCTGCAAGACAGCACTTACCCAGGCTCAGTACAGCTGTAGGCAAAAGAGTCCCTTGGCTCTTGGCTACTTGGTCGCATCTTTCCCTGTTGGGAACTCAGGATGGCAATAAACACTCATTTTTTTCTGTGTGACTGATCATTGCTTTCCAGGGAAAGAGCTCACCAAGCAATTGGGTGAACCCTCCTCTGAGGGATGCAATAACTCTGTGTGCTCTGACTCATCACCAGAGCATGTTTATCCTATGCAAGACACTGGTGTAGACACAGACCTGAGGATCCTTGGCTGTGGGGCTGCTTGGGTGAAGTCCAGAATGACATTATTTCATGACCAGAAGTTCTCCAACTTCCCTGCAGATTCTTAAAGAGATGGAAAAGAACAGAAACAATCCACAATCCCTAAACAACAACATTGAGTTTACAGAAATGAACAAAAGGAATAAAAGTAGCTAAAGCTGTTAAAAATGTTCAGCCAAATAATTTCACTATCCACAAAATTAAGAGTATATCAAATGTTTGCTGACATACTGAAGATGTTGTAATGAATAGTGACTGTGCAGTTGTTTGGAATTGTTTCATGGTTGGTCATGAATTGGTAATGTAGATCAATTTTGATATAAGCAAGAAGTATGAGTCTCAGTAGATTCCTTTTACTTAAAAAGTGTCTCTACTTGCTGAAGGAATAACTGGCATTTTCTACCTTTTGTATCACCAGACTGAAGACTGGGATTCTGTATATGTTCACACCGCATTGATAGGTCCATACATGATTGCTTTACAACTGCAACTGTTGACTAAATGTATGGAAAAAAATAATGTCAGACCGTCTACATGTAAAAATAAAATAAAACAAACAAACACCACCAGGTGCAAGAGCATGCAAATCAGGGGAAAGCCAGACTGGCAGAAGGGAAGGGAAAATTTGCTTATTATCTCCTGTCAGGTACTGATGGGATACGGTCCTCTCTGAGCCAAGCAGTTCCAACTCTTCTTGCCCCTCCTCACACCACACACTCCAGTCCTCAGTCTCTGTGTCTGGACTCACTGCAGCATCTCCAGATCTCTTTTGTACTGGGGAAACTCATCACTCCAGAGGAGCCTCACCAGTGCTGAGCAGAGGGGAGGGATCCCTTCCCTTGGCATGATGGTGATGCTCTGCCTGATGCAGCCCAGGAGGCTGTTGGCCTCTTTGCCACATCGCTGGCCCATGGTGAACTCCCAGAGCCATCTGGAATATGGCCCTGGGCACCCTGCTCTGGGTGTCCCTGCTGGGGAAGGGGCAGGTGAGCCCAAAGGGCCCTTCCAGCCTCAGCTATTCTGTCTGTGAAATCAGCTCCTCTTATTCACAGTCACTCCCTTCCCTCTGCAAGCCTTCCTCACTCCACCCTCGCCAGCCCTGCAGGCTTCTGCCCATGCCAGCTGTGCAGATGGCCCCATGTGAATGCCCCCCTACAAGCCATGAACTCGTTTCCTGCCCCTGGAAGGATCAACCAAGCAGAGGGGAGGCTGGGGGCACGTCTCTCCCTCTACCACCTCAGGGCCCCCTGGGGAACAGGACAGGACTTTGGAGTCCTGAAGCATGCGGATGTGAGGAGACCCTTGTGTCAGGTTGGCATTCCTCTGTGTATCTGCTCAGAAGAGCCTGCAAAATCCCCCCAGAGAGCGCAGGCTCAGCTCAGCAATGTGGCCTGGAGAAACGTAATGCTGCAAATTGCTTTACTAATTAAAAATGACTGTAGGGGAATATAGGTCAACGGGACATAATCTGTCTTGCAGTTCAGCCAGAATATAAAAGTTCCCACCTCCAGCAAATGCTGCCACAAGAGGTAAAGGGACTGCGGCAGCTAAAACCCAGGGTTACATGGCATCCAAAAAGGGCAGGAGCAGTGCAAGCAGCCAAGAAGGAGCCAGCATCTCGCCCACCTCCTGTGCCTTCTCCCCAGCAAACAGGGAGCCTTTCTTGTCTGCCACTCGCTGTTCCCGGCACGAGCTGATGAGGCGTCTCGTTCTCCCCCAGTTGGTACAAAATAGGCGGCCGTCTTCCAGGAAAGGCACAAATCTCCTTTGACAAGCAGTGATATTAACAGGGATTAGGGAATGCAGGAGCCACTGCAATAATCGTCCAAAGGGTGCGGCCTGGGCTGCCCAGCCTGGAAGCTCTTTAATCACAGCCAGAGGTTACGTGGAGGAAGGGGCTGCATTTTCAAACCACTTACTTTGAAAAGAACACCAGGAAAAATTTGCTGACAATTTGCATGCAGAATGAGAAGGGATAGACTGTTAACTCTTTGGTAGTGGCTGCTCCTTGAGCATTACTGCGTCTGGGGTGTGGGCACATGTTTGTGGCACTGGATGTGGAAGTTAAAATCTCCTGAAGTCATGCCTGTGTTGACACAGCTACAAGATCTTATGCAAAGAGTTGAGAAAAAAGAGGAGGGCTGAGCTCTTGTGAGGAGTGCAGTCTCTGACCACCACATAATGGCAGCCCAGGTGCCATTTTGCTCCAGCACCACTGGTCTCAGCACGGGGTGTAAGGACCCACCTGAGAAGCTGAGGGAACATTCACTGAGCTATGAAGCTCTCTTCACCACAAAGGTGCTGTTGAGGGCACCACAACTGACATGGTGTCACACCACGTGTGTGTACACGTGTGGGTGTGTGCATGTGCGACAGCGATCCTCTGGGCCTCTCAAATGCCACCCATCAATGCGATACGCTGAGCTATGGAAACAGCAACACACAACACCATGCTCTGACTTGTCTGCGTGTGAAGCTGGTTACACCCAGCCCTTGGTTCCAGGCAGTTTCAAGTGAAGGTTTTCTTCCTCGTTTATTTTCAAACAGAAAGGAGGAGAGGGAAAGGACACGCGGACAAAAGGATGGATGATTCAAAGCACCCATCAGCCTCAGCCAGCTCTGATCACTAGGTGCCTGCTACCCCGTATCAACGGTATGCAGCCAGCCCTTAAGTACATGTGTAAATAATCACAACTGCTGAACTCCTCATGGGCCCTAGCAAGAAAAATCGCCTTTGTGAAACTGCCACAGGATGTGCCTTATTCTCTGGTCTGTATTCATTATTCCCTTGTTTAAAAATTTCATTTATGCAGTCGGGAACAATGCCATGAGATCTAGGCCAGCAACTGCACATTCAAACTAACCAGGAAGAAAAGCCAAAGCAAATATTCCTGGGTTCTGCAGCATACAGTACACACTGGATAATTACCCGCCCAAAATATTCAGAGAAAAACAAGTACAGTATTGACACACATGCACAAAAAAAAGTTAAGATTGGTCCACAAATAATTTAGCAGCCAAATCTTGAACTAACAAATTATGAGTTTCAATGAAGCACTCGCAGGGCTCCATTCAGCATTGCAGGAGCTGTGGGACTGTCCCCATTGTTGCAGCCTGCTGGAGGACTGCAGGGTGCCAGAGTAGAACGCCTTTCCTGCTGGCGTTTGGGAAGTGCTTCGTCCCTTTCAGCACAGTCTGCAGTCTGAAAAGCTTCAAAATTCTGGCGCTGTGAAAGGCAGCTGCCCCTAAAGCTCCAAACTATCATCGTGAGAGGCAGCTTCTGAGCCTGTGCCAACCCTGTGGTGCTGGACCAGCTCCCGTATGCGTGTGGACTCACTTCCTTCACCGCAGTACATTTGGTCCCTCTTTGGCATGCTAATATAAGTAAGGTCACTCGCACAAACACACCCTGTTTATCTTCCTCACTGCAACCAGCTCTCACCCTCTCCAAATATGATTGCAATGTCCTCACTTGCACGGAATCATACAATCGTTAAGGTTGGAAAAGACCTCTAAGATCATCTAATCCAACCATCAGCCCATCCCTACCACGTCCACTAACCACGTCCCTCAGTGCCACATCCACACAGGTCTTGAACACCTCCAGGGATGGTGACTCCGCCATCTCCCTGCACGGCTTGTACCAATGCACCACCACTCTTTCTGAGAAGAAATTTTTCCTAATATCCAACCTGAACCTCACTCTGGAATGTCCTGTTTCAGTGTCCCCGTCTGGTTCTCACCCTCCTCCCAGGCTGAGCAGTGCTGACCCTGCCTTGCTATGAGATGAATCCCCAGATGCGGACCTGCAGTTGGTGAGAAATTAGATGTCATGATGAAAATGAAAGGCTTAGGAGAGAGCAGGGGTCAAATAGATTATTCTCCTCATGTTGCTTTCAGGTTTTCTGTTCAGAAAATCCCCTTCCAGATATCAGCAAGGCAAGTCAGAGGGGGCGAAGGCAGTTTCCACTCAGGTCAGTGCTTCCCAGCTCCTCCCTCTCTGCCTCCTACTAGGCTGCACCAGAAAAAAAGTAGCTATCATCTTTTGTACTTTACTCCACAGCAGCTTGCCATTTGAAATCATTCTGTCATAGTCCAAGTAAGTGAGGTTAGATGTGCCCCTACATGGACTCTAGGCACAGGTTCTAAATAATGTGGCCCAAACAACTCTATCATGTGAGGAGATGCAGCTGGTTCTGGGTTACCTTTGAGAAAACAGAGATGCAGAGGGGTTTACCAGGAACAGAATCTGGACCCTGACTTCCAGAGTCTGAGGATTTAAAATAATAAATTAGCCTAATAATGGAAAAACTGATCTTAAAAATAAAATAAAATAAATCTTATCATTTCAGCGCATCTCAGCATTAAGATCTCAGCATCCCAATACAAAATGTTCATTGCTTGTTATTCCATTTTCAGACAGCTTTCCTTGCACTGAAAATACTTTATATGATTACTACAGAAGAAAATCTATTACCTACAATAAAAAAAATAAATAAAAATAAAAATAAAGGAAAATACTTTTATAGCATTTTTTAATTAAATTCTCCCATGAAAACTCAGGTAGTTGTGCCAAAGCCACTGCTGTTATTACAAGTGGAAGTTGCCACTACACAGACATGAGTCTGCCTGGTCTCTGAAGCAGTTGGTCTGCTCAGCGAAGAGAGGCATATCTAATACAGCACCGTGTTGATTTGTAATTAGCACACAAGAATATCTGATCAGGCATCTTGTAGCAAAGAGAAAGGAGAATAAAAACTGACGTGACAGCAGAAGATCATTTTTCCTGAGGCAGACATTAATCTAATACTGAGCATCAATCAGGGGCTACTAACTGGCCAGATCTGCACTCATAATATTTACACTGATATTATTGAAGGCATCTTTCAGCTCGGCTTAACTCTTTTAACAGACCTAGGAGGTGCAGATTTTGTTTTATCTACAAACCATCTGGTGAGGAATATGTCACGAAGAGGCTTTGTTTGCTTATTTTGCTTTTACAGTGCTCCATTGGTCTCTGCTTCGCTCTAATACACAAAATAGAACTTCCTTGCTGTCTGACATGACTCTGTTTCTCAATTTTTCTCTTTTATCAGCCGTTTCAAACTCAAGTAGTTCATGGTTATTCCTGCTGGTAGCGTCTTGCGCAGAGCTGCAACCTGACTGATCACTGAGGGAACCCCAATCTTTGAAATAGGAATATGGGCCAGGATTCATATGTCTCCACCAAGGCTCTCTGGAGGAGAGAAGTAGCAGAGCTATAATACAAGACCTTATCCACACCCACCTTCTTGAGCCACTTACATGGCAGATACAGAATTTACTGCCTAAACACCCAGACCCAGAGGGTAGTGAGCAGCAGTGCATCGTCCACATGTTCTAATTTGAATAAGGCAGCTAGCTACCCATCTCCCAGTAACCCAGCTGAGGGCTGTTTTAGCACAGACTCCTTTGAATGTCCGCACAGGGAATGACAGATCACAGTACTTCATCCTACAGTAATAGGAGGAAAAACAACAGATCAAAGGTGTCCTCCTTAATCTGTTTTGATATGTGCTCCCCTATCTCAGTTCATAAGGCGTGCTTTGTGTACATAGCTGGAGGGTGATGCCCAGCATTTGTGCTTTTACTGTCTAGGAGACTTAGTCTCCAGACTGAGTTTAGTCCAACACACCATCCACCCTATTTCCTATGTGTCTATGAGATCTTTTTTGTGCATGCTAGGTTAAAACCAAAGCTTACACAGCTTATTTCTGTTATTGTTTGCTAAACATTGAGGACATCCTTGGCATAAAACAACACCCAGCATGAAGACATATCAAGCTCTGGAGCCATTTTTCATGTGAAATACACCCAAAATAGCCTGAAAAAGCAGAATGAGGAGTTTGAAAACCATTTCCCTTCCTTGGAGTTCTAAGCAGATTCATGGCATTTCTGGAACAACTGCTTAAAAACAGTTCATAGAAAACTGTGCTGCAGTCACCTCAGAAGCTTTCCATTTTGCCCATGCAAAACCAGTTTTACAGTGCAAAATACGCATTTCAGCAAGCTTAAGGTTATTGATAAAAGATTTTTTAATGCAATTAAAAAGAAAAAATACAAGAAAGCAACACTGTTGTCTAAGTTGATAGTGACAGTAATGTTGGTTGCTATTGAAGAAACCTTCTTAATTAAGCTTTTAATCTCATTTTTCCATTTTCTTGTGTTATTATTCTCAGCGTACATCTGTGTTACTACTTACAGAAGCTCTTGATGAGGGATGAAACATAACATGGATGAACTTAACCTCCTTGGCCTTTTCACCCTCACTTCTTTTTCTTGGTTTCCAACAATACTCTCTTTCTGATGTTTTTCAAAACCTAACCCAAAAAACATACTTTCTTCCACATGCTCACTGATCTTGTATATATTGGCCGTAGATAAATATTACCAGACTATCAATCTCTGTGATATTTCAGACTTTTTCTGTGCCTCCACCATGCTCTGTCTTGACTTGTTCACATCATCCCATCCAGAAACACTATAAACTTCACTATTATCATCCCAATACATCATCTTGGCACTACCTGGTCCATCATGGATTCCCCATGAGTCCTTTTTGGTGCTTCTTCAGTATCTTCTCCACCAACGGGCAATCCACTGTCTTTCTCCTTCCTTGCCTCTCCCAGAGAAAAGAGTGTATGGAGACTGGATGCTGTCTCAGATTCCGAGGACGTCTTGTGGCAATGCTTTCCTCCTCTCTGCATGCAAAGGAGTATTTGCCTCACTTCCCTTCACACATCTAAAATACAGGTGTCTGTATCTGTGCTGCATGTCCCAAGTTTCCTGCAGAATCAGTAGGAGGAAACTTGTATTTGTGAACTGCAATTTAATTCATCCCAGGTAGGTTAGTGCCAAAAATAGGTCATGAATCATGCCTTCAAAGTGCCACACTCTTCTGGCCTCAAAGAGAGCCAAGATGACAAAATGTTTAATGTTAGCTGAGATGTCCTCAACATCTTTCCATGATACCATTGTCCTGCCTGTTCCTTTGCTGCTCACAGCACGTGTTCTCTTCCTGAGTTATCCTTCATCTAGCTTCTTTTCTGCTGTGGTAAACCTGGCAGGTGGGATAGGGGAGAGAATTGATATGGTAGAAGTGTGAGAACTCATGGGCCGGGAGAAAGACAGGCTACTGAGTAAAGCAAAAGCCACATGTGCAAGCAATGCAGAACAGTGAGTAAATTCACTGCTTCCCATTGGCAGGCAGATAATCAGCTATGTCCAGGAAAGCAAGGATCGTCACACATAACAAGCTCCAAACACCCAACCTCCCTCCTCCTTTCCCCCAGCTTTTATTGCCAAGTGATAAGGTACAACCCTTTGGCCAGTTGGGGTCAGCTGTCCTGGTTCTGTCCACTCACAACTCCTTGTGCACTCCAAGTCCTTTTCTTGTGGGACAGCAAGAGTAATCCTTGAATCTGTAAGCACTGCTCTGTAACAACTGAAACATCAGTGTGCTATCACCATCATCATCAACAAAAATTCAAAACACAGCATCATACGGATTTTTACAAAGAAAGATAACTCTGTCCCAGCCAACACTGTGACATCTTCTCATAGGAATGGCAATACTTCCCCCAGTTGCTACTCAGAAGCAATTTCCCAGCCTGCACCCTCTACTGAGATATCTCACTGATGCGGTATTTCGTGGAGTGCCTTCCAGAAATTATTTGTGAAAGCTCTGGCTCCTGTTTCACATTTATTTCACATCTCCTCCCAAAACTCACCTCTACCAGGATGCATCCACCATAGCTTTCCTACTGCTAGTAGCTAAGCTTAGCTAAGTGGGTGGTCTGTTGGGAATCATTAAAATTCTTGTTCTTCTACATTAACCACCACACAAAAAAAAAAAAAAAAAAAAAAAAAGTGGGTGAAACCTGCTATTATCCTATCACCAATACACCAGTGGTGGCAAGAGCCATGGTCTGGAACCCCTCATGACTACAGTGTGGGTTTATAGAACAGTTTACAATAGCCTTCTGACACTTCATGAATGGCAGCATGAATTGCAGCACAGAAATAGATCAACAGGCTGGAGTGGCTTTCCTTCTTTCAGCAGCTCTTACAAGCACCCATGCTCCTCTATGGACTTAAAGGAGTCTTTTCTTCTTACTTTTCCACCTTCCTCATTTTAAGCAGGCAGCTGTGAATGGAGTAGCACGTTGTGAAACGCCATTGCCTCTTCATCAGGTTTCAGCACTAAGGAAAAGGAAAAATGAAAATGTGAGTGAAAATCACTCCTGTTTCCAGCCTCACTCTGCCCTGGAGACTCACTAATAGCCAAAAGGGATTAGGGTCTTGTGCAACTTGCTGGCAACACCACTGTACCATAGGACCAATTGGCAACATTGGGAGATGTTCAGCTTTGTTTTGGTTCATAAAGGATGTGACTAAAATATGATTTTCTTGGTCCATAAATAAATGCGAAGTGTGATCAAGTTACAGGAGTCCCCAACACAGAGTTGGGGCTTTTGAAAGAGGATGACTTTTGGAAGAAGCTCTTCCCATATGGGCACAATGGGTGGAGGCAAATAACTGCTTAGGGAGGAGGATGTGAGATAATTAGGGCTTGTTAATCTGAAGTGCTGAGTGTCTGCAGATCTCAAGGAGATCCATGGGAGGTATGAGAGATTTTTGCATTTGGAAGTAAGCAATATGCTCCTGCAAGAGACTGAGAATATATACAGAAGAGACTTCGTATTTTCTACTCCTACAAAAGAAGAAAAAATGGAGCTCCAGTGTTATAAATATCATCGTATTGCTGTTACATCTAGTTATAATTTCTGGCCTTGTAACATGGATGTAAAAGCTGGTAGGAGACCTGCATCAGAGAGAGCTTGCAGGGGCAAGTGCAAAGCTGAAATAACACTGAAAGCCTTAGGA
This sequence comes from Alectoris magna, assembly GCA_030625065.1. NCBI lineage: Eukaryota > Metazoa > Chordata > Aves > Galliformes > Phasianidae > Alectoris > Alectoris magna. Next base: position 29,518,769 of record CM060560.1, on the reverse strand, counting down.
AGACAGGCAAGACAACCAGAGCATGAAGAGCTCTGCTGCTGCCCTTGTATTCTGGCATTGACACCATGCAGGATGGGGAGAGAATATGCTCAAAGCGAAGGAAGCCAAGTCGATTACAGCATGCAAGGGGAAGAATCCTGTAAGTAGAGGAGAGAGCTGAAACTGTCTACTAGACTTCAAGAACAAAAAAGTCTGAAGAATTTCCCAGAATATCCCTGAATGCCAGCAGGTTTTGCTCAATATATCCTGGTTCAAAGTGCTAAAGAAAAGACATTGTACTTGCTGCCAGTTGCAGTTTTGTTGCAGTTTGGAAAGCTAAGGCCAGCTCCACGGGAGGATTAAGCAGAACAAGCCAAGGATCAACATCCATTTATAAGTCACTGTGCAGTTGTCTTTGCCACATGGATGATAAGAACCATCTGGACTCATTTAAACATCTGTAGGATATGTCCAGGTCAAAGTAAGTTGTTTCCAATATATTTTTCTAATTGAGAAGGGAAGGGAGATGCCTCCACAGCAAAAAAAAAAAAAAAAAAAGAAAAAAAAATCATTCAATCCTAAGATTTCTAAGCTCTGTTTAAATGAGCCTTGTTCTGCATGGGTGGCAAGGGGAGCCTCAGACTTTGCCACATGAAGAGTGATGTGATAAATTCTGATCAGTACTGAAGTCTTCAACTCCTCTCCATCACCACTGGTGAACCAAGTAATTGTAGATGTTATTCTCATTGTGTTTTGGAAATCACAACCCAAACTGATGAGATTCCCAACAGCAGCAGCTTCCCTAGAGACTCAGTCACATTTGGTTTGATACCTCTTTTTATGGTTAACCTGGTGCATGTGCTGTCCTAGATGAAGGGACTCAAGCATGGCATTAAAGAAAAATGGCATCCATAACAGATACTACCCACATTTTGTCTCTTCCGCTCCTCTCCAATTGGTCTGTGTGGTGACTACCAGAGGCAGTGGCAATTAGGATTGCTTTTCAGGTTCCACCTGGCAGGGGTAGATGTGTGCCTTCAGCTCTTATCCACAGCTCAGAATGGGGCCTTAAATATGCATTGGAAACACACACACCACCCGAGACTTCAAGCTGCTCTGGTTTATATCTAATTAAGCTACAAGGTGATAACAACTGTGAAATCCACAGTAACCTGGCACATCTGGAGTCAGTGGATACTTGTGAGATGCTTTTGCCTATGGCCTTATGTTTCCTGCATAGAAACATTAGGTTAAGATAAACAGAAGAGGAGGAAAACATCATTACTAGGCAGGTGCTAAGAAGAAAGTACCTTTTCGTAATAATTTGCTCTGCAGTTTTCAGGTTTGTTACTTGATTAGAGGTCATGTTATTTCAATGTCTTTTCCCTGAGAATAAATACGGTATGAAAATTCTCCTAATGGACCCCTGTAGACAGAGATTCATTCCAGGATGTGGAAGCAGCTGGCAAACACACTCACAAGCTATAATATCCATAAGACAAACGTCAGTACATGCTCATGCCTCATTAGCAACACTGTCAGCCATGCTCTGACTTCTTACAGCAGGGACTAACAACACTGGGGAGGCAATGCCTTGAGAGGAAGACACCGATATGTGCCTGGGTACACCCAGCGCTAGGGACAAGGGCTGGGAAAGACCTGCCAATGGTGGGTCTTCCCAACACTAGGCAGAGATCAATCCAGCACTGGGTATTTAAAGAGAGGAGAAGTGATAGGCAGAGTCTGGGACTGATGCTGGTATGGCAGACTACAAGAATAGGTCAAGCTGTCAGCTGTTATTAACCCTAGCAATAACCATATCTTTCAGTTCAGCCTCAATTAATTCAAATAGCATTCGTCTGACAGCCTTCATGTTACATTGCGGAATTACTGGCCCTAGCTCCAGACTCACTAACCTGTCTGCCACTTCTCCTGCACCATTTAAATGTCGGTTATATTTTTGTGGTTGACTGCTTAGTGAAAGGATGAATGAGTAAGTGTTTGTGCTAACTGATCTACATGAAGATGCCTCATTAAGTGGAAACGGACATGGGACGATACAATTTTGATGCTGTCTTGGCTTGCTTTAGGAAACGTATTTTCTGTTAGACAAGTGGTGAGAAATGTGAAACACTAAGATTGATCCTGTTCTCCCCATGCTGCCCCACTTTCTTGGGGCTTATTAAAAAGAAGCACATCCAGAAACCAAACTTACAGTACGTTCAAAATAAAAGCAAATAGTCAAATTTCCTTGCTTGTGGTGACCAGCACAGTATAAACAAGTAATTCTAGCTTTTATATTTCTGATATAAAATTGATCCCACTGCCTCCTTGGTACAAACCCTGTATGTCTTTCAGCATTAACTAAGATGGTACCAAGTGCAGGCGCCAAGTAACAGACCCCTGGGACATCAGCCTTGCAACACTGCGCTCCTCACCCTGCTACTGCCCAGCGAGTGCTCAGTCCTCAGGCAGAAATCCAGGACTCCCCCCTGAAATGTCTGAGAAGATCTGGGGATCCCAGGTATATCTACAGTGCTAAAGAGAGCTAGAAAGGACCAGAGGTCCTGAGCCACAGGAATACCTTTCTGCTACAGACCCTCCAAGAGCCCTCTCTGAGACAAATCTGCAAGCTCTACGCAGTGAGACAGTTCATGTTCTGGAAGCCCAGGTTCAGGTGTTGACTTAGAAATATAGACATATAGCCATCTAGACAAGCTGAGCCACATCTGATGGTACTTGAAACCACAATGCAAGATCAAGAAAAGATTTCCCTTTGCTTGTGATCCTACAGCATGAATATGGAGAGACTCAGGCTCAACTGTCTGTGCTGTCAGAGCAGAGGCTTGATGGCTTTTAGGTGTCCAGCTTTGTGCTATAATGGAGGAGAATTGCTCCGAACTTCTCTTGCTGGAACTGTTTTGACTTTATATGCATGATGAAACATTCATTGGACCAAAGAGGAAGTCTGATTGACTAAAATACTACTCAGGAAAACTAAGATGAGAAATAAGGACCCTGTCTGGGATGAGAAAATGGGGGAATGTGTATCCAGATGTACACTTTGGACAAATCTCATTTCTATATAGAACAAGTTTCTAGCAATAACCTCAACTTTGCCAACGACAGATGGAAAACCCTCATCACATGCTTAGGCCAGAATCCTGCTGATAATAAATGGGTCAACAGACTTTGGATGGATAGCTATATCAATCCACAGTTCAGCATAGACTGAGGTCTGTAGTTCCTATATGAAATCATGCAGAAAATAGACTTCAGCCTAAATCAGGCAATATCTACAGAACTGCTTGAGATACTCAGCTCATTTAGACATCCAGATAGATATAATCATAGAATCATAGAATTGCTTAGATTGGAAGGGATTGGAAGATTATCTTGCTCCAACCCCCTACCATGGGCAGGGTTGTCACTCACCAGTTCAGGCTGCCTGTTATCACATCCAAACTAGCCTCAAACACCTCCAGGGACAGGGCACGCACGGCTTCCCTGGGCAACCTATTCCCAAACATGGATTTTGAGAACATGCACCTGTTGCACCAAATATACAATTAGCAACACAAGTGAGGGGCAAGACCAATCATTTCAGAAAGAACTGTTCCAGTAGGATGCCAGTACCAGCAGGCATTGTATAGGATCCTTTCTTATTCTTGTTGTGAAATGTGTGCCTCAAGTCTCCTCTGAAAAAGGGCTCACATAGATGGCTCTTGCGAGCCCTCACAAATGGCCATATTTCAGTTCTTTTGAGCCAAGAAGTGGATAAAGTTTAGGGGGACTTGGCTCTTCCCAGCAAAGGAAAATAAGATATCTTCAGCACTACTGAAAAAAAAATAAAATAAAATACCCACTCTCATTCAGGCAAAGCACACATTGACATGCAAGAGAAGGAATGGGAAAAGCCTCCAAGAAATAGCTAACAGTTTCCAAGTCTTTCCCTCGTTCACTTTTACAGACTCTGGCTTTCTTCTGGGGAAAATAATGTCCTTTATAAATGTGCCTGAACTTTGGTTCTCTTCCTACAAACATTTATTCAGGAAGGTACTTTGTTGTTATTTATTTTAAACTAACAACTGAAGAAGGATTATCCGAGAAGCCTGGTGGCCACAGGCTTCTCTCCTCCCTGTCATGTTCCTCCAGTGTCTGGCTAACTGCAAGTTGCCACAAAGCCTCCATTTTGGGTCAGCTGGGGTAAAAGCAGAACAAAAATTGCACAGCCCACACATCATCTCATCTTTTCTGCTGCTCTGCGGAAAAAAATTGCACCCATTGATATTCATTGACACTTGCTGAATGTTTATGGATACCAAACAGTGGATGTGAGCGCAGTGAGGTGGTGCGTGGTGTGTTTCAGCAGTGGTGACAGGCAATGTGAAAGACAAACCACGTTCCAGACAGCTATGCATATCTTTATGAGCACAGCGTGCAGGCTTTTGTTCATCGCTGGCAAAAATGCAGAGCTCATAGCGGTGACTGTGTTGAAAAATAGTGTTCTGTAGATGAGAGTTTGCTCTATCAAATAGTGTTGCTGTGCTCTTTGCATCTGTTGTAGTTTCCATGGAAACAAACAGGAAACATTACTTTTGGAGCAACCTGCATAGATATATCCAAGGCATTACGTAAGTGTTTATCTCAAGTGTATACAGCAAGAGAGGCTGCATCTCTTCCCAGTACACTGAACGAGCCCACGTGTGTTGCCTGGCACAAAAGCCATCCTAAATAGAAGAGCCTATAGCATCCTCTTAAACTCCTGAACTGTCCTGTCAAGGCACTGCCTGAGAGCCCTGCATAGTTTGTTCCCCATTCCCTGGATGAATCCAACAGTATAGACAGTTGTGCTCCAGCGTTCGGAGCAGTCCGTGCCTTTAATTTATGAGCCTATGGACAGCTTGCGAGATCCAAAGCACAGCATAACTGAAGTGAATCCAAGGCTCAGTACGGATGAAGAAGCCAAGAAGACTTTCCTCAAGGGACCAGTGCCATGCTCTTCAGATGGAAGTGTGTCTCCTCAGCATTTTAGATGCTCAGGCTCAGCACAGCCCAGTGCAGAGCCTTAAAGCCTACGCAGTTTTCACATTTGCAGATCAACATGTGGCCGCACATTTGTGCCTAAAAATGTGCTTTCTCCATAATGAAACTGGAATCAATAACCAATCAAGCCAATGCGTGCTTCTGTGGAACAGCTTAAAATAGCAGGCCTTTTTCTTTCTTAGCAACTGCTCACAGTGAGCTCAACCTTTTATTTCTTCCACAGCACCGAAAAAAGCTCTGTGATCACATCATCGCAGAACCAGGCAGTCACAAATATTCCACATCATATAAAGCCAGAGAAGTACAGGGAACCAAAAAGCAGTAGACCGTGCTATGCAGTAAGAAAAAAAAAAAATCAAAAAAAAAAAAAAAAACAAAAAACAAAAAACAAAAAACCTTATGCCCACAGATTTCCAGCAGAATTACCAAGCCAAGCACTTCAAAACTCAGGAATGTGTAAATTAATGCTGTTTGTATGGTATCAGTGCACCTCCCTCTATCCCATCTATATACTGAAACAGATTTTAATTATAAGAGCTTCATGCTATTTTTTACCACCATGCCCCTCTCGCTGTTCCCAGCACTTGATTAATGAACAGCTATTCAATATCTTGTTTTCTTCTCCAGCATATAGTCTCATGCTTCATTTTTACTGCTTGCTTCTCAAATCCTGACCCTGAGTCAGAAGTCTCCATGGATCATGAAGGAATGGATTTTTTTATAGATGTTTACTGGCCAAATTTGGGTAGGTTTTCCAAAGGAGATGAAGAGGTCAGATGTGCGACACAAGCTTGCTGACCCCAATTCACTTCTCCAGATTGTAAGGAGTCCTAAAGGAAAGGCAGCAGTGGCTTTCCCTGAGGAGAATAAATCTCATTTTTTCTTCTGAGACACATGCAAGATAAGCCCAAAAGAGTGTACCGGGGGGATCCGACCCTGATGGGAGAGGTAGAAATGCTGGATCTGACATGGTAAGTTGTAGCTTCTTACCCACCGCAGCCAACTGTGCAGTCAGCTGGTTAGACCATGCCCAATCCCAATTGGATGAGGTGGTGCTGGTGTGCTCTTATCTGTTCTTCTTGGAAAATTGCTCTGCAGTACTGCCTGCAGAACATTCTCATTGAAGAAGGCAGCAAGGTTTGAAAGAGCAGGAAAAAATGTGCATTGAAGCACGAATATATTTAACAGTGCTGGCTGTTTTTAAAACTGCCTGAAAATAAATGCCTTTCATTTTACTCAGGAGCAAGAACTGGGTTTTCAGCAGTTGCCCTCATTAACCCTTTGCATTATAAGATCTGACTGCATCCAATGCCAACATTCGGTAACCTTCCTTTGGAAAAGGAAAAAAGAAAACTAGTCACACTATTGAATGGACCATCAAATAGACGTTTGATGGATTAAGAGGAGAAATGGAAATGCCACTTGCATTTCCAGTATCCCCCAAATGATCAGTCCAGCAGAAAACTGCCGGGGAGAAGGGTTTGGTATTCTCTGTGTGTCTGCAAACCACTCTTACACGCCAAATTTTGCAGGAGATCAATACTTCCCTAACAATCCTGCCACAGATGCCAGAGCTCATTAGAAGGATGTGAATAACCATGGAGGTTGGAAATCCTATTTTACTTGTCTGTCTGAAGGATTTTGGTTTCTTATCAGCTTAGCTGAGGATTTCATGACCAGATTTTACAGTCTATGTTGAGCTCTTACTCAGGTAAAATTTTCTTATATAAATGGAGAAATTTGCCAGGTTTGACTCAGTAGGAGCTTCGGAGTCCTTTCATCATGAGTTATTGCAATTCTATGTTGTATAAAGTGCATGGGACAGCAAACCAACCAGACCACAGCTGCCAATGTCACTATTCTGAAGCAAGACCTGCTTATTTTGATCATCCTAAATTACTCCTTATCCTGAAAAGTCCTCTACTCTCTGAAAAACAAAAATGAAAACAAACAAACAAACAAACAAAAAAAGCCACATTAAAAATAAAAATAAAAATTAAGCAGCGAAACCAAATTCTACTCATGCATCCCGCCTTGGTATTTGATCTACTTTTATGTGGTTATATAGATTTCTCTCCCTCTGCCCCTTGCAAATGCGCATTTCACAAAAGCCATGTCATTCTGACTTGCACTCTTGGCCCAGCTCTAAAGAGGATGTATGTTTCAGAAGCCAGTGTGGTCCCAGAAGGGCTATGAATAGGATTTTTCTCAAAGCTGGTGGTAGAATACAATACTCCTCCCCTCACTTCTGCACTCATCTGCCCTTTAGCTCTTGGGTTTTAAACGAGCTTTGAGAGGAGTTCATAGGAAATTAAAGTCGATAGCCGTTAGACTAATGAGTCAATGCTAATCTGTTTGCTTGAGACAGCCAGGCTGCCTGGATGCAATCCTGTGGGTTGCAGAGTTCACTGCAGTGCAACCAAAGCCAGTGAAAGAACCTGGGCTTTGACAATGCTCTGGGTCCTAAATTCTTCTTTTGAGCTGAAATACTCAGCACTGAAAATCAAGCACCCAGGAAGGAAAGCTTTGCTTATGAGATCTCCCCTGTGGCAGCTGCCACCACTTTTCCAACATGGATGTGACACACAGGGTAATGCAATACATTGACTTCACCAGCCCAGCCAAGGTCCCCATGCAAGGCTGTGGCTTTCCCTTAGTTAATCTGTTTGAGAGCACTGTTTAACACCACCTTAGCATTGAGAATACAGCATCTTGCAACAGAGGTGACTGGGAGATGTAGTAATAGTTCCCTTTTGCCAGTCCTGGAGAAAGAGCCTTTCCCCACAGTTGCTTTTCTGTATTCTTTATGAATTTATGGCAGTTTTGCACAATGGAATGGGACTTCATTTTCCACACTTGCAATGCTTTTCTGTCCCTATAGATAATTGGACTTCCAAGCCTCTTCCCTGGAAAAAATAGAACACAGAGGCTTCTGAGGAACCTGGTGGCAAAATCACCCATCATTAGTTTCTCCAGAAATTCACTCTGGCCACGTGCACACATTTCTGGTTGGTAAACACACTTCATATGAATGCTGGGGTTGTGAGGCAGAACCTCTAAAATAGAGAATGAGGCTGATTTAGTTTGTTAGTTATTAGAAGGATGCTAAAGTAAAATAAAATAGTGCTGTGATTTCATGGAAAATCCTCTGATAAATCCACCTGTACAGGTAACCAGAACGATGATCAAAAACATTCATTTTAGACAGTAAGCCATGCAAAACCTACACTCTAACACATATATTTGCATTACTCAAATGGGATGATTTAATCACAGCAACCAGCAGGCAATCAAACATTACAGCTGCTTGGTGTGTTTGCAGGGAATGAGAAAGGGTAGAAACTAAGGGGTACATTTCCAAAGATACTGTAGCAAAAGAATGGCTGTGTGACGTTAATTATGGTTTTGGGCATTTTCATCTAGATGGATTTTTGAATCGTGGGATAGACTTCACAAGTCCTATGACCTGCTTCAAAATACGAGCTTTGCCTTCCCAGTTTCATAGATTTACTACTTCTTTTCATTTTGGAAAGGGAGTTTTCGAACACTTTGGGAGGATTTAAGAGCATGAGTTCCAGGGAAAATCAAGAAGCTATGTCAAAAATTTAGGCTAAAAATCTTACATTTTGAAAAGCTTCCTCCTAGCTAAACAATTTCATGTGCTAAGGGCTTCTTTTCCACGCCAGTACAAATCTGTTCTTATTGGGCTTCAAAACACTCAGGAGGATTTTATTTCATAATAGTCTTTTCAAATATTTTTATGAGCTTGCCTAAAGTTCTGAAAAAGTGTGTTTTCACAAGACCTGCATGTTCAGGAGGATTTTGGCACAAGTACTCCTGCCACTGAGTCTGGGATCCATTTAATTTCATTTCAGCCATCTAAAGGTCAGGTCACCCATCTCAGCTCATCACCAGGGCTCCCTTTGCTTGTCTTCACTGGAGAGGAATAAGCATCTATGTGTGGAGTTGCCCCATCTATTGCAGATGTGTAGCTCAGGATGGAACCAATTCCTTTCAGATATCACTACCTACCTCTTTTTCTCTGTTGATTATAGGAGGAAACCAAATGGCTTGGTGGGATACTTGGCTCTCAGGTGGCTGATGTTGGAGTAGGTGGAGTTCATCCTGAGCAAACTGTCCTGTGTTATTGGAAGGTATGGAGCACCTGGGAGTACTGGTAGATGGCAAGCTGGACATAAAAGCAGCTTGGCCAACAGGGCAAGGGAGGTGATCCTGCCCCTCTGCTCTGTGCTGGTGAGTCCTCACCTGGTGTACTGCATCCAGATGTGGAGTCCTCAGTACAGGAAAGACAGGGAGCTGTTGGAGTGCATCCAGAGGATCACAAAAATGATCCAAGGGATGGAACACCTCTCCTACAAGGACAGGCTAAGAGAGCTGGGGCTGTTCAGCATGGAGAAGAGAAGGCTCCAGGGAGATCCGAGAGTGGCCTTTCAATATCTAAAGGGGGGCCGTAAGAGGGATCACAGAATCACAGAATAACAGAATTATCAAGGTTGGAAAAGACCTAGAAGATCATCCAGTCCAACCATTACCAATACTTCCCAGCTAAATCATACCCCTCAACGCAACATCCAAACGTTTCTTGAACACTCCCATGGTCGGTGACTCCACCACCTCCCTGGGCAGTGCATTCCAATGCCTGACTACCCTTTCCGAGTAGTAATACTTCCTAATGTCCAGCCTGGACCTCCCCTGGTGCAGCTTGAAACCATTCCCTCTAGTTCTATCACTGATTACACGAGAGAAGAGGCCAACCCCCAGCTCACCACAACCTCCCTTCAGGAAGTTATAGAGAGCTATAAGGTCTCCCCTGAGCCTCCTCTTCTCCAGGCTGAACAATCCCAGCTCCCTCAACCGCTCCTCATAAGGCCTGTGCTCCAGACCCCTCACCAGCTTCGTAGCCCTCCTCTGAACACGTTCCATGTCTTTCTTGCAGTGAGGGACAAACCCTTTAGCAGGGTCTGCTGAAATAGGATAAGTGGAAATGGTTTCAAACTAAAAGAGGGGAGGTTGAGATATTGAGTATAAGGAAGAAGTTATTTACAGTAAGGGTGGTGAGGCGCTGACACAGGTTGCACAGAGAGGTGGTGGATACTCCGTTCCTGGAAACATTCAACATCAGGATGGACAGGGCTCTGACTACCTGACCGAGCTGTGGACATCCCCCTGTTCACTGCAGGGCAGTTGGACTAGATAACCTTTAAAGGTCCCTTCCAACTAAAAAGATCGTACGATTCTATGATTCCGTGATAGCACCCACAGGGAAGCAAAGCTTCTGGAACAAATCAGCTCATGCATGACTGTGCTAGTTCAAACACAAAATGAGCATGTGAAAGGCTGAGAAACAGGTGGGTTCTGCATTGGCAGGCGGGTACTGAAGTGTCTGATACATTTAGCCTGACTCACCCAGGAGTAAATTTGTCATCGTTGGGGCAGGACCAAATTGACTGTAGGAGTTCTATCATATGTTCGCAACATCTTTTATTTTCATCAGTTGGAATTTGGCTTGCCACAAACTAATGTGCTCAATGCTTTAGGATCACTTTTTATTTATTTATTTATTTATTTCTATTCAAGCTCTTTTAACATCATCCAGAAATGGTGCATTTTAGGAAACAGAAAATCAGTATTAAAACCGTGTTTATGTTTGTGCCCCTGCAGTACATTCAAATCTGTTGGAAAAGTCTTGGGTTTCCAAAACTGTGAGGAAAGAAGCGTGACCTTCTGCTGTGTTTCCCATGCTTGTTGTCTTAAACTCACTGTGAGTCATGTTTACAACACCCACCTTACCTTGGACCTATAGCAGACAAAGGCATTTGGCCCTTTATGTGCGTGTCCAAACTCACCAAGGATTACTGACGCTGTTTTTGTCACTTCCTGCACGTGGAAAATGCAAAGGCCAGATTTAGAAACAGATCACAAGTCTGGTCAGTTTGTTTCCAAGAAGGTTGATGAAATCTGCTTTCTTATTTAGTTTAAACCTGTCTTCCCAAGCATTATCTTCCTGGAGACTTTCAGACCTGTTTCCACCCCCTAAGCTGTTAACTCCTGCTGTATTATGACAAAAAAGAAAAAGCAAAAGGGGCTTTCTTGGGGCCGAGAGACAGATGTGAGGTTGTAGGTGCCATAGATCCTACATGTGAAAATCATGAGAGCTTCTTCTGCAAATTCAGAAACAAAAATACGGAAAGCAGGATATGCTTATTATCATGACAGCATTAAGAGTTAGAAAGAATCGCTGCCCCGCACATTGTGTTTCAATTTGTGCACCCTTCCTTCTTAGTTGCTTAAAGTTTAAAGTGATTGACGCCGTTAAAATTGTGCTTAAAAGTGATCATTTCTTTAATATGTTGCTTCTTAGCAAACATGTCAACAGACGTGAAATCAACATACAATTCAGATTACAAGGACAACTACATGTTCAAGAAAGGTTTAGCTATGATGTATGTGAAGAAAACAATAGAGGCAAAGGGGAAGAGGAACAGTCTGAAAGTATCACATCTAACGGAGTAGGAACTGCCATTGGCTTGGGTATTGTGATTAGAAAAGCCCTAGAGATGCTATTCCAACACACAGAACACAGGGTAAAACCAGCCCCTGTGCTCCAGCATCAGTCTGTGCCTCAAGTAACAAGGAAACAAAAAGCCTGTGGAGGCATAAGGCTTCCTAAGTCTTATTATTTAACTCAACTCAGAATTTTACACTCTATTATTCTCTTATTCTAATAGGGATTTTATTAATATTATTAGTTGTTAATACCTTTTTTTTAAAAAAGTCAATACTTCTACATCTTATTTTTAAATCCAGCCTCTGCCTTGCCCTGCAGGAGGGCTTGATGCCCCATATGGACAGGCATACACACTGACCAGTCCCCAACCAATGCAGATGTTTGGTGGGGTTTAAATGAGGGCAGGGCAAGGAGCAGACAGGGAGCACCCAGCTGCTGCTGGGGGAGCCTGGTTGGTTTGCTCTGCCAGTTGCATCTCTCAGGAGTGCATGCAAACCGCATGAGCTGTATCCTGAAGAGGGGCATCCCCTGGGCACTCCCAGACTGTGTCCACAGCCCACATAGGAAACACTGGTGAGTCCAGACCCTCCCTCACATCCTCCTGGTGCTTGGCATGGTTCATCAACAAATAACCTCACTTCCCCAGACCTTTATGTCAGGCCGCAGCTCCTATTTTTGAACTGACGTTAGTCAGGCTTAATCCACTTAGCTTGTGAGCACCTTCATCCGCTTCCTGCAAGCAGCACCCGAGGCTGTGAGATCCCCTGTCTGCACTCCCCCTCCTCTCAGCAGCCTGTATTTATAAAGAGGTGGATTAGGAACATTACAAGGCAGGTCACAGGGTGTCAAGCTGCTCTTTCAGGGCTTAAAATCCCAGGCTCTCTCAAGAGGGAGAGCTCTCCATCCTTGAGACAACAGTTCCGATGACTCTGGCAGTCATGCTTGCAATTTACCCTATTAACAGTGCAGCATTAGAGAGGGCATTTAGAGAGGGCTCCTGTAAACAAAGTGATGAGAAGCTTTCTCTTTCCACGTAGGTTAAAAAAAAAAAAAAAAGTCTATTTAAGCATAATTCATAGCTGTTGCAAATCCACTTGCTCTGCTGCTGTCACTGAATATCAGATGATGTACACTCACTCACACCCGTAATCCCCTCTGAGCCGACCAGTCCCAAGAACAATTATGTTGGTGGTTTTTTGATCAGTGTAGAGAAACTGTATGCTCAGAGTGTGGTCGTCTCATAGGAAGCATGGCCAAATGCCCACTGGCCCAGTAGTGCCTCTGGGTCCCACAGTGCCTGAGACCACACACAACACACTGGGCACAATCAAAAGAAAGTCAGACCATGCTCAGCCTGCAGACTGTGAGATGTGTTTGGGTTGGACCCATGTCCTGGAGGAAGTGCTTCATGTCAAAGCGGGTCTCCTACAGCTCGTAAATCAGGAGCAGATATTCCCCACTGGTGTACTGCGGGGATCAGTGCAAGGGCAAATCCCGACTGCTTCGTCATCATGCTGAGCTCTAATCCCATCAGCATCTCCGGCCACTCCATCAATCGGATTAAAATAGAGCTGAAAGTCATAATACAGCTGGCGTGCCCACAGGGAACGAGGCCTGGCTGTTCAGACCCAGAGACATGCTGCTTGCGAGAGGCCCCAAGGCTTTCACCATAGTGTGGTTTTGGGGTGGCCAGAGGTGCAGACAGGACAGCCCGCATTCAGCATCACCATAGAGAGGCCAGGGCTGTGCTTTTATCCCCCTCCCATCCATTTCACAGCCCCTGTGCGTTTTAATGGATGAGGTAACCATAGAATTGCCGTCAGAGCACTTTACGTTCACACCAAAAGTTAGCCAAAAGTGTTCCAACCAAAAATATTTTCCATGAGAAAATGCTGCTTTAGCACAAACTAACCCTCCTGGTGGAAACCCGTCAGCCATGCCATGACCCATGGTGAAAACCAGATGGGCACGCACAGGAGTCAGCCTCCATCTTGGCGCCCATGGCAACCAAAACAAAGACCCATCTGAGGTCTATTAAGATCAATTTTTCCGCCTTTTTCCTGCCATGAAAAAAAACCACATTTTTTGAACTTTCACTATCTGCCTGGAAATTATTTTACTTCCTTCTGCCATCCTAAGAAACCCGCAGTGTATGTGGGAAGGGGGATCTGCCACACAGGCCTTGATGAGAGGAATAGGCCCAGGGCTACACGTAGGCTTTACCAGCATGGCTCATGTGAGGACTGGTGGGTTGGATTTTGCCCTCAAGACAGTGGCCAACTGCCTTTGCCTGGCTAATCCCCAAGAATATGTACATCATCACTCCAAAAATGCTTAAAACAGCAGATCACCAGGGGTGCAACATCCACTTGATGCTCAAAGATTTGGATACCAGAGTCAGTCCCCACCACCCAGAAAGGCAGCATGAAGATACCAACTGGTAGCTCTCTGCGGGGTTTGACGGTCAGCTGAGAGATGCTGTATGTGAAGAGGGGTCAAAACACTGCTCCCACATATGAATAAGAACAATGAAACCACCCTCCGTTTATCTGCTTCTAAGTGGGCAGCTCATGGAAATGTGGCAGACCTCAGAAGCTCAGAGGATCTCCAGTGTGAGATCTCTGACTGTGGGAGACTGTCTTTTAAAAGTTATCTTTGGACTTCATCGTTTCTGAGCATACTCAATGGCTAAGTAGGAGTTGACCTCCACAGTGTTCACAAGGATTGGTCTTCGTTTTTGCACACAAGCATATAAATACAAGATTAGGTGAGCCAAGCCATCACCTCTTCACGACTCAGTGAGGTTACAGGGACCCTCATTCTCTCTGTATATAAAAGTACAGTGTTTTGGCAATAGGAAAGGTGTGACAGCTTTCCTGTCCTTTCCACTGCACTTCTCTCCAGAAATCAGTCCACACTTCCCACTCCTTTATATTTTTCTTACATTTACTTCCCTAATAAGTAACTGCTCATAAATACCATAGGAAATAAAGCCAAGAGCCTTCTGAAGATGTCATCCAAAGCACTGATTTCTCCAGAAGTACTCAGACTCTGTAGTTATCTTCATGCACTCATCACCTCCTTATGAAGATAGCAGCAGTCTGGTGCTTTGAGTACAGGGCTGCCCTGTGCAGTATGTATGGTGAAACCCTGGCCAATTTTGGAAAACTATTCACACCCCTCTTTTACTAATTTATTTATGGAGAGCTATAGAATTAGAGTGTAACTGAGAGGTTTTCCATAGACCCGTGAATAAGTCTGGAGAATTCGCTTACAAGGAAAAACCTCTCTGTGAATATATTCCACAGTCTGATTCAGAAGTTATATTAAGGAGATCATCAAAGTGTGATAGAGATGGTGAATCATTCTATCTGGATTCATCTCTATTATTCCTCATTTGTCTGAACTTTCCCCATCCCTTCCCTTTCCTCCCCTTCTCACCTAGTTTAAGAGACTTTTCACTGTGTAAAACACTCCTTTACAGCTCTGCCCCATATGTGGAACAGGTGACCCCAAATGCACAGCAGCGGGCATGCAGCTCGCCGGTTAAGGTCTGATGCTAAACCAGCCCCACACAGAGGCATGCCAGTGTCTCGCCTATCAGGGAGAACAGCACAAATGTGTTTGATTTGTAACTTTACAAGGACTTTCACGTTGAGGTTTAAGTTTCTTTTATTAGTAGACTTAAGAGGAAGGCACCATTAACACATAACAAAGGAGGCAGCATTAAACCATTACCATTACTGCCATGTTTTAAAAAAACCCACTACTTAGGGGTTTATAAGGTTCCTTCGACAGATTATTGCAGAAGCCACAAAATGGAAACAGAGGAGGGAACTTCTCAGCTGCACTGTGCCTTTCTGCGTGCTTCCAGCCCTGTACAGAGAACCATCCCTGGTCTAAACACAACTGTAGCCTCACTTAAACAACTTCCTTGGCTTGAGGCCATGCAGGGGTTTCCCTGCACCAAGAGAATCCCTTGGCTAGATTTAAGATTCCACCGTGCCATTGGAGCAACTCGGGAGAACTTGAACAGTAAAACTGAAGGAATCATTCAACAGCTGAAACAACCACTTCTCCTCTCTCAAGAAGCCTTGTATCAAACAAGACTCTGTTCTTCCTGGTTTCTGCTGTTTTCACATCTTATTTTTTCTAGGTGTCTTAAATGAAGGGTACTGTGGCCCTGAAAGTTCTCAAAGGAAGACATCACAGTGTTTCAACACAAGACGTCTAAATGAAATTCTGTATCTTTTCTAACACTTTCACATTTGCTCAGGTTTTTTTTTTTTTTTTTTTTTGGTCATATCTATAG
The DNA here is from genome assembly GCA_030625065.1 of Alectoris magna. Lineage (NCBI taxonomy): Eukaryota > Metazoa > Chordata > Aves > Galliformes > Phasianidae > Alectoris > Alectoris magna. Next base: position 29,502,903 of record CM060560.1, on the reverse strand, counting down.
AAGAAATTGAATTTCAAATTCTTCTTGTCATCTCCAGTGCTACATTTAAATGTACTCTCTATCAGAAAAAGTTTTCTCAGATCTGCTTGTCAGATTCAAACTACATATACTCCTAGATTGCTCTGTGATAAAGATAACAGCAAAAACTGTATGTATTATTTCAAGATATTTGCTTATAAAGTGGAGACAGTGTATTATCAGACTTCCTTCTCTGCAGACTCTGCCTGAGCTTCAGAGGAAGGAGAGGGCTGGCTGGTCCCAGAGAAGGGACCCTTGCTGACCATTTTTTGCGGTGCCAGTTCACCAGTTCCTGCCATACATCAACATGGATCCCCACTCTCCATATGCAGTGCAGGAACTGTCCTCACTGGGCCTTCCTTGTCCTTGTCCACCAACCAGAAAATCCAGCATTCTCCTCAAGCACTGAGCAAAGATCCCTTCCCTGCTCAATGAATGCAGGAGGCTGGAGGAAGCCATGGGGTGAAGGAGATGGGTAAGCATCCACTGGACAGCAGCTTCTTCTTTTTTTCCCTAAGAAGGTCATTGCTCCAAGCCTGCATTTCTGCATGCAAGCCAAATTTCAGGTCTATTAAACTGACTTCTTCCTTCATCACCTGTATTTTCCCTTTCTTTAGGAGCTGCCTTAGCCTTCACATGGTATGACTTAATCCAGCACTTCTGATGCTCTAATAGATTCCACTCCTCAGACCCCACTCCATGATCTCACCTCTCCTCAGTCTCCTCTTCACCTAACCTATGTCTGACACAGTAAGCATCTTTTTCACAGCTCTTGCACTTGCATTTCCATGACTTCCCTGATCAACCTCTTCATATTCTCCAAACACACCCTCAGTTCCCCAGTGTGAGCAGGCTACCATCCACAAGGGCACTGGGTGCAGCAAAATGCTTTGGGTGGCCATCAGGCTTCTGGTGACAATTCTGTAGGTGCTCCCCAGCACAGCCCCATCATGGTGCTTCATCATCTCACCATTTCATCATCACACCATCCCCATTTCCCCAAACTTGGGAAGAAAACCCAAAGCACGCTAGTTCCACAAAGACACAGGGTATAATCATCCCCTGCCTCATGCACAGGGATGGGCTGCAATGAACTTCTCACAGGAGGGAAGGCTGCTTGGAACATGAGCTCATGTTTTCCTAAAATAACCAGGAACCGTGTGCTTAAACTCAACACCTGAGGCGTAGCAAGAGTCACCGTTAACACTGAGCAGCCTTCAAAACAGCCCTTGCACGCGGTGCGATGCAAGCCAGAAGCGCCGAGTGGCCAGCAGCTGTCCAAGGGTGACTAATGCCTCGTTGCTAAAAACAACTTCAAGGGGTTTTCCATGACCGAATCTTATTACAGGTAGAGTATTGACTTTTCACCTGCTAAATACAAGAACTCCACTGTAAAGTCCACACTGATGGATTTTTTTACTGGTGCATGCCACAGCTGGTAAAGGAAACCTATTTCTTTCATAAACAATGGCAGCATCTGATCCTTGTTAACACCACTCACAAATGCCAAAAAAATCACCCTTCCAGTAGATTATGTGGGAGTGTGGAAATGAGGGTTAAGGATGTGTTGTAGACATGGAGGAGGAGATTGGAACACAAAATAAATGTCTAAAGTACAAGGAAAAGGTATAGAAAATAACATGCTGATATAATAGCTCAGGGAAGCAAGATGTTAAGAGTATGAGGTCCAGACAAAAACACAACGCTCTCCAGCTTCACAAAACTCTCCAGGGCCACGTTTCAGCAAGAAATTAGTAATAACGGCTGTCAGTCCCTTTGGACTTGACAGGTCTCTGTCCCTTAGACTTGTGGGGTCTCTGGTCCACTGGATGTTCAGGGTCTACTTGCTCCTCTTCTTCCAGGCCACCAGTCTTCTGAGCCCTTGCATTGCTTCTTCTTCAGTGCAAATAAAGGCCACCTCTCCAGGAACCTGAATGAAAGTGAAGCTCAGGTCCCTGAGGGGAGAAATGTACACAGTGTAAACATCTGAATTAGTTCAAATAACGTCTTGCATAAGCAGACTCCACCACTCTGTTTTCCTACGTATTTGAGGTTTGCAGTTAAGCAGGTGAAGTCTGTAATATATTGTCTAAGACATAACATAATTTTTTGCCAGCCCTGTCTGTCCTTGTCAGGTTGATTCATCTTATAAATCATTCAGGCCTTCACCAATTTTATTTTAGTTTATATTAAGAGCAAGCAACCCGCAGCTGGGTATGCCCGAGTGCCTTCCCAGTGCTGCTCCTAGGAACAATACTTTCCTTGCATGAGTGTTAATGAAAAATAAAAAGAGAGATTTGCAATTGAAATGAGACATCTTTGAGAAGTTGCCAAAATATCTACAAATACATTTCCCCATCAGTGATGTTACACCAGAAGCTGGATTTTGTGGGAACCACATATGTATCTCCTGTTTTAGGAGGCTGACCTTTCCACCTTAGAATTTCCAATCGTAACTTTTGTTACGATGTCTAAACACTATCCCATGCAGCAACTACGGCAAGGGCTCTACCATCAATCTCCTTCAATGTGGCTTTCCATAATTCAGGCTGTTGTGAAGGTTAGGAGGAAGTGGTGGAAGATGCGAGGTTTGGCAGTTCAAGGGGAGTGAATTGATACAGGGTGGTTCATTGGTGGTCCTGGTCCTTGAGAAGAAGGCCAAGCTTTGAAGACACTCAATACATCCATCTGGAGTGTAGAAGTTCAGTATGAAAAGAACGGGCCACCTTGGTCTGAGAAGAAGGACAGTATGTGTATTCTAAAATGGTGTTAACTCCATAGAACAATCAAATAGCCCAGTGTGGCAAAAAGGTAGGGTTTCAACACCTTGGAACAATTAATTCTAGTGTTCCCAAGGGGAGAGAGACTGCCTTCAGCTTATTTCTAATTAATTTACAAATCAGCCTGCTGGCCCATAAAGAGCATCATGAGCTAATTAAGCCCAGCTGCTTTATGGGAAAAGCCACAATGAAATCTGTAGATTACAGGTACCAAAAGAAAATGTCCTATCATCTGCACATTATCCAACTTCTAGCTTAGTGCTCATTGCCTCTGGATGGTATTAAAGCCAAGAATATGCTCAGTCACAAAGTATAAAGCATTTACATCAGATCTTGAGGATATCCAAAGTCATAATCCATAAGAAAAAGAGGTAGTGCCATAAGTGACTGATTACCTGGGATTTGCATCTCATGTTGATGGAGAAGCCACAGTTGAATCTTTTCCCACAGCTGGAGCATTTGTGAGATCACCTCCCATGTGGTTTCTCTGGTTTCTAATGAGGTGTAAGCTCACCCTGGGCTGGCACAACTAGCTGCCTCCCCTCACCGAGGAGCAGCTTGCACTCATGAAAGCCGCAGGCTGTTTGTGAGACCTGTGCTCCTGGTGGCAGAGATCAGATGTGTTCAAGGATTGCCAGAGGCAGGAGGGTGGACAGAGTGGGAGGGAGTCGGAGATCTGCATGGCCAGGCAGCACACTGGTTGCATAAGTCCTGTGTCCATGGGAAATTGCACTGAAGCCTTTTTGGAAGAAATATAAATATTTAGCGTTTTAGGACTAAAGTCGTTTATGCAGAAATTTCTCCCGTGGTCAGACTATTTCATAATTACCCACACCAGGATGTCTTGCATTTTCCTTTTAAGCATCTGGTTCTGGGCATGTCACCATCAGTCTGACCTAGCAGTTCCTATCCTTATATAACAGCGAGCCATTTCATGATGATTTCACACAAAATATCTCCTTTTTTTGCCCACTAAATGACCTGGAACCAGAACACAAACATTCTGTTTGCACAGTTTTACATAACATTTGCCATAGTTTTCACACAACACTATTAAAGACTAATTTGTTTCTGTTCCCAGGCTGATGGAAAGCAGTTCTTTTGGTAGCTCTATTGCGTCAGTGTTCTTTGAAAATGTAAATAAAGATACTGAGATAAGACCTGTCCAACCACACAGCCCTTTTTCTCTCTATGTTTACCAGATACTTCAAGCTAAATAAAATTATTCTTTGCACTTGATCTGCCTCAGAACATTTTCAATGAATCTATAATCAAATTTCATTTGATGACAAACCCCTCCCCAACATTTTTTGGCCACACGCAGCATCTAAGAGGATCTACTGTAACATTTTTCAAAAAGGCATTCTGGAAAATGACTTAGGCTCCCAAATACCATTTTGAAAAGCAACTTAGCTTCTTAGGAATGGGATTTTCAGGGAGATTTAGATTCTTGAGCATTTAAGGGCCAGCTTGGGAAAGGAGTTTCTGCTTAGCAGACTTTACAGAAGCATTGTATTGCCAGCTGCTATGGATCTTAATGGAAATGCATCACCCGCTGGAATCTGACAGTCTCACTGAGCACCCACCTTCACCTTCAGATGTATAGAACACCTTTACGATCTGATTTGAAGATGCTTTTCTAAACTGCCTTCATATCTTTCTCTCTAAGTGCAGAAATGTCTTCTCTACCTCCTGGGATGGTAAGTTGGAGATCATATTGCACTACAAGGTCTCTCGAATTTCCTTATTTCAACAAATATTGCTGTGATAAGAACAACTATTTTGCAAATCTGGCCTAAGTCTGCTTTGAAAAGGTAGAGATGCACCCCATCTAACACATGAACTAATCTCTGCAGGTTCCCAATTTTGAAAGACCAGGGAAATGTGTCAACTGTGTGTTTACATCTGATGCTAAAGGTACAGGACAAATGCAGCCATGGATTCAGCATGTAGCCTCAGAATATTTAACTAAGCCTATCAGTGTGAATTCTTCGAATTATCTCATCAAATGGCAGAGTCATGCAGCAAGTGTGGTGGTGGAAGGTGCCTACAGATGAATGGAAAAAGGCACTGGCTGGCTGTTTTCACATTTGTCTCTGCCTGCTTTGCCAGCTTATTCTCTCCTGGACTTTATTTTGCCAGATGCTACAGAAAGATCTTCCAGTCTCTAAAGCTGGGAAATCACCTCCCCTTAGAAGTAATGGATAGCTCTACTTTGGAATCATAGAATCCTTAGAGTTGGAAGGGACCTCTGTAGGCCATCTAGTCCAACTCCCCTGCAATGAACAGGGACATTCGTGGCTTTGGGGTTAGAGTTTGAACAACTGCCACAGTCCTTAAATATTTTTATGTAAAATCTCAAGAAAACTATGTAAAAAATCTCTATGTGTAAAAACGTGTGTGAAGAAAAGCAAGGAAAAGAGGAGAAATGGCTAAAGACTAAACACAGGGCATGTAACACAGATTTACATGAGTAAAGTAGCCTTCAGGGGACAAATAAGCTATCTACAGCTTATGGTACAAGATGAAATTGCAAACCTACATTTCAAAGGGAATATTACATCAAGCATAGGAATCTATTTGCCCAGTCAATCTTTCCTCTGACTTTTCTTGCTTTCCTTTCCTCCCAGTGTATTTTGATAAGCCTAAAGAAATGTTGTCAATTTGGAACAGCTACCTCAATTCTAGATCTCAAAAATTACTACCAAAAAAAAAAGCAGTCAGATAAGAAACCCGGAGTCACTGGTGCATGAATAAGGCCTCCTTCAAGGTCAGGATATTTCAGAAGCCACAGACATTCCCCCTAAACAACTTGGCCGCACATCCAATGTGGCAAGAGGTTTCTGGAGGCCAGGTGACCCAAAGCAGTTCTTGGCTCCCAAGACAGAATCACAGAATCACAGAATTATCAAGGTTGGAAAAGACCTAGAAGATCATCCAGTCCAACCATTACCAATACTTCCCAGCTAAATCATATCCCTCAACGCAACATCCAAACGTTTCTTGAACACTCCCATGGTCGGTGACTCCACCACCTCCGTGGGCAGTGCATTCCAATGCCTGACTACCCTTTCCGAGAAAAGACGTTTCTTGAAGCAATTGGCAGCCATCACCATTCCCTGGTATAGATTGCTGACAGAATTGTGTTCGGAGGAGCTCAGAGCTTGCCAAATCTGACCCAGAGAACAGCTGGAGACCGGCAAGCTATGTTGGCTGGTAGCGGTCCTATACGAGCTCAGCTTTATCTGCGCCTTTAATAATCAACCCAACATCTGTTTGATGATATCAGCTGGGACAGAAGTACTGGACATCTTGAGTGTGATTTAACAACGTCTGTGACCACAAACAATTTGTTATTTCTTTAGCACAAGCAGAGCCTGACCCCACAGGCATTCTTTAAATCCCTTTGCTATCATCTTCCCCTGCTTTTCCTGCCTCCAAAAAGGCGATGGGATGAAAAAAAAAGAAGAAGAAAAAAAAGTTATATCCAAGAGGAACTAATATTAAATTATAAGTAGCAACAACCAGGCACTTCACCAGCACGAACACAGAATTCATAAATCTTTATCACCAGCAAGTTTTTTTACATATCTGGAATCCACTATACTGCAAATTAGTCCCATTTGTCCACTCAGTGCTAATGCCATTAAAACCAACCTCATTTGCCAAGAGTGTGAGCCCAGAAATCCCTGGACTTGTTAATTTCTCAGCTGAAAAATTCACCATCATCTCAATTCCTAAGCTAAGTTTTATGGAAAGAAATCATCTTATAGCTAGAAACGACACCCTTGGAACTCTAAGGAAAATTAAGACCAGACCACACTTTGTTTGGGTTGGCGCTGGTGGGCACTCTAACACCTGTGTTATTTTCTGATACCCTGAGAGCAGCCAGTCACTCCCTTCCATTCCAACCTGGTGTTTTTTTACCTCTTCCTCTGCCTGTGGTTGCCACAGAAATCTCAGTGTGCCAGAGGTGACCAGATATATGATTTCTCACAGTTTCCCAGAGACTGTTCCAAAAAGAGTGGATCCTTTTCTGCTCACCAGAAAGGGAGCTCCAAGCATGGGCAAAATGCTCTGAAAGCTTGGCAAAGCTGGCAAGAAAATAAGAAGTTTTCCCGAAGCTCGTTATTTTCTTTCCCTATTTTTACTTAGTGCTTTGCAATTAGTGCTTCCCCAGCGAAATCTGACTTCTAATTTCTTTTTCCATTTTTGAAACAACTTCAGAAAAAAAAGTAGCTGACTGTGACCCTTAAAAAGTTCAGCTCTTCACCAAAGGGTTGTTACAGAAGACGAGTGGCACTACGGCACAAGCTTTGTATACATTTATAATGGGGAATGCAAAAAACATGCGTGCTGAAACAACACAGAAGTCAAGAAAATGGTAAAAGAAAAAATAGTGCGCCATTTCCCGTCTACTTTGCATCCTGTTTGACGAAGGAAACTCTGTATGGCCATGAAGGATGCCTTAAAATGGGTATTGGTCACAGCTGTGGTGCGGCTAGAAGGTTGAGCTTTGATAATGAGGCACCCCACAGCCTCCCGTTGTGTTTCAGGAGGGAGTGCAGCCATCGCTGAGGATGCCATCAGGGAGGTGAGATGCATATGGCTGATGGGAGTAACCCCACTGCTCACCACCAATCCCACCTTGCTCCCTACTGCTGGTCACCTCTCTTACATAAAGCAGGTTTATGCTGTAACCAGCACTGCCCTGTTGTACCTCCAAGCCAGACATCCTCTGTGAAATATTTGAAGCATCCCACCTGTCTGCTATTTGCTGTAGTTGCCACAAGATTTGGTTCTCTACCAGATACAGTGAAAGTGGGGATGAAGACCCAAGTGGTCACTTGGTGAAACCCATCTCAGCGCCGCTGGAGCTGGGCTGCAGCATCGATCTGCTGTGCCTCTCACCCCCACTGCTTGGTGGGAGGGCAGCTGGTGGGCAGATGGGGCAGGAGGCTTCAAAGGAACTGCTGGCCACTTCCCACTCCCACTGCTAGTGATGAAAAGGGATGAGACCTCCAGGCAGCAGAGAGGGAGGGGGGAGCAGATGGCACCTCTGTAAATGGGGACACCCCACTGGGTGGGACCTGGGGGATGCAGGGCAGCTCCCTGCTGAAGTGCCCACCTGAGCACCAAAAGTGACACCAGCACCCTTCCTGGGCAGCAGGGAAGGTCAAGCAGTGAGCATCATTCTCCCAGAATGCTTTTATAATGTAATTCATGCAGCTTACAGGCCATGGGGAGGATCATCCAGCCCCAAGATTTTAGCATGCTCCAGGCACTTGGAACAGGAAAACCTCAGCACGCACACCTTGCATCCCATAGCTTTCTCCTAAAACAGCCTAAGCCTATCCATTGCCACTGTGCTCCCAGCCTGCTGGAGCACCCACCTGCAAAGTGGGGCTCAGTGCCTCTGGGACAGCAGGGACAGCACAACTGGGGCTGTCTGCTTTGTGGCGTATTTCCCTGCCGACATGAGGGCTGTGCTCCAAGGGCTGTGCCTTTGGTAAGTATTTTTGCAGCAATAAAGCAGCATTTTCACTGGGCAAAGCTGCATTTTAATAGTAAGTGGAGAGGACTGTTAAAAACTGCAGCAGGCCCCATTTGGCGCCAGACATTTCTTTTTTTTCCCCTCCATATGTACCACATATGCAAGTACAGCTGAGATGCTGACATAGAATTTTTTATTATTTATTTTTTTTTTTTTTTTAAGAAAGAAACCTCTGAAGCCGCCCCAAAAAGGATGTTCCAGGCTTTTTAACTCTGCTTGTGCAAGAGCTGTGGACACCCCAGAGATCTCTTATGTCTGCACTTTTGAATTCTCTACTTGCAGGTAATTAATAACACAAACGACAGTGATGGGGGTGTAGGAGTGAGTGCTTTCCTCTCCTTGTGGCCTCTCCACAGCAAAAATGCTATTTGGTTTTGGTCCTATGCCATGAGAACACCTTCAGAGCAGACAAGGAATAGGCAAAAATACCAGCCACTCCTCACATGGATTTGCATCACCACGGTTGGTCTGGGACAGCAGAGATAGGTCTGCAACGCTAGAGTCTCCAACCCTAGCATCTCCTACAGGCCCTCCTCTGCCACAAGTCTAGGGATACCATTTGATTTTCTGAGCAGCCCTTTTGGTCCTCCTCCCTGCTCCCAGCCCAGATGGTAGTCACTGATTTCTAACCTACTCCTACCCTCAGGAGTTCCTCCAGCAGAGAGCAGGACAGGGGATGGCCCAGGGCCAAAACTCACATCCAGGCTGGATTTTATGGCCTAGGTATAGCTGCAGAAGTAACAGGAAAGTCACTCTTACAAGTTCCTTCCTGAGTTTCATCTGAAGAATATCTTGCCCTTGGGTTCATGAGTAGCATTTGGATGGGCTTGCCTGTGTCCTTTGTACCCTAATGTTCATGGGCAACACTAAATGGCTTCCTTTCCTCATACAGCCATGAGAAATCAGCCATGAAATAATCCCTACACAAATGCAAACATTTCTCAAGCTCCTTTCTTTCAGGACTGTAAGTGCCCATAGGATTCACTTTGGACTGTAACTCAGAATATGCTCTTTAAACAGGCAGTATGAGAAATGCACAGATCTAAGAGAGAAAAACACATACTGGTTTCCAAAATCCTCTTTTTGAAACCTCTGGCTTCTCTTCAAATCTGTCTGTTCTGGCTCAGTTTGCACTAAAGGACATTCTGCTAAGGATGGCATCAGCTCTACTGTGAAAGGTGTCCTCACTGCCTTCCTCCCCCTCTAACATTTCCACCAAATCTCTGATTCCTCCACTGAGCACCTTCCTGTGGGCTCAAGGACCTACCTACCTATTGCACCCTGAACGATGGACAGAGCCTGTGATGCCATCATCCATTTTTGAGTATTTGTCATTGCTGTGTTAGCTGAGAGGAATCTGCACCTAAAACTTGCAGAGTGATAGTCATTCCTTCCCCTCATTGCCAGACCCAGATTTCCACTCTTGTGTGCTGTATCCTTCAGCTTTTACCACTCCTCTAGCTTGGTCTTACTTGGTGTTATTTGTATTTTGGTGGTGTTCAGAACTATCGCTGTGCCAGACTCTGTCTAACAAAGAAAGGGCAGCTGTAATATTTCCACTCCCGTTTCACAGCTAGGCAGAGAGAAATTACGGGGAGTTCTTAGCACACCACTTGAAAGGCCCCAAACTGCAGCATGAAAAGCTCTTTGTAAGCTGCTAGAGCTCCTGGGTGGCCGCAGGGCCTGTGTGTTTCCCAGCAAACATCTTCCGATGTTTTGAAGCCCTGTTCCTTGTTCCCACGTGGGCAGCGTGGCTGTGATCTTCTGAGTGCTGCATGCAAGGGAGGGAGCAGAATTCCTGGGCTGCCTACAGCCCTGATCCCCCATTTCCAAAGCTCCGTGGTAGCAGAGTCCAGTTCTCAGTGATGTGTCCACTGCATCCCGTGTCCTCTTCACACAAAGTGTGAGGAAGTATGACTGGCTGGAGGATGCTCTCATCTTCAGGGCATTTTCAAATGTTGCCTCTCTCTTAAAGAACCAGGGAATCATAGAATCATTAAGGTTGGAAAGGACTACTGAGATGGTTTAGTCCAACCATCAGCCCATCCCCACCATGCCCACTAACCATGTCCCTCAGTGCCACATCCACACAGTCCTGGAACACCTCCAGGGATAGTGACTCCACGACCTCCCTGGGCAGCCTGTGCCACTGCCTCACCACTTATTCTGAGAAGAAATGTTTCCTAATATCCAACCTGAACCTCCCCTGATGCAACTTGGGGCCATTACCTCTCATCACTGTTACCTGTGAGGAGAGGCCGACCTGCATCTTGCCACAACCTCCTTTCAGATTTTTGCCTTTCTTGTAGCGATGGTCCCAAAACTGAACGCAGTACTCAAGGTGCAGCCTCACCAGCGCTGAGTACAGAGGGATGGTCACCTCCCTGCTCTTGCTGGCTGCACTGTTTCTGAGACAAGCCAGGATGCCACTGGCTTTCTTGGCCATCTGGCCACTCTGCTGGCTCATGTTCATGGCCCATCAGGTTCTCCAAGTCCAACCATCCCTTTCTGCAAATGATGTCCAGCAGGAGTGCGAGAAAGAACACGTAAAACTCCTTAGCTCTTTCTTCAGCTAAGAGAAACTGTTTTTGCCTCCACCCCCAGCCACAGACAGAGTTCCCTCCAGGATCTCCTCCTGGAGCAGCTCTCAGCTCAGCCTTTCTTCTCAGACATAACATGGGAGGAGAGGAGCAGATGAAAAAGAAGATTAATGTCAAGGAACAGAGCTGAGGAGTGATGGTTTTGGGCAACGAGCTGTGACAGGGAAATGTATTTTTCATGGGTTAACTTATTCCCTACTCAAAAACATCACTTTTCACCCTTTTTCACCTTTGCTTATACTTCAGCAGAACAATGCTGTAGCATATGGTTCTGTAACAAAGAGTGAGTTTTCTTCAGAAAAATGCCACACCATAATAAACACTCCACCTAATGGTATTTAAGCCAATTTTCTATTGGGAAACTGAGGTAAAATATTCAAAAACTTAAAACAGCTTTTAGGAGTCCTCCCTGAATGGTGACACAACTCATTATGGTATTCTGTAGGGTAGATAAAAGTAACAAGTGTTCTTTTCCTTTAAATCCTTTCGGACATTTTCTGCAAAACCTGTTTTGAACAGTTAGTCTTCGGGAGATCCAAATGTATCTGAGTTTTGTTCTGTGCTTAAAGTGATGCTCTAGAATCACTCCAGGGTTGGTAATGTGTGTCTGCCAGACAATGGAGCTGATACAAATTCACCATTAATTGGAGAGTGGGGCTTCAAGTGTACCAGAATAAGTGATTTACTTTCAAAGTGCTGTTATTATGGTTGTAGTCTGCATTTGGTTGCTTAGGAACCATCCTTATCGATGATTCAAGTTTTCTCCTTATAGCATTGTAAAAGGAGAGCACCTTTATTTTTCTCTCAGCAGTTGTCAGGATAAACTATTTTATTAAGAAAGCACTGCAGAAGGGAACGTCCCTCCCCAAACAGGCAACAGTTGAGCTGGTGTGTTGATTTAGGCAGGAGAGGTACATTGTTCCAAAGGACCCAAAATTATTTTAGAAAACAGTATTTAGCGGTGCGGTGTTCAGAGCCCTGTTGTTCTGCTGGCTGAACAGGAGGAAAAAAACTTTCCCATCAAGGGGGAAGGCAGATCTGACAAACAGCGCTTCTAACAAGCAACAAATGCTCAGAGAAGAAGGTCTCTCTAATGTTTCATCAAAACCACAGCCACATAACCAGTGTGGACTTCAGGCTGCAACTCATTAGTAAATGAATTCTATCTGTGACAGCCTTGTCAAACCCAAGCTTTACTGATTACATTTGGCTTTTAGGCAGTAATCCTCAGGGAAAGTGATTTATTTCAGCACTTGATGAGTTACTCCATAGATGTTAGTGATAATGACATTATCTTGACATAGGTTAGCATTTATAGGCCTCTTGGAAGGAGTGAGTGTTCAAGGGGGATTTAAATGAAGACAGGAGGGAGGCCAAGCACATTGGGGTCATAATCCATATAGAAATGCCTGGGAAGTGCTGTCCACCTGTGGTAGGAAAGGTTTTACAAAGCTGGGTGAAAGCTCTGCTCCGCATGGGTCAATAGAGAGGGGGAGATGGGTACCTCTGCTTCCCTTCTGACAATTCTTTTACCTCCCTGCATGAAAAAAAAAGAGACTGGGCTCCTTAAGATCAGGGAGTAAGCTCTAGAAGTGCAGGCATTAATCTTACCAAAGGGATTCATGCTGCATCGTCACATACCTGCTGGGATAGGGATAATCTGTGCAATTCAGACTAAGTGGCCCAAACACTGGATACCGTTCTTACCTTGTAAGACATGGAACTGGAAGACCTCACATTTTTCCAATCTGAGCTATGAAAGTGCTCTTTGCAGTACAGGGGGCAAAACTTGTGTCCCAGCAACCGCTTCTTGGAAACCCCTTAGTTTGGGAAGTCTTTGCCAGCCTGGGATAAATCAAACTGGGATCTTGAGTACTGTAGATGCTTGACAACCACTTAGCAGGTCCCAGGCGTGCCTGTGAAGGTATCTGTTGTCATCTGCTTGACCTAGCAAGGCTTCTTTTGTATGTGGAAATACAGAGTGAGCCACCTTGAAGCCTACCAAGGACTCAAATTGAAGTGCTAGAGCATTTGAGTACCAATGCATTCACAAGACAGCATTGCTCCTTCAATTCCGCTGATCCATCTTTAAACAAACAAAAGCAAAAACTTACTCTGCAGCAGCAGCATCTGCAGGCCTTCGTTCAGCTTCAGGAAAAGGCTTTATGGATGCTGAAATTGCTCTGTCAATTTTCACTTGAGAATATGTCTTTCTAAGGACAACGAACATGCGCCATGTCTTCCTCACCCAGCATTGTCCAATCTGTAGCAGTGAAAGCAAGAACAGCTTATCTTTTTCAGCAATTAACTCTAATTCGAGAAGACATAGGTGACTAATTGCAAGAGAAAAGGCTATTACATTTTCAAGAAATAGAATTTAATTTGCTTTCTTTCGTCTCTAATATTTGATTGGACCACAACATTGCTTCTGTCAAAAATAAGTGTAATATGATTAAACATCAAATCTACCATTACTGTTTTTAGGGTAATATCTCAAGCAGCACCAAACCATCTGAGTTTGAGATGACAGAACTTGCAACATTTATTTACAATTTTGGGATGGGAGTCTAAACTCCAAGCAGCAAATGACTGGATCTCAGGAGAAAAGAGAATATATATATATATATATATATATATAATATATATGTATATGTATATATATATATATATGTATATATATATATATATATATTTAGGGGAAAGAGGATCAGGCTAGTACAGAATCCTGAGTGGTTGCTTCGTAAAACAGTCTACACCTTAAATCTTCCACTGGATCAATGCCGTGCACATTGTAAAAGCAATGGAGTGGACTTGAATTTGCCCAGTGAACATAGTTATCATAAATTGTAATGAGTCGTTAGCTCAGAGAGATTGTGGATGAGGAGGCACCCTGTGGGGACAGCAGAGGAGAGGAAGGGCAGCAGCTCTCAGGTTCCCAGGAAGGCCAATCGGAGAACAGCTCAGCTTGAGAGGCAGTCAGAAGTGCCATGTGCAAATTAAGATAAAAACTGTAAGGCTAAATTAAGTGAATTGCTTAGCCATAAGGCTAAAATAATGAATAGCTCAGAGAATAATACTTTTCACCACCTAGCTATATTAATATTAATTTCTGTACACACCAGTGAGATTTGAAAACAACATGGGGCAGAGCCATAGGCAATACATGGCTGCTGCACCATTCCCAATGGCCTGCCTGCATTGAGGACAATGCAAAATGTGATTTTATTAAACTTTCATTCTTATTTCATGGCACTCAGCGGTGTTTGTGACCGTGCACAATGGGAGGCACTGGTCCAGCACCCGCACTGGCACAGGCAAGGCTTGTTCCATGGACCCCAGCAGAGATGTGCTGATTTACGCCAGCTGAAATCTGACCTGATCGGAAGGACAAAGCTTAATTACTTCTTTATGCCCGACCCGCAGAGTGAGGATGTCCCAGCAGCACCAACCCAAGGGCACCCATCTCTCCCATCAGCTGTAGTAAACATTCCCATTCACAACACCACCACAGTGAAAAGCAGAAGCCGTGCACCAGGCCGAACGACCAGCTGGTTAGGCCAAAAAGGGCCACACAACAGGGCTCTCAGAGTCACGGGGTGCTCCTTGGATTGCTTCCTCTGCCAGCACCAAGCAGCGGCCTGCCCAGCTCCCAGCATGACCCATTGCCCATGGGAAGCGCTGCTGAATGAGGACACGTTGCCATGCCGTCCTGCACTCGCCACAGCTTGACAAATGCATATAAGCAGCATCTTACACAGAGCCCATTGTACGGATCGTGCCTTAAGGCTGTGTCCTTTCTTTCCAAGCAGAAGAGTTTGAAAGCATGCATGGAAACTATTTCTCACTTGGGTACATTGGTGTGGAGAAATCCTACAGTCCCATGCTTTCCGCCTGCACACCCTCACTTACACTTCTCTCAGCCTTCTGGCTTTTGTGACTATTAAAACACCTTAGGGCACCTGCTGGTGAGTGATTTGCAGCAGGGATTATTTTCTGTCCCCTGGTTAAACAGACCCCCTGGAGATGGGGCTATGGAGCAGGAGAGGAAGGACATGCAACACAAAACGCATGGCATTTCCCTGCACAACACACATCAAGGCAGCAACCGGCTGCCTTGCAATCAATTGCCTCAAGGCAATCCCATCTAGGGTAAAGCTGAAGGGCAGCTTGCTTCAGTAGTGTTAGGATTATGACTCTGTCTTTACATTTCTGTTCGAAACATGGCTACGCTGTTATGTGAGGAATGGTGGTGGCTGGATTGGTTTTGCAAAGCAGGGCTGGATATGCCACAATGCCTGCTTTCCATGTAAGCACAAGGCAGTGGCTTTGGATATCATCGCTCAGAAATCTCCTGTTGCTAAACCACACCTTTGTGGAGTTGATTTTGATGCGTCTGTGCATTTGAAGACCTGCTGAAATGCAGCTGTTAACCCCAAGGTATATCTCCTTACATCTCTGAAGAGGATACACCGGTTCATTAATTTTGTCATTTCACCTGAGAAGGATCAAATCTGGATTATTTTTTTTTCCCTGTTCTCCTTAACTCGGTAATTACACTGCTTGTGAGAAAACAGAGCAGAAAGGAAATTACTTTTAAAGGACATGGTAATAAACGTGTCCGGTATATCACTTCGCTGGGCTGTGTTTATTATTAACTTGGAATGGGAGACGATGCAAACCATGGTGTGGGAGCACTGCAGGCCCAAGCATGTGGCTCCAGGTTGTATGGACTGTCTCATCGTGGTGCCACGGGGACCTGGTCCATGTGCAGACCTCATCAGCCCCACAGGGAGCTGGGGATCCTACTGCTGCATACATCTCTACAAAGCTCAGCAGCAAGGAATTCCCCAACACTTCCCCCTTTGCTGATTTCCAGCCATGGAGGACTTGATTCATTTTAATTAAACCACTATGTACTGAGAACAGCTCCTCTGACTTCACATCCACACCAGCTAATAGAGATCAAAATCTGACCTGAAGTCCACCTTGACAGTTGTCAACCTGATGAGCTTTGCCTGTGATTAATTGAGCTCTAGCACCTGGAGAGATTAACCTAAGGGCTTGGTGTTGAGTCTCAGACAAGTGTTGCAGGAAAGCAGGGGAGAAAACTTAGTTTCAGTATAATCAAGACTTCACCTTTTTCTTTCAGGCTTAGAGTCACAGAAGCATAGAATGCATTGGGTTGGAAGGGACCTCAAGGACCATCAAGTTCCAAACCCCCTGCCACAGGCAGGGCCACCAACCTCCATATCTGTCACTATACCAGGCTGCCCAGGGCCCCATCCAATCTGACCTTGCACACCTCCAGGGACCTCACCACTCTCCATGTGAATAACTTCCCCCTGACATCCAATCTAAACCTTCCCTCCTTGAGCTTAAAACCATTCCCCCTTGTCCTATTGCTGTCTACCCTTGTATAAAGTTGATTCCCCCCCCTTTTTATAACCCCCTTCTAAATACTGGAAGGCTGCAATGAGGTCTCCTCACCATCTCTTCTTCTCCAGGCAGAACAAGCCCAGCTCCCTCAGCCCATCCTCGTAGGTGAGGTGCTCCAGCCCTCTGATAATCTTTATGGCCCTCCTCTGGACCCTCTCCAATAGTTCCACACCTTTCCCGTGCTGGGGGCCCCAGACCTGGATGCAGTACTGCATATGAATAAAGAGGGACAAACGACCTCCCTGTTTCTGCTGGTCACCCCCCTTCTGATGGAGAAAGCTTGTACGCCCTCAGGACAGATTTGCTATCCTGCTGTAGATCGCTCTCAAGGTAAGAAGCAAAGTTAAAGCTGTTCAACAAGTAGCTACTCAATCTGGGTGCACCACTGTTTTGCATAAGTGGCCTGCCCAAAAGCAGCCAGCTTACTGAGCTGAATATGACCAAAGCATGATCAGATTTGCCTGCTGAAATGACTTATTCATACTCATTATTTACTATATCCTCTCTTTCGCAGCCAGAGCAGAAAGTCTGGTTGGTTTCTTGTGAATTCTGGAGCTAAGGAAATTGTTTGGGAACTTAGTTGTGGTTTAGGACTTCTTTGTTCTTAGCAAAACCTGAGGTGTGAAAGTGGGGCAGAGGCCCCGTGGTTTTGGAGATGTGGAGATGTAGAAGCAACTTTCCCGTGCTTGGGATCCTCATTTCATTCCCTAGGGCCATCCCAGGACACTGAGACATCATAGATGTAGGCAGAACACCCAGGTCACTTCTGTGGGGTCAATGAGTAAAGATGAATGCATAGGGGTGGTGATGCTCACCACCCCCTGGCAGATGCTCGGATGGTGGACAGGTCACAGTAATGTCCACGTCGACCCAGGGGTTGGTCCTGGGTCAGATACTGGAACCCATCAACGAAAGCACATGCAAATGCTTGTAATGGGAAACAAATTCCTCAGGGCACAAATTTTGAAATATGTATATTGGCCCTTATATTTTCAGGAAATGAAAAAAGATGGTATCTACCCCCAAAACTTGTTTCTGCTTAATTGATGTTAACAAACTCCATCAAGATAGCAGTCATCTTCTTGTTTGGCTACCACCTCTGTTCATCACATGTGTGTATATTATTGTTATTTATCAGCAGTCTCCTTGGAGTTTTACAATGACACAAAATTATGACATTCCCAGAGCTTGTTATATCAAACACAAACAAATGATCAGGAAGAGCCATAACCAGAGAGCCACTGATCTGAGCCAACCTTTGATCCGTGGCTGGAGATTTGGTGAAACAAAAGGTGGCTTGTCAGGGTTGTCAGGGCTCTGAGTACTAGTATCATCCATCAGGCAAACTGGGCACTTCAGCTAGAGTACAACCAATTTTTCTATGTTCTTTTCGAGGATGATATGACTTCTTTGGTTTGGGATTTTTCCCCCACGTATCACATTTGTTTGGAATCCTAGAATCATAGAACCATTAAGGTTGGAAAAGACCACTAAGATCATCCAGTCCAACCATCAGCTCATCCCTACCATGCCCACTGACCATGTCCCTCAGTACCACACCTACACAGTTCTTGAACACCTCCAGGGATGGTGAAGTGCTTGAGTGATTATCCCTTATTTTCTTGCTTTATTGGCAAAGGTGAAATGTGTGCATAAACAAAATACGTGCAATGGTGCAAAAAGAAAAATAAAAGCACATTTTTGATTTAAGAAAATGAGCTGTGGGGCAAAGACCGCAGTGTGATTACACAAGCTTATTCACTGATGGAAATAAGTGCTGTGGCAGGCAATTATTTCCAGATCTTACCATGCAAGAAAGGCAAACTGTTTGCTGGATAGTATTCACGAGGGTCAGATGATGGAGGGAAAGGCCAGGAAGACAAGAAGGAAAGCTTTCACATCCTTTTTTTCAAGCTGTCACATGAAAGAAATGCCTGCAGTAACACTCACTGAATGTGAGCAGGGGGATGTTTTCAAACTGCCAAAACGTCCCTCATGGGGGCAGGGAGAAGGGGGAGAAGAAAATGATCATTAAGTAAAACAATAAGAGAATTGTTGCCATTTCATGTTATTTTTGTCATCCAGAGCTGAGTGAAGAGAAATAAGCCGGGCTTGTCCGGTATGTGTTATGTGAAGAAAAGTCTGATGCTATTATAGGTGCTGCATAGACTTCTCGCGCTGTTATTGTAGGGCTACTCAATGCAGCTGCTGGTTCTGTGCCTTGAGCAGGTAATGACGGCCAGCAGGAACTGGTCACGGTAGGAACAAAGCCAGAAAAGGTTTTGGACTTGACTCGCTGCCCCGTGGAAAACAAAACAGCAGCACTAAAAGGGGTGAAATTCAGCCTCTCTGAGGGTACAGAGTTACCCTCCTTGACTGCAGAGAGCACCTAAAGTTGATGTGTTCCTACCACAGGCAGCTGTGAGGTGTCCCCAGCCAGCTGGGGTGACTCTGGACTGGTGCATCCATGCCTGTGGGCACAACAGCTCCGTCAGTGCAGGACGAGATGATTCTGCAGAGAGAGCTTCTCCGGAAAGACGGCCCTTCAGGCACCAGAAAGTGGGTCCTGCTGTGTGCAGATAACAAGCTGAAAAACAGGAAGTGGGGTCAGGAGTAAACAGCAGTTCTCACAGCACAGGGTGACAGCAGTGACCTTCCACAGGGATCTGCAGCTCAGCATCTTCGTGAAGTGCCTAAAAAGGGTGAGGGGTGAGGAGACAGAGGTGGCTGCTGATAAAATGTTAGCTGAGGGCCAGGACACACTGTAGGAACCACAGTAAGAGAGCAGATGAAGGTCAACAGAGAACTGCAAAATTGGGCTGGGGGGCAGGGAGCAGCCCTAGCTCCTACAGGCTCTGCACAGATGACTGCCAGCCAACAGCTCTGTCCTGAGCTTGGTGCCCACCAACACTTGAGCTCAGGACTCAGCAGCGGTCACAAGAGTAAAGTTGGACAGCAGGAGCCTCGGGGACAGGAGCCCAGGGGAGGAAAGGGGAAGCATCGTGAGTGTTTGCCCTGTTCTCCCTTCTGAAATATCTGGCCACAGGATGCAGCAGGGTTCAACCCATGTGGCTGCAGTGTCACCTTGGCACAAGCCTCCGGTGGGGTGACCCTGCGCCATGCAGCACCGTGGACATGGTCTTCGTCTCTCCATGCCCAGTAAAAGGGGAAAATTTTCAAGTATGTCTTTTCACAAAAAGAGAACAACCCCAACCAATACTGAAGTTTTCCCCAGCCCTCGAGGACATGCTTTAGAATGTCCATACCCAAACCAAACACCAGAATATTGACCTGGGAGGGTCTGTCGCTTTGCTTGTGAGACGAAAGCTGATTTTTAAAGCATTTAGCAATAGGCTTGTTGCCTTTAGGTTGTTACTTGCAACTGATTTTGGCTACGGCAGGAGTCACCTGGCCACGCAGCTATGCCATTGGGGCACACCACTCTGCCTTTTATGACACAGATCTTGTTGCAGGGCTACTGCCAGTATCTGGGCAGTTCACCATGTGGTTTTCTCACTGCAGCTTGAAATAATTCCTGGAGACATGTTAGATCCTGAAAGCTGAGATATAGTCTGGACTGAGCGAGCCGCAGAGCCACCTGCACTCTCATTTCAAGAACATTTCAGTGTGTCACAAGGAGCCAGTTACACTAAATCACTCCAATTTCTGATCCTGGATACATGCATTGGTTCTGGTGAGTCATGCGTGGGGTTTGGTGAGGTGTGTGGTTTGCTAGGACGCTTGTCAGTGCAGATGGTGTGCGGGGTACACAGGGACACAAATGAAGGTGCTGGGGGACAGGGTGTGGTGGCATATGTGGAAGGTGCATGTTGGGGCATGGGAGGCATGAGAGTGAAGATGGACACTCATGGAGTGTGGCAGGACACAGGAGCATGGGAGGACACGCAGAAGAGCGTGGGGAATGGGCATGGGGATGCAGCAAAACAGGAGGGCACAAGGGACAGGTGGGTTCGTGGGGGACATGTGGGGGACATCTAGGGTTGGGCAGGTGTGACAAGGACGCAATGCACAGGGTTTCCCAGCTGGACGCTTTTCCATGACACTCTTTGAAAAGGAGGAGGAAAGCTGCCTATGCACTGCGTAGCATGTGTTTGCCCCAGCAAAGCCTGAAGATGAAGTGTCAGACCTGCTTTGGGGGGGGGAAGCATATGAGTATGTATGTCTATATATATTTTGTATATACAAACACCTGTGTATTTTTTTTTCCCTGTTGTTCATTAAGACTGTGGTATGGCAGAGGAGCTCACAGACAGGCAGTTGGGTGCTGTCTCCCCAGGCCACTGAAGCAAAGCCCCCAGCAGAGGGAATCTCCTCAGCAGCCCTTGGCCACCAAAAGCTTCAATGCTGCCTCACCCTCACAGCTCTGAAGGTAACCTGAAACGCCGCCTTAAAAGTAAAGACCACTGAGATCACCTATTCCAGCCATCAACTCATCTCTACCATGCCCACTAACTGTGTCCCTCAGTGCCACATTTACACAGTTCTTGGACACCTCCAGGGATGGTCACTCTACCACCTCCCTGGGCAGCCCGTGCCACTGCCTCACTGCTGACTCCAATGAAAAACAGAAAGAAAGGGGAAGAAAGGGGAAATTCCATCACCCTTTAGACACAAGGGGAAAGAAGTCAGCCTGTTACACAACCTTGAGCCTAACAAGTAGTTATTGGTATATGTAAGCTGTTGGCTTACAGTCCTGGCAACACCCGCATTTAGAGAACATCTGTTTTTTTTTCTCTGAGTTTTAACCACTATGACAGTTATATGGATTCATGTTAACTGCATTCATTCTCAATTAATATTTAATAAATTAGTTAAAACTTAACTAGAATACTTAAGAATACAAGGAGGCATTTGTACTTAATTCTTCTTTTTTAAAATCTCAAACCTGTTCCACGAGTACTGTGCTGCAATATGTGTGAAAGTGAAATTCAGCAGTCCGAAGTGACCATAAATGTAAGAACTTCTCCCTTCTGTGATCCTCTCCAGCTTCAGCACCCTGCCCTGCACTGTTTCATTGTCCTGACTTGAAATGAACTGAATAGAAGTTGCAACATCTCAGCAAATTCCACATGAAGATATTCCTGGCAAAGGCTGAACAAAAAAAAAAAGAAAGAAAGAAAAAAAGAAAGAAAGAATTATTGTAATGGGGTCTGAGGGAGGGGGTTACCAGTTTGGCTGTTGGCTGGGAGTAGGAGTCAGCGGGAGGTGTCCGTCTTGACAGTGACTGTGGCACCTCAACGCGTGAAAAAGAAGAAACCTCCCGGGAGAGAAACCTTATTGAACCACAGAGGCTTTCAGATCTCGGAGCATCCTCTATTGCATTTACAGCTCCTCTGTGACTAAATTCTATTTTCCAATTACTATATTTTATTTTATTTTTTTCAGTTGGGCTCCTCATCCTTTCTTTGAAGCAACGTGACCGCATAGTAAACTGTTTTTGAGGAGTGTTTGCTGTTTGAGGTTAGAAGCTGAAACCACAGTTTCTTATCTTGTCTCTCCGCGTCTGTTTTCGAATGAGCTAGCAGGGCAAAAGAGCAAAGCTCTAACAACCGAAATCTCCTTTTGTTGCTCTCCCACCCATACCACCAAGACCATGGGAGAAGAGCCCTGCAGGTCCCAGCTGCAGGTTTTGCTGCCTGCAGACCAAGCACGGACTGACCTCTGAAGGGCTGCAGGCAGGGGCTGAGCTGGGAGATGGATGGAAAGCAGTCACCACCTGGCATGGTTCCACTGAAACCTCTGTCTGTTGCTTGGGAAAAGCTCTAGAAAAAGGCAAAAAGTCCACTTTAGCAGTTGTTGTTTTACTGCTGTCAAGTCTTGCTAGCAAATTGCCCCAGAACTTCACTGCAGGGCACAGAGCTGCAGCCGGGAGTCTGCTGCATGCGGGTCACTGCCTGCAGCAGCTCCGTTAACCCCTGGGAAGCAGACCTTGGGGTGAGCAAAGGTAACAAAATGTGCTTCTGAGGTTCAATTTTAGTTGAGACATATCTGGGAGAAGACACTTCTAACTGGGCTGAACTGGGCCACCTTTCCAGGTTGTACCATGGTACCTACAGACCTTTCCAACCCACATCTTCAGAAACTTGAAGTGTGTTTTGTAGGCAATTTCTTCCACATGCTCCAATAGTCATGTTGGATATACACCAACACCTCCTTGTATGTCTCAGAATTGCTTGGGTTCGACAAAGTTGGGTTCAGTAATTAGTCTTCGCTTTTAACAGCAGCCAGACTTGGTCTTCCATGGATTTCTGTCTCTGTGACCTTCAACTAAGCAGGGAAAGAAAAAGGAAAAAAAAAAAATAAAAGAAAAAAAAAAAAGAAGGAAGTAGCTTCTTAGGCACATCTGACCCTTTCTTTCTGTTTATCTCCAAGCAGCTGTTACTTTCCATGACAAGCCACATGGCCATTTCAAGCACTTGGGCAGAAAGATCAAACATTGCCGCCCATGTGTCCACCATATCACCGGTGGCAGTGGTAGTGCTGGAGCCACCACCATGACCCCACATAGGGATGAGTAAAGCAGAACCCACCCCAGAGCACTGGAGCACTGTCAGGTGGAGGAGAAGGACGCAGGGGCAGCAGGGAGCGCATTGTGGCTCAAAGAAGTCCAGAGCGCAGCCAAAAAGGCAGCCTCATCTCCTAGAACTCACATCCAGATGCAGGAGCAAGATGACGTGATTGTTCCAGTGGTAAATGATGGCCTCCATCAATGGATTGATTTCTGAGCAAAAACATGTGTAGCATTGAACCCTGAGAGGTGCTCATCAGTCGCGCTCAGCTAGCAGTGAGTTACATGGGAATTTCTCATGAGAAGCTGAATAAGTTTAATTATCTTGAGGCTCATCTCAAAAACCCGGAGCTAATAATTGCCTCTGTTTAGCTCTGGCTCTCAGAAAATCAGACTTCACTCTTGAGCAAAATAGCCACAGGGGCTGTGTTTGGACAAACACTTCCTACTCATGGAAACACTTTCTGAATTGCACATTGAGTTCTGTGACCCCAGCCAACCTCAGCCCGGCCCTTGCCTTCTCAAATGGCTGTGCGATGGTGCCTGCTGGGAGCCCACCTCAGCAGAGCTGTCCTGGGGCTGTGTGCAGGGACACGGGGCACAAAGCTGATGGTGTAGGTGAGGAACTCCACTTAGGCAACACCAGTTGCACCCTGTGTTTTGCAGAACAAATCTCCCCCTCGTTCTTGTAAGCTTCTCAACTAAGAGCCATCTCCTTTGCTAGGAATTCTCCCAACCACTGACCTTCCAAGAGCTTTATTGAAAAGTATAACCTCACTAATGCTTCTCCTGTCACTGCAAAGTAACTTCCTTCCTTTATTTCCATCAGTACATGTCATTACAGCTTCTCTCATTCTCTTCCCCTCTCTTATCCTCTCTTCCCCTCACGGAGGGCTCTTCATGGCACCAAAAATTGTGTCAGACTTCTATGCATTTGAGATAGTCTTCATACGTCTTTCATAAAAAGCAAAGGGCCCCTTGTTACAAGAAAGACATCGAGGCCCTGGAGCATGTCCAGAGAAGGGCAACAAAGCCGTGAAGGATATGCAACTCTTACAGGTAGTGGTTGAGGGAACTGGGATTGTTCAGCCTGGAGAAGGCTCAGGGGAGACCTTATTGCCCTCTTCAACTGCCTGAAAGGAGGCTGAGATGAGGTGGGGGTTGGCCTCTTCTCCCACATAACAGTGGTGAGAGGTGATGGCCTTAAGCTGCACAGGGCAGGTTCAGGTTGGATATTAGAAGAAATTATTCTCAGAAAGAGCGGTAATGCATTAGAACAGGCTGCCCAGGGAGATGGTGGAGGTAACATCCCTGGAGGTGTTCAGGAACCGCATAGATGTGGCACTGAGGGACATGGTTAATGGGCATGGTGGGGATGGGTTAATGGTTGGACTTGGTGATCTCAGTGGTCTTTTCCAACCTTAATGGTTCTATGATTCTATGATATTATGAAATTGCCCAGGAGCCCGTGGATGTACCATGCCATGAAAGCTAAATGTCTCCCCAAAGTGCCTGGGGAGTAGTGGGACACCAAGCCCAACTCAGTGAACTGAAGCTGGTGAGGGAATCCAGTGATATCTCCTTTTCCATTTGTTTTATTTGCTAATTTAGCTATCACACAAAGGGAGGGATTGACAGCTCTTACAGCATGTTCTGCATCAAGGAATGAGGAACATCTTTCTCCCAGATGCTCGCAAAGGGCACAGCACATTCAAGGACTGCAGGCGTCAGGCCAGACAGCCAGACCCACTCCTCTTTCAGCTTCTCTCAGGCCTACTCCTTTTAGCAATTTTCACTGCCAGTGCTTAGAGGATGTCACGCTGGGGTGTGACGCCCCATCAGCTGTCTCCACCTGACACCATCACATCAGCATCCCCACAAGAACTCGAAATCCACAGCTGGCTGCAGCCAGAGTTCAGCCCGACACGTTGAAGGGGCTGGAAGCACCCTGGAGGCACCCCCTCACCATGCCCCTTCCTGTCCCCTTCACAGTCCCTTTCTCTGTTCTTTTCCTGTGACAAATTCACCCTGTTCTGTCTGCGGAAAGTACTGGAACGGTTTCATTCCTGCAGTGCTTTTCTCCTTCTCCATCCCTCTCAGCAGGCTTGGATCTATTCAATTCCCCTTTATTTTCTTTCTTTCCAGTGCAGCTTCCTTCAGTCTCAGCTTTTTGGCTGATGTTGGGCTTGAAATCTGCTTTTCCTCTTCCCCACGCTTCCTCTTGCAGTAACCCTTTGTGCATCACAGGCTTGCATTCTGTCCCAGCACTGCTCTGATTTCCCCCCGCTCTCACTGGGCTGTGTTGATGATGCTGTGTGTACACAACAACACCATTCTGTTTGACGCTGGTGCTTTTAAAAATATTATTGTTATTCCAAAGGAATGCTTATGCACAGCCCTGTGACGTCTGTGCCCGCTTCCCAGATAGCCGGTGCCTGATGGCTTGAGTCAGTCTGCTGATTCAGGCACCTACTGGAACAGACCTCAATGGGCCATGGTTAGTAATTTCAAGTTTGTGCTCATAAACAGCAGACCAGGCACCTCTTTGGGGTTTTGTTTTCGCTTGAGAAATGAGTTCACCAAAACTATGATGTTCTTGCTCATCTGGATTTTTTGTGTTTTGTTTTTGTTGTGTTTTTTTTTAATGTTAAACAAACCAGTAGCCAAGAGTCACCCCAATTGGACTGGTGGACCTCATCTCTTTTTAAACATCTCCCAAACATGGTGGTTCCCAGCCCCAGTCCAGGAGCAGTCCCGTGGAGGCTACATCCTCTGCACACTTACTTAAAAAAAAAAAAAAACAATAAAAAAAATCCCCCCTTCCATTTCAATGTTGAGAAGCAATATTTCACAGTGCTTAGCATTCAGTTCTCCTGAATCACATTCAAGTCCTGCTCTCTTGCCTTGAATACCATCAAGACCAGGAGAGGTGTCCTCCTCCATCGCCCAGGGGACATCCCAAAGGAAAAGCCACTTACTCTAGAGCAGATCTCACTGCCCAGTGGTGGGAACAAAGACTAGGCTGGTGGCTCCCTGGCAGACAAAGCAGTGTTGTGGGGGACTGTTCAGTCTGAAGAGGAGCTCAGGGGAGACTTTATCACTCCCTACAACACCTGAAAGGAGGTTGTGGTGAGGGAGAGGTCAGCCTCTTCTCCCAGGTAACAGTGATGAGAAGTGATGGGCTTAAGTTGCAAAGGGGAGGTTCAGGCTGGATGTTAGGAATAATTTCTTCTCAGAAGGAGTGGTGATGCAGTGGCACAGGCTGCCCAGGGAGGCGGTGGAGTCACCATCCCTGGAGGCGTTCAAGAACACCGGAGATATGGCACTTAGGGACATGGTTAGTTGGCATGGTGGGATGGGCTGGTAGTTGGACTAGATGATCTAAGTGGTCTTTTCCTACCTTAATAGCTCTAGGATTCTATGATTCTATGATTCATGACAATCTGGAAAGAAAAGTGTGGTTTTGAGTTACATGGAAGATGGCAAGGCCTGTCCAGAGAAGCTCTCTCTAGAACTGTTCTTTCATACTTTCACTTCACAGAATTATAGAGCCATAGAATCACAGAACTATAGAACAGTTTGGGTTGGAAAGGACCTTAAAGACCATCCAGTTTCAACCCCCTGCTGGGGGCAGGGTTACCACCAGCCAGCTCAGGCTGCCCAGGGCCCCATCCATCCTGGCCTTGAACACCTCCAGGGATGGGGCATCCACAGCTTCTCTGGGAAACCTGTGCCAGTGCCTCACTTTTCCTTGGTTTTATTTTCACAGTATTTTGTGGCATTTCATTAGCACTGTACATTATATAAGAATATCGTACTGTTGGTTTTTTTTTTTCCTTTCTATTCTGTTTCATTTGAAAACTATTAAAACCATCTGCCACTTAGTAAACACTAACATATTTTCTTTTCTAGATCAAAGTGTCTCCTGTCTGTGTTGTAGTGGAAGTTTGACATTATTTTTTTTACAAGACAGTCAGGAGACACTTTGATCAGGTGCCAAACTGTTTCACTACAACAAACAGGCAACACTCTGAGCTAGAAATGATAAGATGTTATTATGCGCTGTGATGATTTCATTACATGTCAGCAGTAATGTAAAAAAAAAAAGAGCCCTACATAACGTGTAACATTCAAATATCATCGTGAAATTCCAGATTTCTTTAAAACAAGCAATGCATTAATTGAGAGCGTGCCTTTTGTATTTTGCCTTCACGTAACTTTGACTTTTTGCTAGCATTTTTAACCATTTTTAACCCTTCTCCTCTAAAAAAAAAACCCAGAAACCAACAAAAAAACAAAACAGTATCTTTTGTCAAAAATATTCCATTGAAAAAAATTCTGATGGATTCAACTTAAAAAGCTTTTCCTGAAAGCCTCTTCATACACAAAAGATTATTGCCCCTGTCAGAGAACAAAACAATCACCTGCTGGCTTTTCTGTCATTCCTAAATAAATTAATTGCTTTAGGATTATCCCATCAGTGTTTCTCAAACACGACACTCCCCACTGGCCCTCATACACGTGTTTTCCTTTTGTGCTGCGATGCTCTTCTCCACAGAGAGCCCCTGGCTCTGCAATAACAAATACTGAAGCTACACACCAAGAAAAAAAAACGAGGACATCATTGTTATTTCTGTCTTAATTTGCATGCTGACGAGGGCTCTTCCATAGCCATGTATACGTCTCCTGCCCCTTTGCATGACACCAAGCACCTGGGCACCAAAGAGGGGCTATGCGTGAGTGTGGGTACATGGCCCTGAACATGGGAGCTGCGTGGGGAGCAGGTGGAGGTGACCAGCTCCACTCCCTCCTCCTGAATGCAGGTCATTTCCTGGCCTGTCAATAGGTGCCATCCTAGCTTTCCTTGGGGACAAGCACTGCTGGAAGGGCTGGCTGTCTCCTATGGGCCTCCATAGCCCAGAAAAATGGTAGCAGAACAGCAACAGTGTGGACAAGGAGAGCTTGTCTCACCAGCGGGGAGAGATGGGCACTGATCCTTCAGACATCCACTTACCATACCCTAACAGAGGTGAGGAACTACAGATACGTCCTAAGTTTTGTTCTCAGTTATATAACAACTTTGAGGAACCAAAGATGACTCTGTCAGAGAAATTGGACAGAAGTTGCATCAAAGAGAAGTTCAGCTGGGTATTAGGAAAGAAACCTTCACAAACACTAGTTGCATAGACTGTCCTTCGGGGGATCCCCAGATCTACCATATATGGTCCTACGTGGCCTGTTCTAATATCAAAGTTAGCCTGGCTCTGAGTGGATTGTTGGATCAGATGGTCTCCACAGGTCTCTCTGACAGCTTCAGCTATTCTACATCTGCATTAGTAAACACCTAAATATGAGTGGGATGGATTCCAACTCAGGAGATAACAAGTGTGCCTGACCCTGGGCTCAGGTCCCTGTTCCACATCCCATTACAGCAATGATGTAGGCTGTACCGGTGGCCACGTGAATCTCTGCATCCAACGTCAGATGCATCATTCAAGGAACACCACTCAACTCTTCTGAGACAAAGTCCTTGGTTGCTCAGATAACATAATTTCAAACATGTATTGGAACCAGCCTCAGGTTGAAGGACTCATATCACACAGCATAAGGTCACCAAGAGACCACAGGCAGCGTGCTGACCTTCAGGCGTTTCATCGCTGGAAGTGTTTGTAGCAATAAAGCCACATGCTGGTGCAGCATCAACACTCAGAGCACGTCCAGCACACAGCCCTGCCATCACACCCCAGGGTTTTGTGTCACTATGTGCATTATAAACAAAGGCCGAGCATGGACACTCCACATTTAGGTCTATTTTTCTCCCCTGATGCTTTGGGTCGGGGAGGTCACTGTCCCGAGAATGACTCCAGCATCTGCATAGCACTCATTGCTCAAGAAGTGTTGAGCCTTAGCTCATCTTCTCCCTTTCTTAACAGGCTGTTTAGAAACAAAAGCTGTAGTATCGTGTACAATTGCTGTTTCAACTCAATAGTAGCATTTTAGTATGCAATAAATCATTGAGAGAAAAAGACAGAAATCCAGACTGGGAGGCTAGGCGTGTGGGTCCAACCAGAAGGAAATCGAGTCGGGTGTTTCATTCCCTAGGGCTCACCACTTCCATGCTTTTCTTCCCAGAAGATTGCTTTCAAAAGTTCATCAGCACTAAGCGAAGTTTTACTTTATTTTGGAAAGCCAAGAATTCAGTATTTTCTCCCCTATAAAGAGGACCCAACTTTCACAGGCTGTTTCTTGTTACTGCTTGTCTTCCTATTACCTCCTCCTTCTCTAGGTAAAAAATCACAGCATTTCTCACTGCCCATGATGTACTCTTACCCCATAGGGATATCCATTAGCTTGTGCCATCCCTCCAAGCATCCTGTGTGCTGAAAGACCCAGGATACCACAGAGCCCAAGGGCTTCCCTCTTCACCAGGAGAGGGAAACAGCCTGGAAAAGACAACTACAGCTTCTAAAGATCCCATCTCTTCCCAAATAAAAATATTTTGAAGCTGTGGCCTAAAGAGAATGGCTGTTTACCAGCTCCAAACCACGCCATGTTCCTCAGCTTCCAGCTAGGAACTCCTAATCCTGCCTGTCCTCCAAACCAGAGAAGACTAAACATGGTCGTGGGGTTACAGCCATCCCAAGAACGGGAGCCAAAGATAAAACTCAGCACCTTGAGGTCTGCAGGTCTTTGTGTCACTTATCTATTGCTAGAACACCTTTTCATACAACGTTGGTGCCTTTCCCAGAACCAAAGACATCCCTAGCAGGGCTGGTCTATCATTCTAATGCTCCCTTTGAAGTGCCTTGCCCCCCTAAGCAAACAAGGGAGGAAGTGCTTTGTGTTCACACGCTCCAGCAACGCACTTTGTCTGGGTTGGGAGGCATCTGCCAAGCGGTAACGTACGGCATGTTCTGCCTCTCTATTTGCATGGTTTGAGGAAACAGGCTGCCTGCACAGCCACCTTCCAGATGGAGCGGTCCCATGTGAATATGGACCTTTGTTAGCAGTCGCCAGACGTAAGGTGGTACATGAGAAATGCCTACTTGGATTCATAGGGTTGGGCTGTTTTGCTTAATCATTATGATGACAGTAGAATACAGCTGCCTAAAGGGCTGTCCCCTTGGAAACCTCCCTGCCCACACATTTGAGGGCACTCAAGATAAACCAAATCTCCTGGCATGTTCATGATAGAGAGAAGCTTTATAGGGAAGAAAGAGGTCTAACTTCTGTGTCTTCAAATAATAGCTTTCCCTCATTCAATATGCTCCCAATGTTGCCCTTAAAAGCCTACAGCACACACAGAGGACTCAAGATGGAGTTCTTACTGTGGCTGGTTATTTTTGTTGGAAATGGCTGTTGCTATTTTTCCGTCCCATTGATTTAGCCAGTGGGTTTCAAGAGAACAAAAAAAAAAACCAACAACAACAACAAAAAACAAACCAAAACAGTGCCTTCTCTCAATCTCTTATTGTGAAACACAGCCTGAGATTTCAGAAACTCGTGGTTCAGAAGGTTCTGGCTGCCCCCACCATTCATGGCACCACGAGAGAATACTGAGGACAGTATGGTTATCATCCCGCTCTGGGGACAGAGGGACACCAGCCCCAGCTGCCTGAGCCTGCTTTGCAAGAGCCCTTTCTGCAAGGAAGCCATCTAATGGGAACTGGTTGGTGCTGTACCAACCAGTTGTTGGATTGTTCAGATTGCAGATGCTGGAATAAAAGTGCTTCGGGGAGTCTTTAGGGGTGAAGGAAAAAATGCCATCGCTTCTGAAGCAAAAGTGGAGTCTAATGTTGTGATGTTCAGTACAATTGCAGTATTGTGAAACACCACTTGGAATACCGTTTCCTTACCTGTTTGCACAGCTAAAAGCAACTGGCTGTTTTTCCCTTCCAATTTTGTGGGAAACAGATTGCACCCTTTATTCCTTCCTTGAGGAAGAGACTGAATCACTTTTTATGATTCTGAACTATGCGATCATACGTTCCCTCTACAAAAGCAATTTGCGTTTTGGTGTGATTATGTGCATACGAGTCACAGGACAAAATACTGCGGGTATGCTCCTACATAGAGAAATTGATAGAACGTACTGAGGAATAAGGATCCAACATAAGGACATGGTGGAAGTGGTGGAGTCACCGTCCCTGGAGGTGTTCAAGAGCCATGTGGATGTGGCACTGAGGGACGTGGTCAGCAGGCATGGTGGGGATGGGCTGATGGTTGGACTGGATGATCTTAGTGCTCTTCTCCAACCTTAACGGTTCTGTGATCTTATACCACAAAGCTATCACTGATCAAGAAAAACCCTACAGCTTCACTTTGTGAGCAGGAAAGACTAACCTTGTAGTTCTGTTTAACCTCAAGCCCTTGCCAGATCAGAGAACCATAACAGCAAAGGTAGCTTGTGCAACTGTCAGAGTACAGGGGAGAAACTTAGTCCTGATGCACTACCAGTGCTTTCAAAGCATTCAAAAAAAAATCATAAATCAGGCCTGATGTGTCATTTAATACTAAAAAAAATAATTTGGGATTTTTTTCTTTTCTTTCCTTTTAGGTTTCTGGCTCTGCACATTGCAGCTCATTTATATTTTCTACTCAGAAGCCAAAGGCTGGAAGCTGACTCATTGTTAATAGAAAGTCTAAAAGCCTGCTAGGAGCGACACGATTTCAGGAGCTCAGACTATCATGGGAACATCAAATGCACCTGGCATTGTGATAAGGCCATCAGGAATTAGCAACACCAAAGGCGAACCCTGGGTGTCCTTCTAACACAGATCGTAGCTGATATATATCTGTCTGTACTGACATCACCTGGAGCCTCAGCAGCATACTTTAGAGGTAGGTATAGGTAGAAATTGCATTCGGTGAAAGTTTAGATCAAAAGTGAGGGTTGTTCTTCTTCTCCCTCCTTTTAGAAAGAAAAGGGAAATCGATGTCTATGAGGTTCACGTGCATCATCTCAAAAGGGTGGGCATTTAAGGCTTTCCTTGGCTGTGCTCTTCTCTCAGCCCTGCCAGGATTACATTCTCATCGGAGAGAGAAAGTAAAACTTTAACCAGAAAATGAAAGTGACCCATTTAACGATATCTCATCTGATGTCTTGCCCACAAAAGCAGAGCAAATCAATGTCAATAAGGAGCGTCAGTACCCAAAGTTCTCTCCTGCTCAAAAGAGGAGCAGCATCTAAGAGACAGGCTGGGATGGGACAACAAGACAAGCTTGGGTGTGGCTATCACGCAAGGAGGCTGAGGCTGCATATTCTGTGGCATTTGTCACAGAATATTCCAAAATGTAAGGGTGGAAATGAGCTATAATGCATGACTGGAAGATATGTCCAATGCCAATTATTAAACACCTCGGTGCAGTGTCCATTTGGGGAAGTCCTTTAATTGTTGGCAGTTGGAAGGTGAGAAGATGCTCAGAATCAAGGACAGCTCTGCACCTTCATCCATAACCCGCTGCCGATCCCGGTCAGTTGGAGGTTCTGGGGTAGGTGGGCTAAGTCAGCCCTCACCAATAACCCAGGTAAGGGTGCTGTAGATGAAAAGAGCAGAAAGCATTGCTTCAGCTGTAGCAACATCAGTGGTACTGGACAGATTAATAGGAACTGCCACTACTGAAATACATTTTCATGACCAGAGCCAACAAAAATCACTATGGACAGAACTGCCCTTGCCTTCTGCAGGCTGTTTTTTGTTTATTTTGGTTTGGGTGGATTTAGCTTTTGTCAGTTTGGTGGGTTTCTGGTTTTGGGTTGTTTGTTGTTTTATTTGTTTGTTATTTGTTTGTCTGCTTTTACATTTTGCATTCCTCCCAATTAATTCAAATGTCTACCTTAAGTTCATTTTGGGAAAAAGGAAAGGATCCAGCCCTGCTGCAAACAACATCATTTAGCACCCTGCTAATTTCCACTTCCATCATGCAAGTGCCACTGCTGTTGCCCCTGCCCCCAACGCCAGGAACAGTACTTCAGCAGTAGGATGGAAGACAGCAGCACCAACACCAATCAAAAACGTGAATGTCACTTTCCCTGGGCTATTCAAATACTTTCCTATATTCCATGGGGCTTTCCAATAGGCAGGCGAGGGGAGGGCTTGTTGTAGATACATAGACTACAGCAGTGAGCCAGGAAACATATCCCAAAAATATCCCCAGACCTCAACTGGCAGCCTTGTGAAACAAATAGAGGCCCATAGAAGACTTCCCTTCCCCACTGACATTCCTCTTTGTTTATTAAAAGCCACAAACTCACAGCACAGCTGAGGCTGGCAGGGGCCCTCTGGATCTATGTGGTCCAATCCCTGCTCCAGCAGGGACACCCAGAGCAGGGTGCCCAGGGCCATGTCCAGGCAGTAAAAATGTAATAAGAATGTTAAGATCCCTTTATCCCACAGGGATTTGGGAGCCAATCCTGGAGTAGATGTAAGAATGCATCCTCACTTGCCCCAGGCAATATGAATACCAAGAGCTCAGAGCATCTCCAGAAACCTGTTCTCATTAAGCCAGGTGGCATTTCAGGACCCTGTCCCCCAAACTGTGCCTCCCCTGGGAAGGGGACCTCACTGGCTACCAAGGCCACCAAATGCCAGTAGCAGTTCAGGGCTGCAATTAAGACACTATTCAGCTATGACTTTTCCAACACGGGCGCTGGTATCCAATGGGTCACATACAACTGCTCTCACAGTCACCCTGTACTCTAGATCCGCTTTCGCATCCCAGCCATGTTTTATTCATATCTATTATAGGCTAGAGCTGCTTCAGCTTTCCCTACGTGCCCTGGCATTCCTTGGAAAAGCCCAAGTGTGTTCGTGGCCCTTACAAAGTAAACAGGAATAATGGCCTTCTGAGAAGACAGGCTGTCCTGGCTGAGGTCCTCCACACAAATCTATTAAACTGACAGCTGGCATTCATTAAGAACATGACTGAACCTGACCCGCCACCATTCCCAATCAGGTTTGAAGGTGAAGCCTATGGAGATTGGAAGAAGGACTGGGGCACATTTTGCTATGCCATCTATGAGTATCTACATTTCCACCCTCTCCTCGCCTCATCCCGACTGTCCCAAAGCACTTTTCTTTGTCCAATTGGAGTGAATCCCTTATAAAGGGCAGATGGAGAATGGTAGCAGCCTTCTGACCAAGGCACTGCTGAATATTTTCACTGCTGCACACTCCCCTTGTCCTCTTCTGAAGCTGGACCATATGCTTTGTGGTAAGTCTTAAATGGAGCAACATCTACTGCAGCCAAGAGAATTAATGTCACATTTCTATTTGAAGGAAATGACAAACATGTCCTCAAACTCAAAGCAGACACATCCAATCTCCTGGCATGACTGTGGTGAGGTACAGCAATCTTCGTTCTGCCCCCAGATCCAGGCGGCACAGCAACCCTGATCCATCGGCGGTGAGGTCAGCTCCATTGGTCTGAGCCACATCTGCCTTTTCTCCCAAGGAAGCACTCCTTTGTGTTGTGTTGAGTTTGTGAGCCTTTATAACCAGCTCTAAGAAACACTTTAAATGAGACCATTAAGTCACTCAGTAACACCCTTCAGAGCTCTTTTTCACAAGGCTGTGATATGTGTGTGGGGACAGCCTGACGCCACTGGGAGGGCACCTTCATCTCTGGGGCAGCAGCTCACAGAGGAGGTCAACAAAGTACTTCTGAAGAGCCACCGCTTGCAGATACTCAGCTTTTGAGTCTGGTGACCCTGTAGATCAAGGCAGCCACCAACAGGGGATATGCTTTTACAGGCTGAAGTCCATGAGAAGAAAGGAGTCACACTTCTGCTGGTATGGAGAAAGCAATCCTAAAAGCATCCTATAAGACACAGGTCCTTGTCTCAGGCCCCTGCATGCACCTGCAGGCCAGAGGCCCAGCAGGAGAATGAGAACACAGAGGAGGTAGAAGGAGCCAAGCATCAGAGCAGAGCCCCACAGGCTGCAGCCACAGTGAGCACAACGTGGAGGGCATGGTTCTCTGGCAGCAGTTGGCTTCACAGTGTCTGCGAGTGTAACCACAGATCTAATTGAATTGCAGATGTCTTTTCTGATGGCTATCTGGAAGCAAAGCTTTGATTAAAGCAGTAGCAACAGAGAGACAGAACAGACTTGCTCTTGGTAATAAAACTAATGGAAGGAAGAACGACCACTTATTGTGGCCTCCTCAGGGAGCACAAAGCAAGCAGATACTCTAAACAAGACTTTCTTCTTGAGATTCAAAAGCTTGGCACAAATACCCAGCTTCCAGCTCCTGAAGATCTTGAATATATGTAGGACTGGAAAGCAGCTGACCGTGATTTAAACGATCCACAAACTCTTCTCCCCCCCCTCCTCATACTCCTTGACCAACAACAGATCTGCTTTCCTTCTGGAAGATCAGACAGGTTTGTTCTTTGCTTTTAAAGGCTGACCATTTTTATTCTCTCTCCTTACAGACTCAGAGTGGTTTGTGTTGGAAGTGACCTTTACGATCATCCAGTTCCAACCCCTTGCTATAGGCAGAGACATCTCCCTCTAGACCAGGTTGCTCACAACCCCATCCAGCCTGGCCTTGAATGCTTCCAGGGAGAGGGCACCCACAGCCTCTCTTGGCAACCTGGAACACCAGTGCCTCACTACCCTCAGTATGGGGAACACCTCACCACCCTCAGTATGGAATTTCTTCCTAATAACTATTCTAAATCCACCCTCTTCCAGTTTAAAGCCATTGATTACTCCCAAGACTCAGGTGGATTTGCCCTGAGCTTGTACATGCTGGATCTCATGAAGCCCCTTCAGATTTCATGATGCCTTCAGAGCTCCCAGGGGCAGAGCTCTCAGCCCATCCAAAGTAGAAGACTGAATTACAGTGTTGTGACCTTCCCCCTCCCCCCCCCCCCCAATCTCATGACAACTTGAACCACATCCAGTGCGTATTACTACATACGTATCACTGAAAACCACCCCCACCCAAGGCAGCTGAAGAATCAAACTTCAAGATGACTTAAAAATCTGGCTCAGCCCAAGAACAAGGTTTTAGAGAACTGCTTTCCCTATGCTCAGCTGGGTGCACCCAAGCAGGTTTTGGGGGCCCCTTGGCTAAGTCTCGTTGCTTCTTGTTCTCACTCAGCTCTCCTTGGGGTCATCTCAAGGAACAACCACCTGGGGCTGAGCTTCAAGGAAAGTCTTTGCAGATTTGCTCATTTTCCCTTTTGAACTGCTGCCCTTTTTTTTGATATATTTCCAATGTAAGGAAGCTAGTTTCTCCTCAGTTTGGCTTTTAACTTCATTGTTGAGCTTGGCCTTGCTCCTGTTGGAAACCAGACCCTGATTCAGGAGGGCAGTTGCCAGTGTCTGCTGGAAACTCCTTGCCCTGGGATTTTCAGCCGTGCTGTCTATTGGCCTCGCTCGGTACAAAGTAAACGTAGTCGGAAGTCTCCTGCTTACTCATCACAGCGGTAGAGTTTGGCCAGTGGCAAGTGTTTTTTGGTCTCCTCAAACACACACTTGCAGTTCCACAGCTTGTTCCAGGCCTCCTCAGAGCTCCCTCCAGCAGTCACTCTTGCTCAGCTCAGTTCCGTACACCTGAAGCCACGCTGACCAGCAGGCCTGGAGCTGTGTAGACTTCCAGCCTCACACCTCTGACTTGCAATTTGTTTCAGGTCCATTCCAGCAGAAAACTCTTCGGACTGTTAAAAAAGCATCATCCAAAGGAGAAAAGCAAGAAGTATTTCAACACCTACTATGTGAACCGTTACTACTCAAGATGTTATGTTACACTGAACAAGCATGCCTACAGCCAGCAAGCTCGAGTACTGCTATTCCACCCCACAAAGAATAAATAGTAATTAACCTTGTTTGTATTAATCTCAATACATTCAACTGGAGCTACAGAAACCAAGGACGGTAATTCCCAAATAGCCTCGCTGGGTTTTTTCTCCAGCTGGAGGATAGGAAGCTGCCTTCCAGGCATTGATTTCTCCCAAAAGAATTAGGGAGAGGCATCTCTAAGGCATACTGCAGTGCTGCAGGTTTGGTCTCCGTGCTCTCCGGACAGCTTTCAGACAGTAATGGAGCCTACTTCTCTTTCTGAATCATTTACAAAGCCTTCAGAATGCAGACAATATGGACTTGTCTTAGAATTACTTGCCGGATCTCGGCTATTGAGGCCACTTGACTTTAAGTGCTCTGAAAAAATGATTTGTTGTAGAACAAAAGCAAAAATCAAAACAATTCATACCAGCAGTATTACAACACAACGGGCTGAGAAGTCCACTCTTTGTTTTGGTCTCGAGTGAAATTTTGGTTGAAAGGAGTCTGTTTCACTGAGAGCCTTCAGTTTTGACAGCGATCGCTAATATCGTCTCCGCACAAAGTTCTGCTGCCTAACTTTAGCAACTTAATAACCAGCTCCAGAAGCTGACTCCGTGGCTTGAAAGCAATTAAAACATTCTTGCAAAGAACAAATGCCCAGATTTGCCAACAGTGAAGCACAGCGTACTAAAATTATCGACGTGTTATCTAACATAAAGCCTTCAAGCTTTTGGACACTGTATGAAAGAACAGCAGACATAAAAAATATATATATATAATAATAATAATAATTAAAAAATATCCTGAATATGCTCTGGCTGTTCTTTAAATGGGAGAAATAAATCCCGAGGTCAATCTCATTTCTGAACATCAAACACTGTTTGCAAATTTTGGTGAGCGAAGCGGGTGAAAAGGCCTATCTGTGCGTTAACATCAACCTCTTATGTACTCAACATTACTGCCTGGAAGTGCTGGAGACATTCAGAATATAAAGGCAACTGGAGACAATTAAGCCACTTACAAAGCACCAGAATTAGCATTCCTTTTGTCAGATTCAGATAATTCAAGTGCTGTTCTGCCACAAAGGCTATCATCAATTTCTAATTTTAGCTTAATCCGTCAGAAAAAAGCAT
Organism: Alectoris magna; assembly: GCA_030625065.1. Lineage (NCBI taxonomy): Eukaryota > Metazoa > Chordata > Aves > Galliformes > Phasianidae > Alectoris > Alectoris magna. The sequence goes on along the minus strand of CM060560.1, from coordinate 29,465,060 downwards.
CCAGCCTTTCCCTCTGTTGTTTGCTCATTAAGAATCCTTTTAAATTACATACTGAAACCTTGAGAAGGCAAACTACGAATTAAAGCTCACATTCCCACAGGGACATGCTCATGCAGTTGCTTTGATATACTGATCCTAGGGAGGGTAACACGACAGCACAGCAAAGCAGCGCATGAACCTCTGCATGACCTGAACCCAACAGATGAATTTAGCTTTAAGTCACAGAAAAAAAGATGGTCTATCCTGACTTTGAACCCACTGCCTTCTCATTTCCTCTGCTACACCTACTTATTCTCTTGGGACTTCCCCAGGAAATGTCCCTCTCCATACTTCTATACGCTACCATGTAGAAAACTCTCTAACAACTTTATAATTAACCTTTATGTTTTAAGTCAAATTCCAGCACCATCCTAAAAGTTGGATGCTTTCAAGTGCCTCCATCAAGGAGAGATCACTTCGTATTTAATTTCATCAGCGATGAATACTGCAAGTACCTGGGATTCGTATCCTTAACACCATTGAATAGGACCCACTGTAAAACTGCAAACCCCTCCACTATCCCAGCTGCAGGCTACAGCCATGCCACATCTGCAGTCTTTCACGTGTAGAGCTGTAGGTTTAAGTTTGGCCATATTATAATCGTGACTGCTGAAGAGGAAAGAAGCATTTCCCCCCCCCCCCAAAATGGAGGAAAACTCTCTTATCTTCATGCAGAGCTGGCAGTCCTCCTCCGCAATCCGAAAATGTCGATGTCGTACCGTGTGTCAAATTCACACAATTTCAGCTCACAAACAACAGCAAAGAATCAAGGTGAGAGCTGTGGGTGTGGAAATGAGGTATCCTCGGACATCCACAAGCTTCAGCCCAGTCTCATCGTGCTGTAGATGTGATGCCCCCACACCGGCCACGCTGAGCTGCAGGGTGGCCACCAGGATGGGTGCTGCTTGTGCTCCTCTGCTCACAGCTTGGGGAAAGCACTCAAGGCTCCTGGCATCTCAGCACTGCTTCCTGGTCTGCTCACGCCAAGCTCAATTGCAACACGTTGAAATGACTGCAGTTAACATTATTACAATATGCAAACAGTGATTTATCAACATTGTATGCTTTATTGAAAGTTGACAAGTGCAACAGTTAAATACATTGACGTGTTACAACTGTTTAGAGAACATGCACAAAAACAAATGCATACTACTATACAGATCATATGCAAAAATTCATACTGGGAAATCCAATTTTTTTTCTTTTTTTTTTTTTTTTTTGTTTTTTTAAATTCTTTGCTAGCGGGGCTTGGTAATTTTTGGAGTGGTTTTTCCTGTCTTGAACCAAACTACAATGAACAAAGATTTACTTCAAGATAATCAGCAGCCAGGGAACTTCAGAAGTTACACAAACAGCATAAATCTGCCAAATTCTGAACAGTTGCGTAGGTGCATTCTTATTTATGTAGCATTAAAAAAACAAACAAACAAAAAAAAAACTTCCCAAACTTCTTCAGATCAGCCAATGAAACAACTAAACCTCAATCTGTACAACCTAAATAGTTACAGTTTGCTATTTTACAAAGTAATTACACTAAATACACAAATATACAGTAGGCAAATAACCTTCATTGTAATTCTCCTATGACCCGGCTGTATGTCACCTACCTGCCTTCTATATATAATACAGCTTTATGCACCTGTCCACTGCTTCAGAAAATGGTGCAAATATTTGCACTTAAGGTTTCAGGTGACAGTTAAGTGTTAAACACTGAGTTTACCTTTCTCCCTCTTCCTCCGAGGTCCTATGCACCGGTCCTCACTCGGAACTCAGGTGCACTATGGGGGGTTGAGCCATCACTTTGTTTTTCACTCCAGTCTATTTCTTCACGTTTCCGAGCTGGAAAAGCACTTGTATGGGTCGCATCACTGGATGAGCAGATTTAAAAACAAACAAACAAAAAAAAAAAATTCAGGCATGCAGCTTCATTTCTCAGCCACCTGCAGAAGCTGCTCGCGTCCCAGCGTCCTTGTGCTAATTCTCTGGAAGAAGTTTGTTTCACTCGATCGACCTAAGAACGGAGCCTCCTTCAAACCAAAAGGGAGGGAGGGAGGAGGGAGGCAGATGAGTGCGGGGAGCTCCTCGCGGTGATGCGGGGTGCAGAGTCCTGCAAGGTGCCAGGGATGGGCCGCACGCCACCAGCCCTTCTGCAGGCAGTCCAGAGGCCGGTGGGGCGGCGGTGCCACCCATTGGCTACGCCGAGGGCCCCGAGCCCTGTGAGGCCGGCTGGGCGGGCTGCTGCGCCGTGCCCTGTGCCTGGCCGGAGGACGGCGGGGAACCAGTCTGCAGCTGCGCCTGGAACTGGGCGAGCTGCTCCGGGCTGGCGAGCGTTTTGAGCAGCGTGTTTTCCTGCTCCAGCTGCGAGTTCTTCTCTATCAGCTCCTTGATCTGCTCCTTCAGGACCTCCACCTCCTCCCGCACGGCGTACATCAGGTGGCTCTTCACCAGGTCCTGCGGGAACAGGCAAGCAGGGCGTCAGGGGGTGGCCCGGGGGGGGGCGCGGGTCCCTCCGCACACGTGCGCCTCGGGGGGACGCGCAGGCCCCGCCCCCGCCCCCCGCAGCCCCTCCCCAAGCCCCGCCCCCCGCGCACCGGCTGCAGCCAGTTCTGGGCGCAGGTTGCCGCATTTCCCTCCCTCCCGCCGGCCGTGCGCGGCCGCGGGTGACGTCAGAGCGCGGGGCGGCCAATGAGCGGCCGAGTTATTTATAGCCGGGAGTTAAAGGCTCGGAGTTTGCCTAGCAACAGTCGGCGGAGGCTCCCGTGAGAACGGCTCCGGGCTGCGCTCCGCCAACAAAGGGCGGCCGGGCCGGGGCGCTCCGCTCCGCGCCGCGCCGGGCGGGGGGATGCGCGATGCTGCGGAGCGAGTTCAAAAAATAACAGCCGTGAAAACATTAAAGCGCCGAAAAATATTAATAAAGAGAATTAAAATAAGTAAAAAATCGCGGGGGGGGGGGGGGAGGGAGAAAAAAAAAAAACCCAAGAACCACAATAAGCGGGGGCAGCGCTCCCCACACCCCGCGGCCCCCGGCGGTACGTACCATGGCCTGCTCGATCTTGTTGTCGATGGCTACCACGCTCGCACCGGAGGAGCTGCGGGAGACACAGAGAGAAGCGCACGGGGCGCGTTAGCGGCGGCGCGGGGACGCGGATCCGGGCGCGGGCTGCGGGATGCTGCGGCCCCGCGGACAAAGGCACCCGCCCGCCCGCGGCGCGTATTTACCTACTGTCGAGCCTCAGGGAGGAGCTGTCGGTGCCCAGCAGGGACGAGAGGAAAGAAATGGAGAAATGCCTCAGTTGATAAACTCCTAGATCCATTGCCACCGGTCTACAACATTGGGCATTCATGCGACCGCGGCCGGGAGCACTGCCCTGCTCCCCGGGCACACGCGCGGGGCGGGGCGGCGGCGGGGCTGCGCGGGGCGGCCGGCGGCGGGGCTGCGCTGGGCGAGCTCCGGGGTCAGCGCTCCGCCGCGCCGCACAAAACCTAGCCATCCCGGCCCCCCCTATAATTTATGCGGGGCCGCCGCCGCCTATTGGCTGAGCCGCCGCGCGGGACCGCCCCCTCGCGCATCTTATTAGCCCGTCGCCCCGCCCACCGACAGAGTACCCCCCCCCCCCCCTCTCTCCCCTTTGCCCCCCGCCCCGGCCGGCAGCGCCCCGCGGCGCCCGCGCCGGACGGCCCCGCACGCGTGAGGGACGCGGGGATGCGGACGCCGGGAGCATCGCGAAGAAGAGCGCGGCTCCCGTGCGGGTTCCCACCCGCGAGAATGGAAGGGATTAGGAAAAATAACAACCGAAGTATTACGAGCAGTCGTTACAGAAATACCAAATAACCAACAGTAAAGAGGTGCGGGGAAGCCCGCCCGGCGGCCCGGCCCGTACGGTGGTGGCCGGGCTCCTTCCCGCTCCGACAGCGCCACCTATCGGCCCGCGGCTGCACGGCCGCTCCCCCGGGCACGCGTGAGGGGCTGCTTCGCGCCCGCACAGCGCCCGCGCTGCCCGCCTACTCCGCTTTAGACACACGCACTGCTCCTACGGCCTTCCACATCACACCAAGCATCAATAGCTCAGGAAAACTAAAGTTACCAAAAAAAAAAAAATCTCCTCGGGTGTTCACAGCGAACTTGGGCAAGACCTCCAGTCCCGTGCGTATCACAGGTGCTGCTCTCAGCAGGAAGCTGAAGGCACCCAATAATCACCTTAAGGCCAAATATAGCACTTGCGTAGCTGCATCATCCACCCCAGATTACTGCCCGCACCGGCATCTGCAGCGACTGCTGCTCTGGGGTCAGGTGGAATGAGAAGTGAATTATCACTGTCCTGCTGCAGGACATCAGCAGGCATTTGCATGCACTTTCATTGGCACGTGTAAAAAATAGAGCCGTGGCAGCATTCTAGGATGATTGCTGCTACTGCCACAATGATTGATCTTTATGAAATAAGTGGAATGATGCCATTTAATAATGACAGCAAAGTGACATCATCCTCGGGCTAAATTAACAACAAACAACACTGCCCGCTTCTAATCTATATTAATAAATCTTCACGAACAAGAGAGATAGGATCCTCAGTCCCATTCCCACTTAAAGGCATTAACCATATTCCATTAACTTCAGTGGGCTTTCAGCAAATTCCTTCCTTTATTTTTAGCTGCCTACAAGCCTGAGCCGTGATTCAACAAAGCCGTCAGCTGCGCAAGCAGTACTGTGTACCCACACGCATGTTCTGCTTGGCCCACTCCATAGAAAAGGCAGCCTCGAGTGTCCCTTTATGGCTGGGAAAGCAGCAAGCTTCCAAATCAGCCAGGGAACAGCAAACACGACACGTGCTGCTTCCATCCCAAACATCTGGTGGGGAGGAGGAGCAAGACAGCACTCAGAGAATCACAGAATATCCCAATTTGGGATACTGGGACCCACAAGGACCATCAAGCCCAACTCCTGGCTGCACATGGGATCGCTCAAAATTGAAACCCTATGTCTGAGAGCATTATCCAAACACTCCTTGAACTCCAGCACTCGGGGCTGTGCCCACTGCCTTATGCAGCCCTGTCCCACGCCCACAGCCCTCTGGGGCAGAACCTTTCCCTAACCCCTCCAAAGACTCCTCCAAACTCTCCTTACCTGCTCATCGATTTGCCTCCCCTCTTGCCATCCTGCCACGATATCAGCACACACTGCACTATGAGGCTGCCCTTTGGACTCACTATCCCACAGCACCAGAAGAGAGGCAGGGAGGTGACCGTGGTGTCACCCAAAGCCTTCACGCCATCTCCAACACCTCGCTCAGGGACAGAAGGCAGCATTTGAGACACAGACTCCCACAAGGGCTTACAATCTGCCTCCTGGCTGCAGAAATAAGAAGGGCTGCCCCTGCTCCTTCAGCAGAGCTCCTCTCCCACGCACAGCCAGGCTGCCCTGATGCACACCCCTGGGCACACACTGAGGGACATGTGCTCAACAGTGGCAGAGCGCAACACGATGCTCAGCAAGGAGCCCATAGGCACGCTATGGAATTGAGAAAGAAATTAACTGCTCACATTGAAACATATGCCACAGCCAAAAAGATATATATATATATATTTTCTTTTTTAGCAAACTTCACCACTTGCAGTGTTTTAGCTCTGTTGCTCCCATTAAGTTATCTCCTCTTATCTCAATTTAATCACGCTAAGCACTCCTTCTGAAGTGCTTTTCATTGTAAGCACATAATGAGGTGCAGCACAGAGCCACTTTGTCTCTAGACAGCTCTGCTTTGGCACACCCTGGGTGCTCATTACAAAGAGCTTTACCTTGCAAGTACCTCATCAATAGATGCTTCCATCAGGTGCCACCTCTGAACATCCCACGCAAGCAGCTCCTGAACTCCAACTACACCTCATCTTCAGACTACGCTGCAGAGACCACACCAGGAATCACACAAGCAATCCCATCACAGCACACCTTCATCGTACACCATACAGACAGGCTGACATCCTGCAGGCTGCAGCTTTCAACTAAAACAATGGAAAAAACCTCATAAGGTTAAATAAAAATATCGGTTAATTACTCAAGAGAAGACCACAGTAATTGGATTCCACAAGACAGTAAATGACAAAGTAGCCTTCTGCTGTAATACTCAATGATTCAAAGCTATGCGTTAGCAGCAACCCCTAATTAAATAAAGTATTAAACTTAGGGAAGCTGCTCCAAGTAACAACTTGGAGGAGACTCTGGCTGCAGTTAAAACCAAGGGTTACTTATCTCAATAGGCCATGATGTCTTCCCTGTCTCAGTGAGGATAAAAGAGTGAAGAATCTGCACAAAGAGGTTTTCTCCCTCACTAAGTCAGAACGTTGTTGTTGCTTTTTAAACACTAAGGGCCATGAAAAAAAGCAAAAACATTCAGAGAGTGGAAATTAAGAACACCGAATCTCAGCCAGCTCCCTCTTCCAGCTATGATTTTTGTTTAACAACATCAAGCCAAGGAGAACTTATTGCTCAGCTCCAATGGCCAATGGGTACTTTATCTTCTGGTTTGACTTCTGCAGATTTCTATGTCCGCCTCTCTAAGCGGAGCGGCACCCAGTACACCAAGCAGTTCTTCCATCTTTCCAACTGTTTTTTCTTCCCACAAAGTGATAAAGATATTTGCATCCGTAACTTGGTTTCTGAGGAAGTTGGTTTTACACCTACGAAAAACACACAGACAAAAAGGGGAAAGCGACGCAGGATCTTCTGCTAGCAAAGTGATGTACTCCGTGTGTGCTTTGTTTGTTTTGTTGTTGCCAGATGTGCAAGCAAAGCTAAATAAATATTCAGAGGAAAGAATACATATGCCCCACTGGGCTTCTGGAAATAACCCGGCAGCATCTCCGATTGCTGTACACACACAGAGGCATCCTGCTGTGCACACCGCATGGGAGGCAGCGGGGTGCATTCAGAGGCAAGGAGAAAGCCATGGAAGATCAAAAGATGAACAAGGAGTGATGCTCACTGGGCTCCTCTGAGGATATCTTCTTTCTTTTTTTACAGGGAACTAATTGCAAACTCAACCCTAGTTGTTTTAATGAGAGAATTATAATGAATCTACTCGTTCTAACGTTGGCAAATTAAAAGATAAGGTTCGTATTATACTTGGATATAGACAGAGAACCCACTCCTACTGCTCTGAGAGCACTGTGCAAGAAAATATGAGCCACCTTACGTATACAATATGAGCAACTCTGGTGCTGGGAGAGGGACTTGGGACATCTCACGAGCTCACCCACAGATAACTTACCAGCAGCACAGCTGGAGTAAAGACTCTGTCCCACACACATCCAGTGGGTTCTGTTTCAGCGTCTCAGAGTCAAGCAAGGTTTATCATAATCCAAATCCTGAAACTGGAGCCAGTTGCTACACACCACCTACCTTTAAGGAGGTGCACATCTGCAGCAACACACGGTCTGGGAATCACAAGCTTCACTAGCTCTGTAATCCAAGCTTAAGATGACAAAGTGTAGAATATTTGCTTTAATTAGAAGCCTTCCTTAGTCCCGTCCTTGACCAGAGACTGCAGCAGGAAGACATCCACCATGCTAGTACCTTGAAAGTTCTACATAAGGCATCTGATCTAGGAATTATTTTCTCCCACCACCAAAAAAGCTGCACACAACCTCACACATTGCTGCTGCAATCCTCACAATGGCAGAGGAGAAAAATATTTTGTGCTATAAAGCAGCGTAATGGAAAAGTCAGAAAACGTCAAAATTTTAGGTTTCACTACTATAGCAAGTATAGGAAGCAGCCTGGCAGTGAGACAAGGAGCGCTTGGAAAGCCCAAGTTCTCCATGCTTAACAGCACCCCCAATCCCAAGGGCTGGCTGGGGAGTGGCCAGGTCTCCAGGACAGTGTCACATCCTCTGACCCCCGCTGGCACAGCACACTGTGATTTCATCACCACCTTCAAAACCAAACAGCCCATTTCACCTGTGACTGAGAAGGGCCACTGTACTGTGTGCGTTTGTTTTTAACTCTTACTGCTCATTTCCCTTCAGGCTGCTGAAAAGTCACCTGGCCACAGCCAAGTCACACCTATGGGAGCACTTGCTGGTGCTGAGTGGAGGGGGGCACAGACTTTATTCTTTCCACCTCCCTTGTCCCTAAGCCCTGTAAAGCCTATGTCCCTTACATATTTTTTTTTTTAATACCACTAATCCTTTCCTTCCTCTTTTCTCCCACCTCCTGTCCTTTTTTTCCTAACTGTGCCCCCAGAAGCTATATTGGAAATCCCAGACAAGTTAATAATTCAGTCACACTCATGAAGAAGTTATTTGGCCTAACAGCTGGAGTATACTTCTCATGGAACATTGTTTTTCCTTTGATGGTAACACTTCAATTCAATGCTGGAAACCAGGCCTGTATATCACACAGAGATATCTTATGATACCTTCTGGAGACCAAGGTTAGTTGTAGAGTCGATTACAGCTCTTCCTGCAACCTGCACACTGACAGCCTACTCTCCCATACACGATTTCTGAAGATAAGGCGAACTCAATGCTGCTTTTCTTCCTCAGCAGATACACGGATAGGGCTTCCCTCCAGATGTCCTACACTCCCACAACTTCAGTCTCTGGCATGCTCATACCTGAATGGAAACTTTCATTTACAGGAACTGAAAACCACATACCTCCACCCATTCAGGAAGCGGGAGGGAATTTCCACAAACATGCAAGAAATACCAGATTTACTGCGCAGTGCAGTGCACCCTGAAGACCTGCTCTCCTCATCAATCACCGAGTCAGGCATCTGCTGAACGATGCCTTTTTCCTGCCCAGCCCGTGCTTTTGTTTTCCCTCCCTGTGGGAATGAGGACAAGAAGAACTGAGTATTGAGAATCAGGGCTCACAGCTACAGCCAGCACAGGGAAAAGTGCTCCGGGCACACTTTCAGGGGCTTAGAAGCACAAGTCCTACTGACTCACGACTGCAAGAAAACCCGTGGTACTTCCATTTCAGCTTTCCATGCTCAAGGAAGAAATTGTGAAGCAATACTGATTCGGAAGAATGCAAAATACCTGCTGAAGACTATGAACTGAAGATAGATAAATACGTTTTTTGATCCAACCTGTCTTCGCCTTGGGGCTGCTCACTCTATCACAGCATTTCTTTCCTGAGGTTCTGCCCCACGTGAACCAAAGAGCAGCCAGAACACAGATGTGCAAGCTCAGCATATTTTGAATGTGTCCCTGGAGCCCCTTCCAGGCCAGAGTGTGAGCAGCTGGCACAGGTCCATGTCACCTACAGAACAAAGCCTGTAGAGCCCACAGGAACTTACACTCCTTCAGCTGGGGGCCCAGCATCCCCCAGTACTCTACAGCTACTCCAGTGGGGCTTCCTACAAAGCTCTCAGTTTACAAACTGGAAGACGGAGACCAGTGGAAGCACCCTGAGCACTGACATTTAGCCACCCTTGAGCCAGACATTCTGCAAACAGCAGAAGATAAAGTTAATCTTTTAATACACAACTTGCGAAGGAAAGATTACAGCATATTATTTCATACATATTCAACACCTGGGTAATCGCCCTTGTGCAGAGCTGACTGAGTTTATGAATGGTGTCCTGCTTATGAAGAAGTCCACTCCATTCCCTCAACACTGCTGGTGACACTCTTCTGGTAGATATCTACCTAAAATATACTGTATAAGGTATATGAAGAGCTTTTTGTACAAAGCAAGGTCTGAACTCCTTCCTATACGGCACCAAGCATGAAACAATTACATAATCCTCCAGAAACCAGTCACTGAGGTGACACCTTGAATCTTTACAGCTGAAAAAACAACCCTCCAAATAAAAACCCCACGAAAACAAAACCAACCCCAGCATCGGAAGGGTGAGACAAGCAACCCACTTAGTCACACATGGGAGTCCAAAACAGCTCCCGAGTCCATTTCCTCAATCTCAGGCAGCCTCCCATCCAGGGAGGCACCACTCGTGCCCTGCAAGGTGCAGAGCAGGGGAATTCCTCTCTCTCTTCCCAATTGCTGCCCAACGCTGGAGGCTCTGGGCAGGCAAAAAGATCCATCAATCAGTACGCTGAGTACAAGCAGGCACAACAAGTTACAAACAAAAATATTTGTAAGTGAATGTTTGAGTCACAGGGCAGCACTGGTGCAGCTGAGTAGGCTCCTACCTTCGGTTCATTTGCCAAAACCTGTTTCTCAGCTCTGATCCTGTAGAGCTCAGCATTTTGAAACAAGCCACTGAAGAAGAATCACTGAAATGAATCAGAGGTTGGAGTTGAGGGAACTGACTTACACCGATGGACTGAAAGATGTCAGCATGCCTGAAACAATCCTGGGAAGGACTGAGATCTGGTTCAGGTAGAGGGAAAAATTCCCTTTAAAGAGAGAAGTGTAAGGGGCTGTAGGATCTCCGGGTTTATATTTACACATTAGAGGGCATCTACTTAGTATCTGTCTGATGATGAATTAAAGCCTTTCTTCTAAAACCAGTAGGAAGTACCAGCCCATAAGTACGGTGGGACTTCTATCCTCTGGTATCAGACAGGGCCTATCACCACAAAGCCTGGATGCCCTTCACTGAGGTACACTTTAAACAAACAGAAGATCCTCAAGTCCAGACAACAGCAATTGAAATATAACAGCAGAAGACATACTGAAGCTTTTGTTCTCACCTTCAGTATTTTTTCATGTATTTTAATCAAGTCAACACCTTAGCAAACCCAGGAGTTGGCTCCTGCACTCAGCACTCCCTTCATCCAAAAACCACTGAGCGTTGCATCCTGAGAACTCAAAATAAGACCTGGGATTCGTTGCTCTTTCCTAGCAAGCTGCACACAACTTCTGCCTCCCAGAAGTTGCTGTGTCTAACCTGGAGGAGGCCAAATGCTTCCTTGGATTTGGCTTACACATTCAGTAGGGTCAGTGTGGGAAGGAAAATAACTGTACTTGGCAATATTAGCCAAGAACAGCTGCAAAAGTGGTTAGGAGTTTCTCCTTCATTTGCAGCCCATGGTGACAGTCATAGTCTTAACCCAGAAAAACAATCAGAGCGGCTGTGCAAGAGAAATAAAGAAAACAACAGCATGAGAAGCAAACAGGAAGTGGCTTGCTGAAAAATAACAGAGAGCATCCAAACTCCCTTCATGAAGCCAGTATGCTTCAGAAGTGCTACAGCATACTGCTATCCCTATCAGCAAAAATTAGAGCAAAACACTCTAACAACACAGAAAAGCTAAAATAATAATAATAAAAAAAAAAAAAGAAAATCACACCCCTCTATTCTACCCCTGGCTTGAGTTGAAAAGGACCACAATGATCATGCAGTTTCAACCCCCATGCTGCGCACAGGGCTGCCAACCACCAGACCAGGCTGCCCAGAGCCACATCCAGCCTGGCCATCACACATTTTCGCTACACACTGTGTGATACACCAAGTCCTGATAGGAAGCCACCTTCTCAGTACTACATTTCTTGTTCGGTAACACAGTGACAGACATTACGGCTGCACACACACATTGCTCAAATATAAAAGACTCATCATCATTATTTTCAATTGCTATTGTAAAAGATTTCCATTACACTGGTTCCACAGGCATCCAGATGAATTAATGTAGCATAGCTGAACATCCATTTGAAAGTTCACACGTATTTTCAGAAACTGTCAGCCACGGTAATGGATTAAAACTTAGAAAGGAGGCTTTCCAAGGTACGAATGTCTATTTTTTTAAAGAAGGCAGCATTCACAGAGGAAAGCCATTCTCTGCAGGCACTCACACAAACAGCATGACAAGGCGAAACGCATTAACTATCTGTCAAAGGTTTTTGAGAGCAAGGTGTGGCATAACAAGAGCACCAGTACGGAGGTCTGAAGCTATGAGGAACACATTCTGTGTTTTCTCCCACTGACGGCTGTTTGCCTTTTGTGCACACAACTGTGCAATGTGCAAAGTGAGGTATTTTTTCCCCGTACCACTTATTTTAAATCCACGGTGAAAAGCAGCTCTCCCCTTTCACCAAGTTCCACGATATCTCTTTCAAATGCTAGAAAGGTATCAGATCAAAATAAAACACGCGTTGCACATTTCATGACGTGCAAAAGAAGGTTAACAAATGTCACCTGCAGAAGAGCAAGCTGTATTCCATCACCTTTCCAAGCATTTAAGAAGGCTGACAACTACATTTGGAGTACATGACAGTAAAGATTCTTCAAGGCTGGTAAATAAGTAAGCCACCCTGCATGGCACAGTACTCTCAACCAGTAATGCAGCTGGAAATGGTTTTAACAAGTGCCATGCACTGAAGTTCAGAAGAAGCATTTCTACGTACTCGCTCAAAGCAAATAGCTTAAGAAACCATTGCAATAACAAAAGAGAGACAAAGTAAACCAAGCATCTCAAAAAGATTATAAATACCTCTTTAGGTGTTGCTGCAGTTCCAAGAATAACACTTTCATGGTTATTCTGCCACAGCCCCGTTTCTGGAGAAATGTCACTTTCATTGATGTATCTATTTAGTACCTGCTGATTAGCTTTCCCAGAGCCACAGCCTGAAGAAATACCTTTCAATCCTTGGCAGCCGCGAGATTAGCATTAGCATTCCACTATTAACCGCGAGTGCTGAGCTCTGCAGCACTTTCAAGAATCACAAAGCCTTGCCCGTTAAAGATTATCCACTTGCTTCTATTCAAAGTTGGCAGAGTTTAATAGTGGTTGGTCGCGATCAACAAAAACAAGAAGGGCAAATGGTGACGACACCACAGGTCTCGAGATCACGTGATTTTGTTACATAAAGCATCAAGAGCGATTAAAATCTTCTCGATTAGGTTTTCACATCTCAGAGCAATGCATCTGCTTGCAGCGGTGCCAACTTCTCTAACGCAGCCAGCTCCCACGTTCTGTAAAGCAGATGGTAATTGCTACAGGTTGCTAACACTGCTTAGAGAAAGAGCTGAGCCACACTATTTCTCTAAGATCCAGCACTTAATGAAAACAGCAATTAGTCACAGAACTAACAGTACTGGGTCAGTCCCTCCAAAAAACGCGTTACCCAAGCAAATCCCAGCCCCGCTGCTATCACCACAAGCGCTATCGATGACAACCACAGACACGATGTGACCGAGCCTTCTGCAGACCAGATTAAGACGACTCGCCTGTTGGGCCAAGCTGTGTATCACTTCGACACTCAACTGAATACTGTATACCCCTCCTCACAGAAACACATCATCCTAAGGAATGTTAGTGCCTTCTAGTACAACTGTAACACCAAGCTGACTACAAACTTACTTGTACACCTACCACCATCTAACCCTGATCCATAGTCATAGAATCCTTCGAGCTGGAAGGGACCTCTGAAAGCCACCTAAGTCCAACTCCCCTGCACTGAACAGGGACATTCAGCATTCTCCATCCTCTGCCACAGTGAAAGCTTGCGCTGCAAATGAAAGTTTACTGCCAGAAATTACCCTCCGTGCAGAAATCCCAGGCTACAAAAGGCATGACAGCAAGAACCCCCATAGCACAGGGACAGTGGGCATTGATGTTACACACCTCAATCAGATGGAAGTCACAAAAACGGAGCAGCAACACCAGACATCAAACCTCACAAATGTTACTTGGGCTCACCTCCGACTGCTAAATATCAGATGCATTTACAGTAGGTTTGTCTTGTAAACCTATATTGCAAATAAACAAAAAGGAAGGGCCAAGCAAGCTGGCTCAGGGCATGGCTACGTGTTATTTAGCTGCGTTTCTGCTCTGCCTTGCTATGACACTGAAGAGATGACTGACAGCCAACAGGCCCAGGTACAACGTGATAAAAACAAAATCTAGCCCGGCTCAGGGGAGGGAAAGACAGGAAGGGGGAAGCCCAACCCCACCTATTTGCACCAACAAAACCAGCCATCCCATAAAGGCAGTATTTTGGCTAGGAACCAGAAAGGAAGCAAATCAACAGAAATAACACCTTGGTCTGGCCAGAGGGAGGATTAGCTGCTCATTCCCAAAGCCAAGAGGGAGCTCAGATAAGTTAAACTGGCATCAGAGCTGTCGTGTGAAACAGCGCAGAATATTTCTAATTGGTCTTCCCAGAACCTGGTAGGCCTTGCTTGTAAGGACAGGGCATCGTGTTTCTTTCAAAGTACACCAAGCAGATTGAAAAAGGCAAGTCCCACTTCAAAATACTCGTTTTTCCTCACATTACACCAAGTCTATCTCCCTCACCACAGCACTTAAACGGGAACAGCCATGGCAAACTTGAGCTTCCTCCTTGTGCTCCCACCAAAAACCCATTTAGGTAGGATCAGTCAGATTGTAGAGCACTGTACCTTGATCCCTAGAGAAGAAGCAGTAAGGTATAAAGGCACTACCAAAACACTGCTTGCTTTGAAAGCACAAATCTGCCTGCAAAAGCTTCAAATGAAGACTAACACCATACAAGTGCATTAAAAAAATAGAGGGAATCATTTGTAGAAGTAGCTGGATTTTCAGCAGTAAACTGGGAACAAAGGAGTCAATAATAATTGACACCAGTAACTATAAGGATGAGAAAGTCTGACTTAGGATTGTTGAATTACTTCAATAGTCAAGATGAAATATTTCTTTCTTTAACGAGCTGAAACATCAAGCTGACTACAGAAACGTTCAAAACTGACTCCAGAAAGCTGAACTAAGATGGAAGTTACAGCTTAAGTGACATTATCCTTTCACAGCAAGATGCTTAGCATAAGAATGATCCCTAAAGAACCAGACATCACCTTATATATCATAAAATAGAATCACAGGATTGTTCGAGTTCAAAGAGACCCTTGAAGGTCATCCAGTCCAATCCTCTGCGATGAACAGGGTCACCTACAGCTAGATAAGGTTGCTCAGAGCCCAGTCCAGTCTGATGTTGAGCGTCTCCAGGGATGGTATTAAGGACCATATGTGGTCAATATTGCTGGTAGGTGCACAATTGGACTAGATAATCTTAGGGGTCTTTTCCAGCTTTAAGGACTCTATGGGGCATCCACCACATCTCCAAGCAATTATCCTACAGCCTTCCTTCCCAATTCTGTGACCCATATAGCTTACAGCGGGATTGCCATCAGTGGCAGGCAGGCTTGGTTGAACCCATACCCCACCGAACTGCACCAAGACCCAAAGGCTTCAGATTTCAAGCTGCCCTTTTTACAAACTTCAATACTCTTCTTGCCATCTGTGCTGCCTGCATTCCTCTCTCTAAGGTTGCACTGTGGATACCAGCAAGGAAGACGGCCCATCTCTACAAGCACTGTGGTCACAGTCATTCTTCAGAGTGTCTAAGCAAAGAAATACACATTACAAGTACATTGGCATGAAAAAAGATGAACGCAGTGTTCTTAACCTTTTCCTTGAATAGTCTCTGATTCTCCCTTTGCTATTCCAAGATGTTTCTTGAACAGGCGCTCCATCATCCTAGGGCTACACCAAGACCACTACAAACCAGGTCCGGTAAGTTATGCACATCCCACCCAGACATTGCTCAGTTCCTCTGCAGCTCTGACTCAAATCTGGGTTTCCTTAGTAGCCAGAAGGATCATGACGTACAGCTCTGAAAAATTCATTTTTCAGAGGCCAACCTTTAAGTGCTAAATATAATTCCTGAAATATAAACAGCCATATGTACTATCAACTAATGCCCACACAAATAAAAGGATACTGTAAGAGTTATCTTTTCATCCTCCTCCTCACGAGCTTATGTTAAAATATGCTCTGATTATTAAAAGTCGTAGCAGAGTCAGTTTGAAAGACGGTGAAAAATAGATGTTATATACACACATAGACACAAATCTTTATATATAGATAATATATCTTTATATAGATATAAGATACGCACACATATGATGCAGGGCTACTGAATACATTCAGCTGCTTTGTCCAGCAGAAAAGCAGCTGCGCTGCTGGGCTCACAAAGAGGAGGCACAGGCAGCTCCATCTCTGATAACGCTGTGTGCCTTCCCTCATGCTTCAGCCTTATTTGTGCTGACAACCTCACAGTAAGGCAACACTCGCGAACTCCATTTGATACTAATTCTCCAGTTATTACAAGTAAAATTGTTTCTTCGCTCCCGATTCAAAAGCACAAATTCCATCATCCCAAGGCATCACCTTTTTATTTGGGGCGTTTGTGACCCACCAAAGGAGTTTGATCAGTTTGATTTACCACCTTCAAGAAAAACAGCAAAGGATTTGCTTTGTCAGTTACTGGACTGAGACCAAATTCTAAAATTTAAAACATCACTGCTTCAGAGGGAGGTTTTCCAATAACTGATTTCCTCTTGCAACCATTCCCATAAATCTCCCGATTCTGGTTACACGAGTAATTAAAAATATTGCTCAGTTATGTGTAGGTCAACAACTTGCAGGTAACAGAAACCACAAAGAAATTATAAGTCAACTGGATTAACTCAGTGACGGAACATTTTTACTGCTTTGAAAAACAGCCTCTAGCTGCAACTGAAAAGAAAAAAGCCCAAAGTACAAGGATCTTCTTTCTTCTCCTGTCACATTCAAGAATTCAGCACCAAGCTATGCTTTCCTTCCTTTGTCCTGAACCATTCTGGCTGTTATATAAAGTGACAGATTGCGCACAGATGAATTATCACTGTGGGTACACCAGGATGTCAGATATGGATAAGTTTTAGCATTTAATGAAACAAAAAAAACCAACAAGATTTCATGCGTGATCGCATCACGGTTCCTAGTCTCCCCCCAGTAGCTGCAATACCCCAAGGGGAGGAGGCAGAGCATTTCAAGGTATTTCGCTTGCTGTGCTCCTCAACAGTTTTGCTTTAAAAAAAATAAAAATAAAAATACAGCAGCCTCAGTTTGGATTCAACCTAAGTGAATTAATCTGGCCTTCAGCCAGCAACGTTTACCGTTTGTGTCAGTCCAAATGAAGTTCAGCACTCAAAGCACTGATCCCCGCACACGTCACACATCAGCGAGTTAGCTGCCCCATGCCAGGGAGTAAACACTGTGCAGCTTCAGTTTGTCTTCCATGTACCAGGGAGTGCTTTGAGACAGCCCTGATAATCCAGGCTTCACCATAGGAAAATGCAAAACTAACTAAGAGCCAGCTAATCTTTACACTGCAGCAGTACGGTAAAATATATATATATATAAGTTTTGATATGAAGCAGCAAAGTAAGGAGGAATTTCAAATTCTGATGTGAACACTGGTGCTTTTCCAAGCAGAACGTACACCTAACAAAGCACTCCAGCTCTTCTCAAAGTTTTAAAATTACAAACCTACAATCCTTAATATATTTAAATAGTTTTAATGATTGCTAAAAACAGTGATGTAAGACTGCTAGAAGCCACCACTTGGGATCTCCAAAGTCTGTTGTGTGATTACAGCAGTTTCCAGAGAACACTACTTCAGAAGCTAGAAAAACAGAATGCAATGAACTTGCAGTGCTTGCTGTTGTAAGAGGTGTTCCAGATACCATTTGCATTGCAATTTATGCATTTTTTATGCTTGCTTCCCACTACACACCTCGATCAATTCTCATGGTGCTCTTCGGCACGGTGTGTTCCGCAAGGCTGCTCAGCAGAGACAGCAGCACACAAACAAACCTGACTTCAGAAAACATTCATTAGTACCCAGCAGTGAAGAGATGCGTGCAGAAATATCAAGGGAAATGAAGCTGATGAGAAGAACTGAAAAAGCACAAGAGGCTGTACATTGGCACTGAAGTGAAAGACAAGCATGTGGATGCCAAGTCTGGGCGGTACCTCGTTCCAAATGCCAGCAGCAATAGCCATGGCTGCACCTTTGCTCTCCTCATGTTTTGAGCTGATGTTATAAACCACAGTTAGAGAAAAAGACTTATTTCAGTTCACCACTAAGCAGCCCTTCCCCCCCCCCCCCCCCCAGACAACTGTCTTTGGCTATTAACATCCCAGTTGTGGATCTTAGCAATACTCTTTGAACTCCCTGATAGCCACCAGGTGATAAGTAAGGTAAGGCTCTGAGTTAAAGATGAGCATTACAATAGCACAGAATTAATCTGCTCTGCTAGGGAGTGCTTTTTCCCAAACCCCATCTAGCCCAGGAGATCAGCTGTCCCTGGCACCCGTGAAA
Source organism: Alectoris magna (assembly GCA_030625065.1). Taxonomy (NCBI): domain Eukaryota; kingdom Metazoa; phylum Chordata; class Aves; order Galliformes; family Phasianidae; genus Alectoris; species Alectoris magna. Next base: position 29,446,934 of record CM060560.1, on the reverse strand, counting down.
CTCAAGCCAGCAGCATCTCTGATTAACGAGGACCTTGATTAACAGACTGACACAGCACTTTTTTGCTGCAGGGGATTGTCAATTTATTTGGCATTTTACATCAGCTGAATACAAAACCAATAATGAAGGATTTATGCATACCAGCTAGACTGGAGTAGGCACTCCCCCAGCAAAACATGCATATTTGCTTTTGGATCTACGAGCAAGCAAAGGTTGCATCTCAGTACCCAAAACATTCACAACCTCTAACCCAGGTGCATTACTAGATGTGAGCTAGCAGTAATCAACAACAAATACTCCTGGATACCAGGAGATTCATGAAACTAAATCAGATCTGCCATTAGTTGAGCCCTTGGTAGAACTCACATGGCCACAGTTCCATTACAAAGGTTTTCCCTTTCCTTCAGACCCTGCTCAAGCAGCAGTTCAGGCCCAAACTGCTGAGGCTCTGGGAGGTTGGCAACACATTTTCAAGAAGCCAACCTTACAAAGGCCAAGCAGTGCAGCATCACCTCTGAGCCACCACACAGGCACAAGTTCCTACAGCAGTAATCCCCCTCCAGCATGGCAAACTCGGCAGCTGCAGAGTGACCTCTGATATTCCCAAGAACCTGCTGAGCCCAGAGTGGGGGGATCTCTGCCACGTCGCCTTCACAGGCAGGAAGCTGTTAGTAGCCTCTCCTCACAACTCTGCCATCCTGATCCTCCCTCATTTAGGGCAGAGGCTCTGAGAGGCAAGATGCAGCTAAAACAAGCTCACCAATGTCTAAACCAGAGTTAAGCGCTGCTTTTCACCTCCAGGAACCCAGACAGCAGCAGCGCGGGTGTTGCAGTCAGGCCTCGCTACAGCACAACCAAAGCACCACGCGTGCAGTAGGAAGAAGGGTGTATGACTCACTGCTGAAACTCTGAAAACCACTCTAATCGCGTAAGTAAGAGCTATGATTTTTGTGTGGAGCCAGGAGTTGGACTCGAAGATCCTTATGGGTCCCTTCCCATTTGGGATAATCTGTGATTCTATGGGAGCCATTCTGGGGAGCTGAATGCATGAAGATTTGAGAGGGTGTTACTGTACCTCACAGAGGATGAGAGATTATCTTTATATGCACTACTGTGAATGAGACTGCAGAATGAAAGGTTGTATTTATAATGAAATTAAATATTAAGTAATAGTATTGTAGAAAAAAACAGCTAGCTACAGACTGGAAAAACATGTCAATGGACTAAAGAAAGACATAACGATGAGATGGGAAAATAGAAATAAAAATGCAAATGGAAGCAGGGAAGGAACAGGGAGAAGATGTGGACAGAGAAAATAGCAAGGAGAACAAGGCATTAAGGGCAGAAGGGTCAGGAACTGCATGTGGGAGTGAAGAGGATAAAGGAATTATGGGCTAAAAATACCCAAAAGAAAGGTAACGGGATGTTATCTTTTAGTACATTTAATACAACAGCGGAAAAAATAGAAAAATAGAACAATTCTGAAAACTCCAGATTTTTCTGGGAAAGGCAAAATATAGGAAAGGAAGGATTAAGAAACTAAATCTACGATAAGTAGTCGCCAAAGCCCTGCAATTTCCCTTGGCAGAGCAGGGCTTCAATTCCTTACCCAGCACTATGACATCACTGTGTTACAGTGAGAGCTAAATAAAAATGTAAGTACACTGCTCTGTCTCCCTTCTCCAAGTGAGCAGAAACATTGAGCCCACCTTGACTCCTTAGTTCATGCTCCAATCCTAAAGAAACACTTCAGCCATTATACTTTTGATACCTCAGGTCAGCCAGGACCTCCAAATTGCTGTTTATCCCACCAAAAAGGGCTAATGCCTGCACAGTTCATCTCCTAATGCCTCACAGAGCTCTGCCCATGCTATCCAGCACTGCACAGCCACAAACACAAACCCCTCCTGCAGCCTATTTTGGCAACCGGGAGGTGCAGGTCAGCCCCACACCAGCAGTCCTGGGCTTAACACTGCAGCTGCTGTCCTTCAGTGGAGGTGGGTTACACCGGGCAGCAATTAGAAGCAAAAAGCCAGCCTACACTTGTCTTTTCATAATCACAACCCATTTAGGCACAGCAAGCACGAGGATTTTCAAGAGAACAGCACTGTGTGAGCTCTACATAATACAGCATCATCTTAATTCCACGGGGAGGGAGGGAGAGAGCAGGCGTTTCCATGGGGAGGCAGACAAAAAGCTTACAAACACATTTGCATTCTGGTTTAAGTTAATAACGGCTATCACTTCATAACACTCAATAAAAATAAACCTGACGTAAGGATTGTATGCTCTAAATGCATTCCAAAAGCCTCCGTGTTTTTGGCTTACGAATATCAATTTATCAAGTTATGAGAACTGAGAGTTCTTGTTTCCAAGTTTATTATTTTCTCCTTCGCTGAACAGTTCGATATCCCATTAAACATTTGCAGTGATCCCTGTAGGTACATACATACAGATCTAAGGCCAAGGAAGCAATCTGCTCAGGCATTCATGTCAACAAGCTTTCCATTGACGGAAGCTGAACTCCATGTTTTAGTAAAGAGACGCGAATATAGCTAACAAGACAAGTTAAATAACATTCTTTTCCTCTCTCTCCATCAATGTATTCCACTATTGTATTTCTCAATGGGGCTCAAATTTGTTGCATGTGAAAGCTTCTCCTGCCTTCTCTTTTGCATTGGATCCAAAGGCAAAACTAGTCTAACAAAAGTACTTCGTGCTATGTAGCACGTGGATGGGACAGAAGTGAAGGCAGAAATGAGAGACTGACAGAGGGAAAGAGCAAATATATCGACATTACTCATTCCAGGCAGGTTTGGTTTCCTCTTCCTCACACTTACACCATCTATACTGTCAGGGTAAAGTCTTCCAGAGCACATCAGACATTTCTGAAAGGAGGGGGTGGGAGAAGGAGGTTAGGAAAAGGAAAGAAAAGCAGATAAGGAAGGAAACATTCAGGGCATCTCCCTGACTAATCTTCTCTTCTAACGATGCTCATCATGGCAGGGGATTGCCCTTTCCCAGTCTGCAGCTAAATGCATGCAACATCTGATTAAAGATTCATTGCACACTGCCAAGCAGCAGGTATACTCAGTAAATATTGATATCAACAGACTAATATTTACCTGTGTCAATAGATTATCAGAACAGTTAAGAGCCACATTCCAAAGAAGATAAGTAGAAAAACAGGCAGAAAGAACAGCAAGAGAGAAAAAACAAAATTATCATCAAAGCCGTCATGTTAACAGAAACGAAACAGCAAGTATGAATAAAATTAAGCCTGGTGAATATTTCAAGGTTATTTGACAAGTGATTGAATCATCTCTGCCTTCCCAAACAAAGACATATTGACAGTATGACAGTATCCAATTAGTTTTTACTAAAAATCCATACATTTGTTAACTGTTAGACTGTCTGGTCCACACAAAGGACCCCTTCAGGAACATGGTTCGGTGGGTGTGGTGGTGATGGGCTGACAGACTGGATGATCTTAGAGGTCTTTTCCAACCTTAATAGTTCTGTGATTTGTCAAGATCATGGAATCAGAACGGCCTGGGTTGAAAAGAACCGCAAAGATCATTTGGTTTCAACCCCCTGCTATGTGCAGGGTCGCCAACCACCAGACCAGGCTGCCCAGAGCCACATCCAGCCTGGCCTTGAATGCCTCCAGGGATGGGGCATCCACAGCCTCCTTGGGCAACCTGTTCCAGTGCGTCACCACCCTCTGTGTGAAAAACTTCCCCCCTAATATCTAACCTAAACCTCCCCTGTCTTAATTTAAAACCATTCCCCCTTGTCCTGTCAAGGACAAGATAAGCCCATAGTTAAAAGAAAAAATTTTGCCTGCAATAAGGTTGGACTTTTAAGAAAACCTCCCCTCCTATAAAGCACTTCCCTTCCCCCCCCCCCCCCCCCCCCCTCCCCATTATCCAGTATAATGGGAACTCTGAATGGGAAGCTCTTAAACTAATACCAAAAAAATCAGTTCAATGGATAAACTTAAACGTCTAATAGGCAAAGCCATCAGGCACAAAATCTAGAGGCACTCTGCAAGGTAACTAAGGATAATGCTCTTTTTGGGAAGGAGCTGAGTCACACCTTTGCTGTTCCTCTGCTTTGTACTCCTGGCTGTCAGCCCATCCACTTCTTCTCTATGTCCTTTCCCCCCCCCAATTTAGTGGGCTGGCACTTACTGAATTTCCCAGGTGTTCCCTCCCACCCCAGGAGACACATTCAGCAGTCACCTTGCAAGCACAAAAGGAAGTAAAAGGCAAAGAGCAGAGGGGAAGGCAACGGATACCAAGCATGCATAAATCACTTGAGCTGCGGATGTCTCCACAGAGCACGGAGAAAAATTTTGTTTTGGATGTTTATATTTGTTGTTTTTAAACACGAACACTGCGTGAAGGGTTGAGGCATAGAGCCTGCAAGAACAAATCAAATTTGGCACCTTTAAAAAAGCCAAAGGTAACAAGAGGGGTAAAAAAGACAAAAATAATTCCTTGTTGTCCTAAGCCCAAAGCCATTTGAGGCTCAGATTTCTTACACTCAACTCAATAGCAGTCTCAGCTGCTCCAAGAAGTGCTACAAAGAGCTGGACTCTGTTTTTTAAAGACCCAGACCTCTGTTAAATCAAGTAGCAAAAGCTATTTGAAGGAACTACCTTGCAGTCCTTATTCTTTCATCATTAGTCTCAATTATTTCCTTGTCAACCCAAATTAAGAGGAAATTAAATAGCCCTTCAGTCAAAAACTGCTGCTCACGTGTTTAAAAGAAAGCTTCTACTAGAATTAAATGCTATTCCATAAAACCCATTCTCACTCTGTTTTTGATGGCGAGTGGCTGCTGCTTTCTCCTTCGAGGCCTACATTATATAACAGCTTGGCTGCCTATGGAACATCACACATCGCCATCCAAAAAAAGCAAAGAAAAAAAAATATATCTGTTTTTGCTGCAGATGAACAATCCACTAAATGTACAAAGCCAGCTTTTGGGGGAGGAAGGGGGGTGTTATCCTTTACTTCTGCACCAGCTGGGTTTTGTAGCACGATAAAATTGCCCCTGATCTCATAACAGCACATAAAATAGCCACACAGCTTTTAAATATTAAAACAAGAGCCTATCGCCTTTGACCATGTGCACAATGTTTGAGGAGAACCGAAGAGGTAAAGCGCATATTTTCGTGCTCCCTGCACAGCACACGGCACAAAAACAGGAATCAGCAGTGCACAGGGCTTATGTAACCAGCAAGCCCTTGGTCTCACTGCAGCACGGCTGAGCTCTGCCCGCACCGAACCACCCCCAAAGGCCTCCTGACATCCTGTAATTCCCTTCTACAAGCACACTATGTCAGCAAAGCCTTCTTGCTTACAGCTGGGAACCTGAAACAAGAGAGATAAAGCCGTATCAGCACAGATAAGATCACTCACCTATTTTTCCCCCAAGCTTCATATCATTTGGGAGCCTTATTCAGCTGTAGCAATAATTAAGACTGCTTCAAGAGTATCATACCTAAGAGAATTCTGTTCAAATACGCTACGCTGCTGGTACTGCAGCCTGAGCTATAAATAAGCCAGCCCTGCCTTGTCGGAGCAGTGCCTCCCCCCCTCTCTGCTGCTTCCCTCCCCCCTGTTGGGGTCTGGGGGCTTGGGGAGGCACTGCTCCTCCCGGAGGTCCAACGCTGAGGAGCTTCAAAGGGAAAAGCCAGGCATAAATGAAATTTAAACAGAAAATCCTGAAGCAGGACGCTGAAGAATCAATCTCTAATAAAGTCAAACAATCGCCATCATCGCACAGAAGTGCGAAACGGACAGATTTGCTGCTGAAAATAACAGCATTAAAGCAGCCCGCTGGGCTGTAGCTGCACTCTTAAGTTCACACCACATAAAACCTCGAATTACGGAGTTTCTCATGATTCCTGAAGGCACCACTTCCACAGGAGCACCACTTCCGTTAAGCAGGATTACCCTGCTTGCACTCCCCTGTCAAAGCTGCAGATCGGGGCTGCAACGCCCGAGGCAAAGGAGCGCCGGGCTCCCGGCGCAGCTCCCCGGGCCGCGGTGCTACCCCGCCACCTGGCGGCCGCAGCCGGAGGGAAACTGCCGCCGATCCCCGCTGTGCGCCGCGCCGCCAGGGGGCGCTCCGGGACCGGCCGCGGCCTCCCTACGCTTCCCGGGCCCGGCTGCGTCCGGGAAACTCCTCAGGGAGGCCCGAGGTGCTCACGGCCAGGACTCCTCGAAGCACCTCGTGCACCACGACCTTTTCCGTTTCTAAGCTGCACGCCTCCTTTTTGCTTTCCACTGCTAGGGGGTCATTAGCTTACCCACAACAAAGCGTGAAGCTTTACTGCAGCACAACCCTTCGTGCCACATTCACGAGATATGACAAAAAACCCAAACAGTGTTAACTTGAGGCTGCCAAAGGGTCAAAGTGCTGTCCCGCAGCAGATCTTGGTTTGCTTGTGAGTGATGACCTCTGAGCAAACGCTGCCGCAGGAGGCTGTGTGCCCAGGGCCGGGGATACCAGGGGGAATAGAGCTCCACATGGAACCTACCTGGTGGAAACACACAGGTCCGGGTGAGGACACACGAGTCTGAGACACCAAAAAAAGCCAAAAACTCACTTTCCCTAAAACCTAAGGGTGTTTACTGCTAGAATACCTGTATTACTTCAAATCAGATTTCATGTTGGCTTTTTCCCAAGCTTCCCCCCCCAACACACCTTCATTTTCACTATACTAGTGAGTACTATCTTGTGTTTTTCCTTCACAAACACGGAAACACTTGAAGGTATTGAGTTTTGCTTTGGATTCCTCCCCCCTTGGGCTTTTTTTTTTTGTTTGTTTGTTTTAAGAGAGCATCAGCCAACATGGCAAAGAGTTGGTTCTTCGGCTGCCAAAAGCATCACTAGTGCAAAAGTGATGTCAGCACTGTTTTGTTAGGGAGCTGGCCTTCCCTCTGAAGAGGCAGAATGCACACTCTGCCAGGTCAAGCATTAATGGAAACTATTGTTAGTTTACTTAGCCCAGCAGCGTGAAAGCTTGTAAAACAAGGCAGCATCAGAAAAGGTCTGGGATCACCTCAAGCTTCACCACTCCGGCTCACTTCCCACCATCAGGAATCCAATTCACAAAACGCGTGAGGATGTTGCGGAGGTAAACATACAAAAGTGATGAAACCTTGACTCTCTGGGGCTCCTGGACCCCCCCCCCCCCCCAGCTGACTTACCTATACGTGCAATGGAACATGGCGTCCTGCAGAAAGTCTGACCCCATAAGATTGAGAACCCAACAAAAAAAAAACCCAGGAGCTTTCTGAAATCTACACTCCAAATTCAGTAATGAATCAACTGTCGTAACAGGAGCTGACATGAGAGTTTGATTCTTTTGTTACTGTGCTAAGCCAGAGCTTTGTCTACTGTTGTTTCAATACTGCACAGACTCCACGAGTTTTCCCAGCAAGAACATTTACAATTTTAATTATTACAGCAGTATTTTACTTGTCTAAACGAACCGTCTTAGCTTTCCTAATTACTCAAGTAGTCAAGCTCTCTACTACTGTCCACTTCACACAAAGTTACAAGAACACTCTGAAAACAGACCTTGACTGGAACACACAAGAACGTATGGGCTACAGTAAGAGGAACAACGAAGAGCAAGTATTCTTAATTGACCGAGTGTCTTTTGCTATAGGCTCAACGAGTCAGACAACTGCAGTCTACAGCTTTAAGGTATGAGAGCCAGTAATGATGTGGCAGGCCAAATTAAAGAAAAGAGCTATCAAGAAAATTAGCTAAAATTGAAGCCTTGGAAACCACTCGGTGAAGTACAGCTCAATGCACAATCATGTGCTGTTACAAACCACAGAGAAAGAAAAAGCTGAGGTGGAAGGTTTCTCTGGAGTTCGTCTAGACCTACACCTGCTCAAATGAGGGCCAACTTCAAAACCATATTGGTTGCTCATGGCCTTCTGAAGCAATTCAACAGCCAACACAAAATTCACAAGTGCTAGTGCCCCGGCAGACCACCACAGCTGGAAGGCGCCATCTAAAAGACACATCTTCAGGGGTGCTCAAGGGCAGCAAACAGAAAACAGGTCCAAGCTTTGTGTGGACCCTGCAGTTTAGGTGAGCAAAGGCCACCCACCAACTGAACAGAACAAGCGATTTCCTGAAACCACTGAAAGAAAGAACATCAGACACACTTGCAATCGGTCATCAAAATGTTACAGCTCCAAGACATGAGGACTCAGGAGAAACCGTATGGCTCATGAAAAGCAGCTCCACAGGTACAGCAGGCAACTCCTCAGAACACTCCTTACATTAAGTTATACTTTAAAAGTTACTTCACCTATTTGACTTTTGCACTCCTGGGTGGAAGCCAAGCCACAAACTCAGCTCTCCAACTGCAGCAGCCTTCAGTCTGTGACACACTTTCTTACACCAGTTTAAACTAAGAGACCGTAACAGTGTGAAAAATGAAAGTATACACCCAGCTCTCTCCTGGCTGCTTCACATTCCTTCCCTAGGTCTACTGGTGAGCCATCAGTTGAAGAGAAGACGCTCAGCCCATGCAAGCTTTTCAGATGGGCACAAGTGGGATTTGAGCTGCGGACAAAACTGAAGTGAAAGATGACAACAAGTACCAAATACACCCATCATACAGAACGTACATTACAGTACTGCCCCAAGTGATGCTCCGCTCACGTGCCTTGCAAATGGAAATCCAACTCAATTCTAGCTCCAAGTAACCCCGAGACCTCAAAAACCCAACACAACGTAACTGTGGCATCAGATCATACTAATAAGGTCCAATCGCCTGTTTAAAAGCAACAGGTACAGTTTCTGGAGCGCAGACAGCATTAAAAGACTCTGTCCAAAACAGCAAGAGAGATCTTATTAAAAAAAAAAAGCAACCTGAAGAAACAGATCCAAAAGGTTAATGCTTTGAAGACTGCAGACTTAACACTACGTACAATTCATTTAAACATATAAAAACCCACTGACTGATTAACAGGGAACTATAGGTAATATTACCTTTTTTTTTTTTTAGCAGGCACAAATGAAGATCTCTTTGGTCTTAACATTCCAAACCTGTACGAGTCTTACATGCTTTACAAAAGCAGTCATTTAGCATTACAGAACTTTCTCAAAGTTCAACAACTGCACAGTTTGGGACTACTTTGTTCATCATCTGTTATGAGATGAACCGCTGCTTCAGTCCAAGCGTTTGGATTAAGGCTGCCCAAATTAAACCACTGTTAAGTTTGTTGCAGTGTGAAGATGCAGTTACTATCTGAACACCACCTGCATGGACAGACAACAGCCACTTGCTTAACTGGATCTATTTTCCTACCACTTCTATGAGTTAGAGAAGATTGAAGTTTCCACGCTTTTGGTAACTCTACGGTCAGAAAAGTTCTGACGGAGCTTCGTTTAATGCCAGAAATCAAACCCCAGCCTGAACATTTTACAGAAAGGTTAAAGCTGTGCTAGAAACGTTTGCAATACATGTTTGCAGAGGTTAAGAATAGCTCAAAGATAAGCACTTGCCTAAACTTGGCAGTAATGAACTGGGACTGTACACAGGCACAAAACATTCTTCTGATGCTCAGACTCATTTGTTCTCCAACGCTGACTGTCCCGGCTCCAAAGCCATGCAAAAGTTTAATGAGATGACAGCCCTCTGTTGTCACAAAGTTTTGAGAGATTCAGGTCACAGATGAAAAAAAAAACCCCACATTATTTTACACAACAGGAAGGGACTTAAGTAACAGGTGGTGGGAGCTGGGATTTTTTTCCCCCCAGTCAAGACAAAAATCTAATTTTACTTTTTAAAAAGCATTAAAAGAGAAAGTTGGTAGCAGAAAAGTTGTATAAATTTGATTCTCGAATCAAGGGAAGGATTTAAAGAAAAGCTCAAATTTACCCACTCTTTTCAGGGCAGCCATCCCTCACAATTTCTCTCCTGAAGACCCGAGGAGCTAGAATCATCACAAAGGAAGTCTTAAAGCTTCCATGTAAGCCATAAACCATATTGTACGTGAAGGGGATGGGTTGGTACGGAGAGTCGTAGCAATGCATATAAGACTGGCCACAGTGATTATGTCAGCCTGCCTTTCACCAATATGTCTGGCATACTGAACCTACCTCCACTACTACCACAGAATTTCCCACTGCATAATCATAGAATCATAGAATCACAAGGTTGGAAAGGACCTACAAGATCATCTAGTCCAACCGTCTTCCCATTACCATTGCTACCACAAGCCACTAAACCATATCTTGTAGCTCCTCATCCAGACACCTCTTGAACACTGCCAGGGACAGCGACTCCACCACGAAAAACATTCATAGACACCCTGAATACAGACACTAACAGTGATTTAAGTAATTGTACCTGCTCTACGTTTCATTTATCACCAGGTAGACTAACGTGGAAGAGTCCATTCAGTGAAAATGTTACCGTATTAAAAAAAAAAACACTCCAGTTCAGCTTTCTAATCAACTAAACTGGCCTTTTGCTAGAATTGGTGGCCAGTTTCTGAAAGCACACAGTGCACAATTCACTGGGCAGTCAGCACCTAGCCTAGCCAGATGCATTACAATTATTTCACTTTTTCTTTTTGTGGAATGTTATTAGGCAGTACCCAGGTTGCCAGCAGTTATAAAAGCAAAATCAGGAACGCTGATATCTTCTGAAAATAAAAATCATCCCTGAAAACACAAGAGACTTCTACATTCAATAAAATAATGCTGTTTCACACCAATATGCAAGTCCATTACATCATCATTACGTTGCACAACCATCAAGAAAACGGATCTTCCAGACGAGCACTTGGAATATGCAGGCCATATACAGGATATATATACGGTAGTATGCAAGAGATCAGTATTTTGGAGGCTTCACCTCAAAAGCTATTTCATACTCTGCACCCAAAAGAAATGGAAGACTTCATACTTCTCTAGAACAGCTTCACCTCCGACTTCCCTTTCACTGCAGAGTTACGTTAGTGATGGATACCACCACTACAGTTACTGAAAATAAGATGCTGAATTCATTGTTAAACTAGATGGAAAACTTGTTTTCTTCCTTGTTAGCTACCCGATTACTTGATTCTCAACTATAACCAGCATTATGATCCTCGCAGATTAACTAATTATTTTGGTGTTTTTGTTAGCGTTAAGAAAATAAAAGATAGCAAAGTTGAGAAAGCACAGCTGTAAAAGCATTCAAAACACACCAAAACAGAGGAAGGCACCATCAACAGAAAATACTTGAAGTTTTGCTTAATAGCATAAAGAAAATCTCAAAGATTTTTCTTCTTTTCTTACCCTAAAGAACCTACAGAAGAGAGAATCTCATTCGGATTCTCTCCTCCACATTTCACGGAACACAAGTTTCATGTTTTCTTCTACATAGCTGCTACAATTTGTATGTGAGTTTAACAGTGTCACCCGTTTCCAACTGAAACTGATTCATTTATTAACACGAGAGGGAAGGATTTGGGTGTCAGGTCATTAAGATTTCAGAAATATAGGTTAGCCTATCTATAATTAGCATTCCTGATGATTTAAACATGGTCTGATGATTACAAAATTCATCATCTTTAAATAAGCACTTCTGACTCAGCATCAGTAGAATAGAGACATTTTCACCAGCTAATTTAGTTTAAGATTCTTTGGCAAGCAAGAATAGGAAAGAACTGATATCTTTTAAATAAGATCAGTGAAGGCAGGAATAGACACGCAGGTATCTTAACAAGTACAAGGAAAAATATTATCATGGAACAGAATCCAGAACCATGGCAGACAATTGTTCCCATACTCCCATGTTTTGTATTTTAAAGTAATTAGTAAGCAGACACTACACTGACAAGAAGAAAAGGCCCTTTATCTAAATATTCAGGTAAGGGATTTACATTTTTATGACGATTAAGTGTTAAGATGCCTTAGAAGGCAAGTTGTATCGTGTAGAAGATACCAATATACAATGGAAAATATTTATTTCAGTACTTAGTGGTCAAAGAGGATGAAGCTAATGACTTCTGAATCAAAGATTTAATCCTCTAATGTTCAATTGCTAAGGACAAGCAGGACTCATCTCAGCAATTCATGTGCTAAGCAAGCCAGGAAACAACACCAAATCAAGAAGTGTTGTGTACCCATAGAGGAAAAACGCGTAGAAAGATCAAAGGGATGCACATCCCCTAAGATCCTCAGCGTACCAACAAAAGATGGGCTATCAGAATTCTTTCAGTAGCTCACTGTCTAGAATCGAAGCCTTCCCACAGCATTCAAAGATCCGCCCCATATTCCAAAGACACAGAACGTCACCAGTCATCCGAACCACATCATCATCTTACTCACAATCCACTGTGCCACACAAGGTCAAATGCCAGTCTTTCTAAGCGCTCACAAAATGATTTTTCCAAGATTCATGTAAACCCTTCGTATTAGCTTATTGATAATGCACATCTGCCCCAATAACTACACTTGAAGACAAGCTATCTTGTGTATTCCAGCTCTTAAGTCTGTTTTGTCTACAGACTCCTTGGAAACTCGGTTTGTGTAACACATTCTTTTCAAAAGACTCCCCTGCTGAAATAAACATGTGGGTTTTTCTTTTATTAAAGATAAGGCTGTTGGCTTTCGGTTTCCAAAATTCAACTTAATTTTTTAATCTTAAATTCAGAAGATGACCCTTCCATTTTCACATGGCACACAAACATCTTTCCGCCCTACGCATTTTATCTGAAGTCACTTCTTTCCAGATTCAGGATACCCCTCAGCTTCTGTATGTCCCATTGACTTATTTATTCCACACTACGCGTTCAGATATCAGAGACCTCTAACTCTCTTCTCTAGTGCTACATCAGTATGCAGTTACTGGGCTGCATACCAATCCCCAAATAGCACGAGTCATTCAGGGCTTTAAGTTTTTTTTTTTTCCCCTCTCACATGAAGCAAACAGTGCTCCCCATTCTTCCCCTAGCAGCTCTGAAATAGTTGAAGCTTTAAAACAACATGTTAGCATTCACCTTAAGCTTCTCCAGAGAACTGACCATGTTTTAAAGATAAAAAAAGAGTACTTGTTAAAGGTGACAAGAGTATGCTTACATACAATAGCAACCTATTTACACAGTACCTGCAACATCTGGAAACAGCCTTGCAGCAAAACGAGCAGGTTGCCCAAGGAGGCTGTGGATGCCCCCATCCCTGGAGGCATTCAAGGCCAGGCTGGATGTGGCTCTGGGCAGCCTGATCTGCTGGTTGGCAACCCTGCACATAGGAGGGGGGTTGAAACTGGATGATCACTGGGGTCCTTTTCAACCCAGGACATTCTATGATCCTATGAAAACATCCAGGGCTCCACGTAACACAACACCACACAGCACAACAGCATCATTTGTTCAAATACTTACTGCATGTAGCTTCCCACTTATTTTTTTTTCAGTCCTCCAGCCAAAGAGGTGGTTGAGAGAATGCACCAAGGTAAAATACATTTGAAATGTTGTCAACTTACATAAAATTAAGCAATATTACTTATAAATAGTTTAAGCATTTTGGTTTTACGGATAATGGCTTTGTTACAGGTTGAATATCATTTGCAATCTCCACTTAATCAGAGCAGAAAACTATCCCAGAAACTGATGACACTTAATTGCAGTGCTTCTCCCATCAGCATATCTGTATGTTTGTTTAGAACAAGCATGCAGAGAGAAGGCCCTGAGGTCAAACTTGGGACCTTGAACTTTACCTAAGTAGTCTAAAAAAATCGAGTTTAATAATAACACAAGTGACAATATGGTACCAAAAATATCTCATGAGCAGGTTGAAAATCCACTTCTTAGGAGAGGTGCAGCAGAGGAATGATGCTGTTGAACACAGTACGTCCATTTAGAGTGATACTTTAAATCAAGTTGTTGAACATAAATTATTTGGAAGACAAAGTCAGTTGTAAACAGCGTCACCTCATGCTGCTGACTTCTCAAAAGCCACAGCAGCTGCTTCTCTTTACATTTAAGCCATTTTCTGTTGTTCCATTTCTGTAATACTTACAATACTACTACCAAGCCCCTAATCCTTCCCATGCTTTTGATCAGCATAGCCTATTGGAAAGACACAGTCGGAACCTTCTGAAGTAAATGGTCTCAAACATTCGCTTTGAGATGTAATAGGAGAGACTGTTCAAGGAGCCTCAGCATCTCTTTGCAGCCCTTTGCTACGAGCTGCTGAACCTAGCAGCCTGACAGAGGCAAGGCCACCACAACTCCACGCCCCACAGTCTGACCCAAGAGCAAGGCTAAGGTGGCCCCTGGAGCTTCTTGTCCCCAGTTACCACACGCACAAATTCCACACTTTGTTCCCCTGAAAGCCTGCTGGTACAGCTTTCTCACTTTATCCCTTTAAATTCTCCAGCTGTTCCTTACCCACAAAATCACCCTGGATCCCTCCCTTTCCCCCCCCCCTTCACTTTGGTCCTTCCCCTGTGCATCCCATACTGACTTGACTGTAGTCCCAAAACATAACATAGAATCATAGAATGGCCTGGGTTGAAAAGGACCACAATGATCATCTGGTTTCAACCCCCCTGTTATGTGCAGGGTCACCAACCACCAGACCAGGCTGCCCAGAGCCACATCCAGCCTGGCCTTGAATGCCTCCATGGATGGGGCATCCACAGCCTCCTTGGGCAACCTGTTCCAGTGCGTCACCACCCTCCGTGTGAAAAAATTCCTCCTAATATCTAACCTAAACCTCCCCTGTCTCAGTTTAAAACCATTTCCCCTTGTCCTATCACTACCTAACCCTCGTAAACAGCCGTTCCCCTTCCTTGCATCTCACAGCAAGTCCCATGTGGCCTCACCTGCCCTTCCCAGGCTGCAGGTTGGCCTGGAGACCCTTTTGGACTCATCAAAAAATCAGGTGGCTGCTGCCTAGGTGCCTGGGATCACAAGCCCCAGGGACAGCCTTGATGGGAACCAGGTCAGAAGGATCCTTCCTTAAATGAGGTTATGGGAGGGTGGAATCATCCCTACCACCACTGTACCTCTGGGTTTGTGCACACACATAACCGGAGATGAGCCTATTCATCACACAGCCCATCACTCTTAAGTGTTCCCAGACTGAACATCCAAAGCTATTCCAGGAGCATTTATCAAACCCCTGAAAGCAGTACTTCAAAGTTCAGAGCTAGTGTGTTTGGAAAATCACCATGCTCACCACTTGCCTTACGTTGGGGGTGGGTGATGAAAAAAAAAAACACAAGCACATCACCCATTGGATTTACTTACTCAAGTTGTTGCTCTTAAGTGTCAGGTGCTTGCTCATGTGTAATCCCAGTAAACGTTTTCCAACAGTTATCAGGACACTTAAGCAATACAAAAGCACCACATACCTTGTTAAACATATCACATTATATTTGCTTTATAAACACTCATGACTGTTAATGTTATTGCTAAGCAACTGGACTATGTACCACGCACTAATCGTGCAGCGCTGTATCAGCAAACAAATGGTTTAGAACAGTTTTAACTCACAATTCACAACAGAATTACATGTAACCAACACTAGGCAGATGTTTGTTTGTTCTTACACTTTTGATAAGTTATCTAAATCATCTCACAAAAACTCGTTCATGGCTAGCATGTAAAAGGTTGGGACTGTAAAGATTAAAAAAAAAAAAAAGATGGGAGGTTTGAGTTGCATGGGAGATGATAGTTGAAGTTTTAATTATACAGCAGCTCTGCAAGGTAGAAGAAACAAAATCAAAGGCATTAGCTGGAATTTGCAAAGCACCTCTTTACACCTCAAAGGTGAGGGATCTCTTGCTTGTCTTACTAGCTGTTGGAGAAGCTACAAAGGTGCAAATCTGATCACACACAAAGGAAAGAAAAAAAATTAATCAGAAAATGGAAAAGGAACAGACAAAGATGAACCACAGCAACACTAATGTTAACCGTTAACCGTTCCATTAACTCCCATATCTTACTTTCTCCAGAAACCCTAATACTGTCCTTCTCTACTAATGCACGGAGTGATGGCTTTTCCAGATCTTCTCCATTTCCACGTTTCTGTTCTGAAAAGCACAGATTCGTTTTCACTTTTTATGTCTATTACAACTTCAATGTTGACTGACTTATAAACACTGGCAAGACAGCTACTGTTACTGAATTGTCCTCTAACACTCCTTCCCCAAGTTTCACTTACTTCAAGAAATTCTAGTAAAATTCACTGAGAGCAATGAAGAACCTCGTTTCTAACAGGGCTAACATAGGGAGCAGAGTCAACGCCCAAATTTTGGTGAGGGGCACTGAGGATCCAACGTATCAGCCAAGCTGTGCTTTTATCACCGCGATGGTAAATTGAAACCCCCGTCAGTCACATCAACAGAAAGGTCAAATATACACCAGGAGTCAGCACAGCACGTTGAATGCCTTGTACTTCCGTGCAGAAGAACCCTCACGGATGAATGGTGCAAGCAGCCTTTCGCTGGCTGAACAGCAGAAGGAGGAGCTCACGTGTTTCCGTTACCGTCAGGTCAAAACAGTGGGTAATTTTAGAACTACTCCATGAGAGAGGCATTTAAAATAGGCAGATGAATGATACTGATCTAGAGCAGTGGGTGAGACTGCAAAAATTCTGATTACCAAGTGTCTGGAATTGAATGCTCTACTAGCTAGAGATTAACCCAAATATTAGTTAGGCAAGTTTTCTAAGCATGGAGCTTCAGAAAGTCGACACCACCCACACAACCATATGCTTAGCTTATATCGGATATTTCCAATATAAACTGCCCTTCCTTTGGACTGATCCTTCTCTCATCATTACTAATTTTTCACCTGTAACTAGGACTGGGGAAGCTGTGGCACCACACCACCAGCAGCAGCCTACAGCTCAACACGGTCATAAGCACCACAAAGAATCACACACAAAGACCATGCAAGAGGATATACAACAGACTTCAGCCACTTTCCTGCAAACACTGGCCTGTTAGAAACTTCACAGAAACAATGCTGAGAGAATGTGGTTTTCATACCTAACGTGAGAGAGGAAGTTCTAGTTCACTGGTAAAGTCAACACTGTAACAGCAGGGCTAGAGGGAGGAGAATGGCAAAAAAAGTGTCATAGCCATCAAGTGGAAATAGGTAGCCAAATAGAAAAATATTCCCACACTTTTTAAAAGGGAAGAAAAAGGCTTTTAAAGTTTCAAAAGGTACAGGAAATTGCAAGAACTGGAACTAGAAAGAGTTAAGGCTCGGAAGAGACAACTGCCTACTATGCCACCCTTACAATGTCTACTCAACATACAGTATATTAAAGATGAATTTCCCAGTACAATGAATTGATCACTCACTGTTTCAACAGGCATACTAAATACACATATACTGTACATGTTATAACAGCACCTGGAGTCACAGGGGACTTAAGCCTGTTAACAGTGAACACATCAATTCTTTATTTGCCTGCGAAAATGTAAAGTATGAAGATACCTCTTGAACTTTCCCAGGCACCGCAAGGAAAACAGAAGGAAGTGCTACAAGACCCTTTTCAAGGCATATGTATGCTTACTCAGACCATACAGAGGCTTTGAAATCATCACAAAAAATACATTCTTTTTCAGTATAACTTTAAGGAAGAAGGAAAACAAAGCTCATGCTATCAGTGTCAGTGGAGAACTACTCACATACTGGCTGTTCAAGGATAATTTTAATATTTGAAAGCAAGTACGTTAGATTTGTACAGGTTCAATTCCATTACCAAAATAGTAATGCACTTGGTCCTACTCAACACATTTTGGCACAAACAATTAGGATGGAACTTGGATATCCCAGAAAAAAAGAAGCCTCTCAAGAAGATGCCTCAAGATTTACAAAGTGGTTACACGTGGCCTAAAATTCTCAGAATGAAGCATTATAAAAGGAAGTAAGCAAATGTCACCCAAGTTAATGCTGCTCATTGGAGAAACGTGAACTTAAAAATCCCTAATCCAACTTGTCATCTCATCAGTCATCTTACAAAAGAAACAACAAATGCAACAAGAGCAAGTATACCATATACTTACGGCAACATCCTTTTAATTGTTCTGCATGCAGCTTCTGCTTTCACATAAAATCACAAGTAGGATGCTTAGTCCACAGTATACGTATATATAAAATGCAACAGCAAAGTCTTTGTGGCCTAAAGATCATTTCCTAGTTTCACTTATACTTTCAGTTTTAAAAGATAATGAACGAGGCAACTTCAGTGAACTGCAGTTCATTTATCTTAGCAGCGACTTTGCTAAGAAGAACTATTTGGCTTACATAACATCAAAATAAGCTCTAGCCAAAGCTTTAGTAAAAAAAAACCAAGAACTCCAACCTTAGACCTGTGTTAGTGCAATTAAGAAGTTACAATTAGGCAGAGTAAGATGCACGTGTAAAAGCAGAAAGCATGTACTTCTGCATGTTACCCACCACCTGCAAGCAATAAGCTTCCCTATCTCCTTCAGGCCTCCGGGAACACAAATAACGGCCCTGCATACACAAAATGCACAGCCAGGGAGGGGAGGGTGAAGCTGGTGTACTTGTTTACAGTATCAAGCCCTGAACAATCGTTAAGAAGAGTTCTCATGAAAAGCCTCTCCTGGAAACTTGTGTTTTGCTTCTCCTTACATATGCTCTAACCACACCATCTCTACTCTGACACGCTGAAACAAAAACCTTAGTATAAAACAAAAGCTGAAATATACCACAAGAAGAGAGGAGAGGCCTGGGATTTTCAGCTGAGATGCCAGAACAACCACAGCAGAAAGACAGCTCAGCAAAGCATCTGGGCAAAGCAGCTGACCAAACTGTGTCGGATCAGCACATTTAGGGCCAACAGGTACCTGAGAAATTGAGTGCCAAATACAACAGCCAGTCCAGGGAAGTGGTGGAGTCACTGTCCCTGGAGGTTTTCAAGAAAAAAAAAAAAAAAAAAAAGGCATATGTGGCACTGAGAGACATGGGTTAGTGGCCATGGTGGGGACAGGTCAACAGTTGGACTTAGTAATCTCAGCGGTCTTCTCCAACCTTAACAACTCTATGATTCTATGACTACCAGAGCCACACCAACAAGCCTTCTGAGAGCACACCAGTCCACAAAGTAAAAACTGAGACCCATGAGATCCCACTGGTTGGCTGCAGTGTTAGGGAGAACCTGCTTATCCACAAAGACCAAAGGCGTGCATGAGAAGGGAGCGGCCAGGCCATCTCCCAGAGCCAAGTTGTGCTGCAGGAATGGTCCTTGGCTGAGCCCTGCAGGGAACAAGAAGTTTAGCTGCTCTTACGGCCCCGCCATGAACATTAAAGTGGTATTAACGAATCCTCTTGAGTTCTTAGAGGAAGGAAAGATCCTTTATGAAAGTCTTTATATAGGTAGCTTCAGGACTCAAAAGCATCGCCTCAAAATAGAAACCCTGAGTTGACGCTCCTGTAAACATAATATACAAGTAGAAGAGCCACTTCAGTATTCAAATCCACTTCTAACGCAGAAGGATTTCAATACTTTCATTCCCCCATCACCTCCCACTGGGACCTTCAACCTCACAGACTGCTGTGGCTGTGACTGAGTAATACCCAGTGTGGCGTATCTGAGTTTCATAAACTGCTAAGGAAGTAAGCTGCAGGCCACACGTAGCTCATTTTGTTACCATTTCTAGCAGGCATTATTCCACCTTCCTCAAGTCCTAACCCACTCTATTTCAGGTTTCACTGAGCTGGCTTAGCTAGGAGGTACTGAGCCACAGGAGTGGCAAGGCCAATGCTTGATAAATACTGAATTGCTTTGTAACTTTATCTAAAAAACCCCACAAATTTCTGAATGCTCACTACAGACCATGCTTGCACACTTCTGCATATTCATTAACAACACTGTTTTGCCTTTAAAATTAGTAGAATTTCTGCTTTTCTTCATTGTAATAGTTATGATGAACAAACAGATTCAGCACTTCTTTTTTCTTAAGTTCCCAATTTTACATACATACTGAACTGTAAAATACCAGCCACCACAAGCAGGTTAGAAAGCCATACTGCTTACATAAGCCATCTCTTTTCCTTAAAATGCAAATCAGAGGCTACCAAAACTATGTTAATACTTTATTTAAAAATGAAAGAATTAAATGACTTAATGCCTGTTAATCAGTCTGTGCTCAGCATTTAAACCTTGACAGGGCAAGAGCATTCAGGTCAAGTCAAAAAAGCAGCACACAGGAGTGACAGATGGCACAAAGAAGCTTCCTACAGCCATATCTAATGACAAAGGAGTGCCACCACTGCAGTGACAGCGCTGCTCCGTGCAGGGACAGCGCCATTAAACATTACTGCAGATTCATTAAGATGTAGACAGATGTAGCACTGTAATAGTGCAGGAGGCCAGAAATAAGTTAATTTAAGGTTCTATTTAACAATTTGTCCTGGTTTTGGTGGAATTTAAAGTCAGAGGGAAGAAATATGAGTTGAACCTTCAAAGCTGCCCATAAAACAGTCTGCACCAGCACTACATGCGCACACAAAACATACCTGATACTCCAATATGCTCCTACAGGAGTCTGAAGTTGATATCAATTCACATTCTAAACTTTTGAACGATTAGAAGTATACACAAGAGGAAAGATTTTGAAGCTGCAGGAAACAATCGTCTCTCTCACAATGCCCTCACTTTAAAAACAGTCATCCACACCCTTAGCTCACCTTACCCACAGCTCACCTTACCCATAAACTGAGGTGCATCTTCAGCAGGAATCCTCACAGCAGAACGTTATCTCAGCCTGCTTTCTGCAAGTAATCACGTTAGTCGACTTAGCATGGGCTTTTGTTGCATTTAGCTTTTGTTTTAATGGTCATCATAAGCATCAGCAACATGGGCTACAAAGATACTGTTCTGCTCTGCTGTATTGACAAGAGTATAAAATGTTATGTAAAAGGCTACAATAATATGCATTTAGCTCTTTTACTTGTATGAATATTCAAAATTAGCCAAAGCTGTCACAAACAGCACAGCAGAGGAAAACATATATATATTAGCTTTTAAATGTTTATCTAAAAGGCTTTCTGCTGTCTTTAAAGGAGCAAGAAAGAATACTACAAACCCAGCCAAATAAATAAGGTCAATGTGATGAACAGACAAGCTAGGCAACAAGGGGAGACAGCCTGTTTTAAGCAGGTCTTCATTAGCAAAGCTTCACAACACTCACAAGTACTAATTATTCCTTTTTAAAAAGCTCAGCTATTGCAAATAGTATAAAATCCCCAATCTTCAAAGGCTATTCTTAGTCATGTTAAAAAGAAATCTACCATATTTTACTCTATATTTTAGGTCTAATGCCACCTTAGCAGGACTTTTGTTTTAAAGAAGTCCTTGTACAACAGTCTGTCGTGCTGTCTGACCTAAACCAGAGCTTCAAGGGAACAATTTTCAACTTCAGGTATAAGGAAAGATGAGTTTGTTCAGGAAGCAGAAAAAAAACCTCTTGCCTTATAAACCAAGCTGTTCAAATTTGTACCAAAATACCACCCATGGGCTTATTTAATAAGCAAGGCCTCATTCTTTTTGGCATCATGCAATAAAGGGGGAAAAAAATGACACGCTTACTAAAGCACTTTATACAGACTAAATGTAACTACAGATTTTTGGGGAGTGATGGAAACAGCATTTGCAGTACATTATAGTCACTGTAATTCTAGAAGTTAAATTCTTGTATTATGAGGGGTTTTGTTTTGTTCTGAGCATCAGCCTTACTGTATTTCACAAATAATGTCATTAAATAAAATTCCACACGATCAAAGAGTTAACCAACCTGTTAGGACTTAGAAAAGCAGGGGGAGTTCAATAGGTAAATAATCTCTTCATTATGACAAAAACTGAAGAGGAAACAGAGGAAGGAAGACAGGCAAAAGAAATAAGGGGCTCAGAAGAAAGCTCCTTTATGCAAGAAAGCACCTCCCCCTGCAGAAAGCCAGTCAGTACACCAACTACTCCAGTAGTCCATTTTTCCAAGGAGAGTCCTGAGGATAACTGAGTATCACACACCCATTAAAACTGGCGAGACTAATCACTGAGCACAATCCTTACACGTACGTGGTTCTCAAGCATCCTCAACTTAAACTGCACTCTGTGCAAAGAAACAAACACAAACAGCTCCTCAAGTCACAACATCTTGCATACACTTCAGTATTTCCATAAAGGCAGACAGGAAAATTTCTCTCTGAAGTACACCAAATCACAGAGTAAGCCTGACTTTGAAACAGCAGGAGTTCCAGGCGGGGGGGGGGGGGAGGGAAAAAACAGATAGTAGTTCAGAGGAACAAAGTGTGGCAACACAAAACCATTCATTTGCTTAAGTGTACAGGCAAGTGAAGATCCTGGATTTATCTCATTGATCCATACATGGCATACAAGGCCTTAGAAAAATGTTTCACTTGCAGTAAAGTCACAAGGAATAACAAGGGCATAGCCCTTTTTAGCACTATTCTATTGCCACCACGTTTAGAATTTATAAAAAAAAAAAAAGTGTCTTAATGAGACAAAGCTGACAAGCAGTAACGTTGAGTTCAACAACAAGCAGGAATCAGGGTGCTAAAACTACCCGGGAAGGAAAGCAGAATGCCCTGCAACCAAAGCACTCCACACTGGAAGCACTGGTTTGACTGCCAGCCACAGGGAAACACTCAAAGTCTTCCAAGTTGGGTGTTCTCCGAAAATACAAAGGAAAGGATACAAAGAAAAAGTTCCTTTGATTTTTCTTAAGCATTTACTCTCAGGAAAAAAAAAAAAAAAAAAAAAAAAAAAAAACCACGTGGTATTACTGTTCATCATTCCCATTCAAATTTGATTTAATAAGAAATGTAACAACCATATTGAACCAGTTGAGGGAAGTACAAGACCTGATCAGCATACTGTCATTGAAGGAGGAGAGATGGGAAAACTCTGCAAGAATGATGGGGGCGCGGGGGGAAATCATAGAACGGCCTGGGTAGAAACGGACCACAATGATCATCCAGTTTCAACCCCCCTGCTACGTGCAGCATCGCCAACCACCAGACCAGGCTGCCCAAAGCCACATCCAGCCTGGCCTTGAATGCCTCCAGGGATGGGGCATCCACAACCTCCTTGGGCAACCTGTTCCAGTGCGTCACCACTCTCTGAGTGAAAAACTTCCTCCTAAAAATAATTGCAAGTAATAAGATAAAATTTAGAATTAATACAGGGGAACAGATACTTGGAAGATATTACCAATAACAGCGTAAAAGAAACACATTTCAATATAGAAAACTCTTGCTGGAATGCTCCTCAGCATAATACAAGCGCTATTGCTCCCCAAAATACTCTCGGAAAACAGTGTCAGCATAATTTATTAGGCACCAAAGAACCCAACCACCTGGGCATCAGACTTACAGCAATACAGAATAGGAATCAAATGAGAAGAACAGACAGAACTCTCTGGTTTGATAGTAATTTCTGTAAAACCTGATATTCAGTCTTTCCAATCTTTCTGCAGCCCCACATAAAAAGGGGGGAAACAAGTACAGTATACTTTGTACTAAAAAACCTTTCCAGCAACAAAAAGCAAAATCCAACTGCCTAACAGTTAACTTTAATCAGAGTAACATCTCGAAAATATGCAGAAGCCGCATAAAATTCCAACATATTTTTAACAGTATTAAAGCAATAGAAGTAGGAAAAGCACCACACCATCCATATGCCTCTGTAGTCACTGGAGCAAACTCTCAGAATGTTCCATTGGAATAAACAAAACCATTTCTCCCCCTAAAGGTGATACCCATTTGTACAAGATAAGATTTTTTCATTCCCTGTTCTGTGACAGAAGCCCCAAACCCACATATTTTCCTGGCATCCGCTCAATACATAGAAAAAGCAGAAACATCCATTTCTGCTGGTGAGAAGAGGCAAACCACCCACTTGTGAGAGTAGACCATAGGACTGAAATAACACGGGACAGTTTGTTAGAACTGTAACGTCATACTCTTAAGGATCAAGGAAGTCTCACTGTCATTAGTTAAATAAAAAACCCCAAACTTATTAAGGTCTTCAAAGCCGTGTTTCTAAGAGTTGGTTTGTAATTACTTGCATGCCATTTTGACAATCCAGTTCCTTAATCAGCAAAGCCCGACAGTTCCTGAAACAACCCATCAACTCACCTCATGTCGTTGATATCAGCCTGTATCATTTACAGGCCTGGCCTAGGAGCTGTGCTGCTTCCAGTTCTTCAGAAAGTCCGTGTAAGAAACAAACCTGGGACAGTTCAGCTGTTTGTTAGCACTGTTGCTCGTTCAGATAATGCCTTTTCCAATTTTCAGTGAAAAACACCTTTCTCAGCTAACCCTCAAATCACATTCATTTTTTCAGGGATCACCAACGAGTAAACCAAGGTATCTGCTTTCCTCCATAGGCAAAAAAAGCAGCTGAAAAAAATATATATATTTTCATCATTTCTACTTGACCAAATCCCAGTGCTCTGCAGACAGGACTGGAGAGATGAAAGTGAGAATCTAATCCAGTTCACAGTACGCTACTGCTGACAGAACCAGTCTGCTGACGGTTTTGTTATGCATCTCCCTCACTGCAAAGCAAGGAAAAACACCCCGGATTCCATGCTGTTTATTCTGATTTTGCTTATGGAAGGACTAATGCTTTTGGTCCTTCCTTTGAAGGAGACAACCTGAATTGGCAACTCAACTCACACGCGCGCACACCCAAAAAAGAAACAGGTTTAGCTCTGGGAGAAGCAGCAATATTAGCAAGTTGTTGGGTTTTTTTCCCCTGGAATTTCTCAATCTTTACAGAAGGCTCCATTACTTTCAAAGCACTCCATAACAGAGTTGCAACACAGAACGGGTGGAGATAGAAGGTGGGAAGAAGAAAGCAAATCTTTCATTATAAACAAGATAGCTTTTCTGGGACAGGAAAAAAAAAAAAAAAAAAGATGTCAACCAGCCAGGACTTTATTCACTGGATATAAAACAGTGAGGAGGAGCTGGCATCTGGTAAAGAAGATGTAAAGGATTACACAGAATGAGTCAGGAAGCTCTAATGCTCAAGGAATCTTAAAGGGAGCAGAAAGAGGAAAAGCAGAAATACTGCAAGCCTATCTCCTGAAATTCCATTAGTAGCTGGGATTAAAAAACCTCTAAAACCACACCATGCTTCTCCATGTTTCCTGACATTCTGGGGGCAAATCAGAAGAGAGTCACTCAATACTCATACAGTTACATTAGATACAATATAAACGAGAAGAAAATGGTTTTAGACATCTTTATTATTTAATAAACACAAAGGCAGGAGTTGTCACTCTGAACAACTTATTAAGAATCCAAGGTGCCAGCTGCAAAACCCAGAGCACAACAGTGGTACGCTAACAATGCTGATACACAAGTAGTATTAAAACGCTGACTTAATAAAAACAACAGATTTTGGAGAGTTTTCTCTGTGTGTGGTTTTTGGTTGTTGTCTTTTTTTTTTTCTTCTTTTTTGTTTTTTAATTGTTACTATGGAGGGGGGGGGGGGGGGGATGAGTGAAGTCATTTTATGTTTCCCTAGAGACAGCAATTGAGACAATAATATTAGTAAGTTCTCAGTACCTCTGTTATTTTACTGTATTTAGTTTCCACAAGTGTTTAATGGTCTTAAATTTGTGTTACGCTACAGAACAAAACGACCAAGAACCGCAGCTGAGGAGATGTACCTTTTAAGGAAGTCACAAACCATATCAAACCTTAAGCAGACTAGAAGCCAGAAACGCACAGGTATTTCCAACTAAGAGAAGTGCTGGCACAGATTTCAAGCCACAGATGTTAGTGTTTATTTCTAAGACTCACAGATCTTCAGCTTATAACCTCCGGATTACTCCTGTTAAGCACGCAATTTATGCCCAAAGATCTGTACCTATGACAACTACTCCATTTTGAAGTCCCCATATGCAGACACACACGCACTTCCACATTTTTTTTTTTAAGAAACATTTGTCACATTAAAACAGTTTCTTTAAACTTCCAAGTGCACAAGTGTTACTGCAGTTGCACAGTTTAACACACGTATCAGACTGTTTCCTAAAAATATCAGGTCATAAAATTAGCATTTGACTTGAAGCAGTGAGACAAAGTAGTCTGATAGTCATGGAAAAAGAAATAAAGATATTAGAGGCATCCGACGGACAGCCAAATTTCAGAAAGTCCAGTGAAAATGGCTCACTACATAAGAATGTACTTAAACAGCACCATCTGAACAATTATTTTTAGAACGCACTAAGGTTGCGAGGCATTCCAGCATAATAAGAAGTCACAACTGCCACGAAGCAGTAGCCTCAGGGCTACATTAAGACCAATCAACAATGTAAGCACGCCAGTGCATTTAATGAAAGATCCAGGCAGTAGTTAAAAAACTGTGTTAGCGCAGTAACTGATGTAAGAAATTAATTGGATTCAAGCACAAGTGTCTAGTTTACTCTAACTGCCAGAAGCAGAAAACAGAAAAATAGAAGAGCTCTTTACCTGCCAGAGGGTCCAGTTCACCCTCCTGCCAGCCCTTCTCACGCTCCAGAGTCAGAACAAAGCTTTCCTCTTTCCTAGTTAGAACGTTAAAAGTAAGTCCTATTGTTCAGAATTAACTTCCTACAGTGAAAAAGAACAAGAGTGGACGGACACAAATGTGTCGTTCACTACGGCCAAACATAAGGTTTTTATTTGAGATCTCGCAAGACATTCAAGTTTGACTACAGAATCCCTGAGGGGAAAAAAAAAAATTAAAGCATTCTGCTTTCTAACAACTTCTCAGTCTTGAAGAAAAATCTATGTTTGTCCACTTTCAGCACTTCCAATATAACTTTTTTTTCCCCTACAGAAGTAACATGAAACCTCAAAAGGCCCAATACTTTTCATATAGCCATGGACATTTGTCTTTCTTTTTTTTTAATAAAATTGAAGAGGTGGAAGCCTTATTAAATACCATTTCCATAAGAATCCTCAACACGCTTTGTGATCATTTAAATAGACTATAAGCAGAAAAGGCTTTACAAATGTATCACTCTGAACCACAGCAGAACCCAGTTTCACAGATTCACGTGGCACCTCCTATACAGAAGTTAGCAAGATCTCATCACGCTACGAGACCTGCAAACTCCTCAAGTTGGATTTACTGATTTGATCTTCATCAGACAGCAAGATGCCAGGTTTAGGTTTTTATATAACATCTTTATGACATCATATCAAAAGGACCATGGGAAGCCAAACAAACTCCCTAAAGAATCACGCATTAGAAGTCACGTTCTGCCTACGCTTCCGTTTCTAGGGTGGCTCTGTATGACGGAAAAAGGAGTCATTTCTTTCCCAATCCCATTTTTGTCAGGAGATCCTGCTTAAGGAAGGCCAAGATCCAAACCCAGTCATCTTCCAGCAACATAAATGGCTCTCATAATCTTCTCCTGAAGGCTTGTGAAGCAGTATAAAGGTTACAAGGTGTCCTGAAGCAAGTTGGAGGGAATGAAGAAGGAGAGAATAGTCATAAGATGCACCAAAGTAATAATGCATGTAACACAGTTCCAATTGACTTCACTCAGCATGAAAGAGGACCTGAAAAAGTCCTTAAATTTCACTGCCAGTTTTCAGGTGACATCATTTGCTAAAAATCAAAAATCTAGAATAAACTTCCTGTGTCAGCAATGACAGAGCTTGAGAAAGAAAAAAAATCTGACTTTGGGCTACTGATGTTTGCAAGGAAGAGGCTGCTGCTCTGCACAGCATGAAGCAAGGAAGGCAGAATTATCCCAAAGCTGATTTTACTGATACCCCTCATCTGGGCCTCAGGAATTGCCGTTTGAGTCTGTTAGCAGCACATCCCCTTCCTTACTCAGAGCATCCCAGTCTGTTTCCTTCACACCGACAAAGAAACAGGACTTAAACCCCTCTGAAGACAGACTCCTCTGAAGGAAGAGCATATTTACACATTCAAAAATGGGGAACATTGTCACCATTGGGAATCAAGCAGGATTTCAAATCCTTTCGATGACCTCCACCTCACAGTGTTTCCAAAGCTAATGCTGGTGTAAAGAGACAGGGAGGAGATGAAAGTTACGTGGCATGGGGTCATATACAATCACTGGCCTAATTTATGCCCTCGCCACCAATTTCTGTGACTTTGTCTCCTGTATAGAAAAGGGTCAGAAGAAGATCATTATCAGAGCCTTAAAGAACTCCTGTGCAAACATGACCCCACGAACAGGAAAATTACTCAGAGGTGTAAAAACATTCTTTCCAAGTACCAAGGTAATTTTTTTTTCTCCTCTCTCTCTCCCACATTTTTTCTTTAAACTGCTCACACTCTCTCCCTCTCAGCAGCCTAGAGAAGTAGAAGACAACATCAACAAAAAAAAAGCATAACAGTATAAAGTTCATCCTCCACACCTGAGTGGATGGCAGTTTACAGGGGCCCTACCTACCTGCAACCCTGTTGTTTGCTTCAAGAACTCTGCCCAAGGAAAAAGAGACGAGCAAATCCTGGAAGCAGATCCTTCCCCAAAGGAAGTTTCTTTCTGAGTCTGCAACCTGGAGCTTTTGCTTGAGACTCAGTCCTCTGAGTGGTTTCTTTCTTCAAACTTTCACACTGGTTCTTTACTTTTGTGGGCAGCTGGAAAAAGAATGAAGCCGTAGGCTGAGGCAGGGACTCCATACTTCCAGGATAGGGAGGCAGAAAGACTGGAGGGGAAGGAAAAGTGCTAGTTGGTAACTTCTTGAATAATGACCTGCATTCCCTCATTCTCGGCCACACAGAGACATACACATAGAGTCACTGCCATAAGGGAGGATGACAAGAGATGAGGACTAGACATGCAGTTTTTTCATGCTCTGATGCCAAAAAAACCCACCCCAAAGTGCTGAACTTTCAAGGCATCTACCAATAGATGGGATCAATAAGATTTTTTTTTGTCCAGAAAGTTCTCTCGTTTGTTACCAGATGTCATAAGGTGGGCAAAAAAAAATTTACGAGATTACTTCTGGGAAAAAAATTCCAAATTTCTCCTCTGTTCTCTCAAGAAAATTAAAAATGGCATCTACTGCAATGTAGTGAACACCTCCCCGTGATCGCAGGCAGAAGGCTCTTTAAGAAGAAATGATCATACTTACCTGGATGTTTCCCTTATCAAAGACTTTCTAACCCTACCTTCCAGCTCCTCTGTAAAAGGCCTTACTCCAATCTCAGCTTCTTTGCTCAACGTAGGTACATCACGATATAGCTGTAGAAGCTGAGAAACCACCCAAATTTCTTACTGAGTTTCTCAATCTGTAGAATATTAACTTCTTCCTGAGAACCTAGCTGCCCTAGGAGTTAACTTTTATATACAAAATATTAATGAATAAAAGCAGAAATTTTCCTCTTCACAAATCCTGAAAGCTGACAGACTCCAGCGAAATTTTATCAGTAGCATGGAGCCAACAAGAAACAGAACTGTACAGAAGCAGAAGTGACAGGACTTAAAACAACTGCTTGTATAGCTTTGTATTTGTTGACTGGTTACTACTCATTGCAATAAGCTTTTAAACAGCAGCAGTAGTGTCTGTTATTTGTATACAGGGTAATAGTTGAGCTACACGTCTGCTGTTTTATCTGCAGTGCTTGTAAGACACCAGGTAAAATGCGATCCAATAGTTAACAAAGAAGGTAATCTACTCATGTTTGACACAATTTCAATTATGATTCATCTTGGCAAAGTTTTACTACGTTTTTTTCCCCCTCATGTTCTCTTATTCAGAATATATATCTAACCAAAACATTTTGTATAGTTAGATACCTGAAGTGCCCTTCAATTCTAAGCATTCCCATCCTCAAAAAACAAGTCTCCATTCTGCTACAAATAATATAAAAAGAAGTTGGAACGAAAGTCAGGTTTTGTCATTCAAATCACTTCAATAATATATTCTCAAAAAGGCATCTTTAAGCTTTTGCAGTTAGAGTAGTAAACAGGAATGCATCATGTGAGATGTTTTCAAGACACCAGCAGAATCTGATATCCCATGCTAATTACAACAACAGCATAAAAATCAGTAAATCAGTTCGAGAAACTACTTGGGCACGCAGAAGGATATTCTGCCTCTTGATTCCTCCAAGGACAACAAACATGGTGATATTATTTCAATTTAAGGCAAGAGTTTTTGCTCTAAAGAGACTTTTTTTTTTTAAATGAAAAAGTAGGATTAATTATCCTTTAGTGGAACTCCATGACATCTGCTTAGCTATTTTCATTGAGACCATGTGCTCCTACATCTTTCAATTTGCCAAGATACTGACTTTTCTATTAAGATCACCTTTCAAAAGGTTAGAGAGTTGGGTTTAATCTTCTCATTCCACATGCATGTTTCTGTGACAAAGTTTGCCTGCAAAGAACAGTAACTGACCAAAACATAAATGTAATTGGCCATTAGATGTCCCTAGGATTATATTTATGCTCTCCACTTCCAGTAAGGCAGGTGGTGCAAGAAAAAACAAGAGAGAAAAATGCAATGCACAGGATGTGCTC
This sequence comes from Alectoris magna, assembly GCA_030625065.1. Classification (NCBI taxonomy): domain Eukaryota; kingdom Metazoa; phylum Chordata; class Aves; order Galliformes; family Phasianidae; genus Alectoris; species Alectoris magna. The sequence continues at coordinate 29,416,384 of CM060560.1, read as the reverse complement.
AAAGAAAGAATTTCTATTGCTATCTACTATCTAACTGAAAAAAAAAAAAAAAAACTATTACAAAAGAACAATATAATTCTCCTCCTAGACAAAATAGCGAATAATAAGGTTCTTCGGTTGCAAATACCTTGACTCAGTAACTTTTTAAGTTGCTAACGCTTACTACTTACTTGCCAACACACTTTGTATAAGCACAATGCCATACACAGCATTCCAGGCTTAATTTCAGATGATAGGTGCTGAAGTTGGAAAAGCTAGTAACGCTCTTAAGTCAAGACTCCTTTCCAGCTGAAAGCAACAGAAGATATCAGAGACAACTCAGATGAAGTAGCAAAACCCAGCTTTGTGCAGGCTGCTTGAAACAGGAATCTGTCCATGTCCCAGTATGATCAAAAGGCTGCCTTTGAGGGATCCTCTATAATGAAAGATCTTATTCACTGGGAAAAGACGACTCCAGAAAACCTTTGGTATACTGCCTACTATGAAATCATGTACTCAGGCTTCACGGGTGCAGAGATTACTTCATCTAATTCAATTCATGCAGTAGTGCAGTAAAGGATACAAAGATAAACATAAAACTTAAGGGGAAAAAAAAAAAAAAGCATCCATGAGAATATCGTGAACTGCTGTTTTCCCCATAAAAACAGATAAGCAGCAGAACAGTTTCTGAGAGACCATCCTGAGTTGTGCTGTTAGGAATAACTTGTTTGTAAGCTCCTTCCTTGCATCATGACCTTGATGCAAGTCATATCTCTTTTTCCAAAAAGGGCCAACCTTTATTTTTACTTTTTATCTTTTTGCATATTTTTCTTTCCTCATAGGCTTGCTTTGAACAATAAAGATTGGTCATGTTTGTGTTGTAGCATTGAAAAATACCAGCCTGATTTCTATACAAATACAAACTTTGGGCTGAAACCACTGCATCACTTTGCATTTTGAAGAGATAAATGCTAATAAATGCTCTTTTGTTCTTCCAAGATTTAGAAGAGCAGAACAAATCTAGAACAGATCATCCAAAACACGTGAACGCCCTGTTAGGGGAATTCTGGGAGAGGTTTTTTTGCTGCCTCAGCAATCATAATTGATTCCTGCTACAGAAATGGAATGTTAGGTCAGCATAAGGAGCTGAACTGACACAGCTCTTTTCTTAGTCACTGTACTGTCGTTTACTGACCCACCTGAAGCAAAGGGATCCTTCTTGTTGGAAGAGGGAAAGTTCTGGCTGAGATGACACAGGAACTACTTATGCAGATAATCTCCAGAAGAAGATGAAGTCAGGAAAGGCCCTCATGTTCTCACTTGTGAGCATACAGAATGCAGTTACAATAAATGTTTTCACCTTCTTTGACGAAAGAAAGGAATCTTTGCAACGTCTCTGCCTTTCCACAGTGACCTGATTGTTGATAGAGACCCTGGGGTAACAGTGATTACCTATCAGGAAACACTGAATCTATGCATTTGTTAAGCAGCACAGAGCAAATGTAGCAACACTTTTTTTTGTTGCAACACCGAAGCTTCAACCACTCCAAGATCTAAGTGAAAGAGCATGGAATCAAAATGCAAACTGCCTCGTCTTACTCAAGATACTTGCATCTCGATCAACTACTTCTCAGTCCTGAAACAAGACATATACAAGTTTTATACTTATTATCATGCAAACGTTTTAGATTTAAAGTGATGCTGGCCACATGGAATACCTGCAGCTACAAGAACAGAGCCTTCTCGGTTGAGGAGTCATTGCTGCTCTAGAAACATGCAGGCTGCAAACCAGCTGCAGGATCTACACACCAACATCTTGTTGAACTGCTATACAAAATAAGCATTACAACAACAAATTTTTAGCAAAGTACCTTTCTCTGGCAATTAGCACCAACGTGACATGGATACTGAAATGTCAGCTTCACATCACTAGCGTTATCTGTGTAAATTTCAAGCCCCTGACACTAAGGAAAACAAAAAAAAAAAAAAGACTGGTTTCCCAAAGCCTCTTCTTGGATTTTCAGTTTGGGAGAATGGGAGGGAGAAAACTGAGGGGACAGAAAGGAAGACGTCACTGAAGATCACAACAGTTGCACCAGGAAACATTGCTGTCAGACCTCAGGAAAGAGAGAAGGCGGCAAAAACAATTCATTAAAGTGCTGATTTAAAAACAAAATTATCATGCAATCCATCATTAAAAGCTAAACCTGCAGGCAACTGGAATGGCAGGAATATTGACTTGCAAAATTTCAGAGTTTCTTTTACAGTACTTGGCCTCCTTCCAGAAATACTTTGTGTCCAACTTCTTTAACAGCAGACTACACACCACTAAGGGCCACAGTGCTGCCTAGGTTCTCACTGAAGGGGTTCTGACCTGTTTGAGATCCACACAGGTGGCACTCACTGAAAGACCTTTCCTGTTTCCAGTTTAAGACCGTTAATAAGCTGTGGCTTCTCCAAATTCTTCAAATGACAGGATTCCGAAGTTGGATACAGCTGTCAAAGCATAACACATTTGAGAAATGCTCCCTGCATTTCTTCCAGCACGTCTAAGAGCAAGAAAACCTAATGATTGCTTGATTCCAGAACACAGCACTTGGTAAAAATCATTTCCATTAACAGATGCATCGATTTTACAAAATTAAATGAGCATTTGTTAAACAATGATATAAATACTTCCATTTAAAAAAAAAAAAATTGTTTACACTGCAAGAATAAAAAAGCTAACTATAGTGATACAGGTTACAGTAATCTAGGTACTACGTACCTCGAATTTATTTGAAGAAATGATATAAAATATTTAATTTCTTAATGTTAACTATCTTTGTGTTTTCCTTTTCAGCACTAAATGCACAGGTAAGTCGATTTGTTTCAATTCAAAATGCTACTAACTTATATAAATATGCCGCACAATTATTTTAAAGCATCCTTTTTCTTAGTTTTCGGTCTTCACATAACTCCTGGGCCGGGTGAAAGACCTCAGCCAGAGAAGTGCTCCTGTGCTACTTGGAAGCTGAAATACTACATGTGATCAGTGTGAAGAGAAAAGATCCCAATACTGTTTAAAAGCCACACCAGACTGAACAGTAGTGCTGGTTTTGGACTGGTTATTTGTTGGTTTGGGTTTTTATTTTTCCCCAAACTGATTTTTCAGGTGAAAATGGCTCAAGGCTTTTCCCTGTACGTTTGACCCTTGCTCTTCTTCACAACTCTCCCCTGGTACGTATGGTCTCTGGAGAACAACAATACAGTAAAAATGAAACTCCTTTCACACAAGTATTTACTCAAATACTTACAGAAATTTAATGGGTTAATGTTAGTAAATGACAATATGGATCCACTGAAAAAAAAAAAATGAAAGTAACTTGTTTGGTTTTTTAATATAGAGCACTCAGTTTTAAGAAGTTCTACTTCTTAATGGAAAGCATTCAAAGAACCTATTTCAGAACTGAATCCTTACTATGTCACTTTCCATATCAAATATTAATTGCTACATCTTTTTCTGTTAGGTGTTCCTAACTCTTGGTCTTACAAATGCATCCCAATCTGACCAGCAGGCTCGATCGTCTCTATTTTAGCAGCCATAAGAACTCTACAGTCAAAACTGGACTGAGTGTCCTACAGACACTCCTACTGCTGAAGCACAACCTCATGCCAAATGCTATCGTAAGCTGTTAGCTCTCAAGCACTGAGAAGCAGCGTGATGTAACTAAGGCTTATTTTTTGTCTAACATGAGGTAGTGACAGTAGAGACGGACACCAACTTTGAGTCATCACCTGCAAATGATGTGCATGGCACATTGTTGGCAATTATGACTTAGACTAGAGCCACATTACTTTCTTTTTTTCCCCCAGCAAGTGCTAGCAGTACATGGAAAATGTGTTCTTGATTATCTTGTACTGCTACCACCACACAAAAAAACCACACTTTCTAAAGGTTTGCTGCTGATGAGTTTCCTTACTATACCAGTGCCCCAAATTCACCTGCATCTTAATATCAAGTTAAAACTGTCTCATTCTCTCCAAACATTACTCGAAGTAAGACCACCACACGCTTCATAATAAAACACCCATAGTTAAGCTGAAATAAAGGACACCTGAAACATATCCTTTTGTCCCTGCTTCAGTAGAGCTGTGTTTTCACTGATTTCTTTATGTCTTTTCTTTATGCAAGCACCTTCACACCTACCTGCTTTCATCAGCCACAACTCCCAGCTTTTGCACTAGACACCGTTAACTTTGCCAGTGCCTCTTCACAGGCATACCAGTGTGCAATGTCTGACTGTCATTCTGTATCTGTTGAAATATTAGCACTTGTTTTAGGTTGTAGGAAAGAAAGAAAAACAGTGTCAAGTCATGTATAATGATAAAACAGAGATGAACACAAACATCTGTTCTTAGGCCAGGCTCACTGCTTTCACAGAATCATACAGAACGTGGAAAACAAACACCAAACATCCATACCAAAACAGAAACTTACCCCACTGACTGACCCTGGCTGGAGATGTTTAACCACACCCCGAATCCCACAGGACCCTCCTTTCTTCATTTAAGTCAAGACTTCATTGACAAAAAAGTACAATCCAGGACAGATAAAAAGAGTTTCCCACACACTCAGGCAAATACGTAGAGACCATCAGCCCTTTTGATAATAAAACATCACTTCAATCATTACCAAACACCTCTGTACATGAGTAAGACACATGATACGCAAGGCTTATTTTGAAAGTAAGTCTGACAACCACATACAGCAGAAATTCTTGAGACAAGGTTCATTTTCAGCATAAAAATAGTTCTCTAATCACATGCTTCTTTCTGTATCAAAAAAGTAATAAATAAGTAAATGAATAAATAATAATAAAAACCAATGGTGTTTCTCCAAACTAGCTGTTAAGTTTAATAAAATGCTTCTGTCTGTAAGTTCCTAAGGTCACTTCTCCTATAAAAGACCAGCAAGACTCCTTTCCTTCCATCACATTTTCTTTTTAAGGCAAGATTCTAAAATTAGTCTGCACCAGGATCAAGAAAGGTCTGCAATGAAGTTATTAGGTTTTAACTGTATGATATACGTGAACAAAGTAGTTTCTTTTCAGCTGAAGGGCTTCCCAGCTACCAAGTAAAAGCCAAAATCTCTTTTATGTAGAAATAATTGCATCATGCAATACTTGAAAGTTTGTATCAGATAACTAATCCTACAGACTCTTAAAGCGCTACTTAAATAGAACTCCATCTTCTAGTTTGCCAAAAAGGAAAGCACGGTGCACGTGACAAAGCTCGACACAGCCAGCTTAAAGGAAACTGCACTCCGCTTTTCTGAGCTCTGGTCTTCCCCCACCCCCCAGAGTCATCAGGGAATTGCCTTCTACCAGTCAAGTTCTTGCACTCTATTTCATAAAACACAGCATGCACATGTATTCCAGCAGTCCATACGACAGAAGACTTACACATAGTGCCCAATAAAAAAAAGCCTTTTAAATGGTACTTGCATAGGCAACTGTGTAATTTTGTTGAAGGGGAGCTGCAGGAAGTATTTCGGTGAGAACCAAGTGGCAAGTTAAAATACAGCATTAAAACAGTCTTCACGACACAAACTGAATGCAGCTTTCAGAAATACAACATACTCAAGCCTGCACTGAGCAGAAGTCTGGTTTTCAAGCAACGTATCTTGATATTATGACTCAACATTTTGATTCAGTTTTTCCCCTCTTCTTGTACATCAAAAATATGTAGACAGAAAAGAAGGGTGTGTTAGCTAAAACAAAAGCATTAACAAAATATTGATAGTCTCTCACCACCATGAGCAAGTAAGAATTTGTTTTCATACTTTCTGCAGATTGTTACAAACAAAAACATGCAGTGAAGCACATCCCGAATTCAACAAACCAAGGAGGAGGATGGTTTCTGTCTCTGAAGTGGAGGAAAAGGACTGGGGAAGGAGGGAAGAGGAGGAAGGTGGAGAGAGCAATGCTTCACCACTGCAGAAGAAGCACTTAACCACCCCTCAGCAGCACATACGGTAGCAGCATGTTGCACTGTCAAAGAGCAAGCAACTTCAACACAACGAGCCTGCCCTTTATGGAAAGGGATCATTAAATGGGGTGCGTATATTTCTGAGCTCTGCAAAGAGCTGCTTTAGCTTTCATAATACCAATTATAGCCAAAAAATTACATCAACATACGACAAATCTAGCTGCAACTTCATAGGCAGCAGTAGAAGGTATTATTGATAAAGTATGAGCATTTTAAAAAGGTCAAGAGAGAGAATCAACATCAAAATCCCCACTACAGACCACCGTTCTACGTCTTCCTTCCCTGTCTATTCCTCAGCATGCATTGATGCAATGCATATTCCTTCCCTCTTTATTACGTAAGACCTACCACACCAAATGGCTATTTGAGCAGTGTCCTACATATTAATGTAAAAGACAATTAAGCCTATTTAGCAGCCAACAATCATAGAAGCCAGTGTCATTTGACTCCCCTGCTTTCCACCTATCGGAAGCTACATTTAAACTATTGTTAATTCAGAGCATAAACATGAAAATAATAGAATGGTTTGGGTTGGAATGAACCCCAAGGATCATCAAGTTCCAAGCCCCAGGCAGGGCTAAACAGTGTGAGGTAAGAGACATGACACCATGGACATAGATGTCACTGTCACTAAATCATAAAGATGACCCACAAAGCACACAACTGAATGGGAGGAACCTCAGTTACTGTAAGGAAGATGAATTCAAATAAGCTTGAAAGCCCACTTCGGAACCGAAGCTAATTTTACATATCACAGAATCCTAGAATGGTTTGGGTTGGAAGGGACCCTTAGGATCATCTAGTTCCAACCCCCTGCTATAGGCAGGGATACCTCCCTCTAAATACATAAACAAAAGATCTTAGGAAGAGTGGGCTCAAAGCTTTTGTAGCTATACACCCTTCCACGGATTTTATTAGAATTACTCATTTTTTTCAGCCAGGGACTGAACATTACCAGGAGTTTAGTTCACATGCGCAGTTTAAAACTCGATGAACTTGCAAGTTACCAGCCACCACACTTGCATGGTTTGAAGCAATAAACCATTCCAGACTCCACAAGATTCTGACTTGTGTCACTCTACCATAACTTCGATAGGGTCATAAAAGAAATAGATTATTTCTGCTGCATCTTTGCAACAGAACAGCTGCTTCTGAATCCAGTGTTCAATTTACATCCAGTTGGGATGCCCCCAAGAAAAGGGGAGCCGCATAAAGCACAACAACAGAGCAGACAAGCAGGTCCCTGCTTCAGCAAGGGAGGGCAAGGAGCAGGGCAGCACTCCTCCTGCGTGACAGCACGCAGCAGCCGGGCAGCATGCCCTGAGCTGAGAGCAGCACAGCCTGCCTGCTTTGGGCAGCTGCGAGCCAAGAGGCACGCAGAGCCAGAGCGAAACTGCAGGGGGGAAGGAAGGGGAAAGGGATGCAAGGGAAACTATGGGGGCAAAGGGAAGGGAAAAGTTGACACATGGAAGCCAAATCCTTTCGTTTAGGTTCCTACATCCTGTACCCCCCGCAGCAAATCCACTGATTGAACCTTACTGAGCTACAGCCACAAGAGCAACTGTGCCTGTCTCCATTTATTAAGCCAACTGGAGGACTGGAGCCCATGTTACGGGTATGGTACTTAGGCTTGAACACAAACCCGAACGTTGCATCACCCTTACTATTTTTAAGTACAATTCAGCTTTTCTTTCATGACCTTATGTGAGCCTACTTTTGGGGGAGGGGGGTGTTTTCTTTTTTAAATAACACTGCTCAAGTGCAGTTTGTTCAACACATCTGCCAAATAGTTTTGAGACAAACTTCATGCAGCAATGCCAATTGCTGCAATCATTTATTAACAGCAGTAATTGTTACAAGAGAAATACTAATATTGACTTCACATATTCCTTAGGAGGATACATCTAAGAAAACTATTTTTGTTGCTGCTCTCATTTTACTTCTTCAGGCTGCATGAACAACAGTATGGAAAGTCACGCATCATGTTACAAAAAACATAAAAGGCATCATAGCAACCAAACCCTGACGCTTTCCAACACGGAGTAACACACTCCGCAAATAAAAAGCATGGCTGCTTACAATGGAAGCTGTGAAAAAAGAAAATCATTAACAAGAATTACAATGTATCACATTAGCGGGATTGCCAGAGAACTTCCAACACTACTTTAACTGATGTAGTGGGGGAGAAGGCCACTATCATCTGAACTTAAGTACCTAAATTTTCAGGAATCCCCTCACCTTCGATCAAAGCACAGACAAATATTCTGAAAGCATCCTCCAACTGCAAATGGCTTGGAGTGCCCAGTTTGAAGTATCCTTGGCTCAGTTTCAGAAGCATTCCTCCTTGGAGACCACCAATAGAAGTGCGCTTTAGAAAAACATGAAGTGAGAACTGTTCTGCGCTAGAATTACTACTTCTTAGAGGCAGCATGAAAAACAATTAGCTAAAAACAAAGAAGGTTTTATGAGAACACGAAGCTGTGATAAAATGGAATGCAACAAATGAGTCAAACGTACAAATGAGAACTAAACTGAAGAAATGTTTCTTGGCAATCTTTCAGTCGAGGGGAGCAAGTGCCCCTCGCTATTACCTTATGTTTATGTACCTAACACAAATCATAGCTCAAGATATTTCTACAGAAGCAAAATCCCATTTATACTAATATTTATGAAAGCTTTCCACAGCTTTCTAAGCAGTGTATCAGAAAGGGGCCCTCCATCGGTTTTCAGACAGTTTGGTTTGTTGGGTAATACAACTCCACTACAATCAGTGGTTTGTTTTTCAAGCTGACTTTACCCTGAGACTCACTTTCACCTTGGTTACATTCAGGATGGCATTTAAGTGTAAGAAATTTCTCAGTCATAACATCAATGCGTCTTAAAAAAGTATCATGGGAGAAAACCAGATTTATCACTTATGAAACTCCTGCTGTCATAGTGATATTACAAGATACAAAATACAGGACCTGGCAAGAGTTACAGATATCTGCTCTCCCTCATTTATTTTAATATTTGGCATTCTAGCATTTTCAAAGAGCTTCACAGAAGTTCATAAAAAGGTAATTATCAGGCTTTATGCAGAATATATGAAGAGGGCAAGCAGTTGCCAACCCTTCCACCTTTGTTGTGCCTTCAGTTATCTGCCAAAGCCATTTAGCTATTTTATAAGCAGGCAGTGAAATATAGTTCGAATAAATCCAAACAAGGATTCAATAGCATAACCCATTTTCTTGGCTCCAATACACCCAGCTCTGGTCTGCTCACTGGCCGAAGTCAAACGACACAAAAAATCCTCACAAATTCTGAATTACTACTATAACTGAAGTCCGAGCATGTCATTTTCTCTATAGCACCCAGCTGCACTACATGCTCTACAAACTCAGAAGATGCAAACCAAGAAAAGGAAAGTGATAAACAGACGCTTTCCAATGCTAAAATATCTCAAGCTTGGAACAGGTATAAAATACTGTGTTAGATGTAGCCATTGGTCACCCTAGGACTTGATTTAGATGTATACAGCAAATCCAATGAGCACATCTCTCTGTTCCTGCAACTGATCTACATGTACCCAGCTGCAGTTCCCTCTACAAGGAATTTTGTAGTTGCATAGGTTGAAAGCCACCTAGAAACTCGCACAGAAACTTGCAGGCTGCAGCCTGAAGGAGCAGGATAACAGCATGCCATACAAAAAAAAAAAAAAAGGCACACAGACAAAGCCAGGTCAACAGGTTCTCTTTTGATAATTCTGTCAAACTTCACTTCAGGCTTCTGTTCTCCTCTGTGAAAAAGAGTTTAGAATGCAGGAAAGTAAAACCAAGACTGTCCCACCCCAAAGATGCCTCCCAAAAAAGTCAGCATAAAAAAAAAACATTAAAACCCCTCAACCCCAAGGAGCTGAGCTGAAGGCAGCTTTGTTGATTGCACTGAAGATTCCAAGACCGAAGGAGCCAGGAAGGGGAACACGATATGGCTCTAAGGATGCAAATGCTCCAACAAGCAAGAGAGAGTTATGTACAGCAGACAAAATGGTTTGTTTCCTCATGGCCCTTTAGGAAAGTTCTGTTTACTGAATATTAGATACTCTCCCTTGCTCAACCTAAGAGCAGTAAACCAAATTCATTCAAAATTGACATCTGCACACCAATTTAACTAACTTAAGATTTCCAGTTTCAATCTGATGGAGAAAGAACGGCGTCTCTGTTTCACAGAATCATTAAGGTTCAGTAAGACCACTAAGATCACCTACTCCAGCAGTTAACCCAGCCCCACCATGCCCAATAACCATATCCTTCAGCGCCACATCTACATGGCTCTTGACCACCTCCAGGGACAGTGACTCCACCACCTCCTCTACCAGCTTTCTGAGAAGACATTTCTCCAAATACCCAGCCTGAAGATACCCCACTGTACTGATCCCTAAGACTGAGAAACAAGTATGGCGAGGAGCTAACCCAGCCCCTACCTTCCCCTCCTCCTGCCCATTAAAGATGTGTAACAACAGTAATTCATTAACAAAAGCAGAAACTGCACATAGGAGATGCATATCTCAACCTTTGGAAAAGGAGACTTTTCCTTTACAGGGATGAGCATACATTCAGTGAAGTACAGTGTGTCACAAGGTCATTTGTATAAGTAACAATATTTAACATATCATTCTGACACCTCATTATCCAATCGGTAAACTTTCTTGTTTATACAAGTGTCACAATTTGGTATTTCCCAATTTAGGCGAAGCCTCTTTCTATTTGCTGAGAATCTCTTCCAGGCAACATGTCAGACCTTAACTGATGGGAAAAGCTATTATTGATTCATAACTCAAAAATCTACATCCACCAAGACCAGAGCTTCACACAGAAAAGCTTCATCTTAAAGCTTTAGTTCTAGGAATGTAAAATTCATAGTGAAGATACAAATCTTCCTCCAGTAACTCTTCTTAATTGCTAACGACCAAAGAGACAGCTATAGAAAACGTCTGAATCTTTTATCCATCTGTGTGGCTTAACCCAGGAAACGCCAGAATACATGACAGAAGTGAACAGAAGCAGAAGCTTTCAAGAGCCAGTTCCAGAAAGAGAAAAGATAGCAAGTAACATTTAGTTGAATTTCACCAGGATGGCTTCAGGACTCACTGCTTTTGGAAAGAGAACATGCCATGAACACTAAATAAACTAAAAGAGAAAAAGAAAGCAAATAACATAATATTCATACTTCAACAGGGATTAACAGTATCTCATACTGAAGTGTTGTGCTTTTAATTATTATTAATTAAAGTCCATAAGCAGAATTAAAAGGATTACCAAAAACAGATGAATAAATTGCTCATCCCTGCTTTTTAAGTAAATGCTTACAGGCATTTGGGACCCTTTAAGGAGGCTGAAATTAACATGCACATTTCATATTCCATTTTCATACTGCTATAAAATAATGCTTTAAACATCAAAGATTCGGAGACAACGCCATGAAGTTTGTTTTAGCTTTTATAAAGCTAATATTCTTCTTAATGATAGAGAAAACAAATACTGCAAACCTGGAAGAGATGTAACGCAACCAAGAAATCACTCCACTGACTTCATCACAAACTCACTGGGTACAACTGCTATTTAAGCTAAAGCCACGTCATTAAAAAACTCTGGGATATGAAGTTTGTTTTAAAAATGAAATGTTAACTGAGTAAACAGTAATGAGAAACTACTCAAAATAATGGTCCAAATTGTGAAAAATGAGGAGCCTCTAAAGAAAGGCATCCAACTTCTTGTTCCTAGAGTTCGCTGGTACAAAAGGTAAACACGTAAGGTTCAAAGAACAAATATAATCAGCTCAGAGTCAAATTGTGGCAATTCACATTTTTCTTAACCTTTCTGCTAACACTCCCCAAGATAAAAGCATAAATAAGCAGATGCAGTACAAAAGCTTCATGAGCTTTCAGACAGCTATGAACAAATTCCAGTTGAAAATTCTTCCCTGGCTACGTCACTCTTCCTTATCCTCCAGAGAAAAATGGGTCCCGTATATCTAGAAACAATAAGCATGTGCCAGGGCCTCTGAAATTAACCCTGCATCAACACAGCACAGAAATAATCTCACATCATATCCTGAATATGTTAGCAACTCTTCTCCTACGCAGATGCAGGATAGCAAGAATGATCAAGTATCGATTAAAAAGTTCAGCAACAGATTTGTTTGTTGATCTCTTTCCAACCCAAACTTCCCTGCATTTAATCTCAGCTGCTGGTATTTTAATTTAGGGTTGTTGGGGTTTTTTTTTGTTTTTTTTTTTAACGTAGTAAATTATTTGAACAGATTATATTAACCTTAAAAGGACACAAACTATTAGTACAAAGAATTTAACAACTCATTTTGATGCTGGCACATGATGTAGGGCTCTTTTGTGCAACAACTGAAAAGCTCAGATAATATGGGAGATCAGATGATCCAAAGGCAAACGGCAAACATAGCACACAACCACCTGATTCAGCTCCAACAGTCCTTAGAAACTTATATGGGAAACGTGAACTGTTCTAACAGTGCAAAAAAACATTTGCAGTTCAGTCTCATTTCAACAAATACAGAATTACAGAAACATTAAGATTGGAGAAGACCACTGGAATCATCAAGTCAAGCCACTGACCCATCCCCACCATGCCCACTAAACCACATCCCTCAGTGCCACGTCTACACAGCACTGCAGATGTCAGCTACCTCCAGGGATGGTGACAGCAGCCTGCTCCAAAGCATTACCACTCTTTCTGAGAAGAAATTCTTCCTAATATCCAACCTGAACCTCCCCTGGCTCTACCTACAGCCATTATGTCCACTTCATGTGTATAGTTTTTAGAACTACCTAAGCCACACCAACTAACCAAATCAAAATGTTTCAAGACTTAGCGATTCCCTCTACCATTTTCTTCTATTAGGCTCAAGTTCATGACTACAAGATTAGGATCGTTTCCCACATGCAAACAGATGTAACAACTCTTTTCAATGGCAAAACAGAGCCACCACATTTATTTATTTTCAAATGACTTACAACTAAGTGTGTCAGGAGCACCTTGCCTCATGCAGCAGGAATAACATTCCATTTATCTCCACAACCATCCCGCACACTTCAAGCAATCGCAGCTGATGAAATCGTAACTGATTGGGTAATAGGAGTTTATTAACGTTATTGGCACTGCATTAATTAGGCTAATTAGATGTATAAACTTATCCAGCCCAGCAGACAATGACCTACAGAATTACTTGGCAAAAGAAAGAAGGAACTCATTCTGTGCTGTAAAAATGCACATCAGAGCAGTTCAGCCCATTTTTACTCTGGAACCGTTCACTCAACACAGGAATATCCTGTAGTACACAAGAAGACCATGCACATACAATCCTTACGTATATATCTTAAAAATGTTTCTAATCATATTAAAGATAAAGATTGAAGCTTGTAACATCAGAAAAAAGCCTGTAGTCAATGTTGCAATGGAAAATACTTCCTGAAAAGGAACTTGTCAATCTAATTTGATAGATTGAAACACACTGTGTAGGTATCACAGCTCGAAGGGTTAAAAAAAAAAAAAAGCCTACTCCTACAAAGTAATATTTGGACAAAGATGATACATTTACAGCCAATGGACATGCTTTATCTTCCAACTCACTCCTCATTACCCACCAGCATTCCTCACCAGAAAATTTATTTCCTAAGATCATACCAGATCATCAACACCCCTTCCTCATCCTTTATTTTGGCTACTTCATCATCCTCACGAGGACAGCTTTCCCCTATGGTCAAAAGCTTTTACTTCTGATCTTCAAAGGCTCTGTCTTGCATTGCTCAGCAACATTAAATAAAATCGTTGTCTTTTCAATGGTATAGATCAGGTCATCAAAACACTGATTAATGAAGTCACCAACACCTTCAGACTCCTTCTCCCAGGATGTTTTACAGAGATAAGTAAAGTTATATCAGACAAAGAGGGTCAGGTACAGTTACTTGAGAATCAAGCCACGCAAAAGTTCATACACGTGGTCACATCTCTCTCTCTCCCAATCCTTTGGGCATATTTTACCTTGCACAATGTATTATGTTCACATCTGCCCCTTTTCCTGCAGATGTTAAGAAAACACTGCACGTGAAAAGCACTGACATAAGAATTATGATTAGATCGACAGGCTTCCAAAACTTCTGAATTTATCACTCATTTTACTGTTAACTCGCAAAGAAATTGCATTATTTTTGCATACCCAACATCACACTGAAGTGGAATCAAGTACTTTTTCCAAACACAACTCCTGGGGTAAGTTCGCAAAATTCTCCTGCTTCTGAAGTAGGATTCCTCTGCTAGTGGGACAGGTGTTGTAATCAAATAGCACATAGGTACACAGCTGGTAGCCACATGAAGATACAAAGAGGGACTGGTATGGTATTTGGGGTCTGCCTTTGCCCAGGCTTTGACTCAAGTCCTCCCCACAGTGGTACTACTTCACAGAGCGTACCCAGGCCTTGCCTAAACAAATTCATTAAGCAGAACATTAATTTGCACAGAATGACTGGACAAGATATATAAATCTACTCGGCGTAAATATTCCGCCATTGAATGGAGCAAATGCAACAAAAAAAAAGTTATTGTCAATATATCAGAAACTAGGTGCTCCAAATAAAATCATAAAAAGCTTAAGTCGATTACTTGTCTCCTGTAGGGTTTAGCAACCTCTGACACTGCACTGATCCACAGTGCACCTGACATACCAGCCATCCTGGAAATCTACAAGTCCTGAAAAACATGTTTGAGAAGTTACTAGTGAAGTCAATTTTCTCCCCAGTGGTATTTGCACACTCTTGTTATGCCTTATTCGAGCATGTCTTTCTTTCTGAAACACAAATAAATGCATCTGAGAAAGAAACACTGTGATGAGGAAACATTTTGACTGAATTCTGCCAGACCTCAGAATCCTTGTAGTGTCCTCAAAGTAACTATTAGAGCCCCATTTCCCACAGCAAGCAGGCATGAACCAAATGGAGACAGCCTGTTCTCTTTCTCACTCTAAAGACAGTTCACAGCAGCTCTGGTAATAACACTTACCTGGCAGAATCAGGAAGGGAAGCACGGGAAGCATTTCATCTTCTATTCAGAGCCCTCTACATGCAGCAGGAGAATTGAGAAACAGGCAATTTTACATGCTCGCTACCAGCCTATTCATGCATTAGCAACAGCTACTGGAGTTATTAGCAGAAGCTTGAAGAGGGGCTATCAACCAAAAGAAGGCATCTTTCCCTTGCATGGGACAGGAGCAAGCAAGGAGGATGTGGAAGGACTTCCCGTCACCCGATACACAGAAGGACAAACAGCACACTTCAATTCTATAATACAATCACTAAACATACTTCCAAGATGACAAATTTGCCTAGTAATGCCAATAGCATACTCTGATAAGACAACCAAGTATTTGGAATATATGCAAGGAGGGAAAACAAAGAAACAGAACAGCTGAAGTTTACTTCTTTTGACCCTCCTTACAGGTGCAAGTATCACTTCACTCTAAACAACTCCAGTACTCCCTTGCAGTTAGCTCCCTACACGCTATACCCATCTATAGTTGAGGTATTCTCATGTTGCCAGTAAGAGTGGTTTCTATGAAGTGACTGTTCGTAGGATTTTAAACTTAGCAGTATTTTTGTTAAGCGTGCACATAATTTCAACGTTTTTGAGAAGTTACACATTACAAGTTGCCTTGTGAAACCTTAAAGCATTCTTCTTCTTTTACAGGCCTTTTGGATGCTTGCCAATGGGGCTCTAAGGTCAGTGCTGTACCATCCCAAGTGCTATTTTAAGCCATTGCTGTGCTGACCATTACATTTTTCAAGCACGAGAACAGCTTCCTGAAAAATAACAATTGTGAATGAGTGCTTTTGTTGTTAATGAAACTGTAAATATCCTACTTCATGCTTACATGACATCTAAATTTCTGAGCTATGCTTTGAAATGGCATGGCAGTAGTTACACCTTTCCCTGCTGCGAGGTACCACAACCTTGCAGCTTTCGCTACTCCATGAAGTCAGCAGCACATCCTTGCATGCCAGCTACCTCTTAGCAGCCACAGGATCAATCATGATCATGCACTTTTCTATAAGTAGTTACAGTTACGGCCTTCTTCTGTAGCTCTTTTTCCATTTGGCTCTATCAGTTTCCTCTTCTGCCCTCATGCTCCAAACTATTCTCAATAAGAAGTTCCAATTAAAAAGCAAAACATACAAAAGTATGAAAAAGTGTTAGGAATACTCAGAAACCGACAGCACCGGATGCTTCCAACGCTGCTGCAGAAGGCAGCCATGGCTAACCTGGCTCAAATAAATACATTTCCTTTCCCCGAGACGAGCTAAAAGTAGTCACAAGGAGCATAAGTCCTAAGTCACATACCTTCCCATATGCTAGTCACAGTTTTGTATGCTTCCCTCTGCAACCATACATACGTATACACATATATATTCTCTAGCACTACTAGTTGCTGGGCCTGTACAGTATCTTGTGGCAACGAGCTCCACAGACAAAAAACTATGGTCCTTTACTTAAGACATCAGCTTGGAATTAGCCAAGGTAATTTTACTTACATCCTCTCATTCCTGAATTATGCGACAGAACATAAGATCCAGATCTTGTTCTAAACTAGTTTATAAGTATAAAAGAAGTATGTTATGACAGCTTTAGGTTCCTTCAGAGTTATCACCTCAACCAGAAGTCTGACACAAGTTTACTACTCAGCTTTAGAGATTTACATTTCTTGTTTTAGGTTTTACTTTATGTCATTTTGAATTCTTTTTAATCCCAGTAGATCACACTCAGTCATTAAAACAAAATACAACAGTAACTCTGCAGTGTTCAAGTAAAGCCTACAGCAACTCTCCAGCTTCTTGCTTTTCAGTTAGGAGCAAGTCTACCCCACAAGGACAAGACAAAGGACTTCTGATTAAGTAAAAGTGACTCTAGGAAAACAAAGACAGGAAAACAATACAAAAGGAAGCCTTCCCACCGCCTGACAAGACAAGCTAGCTGACACAAACATATCATTTGGTTAATCACAAACATTATCCTTTCTCTTACCTCTTTTCATTGCTTCTGCTGTAAAGACCATCAAAGAGCCTAGTTTTCCTGAACCAAAGTATTCATTATTCTTCTTTGACAGTCCCCAAGCAAAGAACAGGAGATGCTGAACCAAATCCCAACAGAAAAAAAGCACACAGAATAGAATAGCAAGACGCTATTCTAGGCTTAAAAACAGGATGGTGAGGACTTTATTTTTCTTAATGAGTTCCCACAAGCAGCATAATTCGGCTCTACAAGTGTTACCTTTTGTCAGTGTTACAAGGGAAGGGGCAGAAGGAAGGCTGCATGCCAGTATTTAGGATGTATTCAGAGCAATATGTTGGAGCTAAAACAATTTGTACACGAAGAATCACAAATAAACTGGGAAGTCCAGAGGAGGGCCACTAAGATGATCAGAGGGCTGGAGCACCTCTTCTACGAGGAAAGGTTAAGGGAACTGGGCTTGTTTATATTGTAAAAGGCTCCAGGGAGACCTCACTGTGACCTTCCAGTACTTGAAGGGAACATATAAACAGGAGGGGGAATGGCTGTTTATGAGGGTGGATAGTGATAGGACAAGGGGGAGTGATTTTAAATTGAGACAGCAGAGGTTTAGGTTAGATATTAGGGGGAAGTTTTTCACTCAGAGGATGGTGACGCACTGGAACAGGTTGCCCAAGGAGGTTGTGGATGCCCCATCCCTGGAGGCATTCAAGGCCAGGCTGGATGTGGCTCTGGGCAGCCTGGTCTGGTGGTTGGCGACCCTGCACATAGCAGGGGGGTTGAAACTACATGATCATTGTGGTCCTTTTCTACCCAGGCCATTCTATGATTCTACGAAGTCTTAAAATGCAAGCTTCATGCACATCAAACATGTTAATCCACTAGATCTCCAATCTCCAATTAATGCTGACAATTGTCTCCATCAGCTACAATTTGTGAAGGTGCTGGCCACAACAGCTAAGTAATCAAAACAGTATCTCCCCAGAAATACGTGGTACCCTCACAGCACTACATCATACCAGCAGACTGACCAAAACCCGCTCTGGCTGGCCAAAAGCTTCTCTAGAATTCAGCTCTCCCAAGGCAGTGGGCCTCTGCGCCCATAAAACAATGAGTGGGGGAAAAAAAAAAAAAAAAAAATCAGCCTTCTCAAGAAACAATTCTGAAAGGAAGAAAAGCACGTGCATTTCTCAGTGCCTTTCTCGTAGAAGGCAGCAGGCTCAAAAACCTCCACTGCACAAACTCCTCCAGAACATGGATCTGAACGGAGGGCTGGCAACCTCACCACCTCATAGGCCTACAGGCTACTTTTGGAAGTCTCTTCTATTAATGCTGTCAATTACTCAATAAAATGGATTAACACAAGTTTAACTTCAAGACATCCTGACATTATTGGTGTCCACCGCCTTACCTGCAAACATTTTTGTATTTTATTTTAGCTTTCAGAAGAGCGAGGATGCAAGAGATGGTCTTAATTTCCACAGTATCTGAGATTAAAAACAATCTTTGTTAACTACCTAAGGACAGCCCCACAGAGACTGGTCACATTCACAAACACTATAATTGCATAGTATTTAGATAAGGCTGGCTTTTCTTTCATTAAGAAAAAAGCCACTTACTCTTACCAGCAATTATGTTTAGTACATTTCCTTTGTGGTCACTTCAGGCAGATTAGACCACCTGTGGTAGTTACTACTTCTAATTCTTAGTTCTTTCCTTATTACAGTCATCTTTTAAGGACGTACAAGAAGGTGAATCTTTAGTAGAAGCAGCATGGTTTAAGTTCTAGCGTAACTTACAAGAGCTCCACACAGACATACTGCCATTTACAACAGAAAACTAAAACATGCATTTGATCATTTCTGAACACAGGCCTCAACACTGCCAACCTGTCCATGCCAAACTGAGCACAGCTTCAAGGCAATATTAAAAGGTGAATGCATCCTGTGTCACTGTTCTAGCAACTGGAGCAACAAAACTATGGAAGCAACTTTGAGAAAGCAGCATCAAAGGGCGCTTACGTCATGGAGTTATAGGATTTTTAAAAGCTGAAGTGCAGTAAGAAAGAAAAACGTTTGAGAGATTGAATAACTGCATGTGTTTTACATTGATTTGAGTTGATCTTCTACCTATACTCAAATATAATATGCACAGTGCGTTTAAAGAGCTACCCCAATGCTCAATTTATAAAATGTACAGCAACAATCATCTGAAATATTTTATTCACTTTTATGTTTTATGTTCATGAAATACGAGGGATGGTTTAAGACTGCCTTGTTTATAGGCTGGAGTAAGCAGTAACTTCCTAAAAATTACAAAAGCTTCCTTATGCATCTATTCAATTAAAGGGAATTAAGAGGGAAAGTTGCACGGCTTTCTCAAACACCGTTTTGTTAGTAAACCTTGCCACAACATTTGGAAATACACTGAAATTGTAATGGAAATGCTCATAAGCCCCTCAAAGAATTCTTCAGAGGACACCTTTGGGCAAAACATTTCCATCCAATAGCTGCACACGCATTAGAAATGCATGTTCTAAGTAGTTCAAGTATTTTGACAGTAAGTTACACACAAACACTGAAGACTCTCAGCAAGCAGATTATCAGTCAGACGAATGCAAAAGAGAGAACTACTGCTAGCCACAACTGTCTGCTACAACTTGTTAATATTTATTTTTCCTCTTCCGCAGATCACAGTTCTCTTCGGAAGCTGAAAATAGCTTCATGCAAGTCATCATCTTCCACTTACATGTTAATTTCCAACAAAATAAGAAGACTGTTCAATTACATTGCTATGCCTCAGCACGAAGAACATGCAACCCAAGAGCCGAGGTTGTGCAACCTTACAGAAGAGGCTAACCCACGCTTTCAGGACAAAATGACAACTGAAATAATCCAGCTCCGGTGCAGCAGTATTACAGAGTGTGTCCTTCACTGCTGGCAGGATATACACCTTGACAGGAATATACAGATTGTAACATAGATTACAATCCTGAATTGCTGCTGTTTTTTCACAAACCACGGAGAACTCTTTAAAATCTTCCCAGCTTTAAAGCATCACTATCTTAAAACCATTTCAAAGTGAACACGGACATCAGACAGCGCGTCTTTTATGATCCTTTTCCTCACCCTTGGTTATAAAGCAGCCAGCATTGAGGAATCCCAAACGACAGGGCCTTTCAGCTCCTATCCCACCAGTAAGAAGCCGTGTTGCCAACAACTGCGTGCACTTGGCTCAAACACATAAAAGCTGACACAGTTTCACAAGATTGAAATCTCCCTCCCTGCTAAGAAAAGAAGAAAACCAAAACCATCATAAGCATTTCACACCTTCTTTCCTCCCTCCTCTCTCTCCAATCAAATCCATGCTCGGGAACTCCTCTCTTTTACAAGCAATTACAGAATTGGAAAAAGCCCTAAAAACTTGGAAAGAAAGAAAAGAACATGGAGGCACACGCACATCCTGCCCCATTCCCTGAGCATTTATGAGTAACTTGCCATTTCACCTAATTTAGGATATTAGGGCCTACTAAAGAAACACTTGGCAGAGCAATGCACCGATCCATTCTTAACATAATAACCTCATTCAATAGATTAAAGAGGTACATTTATGCCTTGAATTCAAGCAGTACGGTAAATTATTTAAGAAGAACTTAAAATATGCAGTCATTAACTCATGGTTGCTTTTGTTTTATTTTCATTTGCTCTTATTTCGTACGAATACAAGAAATGAAACTGTGAGAGCAGCAATCACTCCATTTCTCTCCAGCTGGTTCTGCTGTTGTGGGGTTTTATTTGGTTTTGGTGCTTCTCACTACTACTACCAAATCCTTCCCTGCCAGATATCAGAGATGCTCAGAGATTCATGAGAATCTGGAACTGCAAGTGACACAGGGGGACAATGTCAGTTAGTTCCTTGCCAAGTCTCTGTGCACACACATACAATAATTAAGGACCCCAGCTGCTCTGCTTCCCATGGAGCAGGCATGATGAAGTCTCACAAGAGCTGAGACCAGACCCAACTCCACTACTTCTACCTTAAGACAATGCCTACAGCCTTCCACCTGACTTCCTCAGAGCAAGTAGGCACACCACCGCGTTATGAGGCTGCTCCATATTTACGCATCCAATAAAATTACCAAGTGGAAAATCACCTTTCAGGAAATCTATGGACATAAACTTTTTGCCTAGGTTCATCCCTGTTTGGCTGCAATACGTGCCAAACAAGGCGTGCACAATTTTGTCTCCGCCTGAAATGTTTTTATTTGATCTTCCTTGGAAAAAAAAGCCAAAAGATTTCAAAACTGCAGTCACAAGGGAAGTCAGAGCAATCACACAAGTGATTGGGTTTTATCACAGACTCTCCTACTAACAGCACTAAGTACTTAGAAGCGTGTGTTTAACTTAAAGTTCCGAACATGGATTTCTTCTGTTTCTTACACATCAGTTATGGCTGCCAGTCATCATCCCTCTTCTATCTATACACAACTGTGACAGAGCCGGGTGAAGAGAAGGTCAGGGGAAGCTTAAAAGGCATTTAAGTTCTCTCTCATCTTGACAGGGATTTCAGCCCTCTGCAGTGCACAGGGAGTTCACAGTTGCTGGATGAACATTAGCAGGTTTTTCTGTGCCATACATTTGTTTACAGCAATGTAAAGGAAAACACCATTCATAAACCGAGCACAAAACCCACCACAGAAACTAAGAACTTCACATTTCAAGGAATTATAATGGCTGCTGAGCAGATACACGAGCACTGAAATAACCTCACCCTCCTAACTCATCTTTAAGAGCTATGCTATAGTATAGTAGTAAAAAAAATAAAAAATATAAAAAAAAACCTATTATTAAAGGCACGAAGACAAAGCACTGTTTAATGTGTGTCTACATTTTCAGCTGCTTTAAGTGGTGTCCTTATTATTTAGCACTGTTGCTTAAGCAACTGATAGAGAAGTTCAAATCTCCATTGCACACGAAGAAACCTGAAAGGTTTCTGCTGGATATCCATGCTAATTAAAGCTACAACAATAGGCCTACAAACAGGAGGTTGAACAAGTCGCACAAAAGCTCAAGCAGTTTGCTTGGCCAAACGGGTTAGTGCAATAAACAGCACATGAGAAAATGCTCTACAAACAACCTCCAGCCAGTATTAAATCCATACCTTACCAGAAACAGCATCCGTATCTTCTTGCATGGCACTCCACGCATCAACTCTCCTCGACACTACGCACCTCATGATAACAGTACAATAAACACTTCAAAACAACATTTTAAGACCACACACCAGGCTAAAGGAATTACTGAGCAATGATGTGAAATCACCAGCAGCATTAAAACAATGTGGAGTAAAAACCAGTGAGTTAAGACTGGAGTAGGAAGAGATCAGGAGTCCCTCCTGAAAGACATAAAGAAGAACGAAAGTTGTTTGCTCAAAGAAAAAACGGTAAATAAGTTTACTGTGATTCTTCAGGCTACCTAACCAAGTGTTTTGCAATTTGCTTTGCAGGTACGTTTTCATGAAATTGAACAATATTAGCACAAGTGTTGCATTTGAGCTGTGATGAGTCATTCTTAATGTCTGCACGGTATCAAAGTGGGAAACCCTCATTCAGTAGGTGCTAACAAGTCATTCCATCCAGAGGGTAACCAACAACGACAGAATATCCAAAATATCACAGCATTTGCATGGAAAGGATCGTTACAATCCCTGCCTGTCAAACAGCAGTAACTAGCAAAGCTGGGCTTCAAAGGAAGATTGAGACTTTTGCATACAACTGCAACCACAAACCAAATCCTGCTTCAAACACTGGTAATTCAGGGCAGGTGTTAGGAAGCTTGCACAAAATGAGCTGATAAAGGCTCCTACACCACAAAAAACAATAGCACCATTTCTATCTTTGTTAGTTAATTCCCTGATACAGGCCAAGAGTTAAATTTTGGTAAGACATCAAAACCAGAAGGATTAGGAGCCCAGCATGACACCATATTTTATTCTGTGCTTCCATCATGCCAATCACAAGTCTATGAATGTGTTAGAATAGGCTGAAATTAACAGTGGTGTCTCCAGTCACTCAGGAGCTCTTTCCGTTTTACTTTTAGGCTATGGTTTCTTACACGAGCACATTGAGAATAAAACAGCTCCTTATTTACGGTGATCATTACCATGTAATAATTTACTGACTAACTGTACCCACAGCCTGTGCTCAGTAAGCTGCCATTGTTTAACAGCAGTGCCTTTGGTGGCCCACATTCACTAAGCAAAAGAAGGCCCACCTTTTTAAGTTTCCAGTATTTGTTACAGTATAATACTTACTTATTACACACACAGCACATTTTTTTCCTCATAAATTAATCAACAGAAGAGAAACAGCTCATAAAAATCAACGAGAACAAAAACACGCTATTCTTTAATTCTTGCTTATGTGCACCGAGCTGCATACACTGATCACACCAAGAATACACTTATTATACTGATATTTCCTTTCTTCTACAATGCTACACTTACAGCACTGCTATTTCCTACTGATCTATTTCCTACATCTCTCAGAGCTGCCTAATAGCTCATATTCTTTATTACTCTTTGTAAACTGAACAGCACTGTTACAGCTATCATCTTAGCACAGGTGTGCTATCCATATGCATCTTCTTACTTGCATTTAAGCAAGGTGTATTTTAATGGTCACCTCCTTGTCTTCCTAACTTTGCTAGCTTACCAAGAACAAGACAGACACTGCTCTGCTATAGCATTATCTAGACCACAGTAACTCGTCAAGGTTGAAACTACCAATAGAGACTGACGGATCTAATTTCCAGCTCAGCCTGTAGCTTAAGAAATGCACCTGATAAAGTAAAAACTGCTTTTCAGTATTAAGAACCTTTTCTTTGTTTCTACATCTGTAGCTATTTAGCCTGCGCGTACACCAACAATATCCAGAGAGAAGACAAAACTACAGAGCTAACAAACATCTTCTGGAAATGATAGCACCTCAGTGTTCCATTACTGCTTTTACAACCCCCTAAAACCTACTGGTTCTTCCTGTCTTTAAAAACAACGCAATACCAAGCATGCAGAAAATGCACCTATAAAAAGCCACCTGAAAAAGGTCCATCCAACAAGAGGTCACTACTTGTCTGTCTTCACTGAGTTCACCTTTTCAACCACACTACGAAGGCAAAGCAGTTGCTGTCATTACGCACACAGAACTGGGCCAACTATCCCAAGCTGTGGTTTGGGATAACCACAGCCCAAGTGTCACCAAACTCAGCTGATGAGTCACGGACAGCAGGGAGGGCAGCGCTCTTCTGCTTGCAGCTGGCCAGCAGATGCCACCATGTATCCCTTGCATCCCTCACTCTTCTTACCTTCGAGCAGAGAACCAACAAACTCAGCTCTGCCAATGGTTAGTGTTTTATTTCCTCAGCTGAAATGAGAAGCTGAACTTGTCGGCACCACGCGGTGGCAACCACATTTGCTTTGCCAAATCACTCTTTTCACTCATGTGACTTGCCATTACTGAGGGTAACTATTTTTTCAAGCTCCAAAAATAGCCGAGTTGAAAATATGAATAGACTTTTTAAAAAGCCAGTATTCTGGAATTCGAGTAATGTCATTTTCTAATTGGTGGTAAGACTTTAAAGCAAGCTTAACATCTGAGAAATGGAAGACGGCGATTAGGATGCACCCAGAAATCCCTCCGTAGATCCACGCTACGCCACCACAAACCCTTAGTTGTAAAGTATCTTCTAAAAGTATCTTCTCTTTTCCTTAAATATACAGAAGCAAAATTAACAGCAAATAATGAAGCTCACATAAGCACCAAAACAGCTTACAAAATTAAAAAGGCATGTAAAGTAATTACTGCATCAAAAATGACATTTAACTGCAGCTCCCAGTTTTACTGCAGCACGTTCACTTCACTGCTGCTAACATCTTCACCGAGTATTAAATTACATCTGTAAAAATCCATCCAACCCTCCTACTGTACACTCGTGTGCATGAAACTTCATCTCATCTCCTGTGTACTTGCCTTACAAGCTGCTGCTACTAGTTACTACTACTAGAGTCTCACTAGCGTTCACAAGCCTTTCGATTCTTGCTTTCAGCTGCAAGCTCCCAGCCATTGCTCCACTGTCAGAACACAAACTACACAGAAAAACATCCTCCAAAAATTTGTTTTGCTGTCTGTCCAGCGATGAAGAGATCTTCCACTTCAACTTCCCCTTTAGAAAGGGAATCGTAGGAGAGGCTGTCAGATAATAACGAATACTTCAAGTCTCTATACCAATTTGACATGTTTATCATCTTTTCCTCCTTCCTCTTTTGCTTTACTCCGGGATGAAATGAATAAACAGGTTAAAACAACTTACATCAGATGAAAGACTGAAAGCAATTCTACAGAAAGCATCAAGGACAGGGAGACAGCTCTCTCATCTTTCATTCATAAAATCTGCTTTTGAGTAATGGTACTCAAATGAAGTCATTTTAAACCTCATTTACAGCAGCCCATATAAATGCTGTAAAAATACTTCAAAACAAAGTTTTCACTTTTAGGTTAAAGAATTATACAAATCCATGCAAACCTTCATTGCGAGTACCTACAGTATCACTGAGCACTGTCTATAAAGATGCAAAATTAATCAGTTTTGCTACACAGTATAAATACACAAAAGAATTTGCTGCAATACAAATGCAAATGTTTCCATAGTTAAAAAGATTTCAGAAGCACTGAAATTTGAACTAGATTTCTTTGGTTTTAAGATGAAATACTGATCTCAAATTATCACCTCTAAAATTGAGACGAGATTATAACTGAATAAATTCAGGTAACTGCAGCAAATTTAAGTGAGGAGCCATACGAGAATCACGCCATTAAAAAGGAGCTCATACCGGGACTCAAGCTAAAAAGCAAAAAAGACATTTAATATCCAAAAAATAAAAAATAAAAAAAGGGCTGGCATTCTTACAGACTGAAATAATGGAAGAGATACAGCAGTGTGTGACCATGACAGCACACCTGACAGGCTGAGGAAACACTGGGCGGAATTCATTTTTTAAATACAGACACCAACTCTTATTTGTACCCTCTTTAATAAATGAAGTTTGCAAATTAATTTTCCATAGGACGCTCTGCCAAGTAGTTCATTTTTAATATCTCTTCAAGTCACAGCGGTGAGGAGAAAAAAAAAAAAACCCACAACCCTGATCCGTACAAGGGAAATAAAGGTGACTGTTTTTCAAAGCAGACAGGCTCTACAGTGCCCATAATTAAAAGGACACATCCTGATAACAGGCACAGAAAGAGCTGCACACTGTATTCTAAAATCAGACGGGGCCAAAGACTTAAAAGACACTGGTCTTTAAATGCAATTACACACAGGTTTAAGGAAAGCTGGGAGTTAATCTAAACAAGGTATTACATGGGTCAGATGTTTCTTCAAAGGCACACTACATGGAATTTTACAGCTTCTTCCCTGGCCCAATTATGTCATCACTTGCTTTTTTCTCCTACCTCTTGCCTTGCAAGGCTCAGAGTCACTTGGGATGTATTGATAAAATGATATAAATACGTGCACACATGTGCATGCAAGAGAGATTTTATACGCACACATTTGCATGCATATTTGCAGCCCATCTCCTTAAATGCTTATGTACTTCCAACAATTTTACATAATTATGTACAATTTTACAACACACCGCCCCTTACCTCCTGTAAGAGAGAGGGAATAATCTGACTAATCAGCACAAAATTCCCAAGAGAGCTCCAGTTAGAGACATTCACTGGCCAGAGATACAAGAGAGGAGCCAGGGAGCAGCAGCACAGCCTGTGCTGCCTTCAGGGAGGGACATGCTCTGAGCTCCAGAGCTAAAGAAATGCCACTGTCGAGACAACACAATCCCCTGCCCTGAGACTCTTTGGCAGCAGAAACAGAAGCAAATCTCACAGTGTTTTTAGTTTTACAGGCAGATATACAGGGAGAAACACCACTGCGTACTACTCAAGCCAACTGACCGCTGCTGCCTCGCAGAACAACTATTTTTGGTCTCCATTTGATAGCCACATCCTGCTCCATGTAAAGCATCTAAATGATTTTCCAACTGCAGTTAAACAAAAGTCTACCTGGAGATGACAGATAGAAACAAAGACACAACGTGTATAGGAGAAGAAAGGATATGATCTTTAGCTGGCCAAATAACAGAGGAAGGAGGTATTTCTGGCTATTGTTACCCAGAGGGATTTAAACAAGCTGGGAAAAACTGCCCATCATGACGAACAGCCAACATATGCTCTTAAAATCAGGGGACAGTCGTATGCTGGATGTGATTTTCCAAAACACTGAGTATCAATGAGCTTAAAATTCTTACTTAGCTGGGATCCCCTGAAAGCTTAGGGTTTGGGTTTTGGTTTTGTTGTTTTTTTTTCACTGGTTGGTATTAATAAAAACAAACAACAACAACAACAAAAAAAAACAGGACCAGCAAAGAGAAGGATCAGTGTCCGAGTTTAGAAAGGTCAAAGGAAAGAAAAGCAAATAAAAAGTTCCTGAGAAAATTGACTGCTAGCAGCACAATGGTGACACTGTGAGCTGCAATACCTCCATCTGTCTTCTACCACCTTCACGTAGTTATTGACTAAAAAATATAATCAAAATGAAGCAGTGTTGGAACTTGTCTTCCAGCACTCCTCAAAGACAAGCTGCTACTCATTAGAGCTCTCTGGCATGTCAGGAAGACGTGATGAAAGCCACTAAGACAGTCAACACCTCATGATCAACATAATCAGAGACTGCTGATAGAGTTAGTATTTTCAATATTAAGAACCCAGCCTCTCCCAGAAACCTGTTTATTAATACTCTTAAAAATAGAGTTTGGCCACTGCTATTTCTTCTGATTTAAGCTACGGCACCAAGAAAATATTTAAACATTACCTCGCCTTCCATCACCATAACAGTTCTTTCTCACCTTGTATGCATTGGGTTCTTTGTTTTGTCTCCTTCCTCAAGTCTCAGCTTCTTTTCTTTCTTCCTTCAGTGTTCCCTTCTGTCCTCTCCCCCATTTTCAAGGCAGGTTATTTATATTAAAGTTATCTCCTTCCCCCATTAGCACAGTTTCTTCTTAAACAAGAAGGTTTTTGGGAAACCACCACAGCCTTCCTGTCCACTTGTAAGCACTATCACAAGAGGCCCCCGAGAGAGCAAGGAATTTCCAGACATAATTAATATTAAACAATCACACTGCAGATCTGCTGCTAAGATCACTTGATCCTGCAGACTCGAGGGCCTTTCGCAACTGACACGGCTCCTTTGCACACACTGTCAAAGAAATATTCACGAGCACATACCAGTAGGACCAACCAGCCCTCGTTTACTGAAGTAGTGGAGGTGGGGGAAGGTGTGCAGTTTGTCACTGACTGCACAGGCTCACCAGCCCTCGCAGGCCTGAGCTGCTCCCACAATAGATTAATGTTTCAAAGCAAAACCACCATGACCAAAATTGCCCCAAGTTCAACTGGAAGAGCCACAACGGCGTTGCTGACCTTCCTTATCCCACCATATTCTCTCTCCTACAGCACCTCTTGGCTGTCAAAGAGAAGGCACACCACAGCCTTGCAACAAGTTCAACCTGAATGAAGGCAGTAGTTGAAAAGAGAAGCTTGGGCAGAACGAAGTCCAGGTTTGGGGGGAAAAAAAAAATTATCTACCTAAGAATAAAAGTTAATTATTTCAGTATGATAAATAATCTAAACTACAATCACCACCAACATACCCACGTTCCACGGTGTTCTTTTGTCTTCCTTTATACAATGGGAATATACACACTGTCACAGATTGTTAAACACAATTTACCCACGCAGTAGTTTCAGAACATGATCAATACAACCCACCCCCTCATGAGAAATACAAGCATTTTCATAGGATACCCGCATATGCAGGGACCTGACAAGCACCGTTTCTAGTTAGACAAAATTATTGCACCACTCCATCTCGCAGAACAGCTGTAATGAGAGCTGCAAGTTAGCATGTATCGAACTGCATTACTGAAATAAAGTTACGGGTGGCCTTACCTCTCATCCTCCCCATCTACAAGGGGCGTCGCCAGGGGCAGCACCTTCAGTGGGAAGAGGGAGGCCGAAGCTGGCACGTTACTGCTACCGCCATCAGCGATGGCCGATGCTCCAACGCTGCTCTCCCCGCTGGCAGCTTGAGGTAAACCAACGAGGGAAGGTTCTGTAGGGCGCCTGCCATCTTCCATTTGGCTTACAACTGGCTGGGCTAGTGATTGTGCTGGGAACTGGGTAGAGCTCAGCGGTATCTGCTGCGGCACGCTGGGTGCCACCGGCATACCTATACTTGTTGATACCAAAGGAGGCTGACTAACGCTCTGAGCCAGATTCCCATTCTGCACAGCTGAAGCCTGGCCTATGTTCTGCGGCTGTCCCAAACCTATAGAAGCAGAAGGTATGCCAGGGGGCACAGCTGAACCAGCTTGACTCGGTGCAGGAACTGCACTAGCAGAAGGTATGGGGCTAACTGCAGGCAGCTGCTGGCCAGTCATTCCTTGCACCACTGACTCCACCGCTTGTGCCTGCGGCTGTACAGGTAACAAAGTGTTTTGCTGAGCAATAACCATTTGCTGAGGAAGGCCTGAAGCGCTAGCCGGTAATCCCTGCTGCATTATTCCTGTCTGCACAGGCTGCACCACTTGTGAAGATGGAGGAGCAGCGGTTGATGGCATAACTGGAGGTGGAATTTGGTTCGCAGCAGGTGGTGGTTGCACCACAGCAGCCACATTTGCTTGCTGCCCAACGCTCAGCATCTGCCCACTGGTACCCACACCTGGTATCGCTGCTGTGGCGTGTGCAACAGGCTGAGCCGGGGCAGTGGTTGGGTGCGCCGGGACTGCAGGCTGCATGCTCGGGGCCTGGGCTACAGGAACCGGTGGCCCTGCCCCTACTCCTGCAGGACTGGGCTGCATGGCAGGTGCCGGGGGCTGAAGGATCTGCTGATGCTGAATGTACTCTGGCACGGCCCCCGTAACAGAGTTTTGGTTCACCGATTTAACGTGACCTGCGGCCATCTGTGTAGGAACCGCTTGCTGCTGCTGCTGCTGTCCGTACTGCAACTGTTGCTGTTGTACAACTGGCAGAGTCTGCACAGGCTGCGCCGGCTGAGAGTAAGGTAACTGCTGTTGAGCCATACTTTGAATGGCAGGCTGCTGGTGGCCCAGAGCTGGGGATACACCTAGTAGATTAACCGGGGCTGGCTGAACCCCAGTAACAGTGGTTAGACTGGCCTGTGCAGGAGGTTGGACCCCTGGCTTCTGCTGCGGATAGTTTATCTCTTGAGAATGCAGCTGGACTTGTGCAAGCTGTGATTGGGAAACACTCTGTGGTATACTAGATGCTGGAATTGCTGGAGGAGCAGCGCTGCTAAAATCCATCTGCTGAGGACCCACACCTTGAAATGCTTGCTGCTGTACCACAGTAGGTGCTCCCATTTCTCCACTTCCCACACTTTCTGTATAGTGACTCAGTGTGCTTACATTGCTGCTAACAGAACTCCCACTGGTGCTCTCCCTTTCAGAAGTCGCTTCAAGCGGGTTTTGTTTTATCGTCTCTACTGCTTTGTTTACTGCTACTCCTTCTGAAGCTGCAACAGTGTTTTCTTTATCATAGAACTCAGTGCATGTCCATCTACCTTTTTTGAAAGGTTCAGAACTAGAATCTAATTTTACAACTCTAAACCTTGAGGTGCCAGATGCGGGCTGCTGCTGGCTGGATCCCGCGGCCACTCCTGCACTCGGATTAGTAACATTGTTAACGACACTAGAGGAAGCACTCGTACCATTGCCAACACCACTCAAGATATTCACATTAACATTGCCACTAGTTCCAGACAAAGCATTTACATTACCAGTACTTGTGATGTTGCTCAAATTCACAGTACCAAGCACGCTGCTTGCCACACTAGAACTACCTCCGCCCATGTTATTCAAGGTACTAGTTCCAGTAGCAGAACTTACACCTAGATTGCCAGGAGTACTCGTAGTGCGGATATTAGACACGACAGATGCAGAGGAACCAGTGGATGATGCAGCAGAAC
Organism: Alectoris magna; assembly: GCA_030625065.1. Lineage (NCBI taxonomy): Eukaryota > Metazoa > Chordata > Aves > Galliformes > Phasianidae > Alectoris > Alectoris magna. The sequence goes on along the minus strand of CM060560.1, from coordinate 29,385,207 downwards.
CTGGCGCAGCTGATATAACATTGTCAGAGCTTCCAGTTGTTGACAGCTTCCTAAACGATGGGCTGGGTGGTGGTCCTCCAGAAACTGGGGCGCTGCCCACCCCGGGATGCGATGGGTGATGGTGTCCATGATGGTGGTGGTGAAGATGATGGTGGTGATGGATGTGATGGGGATGAACACTTCCGTTGATCACAACGCTCTGCTGCGGATGATGAGGCAGAGAAGGGTGCTGCTGAGGAAGATGAGGCTGATTTGGAGAAACGGCCCCGGGAGTCTCTGCCTCTTGGAAGTTATTTAAAGTCTCTTCAGAGGAGCTCCTCTCAGGTTCACCCAAGTCAGTGGCCCTGGATAAAGAAACATCCAAGATTTCTGAAGAAGACAGGTCTTCCGTGTGAGACTCATCCAGGTCATCGTAGCTTTCCGTATCTTCAGCTATGCTGTTATTAGAGCTCATACTGGCAGATATTTGAGCGGGGGTCACGCTAGTAATCTGGAAGCCACTTTTCTTTTTCATCTGAGCTCCGGTCTGTGCGAGAGGCTGCGGCTGGAGCTGAGACTGCGAGAGGAGGTTCAGGCTTTGTGGAGGAGGGGGTGTCGGCTGCGGGCCCGCCGACGAGGATGCTGCAGGAGATGGAGGCGGCGGCTGGACCAGCAGGGGCGGCTGGTAATCCTCGGCGGAGAGGGCAGCGCTCCCAACGCCGGTACCTGGTGCAGTGGGAGCAGTAACGCAGCTGCTGCCGCTGCTACTGCTGCTGCCCCTTCTAGGAAACATTGCCGGGTGCGCCATCTTCCTAGCACTAATGTCTGCGGCTGAGTCAGGCTGGTGCATTGTATCGGGCGTATTTTAAGAGCGATCCCCCGGCATGGAGAGAGACAGACACGCACACAGTTAGCGGGGAGCGGAGCCACGCAGCACCCCGGCACCGCCGCCACCCCCCCCCCTCCTCCGAGACAGGGAGGGGGCGAGGAGCTCTCCTCCGCCGCCTCTGAATGTGACACTTCCAATCCTCCGCCATTCACTTTCTTTCTCCCTCTCCCCACCCCGCCACCCCCCACCCCCTTTTCACTCCTACCGCCCCCTCCTCACCTCCCCACCCCCCGCCGGCGCCTCTCCGCGGGGTGGGCTGAGGCCGGAGGAAATGCCCGCGTTAGCCCGGGGCCGAGCCCCTGCCCTCCCCGAGCCGGCAACCGGCAGAACCGCCCTCCCCGCGCCGGGCCGCCGCCTCAGCGGAGCGAGAGCAGCCGGCGGGCCTGGGGCAGCGCGGCCGGAGCGCGGCGGAGATACGTACGGGACTGGCGCACAGCGGGGCGGCAGCGGCGGGCTGAGCCGGGCAGGGACATCCCCGTCAGTGGCAGCCATGGAGCTGAATCATTTTGGGTAGGAGAGAGACGGAGTGAGGAGGAAAGAAAAGCGGCGGCAGCCCGACGAGAGAGTCCATGAAAAGGAGGAGGGAGGGGGAGCCAGGCGGGCAGCCGCTCTCCTCCCTGTGTCTGGCTGTCTCTGGAGGCGGCTCCGCTCCACACGCTCTTCCTTCCCCCTCCGCCTCCTCCCCTTTATAACAGGCGGCACCACTCTTCCTCCGCAACGCCCGGCCTGCCCTTGCCTTCCTTTCTTCTTCCCCTCGGGCTCTCGCGGCTCCCCGGCCGCCGCGGGTCTCTCCCCGCCCGGCCCCGTCTCCTCACGGAGCGCTGAGGAGGAGGGCGCTGCGCGGGGCTGCAGGGGGGAGGGGAAAGCTCGCCAAAGGGGAGGGCAGGCGAGAGACAACGTAAGATGGCGGCGGTCGCGCATGCGCGCCCCGCTGGCAGACATAAAGCCCGTCTGGCTCGGGCTGACGGAAATAGGTTCGGCTCGCGTGGCGGAAATTGCCGAGCGGCGCCGAGCCCCGTGCGGGAGGAGAAGGAGGAGGAAGGGCGGGGGTGTCCCCGCGTGGCGGCGCTCCTGAGTGGGGAGGGGGCGTGAGGTGCCCGGGGGGGGGGTGCGCGCCATGCAAATGGCGGGCGGGCGGGCGCTTCCCTCCCCAGGTGCTTCTCAGTCCCGCAGCATGACTCTGCCTCACATGACGCGGCCCCCCCCCCCCATCCGCCGCAGATTTATTCAAGTTATTCATCACCTTCGTCTTCCTCCCCTCCCTCGGTCCAGAATATTCCTCCATCCTCCTCCCTCCCGTGCACGGGAAAGCTGGAGCCGCTGCGCTCCCTTTGTGCCGCCGCGCATCCCCCTGATGGAGCGTCCCCATCCCCCAGACATGGCTGCCGTGGGGTCCGGCACCTCGGTGCCCCCGAGGGTGATGGGGTGAGCCTGGTGCTGGGTGCAAGCAGCTGAGGACTGGTATTCTGGATGAAACTGCGCCTGCCTGTGGCTTTGTAGACTCAATCCTAGAATTATTAAGGTTAGGAAAGTCTGCTAAAATAATCTAGTCCATCCATCAGCCCATCCCCACCATGCCCACTGACCATGACCCTCGGAGCCACATCCACATGGTTCTTGAGCTCAGCTCCAGGGACAATGACTCCACCACCTCCCTGGGCAGCCTGTTCCAATGTCTCGCTGCTCTGAGAAAAAAAGAAAATCCTGAATTCCTAAACTTCCTAAATTGTTTTAAGCAGCATGTATACAGGAGTTTCTGAAAGGAGCACGAGAGGGAATGTTTAAAAAAAAAAAAAAAAGAGACATCTTTTGAGGGTATTTTTAAATTGCTCAATAAAATTGAGTGACATTCACTGATACGCTCTCTCTGTTCCAGTGATGGTGTCTCAATGGGGAAGAAAGAGCTCATATTCCATCCCACAGTCAGGTGATGAAGCCTGACGTGGGCCTGGGCCACCTTCATCCTGTCATGTTGGTGCTGCTTTAGCCCTCCCCGTCCAAAACTCAACCTGACATGGCTGCCGTCAAATCTCTGAAGACACTGAGTGCTTGTGTATTGGCCTTGAGGTTTCCCTTAGCATCGACATGGCTGCTAGTGTGCTCTAGTGAGTGCCTAGCATGTAGGTAGGTACCTTGTTGCAGCACAAGCACAATGAATTCACACCCCAATCCTTGCTGTTGAAGATATCCTCTAAAAGCATGCAGGTTTAGGCTTATCCCATCTGAGTCCATGCTGCTGGGGACCACACTTAGGAGTGGAAGGGCTTTGCAGATTATTTTTGTCAAAGTTGGACTCGGTGATCCTTTTGGGTCACTTCCAACTCAGGATATTCTATGATCTATGATTCTCTTGTTCAAGAGGTGGATGGAGTGCCAGGAGAGGTGCTCATGTTTCCCACCTTCTGGCAGCACATCCTCATCTCCAAATGTAGATTTTCATGAGCTGGTATTGTCTCAGTCACCGCTTTGAAATTGTTTAGGTTTCATGAAGGGCAGAGCTTGACTGACTCGGGCTAATTCTATAACCTGACAGTCAATGGGACAAGCGGAGAAAAAGACAAGAATTTGGTGTTTACTGCAAGCGAATGTGTAAATAAATTGTGAGGAGTAGCAGGACTTTAACGGGAGAAGTTGGGAGAGTCCAAACTATGATATCATATAGCTGAGTCAGTAGAGTTCTTGTGGGAGATGCGAATGTGCATTCCTTCAGGCAGAGAGATTTGAGTCTCCCATGTTCAGTGCGTGGTGCTTAATCACTGAGGTACTAAAAAAGCTGTTTTTCTAGCTCTGTTTCAGGAAAAGGGTGAGGATTCAAGGTCACGCACAGTGGGAGCTTTTTGCTGTCCCTTCCCAAATTTCAACCTTCCATCTTGGCTATCCCTGTCAAGTAGATTATTCAGCTCTCAGTCAGAGTGGAAGACACGTAGTTCTGAGAAAATCCCACCTTTTGCAGCCTAATTGCTTTTATATCTGGAATGCAGATGTTCAGCTCATGTCTCTAGGTACCTAAAAGGTAGACTTGTAGCCCTTGCTCTCTCCATGCCTCTAGTATGCTGCCTATAGACAGACAGTAATGCACTTTTTGAATGACTTGGCATGTAATTAGATGAGATTGTTCCTTTTCTGAGAACAAGGCAGTATTATTTTTTTAAAGATGATAATCAGAACAGATTGAAGTACCTGAGCATGTTGTGAGTTGCATACAGGAAGGCATTTTCATGTAACCCTCACAGATTTCAGGAAAAGTCACAAAGGTGCTCACAGTCTATCTACATGGAAATTGATGCAACACTGAGGACTTACAAGTCTTTGAGATGCTAAGTGTGTGTAAACATTTTTGGGATGAGAGCCTGAGGTTGCAAGCCAACTGCCATTATAAATTCCTGTTCTGTCTGCTTACAACTTTCCCAGAACAATTTCCTTGAGGGATTAAGCCTTCTATGATTAGTCTCAGCTCAAAGATGATATTTTTGAATGTTTGAACAAAGGCCAACTAAAAGCACGTGGTCTATGAAGATGGATAAATCTGTTTTTAACCTTCAAAATCTGTGCAAGAGTTACTCAGAGTGAGGTATGAAGTTTGTATGTGCCCAGTAGACATCAATAAGCGTGGAAAAGCTTATTCAGGTAAGTTACCTGTCATCGTTTTGGGTTACACACTTCTTAGTACGGCATGTGAAACATCTTTAGATTAGGTCCACGTGGTTATCTTATTCCACAAGAGGAACTGAAGAAATAGAAAATGATATTTAGACAAGCGTTAACTAACTTGCTTTATATGATCAATGGTCAGTTAACAATCCAAATAACAGTTTAAACTAGACAAAGCACATCTGAAGTAGCCTGATGGAAATATTTTATAAATGCTATTCATAAAAATCAATGTCATGTAAGACATTATTTTTCTTGCTTACCATTTTTCACCTGGGTACATGCTTACAAGTATACTATTTTTATTTTTTTTTGCAAATCTGTTTCAAAATGGATTTCTCAATTCAAAGATTTATTTTCATATTCATTAGGAATGGTGAAATTAAAAATAAACTGTTGAAATTGATCATTTGTTCAGTTGTTGTTCAAAGTGGGAAAAGAGGTTTCTCATTTAAAACACCAGATCGCTCAAAATCAGGCAGCAACAAAATTAACCACCTTCAAGTAGGGGGTGTTGCGCTGTTAGTTAAATTACTCTGCAGTTATTCCAAGGAAGTCCAGCTTCTGTTTTTTAATAAGCTGTATCAGACTAATTTTGGAAGCAGAGTTGCTTCATCGCTGGGTGGATCCAGCACCTTGTACACCATGGTCAGTGCTGGTGGCTATAGGGCAGTCCTGCATTGCCTTCATTAACTCAACTGGAGACTGAAGGCTGCTGGAGGGTTCAAGTATAGAGGAATCCCCTTGAACTGCATCTGGTACGTACACGTTTCCCAGATGAGCAAGCACAGGTGGGTCTGATGGAGTCCTTGCTGCCAGACTGGGAGAGTGAGTGTCCGGAAGAACTCTGTTTCGATGTTAAAATCTTGTAATTGAGGTTAGTTGAAGAGAGCAAGATCTTCAAAGCGTAGATATTTACAACTCAGCCTTCCAAATATGTAATATTTCGTCAGGCAGGAAACAACGAGCCTTGTTACCACCACAGATTCTTCAAGGATACCAGAAGAAGCAGTGTTTTAATATTTTCTTTCTTTGGCTCCTTTACTATGTGACACAGTTGTATGTGTTCTTCCAGCTATGTGCAGTATTCTATATTTTTGTATATAGTAACAAAACCAGCTAACAGGAATACTGTGGTTTTTTAACTCAAGATAAAATCAGAATCACAGCAAATCAATCTGACAAGCATTTTAAATCAAGTGTAGCTGCTCATAAGTATTTTTTTAACTTTAATGTGAAGAATTTTTTTTTAATGATATAAATCTACTGTTACTTTAAACAGAAAGCTTTTCCACGTTCATTAATATTGCTGTCTTTAGTCTCCTAAGTTGATTTGCAAAGGTGTTTGCTACTATTTTCTTCCTTCTTAAGTAGTATTCATAAGAAAACTCACTTTTCAGTTGAAAAAGATGTAGTTCTGTTTCTAAGTTTTCTTAGAAAGTTCAGGTCAAATATTGATCTTCCTTTCTTGTTTTGTTTTCAGCTGGCTCGTTAGTTGGTTGATTGGGTTTATTGACTGGTTCCAAAAAACCTAGTGAGATGGTTTTCAGTCCTTATTTTAATTCTTATGAAATAATGTCAAAACTTTTGGAACGGGAAGTTTTCTCACAAGTTTCTATTAAATGATCACAGAAATTGACAATTTTAGTACTTTTTTTTTTTTTTTTTAAATTGATTTCCCTTATGCTGGTTGGGTCTGTTCCAATGCCACTATCCTCAAAACCGTATCTTTGTAGATCATCTGAAGAAGTCATTTTAAAACATTCATTGTACCTGCACTTGGGAAATGGAGCCAAGTAGGTAGTCCCTCTCTATTTTAATTAAGGATTGCATTCGAATCCAGCTTATATGAAAGACTTATAGAAGCTTTTATCATCACTTTAAACTATACAGACCACATGCATAGCAACACAGTACAGAAACAATGGATAAAAGTACATCCTCTGCCATTCCATGTCCGATGCATTACCAACCAAACCAACTCCATGGTTTCATCACTGTTGTTGTCTTCCTTTCCTTTACTTGTCCTTTTTCACCGGTATTTGTAGTCAGCTGATGAAGTTGCATCTTACAGCAGAGCCAAGTTCTGGAAAGTCTCTTAGGTATTTCAACCTATAACTATAATAGGTGCAGTTCCATTGTAGTCTGAGGTCATTTATTTAATTACATTTTTGTAAAATACAGTTCATAGATTGTTAACTGTTTGATCTTTGATTAGTCAGCCAAGTGGTATATGTAATTAAGCTGAAGATCAAATAGAACAGTGACCAAATAATTGAAAAATTGTCCTGTTGCTAAATAGGCCCTCCCCTTTTTTTTACCTCTGTAAAATCTGTGAGCAAAGTGGAAAGTCCAACAGGTTTGGTTTGTTGGGTTTTTGGTTTTTTGGTCTTTTTTTTTTAAGATTAGCTTTAGTTTCTCAAGTTCATCAGAAAGATTTTTTTTTTCACAATACTGTTTAGTAGTATTGGAAAGTGGAGCCCTTTTAGTTCTCTGTGACAAAGACTGTGCACAATTGTTTTCTTCTCTGATAGAGGAAAGCATTTCAGAAAAAGAAAAAAAAAAAGAAAAAAAAAGATTAATTTAAAAATGTGCTCATTTCCATTGATTGCACTAGAAATTCTGTGATGTGTAAAAGTTCTGCAGTTTCTGTAAGGTAATAAAGGTAGATAATAGCAGGACAAGGGGAAATGGTTTTAAGTTGAAGGAGGGAAGATTTAGGTTGGATATGAGGGGGAAGTTCTTTACAGAGAGTGGTGAGGTGCTGGCACAGGCTGCCCAGAGAGATTGTGGATGCTCCATCCCTGGAGGTGTTCAAGGCCAGGTTGGATGGGGCCCTGGGCAGCCTGGTCTAGTACTAAATGGGGAGGTTGGTGGCCCTGCATGCAGCAGCGGGTTGGAGCTTCATGATCCTTGAGATCCCTCCCAACCCAAGCCATTCTATGATTCTATGATTCTGTGTGATCTTCTTGGTGAATGATCAGAGGTGAGTGTATCCATTTCAATGAGGCAGAAATCTTAGAATTAGGAGTAAATAAGTAAATTTTGGGGTTATTATTTTTCCCTCAAACACCAGGATTGTTCAATACAGAATTCTTTACAAAAGCAGAATGCGATACCATTTGGTATTTAGCACAGTCACATAATTTTTGCTGTCATAATTTAGTAACTGGTGGCAAATAATCACTCCTAGTTGTGAAAGGTACAGAGCAGTTCTTGAACTCATTTAATTGAAACTTGTGTATCTTCATCTCCATCTCCCGTTCTACTGTGTCAACACTGTGTCTTCCCACCTAAAACATATTCTGTGCAGGCAAATATTTGTTTGTGCAAATCCAAAATTTTCTATTGGATTGTGCTTGAGCAAACTTAAACTTTGCTTTGTATCTGCATTAGTCGTAGTACAACTGGACAGCTTACTGAAAGCAAGCACAGACTGGTCATGAGCACAGCAGAAGTAAACATGATTTTTGTGGGCATAAACTAATAAAAATAATTTATTTCTGAACTGTTATTTCACTACTGAAGGACATACAAGCTTGTTCACAGTAATAGTAAAAGCAGACTGTTTAATTCCGCCACTTATCCGAGGTCTTTGGTTTGCTTCCCTATTTTATAATGATTTAGGTATTTTCTCTTGGAATATCCCAAGCACTTTAAATTGCTGTGACACTTTTGCTTCTGCACATATTCACTCACAAGCACTGAAAAGTTGAATTAAATGTTCTTGTAAGCGACAAACAGGTTTGGGACTCCCAATTCAACTTGACTCTACCAGTTTCAGTAGGAAAAAAAAAAAAATCCTGATGATTCAAACATTGTAGTCAGGGGCTTAACTTCAGTCAGGTGAATAGTCTCCGACTATTAATTTTTAGTCACCAAACCTCTAAAAACTTACTTAACATAAAATATGTCAATATTTGCAGGCTCAGAAGACAAAAAGATGAGGTATTTGCTTAGGTGCGGCCTTTTGTAGCCTTAGGATTATGCTGATCTTTAGCTGGTAACAGCACTGAGTCCTTTTTTAAGTTACTTCATGTACTGCTAGCTCAGGGATTCTCCACTGTTTTTGAAAGATGCTAGTTCTTTGTTTTATATAAGCTGTGTGTATTAGCTTAACAACCAGCCCTGAGTATTTCACTGCTTTAGCATCAAGTCACATTACCTCATTGTCAGTTTTACCAGTCATTAAGGCATTTTAACTGCTTGAAAATTAACTTTTTTTAATGGAGTATCACATTAAAAAGTATGTTTCTGTTGATTAGAGTGCTCTTTATTTCTACTTGTATGTAATACCTCTTGTAGTTCAGCATGGAATCACTGATGAGAGTTTGAAACCCACCAGCATTACTTGTCACATCTTTCTGCAAAGTGAATTCTTAGATAATAAATGAGGAAAGCCAGAAATAATGTCAAAATAGGCTTCAAACTGTGCTGATCAAGTAGCCCACCCTGCTTTTATGCTACTGCATCTATCCTGTGGGACAAAATACTGCATTGCCCTAACTGTGGGCATTGCTTCCTGCAGCTAACACTCCCTGCCTGGTGTTTCCCAGTGACTCAGTTGTCTCTTTCAAACCTGTAAGAAATGAGACAAGTGTGGACAATCAGCACGTTACATCTCACTCAGAAACACCCAGAGTGCTTCCTTTTGAATTGGCAGGTGTCTTCTCTGCAGCTACTGAGGATCGTCAATGGGGAATCTTTGGTGAGATGGCTTTTAGCAGCTCTCCATCGGCTTGGGATGCAGTACTTTTTTACTTTGTGAATAGGAAAAGGAGTTAATAGGATAAAAATGATATTCACAGACATGAAGCTGAGGCAGTGTGGAAACCAGACAGGTCCGGGATAGAACATGAGGACTTAATATTCCCAGGAAAAAAGTGCAATTGCTTAGTTCCCACATTTAAAAAACGTGACATTAGATATGATTTTATAATAAATAATAATGTTTGATGACATCCACAAAGATGTTGCTAGTATACCTAGAAATTGTAATAATTTAAAGACACAGTGTTAGTAGATGTCCCTCCAGAGAAATGCAGCAAAAGTGATGTTGGAGAATGCTGGAGTTTTATGGGGATAATCTGTGTTTGTGTTGCATGTGGCTGCAGGTCGAAGCATTCAGCCGCATGATAATAATCTCTGGCTGTTGAAAGGAGAGGGGAGATCTGTCAAAGCAGGAAAATATTTCAGACCCAGATTCAGCTGCCCCACATCCCCAGTAAAGTACCGGATTGAGCACTGTTGCTGTAAAACTTGTGGTAAGGTTCAGGAACCTTCACCTGCAACTTCTAATCTTCTGGAGCTGCTCATTTCTCTCCATCAGCTGCTAGGAGAGCCCAGGGTAATTAGGTGTTTAGTGTATGTATCTAAGCAGGGACCTAGAGTAAGGTGGGGGGTATTTAAACTGAACATCAGAACAAAGAGTTTTGAAAATATATGAGACACTCACAGTCAAACACAGCCTGTATGAAAGTGATAGAAAATCATCTACAGAGGCACCCAAAATCAGCCAGAATAAAACAGTAATACATTCCTGTAGAGAGCAATCCTGTACTAAGAAAGATCTTATATAATCTGTAAAATTATTTCTATTATTAATAAATGCAGTAATCTTATTTGGGAAAGAACAATAATCCGTAATTAAAGGTACTTGCCTGATACCAGGATTACAGGTGATTATCCAGTGCAGGAAATACTGTGGTTTTATTCCCCAGCATAGTGCTGAGGAATGAAATCACATTCTTTATACACAGTAATATATATATATATATATATATATATATAAATATATACATTTCATATACATAAACAGGTGTTTTTTAAATTGCATATGTGATAAAGATACCTACTTTTTATTTCCTAACTGCAACTTGGTGGTGCTTTCAGCATCTGCTAATTGACACTTCTGCATCCTCATGCTGTCATAAACATCTTCTCTGAGTCAGGATCAGACTCTCCTGGACACCTGAAAGCTCCTTCCTCTGTTTTTTGTCCTCATTCACGCTAAACTCACCACCATCCACATAAACATGACCTCCCAAAGCAAACACTGGCAGGTAGATGAACACAGATCTGTGGGCTGAGCTCTGGCTCCAGTGACATTGCCTGTTCTTTGCGACACATCCGCTGTGTTTGGATATGGTGATGCTGCGTGTTGATCTAAAAACTGTAGAAGACCAAACCTGAATTCTGCAAATTTTTCATTGCTCAGCTTCTGCCTACTATCCTAACATACCTTTTACCTGCCATTTACATTATTTACCATGTTCCCAAGCACACTGAAATGCGTTCAATTGCTGTGCTGTTAGTTTCTTCTTTTTCTCATTTGTCTTCTATCCTACTTTTCACTTCTCTTTTTCTTTTAGTCTTTCTCTTTTTTGTTGCTTGGATTATTTTCTTTCATCGTAAAACTTCCCCCCGGTTTAGATCAACTGTAGCTCATGTACCCGTAGCTGCCACCACTTTCAAAGCGCTGCTTTCAGACTTCCAGTCAGACCAGCTTCTTCTCAGGGAGGGTCACAGAGAGGTTATGCTGCCTCTCTGCTTCTCAGCTAATCCTCTGAGGCCTAGAAACAGGTTTTTCGAGCAGAATAAATAACTCTGCTGAGCCATTACACTCATTACAAAGTGTTAAATAGCTGATTTCAGTGTTTTTGTAGACAATGATGAGTGAATACTGCATTTTGTTTCTTTTTTTAGCCTGCTTTCCTAAGAAAACAAAGCTTACACAACTGTTCTGCCTGGCTGTCCATCTGCTTGTCTGTCAGCTTCTCTTTAATAACTTTGAACCTGTTGGCTGATTTCAGCCTGGGATAGAGAGAGATCATAAAGGTATGCTCACCCTAAAGTTCATGCACTTCTACAGTTTGGCAGTGGACAAAGTCCTAACACCGTGCTCCTGTGGGGAACAGGCATCCCTGCAGCCATTCTGGGCAGCGGCAGCCATGGTCTCACAGTCCGTGCTGTTGGCTCTGGCCAGCCACCACACCTCCCTCCCCTAGGAACAGGCAGTTTCAAGAGGGGAATTCTGCTGCAGAAGGGAAAAGCACCGACAAAGTGGGAAGCAAGGAGGCCTGCTCAGTATGGGGTACAAAGATGTGTAGGCATCTGAGCTTCATTATTGCTGCTGTTTGTGAAATGTACGTATTTACGACAAAGAAAGAAAAGCATGCTAAAAGGTTGTTTTTTGTTGCTTTTTTTTTTTAACAGGAGTCTTTCTTTTCTTGGAAAGAGTGTGTGCGTGTAATAGACTCACAGTGTGTGTATGTATTCATTTTTCAGCTGAATGGCTCAGTCTGGGATCTAGGTCACTAGGTGCCTCTGAAATACAAACATGAGATGTTAATAATATTGCAGGAGGAATGTTAGACTCTGTCCTTTGGTATCCAAGAGAAGTTGCCTACTGCTTGCAATTTTCAGAGTCCTCCTGGGCATTCAAGTTTCCATCTCCTCTAACTCTTAATCTTCTACTCAGCATTGAAACAATTTTCAGCTGTTTATTCTTGCAGCAGGCTAGTATCCAGATATCCAGTGTCCAGATACTCAGTATTTGTCCTTTGTCTTCCTTTGTGCTGTGGAAGATGAGACTTTGCAGCTGCTGGTTAACAGATTTCATAGTCTAAGATTTTAACATCTTTGTGCTTTAGCTCTGGAGGTCATGGTCTGAATTCTCAGTCATAGCCACAAATAGCAAATACGATAAATCATCTGATTCACATGTTAAGCAATAAAGGTTCACATAATTGCAGTGTCTGAAACACCAATCGAAGTAGCAACTAATACAAATGAACCAGGGAACAAAATATGAACAGCTAAATGTGGCTCATGCATCTGGCATCCAGGCCTGAGAGCTGCTATATTATATCTGAAGTGGGTTGCTAGTGGGAGTGAATTCTAAATAAGGTGCCATCAGCTAAACAAGTCATTCTGTCAGCAACAGCTTTAATGAGGCCTATTTCCTGGGGATTTGCACTTCATACTTGGGTTCTCCATTGTCTAATATGGAACCAACCTTGAGCCAAGCTTTTCTTGTGGATGGGGCACACCTTACCTATTTCCTCGAGTGTTTCTCTGTCAGTGTTGTTGAAAAGTTGAGTAGTTGAATGGTACCAGAGAATCTTGCTGGCCACTGAAGTTCACTCATATGTGCTATTAAGATATCCAAATGATTCTTGGCACTGTTCTGGCCTCTGTTCATCAGCAATCTCCCAAACGATTCCAGAACACAGTTTAGGAAGAAGCTTAGGTCAAAGCCACTTCTAACAGGCAGTCCGTATTTGGCCATCCTGTCTGGAGAGCAAGAGCTTTTAGAAGTATTTGGCATGGGCTGTTCATTGCCAGCTGACTTTTTAGTGCCAGAGAATGGTCTTGGGAAAGTCTGAAGTAGGAATGTTAAGGTCAGGCTTAAGGTGTGCTGCCATTTCTTATGGCATCTAGCCCTTTGAATTACATCAGTTGAACTGAATCTTAAGCAGAAAGAAGATCACTAAAAACTAATGGGTGCTTTTATATACAGTGTTTGTGTTATGTAGCAAATAATCCCTGTCACTGTGGGTATGTGTATGTGTGTGCGAGCTGCTACTACTAAATCAGCTTTGGGACCCTTAGAAAGCGCACTAACCAGAAGCTGAGCACCAAGAGAAAAAGATACTTGAACGTTGGGGTAATTTCTTGTCTGGTATGCCAGTCCCGGGCTCAGGTGAATGCATATGTTAGCACATGCAGAATGGCAAACACAAGGTTAGAGCAAGAATGTTGCAATGTCTGAAAGAGCTGCACCAGGACAGTAGCACCCCTTGGCACAGTCCAAAGCTTGCGCTGTTGCTGCTGTCCATTTTCAGCCTGAAGTACCCTCCTGCCTTTTGAAGTTGCAAAAAAACAAACAAACAAACAAAAAAAAACCTTGGCCTTCTGCAACCTTGTGCAGCAAATCTTCCCAAGTCTGCAGGCAGCTGAAGCAAAGGTTTCAAGCATCAGGAGAATAGTTTGTACTTTCTGTAGCATGAAAACATGAATCCTCAAAAGGAGGATTTAAAAGGTCAGCCGTGTTAGGTGGTTCATATCTGGGCTCTTCAGCAGGTACAGCTTACGCTCGTGGTCTGAACCCGATTCTCAAGCTTCCCTTGATACGCTCTCCCTCCTTTCATCTACTTCCCCCAGTGCCTGCTGGGGCTGGTTTCTTTGTCATGCCCAAAGAGAAAGAAAGAACACATCAACACTGTGATTTTTCAACTGCATTCCCAGTAATTTCCAAACAGTCTGCCCTTGAAAAAGGAAAGATTCCTTATGAATTTCCATGACCAATCATGAAAATCCAAATTCCTTATGACTGGGATGGTGATTCTATTTATTTATTTATTATAAAGAAACCTCTGTCAGGAAACAACGTCAGATCAAAGTGACAGCATTAAATATAGGATGGTGCAGCTAGCGAGGGTACAAGGCATTACGGGCTGCTGAGATTAAAGACAGATTTTCCATTGCAAGGGCAGGGCAAAATCAAGGCCTTGAAACTACAGAAAAACCTAGCCATCATAGTAGTCCAGCTGCTAGAAATATCTCATTGACTGAATGTTAATGCATCTGTGGGATTTTCAGGAGTGATCTTTGAGGGCAGCAGAAAATGGAATGCAGTTTAATCTGGAAGGATACAAGAAAATTATGTCTTTCTCTGTTAGAATCAAAGCCAAGGAGAATTTGGACACATTCCATTACTTAGGACTGACTCAGCCTCTTTTTTGAATTTAGTGTAGTGTCAATTGCAGAGATGCCAACAATGCTAACCATCAGAATGCTGGGAGGAAAAAGCACAGGTGCTCTCCTGCTCCAGCTATTTATAGGGAAGGCTTGCAATCATGTGTGATACAAATGCCCTGGTTGAGTTTTTACATTCCAGAGCCCCAAACCCATCTAAAAAATACAGCTTCACAATTATAATAGTCTATGAGTTGCAGCTGTTTAACAGAGCTGGAAAAAAAAAAAAATAGGTAAGGTATTGAATTTAGCTGCAGGATGGAAAAGCAGAAGTAAATTTAGGAGTCTTTGTAGAAAGTATAGAAGTTTGTGAGAAAAATATTAAGGCAATGGAGAATTTGTACAGTATGTTGGAGCATAATAGTATTTTATCAGAAGCTTTACATCCAGTCTGCAGCATGTTTAGGGTGCAGAAAATGCTCCTAGATACAGACTGGAATTTGGATCAGCACATCTTTCACTAAACATCTTAGAAATCTTCTGTTTCTTCTCGTTGTTTGAGGACGCTTCAGGTAAACCACGTATTTTTTTCTAGAGTAGTCGGTGTTACTGTTGGCTTTTGAAATTTCTCGTAATTTGTTAGATCTTCAGGCAAAAGTTTGTAATGAATGCAAGAAACATCTGGGATTAAATCAGAAGCATTTGCAATCTACTGGAAAAATAATTTAGACCTTTGCATAATTATGTGAACGTGTTGCTTCTTTCTTCAACACAACTGCTATTGCCTCAGCTGCCATAATTGTTATTACAGCATATTTTTAACTGCTTCTTCAAGTAAGGCAAAGCAGATTGCAAAGTCATCAAGAAATAAAATATTTTCAGTTTCTTACCTCTTTCAGGACTCTTCCAGGAGTTTTGCTAAAACTGACGTGCAACATTTTGACCTACTTTGGCTAAAGGTCTTGGAGAACTTAAAGGCTGTTCTGTTGCTATTTCTTTGGTGATTTTTTTTTGAGCCAGTAACTTGTTAGAAAGCCACATAATCAGTTGTTGAATTTCTGATGGACTAAAAAGTTTGTATTTAGCAAAAATAAATAAATAAATAAATAATAGCCCCAAACGTTCAGGTTCCATTCTTGCTGTGTGAGGGCTTTTGTTTGTTCAGATGCACCAGACTGTGCAGACTACCTGCTCACCTGAGTATTTAGCAGAAAAGACAGCAAAACCAAGAAGTGTAGAAGTGTAGGCAGCAACTCCCAGGATATTCACAGTTCTGTGGGAACACTTGGCATCTCAGAGCCTCTGCCTCCACTCATCTGAACAAGTCAGGTCCCAGCAGTACTCTGGCCTGCCTCGTGCAAAAACCCGTCGTTCAGACAGACACTTGAATAGCTTCAGGGAGCTGTTAAGGTGGCTATGGCAATATTCAAGTTTTGGTGGCAACATACTACAGACTGCATTCAGTCCTGTGCCTCCTGCTTCTGGTGTGCCCAATAAATAGGATTGTTGGGAAGTGATGAAGATCAGCTTCCCACCAATGATGGGGCTCTTTTCTGTGGAGCACAAAAGTATCCCTGCCAGTGAAGTGCCCAGCACTGCCCGAGCACTGGCTGTAAATAAAGTGCTGTTACCATTTTACTCCCTTTGTTCAGCAGTATGGTAGAAAGCGAAAGCCTTGCATCTAGTATTTTACTTTTCTAACCTACTTTCCATAGATCTTGAAACTTGGATAGTTGTCTTCTGTAAATGCATATGTTTTCCATTTTTTCCTCCAGACTCCAGCAATTATTTCTGAGCTATATGCAATTTCTACATTTTTTTGTCAAAAACATAGAGGTCCTAATCGTATTTGGTTTGTACAAGCTTAGTACAAGCAAAGAAGAAGGGTTACAGTGCAACATTCTGTCCTGATACCACGTGAGGATGGAGACAAGAGTTGAAGACAGAGAGAGAGAGAATGTAAGGATTTTGCATGAAAAACACATAGTCAGAGCTCTTTGGAGTTTCACAGCTGGAAGACACATACAGCTACAGGGGACCAGGCTTTCCTAGCCCTGCTGCAGACTGACTGCAGCCTTGCACAGCAGCAGCTGCAGGTGACTGTACAGCCATTGCCGATACAATAGCACATGTTATAATGGCTTCGTAATACTGACGTAAGGTGGGTGGGGAGGTGACAAGCCAAGCTCCACACCTACCATAACCTCGTACACAGTGTCAATGGAAAGCCAGCACTAGTCTCCTACAAATCCAAGAGGCTGTCAAAACATTGTATGTAATTCTTTCTATGATAAGTAGAGTGTACATTGCTGTGACGCTATCAGAAATTCTCTGGGCAAGTCATGTCGTCAGTGAAGGGCAATCTAGGGTGAGTTTAACTTCTGGATCAGGAACATTAACCTGGCACTAACATCTTCCATCTAGAACACTACTAAAATACGCTTAATTCTCACAAAAATAATGTAGATCTCCTTCAGTTGCTTAGTAGAAGAAAGGAACCTGTGTACTCTGAGATTAATTGGCAGCCAGTGAAACCCTGACACAGTCAGGTTCAGTGGCAATCTTGGAATATTGGAGTGCCAAAAAAAAAAAAAAAAGCACCTCCAAAATGGACTGTTCCTTGCTTTGGGCTTAGTCTCCAGTGCTCGATGGTGCTTCGGAGGAGGTTTAAGTGATGGCATGGGCAGAGGTGGCTATCAAACATCCTTTAACTTTCGATGTGCTTTTTTGTTTGTCTGTTTGCTTGTTTTGATTTTATGCATTGCTTTCGTGGAAGTGTTTTCAATCCACAAGTTCAAACCTCTGCTTTGCTGTAGCGAAACTAGCTGCTTTCATTTGGCAAGTGTCCAGAGTGTCCAGAATGGATTCGAGTGATTCTGACAGGGTGCGACACACGTTGTTTTCTATGGTGGAACCAAGCCAAACAAAGAGACATTTGCAGACAGATCCTGTGGGTACCTTCAGCCATCAAGGAGTTTGGCAATCCCAAGAGCCTGAGCACATCTCTTCTTGGAAAGGTCAGTTTAAGTGCCAGAGTCTTTTGCCTGGCTGATGTATTGTGTTTCCAATGAGGGCCAAGCAGTAAAACAGCATCCCGCAGCTCTGAGAAATAAATATTGTCACACTGTATGTGCAGCGCGATTATGATGAGTTGCTTGAAATATACAGACCAAGAAATACATGATTCTGAAAAAAAAATACTGGTACTTGTTTCTTGGAAGTGCTGAAACAGCACAAGATAAACTTCTCAAATAAAAGCCTAGCTGCACTGAAATCAGCAGGAGTTTTGTTTGTGACTTCAAATAAAATGATGATTCCACCACAAACTGGGCTATAGCTTTCACTAGGTAGGGACTACAAAATGAAGCCACTTTCCTGTACACTAGATAGGTATTTGCCAACTGCACTTGGGCTGGGATTAGAAAAGAATAAAATTTGCTCTGTTCTTTCCTTTCAGTCTTTTAATTAATTTGTGCTTAGCTACCCTGCCTTCTTTTACTGCAAAGAGCAGACATTAAATCGGGATTGTATGTGTTGACAGTCCTGGCTTGAGCCTTCTTGCGGGTTGGCTGAGATTTAACAATACATTTCTTCCCATGGTATTTTCTGTCACATATTTTTTAAACAAGTGCTATTCTGTCAGCTCTAGAGGGCATGAAGAAAAGATGTACTATAAAGCAGCAAACAAAAGGCAATTTCAGGTTTAGCATTTGCAAGATTGTGTTGGCAACTCTACTTCTCTATAATCTCTTTATGAAATTTATAGTTTGTTTACTGTGCTATTCAGTGAAATAAAGGAAATTAAGGAATACTTCATCAAGAGTGACTCAATTGACCTTTGACCGCAGAAGAGCGAGCTCTACCAACCCTTTATAGAGTCACTGCCAACAGAGCTGGACTTTGGCTATGACCTAGCGGAAATGGGCACCTGAAAACAAGCCCAACTGGGCACCTTCTCTGCACCACTCTAGCTGTGAAGTCTCCAGCACCAGCTGGAAGTGTGTTGAGCCGCATGGCGTGTCACAGGGCAAATATTTGAATGGTACCATCACCGTGGCGCTTCACAGTTAGAAGTAATCTGATACAGTAGCCTGTTTTTCCACCAGGAGAATAGCCTTGTAGCGCAGTTGCTATTGGCTCCATTGATCTGAGCTTGTTCCCTTTGAAATCAAAGATAAAATTCATACTGTCTTGAACAGGAGCAGTATGGGGCCAGGCTAAAGCACCACACATTGCTTTGAAAGTTAAGGAAGCGTTAAGGACAGAATAATAACTTTCATTAAGTATGACAAAAATCAGTGCAATTTGCACTGTCCAGCTATTCAGCTTGTTGTACATACAGATTATCAGAATCTGGTTATCACATTTAGTAATCCCAGCCTGGCACCGACTGAAAAAGTGCTTTACAAAACATACACCCCAGGGCAGGAGACTCCATAAAGTCAATGTTTTTAATGCTTTCCTTATTGATATAACAGCCCTCTTGTCATGTAGCTTTTCTCTTCTTTATTCATTGATTTATTTTTTTTAAGGGTGGAAACCAGAGATGATACAAGACGATAACTTAATGCAGTGATTGCTGGTTGTCCATGGAGAAGCACAAACTTCAGACAGGATTTGAAATAAAGCCAAGGAAACTGCTGAGAAGACAGATCCTTGGTATCATGTGCTGTAGGTCCTCATGGGACCCATTGCAAAGCCCAGCTGTGCAATGACCTTTGTCTCTGCAGGCATCAGTGTCTCCCCACATAGGCAACATGGTATTAGGCACCAGGAATTAGTACCCACAGCTCTTCATGTGGAGAAAGGTTCTTACATTTAAAAACTGTAGATGAAATGGAGGCTTAAGAAAAAAAGAAACCTAAAAAGATGGGGAGGAGGATGAAGGAAGTGTCCTGAAAGAAGAACCGGGATTCCTGCTATCACAAAGACTTAACAGAAGCAAAACAAAACCAAAAAAAGAGATAATGTGGAGAGGGTTGGATAAAGTCCTACTCTAAAAGGATTTTCTGTTGCGGTGGTGAGGCTGCAGCTCTGGACACTGCTCTGATTGCTGATGGCATCAGTACTTAACTTGGGATGGTGGGCATGCAGGGAGGAGAGAACAGGAAGGGAAAGTTTGCCTTACTGTAGCTTGCAGGAGTGCTCCAGGCCCCCACGTTCCTGCACTGGAGTCCCAATAAAGACCATTGCTTCCTGAAGAAATTTCAGAAGACGTGTTTCCAGAAGAAAAGGGCTAGCAGGAAGAAGGGCAAGCAGCTCTCAGTGTGGACTGGGGAGCAAGGGGTGCATTGCAGAATGTGGATGAGCAATCCTAAATGTGTTGACTTCCAAGGTTGGACTGCTCCCTGGACAGAAAGGTCAGCACTTGCAAGCTGTAGTAGCAGAAGACCTAGTTAAATGATGAAAAAAGCTTGGTGGGACTGATCAGAGAAAGGAACATGTTTCTAAAACACATTGGACAAAGCCTGACTAGCAAATTCCCTGCTTGGCCAACTGCAAGGGGGGGTGTGCAGCACCTGCACCTGGACTCTCCTTCCCGAGGTCACGTGTTGAAACAGTGTTTTGAGAGAGTTTGCACAAGCCATACTTTATTTCTCTGATGATACTAGTATTGTACCCAACTGCCACAAGCCCCGTAGTATGCACTTTATTCAGGGTTCATCATAGCAGTGAGTCCACGCAAGTCAATTATGTTTTTGTGTGCTGGGAGCCTGCTCACTGCAAGATGTATTAAGTTACAATCAACATAATGAAATGTTGTAACATATGAGCCAGGACTGAGAAGGCACTTGGAGGCAGGCGGCCCATCAGCAGGAAGATTCAGGCTGCCAGCAGGCATGGTGGCACTGGATCTTGATGCTCACCTGAACTCACTGATAAATTAGCTTGTTACTGCCTCTTCCCCAGGCACAGCAGACAGTTCTTATTGGGTATGTCTCTTAGCTGAATTAGGTTGGTACATTGCCAGCCCTGGTCACAGAACTTTATCTAAGACATCTCGTGCTGCTGGCTGGAAGGAGAAATGGGTGATTTTTATTATCCAATGTATTTCAGTAGAGGAGTTATCATTTAAACACTGCACTCCATAAAGACAACTGGACAAGTATGACTATAGCATTGGTGTAAATATAAAAACGTATATTTTCTTGCCTAATATTATAAACTATGAGAATGAGTGCAATCAGGATTTCTTTTCTATACCAGAAGAAAAAAAGCTTGAATAGTTCTACTCAAAGTTCTTCCTGCTTTATTAAAAAACAAAACAAAACAAAACAAAACAAAAACAAGACGAAAAGAACCCACCAACCATCTGTTATTTATGGTCTTTCCAGCATTGTATATTGTCTGACCATTCAGCACAACTTGTCTCTAGAAGCTCAGTTTAAAGAGGGATTTATTAGGAGGTGGAAAATCTCTTTGCGTCTCAGTCTAGAGGAGTTTGCAGCCATTGTGTCCATGTCCAAGGAGACTGCAGTGTCTATTCTGGCTGAGTATGAACCATTCTGCCGTAGGGGTTCATGGAGGCAAGATTATAGTGAGTGCTGAAGGATGGCTCTGAAGGCTTGGGGTTTAGGAGCAGAGGTTTTAAGTGTTCTGCTTTACCTAGCATTAAATGCAGGTGCTGCCCTGGGATCAAGGACTCAAGCCTCAGGCTCTCTTTTCCTATGCTCTCCTTGTTCACTGTGTTATTCAGAATGTACCTCTGTGAGTTACACCGTTTCACATACGGTCAGCAACAGAAAGACTTTCTTCTCAGTGTCATTAATTACGGCAGAACCAGAACATTCAATGATCTTGCCGGGCATCTTCCTTTAAGCTAGAAGGATTTACTTGAATTATATCTCTTCTAATTTCAGCTTCTGGGAAGTGAACATTCAGTTCTCAATCTGAGGAAACAAACAGCTTTGTTGTATCCTAACTACAGGCCAGAAGTTAATTCATGATGTCCATCAGAGTATTCTCCATTTGTATCAGTACAAACCCAGTATTACTCAGATAAGATGGAGCAAATCACAAAAGAGTCAGCGTGCATGGTTTTAAGCAGTTCCTGCTTCCATCCCAGTGTTTTGCCCTTCTAAGCACCATTCTGCAGGAGGCCGGCATCTGCCTTTCCAGCTGGGGTCCAGCCTGCCGCTCACTGCAGTCGCTGGGAAGTTTTCCATGGCTTCAGGACGCGCTGGAGCTGGCTCGCTGTCTGTTCTTTCAAAGCTGCAAACTGGTTTAGCTAGCACAACCAGCACTTTGCAGACAACTCAGCAATTACGGGATCATATAACTACAGTAAGAGGCTGAGCTGCAAATTACTGTAATTATGAATATTTCTGTTGCAAGGCAAATTTACAGCCAGATATGTCATGTCAAAATTATTTCATTTTGTGGGTAATTCTAATTTTGCAATACATTTCTAGAACTTCATTTTCCTGTTAAACAGCATTTTAATTTGAAGAGTCTATTACAGCGGTTATAGTGGATTATTGGAAGAATTTAGAGACAGATTATGAAGTGCAAACATTCTCCATCACTGGCTAAATCCATCCCAGACAGCACAGCCCAGGTGGGAATAGCAATTAATGTCACAATGAGGGTGCTGGACAGTGTTTCAGGAGAGGCAGAGTTTCCTGGTATGGCGCAGCTTTTTACACACATCTCCTTGAATCCAAAACCTCAGAATGAGAGGTAGCAGCCTTAAGTTGGACCGGAAAAGGTTCAGGTTGGATATTAGGAAAAATTTTTTCTCAGAAAGGCTGGTAATGAATTGGAACAGACTGCCCAGGGAGGTGGTGGGGGTCACCATCCCTGGAGGTGTTCAAGAAACAAGGAGATGCGGCACTGAGAGACATGGTTCACATGCACGATGGTGATTGGTTGATGGTTGGACTACGTGATCTTAGTGATCTTTTCCATCCTTAATGATTCCATGATTCTCAGATTCCAGCTCTCTCCAAAGCTCACCTAAGCATTGCTGTCAGTGATGAACAGCACCTCAGGGGACGCGGCACCCATGGCAAAGAGGACTGCATGGCCTTTCCCAGCCCCATCTGTGATTGACATGAGGCAAATGCAGGGATTTAACCAGGCTCTCCCTCCTGCGCCGGCTGCCAATGGAAAGAGTCGTGACTCGAGACTGACCGGGTCTCCACTAAAAGAAGGAATGACCTTGTCACCTTTATCCTCGTATCTAGTTACACCACACAGGAGGAAGCCAAAAAACGCCCCTCTCCTTGCCTGTTTGCTCATTAGCAGTTCATGGGACGGGCTTGACCCTTGGTTCCCCTGCAGCCGCCCCTGCTGGGGTCGGAGGCACGCATGGCATGCAGGGCCAAGCCCCGGGGCACACTCCAGGTGCAGCAGATGACTGGGGTACTTTTCTCAGTGAAGAGCTGCAGCAACGGCTCATGAGATGTGAATGAGAGGTGCTGGGACTGCTCGGCCCTCAAGATGGTGGTTCAGGACATTCTGCCCCTCAGCACCGAGCTTTGGCCCCACTGGATCACAGCTGTTCCCTGCAGTTTGTGTGGTGTTCGCAGATTATTTTCACATACCTCGTGGGGGTCAGTCCCTCCCCAGCCTAACTGAGATGAAGCCTCTGTGATACAGGCTTTCATCTGCAACTGCTAGGCAACAGTCTTTGCATTCCCAAACACTATAAAGTCTGAGAAGCTTCACAGCAGAGCTGGAGGTAGCCTTTTCTGGGTCCCTCTTGCCTGCACAGACACTGCTTCGTTCCAGCAGTAAAATCTGGAGAGCCTCTCCAAGAATGAGCCCTGAACAAAAAGCTCTATAAAAAGTTCTATAACTACTGGGGAGAAATGATTTTTCAGACACTAAAAGGGTTTAATGAAGAGGAGACAGTAAAATGGTACGTGAAAATACTGATGCATCATTAACTCTCCTGCATTACATCATAGTCAGACACGTAGCAGCAGAATTGCATACAGTCTGGCCTTTGCCTCCAAAAGAGGATAATTCCCATCAGCTTGATGGCTGAGACCTTATAGTCCCCTTCATGAGGTATCAATTATTTATTCCATGCGCTCCGAAAGTCAGCAAATCCTTTTGGTGCAGAGGAAGACTGCTAAATAAGCTGCTGATGGACTAGTGATGTTTTCCAGTTCCAGCCTCAGCAAAGGACAGTTCTCACTTCATCACTGCTTCGGTCCCCCGGGTCCTTGTACAACAAGGCTGGTTTAGGTGACACCTAACCCAGGCCACCACTCACTGTCTCCCATTTGCACCAGTGTGATCATTCATGGGATCAAACAGTAAATCGTGGAATCCTACAGCCATAGACTGTCATGAGGTGGAAGGGAACCACATCTCCCTGGCTATGGGATGCTCTCAGTGTTTTCAGCCTGGAGCTGGGCTAGGAGGAAAGGTGCTGGCTGTCCCAGCATTTCCTCCTGATGCCCACCTGTGCAGCAGCTTCTCAAAGAGGCCCTTCCGGCTGCCAAGCAGATCCACCCAAACCAACCAACAGGGCACAGCACCTGCACAACTGCTGTACTTCTTCCTTGTATGTGACAAACTAGATTAAACTCCTCTTGAAATTAGCTAGTGATCTTTCACAATTAAAGTCATAATTAATGTAAATAGCCAATTTAATGTATACCCAAAAGGAGATATGTATTTAAATGCACGCTTTCTGGTCATTTATATCGTATTGTGCTACATTAGTCTGGGAGATCCATCTGTTGTTAAGCTTGCCCAAGACTTCGTATTAAATAAAATTGTGACAGTGGTTACAATGCAGATTTTTTTCATGTTGATTATCTGCCTCAAGCAAAATAGCCAACTATTTTAATTCCCTGCAAGAGTAAAAATAGAAAAAAAAATAATACAGATGATCTCTTGTGAAATAAGTGTTCCCTATATTCCTTTGAAAATATGACAGGGAAAACCTAAGAGTTTTCTAAATTTCAGACATGACATTGATCTCCTTGCTTTTGTCTCAGATCTCACAGTTGTGCTGGACTGCTCAGGCTGGGGGATAGGTATGATGGCAGCTATTTTAGTTGTACAAAAATTACTCATCTCAGGATGTGTCTACAGCGTATTTTTTGTTAGCAGTGAAGGACTGCTCCTGGAATACATTTCCCTGTCACCTATGTTGACCATGCTATGGTTCACACCATGGAGCGGTCTCAGAGCCACCAGCTGAATCCTTTGCTTTTGAAACTAAACCAAAAGTTGTTCCCTGGGGATATATCTGATGTGGCAATGGGATGAGACTAGAGTGAGACCAAAGCAACCCACACCAGTAAACATCAGATTTTCAGCACTGCTTCTCCCTTTTTCAGTCTACTTCTATCTCACCGCACTGCATGCCAAAGTTTCTGTGGCTTAAGTCAATGCTAATTATCATCAAATCATAGAATGATTTAGGTCGGAAGGGACCTTCAAGATCATCTAGTTCCAACCCCTGCTACAGGCAGGAACACCTCCCTCTAGACCAGGTTGCTCAAAGCCCCATCCAGACTGGCCTTGAATGCTTCCAGGATGGGGGCATCCGCAGCCTCACTGGACAACCACCACCCTCACAGTAAAGAATTTCTTCCTAATATCTAGTCTAAATCTATCCTCTCCCAGTTTAAAACCATTTCCCTTCATCCTGTCACTATATACCCTTATAAAAAGTCCTCCTTAAGTTTCCTGTAGGTCCCCTTCAGGTACTGAAGGCCACTATAAGGTCTCCTCAGAGCCTTCTTTGCTCCAGTCTGATGAACACCAGCTCTCTCAGCCTGTTCTCATAGTGGAGGTGCTCCAGCCCTCTGATCATCTTTGTGTCCCTCCTCTGGACCTGCTCCAACAGCTCCACATCCTTCTTGTGTTGGGGGCTCCAGAACTGGACGCAGTACTCCAGGTGGGGTCTCACAAGAGCAGAGTAGAGGGGCAGAATCACCTCCCTCTCTCCCTGCTTGTCACGCTTCTCTTGATGCAAAGTTCACCTGTTATCTGCAGAGATGCCTGAACATACCCTGGCTAAGTAACTTAGGAAACTCAATTATTTGCTCTTTAGGCTAGAGCAAATGACTTCACCCATGGGCATGCATCTATCTATCTATCTATCATACCTATCTATCTATCTATCTATCTATCTATTTATCTATTTATTACATACCTACTTACCTGTTTACTTAACATCTACCATCTCGGAGCATGCCCATAGACACAGCTTAACATGCTTCCAAACTTCAGAAAGTACTTTTGCACAACATGCATGCACAAATAATAATCTCCTCTGTTCTGCAAAGTGGAGTCACAGCTCCTGAGTCCTGCTTCCTGTCATGGCACAGCATGTTGTGCAGGCATAAAAAAGTAGCCGGGACTTGGGACATGAGCAAAAACACTTCCTAATGATGCTGCATGTACTAGAAAGTAATTTCTGGAACCCAAACTATGTAAATAAAATCTTCTACTGACCTCTTTCTCCCCTCTCAGTTCCCAACCTTATAAATAACTCTTACTTCCACCTTCAGATTTTTTCCAGGGCTCTGCTGAGGCTTTTGGTCTGCCTATTTTTAGCTTTGCATTTATTGACAGTGGTTTCCTCCTTGTCTGCCTATTCAGGCAGCAGCCTAGAGAATGCAAAGGTTATTCGACTTCCCCAAATTGGCTTTCCATGGGCAGATCTGTAAAGTTTCTGAAGACAAAAAGAGAGGTCGTCGCTTCTTTCCATCACACTTGCCTTATACATCCTGTGAGAGTCACCTGGAGACCCACACACTGCCTGCCTTCAAAGCTTTCCGACATGAGAACATACTCTCTGTTACCCAGGTACAATCAGTTATCTCTGGGGAAGCCAGCAAGGAAGACGTTAATGCACATAATAAGGAGCAGGGCAGCAGGATGCATTTTAGATAACTCCAGTCAAAAAATATTATCATTAATGGCTGAAAATAGGTAGGAAAAATACTAGAATAATAACATGTTAGCCTACATGCTTGGAAAGTGTAGACTTGTATGATACACCCATAAGCCTACAACCACAGAAGTAGACAGATCTCATAAAATATGGCTTTTGCAGGTGTTTGATTTAACCATTAACATCCAGTAGGTTAAAAACACCAATTAGTCTTAGCAGCAGATTTTTTTTTTTTTACAGCTTTAGTCCCTTCTTGAGGGGTAATAATGCAGAAAACGAAAATAAAAATATAAATAAAATGATTGTAGTGTTAATTTAAGCCATCAGAGAGATAATTGTTTGACAAACTTATTAATTTATGTGACCATTTACATTTGCTTGATGCTTTGCACCGGGCACAAAAGTTTAGACAAATCCAACAGGGGGACTAAAATGACAGAAGAAATTGTGAATTGTTCTAAAGATTGATTTTACCAAGGTACGTGCCTGATTTTCAGAGACATGCCTAAAGTAGGACACATGATTAAAGAACTTGCTGAATCAGAGATTTTGTGTACAAAAGACCAGTTATGCAGCTAAGTGCCTGTGCAAATAGACTGTGTGATTTCCTTATGCAGTTGCAACTGCATAGAGGAAAGCTTCGTGTTCATTGCTGCTACAACTTACAGGAGCACTAATTGGGAAAATACATTTAGTATGGCCACAGAGCCAAAGATTTTCAACCGTGGATTGAATTTTAGCTTCCATTTTGTGTCTACTGGTAAGATCTGCCTTGAAAAGCCAGCAGATTAGGTGTGGCCTGTGGTAGATTGATTCTCCGAGACTTGAAGTAGCTCAGACATTTGATCTGAGGGAGAAACTGATAGCAGCAGAAGGTTGCCATCCAATCCTTGGACCAGTGAGAAGATGAAGGTGACAGCACAGCCAATGGGTGAGTTTCACGGCCGTTTCTTACCAACGGAGGAATGCCAGGATGGGCTTTATCTATCCCAGAGCCTGGTGGAGAACACGCTCCAGCCTCTTCTGGTCCCTGTTCTGTTTCTTTTCACTTTCCTGATTTCCTTTCCCAGCCTCTCAACCTTTCCAGCCTTTCCAGTTTTCCAGACTGTGAGCTCTTTACCCTTGGCCTGTCCCCTCCTCCCATCTCTTGGTGCAGTTTCTGCACAACCCTGACCTGCAAAACCTTGCCCCAATCATAACCTCTGTTCCTCTGAAAAGTCTCTCCCTTCCTCTCCCTGAGAAGCTCCTGATCCTCAGAGACACTTTTTGTTAAGGTCACTGGGGTATTGGGCTATGCCCCAGTGGTGAAATGGTGCCCCGTGGTGAAAAACAGCACACTGAGCTGTGCTTAGTTAATGGGCACCATCCCTTCTGTGCAAGCAAAGAGGGAAGGGCTTGGTGGCATGTATTGACAGTGGATGGTGATGTCACAGCGAGCTGACTCAGGGTCAGTTTAGAGGTCAAGTCAGTAGCAAGAGGCTGTGCCCATGTACCTTAACAGGAGGTGTGAATACTGCTTCGTAAGTGATCACACAATTAATGGGAAGATTTCACAGCCAGCTTTCACACTGACATTTCCTAGAAGTACCCCACTTTGCAACTCAGGGCTCTTTTAACAGCTTTGTATGTGTATGCACAGCACTGTATAGATTCCTCCCACCAATAGCTTGGACAGTAGATAAGGCAGATGTGTAAGATATTTGCAGTATGAAATGCTACTGAATAAGCAAGCAGCTGTATACTAATCTGCCTTCATTTTCCAGATGGCCACAGCAAGCAGCATCCTGCAGAGAGCATTATGATGGTCAAGTCCTGAGCTGACAAAGGCTGAGTAAGTGTAATAATATCTGAGACTTGAAAGAAAGGATTGTACAATTGCTGCCAAGAACAGATGGCAAGATAGTGTTCTTAGCCAGAAGTGATACCGACCTACTAGCAGGAACCACAGATTTTATTGCAAATTTATCTTATGACAATTGATGCAATCCCTTAATCAAAGAACCTTGACTGTTCCTCTAGTTAATTCCCCCATCCAGTCGGCATTACCAAGCAGTGTCTGGTATAAGGCTTAGCCACATAAGCAGCTCCTGGATTCCTATCTCGTGAAGATGCTGGCTCGCATCGTGCATTACATCAGTCCAGTCAGATTAGATAGAGAAAGGGGCTTTATTCAGACTGCTATCAGGAGAGCCTCACATACAAGCTGTGGTTCTTAAAGGATCAAAGCACTGGTGAGTGATCCAGATCCCAGACCTTATGGCATCAGGGGATGTACCCCTGGCACACAAATTAGGTAGAACCTCTGCTGAAAGTGCCTAACAGGACCACAGTGACCGCCTGTCTCACTCATCTCAACAGAATCTGTGGCTAAGGCTTTTCATGAAGGTCCCCTTGGAAAAATCAGGTGAGTTCGATGTCGGGATGAGCTCAGGGCAGGCACTCAACCAGTGCTGCAGATCAGCTGAGGAAGGGCAGCTCCTCCAGCTGCTCACAGCCACGGACCTACGCCCTTCTTCCAGGCAAGGAAACTCTCCCAGCACAGATCAGCCAGCTGGAGAAAAGGTGCCTCCTCATTAGCCTTCACTTCAGTCTGAGTTGTACTCTCAAATTTATGATAATACATTACAGTTGAAAATGTTCTTTAATAAGAATGTTAAAAGGTACCGGTTAGAACACGCTAGATAATATATTTTAGAATAATACCTTTTGTCTAAAGCTAAACAAGCACTCGCCAGCACTAAGGAAATCACCCCCAGTATTTCATTTTTCATTCATCCCAGCCTTCCTTTTTGCTATATGTGTGCTCTGCGTTCTTTTCCCACGAGATCTTCCATATTTATACTTGCTTTAGAAAGCTGTTGCTCTCCAGCCTACCATACATAATACCCAGCCTGTGAAATTGAGTTTGCCCTTGACCATTCACCCTGAAGCCAGCAAAGAAAGATGTGAAAGGTGAGGAGAAAAGGGAAGAAGAAATGTCTTTTAAAGAGATACGCCAGTGCTGTTTTAAAAATGCATGCTCTGCCTACTATATCTTGTGGCCAAGGGATAGGCACGACATGCAGATGCACACTGAAATAGGGATGAGGCTGTCCTCTCCAAAGGAAAAGAGAGGATTCCCATGCAGAGGGAATGCTGGGCTGTCCCAGTCTAAAGCTGCCCTTAACAATCAGCTCCAGCCAGGCTCCAAGCGTCCCCCCAGAGCCCAGCATATGCTGGAGAGATCCCACTGGTCCTGGGGAGAGATTGAGGCTGCTGGCTGTCCTGGAGGTCACCTCTCTATGCCCACAGCAGTGCCAGGCTGAGTCTGTAACTCCTTTGGGCAGTGCCTGCCTCCCACCCACCTGTCTGCACAGCACCAAGCTGACCCGCTCCGCAAAAGTAATCTTTTATAACACTGAGTAGCAGTTCACTTCCAAAACCCATAAATTTAAGAGCAAAAGCAGCATCTGAAATGTTGGTTGCACTTTTATGAGGGGCGACTGCTCCTCTTCCATCTGCAGTGCTTTCTGTCTTTACCCCCTATGCATTTATACAAACAGTCGGAGCCAGGGGTCATCACTGCTGTTGTTTTCTTTTCAGATTAAAACCTTATCCTCACAAATCAGGCATAACCTCAGCTCAGATACCCTTGGTGCCATCAGAGCCCGAGCCCACCACTGAGGTCATGGGCAGGGCCTTCCCATTTCCACAGCTCAGTGGAGGCTTGTGTTCCCCAAGCCCCACATGCCGGCCCTGCTCTGCTTTACTGAGATGCACAGACAATGCTGCTGTAAACACCAGTGGGGATGGAAAGAGTATGCACATACCATCTGAAAAATAACATAGTGGCATTCACTCAGAGAAGGAAACATGATACATCTGGGGAAAAAGCAGCTGACACACAGATGTTTTAGGGGATGAGAATCCTAGAAAGTTGGAGCTTGGGAGGAGAGCTGTGGGTGAAGGGAAGCAAAGGAAGCAGCTGAAGGAAACACCCCAGGTGATTCTGACCCATGGTTACGTGACACCTGAGTTGATGGGGTCTGGTGGTGGCACATGCTGGAGCCTTCAGCTCACTAAGTTTCTCCCCTGAGCATGGCGCCAGGACCATGGGGCTGGGTGAAGCTCCTCCTTTCTGGAACCAGGCTGCAGCCAGCTTGCCCTGGACCTTCTCTGTGCTATAAGCCTTCACTCCTACAAATCAAGCACATCAGTTCCATCCTCCTCAAATGGTGCAAAGAGAACTCAACTGGTTAAAACTGCCAGTTAGGAATCACCTCCATGAAAAGCCCTTTCTAAGCAGATGTCTTCCCCCATTATCTGCTTCTCCCTCCTACCCTTGAAACCCAGACAGTGTGTGTAAGGTCTGCAGAGGAGCTTTTATACAATCCCTGGGGGTAATCTAGCACACACAGATCTTTTGGTGAAATAAGGCCACTGATGAACCTTTACGATTGTAGAAGTTAGAAAATGTCCATGAATCCCAGCCTCAAGGAACAGCTTTGCGTCCTTCCATGTGGCTGAGCTGCATGCAGAGGGTAAGGCACCTCCTTTCCCAGCCCCACCTCAGCTTATTGTGCACGAGTATCCTTGGGATAGAGTGGGAAAAAAAAGGAAAGCCATACTAAAAGGCAACTCAAATGCTCACTCTGTCTCTCTTGTGCCCAAAATTTAATATAAAATAAAGAAGAGATTTTACACCAAGATTCTTTTTTATTTCTCACTGCTAGAACCTCAGCCTTCTCTTCCTTGGGCCATCCTTTGGGCTCCCTCTGCTCATGGTTGTACTTCTCACGACACAAGGCCCCCCCTGTATCCACACATCTGGATGCCTGGATGTCTTCCCTAAATCTTTAGCTTGCAAGGGCTTTGCAACAACACCCTGAATCTACATCCAAACTTCTTGGGAAGAATTACCTCATCCTGGTGCAGGTGTTCCCAAAGCTGTATTCCTATTCAGAGCGCTTTCACTCATATCAGATCATTTTTTGAATCACTTCCCATCATCCCAATCTACTTTTAAAAGCAGAACTGAGAATGGTATGTATAATAAGCACAGCTTAAGGAAGTTGGTGTAGCTACCTTTGATCTCCTTTGTTATAGAGGAGCTTGGATTGTATTGTTGGATGAATGTTTTTTGTTGCACAGTTCTATTTTCTGATTAAAGATGGGAGTTTTTCCAAACTATTTTGATACGCAGACACCTACCCAGGGAGGTAGCAGTGCTGAAATGAAGAATTCAAGCCTACCGAAGGCTCACAGTCTTCACTGCTTTTTATGAACTCCTTCCAGGCCTTTCCCTGGTATCCAGCAAAGCAGTGAGCTTAACTTTGCTTTGGGGGAAAAAAAAAAAAATCTGAAGACGGCTCAGCATTAATAAATGCTCAGGCCCAAGATGTTTGAGGAAACAATGTCTTCTTTCAGATTCCCACCATGGTGAGAGTACGTCCGGCTGCGCGGCCGTGCGGGGGTCTGAGCATCGCATGGCCCAGATTCCTTTCCTGACTTGCAATTGTTCTGCTCCATGACCTATCTCCGTCATCGCTCCCCATAGCCCTGATTGCTGTCGCCCTCAAGTCCTGGGAAAGGCACTTAACCTCCCTGAGATTCAGTTGTGACCTCTGTGAAAGAAATTGTTCCACAGCCTCACGCAAGAAGTGCTCTGGAAGCTGGGAATGAGCTGCTTTTGCTCGTTAGCGAGAGCTCAACGGAGTTAAAAGTGGAGAAAGAAATAGCATATGACCCCGATAATCCCTTCTGATGCCTGCGCTGTGCCCTGCTACCTGACCTGCTTGTTCTGGGCCTTCGCGAGGAGCCGTGGGAGCCGTGCATCTCCTGCCATGGGGCTGGCAGGGCCCCTGTGCTCACGTGGCATTTCGGCGCTGTGCCCTGTGCTCTCTCACACCCAGATGTTTGCAGGGAGCATACCAAACATTTCAATATCTTTTTGCCTTCATCCCGAGGCTTTGCTGAGCTACTGAGTTCTCCCCTGCCCTACTGCTGAGTATCTGACCTCCCGGTGCACTCATCATCTTCACTGCGTGCATTAAGCCCTAGTTGCCTGCTCTGAAAATTTCAGAATTCCTGAATGAATTTCTTCCCCTGCTGCAAAGGAAGTCGTCTCTTTTGTTTGAGAACCGTGGCACACTGCAGCAGGCTTCCTGTTAAAATGCCTTCTCGTCCCAGTAACCCTTTGTGTCATCCAAAACTCATCTCATGAGCCATGCGAGGAACGCAGTCCTACACGTAATCTTGTCGAACATTTGGTTAGTAACAACCCATTCATCTCCATGGAGTGGGCTAAATGCAAACAGTAATTACCCCAAAATCATCTTCTACCAATAGTCTCAATTTCTGCATTATTGTGTCAGATACAGATGCGCTCCTGCTTCGTTCCTGAAGACTGAGATGAATCAGCTGACAAAGGAGGGGAAGCACGGGTGTAATTTTAGCTCTTTGGTACATTGTGAAATGAAATGTTTTTAATGTGATTCCTCAAGATCAGACTAATATTACTTATTTGCTGTGTAGGAAGTCTTCCATAATGTGAATATATATACCTGACATAGAATATTTCTTGAGAATCAATCAATTTGTTAACAATCACACTCATTTGATGTCTTCATTTTTAAGAATTCATCAATTATCTGATCAAGAAACTCACTTCACAGCTACCATTTACGGTAACAAAATGCTGATTTATATCTTTCTAGATTATAAAATGCATAGAGAACATATGAGCTCGATTCACGTCCCTTCTGTGTGCACTATTTGGATCACTGCACAATGTCCTAAAATATATGTTCTGACAATTCAACTTCTGGAACTATAAATGTGTGAGACCACTGCATTTCTGAGAAGGACAGCACATTTTTGCTATACGAGCAAAAAAAATAGTAGTAGTAGTAGTAGTAGTAGTAGTAGTAGTAGTAGAATAAGTGTCCACTGAGCCACAAAATCATCAAAACAAGAGTTAAACCTCAAACAGAGACACAGGGTTTTTTTTAGGATGTAACGATGCTGCTGAAACACAAGCAGCCATCACCTATCTGTAAGACTTTTCTGTTTCTATTGTCTTCTCTTACTCTTTCCCACTTTACTTTCCAGGTTCAGTGAATGTCAGCAGAGCATTGTAAATGCTAACAACATATCAGACAAAAGGTGCCTTCAAAGCAACATTGATGGAACAATTCCTATGAGAAATAAAATCCTATAACATATAGATCTGCTTCCCACTTGAAATACAGTGAAAATTTTGCATTAGCAAGTAATCTAGTGGCTTATAAATGTATGCTTCTTAATATTAAGAGGTAGAAGAAAAATGGAGTATGAAACAACTCAGGGTCAATAAAGTATGACATTGCAGCTTATGGATGAAATTAAACCTCAGGCTCACAATATTTAAATAGTGGTGCTTTCAATAAAAGTTGCTGGGTTTGTTGGTTTTTGTTGTTTTTAATCTTGTATTGCCTATTATGCTTCAAAGGCAGAAAGACTCAAATTTTAGAGCATCTCATTTCAGCTTGCAATCAGAGCATTCTGTGCTTTTCCACTTTCAACCTGATTTTCAATAGTGCTTTTTGAAAGATAATTAAAAGATCTGAATTAGCTAAGGGTGAGCATTATGGCCAGCAAGCTCACTGGAAGAAGATCTGTAAAACCACAAGATAGATGAGAAGCAGAACAGATGCATGCTAGCATTATTATTCTTTCCATTAGGCCATTTACTGCTCTTGAGCTGTGACAGAACTCCCACTGATGTCGAATGAAGTTGTACGCATTGATCCAGAGAGAAGAAAAGGCTCTTGTAGGAGGAATACACTTTTTTTCCCTTCTCCCTCTGTGACAGAGAATTGATCAAAGTGCAAATATTTGGGCTGGGAAGCTCGTCACCGCAAACTCGAGGTCAGAACCAGGGGGACTTGGGCATCGCGGGGAGAGGTGCTGCAATGCTTAGCACTTGGGTGGCCACCAACCAGCTCTCTCTGGTGACCCAAGGTAGGAACTACATTGCCTGCACAGCATGGTTAGGGGTGAGTTTGATGTCTTACAGCTAGGCCAGAGAATGGACAGAGCCCATGGATTCAGGCCTACACATGAGGGGCTCTCTGAAACACTCCTGCTCTTTCAGTGGCAGGAAGAGGTGACACCATCAGTGTCTCCCTCCTCAGGCTGAGGATGCTGAAGCCATAGCTACTCAGGGAAGAGCATGAACATAGTCTTCCTCTGCAAATAGGGCCACTAAGGAAAGGAGAAATGCAAGACCTGGATGGCCAGAAGGGGAGAAAGCCAACATCTATAGGCACTCAGGCACCAGCCTTTACTCCTTTCAACAAAAAGAAATGTGGACACTGTGGCAGTGGATGGATGAAGGTGTCGAGGTGGGAATGGGAGCACCCAGGGCCTGGTTGTGATCCTCAGGAAGCTCTGGTGCTGAGAGCTGCAGTGTGTGGTGAGGAGATGGCACAGCAGGAAGGAGGGATCCTCATGCAGCCCTTTGGGGTAAAGCAGCACGGAGCATCACTGCCTGCTGCATGGGCCGCACGACACAAACCATACCATATATCTCAAGCACTGTAACCACCAGTGCAGAAATCTTGTATGGACTAGAAACCTGGTAACATGCAGGGTTGGACATGGCCAAAAGGGTGAGGTGGGGGCATCAGCACAGCCACCCCCACTCCACTCAGCCCCTATTCTCTGGAGATTTTCTGGCCCAGAAAACTCAGTTTGGCCATTTAGCCTTTCGAGTAATGTCTGATTTATACTCATCCCCCACATGTATAGCATTTGTTTATTTCTGTAATATATTAAAATACAGCAACATTCCATACTTGGGGGGGAGCTCGGAGGGAGAGTAATGACTTACACATGTTCTGTGCTACACTGGATGTCTTCCAGTATCATAAATAAGAGGGAAAGCGAGATTTTACAGCTCAACCATTAATGAGAACAGGCCACTATCACATATGGAAAAATACTTTAGTCAGTAGAAGCTGACACAACACTGATGGCATTTAGCTGTCCAACATGAATCATCTTCATAGAACAAATTCCAAGAGAAAATATTATATCATTAGTTGATTTGTAACCTCATTGCAGGCACTGCAAATAAATGTTGGCATTGGCACGCACTAAAACTGGCTAGCGCAGGTCTAGACATAAGTTAATTAAACTGCAAGTGCTGTATCAAGGGTTAAACCTCCTAGGTATTATTCTGTGCTACCTGAAGGTGCTTTTTGCCTCCTCTCCATGCTAGGTGGTATTCAGAATGAAAGACTGAATGGATATTGCAGATGAGTCAGTGCTCTTTTGAGAATCATAGAATAGAGTAGAAAAGACATCTAAGATCATCTAGTTCAACCATCTGCCCATCACCACCATGCCCATTAAACACGTCCCTCAGTGCCACATCCACATGGTTCTTGAACGCCTCCATGGATGATGACTCCACCACCTCCCTGGGCAGCCTGTTCCAAGAAATGGGCTACAAACAAACAAACAAACAAAAAGAACGAAAGAAAAAGAAACAAAAAGCGAGGCTTTTAAAGACTGAAATGAAAATAGTATGCATGGCAGAAGTGGGGTTTGGAGAGCCATTCATCTCCCAGAGTTGGGTTACGCTGATGCCCGCTGCCACCCCCAGGGAGTCAAGCACCACACTTTTTCACATTTTTGCTGTGAACCGAAGTGCTCTCCAGTCTCTCCCATGAAATTCTTCTCCAGGTTTGTTTATGGACTCCCCAGGACACGGTTATCTTCCCCTGCCATCTCGCAAAGCACCCAACCTGCTCTGAAAGCCTCCAGGTGCCCAGCCCAGCAGCTTATTTGAAGTAACTCCTCCATGGAGATGTGTGCCTCTAAGGGCGGTTTGAGCCTGAATCATGCCCAAAGTGCCTACTTTTCCCACTGTCTCAGGTGATTAAGCCCCAAGCACAGGCACCTCCATGATGTGGAGGTGGGCAGAATCTGGCCACCACTGCCCACGTAGGCCCTGAGTGCCTGAGCACCTGCACGGATCTGAGCCCTTTGGTCGTCCCTAATGAGGCTGTTCGGCTTCAGGCCTGCCTACACATGCAACACTGTTGGTAAAACAGGAGTGTTCAGTCATTGACACTTTTTGCAGCTAATCATTAGCGTTGCTTGCATGCATTTGCCCGTGCCTCAGGAGAATCAAAGGACATGTTTTGCATAAACATATTAGCGCAGCCTTCATCAGTAAACTGCCATCTTTTCTTAGCATGCAGTGCACGCCTTTAAACGCCCTCCAAGCTGTGCCACGTAGAGCAAGAGAGAGCAGGAGCCGGCACACTCCTTCAGCTGCAGTAACTTGCACAGCAGTAACTGTAAGCAAAGCCTGAGTCCATGATCAGATTACATTTGGGGCTCAGTCTTTTCTCACTAATTTAATCTTACAAGGATATTTTCTTCCTTCAAACTAAACAGGAAGGGAGGGGGAAAAATGCCATATTTTTTTGGAAAGTGTTACATCATGAAAGGCTTGTACTGGTAAATAGCACATGCCTTTTAAAATCTGAGAAATTCTGAACTGTCCCCTGGGCTTCCATGGGGAACTGGTCTTAATGAGCGAGCACTGATCTTCAGCAAAGAGCAGAGCAGAACTCATGTTATTATACAGTGGTACCTCAGGGATTTGGCGCAACTTGAACTAATGGAAAGTGTCCCTGCCCATGGTGGGGACTTGGACTGGATGGCCTTTAAGGCACCTTCCAAACCCAAACCATTCTATGATTCTACGTCTCCGTGCCTGGGCCCTTTGTTTTGTTGAGCCTCAAGAATGAGTGAGGTCAACTGTCCATTTGCAGGCATATGGAGGGAGTTGGGATCCACAAGTGATGGAAAAATCCAGAGGACCTGGGTAGAGTGGGAGAGTCTGCTTGGAGGTTTGAGCTTTATGTAGCACAGAAGCAGCTCTCAGATATGAGCTGGCCTTGATTGCCATTTTCTTTTCTTTCTTTTTTTTTTTTTTTTTTTTGCATGAGATAATCAGCCCAGTTGGGTTATAGAATCATAGAATCATAGAATGGCTTGGGTTGGAAGGGACCTCAAGGATCATCTAGTTTCAAAGAACCCATCAAGCCTGGCCTTGAATGTCTTCATGGTCCTGCATGGAGGAAGGAGTTTGTGACTTCATGTTTCTGACCTGCACCTTGGATGAAGCACTTCAAATGGTGGGGTGGTGCTTATAACAAGACATACTCACTCCGTGCCAAAGATCTAGGTATGTGGCGAGTGATAGCAGACAGTGGAAGTAGAGAAAGGGAAGGGACATAGCAATGAAAGCACGGATACTTCTGCATAGTGAGCATCAACCTCTTTTGTGCTAACTCCATCAAATCAGGATAAGGGCTGTCCTGACAAGGACAGAAAGCTGTGGGCTCTCAAGAGAGCTCTTGCGAACAGTCACTACAGCAGAAGCTCTGAGCAAAGCCAAGCTGAGCATCAGTAAGTAGGTACAATAAACATGGGAGAAGCACTGACTCTGGAGAGACGTATGGGTGACAAAAAGCAGGAACAGGAAGGTTAAACATATAAACAAAAACAAATGGGCCAGTGCATCAGGCCAAGCCATCTAATTCATTACAAATTCGTTTGAATCCAAGCCAGGATACTGCAGCCCATTGAACCTGATCTATCAGTGAGGACAGGCCTGCACTCAGCTATAACCCAAGAAGAGTATTCTTTTTCCCAAATAGCTGCTTATGTAATTCAGGAGAGTTACAATGACTTTCTAGCTCTGCCATGCTAACACGGAGCACTTCATCCGCACAGGGTCTGTAACATACTTTGGGTATCTGAAGCCCCTCGAGTCCTTTTCAGTTCACAGCAATAGTCTTATCAAGAAGCATGCAGCAATACATTTGCTGGGATACATAATTACATTCTGACAAGATTCCTGTATAAAGGCAAATTATTGATTAAATTAAAAATATTTCTCTGTAGAGTCATGTCTACATGTTACGCCAGACCTCAGATTTATTTTGGGTACTGCCAGCAGGATCTTTCATTAATGAAACAGAAAAGGGAATTGTATAAATTATTATTTCACACTATTGAAAATGATTTGCATCCAAATCATGTTGCATTTCAGAGAGATTTGACTACTTCACCTCTTTTTGTTCCTTATCAAGAAGAACTAGAAAGGAGCAAATTAGCTTCCTGCCATGATGGAGCAGAAATTACCAGATCATCCTTACACCATTGATACCACGAGGAAATGTCAAGTAAATTGGTCAACATACTCCAAAAGAATCTCTGCCTGTGAAGCAGGTAACCAGACACACAGCCTTACCGTGCTCTGCTTTGTGAGACCGTAGGAGCCTGGGATTGACAGCAGTGCACGTTTTTGATCCAGCCATTTTTCTTATGAGTGTTGCCTGGCTAATTCACCAGGTAATTTCTACCCCTCTCCAGCTTCTGCAATTTGTTAGGTGCCTGATTTCTTTGATTTAGAGCGCAAACTTTGAGAGATACACAATATTCCCTTTGTTTTTGTGCAGCACAACGTGCAAGAATAGGACCCGATAGGTAATTAGAATAATGATGGTAATGGCTTAGCAAACAGAATGAGCTCTCGACTGCCATCGTGAAGTATCACTCACATTAACTATTAAGGGGGTGCTTTGGAGCAGAGGTCTCTGCAGGTGATCAGCAGTTGAACAATGGCGCATTACACACGCTTTCCATCTCCACCATAGCTAAGCATGCAGCGTGTTTTTGATGAATCTCATTGGAACGAGTACACATCTCTCTTTCAAGTCATTCAGATAGACAGAGATGTCTTGATGTACCATGGATATTTTCTTTTCTCTAGCCAAGTAATAGGTGAGGTGATACCACGGATTGTTATGGGGCCTTTGATCTGTAACCCACTAAAAATAATTTATACCTGCTCAATAGAGAGAATTATGGTTACAGAGCCAAGGGGATGGTTTCTGTGACATCTCCAGTGGCATTTGCTGCTTCTCATGGGATTGGCAGTGCAGCCAGTCCACTTCCATCCCTGTGCTGACTTACTTATCCAGGAGTGATGTTGCTGTAACCAAGCACATTGCGTATTTACACCATCCACTGTGCGTTGCTCTGTGTGTAGCAGTTCATAGAATCATGGACTCATTAAGGTCAGGGAAGATCACTAAGATCACCTAGTCCAAACCCACCACCACCATGCCCACTAATCCATTTGCCTTCTGCTTGGCCAGGTGTGGCCTCCACACAGGCTGGAATATTCAGCTCGTCTCAGGACATGAGGAGGAGAAAGAGCTGCAGCGAAATGCACTCGCTCAGCCCACAGATTCCTTCTGCACGAGCTAAGTTTGGGCACAGAGCTCTTAAATAAGCTCTTGAACTTTCCATTCCCTTTTTGGGCTAGATTATCCGAGAGGCTGCGGCACACAGCTACCTGCTTGCTCTCATCAGCAGGGGACGTTCAGCATCCTGCAGGCTCAGCCGCTCACATATACATCTCCCATGCATGGCAGGCAGGTCGGTTTTCAGCAGACGTGGGAATTTGTGCCTATTGCTCATGTGTGAGACAGAAAGGAAAAAAACAAAACACCTCTATTCATATCTACCACCAATGGGATGTCACAAAAAACATCGGACTAATGAGGCACTTTACAACAAAATACAGCCAAGACTTTTGTTGTAGCCAAATCAGTCTCCATTTTAACAATTCCCCGTGATTATGTGGGTATGAGTGCGGTCACTGAGCCCAAACACTGCCATCCGTCTGAATGCCCCAACTTGGAGGCATTCAAACACAAACCCCGGATCTGCTGAGAACCTGCAATGTGAGTTTAGTAACTTCTCACATGCAAATGCAGGGAAGTGGAAAGCATTCAAACCCACTTGGGTATGCTTGCATAAACCTTTTATGGCACACACTGAAAGTCTGCAATTAAGTACATGGAGGAAAAATAGACTGTCCCTGTGATACAACAGTGATGTTGTTTCATAGAGTATAGGGGAGGCTTCAAAACTGACCTCAGGATGTGGGTAAAGAAGTCATTCACTTTTGCGTGTACACTGAAGCAGTAGGTAAGACTCTGACAGCCCAATTTTAGCTCTGAACTTGTACCTACGTGCATGGGTCTATCTGACTAAATGGACACAGTGGATGCTGGCATCTTGTTGTCTGGATTCACAGAGGAAAGAAATTAACTTGTTTTAAGGTGCAGCTGCCTTTTTACAAAGTGAGATGTGTGACACGTCCGAGGTGAATGGCTTCCAGAATGTGCCCATTCTCAACCATTGACTATGGCATGTGACCGGATCAGGCACGGTGAGCTAAGTAACAGATTTTATTACAACACAGTTAAGAAAGGTGAATCATACCCAATTCCTACAGTGTCAACCCTGGAAGGATTTCAGCACAGTGGTCTACACTTAGATGAGACATTCATCTTGCCCTCAGTGGGAGGCTTCAAGGCAAATTCCTCCCTGTTGACTTTTGGAGGACAGCTCCTATGGGTGACTGCCACGCTAGTGCAAGCTAAAGACCCAAAGGAAGCTTCCCAGGCACTGCCAATCCAAAATGAAGCAGACAGGAGATCTCCTTCATTCCTTCCCTTACATAAGGAATTTAACTGGTCAAGGGAAGTTGAGAACCAGAAAAGGTCAGAATTATAGCAGGAGCTATTGGAAAAGCACTCTGTCAGCTGAGGACTCCATCCTCTAAAACAGTTGCCAAACATGTAGCCTTTATTCGTGGAGTTAAGCAGTTCTTCGACTGTGTGTAAAGGACAGTGTTTGCTGGATTGGATCCCTTTTCATGGGAAGAGTTCCTATACGCAGCAGTTTGCCAGGGCACCCTCTTGAGTGCAATCACACAGTAAAAGCTGCAAAAGTAGTTTCTACTCTATAGCCTTGCTATCACAGCATGCCAAAAATGTTGTCTTTTCAGATGGGACATTTAATGGTTGATTGCAATACACAGGTCACCGCTGTAAAGTCAAATCAAAATGTTTCAGCTGGTGATGAACTCTGATTGTCCCTCTGCGTGCAAGGAATTCACTCACAGCTTCCTCCACTGTCCTCCCAAGTAGGTGCCACAGGCCAGCGCTGCAAAGCCATGGACGACCAAGTTGAGCTGGTAGATTAAGGGCTGTTGTCAAAACCCTGTCACATTTATAAGTATTGCTGTGAACCCAGGAACAAACCTTAAAATGACAATGAAAGAACAGTTCTAGACATTGTTCAAGTTTTTTTTTTCCTAATAAGGCCGAGTGCAAGACATTGGCTTTTCTGACAGCATGAACTTTTGAGGAACATTCCATACAAAGTGTCTGTCAACTTCACATCCTTCCTGTGAAACCAGAAGTCACTCTAAAAGGACTTAAAAATGGCTTAAAAGTTTTAGAAACATAGAAGACTTAATAGGGATTTAAATTGGCTTTAATGCTTACATTGTGCTACCTTAAAGATTTAAAGGGGCTTAAATGCTTATGTGCCTTAAGAAGTTAGGGTAACAATCACTGCATCTGTACAAAGCCCAAATAATCGGGATTTATTTGGTGAAACACTTCAGGAAGGTCTTCAAATTGTCTCTTTTAAACTAAAATTACAGGGAAAAAATCACAGCAAAGCTGAGGCTGGCAGAGACCTACCCCATCCCTGGGGGCATTTGAGGCCAGGCTGGATGGGGCCCTGAGCTACCCCTTCTGGTGCCCAATTCAGTGGCTGGCAATTCTGCCTATGGGAGAGAGGTTGAAACTGGATGACCTCTGAGGTTCCTTCCAACTCACGCCATTCTGTGGCTCTATGATTCTATGACTTCTGGGTCCCTCTGCTTCAACCACTGCTCCAGCAGGGACACCCAGAGCAGGGTGCCCAGGGCCACATTCAGGCAGCTCTGGAAGATCTCCAAGGTGGAAGAGTCTACAACATCTCTGGGTAATGCATTTCCACTTCAGCTCCCATCTTCTCTACCCTTTCTACTTCACTATTCAAAAGTCACAGAGACAGCTTTTGCTATCTGGCTAGAAAAACCTCCAGCATCTTCTGAGAAGTCTTTTCCCTTCCCTCCAAGCGTGAGCCCTCCTCAGAATCCATTCCTACCTGAGTTTGGGACTGAGGTCTTGGTACATCCCACGTGTCTTCAGATCACGAGGAGTTCAAAGCAAATTCAGAGGAAGCTCATTTCTAGAGCGTGGTTTTAATAGCTAGCAGTGAAATTCCACAATATCTGCTGGGTAATGATTGCAGTCAGCCCCGAGAGTGGAGCAACACTATGGAAATGCAGTGGGGTCCAGGAGGCACTGCTGGGAGCAATCACTAGCGATCATCCCTGTTTGCATGCACTTATCAGGAATTCTGAAGTCATTCCCTTAACACATTCTCTCACTTACTCTTCCTGGAAGTGTCTGTTCCATAAAACCATAAGCCCAGCCCCAAAGAGTGGGACAAGCTCTGGGCACGGGCGAAGCAGCCAGGAACTGCTGTTGCTTCCATCAGATGTTCCCAAGTTAAGACAATCGCTTTCTTATGTAGATGTGGTATTTACAAACTTGCCATATTTTATGTTACAGTTAATATTTAATAATGGTCATTAGCTATAATGAATGTTATGGAGATGTCCTCGTCTATTATTAGGGTTATTTGTTATTCTATTAGGGCCTCACTTTAAAGCTGTCTGCCACTCCAATATGACTAATCTTCCGTCTATTTTTTTTCTCTAATGAGCAGCTTTGGAGAAGCAGCAAAGTGGTGAACGTCACTGTTTGTAGTAGTGACCTTGTTTTAGTGTCTTAACATGAGAGAGAGACATCCACCATGTGGGCTGGGTAGCAGGTGATACACGCTCCAGTAAATATATACACACTGGAGAGGAATGTGGAAACTCTTCCAGGGTTTATTTAATACCGTACAAAGATACAAGGTTGTTACTCTTCCAGAAAAACTAGAGAAACTAGCTCTGATCCTTCAGAGAAGAAAAAGGGGCTTTGAGTGGTTTAGAAAATAAAGGCAAGAAGGGAGGTCTCGAAATAACCCTTGCTGCCCTCAAATGCTGCATCTCAGCTGCACAAGTTGGGGTCCAGTTTCACCTGAACGTTGCCTTTCATGCAAATCCCATCTCCGTGTGCTTCAGGGCTCTAATTAGGGTGTTACGACCGAGAGAAAAAAAGGAAAAGTCAGAGATAAGAGCAACCCCGGTTTCAGATAAGCTTTGAGTAAGAAGGGAGCGGCAGTGAAGCGGAGAGCTAATGTCATCTCCCAGTAGGGGTCAAGAATGCAAGCCCAGCACATGCAGGATGGGTGGGCCCAGAAGGAATGCCAGATTTTAAATAGCAGAAGGAGCTAATGTACAGGACGAGCAGCCATGGGGGAGAGCATAAGCAGCTCACAAGGCAAGATTTTTGGTGTCTTTTTTTTTCTTTTTTTTTTAAACAAGTTACAAAAGGCAGGGAAAAGCACTCTGTGTAAAATGCAGAGGGAGTAGATTTGTGCAGACTTCTTACCTCTCTCGCTAGATGGGCTGCCCCCCAGAGCATGCTGCCGTGCGTTTAGTTCTTGAATTAATTAGAAAAATAACAGCGGCCCATCCTCCCTGTGGTCACTGCTCTGAAGCTCATTAGCACCAGCACACAGCCCATTAGCAGAGGGCTTGCACCATCCAGGCCTCGGAAGGCTTGCTGGGGAGCAGGATGAGATGTGGCAGCCTCCAACAAGCACAGGAGCTGCACGCAGCCCAGCTGACAGCTTGCCATGCAGGAGGGACCCGGGACACCATCAAGGCCCATGGAGAATACCAACCATTTCCCCATGCTTTTTCTTTCAGTCGCACTGGAGAGTGCTGGCACTGCTTTGAAGGTGCTCAGAGTCTTGGGATGTGCTGTTTCCCAGGGGCCAACAAGAGAGAACTTGCAAATTGCTGATAGCCAGGCAAAACAAAGACTGTACAGTAACGTTTGGCTTCACAGCTTATTTTCTTAGGAAGGTGGTTTGGGGTTGTATTTTCCCCCAGAATTTTCACACGTAACTACATTAGTATAATCTGAGTCATGTCTGTGTGTTTACAAAGAAACAGATCCCCAAGGAGTTTATGGATATGTCATCCCAGCACTGAATCTTGGAGAATGATCCTTCCAGACCATAATGAGATATTGTGTCTGCTCCTGGAGCCTGTCTTTGGACGCCTGTCCAACATTTCCAGAGACGTGAATAAGAGTCATGTGTACATAACCCTTCTGCCAGGGCTGCATGGGCTGCAGTGAAGGCTGGGTCCAACCATGAGGCACTGTGAGCTCACACCTGGGAAATCGGCTC
Source organism: Alectoris magna (assembly GCA_030625065.1). NCBI lineage: Eukaryota > Metazoa > Chordata > Aves > Galliformes > Phasianidae > Alectoris > Alectoris magna. The sequence continues at coordinate 29,340,853 of CM060560.1, read as the reverse complement.
AGCTGCCTGATGGTCGTTCATCCCTACACTTTCTCCAACAGGAATCAGATGAGCAACACAAAATATGCTTACTAAAGGGAGAAAAGTGGAACGAGGTAAATAAACACTGTCACAGTAATGAATTCCTAGCCTGTACTGGTTTCAATTTCTCTTCCTTTGGGATAAGACTGCTTGGCAGCTTTCCTGCTGCTGCGTAACCAAGTTCCTCTTGCAAGAGAGCAAGGTTGCTCTGCAAATGTGTCTCCTGCTGCTCTGTGGGGACTTCCTGCCACTGCAGCTCTTGGGAAGCATCACAGAGTGCTGGGACCTGATTACAGAAGCTCTGAAGCAGCTTCTGCCTGTCCCATATCCCTTCTAAGTTACGGTAACCTGTGGTCTCCTGTTCTCTCCAAGAGTCCAGTCTTCCCTTTGCAGCTCAGATGCTGAAAGCTGCAGGTTTAGGTTGGGGGAGTCACTCACCCCAGGCTTTCTGTGCAAGATTTCATTGGCCCATGCTTATGCACAGTAGTGCAATCATCAGCTTTCCTGCATGTCCTGCTGTTTAAGTAGGTGTGCATCTCTAATGGAGTAATGCATTGCTTGCAAACACCAGCCCTGGCCACTGGGTCTTTCTTTCATTTCACCCAACCCCTGGATTTGGGCACTTTTTGCCTGAAGGGCAAGGAGAAGCTTTTACAACCTCTTTGTTTTCCCATAGTATGTGTAGTATGTGCGCTGCATCTCCACCTGCCTGCAGACCCTGGCTAAGGACGCAGGAGCCAAGCCAAGTGGATGCACTAGTTAGATCAGTCACTTGTGTCCAAAAATGTCCAACTCCAGAAGTGCAAGGATCAGATAGACCTGGAGTACAGTACTTATGGGAATTTTTTCCTAATCTTTGGCAGTTAGTGATTGGATCACACCTCATACTAGGATGGCTCATAGACCATTTCTTTCTCTTGATGTTCCTGCTGGGCCTGTTAGTCATACAAACACCTGCTGGTTGTGGGACCGGGCTGAACTGTCAGTTCCAACACCACCTCATGGAAAGCTTTCCCACGAATGGTGTATTTGCTGTGAGTGTCATGGGAAACGAGTCCCACATCCATGGGCTGGCCTTGAACACAGGCGGAATGAAAAAACATCTGCTCACTCATGGCAATCAAAGTATGCGTTGTTCTCCAAAAGGAGCATTTCACTTCTGAATGTTGATACCTGCTGTCTTTCATTTTCATCTGATGTCACTTTGCTCTGGTGTTAAACAAAAGCAAACAACGTGTTCAGCTGAAATTCTCTGTATTACTCCAGCTGACATGTTTCGTACTATCTCGAGTCATTCTGTCAGGTTCCTTCATACCTGCCATCACTCCCACTGGAGTCTTTTCGCCTTTCAGTCTGACGGTGCCTCAAGCCTTTTTATTGCTCTTTCTATAACCCTTCAGATATTTTTGGCCTCATCTCTGACGTATCTCACAGGTTTTTCAAGTTTCAATTAACGTGGGCAAATCACCTGGTTTGTCCTCTTTACTGCACCAGACTGCATTTCCCAAGCCTTCCTTCATTCATGGAAATAGCCAAAGAGCCATCTATTGCTTCAAATTGTCCTTTAAAAGTCTTCTACGGTGCAATGGCTATGAAAATTACAGTGGGAATTACAGCCTTGTGCTGCCTGTTGGGCCGACCAGAATCTTCCTCCTCTCTGCCCACCAGTACATCTGCAGCCGTTCTCTTTGCCTCATTCCAAGTGCACTCTTGAGTTTCACATTCATATATGCAATTTTTATCCAGGACAGAATTTTACCCACATGCCTACTCAGTTTTCTGAAGGACACTTTTTAAATACTGCTGAAAATGTAGATACATTTTTAATTGCTTCTGCTGCTTACTCTGGGTGGTGTACAAGGTGATGGGAGAGGCAGCATCTGTTCCTGCGGAGACCATGCTGCCATCCTGCTCTATTCACCAAGTTGCACTAAAGCAGCACTTCGGTTATCAGTTCATCCCGAGCTTCCTGTTCCTAATTCAAGACTTCCCGGCCCTCAGCTTTTATTTTAAAGATTGCTACAATCACTGTGCTTTGGAGGGTCTTAGCAGTTCAGAGAAAAAAATATCCCAAATTCCTTTAGGACTTGAGGGGGATGTTTTTGCTGGCAACTTGGTCTCACAATGGCTCCAGCAATTGCTTGTTTGATACACAGTGCAGGAAGGAGGAAAGAAAAGGGGGTTGTGGGTAACAAGCCTCCGAAGCACTCAGGCTTTCAGGCTGGAAAACAACATCCAAAGTTCAGCCTCCGAGGCCATTCCCAGGGAGCATGGAGTTGTGATGGAAGCACTCCTGAAGGCAGAGGCAGCTGCTCAGAGGGCTTCTGAAGAAGCATAACCTTCTGGTGATCAGAGCACCTGGCTCCACCTGGGCCCTGCAAGGACTTCAGCCAATAGAGATGACAAAGTGACCACAAAGTGCCACCAGGCTTTGCTAGAATCCTCTGCCATTTAGTGACAAACCCTTACCAATTCACAGAATCATAGAATCATTAAGGTTGGAAAAGACCACTAAGGTCATCTAGCCCAACCATCTACTCATCCCCACCATGCCCACAATCCACTTCCCTCAGTGCCTCTCCTACACAGTTCTCGAACACCTCCAGGGACAGCGACTCCACCACCACCACCACCCTGTGCCAGTGCAGCACCACTCTTTCTAAGAATAAATTTTTACTAATATTCACCCTGAGATTCCTCTTGTGTTGCTTCCTTCTGCCTACCAGCTTTATCAGTTTCTCTTGAAAAAAAAAAAAAAAACATGCATCGTGATTTCTCATTGGATGCACACAAAGAATACAGTTTCAGGGAGAGGGAGAGCTACTCAGTGGTTGATGGTTGTGTGCACAGGGAGACTATGTACACAGTCACAAACCAGCACAAGTGACAGCTGGGACTGCCCAGCAGGAGTCTCTCCTGCAGGATAGTTAGAAATGCTCTAGAACAGGGCACATTCCGTCAGAACACAGCAGAAGGCATCTGAAGATGTTTCTGCTAAAATATTATGATTTATTTTAACAGAAGAACAAAGTGAAGGCCACAGAGCATTGAACAAACTGAACAACAAACACGCGATTGCCCGTGGGTTTGTGCAGCTGATGTGATTGCCTTGTGCTGGGGTAGTGACAGCATTTAGCCTTTTCCGAAAGCTCTTAAAACCATAGGATCATAGAATCATTAAGGTTGGAAAAGACCACTGAGATAACCTAGTCCAACAATCAGCCCGTCACCACCATACCCACTAACCACATCCCTGAGTGCAAACCTCACCCCCTGAGCACCTCCTGGTTATAGATATGGTATTTACCGTATTCTTTGCATCCTGGAAGAAATTGTTTTTTCTCTGTCTTGTACACACACAGTCTCTGTTTTCATAAGACAGTGACAGGGGAATAGTGCAATGCCTGCGAACTTTTTGTTGTTATAGTATTCAAAGAGTTTGGCTTTCCTGCATTTCAGTGAATAGCTAAAATATTCCATCAGTCCAGTAGCATGGCGACTGAGAACAGTGTATGATCAGATAGATAGTTAAATGTCTTGCCTTTAAACAAGAAACAAAGCATCTTCAGTAGAGGCTGCTAGACCATGCGCCCTTGATCATCTGACATGTTTTCTGGACTGTGTTTGGTGTTATGTGGCAAGTGATTGTGTGGGGATTTTGTTGGATGCAAATACTGGGGGGGGGGGGGGGGGGGGGAGAAAAGAAGAAAAAAACCCACCTTGTTTGTTCTGCTATTCTGGGTTACTCATCCCAGATAGGACCTTTCCAGTCCTGCTGGAAAGACCATGGGTAACACTGTTAGATTTCACAGCCAGAGATCATAGGCAATTCCATTCAGCTCTGCCCTGAGCCCATACAAAGAAGAAACAGCACACTAATGGCCCCCTGTGGGCAGAGGCATGCCCTCATCCCATGTCTTACAAGAAAAGGCAATGAGTTGTTCTGCAGCTGCTCTGGTAGAATGTTCTACAGGACACATGAAAGCATCCCCTGGATGGTAACAGCCTCCAGGTTCAAGCAGGAAGTCACTCAAGTGAGTTGCTGGAATTTGAGAATTGACCACTCATAAAATCTCTTATTCAGTCAGAAGTCTGTGTGATGATCTACACAGTATCAAGCATCTTTTGGACTTTATTTAATAAATGTGCAACAGAATTGGTTACACCAGTAGCTAAAATAATTAACCTCAAGAAAGAAAACCATAAACAGAAGGAAGAAGAGCCAATATCAGTGTGGAAAGGACAGCTATATTTCATTCATCTATCATAACTCTTTGCACATCTCAGCAAATAAAGGCAGATGTACCATTTTGGCCTGGATATTTGTGAACGAACAGCACACACGCAAACAAAAAGTCCATAAGCGGGTTAAATAGTGAGTTGGCAAAACCTGCTAATTACACTTTGCTTCCAGATGAGTGAAGGCTGTAGGGAATTATGTAGGGATTTAACAACTCGTAGTCATTGGAGCAGCACAACACTATGCGTAGGCCCCAGACGCATGTAGATGTGGTGCTGAGGGTCATGGTTAGTGGGCATGGTGGGGATGGGCTGATGGTTGGGCTTAGATGATCTTTTCCAACCTTAGTTATTCTGTAATTCTGTGACTCTATGATAATGTAAAATCAAGAGACCATCTTGGATCACCATGCCATAAATATTGTTAGGATAGATACTCCTCAAGAAGGATAAAATGTTTAGAAACAAGAATTTGATATCATTTCTTTTTAAAAAGAATCTCATTTTTCTGACATCAGAAACCAGTTGTTAAGGGAATGAGAAGGAAACTTCACCTGAGATAATAATTCTAATTGTTCTTTTAAATGTTTCTTGCAGCCACCCTCCAAATATTTGTCCCTGATTACTCTTGAATATCGGCCCTAGAGTCAATAGGTCCTGGCTCTGCACGATATGATGATGACTTTTACTTGTGTCAAAACCAGTTTGGCTGCATTCACCAGCTATACCAGATAGTTTACAATCCCTCTAAATTCTGAATTATTGAGCTATTTTCCAGCTAGTTGGATCTGAGTTGCACCTGGAGCAGTCAGAAGTACAGCCACCACCACAGGGAATTTCCTCCCAAGCTCCCATATCCACTACAACCCTTCTGCAAAGTTAGGAAAGGAGAGTGGGGAGAACCCAAAACCTCTCCCTGGAATGCCAGCTTTGCCAATTAGCTGATGGAGCAGTGCAACACCAGAGCCCAAACGGAGGTGATGCTCTGGACACATGCAGCCCAGCAACTCGCGCCAGCTGCCTTGATGGGCAGAAGTGAGGCTGTCAATAAACACCCAAGTGAAAGGAAGTTGTTGCGCTGTAATTAACATATGCCATTAGTATCTGTCGCTCTGGCCAGACGCAGCAGACAGGCTAAACCCATACATACAAATGAGCGTCTGCCTGAGCCATGTGGAGGAGAGGGAGAGATGATTTCATTGTGAGAGTCTGGTGCTGTCAGCAGCTTTAAATCATGCTGGCACTTACCAGCGAAAACAGTAACGACCATTGTGTCCTGCAACAATAATACAGATTGGAAACTCTGCTTTATTTAATAAACATTTCTAAACCCTTTTTTGCTCCCTTTCTTTCACCAGCGATGCTGAGTTTAAAAGATATTTCAAGGGACAAAGCTCCACCAAAGATAACGTTCGGTGCAATTCATTTTTGAGGCTCCCGCATCTGCAGCTCTTCTGCAGCTCTTGCAGTGCTGCTGCCAGTGGGAAAGGTGATGGTGGAGGTCCCGTGGGAATCATTCTCAGCTCCTTCCTAAGAATCATAGGATCATTTGAGATGGAAGGAATCTTTTAAAGTCACCTGGTCCAACTCCCCTGCAATGAACAGGAACACCTACAGTTCAATCAGGCACTCAGAGCCCATCCAGCCCGTCCTTGGGTGTCTCCGGGGATGGGGCATCTATCACATCTCTGGGCAACCTGGGAACATGGGCAACAGTTTCTTGAAGCTCTGAAATGAGTTCACAGCCACCCAGCAGCTGGGCCATATTCTGCTTAATTTGGGGCCAGCGCCAGGCTGTGGCGGGCTCATGGCACCGGATGAGTTCATCCTCATCTTCCTGGGTCAGATGCAGGCGGAGGTGTGGAGCACTCCCCTTCCAGACCTGGGATGCCCACGAACACCCACACCTTCAGCATCTCATTTCATATTTCACATCATATTCACTGGAACAGGCTGCCCAGGGGGGTTGTGGAGTCTCCTTCTCTGGAGATATTCAAGACCCGCCTGGACGCCTACCTGTGCGACCTGGTGTAGGGAACCTGCTTTGGCAGGGGAGTTGTACTCGATGATCTCTGGAGGTCCCTTCCAACCCCTACAATTCTGTGATTCTGTAATCTCCTCACTCTTCAGGGTGTGCAGGATGCCTTGGGTGAGTGTGTCACCAATAGGCGGTGTTCTCTTCTGGTACAGTATGCACAGCCACTTCCTAAAACAACATGCAATAAATCAACTAAGGTAGTGTGTGACCAGGAGTTAGTCTCTCAAAGTGGTCACAGAGCTCAGACTTGGGCTCATTTATTTTTCTGAAACCATAACGATGCTCTTCTCTTTTCGTTACCAATAATTATCTTTGCATAGCATTGCACAAATTCCTCTTTCTCTGAGGGGGTTGAAATCTGAAAATGCCCAGACAAGCCTCAGCCCATTGGCAGTGCCTGAGACCTTCCCATTAATTGCTATCACTCTGTTCTCACTCCAAAGAGAAATGTCAGGAACTGAAAGCTTAGCAGCTTTTTATCCCCTTTAAAAATAAAGCCTTGGCAAACTGGAAAAATAATGATAATTTGCAGCCCTCTAATATACTACTGGAAGTTAATTGTGATTATTTTTCACAGTTGCCTTAGCCTTCCTGTAGGTTTAAATGTTTATTTACATAAGCGATTAGTTCAAGTAACATCGCTACCAAAACCAGTAGATTCAGGGCTGCAAACATGATTCTGCTGAATTGCTAAACTGCAGCAAAAAACAACAAAGTCAGAAACTTCTGGGCTGTGCTCCAAGACACTGGATTTATGTGATCACATTCTGCATCTTGGTTCAGTTTGACAGAGTATTTTCCTACTTTCCGCATTAAAATAGCTTCAAAGGTCTCTGCAGGAGTTTCTCGTTGGAGGCATTTGAGATGGCAGATGATAATTAGACATTTCTGTAGCACAGAAATTATTTTCTTTGCGTTTCCCAGTTTGCAGGCAAAGCTGCGGTCAGCAACCCTGTCTGACTCATCCTCTCATCTTCCTACTTTTAAAACCCCCAAATTCTCTTACTTATTGGCAATAAAAATAAATAAATAGATAGATAAATAAATAAAAGCCTAAGAACCTGACTATCTCCAAAAATTCCTGTTTCATTGTCCTGGCTTCTAGCTTTCCTCAGTAAAGCTGTTGCTGTAGTCATTGGCATAAGAGTCTGAGGAAGCACAGGAAAAACCCACAAGGTTCATCTCCTTGGTGCACTTTTTTTAAGGACAGAGGCACCCGGGCACATCGGCTCTCATCCATCAGCAGACCCAGCTGTGTGTTGCCAGTGGTCCCCAAAACACCCTGGGAGAAGCAGTGGGACTGGTCCTCCAGCTGGCCCTACGCTGGTAGAAAGGCCAAGGGCCATGTGGGTTAGGGAGCTGCCAAAGGAGTTGTTTCATTTGATGATTTTCTCGTATTTCATATTAAAATTCCAAGAGGTGGATGTGGCAACACATCCTCCTGAGCATGCAGAGATGGACCAGCTGAATTGGGTGTGCCCAGCTTGGATGTTCCCAGTGTCACCAGATGCTCAGTAAGGCTGTCCTTAACTACAGCTTCCCTGCTGTAATTTTCCCCCTTTTCCTCCTGCTTTACACTGTGGTGTGGGCAGAGGCCCTTCACAGTCACTCATCATCACCAGGACCACTCTGTGGTTGTCCTCACCGCCCTTCATCATCAGTCAGTGCCCTCTACTGGAAAGAAGCCCCAGGCTACCGTCGTCATCTCTTCAGAGACCCACCACTGGCTTCTGGTCCTATCTGAAGCTAGAGATAACCATTGTGAAAGACAATCTTCACATGGAGGCCCCAACTTACTGTTAGATCTTTGAATGGAGAAATATCCCTGTAACGTCACATCATGAAGCTGTTGCTTCTTTCCAAAAGACTGCAACAGCATTTAATTCACCACTGGGATAGGGTGGGCTGCAACGTTTGGCAGGTGGATTGAGCACCTGCTGCTGGAACCCAACTCTTTGAGGGATGCGGTATTGGGCATGGTGGTGATGGGTTGATGACTAAATGTCTTAGAAGGCTTTTCCAACCTTAATGATTCTATGATTTTATGATTCTGTTCTGAAGCCTTCAGACAGCCAGGGAATAGATGTCAAAAGACTTTTGTAGCATTAAGAAAAAGGGTTAATCCTGTACTTGTAATCTTGTATCCCCACTGCCTGTTATAGAGTTCCCAGGGAAAAAGATCATCTGCTTTAAAACTGATTCCTGGATCAAGACCTAAATGCCAGAGAGCTTTGTGGAAGCTGGTTTCACTGGTTTTATTCACCCAGTGTTTTCTAGATGCTGTGAATTTTCTTTAGCCTTTTTGTTATGAAAATACCCTGTGCATTTTGACTTAGGAAGCTCTTCCATCCAAAAGCAGTAGTTCAGCTGCAGAGTTCAAAGGCACAAGAAAAGGTTGCCAGTGAGAAGTTCCATTAGGAAGTATATTTAATCTTCCAATATGTATATTAATCATTGCTTTATGGATTTAGTGCAGCACCCAGGGCAACTCATTACACTGGGTGGGGATACAGCTCCAGCTTTGTGTTTTCGCTCACTATGGGTAAAACAACCACAAGTATTAGATGGGGATGCTGCTGTTCTGCCACATGCCCCATGTTTTGCCCCCATGCTCCCACCCCTTCTACAGGCAAGTGCTGATGCATGTCTGGCCCCACAGTGTGCACCTTCAAGGAACTCCACCTGCAAGAAACATCTCTGCAAGGAATGGGGAGTGGTTTTCAACCTGTCTGCCTTGGTGGCTCATCCCAGCAAGGGGTCAGATGGTGGTGGGACAGAGGCTTGGAAATGCATATGGGTCCCTGAGCTGCTGACAGAGCAGGAATCAAGATGCAGTGGAGTCATGCTCTGAGCTTCCCTCAGGGCTCCTGAAGGCTTTTCTCATGCTCCATGTTAAGCAGTCTCATTCCTTACGCTTCCATTCCATGGTCTCTAAATATTCTGGTTTGCTTGGGTGGCAGTTTCACTGTGGTCAACACAGCACCAGGTCTTAAGCAGCACTGTTAGTTTCCAAAAGGTTTGATGTTTAGTTTTCCTTTCAGTATTTCTCCATCTGAATATTTGCCATAGCTGAAAATACGCATTTGTAATTCCAAAGGTAACAAGCGACAACTCCTAACACTGGAAACTGCTGTGCTTTTCCTTAATATCAACCATCTGCTGGAAACAGATGATGAGAAGGAATGCAGCAGTCTTCCTGGACTGTAACACAGCACAGGTCTCTAACCTCCTAGCGTATCAACCACTGGTCCATAAAACACCATTTTCCAGCAACTTCAGGAGGATGGGAAAAACAAATTGCCCATCACTGACACCTGGGGCTAACATGTGGTTTGAGGGGTGGCCTGTGGGAGTGCTAGGGCCTCCTTGAGCAATGGCACAAGCTGCCTTTGGCTTTGAGACACCCCCTAGTCCCAGAAAGCACTCCCTCTCCCCCTTTCCTTTCCTTTCTGAACTTTCTTCACATAGAAAAGGGGAAAAGACACGGAACTTAAGGAAGAAGTTAAAAAGAAATGCCCTCCTGTGCTTTTTTGTTTCAACGGAGGAAACTAGAAACTTATGGAAGCTGGTATAAGAAACAGAGCGAGGCAGAAACACAGAAGTTTTAGTATTAACATCTTTTCTTTATTAAGCTCTTTGTTGCGGTGAAGAAAAACTGAAGACCTTTTTGATTTGTTTGCATTTTTATAAGACAATTGTGTATCCAGTTTCCAGTCTCTAAGCCTCACGAGTTAAATGCAAGTATCACAGCAGGACGGATCTCATAAGACATCATCTAGAATCACAGGAACATGTAAAAATCTTACATTTGATTTTTCCTAAAAAATTAACAATTTCTTCCAAAGCCGTAACTCCAATAGTTAGAGAGAGAAAAATAAGAATGTCAGCACTTTCTTTTTTCAGAAAAAGGGTACTTTTCCAAGCTCAGTTCCTAGTTTCAAAGGGACATGACTCACATTTTCTCGCATGCCTGGACACGACAGTACGGTTGGGTAGGACACAGACATGAGTGTGACAGCTTGAAATCCCCAGTCCATGGAAGAAGCCATCAAATTTAATCTTCCTCACTGATGTGCTACTCTGCACTATGAGGTATCCGGACATGTAAGTGAGCTTATGTTTAAAAATGGCGCAAAATTATTCTCCTAGAGTCTGCTGTTGTTCAAACTCTTCCTCTAACCACAGCTTTCATAGAAATCATCCTACACGTTATATAGGACATTTGTGTGGAAAGCCTTCATTATTTCTGGCTGCCATGTTGAAGAACCTTGGGAAGACTTGACTTCTTTCATGGCACGCATGCTCATCAGTTCCAAAAACCTGATGTCCTTTGAGGATGTTGTGGGATGAGTGAGAAAAATAGTTCATTGCTACTGAAAGTGCTGCCCTTGGGAGTGCTGTGAGGAAGGCAGCACGTTGGGTGCCACAGCCATTGGCAGCCCAGAGAAAGAGGCTGCTGGTGGCTGTAAGGCTCCTGTGCTGCTGGAAGTTGTTCACATTCGAGCCTTCCTGGGAAAGCAAGGGCAATCTAAATTTCTAATGTAGCAAAGCAAGCAGGAGAAAGAGAAATCAAAGCCTACCTTCAAAAGCCCCTTTTATGCCTCATTAAAAAACTGAGAAAGATCCAAGTGGGGTCTAACCACTCAGTCCTCTTAATCTCCTTAAGTCTGCTGTGGGCTTGCTTGTTTTTTTTTTTTTCCTCTGGTTTGTCACAAACCTGTCACAGCAATAAGTGCTGACAGCCATGCGACAACATTGCTGAGTCCCCAGTTCTACACCAGGCAGCATGGCCTAATGCAGCCTGCCGCCCAGGAGCAGCAAGCTCCTCTTCCCACCCACAGACACCTTCTAGCTCAGGCAGGCTGCAGACCCACTTTCTGCTCTGGACATTTATCCAGGTTTTAGCAGAAATTGTTATTTTTGCAAGCTTTGACAATCTCTAGCAATCTCAAGAGTGCCTGTGACTCTGTATCTGAGAAAGAAATGGAGAAGTCTCCAGTGGGCAGTCATGGTTTGGCTACTGTAATTCTGAAAAGCCACATACTCGCCTACAGCCTTTATAAGCATGTATCATTTAAAATTTATTTGACTTTTTCCAGCTTTTTTTTTTGTTTGTTTGTTTGTTTTACTTATATAGATCTGGTTTGATAATTGTTTTCTTCCTTGGAATACTTTGCCTTCACAAAAGTTCATTTCTACTCAGAGACCAGATGCACCCTCTAATAACAATTACGTAGCACAGAGCAATAAACCTATTGTTTAGCCCAGTAAATCAGGCTGTATAATCAGAGAAGGCAGACTGTTATTTCTTCACTGTACATTTGTAATGCTTTGTTTGACTTCTTATAGGCTCAGGCATATATACGTACATACACAAATATATATGTTTCTGTGCTTTGGGCATGGCAATCTGCAGAACAAAAAGTGCAGAGCCCCATGTTAGTGAAGGGCTGCTGATCCAGCATGACAGTGCCCATCCCTGTAAGTCCTGGCCATGGGGCCTCTGAGCCCCCATCCTGCAGTCCCGAGGTTGAACAATGGGAGGTTCACTGGTGCTGCAAAACCGAACGCCTTAACAAGAATGCTCCCCAAGATACAAGAAAATGTGTCAGAGAATAATAGAATAATAGAACTCTTTGTTGGAAGGGACCCATAGAGTTCATCTAGTCCAGCTCCCTTGCCATGAACAGGGACACCAACAGCTAGATCAGGTGCTCAGAACCCCGTCCAGCCTGGCCTTGAATGTCTCCTGGAACAAGGCATTCACCACTCTCTGGGCAACCTGTTCCAGTGCTTCACCACCCTTATTGTAAAAAAATTATTTGTTATACTCAGCCTAAATCTCTCATCTTTTAGTCTGAAGCCATTTCCCCTTGTCCTATCACAGCAACTAAAGAGTGTGTCACCCCCATTAAATGCATTCCTCAGGTTCACATCTCTCTGGGGCACTCCTGGATGGGTGGCTTTTCATCTTGTAGGCTTCCAGCACTAGAACTAGCTCAGCTAAGTCTTTTCTCATATAAATAGCCTATTGGCACATAAACCATGCTCAGGGGCTGCATTCTGCCAATAAATTCTGGTTTCTGTTCTGAACATCCACCTATCCCTTCAGCAACAAGTCTTCCAACCAAAAGCCTTCCATAGTAAAGGCTTTTGCACAACAGCCTTCACTCTTGCCTTGCAGCAGTCTGTTGCAATGTTATACTGTGGGAATGGGATGTATCTAGCTTTATGTTTGGCAGTTGGCACTACAGAAGTTCCCTGCCCTCCATATTCTGACTCCTGCAATGCTACCTGTAGTAGGCTATCAGCACTTGCTTTTCTGCCCACTGAACATGCCCAGCTATTTAAATTCTTCTTGTGCAATCTTCATTTCCCCCCTCTATAGCTTATAGCTGCATGGGCAGCTATTAATAGCACATTGCTCCCAGAAGACCTGCACTGGAAACGCAGAGCCTGGGGTACAAAGAACTGAGAGCTTTTGACACTTTACCAAAAGCCAGTCCAGGCTGTCCTCTTACCAAAAGTGCCACCCCACCGCATGTGTTTACATGTTTGTTTACATGTGTATGAATGTGTGTGCATGCAGTGTGCCAGGCTGCATTTGCAAATCATGTCAGCACAAGTCCCGTGGGCTCTGTCAAGGGGCTGGGCAGCAAAGCCTCACTCTGCATCAGTGTGGCTGCCCTCTGCCCTGCAGATAGGAAGCCTCAGCTCCCAGAGCCTGGAAAACTGTGTCAGGTTACTGCCAAAGAGGAAAAGGGACTGGGAGTCAAGAGGTTCAGGCTTGTTTCCCAGATTTGAAACAGTCGTCCTTCATGGCCTTGTGCAAAATGCTTTTTCTCCATGCCCTCCGGGTCCTTATCAGGAAAACTGGAACAGCGGCTTCTCGACTCCCTTCTGTCCTGCCTGCCCCAGTGCTAATGAGGAGAGTTTTGCTGAACATGGTAGAGCACAACCCAGCACAAGGAGGTCCCACAAGGGCAGTGGGGTGACAGGTCCACATCCTAAAGCCTACCATTAGCTGTCAGGTTAGAAGCAGACATTGTGTCCTTAATATCATACTCCGCCCCGCATACTTGTAATTAACTTTCTACTTTTTCTGATCACGTGGTATATGCAGATTGTATTCTGCACTGAAAAGCTGCCCTGGGGTTGTGAGAGATGTGCAGGCCTGTAACTCTACGTTCTCTGTCAGGTTTTTATGGGAGCACAGCAGGACATGGTTTATATGGGAACAGAGCATGACTGGGAGGAGCATGGCATTCACATGGTGATGTGGGACACCAGTGGCAGAGCTGCACACCTCCGTGGTTCCCATTGACACTACTGATGTATTCCCAGACCCTTGAGGGGAACATCATTAAGTTCCTAATTCTTTTGGATGTCTGCAGTGCTCTTATAAGAAATTACAGTGCAAATATTCCAGGGTGATTTTCCTGCCTGGAAACCTTCCAGGTTCTTAGCACATGAGTTTCATTTCACGACGGGAAGCATGCAGGTCTTTGTACCTGGCAGCACTCCGAGATGAAACACCACAGTGGGAGGAGAAGGCTTTCTTTTAGCCTTTGGTATTTACGTCAAGGGATACTTCCTTGGGCCAGCTACTGGGGGAGTACTTTTGGAGGAAGTGACTGACCTGTGTAGTGTCTGCCTATGTTGGTGGTGGCAATAGCACTTTGCTCTGAAAGTTGTGGCCCCTCACTATTGAGGTCCTGGAGTGTATCCAGACAAGGACAACGAAGCTGTGAAGGGTCTGGAGCACAAGTCTTATTGGGGAGCAGCTGAGGGAACTGGGATTGTTCAGTCTGGAGAAGAAGAGGCTCAAGGGAGACCTTATCATTTTCTACAACTGCCTGAAAGGAGACTGTAGTGAGGTGGGTGTTGGCCTCTTCTCTCAGGTAACAGTGATAGAACTAGAGGGAATGGCTCCAAGTTGTTCCAGGGGAGGAACACTCTTCTCAGAATGAGCAGTGAGGTAGTGGCACAGGCTGCCCAGGGAGGTGGTGGAGTCACTGTCCCTGGAGGTGTTAAAGAACCGTGTAGATGTGTTAAAGAACCGTGTAGATGTGGCACTGAGGGATGTAGTTAATGGGCACGGTGGGGATGGGCTGACAGTTGGACCAGGTGATCTTAATGATCTCTTCTAATCTTAATGATTCTATGAATTCCACGATTCAACGATTCCATGAAAGTTGATCACCTCCTGTTGTGTCCAGGGTCTCCGTCACGGTGAGCTGCAAGGTGCAAACTTCTACAAGGGCTCAGTGCAGCAACAGCAGAAATTGCCCCCCAAAAAACAGCATTTCAAAGAATCTTTTGTATATTGGAATTTTATGGACCTCCAGTGAGGAAAAAACCCTTCATGGTGATGTGCCAGGCTGGGCTGCAGCCAGCAGACCTGGAGCAAGAGCAGCTGGGTGTTGGAGCATGGTGGAAGCGCTGCAGCTAGGAGTCTTCTTTGCGGACTCACTCACATACTGCAGCCCTCTGGAGAGGATCATCTGCATAATTACAAGGATCACAAATTCTGCGCTTCCCCTATCAGTGAGCATTTTCCTTTTGGGTACAGTATGTTCCTGCAGATTCTAAACTGTCCTAATGGTCTTTGCAGTCATTTGATGTAGCTACATAAAAATGTCTTAGCACTGCTCTGGAAGGCAGCTCCCCTCCGCGTGGATCTGTATGGGAACAGGGTGTATGCAGCACGTCCCATCCACGGATAAGCTAATCCTTTCTGCAGATAAAACTTGCCAGCAAAACTTAGCCTGAAAAAGTAGTTACCGAGGTTGTTTATTTTTCAAAGGATGGATAAAATTTCAGAGCGATAAAATCACTTCCTTGAAATGCTTTCATTCAAATAATTTACTTCCTTCTGGAAGGCTTAATCTTTCCTTTGCTGAGCTTCTTTCCTTTTCTTTTTGCTCCTTCCCCAGCAGGGCAGAGCTGGCCAATGTGCAGCTGCGAGCGTGCGCACGGTGAGCGGGCAGCACGTGCCGTGCCAGCTGTGCCCAACGAGCACCGGCAGCCCTCCAGCAAACGTCCCATTGTGCTGGTAAATGTCTCATTGTGCTCGTTCCGGGGAGCCCCACAGACCACGACAATGAAAATTGTTGTTAGCGCCATTAGCGGGGCTGCACCCTGACACAGGGTGTGCTGGTGGGCTACACCTTGAGGTAGGGGAGCTGGGCACCCTGGGCTTGGGGATCACCTCGTCCAACTTCTGGGCGAAGGATGCGTTCTTTGGTGAAGGCTGAGCTTCTGTGGTTAAGCCCATGTAAGTCTAGGCAAATCACCAAAGAGCACGACATTTGCTATAAAGCCACAGAAAGCTGGCAGTGCTGGGGAAGCAGTGAAAAATGAATTGTTTTTGCAAAGTCACACAATTATTTTAGTACGGCTGGCAGCCATCGCCTGGAAAACTCAACGGAGCAGAGAATAAATGCCACTGAAAAAAAACCAACAAAAAAAACCCTAAAGGGTACATCTGTATCTCTGGCTTAAGTGGGACTCTGTATGGTGTTTCTATCCCTGCCACGCAGTGCATGCTTACTGGAAAGTGGCTTTGCAAACAGAGCTATTTCATCCAGCTGTTGGGGAAGTTCATGGAGTGCTGCAGGACCTCAGTGCCCAGAGGTTGTCATGCTGTGACTTGGGAGAAAACAATGATGGAAGCACAAATGTTACTCAGAAAATTGGTCAATGGAGAAAGAAGGGCTGAGCCTCTTGTTGCAGCCTGCAGGACATGGGAACATCACACCCAGCTCTCTCTGCACAGCAGGTTTGTTGCAGCCTCTTGTATGTGCAGTGTCCTTCAGCTGGGTTCAACTGGTGGCAAGACCTACTGCTCACACTGGGCAGAGACCAGAACATAGGGGAAATCTGCCCCAGAACCCACTCATTCTGGAGAGTGTAAGACTCCTCTGCAAATGATGCCAGGCAGGGTGAGAGGAGGAGGAGGGTTCAGCTGCTGGGTAAGAGGTGCTGCAGGCCTGTCTGGCAGGGCTATGTCTGTGAATGCAGCTTTATATCACAGCCTAGATATATCACAGAATATATAATTAAAGTTTCTAACACAAGTGTAGATGTAATGAGGGATAGGAAAAGGAAGAGATTAATGGTCTTCTGCCCCCCATATTAGCTACCAGGCACCAATCCCTCTTGGGTAAATACAGTGGCCACGCTAGACACCCTCTCCTGACTTCTGTAGGCCAGAGTTGTAGAATCATTAAGACTGGAAAAGACCTATGAGATCGTTCAGTCAAACTATCAGCCCATCCCCACCATGCCCACTAACCACGTTCCCTCAGCACCACATCTACACAGTTCCTGAAAACCTCCAGGGACAACAATTCCACCACCTCCCTGGGCAGCCTGTGCCACTGCCTCACTGCTCTTTCTGAGAAGAAATTCTTCCTAATACCCAATCTGAACCTCCTCTGAAACAACTCAAAGCCATTATCTCTCATCCTATTGCTGTCACCTGAGAGAAGAGGCTGACTCCCACCTCACCTCACCCTCCTTTCAGGTCACCGTAAAGAGTGATGAGGTCTCCCCTGAGCCTCCTCTTCTCCAGACTGAACTATCCCAGTTCCCTCAGCTGTTCCCCATAAGATTTGTGCTCCAGACCCTTCACAGCTTTATTGCCCTTCTCTGGACACAGTCCAGGGCCTCAGTGTCTTTCCTGTAGTGAGGGACCCAAAACTGAACACAGTACACGAGGTGTGGCCTCACCGGTGCCAAACAGGAATGACCCGAAGCTGCTTATATCTATTTTTGGATTGTCTGCTGGCCCATTTCCTAGTACTCCCAAAACACCCAGCACTCAAAGCACCATATAGATTTAAGAGATATAAAGAAATATGAACAAAAGGTGAAAAAGTTGAATTATACCTACAAAAGGTTAAGAGGATCTGGTGGAGCTGGCATAGAGTCAATTTCTATCACCATAATTCTGGTGGTGTAGGTGGTAAATAATAGCACACGTGGATGAAAATCCTAGCTGGGCTTGGGTCCATTGCTGACACACCGTGACAGCAGGGTACCACTGACCACTAAGCAACTCTCATGTGTCCTTTTTGTTCATATTGGTATTGACATTGTTGGTTTTATGTTTTTATGAACTGGATGGATGGAGATGGAGAGAGCTGCAGTAGAGAAAGAGAATCAAATGCAATGAGAACTAAAGTAAATAGAAAAGCATTGGAACAGGTTGGGCAGAGAGGTGGTGAATGCCCGATTCCTGGAGACATTCAAAACCAGGTTGGATGGGGCTCTGAGCACCTGATCTAGTTGTAGGTATCTCTGTTCATTGCAGAGGAGTTGAGCTTGATGACTTTTAAAAGTTCCTTCTAACTCATACGATTCTGTGATTCTATGATTCTGCATCTTCATGAGGCCAAAGCAGATTCTGGGGGCTTTTGGAAGACCAGGTATTCATCCTGCATCCCAAAGGGAGGACAGCAGAGTAATCCTTGAGAAGCAAGAGCTGCTCTTGGAGTGACTATATTGCATCAGCTTTGATGGCCTGAGGGTATAATTGAGGCAAAGCCTATGGGGAGAGGGAATACCTGTCAGCAGATCAGCCAAATACCATTGAGAAAAAACAGCACATAAGCCTCCTGTGGGTACATTCTCCATCAGGCACTCATTGTATAATATAAATTGGCTTAATATAAATTACATTAGGAGAATGAGGTATAAGTGCCTGATGGGATGATGGCAGGCAATCAGCTCCGAGCAAAGGCAAGAAGATTCAGCTGTAGCATTGATGGTCAAAAGATGGAAGCTGGGCAAGGGTGCAGGGAGAGGTGATACTGTGCAACCCAAATAGATAAGGGCACTGTGCAGCCAGGTATGGGGTCTGGTCTGTCATCTCCCATGCCAAAACCATATAAGGTTTTCTGCTGTTTCCATTCCAAGACCTTCTTCTATTAAGTACTAGAAATGCAAAATGAAATCAATCATAATACAAATGGGTAGCTACAGGTTAGGTGATTTCTCTTGTTAGTTTTTTGTCTTCAATAGCTTTTCAACTAAGCTTAGCATCAGCAGACCCAAGCATGCTTAAAATAGAAATTCATCATTTTTCAGGTAAAACGGGCAGGCCACCTCATGTGTTTCTGCAGATGAAAAATACAGAACTAAAGTAAGTGGTTTGTCCAAAGCCTCAGGGCAAGCTTGTGGCAGAGTCTGAGAGGAAACCTGAGGCTTCCTCATGCCCTGTATGCTATTTGGCCATCTGCCCCTCTCTCCTCTGGGAGACACAGTGACCTGCACAGAATGCAAGACCTCCCAGAGCACCCACAGAGTTGCTTCCTATGTGAATCCCCATGTAAAACTCTTGGCCTTTTAGGAATTAGGGGATCTGCAAGAAAAATGAGAAATAATTCAACCAGCCTATGGCATGGGAAATCCCTCCTCTCCATCTTCTGATGTTACGTAAGTCTGAGCCTTGGTCTCATCAGCTCCAGTTTCTCACCACTTAAGCACTACAAAACCATGAAACGGGAATCTTATTAGGATAAATCTACACGTAATTGAGTGGTAGCCATCAATAGACTTTATATGGCGTGGTTACCTCAACATATAACAGTAAGATCCATAGCACCACAGTCTTAAAAAAAGGTAGATTTCAGATTTTATTTCTGTGCTGGCATTATCTTGTTCATTTCAGTTCTACCTTTCCTCCCATTTCCCCGTGCTTACCTTCCCCTAGGACTGACTGTTAGTCCGTGTCCAATGGTTGCACTATTTGGACAACAGTTCTCTCCTTTGGATTTCTTGTTTCAGCAGCGTGATGAAAAATGCAACTTTGTGGCCTGCATGACAAAGAATTTCCAAAAACCTCTGGATTTAATAATAATAATTAAAAAACCCTACAAAAATCCTTCCAAAACACTAAATGATTTTTTTTCTGAGGGAGATTTCTTTACAAAAAAAATGTTCCCACACCTCCTGTAGCCCAGACCCTCCATTCACAGAGCTCAAAACCCACAGTCATTCCTACTTCGGTGCAATTACCACAGTGTAAAATTATACCTATGAAGTTTGAGCCCTTATAAAAATAACAAGCCTTTTTTTTTCCCCTACGTAAAGCAAAGAAAAGCAAAGGCAGGAAAGGACATGATAGGAGCTCTGCTGAATTAGACAAATACCTTTGGCAGCAAACAATGTCCAGGAATGGAGGATGTTCTTTCTCAGCAAAAGAAAACCAAAAAACTTTGTTTGTGATGACAGATTTGCACATCTCTTCGAAGCCACTGAGCTCTGCCCAGCTTCATCCTTGAGAAGCTGATGGAAGCCACCTTAGCTGTGGACAAAACTGGACAATGCAGGAGTAGCACCAGTGAGAAGCGTTGCAAAGTTTCTGAAAGCAGACTGGAGCAGCCAGCTAGTAAGCAGACCGGAGCTAACCAAGTCCCTTAAAAAATGAAAGTAAGTCTAAGTTCTGTCCGCCTCTGAGTCTTACTCCCATCATCCTGTCCAGGTGCACTGGTTTGGTGCCCTTGGAAATGAACTCTTCCTACATCTTCCAATCACCGCATGTTCATTACTATAAGTATAAATTATGGCCAGTCAAAGGTCAGTTCATCATTAAAAGTAGTTAAATGGAGTCCAAGTAGATGTGGCCAGCAGCATTTCCTTTTTGCACCATGAGGGCACAAGGGAACAATTATTGTTACTCCTCAGGCCTGTCTAAGCAGAACCAAAGGGACTTTGAAGGAATCCCCAGGCAAAGGCAGTGCCCAGGCAGATCTTGCAACCAGTACCAGACCAAAAGCTGCGCTTGAAGTTCAGAGCCCTGAGAGAAGTTGAAACAATATCACTCTGCATCAGTTGAGAAGTGGGAGACCACAATCTGCAGGACAGCCCTTGTAGGGCAGAGTAATCCAAATGCTGTGTGCGGGGCTATTTCGTGTTGATATGCATTTTTTAGATGTGTTTACCCACTCAGTCAGATCAGACCGAAGAATTTGAATTCAGGGCTGAGTCACCAGCCTGGTTTCTGAAGTACTCAAGCAGGATGTCAGTGGTGGATACAACCACAAAGAGAGCAGCTGCCATCTTGTGTCACCAACCGTGGTGTTAATTGAGACAAATGGCAAAAGCCCATTCAGTGCACTGCAGTAAACCTGCTCCTGTGAGATTGCCAAGGCAATCTCACGCCGAGTGCTTGCTTCAGCATTTCTTCCTTGCGCAGAAAGGCCTGTGGTGGGGGTCACAATTCAGGCTGGTCTGCTCTCCTCCCATTTCTCTATGACATCACCAGGGCAGTGCGAGAGAGCTGCTTACTTGGTAGCATAGAGGCCATCCCAAGGCTTAATGGAAACATGAAAACCCCAGCACTGCCCAGTAAGGCCAAGGGATTTCCATCCCAAGGCCCCTCCAGGCATTTTCCTGATCAGCAGAAGCATGGCCAAGCATGCAGACACCCAAATTGAGCATCACTGCAGCAAGCCAGCACGCACCACTAAGCACATTGGACATGGTAGCTTCAAAAAACAACACCACCACACTTCTAAACAACCAATACTGTGAACTTTAGTGAGCCTCAGAGCAGCACTCAGTAGCCCTTTGTCTGTGGCAGACAAAAGGTGGATGTATTGGTGTGCAAGCCTTGGCAATTGGAAAATAGTTTATGCTAGGGGGAGCAAAGAGTGAGGAAGCACTGGTTGTAAGCAATTAAAATATGGTGCTCCCTGAAAGGGTATGAAAAGTGACAGCCCTAATGCATCAACTGCTGCACCTGAAAATCACTAGATGAGAACATAATCGCAAGGCAAAGCAATTAATGCTGAGCAGCATCTGCCACACAAAGACCCTCACTGCACTTCATGAAAAGAAGGAAAAAGACACTGAAAAAAACCCACAAAATAGCAGTCTGGTTGAAGGTAAGATGGTTATAAATGACAGCGGCAGCAGAAGGACCATATCAAACAGGATTTTGATTGTGCAGCAAGAAGCAGCAGCTGCTTGAGTGGCTGAAAGGCAGCGAGGGCACATGCTGGTGTTAGTGACAGGGACTTGCCAGGGAGATGTGTTATCCTCAGCTAGCTGATCAAAATGCTGCCTGTGCCGTGCAGGTCTTGAGTAAAACATCTCACATGCTTTAGTTTCCTGATGGGAAAGAGCTGTCACAAGGTCATTGGGTCTGTAGAGCACTTCGTGATGCTCGATGGAAAGAAGATCGATGAGGACTGGAACTGGTTGGTGTCTGAGATCATTTATGCCCACCTGTGCCTATTCCTGCCCACCTCCAGGTAGAGTTGGCCTTCCTGCAGTGGGACAGCCAAGAGTCCCACCTCCCACCTTGACTCAAGAGTCAAGAGTCTGAGTTGAGACTCTTGAGCCAAGAGTCTGCCTCTGGTTACTGCCCCATATTAGAAGCCCAGCTGAACCTGTTTTTCTTTTGGTGAATTCAATTGAATACCCAAACCTGCACTGAGCAGCTGTCTTGGTTGCCAGAATGTGCAGGTAAACAAGTTTGTCCTGGAGTCCCACCTTTCCCAGTGCTCCCTATTTCCAAGAGTCTGATCTCTCATCTATAAAAACTCCTTGGCTTTTCTATATTTTCACCACAAATACCCTTCATTCCTTTGCCTCTGATTCTTCATGGCTAATTTTAGGTGTGGGCTACGTGTGTCCAGTAACCATAGGTACATACACAGCTCCTGGCAGAGTCTTTATAGATACTACCAGAAATCACCACTCCCTGGCTGTAGACATGCACCTTTGCTCCACTCCTCTCAACCAAGTTCAGATCCTCAGAGGGAAGATCTAAATCACAGAATCATAGAATCATTAAGGTCTGAAAAGACCATTCAGAACATCCAGTCCAACTGTCAGCCCATCCCACCATGCCCACTAACCACGTCCCTCGGCGACACATCCACACAGTTTTTGAACACCTCCAGGGACGGTGAATCCACCACCTCTCTGGGCAGCCTGTGCCACTGCCTCACCACTCTTTCTGAGAATAAACGTTTCCTAATATCCAACCCGAACCACCTCTGATGCAACTTGAGGCCATTATTCAATGGATCCTTTCGATATTCTGAGAAGCCACAAACAAAGCACACATCGGTCCCCAAGAAGCCCTGACGTCCTTCTGCAAAGGACTAAACATGAGCAGCAGATTTGTCTGACTCTCACTCCTTCACAACACTGCCTCTGCAGAGCTCTTGCTCACCATGATAGAGAGATCTGCGCCTGCTCTTACCTCATTTTCTAATCCATCTGGACCCAGGACTCTTCTCATCCTCAGTTAATCCTGCTCCTTTGCAGCCAGAGAAAGGCATGATGGTGTCAGAATGGGTCACCACTGGTACATGATGCACTCACAGTGGTGGCATTCCCCACGAGAAGAAGCAGCCCAGTGAACTCACAACGGGACACTGCAGTAATCTAATCAGATGGAGATAAGAGATGGGATGAGCTCTGCAGCATCTGATATGGATAAACAAGCCATATGGACAAGCTGATACAGACAAGCCAAGGCTTGTTAGTATTCATGAGAGAATAAACTGAAGCATTTAAATAGCAACAAAAAATGACCATCCAGAAGATGAGAACTATTGAAACGAGATGTGACCAGTAACTCCTTTCTTGAAAGCAAATTGAAGCTTGTTTCATCCATGTCTCCATACTTATCTGCTTCCTTTGGCAGCAGAAGAAAAGCTTGCGTTCGATTAGCTGGCTTAGCTGCACATAGCTGAGAGAGCTGAGAAAATACTTCCCACGGACTAATTTATTCCACAAATATAACATATTTTTCTGCTCACAGAATACCCACAAACACATTGCAGTTTCCTTACATATTTTTTTCTTTGAATTTTTTTGGCACATCTTCATGAATTGTTTGTAAGTTCACTGTTTGCAGGGCTCAGTGCTGGAATCTGGGCAGTTGGTTAGTGGCTGTCGGTCACGTACATCACATGCTTTCATTTCTGCTGGTCCTTGGCCGAGGCTGTCCTTCATCCCATCCGATTCAGCCCTCTTTGATGTCAATGAGACTCATTCTCTTTGTCTTCAGTGCACTTGGGTCCAGCCCTTTGTTTGGGAAGGAACTGGGAGAAGCCACTGTTCTTTTGATTCTCTCAAACTGGGCTAAGATTTCTTCGGGAACTCAGCAAACATTCATGCCTTCCCACAGAAGCCTTTCTCAGTTCTGCTCCTAAGAAAAACTCAAGTTTCTGAAGATTTATGGGAGCCAACATTTATTTCCTTGGAACTCTTGTAGTTATTCAGACCAGTGCAGAACAGATGTAAAATGGTGTCCAGCTAAATCTCTGCGTTCAGTCCCACAGTGGTGCACTCATCCAGTATCAGAGGAGGGAAGGAGGAAGCTCATTACTTGGATGCAGTGATTGCCTTTGATTTTATTTCAGCTTGAAGTCCTGCCTGCACCTCAGTTTGTGGAAGCTCACAATCTACAAGCTCAAAATCCTCCTTTCTCACCAGAAGGCATAACTCCCCACAAAGCCCACAGTTGTTCCCATCCATCTACCTAGGCTTATGGTCACCAACACCTCCAAGCACATCCTTACAACAACTGGAGGGCTCCCTCCAAGACACATGGCTCAGATCTTTGTTCCCTGGAGCATTATATTGCACAGGACGTTCAGCATTTGGAAAACATCCTCACACTTGGCAGGAGGTGTGGTCAGGCATCAGAACAGGCTGCCCAGGGAGGTGGTGGAGTCGCCATCCCTGAAGGTGTTCAAGAACCATGCAGATGTGGTACTGAGGGATATTGTTTTGTGGAAATGGTGGGGATGGGCTGATGGTTGGACTAGATGATCTTGGTGGTCTTTTCCAACCTCAGTGATTCAATGATATGGTGACAAGGCTGCAGGCACTGAGCAGCACAATTCCAGATGGCACTTTGGTGCTGGAAGACAGCAGAAGAACTGGGGAGGATGTGGAGTATTTTCTTTTCCTGCTCCTCCTGGGCAGTGCAGTGTTGGCAGCTCATTTAGCTTTAAGGCTGTCCGCACGTCGAAATACAAATTGTCTTCTCTTCAAAATCCAGTTTAAAAATAGCACTATTTGAGGAGTATATAAATAAGTAATCATTTGGAACACAATATTAGAGCACCCTTCTTTAATTAAATGGTTGCTTGATGCATTTCAAAGCTCTGTTCTGACTCAGTCTTCCTGTACCTCTGTACTTTTCCTGTTATGAACAAATCTCATCTAACTGCACCATGAATTTTAAAGCAAACTAGACAGCACAGAGTAATAGGGCTATTAATATCCTAATTGCAGAGTGGCACTTGGGACTGGCCCATTCTCACACAGAGGCAGGAAGAAATATCTATCTTCTCAGACACACAAGAATGGCTTCAATGGCCATCATTGCTTCCATTTAACACCTGGAATAAAAGAGAACATGGAGAAAATATTCTAACAAGAGGGCACATATTTTTCCACTCAACCCAGATAGCATGTGCTAAACATGGCCAGGAATGTCATTCTGACTATTCAGACCAACTTCTTTTCTGGTCCTAAATACCATTAAAGGGTGAGCAGAAAGGCCATGGGCTTCTCTTTGTTGCAATGCATTCTTTGTGTAATCCTGGGATTGGGTCAGGCTTTTTTATAGTATCACAGAAGTGAGGGATGGAAGAGACACATGACGAGAGGCCAGCAGTTCACCCTGCCCCAAGCAGGATCACTGACTGTTTAACCCACCAGGGCTTTGTCTTGTCTAGTTTAAAATTCTAAAATTCACACCACTCTTGTTCTTAGCCTAGGGAGCTCTCAGAAAGTGTAAATTCCACTCCTAACAAATACTTCCCGATTGCAAGGCTGAGAGCCTCCTTCTCTTAATTCCACCCAACTACTCATGCTGACCATTTAAAAGCATACCAAATGCTCCCCTTGGACTTGTAGGGCACCACTGCAACCATTTGGCTCCTCTGGACATATCCAGCAGTTCTTGTTTCCCTGCAGGTCCTCGTGGCACTGGAGTCAGATTTCCCCAGCACAGCCCTCCTTGCTTCTCATGCAGGCTCGGGAGCAGCTGCCAAACAACAACAAACAGAGCTCTTCTTTTTTTTTCCCCTGACTGACATGGGGGAAAGGACAGGAGATTCAAGCTGGAAGAATGCAAGGAAAATCAGAGCCTCTTCCTTGGGCTGGTTTGTTTACACACGTGCTTTTGGGGAGGGAGGAAAGGAGAGCAGCTCATGTTCAAAGATGGCCATTTGTCATCTGGTGCGCATGGGCCTAAAACTTCCTCAGAGCCTGTACCCGAAAGCCAGTTTCAACTGGATGTGGTATGGTTTTGAGTCTACACACTGTTATTAAAAGCAAATTTGGCAGCCCTGGGAGGACATGAATACTTCCATGATGGAGCTGGGAAGGAGGCAAGACATGCTGCTTCATGAGAACTTACTTGGTGTGTTGTCAGACTTCGTACAGTATTTATGTAGAGGAGTACAACCTCCCAGGCTCTTTGGTGGCTCTCATCCTTCATCCTCTCATCCTCTCATCCTGCATGGGTGATGCACTGCACTGCTGATATCTTCCTTATCCCAGGCGATTTCTCCTTCTCCTCAACTTGAGGCCAATGCCCCCAACCACACAGATGGTATCACATCTAAACCAACTTGTCATCCTTTCAACTTCAAAGGACTGGGCTGGTCCTCACACATCATCTCCAAATGCTGGCATAGTGGAATTTGGCCAAAGCTCATAGGCCACCAGCCTCATTTGGGATGTGTAGCATGCATGATCCCACCACAGTTCCCTCAGAGGCTTTGGGGCTCAGCAGCTGGTTGGAGTTAGGAGCTTCTAGAAGGCCAGGTAAGTAAGGTCTGTGCACTCGGAAGCCTTGCAGAGATCAGCTGCTTCTGAATCCCATCTTTACATCCCCTTTGAATTAACAGATGACTCTTTTGAGTTGCCAGGCACCTCCTTTTTGTCCTCTAAAATATGACCTCTGCATTAGGATGATGCTGACGCATTGTGTGTGCTGCTCCTTTTTATATGTTGTCTTTTGAATTCTATCTAAATGTGCAGCGATATTCAACAGAAGGGCTGATGTTCAGAGTAAATATAGACCTACCTTTCTAAGTACACCTCGTAAAGCTATCCTGAGCTCTTTGTAATCTAACCCAACTGACTTGGCTGCTGCTATAAACATCAGTGTGCCTGACGTCAAGTTCAGGTGCTGAAGAAACGTTGGATGGAAGGCTGCCGCAAGAGGGGATTGCACAGAGATGCTTTGCTTTGGCTCCAGGTCCTCTGGGTTGGGGAAGGGGCAGTGCCTGGACAGGCAGGAGTAATGAGTACAGAGCACGTGTCAGGGCTGCAGGAGGGGAGAGGCGGCTCAGGAGAGGATATCAGTAGAGGAAAAATGAAGCAGATTCCTCTGAAAGTAAATTAAGATTAAAAAGAAGGAGCAGAGGTACTGCCTCACTCTGCTCCTAAGTCTTGTGTACTCAGAGTACAGTAACTTCACAGGGACACGCTCAACATCCAGAAGCCGTTCTGCATTACACAGGATCTTCTGTTGAGTTGCTTGAGGCTTGTGTGGTAACAGCTTTATTCAAAATAACAGTGGTCTGTCTTTTATCAATTAGGAGAACAATGACAGAATCGTCCTTTACTAATCCCTAATCCTCGCCACAGCCGCTTCGGATTCCCATTCACAGAATTCTTGTTTTATTTACATGTTGGGATGGCAGCTGCAGTACTGGATCCAACATCTTTCAGATCCTAACACATTTTAAGCCCCGTAAGGGGAACAAACAAAATGCTTCAGAAATAAATGTTACAGGAATAACGTGAGGGGAGTTCCATTTAAAGTTAGAAATGTTATAACTACAGTAATTATGAGCTGCAAATGAGGTATCAACCATGCTCCACACGTGCCTGTCTATAAGCATTCCACTGGATTTATTTCCCTTCACAACAGACCGCACTGTGGCTAGATGACTGTTTAGCCTGTGTCCAAAGCTGGTAGTGAGACTTTTGTTATTGCTGCCTTTGGTGTTCAGACAGGGTGTAGGGTGTTTGTCTGTCCAACAGAAAGAAGGGTTATGCAGGCATTGAAATCTACGGCCCTCCTTCATACAGTAGACAGGATTTAGATAGGAAACTTGGAACCATTTGCAAACTTTCAGTTTCTATCCTGTCTCAGGTCGCAGTTCCCTGGCAGGCACTACAACACCACACAGTATTTGGTATTCTGGCTGGGTGCCTTCTCCAAAGCTGATGATAATCATTGCCTACAGACTGTGTAATGAAGGGCAAAGACGTTTCCTGAGTGCGTTTTATAACAGTCTTCTTCCTTTCCTGGTTGTAACCAATTCTGTAGGTTGCCTGGCTTGGAAACAAAGCCATCAAAGATGATGGTTTTAGGGTTGCCCCTCAGCAGCTCTGTCAGCATTTGCTCCGAGAGGCTCTCTTCAGCTATTCTTTTTCACCCTGACTGTTTTTCCAGACGGATCCCTACTGAGCTGATGTAGTCACACAGCAAACTGCTAGAAGCAGGCCAACATATGGTATCACTTAGGTACAGTGCAGTCCCAGCGCCACTGTAGTGGTACTTTGGTATCTCTGGTTCCACTTCTAATCTCAAACAGACAATTCATTTGTGCAAAAAATAAGAAAACCAAGTAGGCACTTAAAGAAAATTCTGCAGCCCAGGGAATGAGTGTGAATTCCATACTGTGCTTCATCCCTTCAAGAGGTAGAGCATTCAGGCCAGGAGCATGATGTCCAAGGAGTAGTTGGTTCTGTGGTCATCTGACTGCTCTGCTAGAGTAGGTCAGTGAGATGTTAAATACAAAGAGCTTTCAAGTCTTTAAAATTGGATTTCTGCCCAACTTAACTAGCTTTCCTGACCTAATACAAGAAACGTAATCCACTGCAGATACAAACAAATCCGACAAATATGAGCCACTGAGACCTAATGGAAAACCACGAGTCCCACTGAGACCATATCTCAGCTTTTGAAGCAGAAGCTCAAGGTAGGATTGCAGGCAATGCAGCAAGAATGTGATGTGTACAGGGAAGGAAATTCTGCTGTTTGGCAGCGGGGAACTACTTGAGACCTTGTTAGAAGCGGTGGGTGGAAGATCTCTTGCACCAGTGTGTGATGCCAGGGCAGCTGCGTGAAGGGAGACTGAGGTAAGTAAGCTATTAAGTAAGGAGCAGTGCTGTGTTTGGAAACCTCATACAAACCAGTTCTCTGCCATTCAAGTTGCTTTAGGAGAATCTTCCAGAAAATCAGTTTCCTTCATCAGGAAATCTAAAGGCGCTCAGCCTCTTGATTTCAACAACCTCATGTTCACATGCACCCCAGCACACACTCTCAGAGGTTTCACACAACAGATTTTCAGCTGTGGGTAACTAAAGATACAGACATGTGGCTATATTTGGAGCCACAAATGAGGCACATCACAACTACTGAGCAGCACACACTCCTTTTTCCTGTTAAACTGACTTGTCTGCGTTAGAAGCATCAGCTTCCGACACCCACAATTAAACTGTGAATTTTCTAAGGTTCGTTAGACATCCTTCCGCAGGGAGGCCAGCACTGCAGAACTCAGGGGGCCACCTCCTCCACAACAGGATCATCACTAATGAGAATGTGTTATCCTGCATTTTTCCAAATCAGTTATAGTCTTGCTCTTTTTTGGGTCCCCAGCTTCAAGTGACATGAAGTAAATGTGGTCTTCTAAAGGTAGGTGTTCAAATTAAGCTCATCTTACAGGCACATGATTCTGGGCAACCAAAACTGGGAGCACCAAAAACAGAGGTGTTTTGAAAGCACTGACTGCTGTAAGGGAAGAGTTTGTTTCGTTTCCTCTCTGAGTGCCCTTCTATTGACTCAGTCCTCAAGCAGTGGGAGGTGCTGGAAAGTTGTTTAAACACAAAGATGAGAGACAAGGTGATCTCAAATAAGATATGAGTACTGTAGGTTGACCTATTACTGAGATGTTTACTGTACAGAATTTTGTTTAACTTCAGTCCTTAAAGAATAAAATTGGCTCCTGAAGGCAGAGACTGCATCCAGACAGCAAGCTGCAGCCTGTGTCAGCACCACTTGAAGGGCCACTGGGGACTGTGCTGAAGCCCTGTTAAGGCAGAGGAAACAACTGCCATGGATCTGCTGTCCCTGTTCATTGCAGAGGGGTTGGACCAGGCGACCTTTAAAGGTCACTTGCCACTCAAACTCTATGATTCTATGAAAATAAATGGACTCCAGCAGCTCAAAGAGGAACCTGAAGTTAGCTGTGCCTGAGCCATCTTCAGGAGGGCTTAGAATGTGGTAGGAAGCATAGCCTGATCTGACAGACCTCTTCTTTCTCTAGTGGTTGGCAACCCTGCACACAGCAGGGGGGCTGAAACTAGATGATTATTATGGTCCTTTTCAACCCAGGCCATTCTATGTTATGATATAAAAGCTCCATTCCTGCAGTAAAGAGTGATGAGTTTGTTACTCTGTTAGTGCATAGACTGAGGAAAAGAAGGGAGAGCAGGCAGCAAGGCTGATTGGGTGCTCGCAATGAGCCTGTGTGAGGACTGCAGTCTTGGAGGCAGCAGGAGGAAGACACACACCAGAGCTGGAAAAAAAATAAATGAAAATCATACTAATTTTTAACCAGCAGCACCATTTCTGTATCACACAAGAGCTGTACAAGTCATGCAGAGCCTTCTGTGATTGGTATGTGTATGTTTAGAGCACTGCTTCAGGAGAGAGCAAGAGAGAGTCCCAGGACTGTGGGAGCCCTTCCACTTATAGCTATGAATTAATTCCAATTAGCCCTAGAAATGAGTCTCTCTGGCTCTTTGTTCTCTGAAATTGTGCTTTTCAGAGACAGGCTCCTCAATTAGCAGCTAATTACGATGGTCTTGCCTCCTCATGGATAGATGGGGCATAAAAAGCCACAGCCCTTGACAGCTGTGGGAGATCTGCCTTCGGCTTGAGAAGCAGAATTATTGATATCGATTTCAAGGGTCTTTGGCTCCTGTCTGTAAATCCCTCACAACCTGAAACAACATTATTTGTGACACTACTGAGAATTATTTGATGCTGTGAGCTCTGGAAAATACATCACAACTCCAGCCCTCAACAAATGTGCTGAAATCAAAAGTAGACAGGCTGTATGCCTGATGGCATGTCTCTCCTCTCCTCTTCTACAGCAGCGAATGAGGAAACCAGATGCACAACCCGGCGCATTTTGAGGAACAGCGAGGTGTTCCCAGGCTGTGTTTTGCTATCACCTGCCTTGCTCTTTAAATATTGTTGCACAGCAATTTTAGTAAGGCTGCCCAGGCAGGTGGTGGAGTCACCGTCCCTGGAGGTGTCCAAGAACGGTGTGGATGTGGCACTGAGGGACATGGTTGGTGGGTATGGTGGGAATGGGCTGATGGTTGGACTAAATGATCTTGATGATTTTTTCCAACCTCACTGGTTTTATGATTCTATGATTCAACTATCCATACATTGGTCTAACTTGTTCTTGAACGTGCCAATACTACCCACACCCGTAGCCTTATGCAGGAATAAATCTCAGAGGGTCACTACTTGTAAGATAAATGGGCTTTCTTTCATCTAAGATCCTCATTCAAACATCATTTTTTTCTAGTGTGCACTCTCACTTTCAAGCTGCATACAGTTCTTCGTTGCATGCAGAAGGAGAAAATGGTTTGTTTGTTTTTTAATCTGTCTGTACTAGGGTCTGTGTGTACAAGCAGTACTTCCTGAAGGACGTGACAGAATTGTGCTAGCAGCACGATTTTCAGCTACTTGTAGATATACAGTTGCTCTAACACAACTGGAAATGCAGTCTGCTCTGCAGTTCTCACGTTCTTCTTGTATGACTCTTTCACTGGAGATCTCCATAGAGCAGTTATTGTCTGATATTTCCTTGGCAATACCAGAGGGGGATTAGCAGCACCGAAAGGACTGCAGAGAGGACTGCTTTGAGATAAAATTTCTCTGCAGTTAAGCTACAGATAAGATGGATGCCAGCTCCAGTTGGCCACAGGCTTTCCTCCATTGCAGATCCACATCTGGATATGAACTTTGCACAGATATCAATTATTTCCATGGTGCTGTAGAAAGAATCCTTAGACGCCGACTAAATTTCAACCTCAACTAAGTCACACATCATATCCTTGGTCCAGAGTGTGGAAAGCAAAGCCCTATCTCGGGCTTGGTGCACCTCCTTCCTCATATACTAGGAAAAGAGTGACTGAAACCTTGTTTTTGTGTGGCAGGCATTCATGAAATGCAGTGTACACGTTGCTGTTGCATTACAGCTCCAGCTATCTGTAGATTGTCTCCCAGTGCAAAAGTTTATGTCCTGAAGGGAAAACAATCAACTTTAGACTAAATTAAATTACAAAAGAGTTATGTTGTCAAATATCTTTATGAAGTTTTTTAGCATTTCTTTTTCCTACAGAAAACAAAGTATTTGCAGCAGTAAATGAATGTAGCATGGCAAACACCCATCAGAAAGGGCAGTGATGTATTCGATCCCACCCTGAGCAGAGAAAGGAAGAAGATAAGCTCTCCAAGTCTCTTCCAGGTTAATTTATATGAGTTTGTTAAACAGCAACAAACTAAAAAAGTATACCTCTCTGCTTTTGTTTCACATGGCACTTGCCAAGCACGTCTGCTAGGCAGAGCTGCCAGTCTGCTGCCTCTCTCATGGCATATTATAAGCATGTGAGCTAGTTGTTTTCAAAGAGGCAACTTACAGGATCCAAACATAAATACTGCTGCAAACAAAATGCTTCCCTAAATACTGTGAAATCCAAAAGTTCCCCCTTAGCAACATAATTCAAACCAGTGATATCAGTGGCAAAACCACCATGAAGGGTAAGGAGGAAGGATGGGGGGAAAAAAAGGGAGGCGGGAAGGGGAAAAGTGTATCAGAAGAAATCTGTAGCACTGGATACTCCATACCTAAAACCACCAGGAAGGCTCCGCTCCATCATCACAGAGAAAGGAAGAAGAAGGTCCATGACAAGGAGAAACTGCAACAGCCATTTTGATGGTGAACAATCAGAGGGAGCACGAGGAACTGAGTCAAGAAGAACAATATACTGGCAAACACTAAAAAACAAGGGAGAAACTTAAGTGTGTATGCGATAGCATGCAGTGTTCCATAGCATTCTTAATGCTACATTTTTAAATTACCCTTCTTACCAAACAAAAAACAATGGGTTCTTTTACAGAACTTAGTGTTTCTACATACGGAGCCACTTTCCTGCTCCCTATGAATGAGCACACTTCACTTGTTCAGGTATGCTTTCTGCTCCTCCTCCCTCGCCACCTCCCTTCTTACATGCCCAGATAGAGCTGTTGAGAACCAAGGACGAGTTTCCAGCCCTTAGAAGTCACCCTCCATAAGCTGTAATCACTGATCTTAAGCAAGGCTTCCAGCCTGCCCTGGCTGCAATGTAAAACACGAGTATTTAAGTGAGCCTATTTTATCGGGCAATTGAGACATGCTAAGAGCACGCACATGGTTAATTAGTATAGTTCAGCCAACAGGCAATAACTCATTAAGCTACAGTAACTCGACTATGTTTGATCATGTGCTTTATGCCCTAAGGTGCTTCATAAGTAAAGCAGTAAAGTCAACTTATCTACCATCTCAATTCCTCTCTCCCTCTTTTTCATTTTATTTTTATTTTTTTTTCTCCTAACCACACAAAATCGTGGTTAAACCACAGAGGATAATTTCTGGATGCAGAATAGTTCACCACCTTCCTCTTTTTGGCAGGCTGAGCACACGTGAAGATTGTTATCCAGTCTCTTTTCAGCCTTGCCTACCCCAGGCTAAAAACAAACGTGTTCCCTCCTTCCCCACAGGCACTGCTCTGCAGACATCCTCTCTGCAGCGTGCTCCCTTAGGGACTGCCTCCTCCTGTTTTCCCAGGTGTAATGCCAGAAATGGGTCCCAGTGATGCAGCTGGAGGGATTAACTCTCACAGCATCCCTGTTGCACAAACCAGACCAATTCTTCTTCCCTCCACAGCCATGCCGTTAGTCCATCACAGCCCCCAGCTCCCAGTGCCACCTGGCTGCTCCGTTCCACCCTGTACCTTTGTAGCTGGTCATTTCCACCTAAGTGCAGATCTGCACTCATCTTCACTAAATTGCATCCTGTTGATTTCCAGATCATTCCCCTAATTGCTGAGCGCTCCCGAGCACTAATCCCCTCTTCCCCAGTGTCTCTTGCTCTTAGCCGACACTAACAAAGGGGCTCCCCATCCCTTCATCCCCTTTATTAATGAAAATGCTCAATAGCCCTGAATCTAGGCCATATCCCTAGAGAAGCAGCTCAATAAATCCTTCCAGTTTGACAGGATTCACTTGATAACTGCTCCCTGAGTACTCAGTAATTTTGTCTAACCTAATTCTCCCTATTTTTCTTACAAAACTACTGCCTCTCTAAAGGTATTGAAGTTACAGCAGCAAGAAAACCTATATTTCGCAAAGTTAATGTTAAGGTAACATGTAGAAGGGGAACTAACATTCATGTGTCAGACCTGCCTTCAGCTGTTTTCTATCTGGAGTATTAGAACGTGACCAAATGTCATAATTAACCCATTGCAAACCCATTCCAACATTCACCAGAAGCATCTACTGGTGGTGCCCACTGCAAATAGGATGAAGGGCAAGATGGTCTTGGGAATAATTTAGTGTAATGGTTCCTAAATTGTGAGCTTTCCAACTTCCATGAGCTTTGGATCAGGCCCATGTGATTTCCAATTTGCTTTTCATCTCCAAATACAAAGAATGGGTTTCCAACAGCAACCTCTACTCCTGCATAGATAAAGCTGCTGGACTTCAGAGTCAATATCTGAGACGTTTTTTTGGTTTGTTTGTTTTTTCATTTTTATACATTTACCCTCTATATATAGAGGAAAGGGTTTCCAGGAAGGGGAAGGGGAGGCACCTATTTCATTCACTTGAGCTCTATTAATGATGCGATTTGCATAGTGAAATACAGCGTGTAACAAATACAGATACACAGAGACCTTTTTATACTTATCATCCTGGAGAAATGGAGCATTCAAGAAGGTAAAACAAAAATGTAGCCCTAAATACCTGTGATATTGCACAGCACGGTAATAAAACATTGCTCGCTTAAGCAGGAGCCTTTGAACTGCTCACTAGAGGAGCCCTTCCTTCTCAATTGGTTTTTATAGGCAGCCTAGGGAGATTATGTGCTTAAGTTAGTCATTTAAATTTAGAGAGCTTGAACAAACATTGCAAACTCCCCTTCTCTCTTCCAGAAGAAGTAGCTCATGATGACATAAGAGCATGTCATCATACCATAAGAAAATAAATATGATAAAAGCAGAAATATTTCAGTCACTCTTAAATCTGGTGGTTGAGCTTGGCGGGGGGTTTTTTTCTGTTGTTCTTCATCTAACATCAATTGTGCCTAATGACAGTAACCAAGCAGATGATGCAAATCAAGCGAGTGCATTTCTGATTGCTGGTCAAGCGCTCGCATTGTGCTAATGAGAAACTGAGCTGTAAAATCAAGTCAAAATATTTTTCTGTGGTTCCCGGTGGAGGTCAAAGCACATGCCCATTTGTACTTCCTCTAGCTCTGCAGGCGGCTTGGCATCCCTTCCATGGGCAATGAGTCCTGCCAGAAAAGCCCATCAGGTCTTTCAGGTTCCCACTGGCAGGAAAAGTACCACACTCGATGCACCAACATTTGGAAAACAGAGAATGTCCTGAGTCTCAATGTCCTTGGAGTCTCCATAAATCACTCATAGAAAAGAGCAGGGATTTAGTTGGGCAGCACATTGTATGCCCAAAGCGGAGCTGGAGGAGGACCTCCAGAGTCGCTATAGAGGGATTTCATCACAAGGAAGGGAGGCTGAGCAAACAGCGAGGATGTCAACAACATCCTGTCCTTGCAAGAGAGGAGAACGGCTTTTGAAGGAATGACAGAGCTTTGGATCTCAGCTCCCCGAGGCAAGTTCAGGCAAGTTCAGACTCATTGCTTTTGTACGATAGAAGGTTTGGG
Source organism: Alectoris magna (assembly GCA_030625065.1). Taxonomy (NCBI): domain Eukaryota; kingdom Metazoa; phylum Chordata; class Aves; order Galliformes; family Phasianidae; genus Alectoris; species Alectoris magna. Next base: position 29,305,531 of record CM060560.1, on the reverse strand, counting down.
TTTATTATTAGATCGAACTCAAAAGAGCCTTGCCAAGTTTGAAAGTTCATGATGTTTCAAGCAAAGAAAAGGAAGTGTCTTACCTCTCACAGAGGCTTGTTTCTCCGTTATGAAACAGCCCAGGAACTATTTAGCTCTTGTTCCCAGTGATGTCTGGAGCATGAATGGAAGATGGCTGGAGAATAGCCTGCCGAAACCCAGAGGCAGATCTGCCCTTCACAGCCGCATTTCTCCCCGGAGTGAAATGCTCATTTCCCAGGTTTGTTTTTTTCCACTGCAAATAAGATAAACATTGACACAGCACAGACAAAATAGTCTGCTGCGAGGCTCATGTGGACATTACTGACTACTCAAATGGGAGAAGACAGGGTGGGAATAAAACTCATGCAACCTCAAGGTTTGCTCCCCTTGCTTACAGCTCTTCCTCACCCGCCCCAGACCCTCTCTCCAAGCCATCCAGGCACTGCCCAAATCTGCAGGCTGTCCCTGAGCCTCACTGCTCTCAAGTGAACACATCTTCTGGTTTCCAGCCCTAGACAACATCAGCCAGTCCATACCCGAGGATTTCGTTCCCACCATCTCCCCAGCTTAAATAGCTCATTCCATTCCTTTGGAGAGAGACAGCAATTGGAGCTCCTCTCAGTCTCAGATTTGCTACAGAATATGATCCAAAACCTTTTATTCACTTTCTATCAGTTACGTCATTTTTTTCCCCAATAGCCTGGTTTTAGATGCTTATCTGCACATGATCTCAGTAAAATTTATATTTCATGAACGTGAGTAACTAGAATTGGACCAGGACTTGCCAGCACCTTCATTGGCACTCGTATTTATCCCCTTCCATACTGGCTTTGGTACCTATTGGGGCTGCTTTGCATTTTTCATATTCTCCTTACATTCATGGTCACGGACAATCAAGTCTGGAGCTCAGACCCTCCCAGCCTTGTTCTATTTCAATGGACAGATTTCCCAGAGGGTAGCACACAACTTCCTTTCTTCATCATTTTCAGTTCTGTGCTGTCCCATTTCATCTCACCCCTATTAAACTCATCCAGTTCTATCCAAAAAACTGCTCCACGGTGACAGTGAATTAAAGCACACATAATCAGTACACTCCCATTTGTCTGTGCCAAAAACATTCATGTAAGTATTTACCAGAAGCAAACCCAAGACCCATCCTTAAGGAATCTCATCGGTAGGTTCCCTCTGGTGTGTTGCTCTCCTAAATACAAAAGGTGTTTCTCACGACAGGCCAACCCTTTACCCATCTCATCATTCTTATTAATGCCGATTTTCATTAGTTTCACTGATAATTTCCCTAGTTTCTATGTATCAAAATGACCTGTTGGATTTCAGCTATCTTAGATCTACTTCATCTCTTGTGCCTAGAAAATCTGACCTTTATATGCCCCTCTTTCAGTTGTCTATCAGACTGGGCTGCCTTGAATTTCTTCTGCTAAACCCAGACTGCATCTGACAGGTGTCAGGCTTTTCCCCCAAACACCACTCTAATGTTTATTTCTCCTTCATATTTTGTTTGAGGCCTTTCCTTACACTGAGGTGACAGCAGTCAACTGGCTAGGAACAATTTCCCATTTTCAAAGCCTGGGTAAGCACCTCTGACTGGGGAGGTTTACACAACAAGTAGTTACTGTTGGATTCATGACTTCATGTAGTCTGGTGAATGAATCTCTAGGGGTCCTGGGACAGAAATGATCTTATCAACATGGTAAAGTGCACTGACCATGCTGCCTTGTTTTCATCTGTGGTGTGGCTCCTTGTTTTTGCATGTCCTTATTCCTAACAGTTTCCCTGTTTTTACATTCTCCCTGAATATTTAACATCTTCTCGCAGAAAACTGAATTATGCTGTTTTATGTTTATGATTCTGTTATTACTAGCTTGATACACTATCTGAACATCTCTAGTATCTGTCTCTTCCCTCACTGCCCCCTTACTCACCTCTTTTGTCTCTTTTTTACCTATGCCACTGAGAGGACCTACCTGCTTGCTGTCCTTGCAAAGTCTTAACTGTGCTTGATTTATAGCAACATGCTATTTACATCAACCCATAAAGACCTCTTTGCTTTTCCCAGTCCTTTTTGGTTCCTCTTCCTCTCCCTCTGTTGCATTGCTCAGAGTATTTGGAGCCTTCCCTTGTTAAGTGCCCAAAAGAGCTTGACTCTTGGCTATGCCATGCATACTGCAATGATTTCTCTCATCCTGTGTGTGTGGGGAGTTCAGACTTAAAATGCGTACCCCTACACAGAGGTCACATTGGATGAGCATCCTTCCCAGTGCTTCTGTGCCTGCTGCCCCATCCCACAGCACTGTCCTATTCCAGGGGGCTGAGTGACAATTCAGTCCCTGCTGGTGTTTCCTTCCCAGCATGGTAACTGAGTGCTGAAGTGGCAGCAGTGCTGATGTTATGTGCCAGATCAAATGAATGGGAAAGGAATATTTTTTTGTTATTTTGAAATGCCAAATTGATTTCACATCCAGCTGGCACTAATTCTCTCTCCTCCTCTTTTCTCCCTCCCCCACTCCCAACAGCTTTTTACTTAAAAAGTAGAAGTATTTCCCTGGTTGTTTTGGAAGCCTCTTCTGAAGGCTTTCAAGAAAAAGAAAAAAAAAGAAGAAAAAAAAAAGAGTAAAATATATTAAAAAAATAAAGCAACTTTTTTCATTCACTGATGATATTAGATACCCATCACTTCCACAGTTAACATGCTGTCATAAGGCATATGCCATCAGCGGGGCTTTCTTCCCACCTCTGCTCTGTAAACACAGCAAAAATTCCCTTTTCTCCATAAGGAGAAGGGGAAAATCATGGCTGTGAACACCAGTGTGTGAACAGAAGCAAGCAGCCAGGCTCAGAGGCAGGACTCACCATGAAATAAAGCATGGGTGTCCAACCTTTTGGCTTGCCTGGGCCTCAATGAGTGAAGAGGAATCATCCTGGATCGCTCCAAAAGTAATGCCTTCTATTTATTTTTCATGGAAACAACTACAGATACAAAGAGCACAATAACTCTACTTGATATAGCAAATTCTCAGCTATAAAACACCATTTTTCCGCAGTCACCACTATGATCTATGCATTTTCACCTGCAATGAGCCTGCATGCCCCACTTGTAAAAATCTGTACCAGTGGAGGTAACCCACTGTTGCTGCTGCTGCTGCTGAAACGCACCACCCATCACCTGGCTGTGCTCACATCCACTGGTTGGTCTCCACAGACATTCAGTAAGTGTCAGTGAATGTCAGTGGGTGCCATTTTTTCCATATGGAGGAATTCAGTGACACACCTTTGCTTCATACATGCTTCTATGTCAGATGCCATTCTGTCAGAGTGCCCCTTTGCTGCCATCTGGCATGTGACAGCAAAATGTAATGGAAGTGAAGGATATTTCCCTGCTAAGACGGGTCTGATAAAATCTGGTAAAGAGACATGATCAGATTTTTTGATTGCAGGTCTGTGCAATCCATTTGAATATTCACAAGTCATGTTTATGCTGACTGAAAATAGAGTCACAAACAAACCAAAATATTGATGATTTATTCAGGGTTGGCAGAGCACCGCTGTTTGGGTGCTGCTGAGCAGCCAGGCTGGGGCACAGCCACTGCCACGATGGCACAGGGCAGGGGGAGGCCACACTGCCAGCTATGCCGGGGCACATGAAGACTGTGGGCTGGACATGCCTGAAATAAATCCTAAGCACTTGGGAACAGGGTCTCAGACATTCTTATTCGGTGTATCTATCTACCAGCCCCATCTCCAATATCTCTTTTTTTTTTTTTTCATTAGGCTTCCAGAGAGGTTATCTAATCTTGCCTTGAATACATTGTCTGTTTGGATCATAATTACCCTGCTGGCAAAGTACTCCTTTATCTGATGTCCCTTCTGATTGGCATTTCTTTCCAATGACACCGGCTCTGTCGTACTTCTCTTAAGCAACAGTCACTTACTCCTGTCTCTGTTTATGACTCCCACCCTCAGAAGATGATTCCTTCCAGCCAGGCCGTATCCTCAGCTTGATTTTTAATGGCATCAGCAGGTGAAAAGACGCAGCTATCACTCATGTTTTTAAGCCTTTTGCCCCTGCATGCTCTTTACTGAAACACTGACAAGACTAAGCACCTTTGGAACGTAAAAGCCATCCAAAGAGCTGGAAATGAGAATGCAGTCAAGCCCTTCACATCCGTGAAGAGAGGTGCCATCAGACAGGAGGACAGCAACATTTGAAAAGATGTGCTCCAGCATGTTTTCGGAATGTATTCAATACCCATCCCAACATTACGCAAGTTAGAACTTCATTTTCAAAGGGCTAGGGGAAAACAGAGTAAGGACGTTGACATGAAATATCTCTTCCTCCCCAAATAATTTCTGAGCACTCAAGCTAATTCTATTAGGCTCCTCGAAAGTGAGCAGAAATGCTCTAAAATTAATAGGAAATTTTATAACAAACCAATGAAGAGATTTCAGAGCCCCTGTAATCTGATTAAATGCTCTGAATCCAGTTGGCATCCTCCCATATCGTTCTGTATCAGCTGCAATCTTTTAATAGCACAAGCTGCGAGGTACAAAAATAACGTGCCACAATGGCATACAGTTCCCTGAAATACAATTAAACTTTCATTATTTGAATTATCCCTTAAAAATAATCACTTTGGGCTAAATAGGATCAGATACTTTAGGTTTTTTTTGCATAAGCCTTATCTAAAATATTTTACATGGGGGGAAAAAAAAAAAAAGATTAAAAATAAATGTGAAAAAAAAAATAGAAAAAAAAAGTGGACTTTCACAGAGGATGTGAGAAGAGGAAGGGAAGCCTCAGTAGAAAGGCTGGGCTAAGCCAGCAGCCCCAGTGCCAGGTGCCTTGTGCAGCACTTTGGAGCTGCAGAAGGGACCCCGCTGCACGCCCACCTGCCTGCAGGGCTGCGTGGGTGCTGCTCCCTCCGCTCCCAGGAACGCCTGTGCAGAAAGGGTGCTAAGAAATTCAACACAAGCTGTCCTTGGCATCAGGCTGAGTGGCTTAAGCAATAGCAGAAGCAAAACTGCAGCCTTTTTTTTTTTTTTTTTTTTTTTTTTTTTTTTTGACAAAAAGCAGCGCAGCTCGAAGGGAAGGAGTGCTCCTACGTGCTCGTCTTCTGGAGCCTCTTACGTGGGAACAGGGCTGTTCTCATAGCTGAGGCGTGATCTCTGCACGTCCCAAGATTATAACCAGAAGGCTTGTGCAGAGGCACACACACCAGGAGGACACTGCCTGGCTTGTCCAAACTCAGCCTCTGGCACGATGGAAAGCAGAGCTCCCTCGGGAAGCACCAGCCCATGCATGTCAAGGGGAAGAGCCCTGCCACCAGTCCCCATCCTCCTCTCCGGCTGCAGCAGATACCAAGGAGCTGGATTCACCCCAGAACTTGGAGGTTTCACTTATTTTTAGCTGCCTCACATAGCTCCAGCAGCAGCTGAGCACACCTGTCATGGCTGGAGCTGTACAGGGCCTTTCGTGTCATCGTCACAGCGGTCTTCAGAGAAAAATACACGAGACAAAACACACCACGTAGTAGGGTTTCATTAAAAAATAAAGGGAAAGTACCTAGACTTCGTGTGGGAAAACATCAGGAATGAAAAAGAAGCACCCTGTTTTCTTGCATGTGCTGTATGAAGAGCGTTGTAAGTATCAGAGGAGATGTGAAGCTGCGGAGGGATTTACCCACCCCGAGTATTCCCTGCTGTGCTCGCAGGCCCAAGGCACGCTCTGAGATTAACAAAAAGGGAAACAGCCCAAGCTGCACCAAGGGGAGGACTACTTTTTTTTCAGATGCCCTCAGTGTGTAGGACACAGCCAGCAGGTTCCTCCTTGCCCACAGGTCCAAAAGTACGCATGGACCCCCCCATTTACAACACTTAGCCAGGCAGCTGTTTGATGGGGTTTTTTCCTATCTCAAGGCCCAGTTCTGTCCTTTGACATAGAATCATAGAGTCATTAAAGTTGGAAAAGACCGCTAAGATCATGCAGCCCAACCATCAGTCCATCCCCACTATGCCATGGATAACTGCAATCCCTTGGAAATACACATCTACATGCAAGGTAGGCAAGCACAGGTATGAGCCTGAATGAGTAGCTGTGGCACAGAGGACATGGTTAGTGGGCACGGTGGTGATGAGTTGATGGCTGGACTGCATGACCTTAGTGGTCTTTTCCAACCTTAATGACACTGTGACTTTATGAACCATGGCACTGGACACACAAACTCTCAGTAAACCTAACCAAAAGCTGCAGGTGCTGCCTACCCCCTCATCTCCCAACATCCCTCTGTTTTGTGAGAACCCCAAAGATCTCTTCTTGCACGTGGTCTCAAGGAGCCTCACAGTGAGAGACTCAGGGTCAGCTTTGTCCGAGTAAACAAGGAGGTGACTTCAGCTATGCCACCAGAACTTCTGCAGTGTTTCATGTTAAACAGCGCCTAGTCCTATTTCACCAGTAAAATATTTATGGCACATTTCTGCATGAATAGGAAAGATAATTGCTTTAATTAAACGTCAAATATCACACTATTTTATGACGCAGAGAAATTCAAAATATCTATGACCTAAAGCATGCCTTTGGCATCAGATCTCTGAAGACACTGAGTGTTTGTGTATTGGCCTTGAGGTTTCCCTTAGCATCTACACGGCTGGTAGTGTGCTCTAGTGGGTGCCTAGTAGGTACCTTGTTGCAGCACAAGCACAATGAATTCACACTCCAGTCATTGCTCCACTGCTCTTCAGCAGGACTATCTCCAGGAGCACATTCAGAGCTTCATAGATTGGGTGTTCTGCTTTCCTACAGAGGGGGAAAGCTCTGCGTCTCGGTTGCAGGTGGGAGTTGAAGATAACCTCTAAAAGCATGCAGGTTTAGGCTTATCCCATCAGAGCCTGTGCTGCTGAGGACCACACTTAGGAGTGGAAGGGCTTTACAGATTATTTTGTCAAAGTTGGACTCAGTGATCCTTTTGGGTCACTTCCAACTCGGGATATTCCATGATCTATGAATCTATGATGTAGCCTGGGCAGAAACTGCATCCATTCCATGGACCTGGGGACTCCAGAATTAACTCAGGTCAGGCAGCTCACGCATTCCCACCTCACTTCCGTGAACATCCCTGGAACAAATCACAGGCAGTTTTGGAAGAACTTGGAATAAAAGAGGAGACTAACAACAGTCAGCATGCATGAAGCCAATCTAATTGCGCTATGTCAGGCCAACGTAAATTTGTTACAGGACAGTGGGAAAACTGATAGATGCCATAAATCTTCATTTTTCAAAGCGAGGACAGTGCAGTCTATATTAGATTATTACAGGTGGTTCACAAGAGTGACTGGAAAATCATAGTTGTAGAGTAGTTCAGTGCTGTGGTCTCACCTCACAGTCAGGCTACAAGGGCATGCAGGCAGTGGTCTGTGCAGTCTGTCCCAGCCTGATGGTATTCCACGTTTCCAAAAACAACCTGGGAATAGAACAGAAGGGACATTCGTTGGTGTTATGAAGCTGAAAGAGGCTGCATGTAACAGTGCATAGATTAAGAATTAAAAATACATATAGTGAGGAAATCCCCTGGAAAAACATGACTCAGTTTAAACTAGCAAAATGCAGAGTTCTGCATTGCACAGCAAAAGACAACTTCACAAAATTAGACTGTGCAAGGACCGTGACAGGAGCAGTTCTGGGGAATTGGGCTGTGGGCTGAGCATAATTCGGAGGTACCTCATCACTAATGAAAAAACTGACTGCAGCCCCCATTCCCCTGCACTGCTCAAGGGGAGGAGGTAGAAGAGGGTGAATGGAGGAAGGTGTTTTTAGTCTGCTTTAAATTCTCACTGCTCTACTCTGTTAGTAATTGACAATAAATTACATTAATCTCCCTATGGTGAGCCTGTTTTGCCCATGGTGGTAACTGGTGAGCGATCTCCTTGTCCTTATCTCAGCCCTTAGAATCATAGAATTACCAAGGTTGGAAAAGATCTCTAAGATCCATGCAGTCCAACCATCCACCTACCATCAGTACTTCCCACTAAACCATGTCTTAAACCCTTTTTCATTGTATTTCCCCCTCCTCTTCATTTGAGTGGAAGGGGTTAGAGAGTGATATAGACTCCCAGCTGGAGTCAACCAGAAGAAAATCCTTAAAGACATGGTGGAGGTTGTTCTTCCCTAACTTCAGATCAGTGTGTAGGTCGCTGCAGTTATATACTGGACACACGGCAGGGAGTCCACCTCTAAAAGATAACACAGCTGGTACTGATGGAGAAGAAAGGATCTCAGCAGGATTAAAAAAGGCAACAGCTGATGTGCTGAGAAGCAGGCAATCCCTTATGTCCGTCCTCTGGAATGTAAAGTTGGGGGAGGACTGTACCACATCATAAAACTGTAGAAAGAATCTTTGTGTCTCGCTATTCTGGAATGCAGCAAGCTCAAGTTCATCACACTGTCTTTGGTAGGTAACTTCTAGGTTTCCCAGCTCTGGATTAAGCTGCCTCTACTTCACACCTGAAGAAGGAACTCCGACCCTTAATTATTAATGCTTTTTAAGAAATAAATCAGTCTGTCCTACAAAATGCCTAACTATCGCAATGTCATCTTGTCTTGGAAAACAGACGTATCTGTGTTTTATGCAGTAATGTAAGGAATTATGGAAAAGGGTCTGGAAGGGTCCTTTTGTCCATGGAGGGATTTATCTCATTGCTAGTGAATGCCCTTCCCAAGTGGTCTTAAAAATCTGTGACAATGGAGATCCTACAGATCCCTGCAGACAGCTTTTCCTAACATCTAATCTTCATTTGCCCTGCTATAGTTTCAGGTCATTACAAGACGCTCCTGTGTGCATTCTTGATACACTGCTGATTCTTCCGTTGAAGAAGCACAATGACACTGCCTTTACAAACCCAGTCATTCTTAAATTTAATACTCCCTCTTATCCTTTTCCATAAACATCTATAAGGACACTGTGCAACCAAAGTGATGTAGCCTTTGAGCCCTCATAAAGTTAAATATATAGTGAATTATTTTACCTCTTCATTGCCAAATAAAAATGAAAGCCAAAGCAGCATCCAATTGCACATACCAGCCATAGCAGAGAGCTGTCAGCTTGGGCTTCATGCACAGCTGATTGAAAAGCTGACTGATGCACTTAAAATACATGGATATCAATCATCACCGATGTTAAGACCTTCCAGGAAAATAAAATAAAATAAAATAAAATAAAATAAAATAAAATAAATAAGCAACTGAAAGTTTCCAAAAGGAGGGAAATGTTTTTCCTCCCTTCAAAAAGATAAAATCGCAAGGCAAGCTGTAGATCTCCTCCATCCTCCATTGGCCAGTGTTCCCAGGGAGCTACTGACTGCCACATACTTTGAGAGGTGGGTTAAAGGGCAGTGTGGGTACCTTCACTTCCCCTCTCTCCATCCATTCATTTCTTCAGTTTCTACAGGGATTACACCATCTCCCCTCCACACCTGTGCAGTTAATGCACAACCAGACAAGGATTGGAGAAATCCTTGTCTCCAAGTGGTGGAGAAACTGGCTCCCCATGGCTTGGATAGGTGTACTCTTCCCAGAGTAAAAACCATCTGGAGGGCAGGCCCAGAAAGTGGTGGTGAATGGAGTTAGATCCAGCTGGTCACCAGTGGTGTTCCTCAAGGGTCAGTATTGGAGCCCATCCTGCTTAATATCTGTATTGATGAGCTGAATAAGGGCACTGAGTGCAACCTCAGGAAGTTTGCAGGTGACACCTCAGGAAGTTTGCAGGTGACACTGAGCTGGGGGGAATCTGTTGATCTGCCTCAGGGTAGAAAGGCTCTACAAAGGGATCTGAACAGACTGGATCTATGGGCTGAGTTCAACAAGTGCTGGGTCCTGCACTTTGGTCAAAACAACCCCAGGCAATGCTACAGGCTTGGGGCAGGGTGGCTGGAAAGCTGCATGGAGGAAAAGGGTCTAAGGTTGTTAGCTGACAGCTGGCTGAACATGAGCAAGCAGTATTCCCAGGTGGGGTACACTGACCAGTGAAGATGGGATGAGCCATACATTGGCAGTGGGCACTGTCACCCTCTGTGGTCTAACAAGCCAGTCCCACCTGCCTCCATCTCTCCTCCATCTCTGTAATACAGCAGAGGAGTTTGCTCAGACTTCAGGCCAGGTCCATCTAGTCCTAAACACTGCACAGGATCTCAGCTCACACCAGGTGGAGGTGGATGGACACAGCTCCTGCCCTAGTGGGGAGCCGTGGTGAGACCTCCTCAAAGTAACATGCAACGCTGTGTTCTCTGATTCAAGCTGCAGCAAGGACAGAGGACAGAAAGGGACAGAGCAATTTTCATTCTTCTTTAACAAAAGCATGACAAAAGCTGCAGGGAGATCCTCATGACTGCATCCCGGCATTAACCCCAGTTAAATACTTCAAACTATCTCCAGTTATAAAGGTGAAGACTGTTCTAGCTAGTTAAGCTGAACACGTGATTAATAATATACCCAGCAATTTAGGACTTGAAGCCTTTACCATGCAAGCCATGCACCCTGCTCTGGGGCCCACAGATTAAGCTTTGCATGGGGCAGACGTGGGGATGATTTACAGCTGCCACAGGATGGAATGCCACAAAGCCTAGAAGGAGTAGCAAACCTTGCTAGCTAGGATAATTCATCTCTCCTATCTCTTTGTTGGTCTCTAATTTTAAAAGTCAGTTTCCTTCAAGAGCCATCATTACGTTTTCAATCTTAAAACCTTTCGGTTTCTCCGGAGAAACAAATGAGGAAGGAAAAAAAGACAACTTTTCAAAGCTCAGGAGGAAATGATGGGTTTAGTCTGACGGTTTCCTTGTAGGAGATGGGTTGGTAAAGGATTTCCAAGAACAGGCTCAAATCAGCCCGTGCTTTGTGTGCAGCAGCATTCCTAGGAAATTTACACACCTGTCACCTAATTGCTGCCTCCTTTGTAAAACAGAAATGACAAACCCAAGTCATTTGCTTTCAGTGTCTATTATTTTATTTTTTCTTTATATTCTTGCAGCAAAGTGCCTGACACCTCTTTGAAAAGAAATAGCAGATTTCCTCCCCGCTCTGGGATTCAGCGCAGGCTGCACTTTACAAGCTGCAAGCAAAGCAGGTTTCCTTTGAGTTGTCGTGGTGTCAGACGGTGCAATGTATTATTAAAACCCTATTTCAACTTCCTGAACACTCAGGTGCCAGATGGCCGAACTATGTGTATGCAGTCCAGGAGCAGAACTAGGATGGGCTTGTGACACGCTCCTGGTGTTGTCACAACCTATCATCTCATTAGAAATTTCTACCGTCACTTTGGTTTTTAAGCAGTGGAAGTCTGCTGGCCATTTCAGTCCTAGCACATCTAAATGCTCCGCAGGTCTCCGTCAGAGTGCACAAACATTCCCATGGATGCTGGCTAATTCTTGCAAAGCTGAAGTCGTCCTTAGCTGAGCGGTGGGAATGCAACCAGGGCCGGACCTTAATATTCGCCTCCTGTTCCTCGGCACTAGTCACAAAGCCATGAGAAAACAAACAAAGAAGCAATGCTCACAAAGAGACGGCATTCCCAAGGCCTTCGCAGGCTTCTCGGCTAGAGTCAGAAAATGAGCTTTGGAGCAGTTTGTCAAACAATGAAAAGAGAGGCAAACTGAGGAGAGAAATTTCCTGTCTCTCCAGAGTGCAGGGCAGTTCTGCTAGCATACATTTCTTCATATTTTCTTCTCTTTGTGCTTCTCATTGGCACGTTCTGTGTTTTAATACATTTCCCATTGCTTTGCAGTTGGGGATTTTAGAAGACCAGACAACATTCAAGCTGGCGGGGCAACAAGGACTAGAAAATTATATGGGATGTGGCTTGGACAGAATTTCGCCTGATGACATTGTGGCTGCATTGCAACAGCAGCCTCCAAATCACCTACAAGCCAGAGAGCCTGCTCCAGAGAACTGTGCCACGGTCGTCCCTGGGACACGTGGGGTGGGGGCAGGCACAGCTCCAATGGGACTGTGGGGAGATGGTCCCATGGGCTGGAGCTCCTACACTGCGTGCAACTGCACGAGTGCACCCTCAGGGGAGGATGCACTGCCACGGTGGGCTCACAAATAGCACCTCAGTGCTCCACGTTGACCGAGGGCTTCCTGTGTTTTCCTCAAAGAAAGGACGGAAATATGGCCTCCCTGCGAGGAAGTCTCCAGAACGCTCCTACAGGTTCTTTCTGTATTTCCCTCAGAAAAGCAAAAATCGAGCTGAGATTCTCATCCATACTGAGGGGTAATGAGATTCTCCGTGGGAGGGAGGAATAAGGAAAACCTCAGCCATTACACAGGTCATCGCACCGGGATTGGAAAGCACTCCAACTATTTGGAGGCACAGCCTGGCCCCGCCTCGCAGCCGACTCATTGAGCTCAGTAGCATGGCAACATGACGGAGCCGTGCCTCTTCAGGCTAATACCATGTGGAGATTAAATGCAAACAAACAGCAACAATAACGGGCTCATTGGCATGCAAGGAGAGCCCAGCTGGATCGCAGATGCCTCCACTGTGTAGAAAACCCCCTTTCTCCTGCTTCTTTGAGCTTCTACAGGTGCCCCAGCTCTGCCCAGCCCCATGAGGCACCAAGAAGTGTCCCATTTGTGGTGGCTGTCAAAATCTCCACACCTCTCAGTGAGCCTAGGATGCATCAGGAGTGAGTTAGGAGGTGGTGGAATGGCGGTAGGGAGGTCCTGAAACTGGAGCAAGAGAAGAGAATGAGAGTTAACTGGACGTACACAAGTCTACAGTGAGGCAGGTGGCAAGCTGCGGTGCGATTCCCAGCAGAGCTTCTGCAAGAGGCTGACAGACCACATAGGGGGACTTATCTCTCTGCCTCCCCCAAGTAGAAGTTAAGCAAAGCCAAACTGCAGATGTTTCTCTTTTAGGAGGAACTAGCAAGTCTGGCAACTACAAAATGAAAATGAGTGGAGGGAAGAAGTTGTCTAGCAAAATTAGCAACACATTTCCTTCCCTGCTTTCCAGAGAGCGTGCCCCCTTCCAGCATGCCAGGTCTGCATAGCGTAAATTATTCCTGTCTAAATTTGAGCCTGTGCTGTTGCTTCTGCCAAGTGTTTACTCTTGAAGGCCGTATTTTTTCAGGCACAGATGATGCTGGGTGACACGTGTCATCACAGTGCATGTCCTTGAAAAATATGTACTGTGAAATTGCACTGATGTCCTCCAGGACATGCTGCTCTCGTGTGCAGAGAAAGCGTGCGGAAGGTCTCAGTCAAGAGACCACTCAGCGGGTCGCCGTGCCAAGGCTGGATTAAGAGTGGGTGAAGCTTCCCGCTGCCAAATGTCACTGAGTTCACAGATCATCACCAAACCATGACTACGCTAGACTCATACAGATAACACCTCTGGGCACCTTTTCCCTCAGCTATCTCTGCATTGCTGTTTCCGCCATGAATGAGAGTTGCCCTTTGCGCCACAGCGTGTAAAGCCACAAATTCATCATGTATCGCAGATTCCTTCACATCCAGCAGCTGCTTCGGGCAAGCACAGCCATCACACACTACTAGCAATGGCCATAAGGGCAAAGCAGAGGTGCTGGCTTGTGCTGAAATACCCGATGGCTATTTTCACACTCCCAAACTCGCATTCCTGTTCACCTCTTTTGGCCGCATGCCTCCTGCCAGCGCTGACAGTGGAGCACTTTGAGAAGGTTGGATGATCTCTTTTCGCTCATATTCTGACTTACGAAAGCCTGCATCCGTGAAGTGTGATCGACAAGCCAAGTAATTCAGCTGCTGTGCAGATCTGTTTCAGTTGTGCCAAGTAAAAAAGTCTTATGGCTGGGGACGTGGTAACCCTAACCTGTCTTCAAAACAAAGACTTCTGAGCTGGGCAAGCTCATCGTGCTCCTAAGACCCTTTGGCCTTTACTCTCTCCACACTAAAGCAGGCAGATTAGAACAAACCGTACATTTAAAGAGAAGGTTTTATACCCCCTAGTACTGAGAAATGTTTTAAGTTACTGTCTTAAGCTCCAGTGTGTCAAGGTTAGAAACGTTTTTGTTTCATTGTTCGGACTCCCTATGGCCAAAGTCAACATTGGGCTGATGGAAAGGTTTGATATATGTCAGCCCAGCATGATCTCATTGTTGGGAGGTCATGGGATTCGTGCATAAAACGGTCAGGTATGATTAATATTAGGCAGTATGCGTGCACAGAGATGCATGGATCTGTCACTGTGACTACAGATGGAAAGCCCAAGCTGGATGAAGGTCAGACAGGGCACCGTGACTCTCCGGGCAGTCAAAACCAGACATCCTATCTCATGTGGTGCCACTGGGAGAAGAAAGCCACTTGTCCCAAAATGCCTCTGGGGGCATTCCATGATGTTGTGCTATGCAGTCTAGGTCCACCCTGCCCACCTGTCTGCTCCAACAGCGCACAGCAAATGGAGGAGCACATCTGTGCTGAGAGCCGCTTCTGCTGTCCTCTGCTATTTTTACACAGTGGCTGTGAATGCTTCCAAAATGAGACACATTGTCACAATTAAACTGAATGCATTTAATAGCAAACTATATCACAAATTGCAGAGTGAAGCCACTTCATATTTCCATGGGGCTTGCTAGAAAAAATATCTCCAATTAATGAGGCACATTGTAGACTTGTTTATATTCTGTCAATTCTGTTCAAGAAACAAATTATGTGTGTGTAATTACGAGAGCACATTTACCCTATAATTTTCCATTTAGCCTCATTTTACTCCCTAGGCTGTTCCACTGAGCTGAAGAGTTATTCGTGGAGCAAAACCTCTTTGTCTTCTTCCCTTGCCCTCTCTCCCCAAATCCAAAAGACTTGACACATCACGCACAAACACTGCTTGGTAGCACCAGCTCCCAGCTTCATAGCCAACAAACAGAGGGCTTGGTCACCTTTCTGACTTGTTTTATTCTCCCCAGACTCATAAATCACAGAACCCCAGCATAGCTGAGGCTGGCAGGAACCTCTGGGTGCCTCTGCTCCAACCCCTGCCCCACTGCCCCAGCGGGGACACCCAGAGCAGGGTGCCCAGGGCCACGTCCAGGCGGCTTTGGGAGATCCCCAAGGAGGAGACCCCACAGCCTCTGGGCAGCCTGTGCCAGTGCTCCGTCACTGCACAGCACAGAAGTGCTCCCAGTGTTCAGAGAGAACCTCCTGTATCCTGGTTTCTGCCCATGGCCTCTTGTAAACCAGAAACCTCTTGTTAGCCAGAAACTGAGCAGAGTGGATATTCTTGAGTCAGCTCAGAGTAGCAGAGTTCACTTGACAAGTGTGCACCAGCCCCCGACAAAATTGGGGCAACGGGCTTTGGAGGGCAGAAGGCTTAATTTCCCACCTGCTCCCCAGCATCCACAGGAAGCACCATCCCCAGCATGCCTGCAGAGGCTATCTGGGTCCCAGCACCGTAATTGAAACCATACACTGCTACAGCACTCTGCCATGAAAAGCAGCAGAGGTTGCATTTCATCACTAATCTTGTGGTTTTGCTCACAGCTACAAGTAGTGTTCTCAGTAAAACCAGCACAAGCACATTTTTGTGTGCTCTTCCTCCAGCCATGTGGGAGGGTCTCTGGGCTGGAGTCTTCCCAGGCTTGAGTATTTTGGGGTAGTTTGGGCCTTTTAATGATGCCTCACCGCATGTTTCAGAACAAGCCACGTCTCTCCCCCAGCCACTCATTGCCTCAGGCACGCAGGAAGTTCCAAGTAAATCACAATGAGGCAGGGATGTTACAATCCTGAATTAGGACAAATGTCCCCAGCATCTCCACTTATGCATCTCATTTACACAGCATCTCCACTTATGCCACATAGGTAGTATCAACATTAAAACATCAAACTCCTGCTCACCCTTCTCTAAACCACTGGAAGAGGCTTCATGGAGCAGCCCAGCAGCAGAAAGACCCCATTCATGGGCATCAATCCCAGGTACACACCTTGGCGCACAGCCACAAGCAAAGGGCCAAAGTAGAGATTCATTTCCACGATAACAATTGTAGAGTCTCCATATATTTATAGCCTCCCACATACATCCTGAAGAGAAAAAGATAACATGAAAACACCAACCAGAAAAACAAACGAAGAAGAACAGAACTATAGCTGTGGAGCTCCACTTGTTGCTCAGATGCCTTTTATTTTTGGTGTCTGTCCCAGCAGTTTCCAAGAAATCTCCTCCTACCCTATTTCTATGGGAAGGTATAGTGTTACAGTTGAACCCTTCAGGCGTGAACATATGAGGACAGAGTCAGGCCACAAGGTCAAGTCTGTATTTGTAATATGAGATGCGAGCAGGACCAGGTCACTAGAGCAGGCTGCACTTTCCAAAAAAACTAAAAGATGCACCAAGGGTACATGGGACCATCAAGAAATACGAGCACGGTCATGCTGGGTTGCGCCTGCCTGAGCCAAGGGCAGATTTACAGAATCACAGCATGGCTGAAGTCAGCACGGACCTCTGGACCCATCTGCTTCGGCAGGGTCACTCAGAGCAGGGTGCCCAGGGCCACGTCCACTTGGTTTCTGAGGAGCCCGATAGGGAGGACACCTCCCCTCGATGCCATCAGGCACACCTTACCCATACATTAGCAAATAAGCAAAGCTTGGTAGGGCTTTTAGCTGACAGACAGCACCACATGAACACCACTCATCAGTGCTTCTACAGGATCAAAGCACCTTTTGTCATTTCAGATTTTTCCTTACATTGAAAATCATATAGCTTACCTACTTCTTTTTAGCAATAAGGTCTAAATAAAACAGAAGACGTCAGCAACACATATGAAGAGTAAACTTACTCAGAAGCTTTTCTGTGGGCAAAGTTTCACACAAGTTTATTTTCTTTAAAATTTTCAATAAATGTGTCTTAGAGATTGCAATGCATGGAAAAAAAGCACCTCTTAACCTCTGAAGTCCCACCAGTCCTGTTCGCCTCTCACAAGGAGCCATAATCCTTTCCAGCGGTGACTTGTTGGGATGTCACAAACAAAGGATTATGCCTTCAGGTGAGACAGAGCTCCTTATGAGCTTATGGCTAAACTAGTTTAGAGCCTGTTCTCATGCTGAAACCACACACATCTAGACACGTGTGTGACTTAAAACAGTGTGACATGACTGCACACAGAGGGATCTACTGGCTCAGAAATGCAGGAATTACTGTCATTCCTAAGTACTTTGCTGAGGTGGTGAAAATGGCTTATGGGACATAATTTCTTCTTCCAGGTGTACCTTTAAAACACACCACCCAGCAGAAGAGCATAAGTTGTTGTCACACATCTTCCCACGGTCAAGTGAGCAATGCTGGGTTTGTGCTGGAGTTTCAACAGGCTGCTACTGCTAACTCAGCAATGATTTGGGTATTTCTGACCTTGGGTAAAATGTGAAAAGCAAAGCATGCTTATGTTTTAATGCACATCCTGGTGACACAGCACCTTTCCCTGGGGGAGAAGAATGAGGAAGAAGGTAAGTAATCCTCAGTTGCATAAACTCATTGACTTCATCATATAGAGAAGCAGGATGGGTGCAGGAGGGGGTCAGGCCTACTCATGCTTGTGACACTTGTGACAGCCTTAGCCATAGCTCCCATCTTAGATTTCCTCCCCTCCAAAAAGGACAGCTGTTTCACAAGCTTTGTAAAATCTTATCCAAAGTTTAAAAGGAGGAGGAGACAGTGTGAGAGTTTGTGGGTGTATAGCTTCAGGTTTGGGCCTGTTTCCAGCTAGCACGTGGCACGGTGCTGCCTTTCTTCATTGTTCCTGATACGCAGTGTAACAAAAACAAAAACCTAAGTAATATGTCAATGACTTGCTTGATTTCACTTTTTCCTATATATTCAGGTGGCTCTAGATACGTGTTGCCATGTAACTAACTAAAGGAGAGGGAAATGGCCCACGAGGCAGCCTCCAAAGACACAGGGCACACTGTGGAACAGCACATAGGGGCTGGTGTGAGTTCACCAACAGCACATAACATTCCACCATTTCACACCTACAGCTCACACACACACACACACACACACACACACACAAAAAAAAAAAGAATAGAGACATTAAAGTTCCAGAAGGATTTCTGAGCACCTGTGAGCGTGATAAAATGCAAATGAGCATCGCCAGGAAAACCTGAGGTGTTTACAGGCTGCCTTGGATGCCCCTGTGCTTCATGGCATGAGATGCTGCATAGTGACAGAAGAGCTGGCCCCAGGATGGCCATCGTGTGGACACAGTGCTTTAAGTGACATGAGGAGCCATGGATACGATTATGGTAGAAAGTATAAATATCTTTTAGGCATGTTTTTCTTTCTTCTTGAAAATGATGCATTCTCGTAGTACTTACCTCAAATATTATCAATTTCCTGTCACCAAGCTGCCAGAAATTATCTGTCAACTAAAAGAAGAAATCAATAAAAATGAACAACCAGGCTCTGGTGCTTCTGCAGAGAGGGATCAGGTTAAGAAGCAAGTTCTGGAGTAGCTTAGTGCCCAGCTGTATTTTATGTTGGTATTGTTGGAGCTCCTCTTGTGAAATATCCATGCAAATCCAAAGGACAGTCTTAAGTTCATCTGATTTGTTATGAGTTCTTCATCTTACAGAAGACCAAATTAAAAACAATGAACCATAGAACCACTGAGGTTGGAAAAGACCACAAAGATCACCAAATCCAACTGTCAGCCCATCCCCACAATGCCCACTCACCATGTCCCTCAGTGCCACATCCACACGGTTCTTGAACACCTCCAGGGACGGTGACTCCACCAGCCTCTTCCAATTCACTACCACTCACTCAGAGAATAGTTTCTTTCCTAACATCCACCTGAATCTCCCATGGCACAACCTGAGGCCGTTCCCACTCATCCTGTAGCTGTTACCTGGGAGAAGAGGCTGACTCCAACCTTACCACAACCTCCCTTCAAGTGGCTGCAGAGAGCAATAAAGCCACTCCTGAGCCTCCTCTTCTCCAGACTGAACAATCCCAGTTCCCTCAGCCACTCCTCATAAATCTTGTATTCCAGAGCCTTCACAGTTTCGTTGCCCTTCTCTAGACACACTCCAAAGCATCAATGTCTTTCTTGTAAAGAGGGACCCAAAACTGAACACAGTACTCAAGGTGCAGCCTCACCAGGACTGAAAACAGAGGGGTGATCATCTCCCTGCTGCTTGCACTGATACAGGCCAGGATACCAGTGACCCTCTTGGCCACCTGTGCTCATGTTCAGACAGCTATCAGCTAACACCCCAGAATGCGAGGTGAACTACCCAGTGTTCCCCAAAACATACCACTAGTGTTTTCACTTTGGTGGCCATAAATGTGGCACAGTGATCTTGTAGCCTGAGCCAGGGGAAGGGAAGATGTGAGCTCCTACTCTGTACAGGAGACACGAAGAGCTGAAGCAGAGCCACTCACAATACCCCCAGCCACCCCATCCCACCAGTGTGAAAATTGAACGTGCTTTCTTCCCATTGAGAAACCTCATGCAAGTTCTGTCAACAACCACGTGATCATCCTGGTATTGTGAAGGACTGAGGATTGCAGAGTGATGTCTCCATATGGTGATCAATGCATTTCTTAAGAACAAAACGTGACAGCCAATGAAAAAAGAAAAAAGGTGAATAAAAAGGATGTCAGAAGTACGTGACGTATTTTTCCATTCACACAGCAAAACTGTTTCATATCAGACAAACCAGGCTAATAGATACTGCAAATTAAATGCAAAGTCAAGGCTGCCTCAGACCACAGCTGCAGCTGTTCACCTAATTTCTGAAGCCACCAGCCTTCAGGGCAGGACAAACACAGCTTGCTGGGTGCTCTCAGGGCCGGTGGTGCAATGTAAGCATAACACTTGGAATACAATCCACCAGTGTCCCCACGCCAGATCCCATAACCTACTTCCTAGGCCCGCTGCCAGTGTTGTGTTATGAGTCATGGAGGGAAACAAACACAAGGAATGTCAAATTAAATAGGACACAAGGCTTTCGCGGTATTTAAAAGCAGAGCAGTTGTGTCACAGCATACAAACCTCTCTGGACTCCTCTTGGGCCGGTTCTCATCTCAGTAAAAAGACACATCTCTTTAATTAGTTCCACCTAATGAAATTCACAAGGCAGGGAGTGGGAGTTTTGCTCCTGGGTAGAAACCAAAAACTTCACTCGAGCTGCCCGTTTTCTGCAGTCGTCATGAGCAAATTTTATCAAATCTGTGTTAAACAGTAACAACTATTGTTTGCCCAGAACACAAGTCCATTTATGAGCTGCAATACGACACATCGTGGAAACCCCAGACTGAAAGGCACTTCTAAAAAGAAAAAAAAAAAAAGAAAAAATAAGGACTGGCAAGAAGAAGCAGTTTCAAATTATCGAGAACAAACAACGGAGAAACTTCTACCTGATCCTTTTAGGCTTCTGTGATCCCACATCCTTGTGGATTTGGGAGAAAATAATACACGAAGTGCCTTCCTGATGGTTAGAGGACAACTTCTACCCCTCCAGCTGAAGCTCTGGGAGGTTTATGCTTATTGCGACATGCCCAAATAGAAGAAATTTAGGAAGCCTCAAGACACGCGTTTGCTCCTATGGAAATATTGACCCACAAGGGTCTGTTTAAATCCATTTTGGTTACATGTCTCTCAAAACTAAGCAATATCCATGGCAACAAACAATTTCACTGCAGGAGAGAGCACTCATCCGGGAGGAGCATATAGTCGCTTTGTTTATCGATGGCTGAAAGCCTGAGAGCACAAAGTTTAAACTTTTGGGAGCGACGCTGGAGCTCTGCAGAACGCCCAAGCTCTTTGTCAGGACACTTCGGCAAATGTAGATCACAGAAAGACGGAGAGGGAAATTGACACCTGACCAGCTGTTTTCATTTCCAAACGCTGCTGCGAGGAGACACGCTCACCGGGCAGTGGTGGCTGCCCTTCAGCAAGGTAACAGAGGAGGGCAAGAGGGAGGGAGCAGATTCTCGGCTACGATTGGAGAAAAGCACAAACCACCACTAGGGCAAACCACCAGGATGACCAGGCTTTCAGTATAAACTGTTTTCCAGCACCCACTGAGGCCCCTCGGCATACTTACATGCTTTTGTTGCTGTGACTGCTGACCAATGCGTTCATCCTGCTGTTCCACCTTGGGTCCCATAATTACAAGGCCTGATTTACAGGGTCGGTTATAGCTGCTATTATGGGAAGCCATGCTGCTGGGTGTAGCTGCGGCACTGATGGGAGGAGGAGGGAGAAAGAGGCACACTGCAGCCTCTCTGCTGCTGCGTGAATACATGCCATACTGAGCAACACTAACAGAGAGCAAGGAGGAAGCCACAGCCCCCCAGGGTCTTCCCCAGCCTCCTTCCCACTTATAAAGCCTCCTTTGGTTTGGGCTGTGAGGGCTCATTTTCCAATTTAGTGCTCAGGGGAAAGTTTTTCAGAGGTTTCAGCAACAGCTCTAATCAGCCTTACTCTCAGGACCTGCTAGAGAAAGGCACAGAGCTCATCTCAGCTGTGGTCCCACTGGAGCTGAAGGACTGCTTGGGCAAGTGAATTATCAATGGCTTCTAACCCAGGAGTCTCTTGCCAAGACCAGTACCCTTCAGCCTGCAAGGACTTGCTCTGCTCTCCAGCCTCTGGGCTCGTGCCTCCACCCAACTGAGATAAAAAGCTCCCAAGAGCATTGCTCAGGGCCTCCAAGACAAATTTCCTGAGCTGCAGGGATCTAAATTGTGCCCATACTCACTTATAGCTTTGGAGATCTGCAGAGGGTGGTTATGGGACTGTCAGGCAACCATATACTGCTGCAAGGGAAGCACAGAAGTCCCAAGGCTCAACTTTTAAAGCAGTGTTTTGATGCAGTCCCCTAACTAAATTACAGCACAGCCCCATCTACATCACAGAGTGGTTGGGTTGGAATGGACCTTAAGGACTGTCCAGTTCCAACCCGCTGCCATGGGCAAGGCTGCCACCCACCAGCTCAGGCTGCCCAGGGCTCCATTCAGCCTTGAGTGGGTAATCCACAGCTTCTTTGGCAAAGCAGCTGTGGATGAGACAAATTATATGATTGATTACATATTACATCAATAACACCCTATTGGACATACTTGTCTACAGCAGTGCTTGTGCAGAGCATATACCAGCATCATTTTCGAGAAACCATAAATGCAGGAACTACCCTTGCTTTGAGGGACCCTTACTTTGGGAGTCCAAGTGACTTTATTATCAATGTCAAGATACTCAGACCAACACACGCCATCTCTTGAAGATGTACATAGGGTAGGTAGGCAGTGGGGTCTCCTCCTTGGGAGCATTCAAGGCCAGGCTGGATGTAGCTCTGGGCAGCCTGGTCTGATAGTTGATAACCCTGCACAAAGCAGGAGGATTGAAACAAGATGACCATTGTGGTCCTTTTCAACCCAGGCCATTCTATGATCCTACGATCTTCCAAAGCCACCTGGACATGGCCCTGGGCACCCCGCTCTGGTGTGCCTGCTGGGGCAGATGAGCCCAGAGGACCCTTCCCACATCAGCCATGCTGGGATCCCGTGACACCTCCTTTTTGGTTTGCTTTGTTAAAGAGAACAACCAAGTCATGGTTTCTTGCACAGATTTGGCTTCTTGTACCACGGCTCCCTGTCCCAAAGACAAACAGGTCCTACTACTCAAGGCAACAAATCTTTTCGGGAGATCAAATTGTTAGAAAAATAATCCTGAATTTAGCAACTCTAGCTGAAATCAAGAGATGATTTTAGGGATTAGATTCACTCCCCTGAGTGAACAGAGGCACCACAACCTCCAACCCCTGCACTTGCAGACACCCACTATTCCACTGCCCCACACCATCCCAGCCCCACCATCACCATAAAACCCCACCTCCCTTCCTGCAGGGGTTTCCATTTCAGCTGCAGTAGAGGTGGCCTCTTACTCTGCAGCACCAGTGATATATTACCCACCCAGGTACTGACCGGCTTCCCTGCATCAGCTTATCTGCCAAGGTCTACTCCCATGACCCTTTGTCCCCATTAGCCTGCTGAATTTATGCTCCTTCTCTGACGTATTGCTACATGAAGCTGAAGGCAATGCTGAAAAGTTGTGTGGTTTTTTTTCTTTGGTTGTAATAATGCCAAGAGAGGTTTTTATTATGGTTAACCCCTTTTGGTTCTTACTGCTGGAGTTAGTGTTTCAGGCATACGTTTATGTACTGACATTGCCTGCTGGCATAAACAGCATCTTCTTGTGTCCAGAAGCTGATGGCTGGTTGCCCATGCATCTCTGGGGTATTTATAAGTCTGCACCCTCTCATTTGCTTGCCCTTAATAGGGCAATGTATTTCCAAACCCATCTATCAGAGCCAGATTGGCTATGGCAAGCAAACCATCTCCCCCTTCTCCCATATCATGCCCCATAATGCCTCCCTTAGCATTAGCCAAGATCCTGCTGAAGCAGAGCAGATTTCAGGCTACTCAGCAACCCCAGCCCCCAAAGGAGCGCAAGATGCAGGCTGGAGCAGCCTGTTCTGTCACTGCAGCCAATATATGGTGGAATGTCTTACACAGTTACATCCTCACCACCCCAAGCTGAAATCCTGGGCCCATAAGCTTGGATTCCACTAGCCATCCTTGGACTCCATGATGGGATGTAATCAGGGACAATAACAGAGATGCCTGCTGCTGCTAAAGCACAGAACAATCCCCGTGCAAATCCAAGCACAAAGGTTCCCTGGTCCCACTTTCTCATAGCTGCAAAGCTGCATCAGATGAGGATGTAGCACAGTAACCTATTGAACCAGATTGCATTAGCTAACTGCAGAGAAGCCTAGTAGACCATTAAAAATTAAGCTAAATATAGGCACACACACAAAAAAAGAATAAAGGTAATTCAAAGATCTGAGCCTAATTCACAAGAGCAGGAAGTCATAACACATGGGACATTCTTCAGATGCTGTAACTGCAGCTCCAGTGAACCAGGAAGCTTTAACCAGTTCTCTCCAGACTTGGGAACACAGTGCCTCTGCCCTTATGCCAAACAAAACCACACTGCCTGCCTGTTATTTTCCACACTCAGCCATGCATGGCAACCCAGGGATGTGCTGCCCTCCCCAGACTCTGCTGGCTTGCTCTTGCTTTCAAGGCTTGCTTGTGAGCCTGGAGGACAGTCCAGGTGTTTTCCTTGAGGCCAGGGATGCTGGTGACCAGCTCTAGTACCTGGTGCAAGGAAAACATCTTTCAGTTGGCAGAGGGATGTTGCACAGTGACCCAAGCCCACAGCTCATTTGTAGCTCCTCCTCTACTGCCTTCAGGTTTTATCTGCCTCTTGTGGAGGCAGAACGATGGAAGCAGACCAAGACGGCCATCAGACATAAAACAGAACCTTCCCCGTGATCCCATGAAGTTAAATCAATTTGCACAAAGACTTCAGGATCACAAATGATGCTCTGTTTCAAAACCCCTACATCACGCGAATCTCCTTCCTGCAGTAAGGACTGAATTACTCGGGGAAACTTCAAAGCCATCAAAGCACTTGTTGCTACTTGCGTACAGAGCTTTGAGTGAGTTCTCTCTGCTTCTCCCAGTCACTGTGCAACAGTCAATTAAAACACACTGCTCTTTGTAGCCTTCACTGCAGCATGAAGTTTATCGTCCTATTTATCAACATTGAGCGGCTTTGGGCTGAATTATTTATAGCGCTGAAAAGATGAATTCAGTGGTAAATCCAAACTAGGTCACACAGATGTTTTTGCAGTCTTGAAATTTAGAGGCCTTGGCTTTATTGGCTTACCTGGTGGGAACAGCCATCTACGCCACCAGGCTGCCCAGAGAAGCTGTGGGTGCCCCACTGATGGAGGCACTCAAGGCCAGGCTGGATGGGGCCCTGGGCAGCCTGAGCTGCTGGGTGGCACTGCCCATGGCAGGGATTGGATGGGCTCTGAAGACCCTTTGGACCCAACCATTCTGTGATTCCGTGACTTCTGGCACGCATTGCAGCAGTACAGCACAAGCCTGCATGTCTGCATGGTGAGACAAAGCACCCCAAATTCAGAAAGTGTCCCCGCAGTCAGAGATTATAGCTCTTGAAATAGAAACAAAACCACTGCTTAACCACAGGGGTTTTAGAAGGAAATCTTGCACGTGTTTCCAGCCCTAAATCCTGACCGAGTTCAGTAATCCCCTACCAAGAACAGCCTGTGTTCCACACCACCTCTAATTTAGAAAATGACAATGATTCAATTGTTTTAAAAACAAGGAGAGGGTTTTTTGTTTTTGTTTTACATCACCGCCTTCCTTATGCCACTGCAGCCTTTCCTGCACCATCACGTGTAGGATTGTTCATACCTGGAACTCCCCCTGGTTACTCTGTGCCAGAAAGTGAGGAACCCTCTTGGGGACAGAGTCACCAATGAGGGGTTTCATTTACCAAAACTTCTTCATCCCCCTCCGCCAAAGACCTGGAAACCATCAGTGATGTCCTCTCCTGGGATTTCAGGGATGCATCCTGGAGACACAAGTACCAGCTGCTAAAGGGCAGAGATGTAATGTTAACCAGGGCTCCAAATACGAGCAGTGAATAACATCAGGGTCAGCATGCACTTCAGGGCGTGTGTCAGCACTGGTTGAAATGGGGAAGGTACAGCTAAACCTCTTGACCTAAGAGGCGATAAATAGCAGTTCACGATGCCAAAAGAGGTTTTATTTTAATTAATCATTTAGATATTTGAGCTTTTATACTATTTTATCAATACAAGCGTAGCACTTTTTTTTTAAATTCAGTTTTAAAATAAATACTAACATTACGTGAAAAACTGCTCCCTCCACTCTGCCTCGTTCCTCAGAAAGCACAAAGTGCAACTCTGGTCATCTCCTGGTTTCCTTGCAGGGTGCCATAGGGTCTCAGCCACCAACTATGAGCACGGGTGAGGTCCCAGAAGCTGAAATGGAAAACGTGCACCTGGCCACAAAACCAAAGTGCAATAAAAACACTACTCTCACCGTGTTACGGATTGCAAGGGCAGAGCAAACTTCATTCTCTCTTGTGAGAGATTTCTGTAGTAGAAGCATCACCTGTTACAACAAAAGCCAAGACAGGCACCACCATTCATGATGAATAGTTGGGAAACAGCCTCCACTTTTGTTTGGAAAACTACAGGAACTTGTTGTGGTCGTACAATGCAATCACCTTCACTCCAGCATTGCCTGGTACAACACTGACACCTTGCCCTCAACAGCCACAATCTCTTGGCTGAGACTCCAAGCAGAAATAAAAAGGAAGGTTTGTATTTTGATACAGCAGAGCAAGGAGCTTTAGGAGCAGTGTGCTCGCTGAGAAGCGTGACTTGAGTCATCCCACTGCTATTCCCAAATTCAGGTTGAATGTGTTCAGTGCAGCTATTAAGCACAAGGGTGCAGACCAGATCCAGAAGCCGCAGCAGGAGAGGCAATAGAGAGTTGCAATTCACACCCTGCTCAGGGAAAGGTGACTACCCCAAGGATGCAGACCACACTGCCTCTGCCCAGCAGGGCATCTGTAAGTCAGTCATTCCCACAGGAAAAGTGGGAATTTCACCTCATTTTCCTGCAGAGGAAGCAGAGTTTAAGAGGCATCCTCTTCTGAGACAGTCACAGGAGCAGCGGATCAGCACAAACACTGACAGCAGTGATTTTCTTTTATCCCCCACCCCCAAACCAAGGTTTCACAGTCTTGGGCTACAAAGTGGAGACAGGCTTCTTATGCAAGATGCTTACAAAGCATGGTCCCACCTCTGCACACACCATGGTCTCTTCCTATGCAAGAAACTAACAACACACACATCAGTAAATCATACAACAATCTTGTTTTAACTTTTGCCATAGTGCTAGGCAAAAGCAATGCTAGAGGAGACAAAGCAATTTGTTTTAACATAATCTGTACCTGGCTTGTGCTGGCATGTAGAAGACAAATTTGCCTTTTTTCCCCTTGACTACACACTGCATTTATTCCAATTTTGCATCTCGTGTTCTGCAACACACATCCAGACCAGCATCTTCATCACAATGTTAATTACCCTGGATGAGCACTTCCAGAAAGTCACACTAGACTTCCCCTCACCCAGACCAACCACCTGCTAACATGACGGCTTACATCTTTAATACTTCAAATACTCCTCAATGTAAACTTTATTTTACCAAGAAGGCATTTCTTTCACACAAAGGTCCTTGCCCATATAGAGTCTATACAATTCCCTTTATGTATATACATTGAAGAAAGATGGAAAAGTTATACCATGCCAAGAAAACTGTCTTATAAGACAAGAGCCACTGCCTGTAGGGTATATTTAGAAACTGGGGGACAAATTAGGAAGGCAGTCACACAACATAAGCCAGATGAGCAATGAGAAGCAGGGAGAGGGGAAGTTCTTCCAGGTATTAAGCAATTCTAGGCTGCATCAATAAACACCCAGGCTGACACCTCTTCTTTTCACCTCCCCAAGTAACAGCAATACCTAACACTTACATAGCATTTTTCATTCATGTCTCAAATTACATCGCAGGGAGATGTAAAGCACTACATTCAGCTTTCCTATCTGCAAGCCCTTGTCTACAGCTGAAGCCCAAGGTCATGCAAGGGCAGCACTGGAAACCAATGCAGGCTATGGACTCAAGGCCAATGTCACAGATGCTGAGTTTGGCCCCAGTGTCTTCTCCTTAACCCTGCAAGCTGTCTGTCAGCTTGGTGTGGGCAGCAGGAGGGCTTTTCCTGCTTTTTTCCTCAGCCAGAGCAGAGCTCCTGAAGGACCTGCCCACACCAGAGTAATTTCAAGCAATGCCTCACTTCAGCGCATGGACTTGCAGAACACCTGAGGCTGAAAGGCCCCTCTGCAGACCATCCCACCCAGCATCTTGCTCAGAGTTACCCAGCTACCACAGGCCGCCCAACACCATGTCCAGTTGGGTTTTGAACATCTCCACAGATATACAACATCCATACTTGGTAACTTGGGCCAGTGATATGTTTGATCAAATTCAATTTTTTAAGTTTCCTTCTGTTTATGAGATGCATGCTGTGTTTTGGTTAGTACCCATTGCCTTTCGTGCTGGCACTGGGGACCTCAAAACAGCCTGGCTCTATCTTCTTTATTCCCATCGAGCATTTACCTGCACAAGTAAGATCCATCCTTCAAGATTTCTCTTCTCCAGCTGAGGAGTTCTCCTCATAGGACAGATGCCCCAGCTGCTAATTTTCTGTGGCCCTGAACTGGACTTCCTCACTACGTTCAAAGTCTCTCTTGCACTGGAGAACCCAAAACCAGACTGAGCACTGGTACCTCACACAAGTACTGATCAGAGAGAAAGTACCACCTCTTCTCTCAACCTACTGAGGACTGATCATAACCTCTACAGGCTTGGCAGTTCAGCCAACGTTTAGTCCACCTCACTGCCCGCTTATTTAGCCCATACCCCATTGGTGATTATTTTAGAGGCCTTGAAGGATTGCTGAAATTGTAGTAAACAACACCTACTACTTTACCTTCAGCCACTAAGCAAATAATCTCATTGTAGAAGACAACTCAATTAGCATTCCTCCATGCTAATTCCAAGTCCCTCGTATCAGGAGGCACTTGCTAAGCTTACCTGCTGCAGCATTTTCCCTGGAATCAAGGTGAGTTTGACTACCTGCTGACGTGTGGATTCCTCCTGAACGCAGGAATGACATTTGCTTTTCCAATCTTCAGGAACCTTCTCCAATAACCATCTACTTTTAAAGGTCTTCAAGAGTGGCTTCACACTAACATCAGTCAAAGGCAGGCCAGATATGTCTAGACAGTTTGGGGAATCTGCTCAAGCAGCTTAGATTTGTTTCTCAACACTCTTTAAGCATCTAAGATCTGTTACGACTGTATGACTTACTCCTAAATAATTTAAGTCATGCAGTGCAGTTAATAACAGTTACACAAACAAAAGGAAGCAGAGATACACCCAGTTGTAAGGAGTTGACACAGATCAGAGCACTGACAGCAAAACCAACATCTCCCTTCTTTACAGGGCCAAGCCATCCCACCTCAGGTGCTCTTGATGCAAGGGCTGCAACATTAACACATTCAATCAGTTGCAGATACTGCTGTTGACCAAGTCACACCGGCTAGGGAATCACCACTTGTTCCTCATACCTAGGTCTCAGATGGCAGCTGCTGTGCTGCAGCATGACTTGGTTAACAGCAAAGCCTAGATTGCACCACCACAAAAACCAAGCTATGAAATCTGATTTTTTTTTTTTAATCCCCCTCCCAACTCATCTAGCTGAATAGGTGGGCTGGATTTAAAACTAAGACTCAAGGGTGTATAACTAGACAATTACATTTTCGGTGGTTAAGTTATAAAAGAAGGTAAAAATAAGATTTCCAGAAGTGTGAAGGTTGTCACTGGAGTATTTTTATCTGAAATGAGTCACAAACCCTGAGAAGTAGGACTTTTTTCCCCTAATAGCACTGCAGAAATTAGAAGAAACCACAACAGAAAACAATGTTAAAGGCAAAAACTACACAGAGAATAATTAAGACACATTATTATTCTCATATCATGTCAGAAGCAAGAAGCTCGTCTCACATGGAGGCATCTTAATGCTAAGAAGAGTAACTAAAACCCACCCCCTCAACCCAGAACAGAGCAGGAAAGTTGCTGGGGCAGGAGCAGCCTATAGGTATTTATCTGTACTGGTATTTGTCCGTATCAGAAAGGTTATTACAGTAGCTTTTGTAACCAAAGACTGAATTGAAAGTTGAATAGCAGGAAGGGGGGGGGGTGTGAAGTCTGAACTCTGCCTAGAAGAAAAGGAAAATAAAAGTGGAGAACAGGAAAGGACAAAACTCCAACTTGTGCTGTAGCTCTGTCCTACTGTGAACTGCAGTCATACTGAACGTCTCCACACATCTGCAGTAAGAAGCAGCAGAAAAAATTCAAAGTATAATAGCAATTTTTGCATTGGTGGAACACAGGTCCTAAGAAGCAACTGTTGATTTATGTCAACCCTGTAGAGATTTCCCCCAGAAGAAACCCGCTTTGTAAAGATTTTCTTCTGACAAAGCCTTTTTTTGTGTGAAAGTTTAATACTGAAATATATGACAACAGTATAAAGAATTCAGATTAAAGTTTGTTTTTTTTCAAATGGAGTCAGAGTATACAATCAAAGAAAGCTCTGCTATCAACTTGGCAGGGATAGAAGCATGTTAAGGGTTGATTAAAGTGCAGTTTCACATTGATTCTAAGACCTCCATTTCTATTCCTGCATGTGTGCAGTTGTTACCCATATGGTTCAACAGCACTGGCACAACCCACTCAGAAGCCAGGTTCTGCCTGAGTGCCAGATCTCTGTGGCTGGGAGCCCATAGCCAATATTTTCACTACAGTAAGACTGTAAAAACCATTAGAAGTCGGCGAGATTGAGATGGCTGGTGGGACCATCATAAGAAGAATGAATCATCTGGCTTAGAAATACAATTATGATCACTGCATCAGTCTATTCTACACATTCTTGAGACAATTTTTCACAAGGGCGTTGATATTTATAGAATTCCATAAGTTTAGTCAGTGCACAATATGCAGTTGTTGCCATAAATAGGAGTAGTAGAACAGAATTTTCAGCTACTTCTTGTTTGATTTTTTTTTTTTATACACGACAGATGAGATGTATGGCACAAGTTTTAATTTAAGAAATCAGAGGACAGAAAATAACCACTCATTCAACAGCAGCAAGAGTCGTGTTTAGGTGGTGGAATGGAGGGCTAGACTGCTACCAAAGAGAAACCGTAATCCCTGAGAAGGTAACTCAGCTCTGACATTTAACCATGACTAAAAGACACAAAGCAAAATATTCTGAAGTGGAAGACTTGATAACAGACTACTTTCATGGCATGTTTTCAGTGTCAGTGTGACAAACTAACACCTGCACAAGAAGGATTCTAACAAACAAATGCACAATGTAATCAAGAGAACTTGTTCCTAAACCTTTGGCTGATGGTTTGGTTTTCTTTTCCGCCAGTGTTCACAACAGTTCACGTACATACAGCCACACAGAAGAATGAGTATGCACAAACCCATGAGAAGTCACTAGATACTGTACAAACATCTACCAATAGGCCAAGGAAGGCATTTCTCCAGACAGCGAACTAAAATGCCCAATGATATCGAAGACAGAGAAACACGTATCTCTTAGCAACCTTCCTAATCAACCTAATATTCTCAGTACCAGGAGTTTGCTTCAAGAGTTAAACTTGACAGGTAATGCTTATGACAACCGTTAAGGTCTAAAGTGTAACAATGGGTACTTGCGGTCAGACATGGACCTAGCAAGTAGTTACTGACACTGACATGTAAAAAAATAAAAGGAATCCTTCTTGCATCAGTGTGCACTCTCATTTCCATTTCCCTGCTCAGTTTAATTAGATACTCGTGGTACAAGCAGCACTTTTAGAGCCAGGTCAGTTACTTCTCCCACTTTGATTTTTTTTTTTCCCCCCCCATTTTTACTTCAGACCAATAACAGCTGAAAAAATATAACGACCAATCATTTAACAAGGACACTCAGATAACTCCAGAAGCTCAGATACTCATATCCACCCTAGGCCATGATTTCATGCGAGAAGGATCCACCATACTCCAGCACTATTTGGCTGTGGCAACGGACTGACACCTTCCATAGCAAAATAAAACATTCAGACATCTGAAGCTCAAAACCAGGGATCCACACCTTCTCTAGGAAAGATCATACTCTGTGCCACTGCTGTATTTCAGCTGCGGGGCAATAAAATTATTCAACATGGATGCTGTTTTCACAAGGAAGCAGTCACCTCAGGCAGAGCAGAACAGAAACACCGTTTTAACCGTTATCGTTATATACTTTAATAATTTTGTTATGATTATGTCTTTCAAAAAAAAGAAAAATGGATGTCAGGTAGAAAAGCTGAGCCTTTACCGTCTTCAGACACCTTCACAGTGAATTGCTGGGGTTTCCCATATCTCCTCATCTGCTGAGTGATGCATCTGTGATACCTGATCTATGGGTGCTTCCTCACCATGGGCTATTAATAACTCATCCTTTTCTTTTCCTGCTAACTGAAGGTCAGAGCTACAAGAACAAAGAGATCCATCGAGCTTGTCCGTCAAAGTCTCTGCTGTAGTTTTAGAGGCCTGCCCAGTCTCCGTTCTAGCTTCTGTTCCTGCTTTTAAATGAAGTCCAAACACATCATTTCGTACAAGGTAGCGAACACACTGCAAAATCACATTCCTTTCATGTCGGATGTCCTGGGCCAGTAACTGCAAAGAAAGAAGAGAAAGTGATGCATATTCCCCCCCGCTGGCCTGTAGTTGACACACGGCTACAAAGATGTATGGGTAAGAACACGTGGGACAGGCATCTGGCAAGGAAGAGGCAAGGAGAGAGGCTCAGAAGGACCACAATTGGTATTTATACATGGCTGTTCCACTAAAATGGATGAATGCTCACGTGCCCAAATCACACGTGTTTAAGCATCACTCATTTAGCACCATTAATACATTAAGACAGGCTGAACAAGCTGAAAAATCTGAATACCATTTGGATTATGCTGTCAATCTCAGTTTGCTCAGGTAGCAGGGAATATCAATAATACACCTAAACACAGGATTTCCTCTTCAATCATCTTCCAGGGTACATTCAAATGACTACGCTCTCATATCACAGACATGAGCTATCCGACACCCAAAATAAAGAACTCCAGGCTCTGGACAACACATCAGCATAGCAAGTCTGTCAGCATTTTTTAAGCTTTGCAGGCTATACTGTATCTGTAATTTAATATCCCATACATCTTTTATTAGAAAATATCTGAGTAAAAGATGCTTACAAATACACAGAAAGGGCACATTTCAACAGCTACCAGACTGTGGACTTAAATAGCAGCATCTATTTTGGGACATAATTCACCAACTTAAGTCTAACAACTTAATCAAAACGCTACAGATCTTCCTCATTTCCTTCAGCCTAACTGAAGACCATTTGTGTGTTTAAAAACCAGCCAGAAGGCTGAAGGAAAAATTCGTCACTCTGAGAAGCAGCAGAGCTAATTCTGCAAAAATACTACAAGTTTAAAGCAAGTAGCTAAATCTTGAACTACCTGACCATTTTCAGGAGTTCCGTATTACACATCTTAACTAGATTTTGCTTGCAAAGCCACAGAGAAGCTTGGGGAGTCTAGCCAGCCACTTTAAAGTACGCACATTTTCCATTTAGACTATTTAAGAGGTGTTGCAGGCAGCTGGCACCATTACTGGTACCTTACATGAATCTTCACAAACCTGTCTCAACCCGTAGATACACAGTGGGGCAGAGAATGGACAGTACAATTATATTATTTTTGTAGGCGAGGAAGAAAGTGCTGAATTTCCAAACAGCATAACAAAGATACAGATGGGATGCATCATCCCTACCTACTTCTAACTGCTGTGGTGGGTATCTCTGGAGTGACATCCGTAGAGGCCCATCAGCAAACAGTGCTGCTAAGTGTACACTGTTTGCATGACTATGATAATCAAATGTAATAGTGCCCAAATTCACTGTCCAAGTGCCTCTCTTTAAAAAAAAAAAAAAAATTATTCCATTCATGTGGCATCACTTTCTGAGCAAAACTTCTTCGCTTTTTGGAAATGTTTTCAGTGGTTCACTAAGAAATATCACCCTTGGTTCCTTGAAGCTGCAAAAGGCTACTTGCAAATCTCAAGCACTCCTGACAGCCATAGTACACATCCTTTAAGAAACCTGAACATTAAGAGGCCAAAGATAAGATGTACTTTTAAAAATGGACTATACTAGCAAGCTACAATTCAGGATCCCCATGTTCAGCCAACATCTGTGCCACTTAGGGAGCTACAAAAAGGAAGGACGAACACTTCCTTTTTCAGTCACTATTAGTTTTATTTCTTGACAGTAAATGTACTACGTGCTACTAAGAGGACTATCAAGGAACTTCTCCCAGATCTGCTACTTGGGATGGCGATCACTGACTACCTCTTGCCTAGACATCCTGTGCTGTATCAGTCGTGATGCCAGTAGCACTTTGCACTCTGCTTTCTCCTGAGCTGTGCCCAGTTTTGCTTTGGCAGGAAAACTGCGTAACCTACCTCATCTTTCCCTCCTAGCTAATATTGCTTTAGAGAACCGAAAGTGATAAAAGTACTGGCAAAGTTTTGTCTACGCTAAAGAAAACCAGTTTCACAGAGAGTACTTCAGGTTGCTGTTCAGAACAGAATCATGACACACTGACACCTACAAATCTTTTTGGTCCTTCTGACACCAACCTGCTCTTCAACATGACCTGCAGTCACTTCCTCAGATTGGTTTAAACATGCCTACAGAGAAGAACCCCATGCATGTGCAGGTCACAGCCCAACAGCACTCTACAGTTTAAGACACCAACACCCTTGTTAACAAGATCTTTGCAGCTGAAAAAACTGCCTCCTCCTCAATCAGGCAGCTGATTAACAAAGCTGAGTGCAAAGAGAGGAGGATCACCACAAATCCGATGGGATTACATACAAACAAGTCTACAGAATATTAACACAGGAAGGGGAGAGGGACAAATAAAGGTTTTGTTCTTTGTGCAGCTCATTTCAAGCACACAATTAAGTTGTCTTCTGCTCACCAACATCAGCTGCTACCCGAAAGCATGCCAGGATACTTTCATTTGTCTATTTCAGCATCCGTGCTCTGAGAGAAACATTTACTTGCTATTTTAAGACCTGGCCTTTGCTTCAGCTAACAGACCTCTTTAACTTCCTGAGGGGAGAGGAGAACTGCTCACAGGTTGTGCTGTTCTTGTACAGCAGGCACCGCTGTAACAGTAAAGCTTACCATTTCCAGCAGAGTTGGACGACGCTTTGGAAGGAGAGGTAATGTTCTCTTTGCCCTTTTATCAGGGACTCTGGGAGGGCCTGCATTTGAATTTGAGCTTTTTAGCGTTGTTTCTGTAGATTCTGGAAGCTCCTGATTCCGCTTTGGATTCTGAGAAACATCAGGACTCCGGGGTGTATTTCTGAACGCTGCTTCGCTCTCCTCAGCTTTTGTTGCAATCTTGACAGACACTTCTAAAAAACAAAAACAAAAAAACACACTAACACTTTTCTCTTAGACTTAAAGGCCTCTAACATGCTTATATTCCCATGCACTGGCAGTTCTTAAGTATTCTTCCTACATACCCTGAAGACGTACACACTTCATTTGGAAGAAGGGAGGCTTTCGTTTGGGGTTTTGGATTTCTGTTGTTTTGTGAGTAGGCTTTTATTTAAAAAGTTCTCTAAGCAGTCACAGAACAGTAAATGAGACAGTTAGTGTTTTCTCAATATTGCAGGGGGTAGGTTTCGTTCTGTTCAAGGAGCTGAACAAGATTTTCAAGTCTCTGCCTTGCGTTCACTCGGAAAACACATTGCTTCCTCATCACAGTATAACTTGCTGCAAGTTTGGCTGTTGAGAAAAATCACTACACAGGGCACAGCACGGCTAAGTTCAGTCCCCTGTCTGCTAGCTTCTCTCCAACTTCAGTTAAGCCATCTGAGATGAGTAAGGCATTGTAAATAACTGCAAACAAGCAGCAGCAGTTCTCTGCTATACACGGATGCATATGCTCAAAGCAGCACAACATCCAAGCACTGCAGAGTTCAAGTCTCACTACAAAACCCAGCAGCCTTCTGTGAAAAAGCCCTGAAGGACATGGAAATTAGTTCACAGGGTGTCCACAACAGTGTTTTCCTGGCTCTGTTCAAGCTTGAAAACAGTCTACCTTTCCCATCCCCCAGAACTGCATGCCTATAAGAAGCTCGGAAAGTTTGACAATACACACCCTAACCAAAGAAATGTTATGTCCACCCTTCATCTCAGATCACAGCGCTGAGAAAAGGCAAACAAAGGGTGGAAAGAAATCCACCCAATCTTTCAGGAAACATTGTTTGAGATGTTCTAAAATATGCTATAGGCTTCGAAACAGACAAGGAATTAGATGAGGCACAGCCCTGGTGGACGAGGTCATTGCAGCGCATCAGATGACTGCGCAAATACTATACTCTGCCTGGGTACTTCCCTAGTATCAAGAATTATCACCATATTGGGAGTGAGCAATGGCTTACAGAGAAACCCCACTAAGTGCTTCAACTGGGACAAGGAAGGAATGGGGAAACAAACTGTGGCCAAAATAATGACACAAGCTTTTACTCCTCCCTGACTCTCTCTGCGCATGACTTACACCAGTACTAGCATGCAATGTCCCCAAAAGCAGACTGGAGAGGTTCTCTGCGCAGACTGCAAAAACATTCCCATGCTTAACCTTTAGAAAGGTTCTCTCTGTTAGAATAAGCCACAAAAAAAAAAAAAAAAAACCAACAAACATAAGACAGCTCTGAATTACAGCTCTGGCAGAGAGGCCCCAGATCAAGAGGCAGTTCCAAAGTCAAGAGCCCGGGACATACAACCACTGAACTGACTTTACACCTTACGCATAACCTTGGCTAATCACTACATGCTGCATTTCATTCTGATTTCTCTAAGTGCCTCTTTAAGAAATTTTGAGTACTATGTAGGTTGACAGACACTGAAAGCTGAGGCTTTCATCAGTTCAGGGATACAACCAAAGAATGCTACCAGTTGGGCTACCACTGTAAGGGCTACATCTACAAATAAATGGAGAGTGCGGCAGTAGATAATAAGGGATTAAACGCTTGAGAGGCGAAGCCTCCCAGCCTTCAGAAAGAAAACATTTCCTAATAAAACACAGCAGCACTGGGAAGGAGGAGGTAGGGATAGGAGAACATCAGAGGAATAGCATCTACACACCTTCAGGCTCACTCTCAGAGGCACTGCCGTAGTTGGCTGACAATGAACTCAAGGCTGAGGTGACCTGCTTGGGAACAACAGTCATCTCCAGCTTCGCATCTTCAGTTTCTCCTTCATCCTTGTCAGACTCTGCAGGGGAAGAAAAGGCAAGAGGGATTTTTCCCCACCGCTCCCTGTAACAGCCAGCATTGTTAAACCCTCACACGATCACTATGCAAAGCCAGTGTTAGGCACCACTGCTCAATATCATGGATCGATAACAAGCATATCCACCTACCCAACACAGATATTTGGAGGATGAGCTGTCTCACCACTGGTTTACAGTCAAAACTGCAGAAACAAAATAGTTTGACTTCCCGAACAACAGCTTGGAGTTTCTTCGTATATTAAACATAATTACAGGTTTTATTTCAAGCACAGGTAAAGAGAAAAAAAGATTTCATAACATGTTTTGCTGGATTTAGTCCTGTGGAGGCAGGGGGTGGGGAAGAAGGATTTAAAACCCAGTAATTTAAACATGCAAATTAGCCTCAGAGCAAGGATTTAAAAACAGAAATTCTTGGATAGGAAAAAAAAGTTCACTGAGGACATTGGCTATATATTAGACAATCTGTTTTCAGCAGGACTTCGGATCATTTAATATTAAAACCCTCACAGAGCATTATGGATGTGCATGAGTGAGGCGCTGCAGCCTAAAAATCACTCCAAAAAAAACCAAAACCATTGGGAACACAGAAAATAGGCAAGTCATACAAAAATGCTGAAATAGACAACATATTGACAATGGGAGACATACCCAGAGCAACCTTCTATACATATATACACAGCTGTATGTAATTACGATGGCTTTAGTTTGAAGCAAAGGATCTATACACATTAAGACCTTGGAAGGACTCTGATAGTGCTGAAGTTACCAGAAAAACTACCACAAGACATTGAGAAATGAGACTCTTTGGGCTAATGGAAATAGACTGGTCGTAGTCATTGTTACAAGGAATGTTGCATCCTCACATATTCCAGCTGTTGAAACTTTAATATTATACTCCACGGGAGAGTGGTGCAATACTCTGTGATAAACACTGCTGAGATCTTCACTTTTAATCCATGAACATAAACCATAGTGTTTTGCTATTATGTTTTAATATCTCATTAACAATTGTCAATCCATTTCACCGAAACTCATGTTATTCGGTAGAACTTTAATACACAGGCATTGATTTAGACTACTACCTGCTTCTTTACCTTATAGTCTTTTATGAGAGGTTGACTCACTGGTTCAGCAATCACATCAACTTGCAATTACACTGGAAATTCGTGGAAAACAGTGTGTTTTCCTAGCAGAACATATTTCATGTGGCATGCTTAAGCAAGTATAAAGCTCTGGCATTTACTCCAAGTTATTCTGATACTTTTGATTCCTAGATGCTCTTCTGTCACGCTCAGACTGTTGAGTGCAAACAGGAGTCACACACGTTTTTTATGCTTTAAGTTTCTTAAAGAGCATCTGGCCATGAAACTGGAAATCAGTTCATGCATATGCAAAGAAGCTATTAAAAACTGCTAAACTTTATAGAATCATTGAATCCTTAGAGTTGGAAGGGACCTTTTAAGGCCATCTAGTCCAACTCCCCTGCAATGAACAGGGATACCAATACTTCAGTTTTTAGCAAATTCAGAAAACACTATCCAACAGAAAATGTATTATATGTAGTAAAACAACTTGAGGAAGCATTACGCACTACTGCATACAGTTGCCTGCTTCTGATCAGAATCCCCTCAGGAATTTTAGACCAGCCACTTTATCTTGCTTCTGTTTATAAATGAAGAGGAAAATTGTTTTTCCTCATCTCTCATTGAATGTCTCAGCTCCAAAGGAACAAGCTACTGAAAAGAACTTCAGTGAACACATTATGAGCAAACAAACTGCCTCTAGAGAAAGGGCTGTTGCTGTTTGAAAGGTTTAAATACTCCAACAAAATGTTTCTATACAGCAAAACCATGGACTTTAGTTGTAAGATTTTAAAAGAAACATTTGTTCTACTTCATTTTTATATAATGAGCTGGATTTATTACACATTATTAAGTACTGCATTCCTTTTCTACCTGTTATAACAGAAGTCACTAGTTGTACTCGCATACAATTCAAATTCCTATCATTAAGTAAAGCACAGATGCTGTGGGGAAATGCAGCTATATTTAATCATACTTAGTTTCCCAACACGCAGATGAGTGGAATAAACAAATTGCATAGGGATGCTGAGTTCTTGTTCCCACTAATTGAAGATTATGTCTTCAAGGGGAGAAACTCGACATCAGAAGCCTTTCCAGGGGATGCATTCTAGCCTTGCTGCTAAAAATAGCTAGAGTGTAAGTCAGCTTACGTGCCATATTCTAAGAGCACTACATCACTGCTGACTATATTATAAATAGTTCTACCAGTACAGTTTATATTGCTGCCAGCACAGGGAAAACAAAACATGCTCACACAAAAAAAAACAAAAACCTAAGCAGTAATACTTCAGGAAATACACACATATGGAGAGTATCCACAGTAAGTTAGATAACCTAGGAAAAAATGGAATTAAAAGAAAAAATGCTTATATTTTCCTGTCACTTAACTCACACAAGGAAATCCATTGTTTTCACATTCTAAACATGATTTGCAAAACACTAGAACATATTAAATAGCCTTCAAAAATAATTCTTTTGTTGCAGTACTTTTCTCTTTTGGCTTTGTAAATATTTTCTTACTTTATATGTTAACGTAGTAACCTAATTTGATGCATGTGCTTTAGTCTGTTACATAATACTTACAGCAGAATAAATACCATTGCACACAAACTTGTTGGCAGCACTTCCAAAACCCCAGCTAACAGGTAAAACTTTCATTACCTTAACTCAAAACAACTCAGATGCTATTTCTTCTCCCCTTCTCCTACCATTACACCAAGACCACTAGGCTCCTTCTCCCCTCTGAAATGCAGGCAGCCAGCCTCCTAGTCACCATCATCACCTTCCCTGAACACCACAGCAAAAAGACAAAGATGAATCTGTGCCTCCCTGCAAAAGCTAGCTCAGTCCAAAGACCAGCATCACTAGATGCACAGCATGCATTTCCATGCATTGCCTTGCACCAAATACCATTTTTTAATACCAGTCTCTATGCTCTCCTTCCCAAGATAAATACAGCATCAATTCCCTAGGGCTCAAATTACTTTTGATACCCTATGCTACTGTTTTGGGGGGAAAAAAAAAAAAAAGTATCCCTAACATATGGGGATTATAGACAAAATAAGATTAGTGTGGTTAAGTATTTGTTAAAACAATGGAGCACCTCAATTTTGTTCTTTAAGCCTAGAAACACTCTTCAATTTGTTAACTAAATATTGGATTTAAAGCATCAAGTCAGTACCCACAATATTCTGTGAGATTTCTTAGAAGGCCACGTTCTGAATCAGAATACGGAAATTTCCATTTAAAAGGAAGTTCTAAATGCAAGGTTTACACACAGGGATGTTGGACTGCATTCAAAGTTACAGATCTGTGACCCTGCTGACCCAAAAACTATTCTAGCCATGCTACCATGCTTCTTTGTTAATAACAATGAGCAGCATTATTGTCCCAGCATACTGGAAAAGCTTTCCATTTTCTACTAAGAAAAAGCCTTCCATTATAAACATGTCTAATTAGCTCTATTTTCATCAATGACAGTGTGGTGGGGTTTCACAGAATCACAGAATTGTAGGGGTTGGAAGGGACCTCCAGAAATCATCGAGTCCAACCCCCCTGCCAAAGCAGGTTCCCTACACCAGGACGCACAGGTAGGTGTCCAAGCGGGTCTAGAATGTCTCCAGAGGAGGAGACTCCACAACCCCCCTGGGCAGCCTGTTCCAGTGCTCCGTCACCCTCACCATAAAGAAGTTCGTGCTCACATTTGTGCAGAACTTCCTATACTCCAGTTTCTGGCCATTTCCCCTTGTCCTGTCTCCACACAC
Organism: Alectoris magna; assembly: GCA_030625065.1. Classification (NCBI taxonomy): domain Eukaryota; kingdom Metazoa; phylum Chordata; class Aves; order Galliformes; family Phasianidae; genus Alectoris; species Alectoris magna. The sequence continues at coordinate 29,264,693 of CM060560.1, read as the reverse complement.
TGCTGAAAAGAGACTGGCCTCGCCACTTTGCCCCCCACACCTTAGATATTTATAGACCTGGATCAGGTCCCCTCTTAGTCTTCTTTTCTCAAGGCTAAACAGACCCAGTTCACTTAGCCTTTCTTCATAGGGAAGATGCTCCAGGCCCTTCACCATCTTTGTGGCCATCCACGGGACTCTTTCCAAGAGATCCCTGTCTTCTTTGTACTGGGTAGCCCAGAACAGGACACAGTACTCCAGATGAGGCCTTACCAGGGCAGAGTAGAGAGGGAGGATCACCTCCCGCGGCCTGCTGGCCATACTCTTTTTAATGCACCCCAGAATGCCATTGGCCTTTTTGGCCATGAAGGCACACTGCTGGCTCATGGCCAACCTGTCGTCCACCAGGACACCCAGGTCCATGCAATTATTCCTCCCTAGGTGCAAGACTCTACACTGGCTTTTGTTAAATCTCATCCGGTTTCTTACCGCCCAGCTCTCCAGCCTGTCCAGGTGTCGCTGAATGGCAGCACAGCCTTCAGGTGTGTCAGCCAATCCACCCAACTTGGTATCATCAGCAAACTTGCTGAGGGTGGCCACTATCCTCTCATCAAGGTCATTGATGAAGATGTTGAACAGGACCGGACCCAGCACTGACCCCTGGGGAACACCGCTAGTTACAGGTCTCCAACCAGACTCTGCACCGCCAATGATGACCCCCTGCGCTCTGCCAGTCAGCCAGTTCTCAACCCACCTCACTGTCCACTCATCTATCCCACACTTCCTCAGCTTTGTTATAAGGATGTCGTGGGAGACAGTATCAAATGCCTTGCTGAAATCAAGGTAGACTACATCCACTGCTCTCCCCCCATCCACCCAGCCAGTGACAACATCATAGAAGGCTACCAGGTTGGTCAAGCATGACCTCCCTCTGGTGAACCCATGCTGACTACTCCTGATAACCTCCTTTTCCTTCCAAACTTCTTTGTTTCTTTGTTGTTTGGTTATATTGAAATTCTCAGCTCTTCCCCAAAGCTGCTAGCTCCACAGAAGTTCAGTAATCATTTTAACAGCATTACTTAAAAGTTCCTCAACCTTTTTCATCTTACCAACATCACTGTTTGCCAGAAGACTGAGCGGGTCAACATCCTTCATGCATGGCTGAGTCTCCAAAGCAGGCTGTTTTTCATGTTCTTTTTCACATGTACTGTTTCCTGGTCCATTAACTTCATTTTGATTTCTTTGTGATGGTACATTACTATCAACACCATTTTTCTTAAATTTCTTCCAGAACTGACGCTTCTGTTTTCTCTTCTGTCTTCCTTGCTGACCAGACCTCTCATCTTCTGTAGCTTTCCACATTCCCTTCATTTTGCTGAAGAAGAGAAACAGAGTTCACAGAATGACAACCTAGGAGAGTAAAATCAACTGAAGTCACTCGATAGCTCAGGTACACACAACCTGCAGCAACACAGCACAACACCAGGACTTGCTCCAGCTCAGTTCACACGTGGTAACAGAGCACACATGCAGTCACAGCTCATCTCACTAGCAGGCTTACACAAAAAGTCTGAAGTTGATGAATTTTATCTTTTAACAGGGCAAAGAGCTAAGCGAGCTCCTTAATCACCTACTGTGTGAAAAGTTTTCATTTCACATTACAAAATAGTCAGTAAGTATTCCCTTCACTTAAGCAATGAACTCATTCAGAACAGGTGGAGCATACACAGAAGGTAAGCATCTACTATCAGCATACTTCCACTACTGAAGCCTTTTTCCAGTTACAGCCCAGTGAAGGATCAGATGTAATGACAGCCTGCTCTTCCCTCCAAACTGACATGCTGCTCTTCTCTTTCACTCTGATGGAAAAGGAAGAAAGACTTCCACCAGGACAAAGCAAGTCAATTACAAATGAGAACAGCAGGCTAGTTCTCCTAGCCTTCCAGATTATCCTACAAACACAAAGCATGTTTCTAGAAGGTACCTGGTCAGCCATACAAATTCAGAATGTATAGATATGAGAATAGGTGTGACCCAGTCAGAAAAGCAAATACAGAACTGACAACCTAAGCCTCCTGAAAAATATTTCTTTTCAAGCAACAGAAAGTTAATTCACCAACACAAGACTGCACATAGTCACAAGCACATTATAAAAACAAAAGATCTGACAGTCTTGATCCAGTCCCATGGTTCACTTGGCTCAGCACACTGTCCCTCAGTCTCACCTACGGCACAGTAGTGATCCTGTTAGCCCTAATCAGCTGTACGACACCATGCTTGGGCAAGAACTTCTTGACACTTGTCCTTGGGCCTTGAGCCACACACCTGTAAGATTAGCCTCCAAGGTGTGTCTCTAACCTGGCACCACATCATTGGCAAGCAGCCAGCAGAATAGGTCTGTTTTTTATGCCCCCTTTTCCTCACAAGTGGTCATATTTCGCATCTTCTTCCAGCTTTCAGCGGTGTACCACCTAGACACCCTCTCTCCAAACAGAGCAGCTCACTGAACACTTTGCGTCTCATGTTGTGTGGTGCTGTGTAAACTTCTGCTTTTCTCCACATCTTGCAGCAAGCTGTTAACACTTTGTGGAGAAAGATTCCTTTGGTTTGTTCTCACTGTGAGAATAAAACAGTTATCTGTTAACTTCATTTTTCCCTCAAGTTACAAGAAACAGCGTAGAGATATTCTAGTTACCTCTTCTCACCCATACACATTTTTTCCTCTGTCACACAACCCTCCCGAACCACATACCTTTGCCTGTGCAAAAATGCTTCCACTTCTAACTAATGCCCACCTCTTTCACAGTTCTCCAGTTTTAAGTTCCTCTTGAGGCAAACAGTACCAGGTGAAGCATTCAAAAAAGCTTTACATGATGACAAAACATTTCATTCTTCAGCCACTTCTTGAGTGTCTAGCGCTGACTGCTCAGCCCTGATAGTATCATTCACCATAGTTCTCCTGTGACAAGAGATACAAGCCACCACAGGAATGTGCCTCTTACCCATGAAGTAAGGCTACTGTCTCCTGTAATTCACCTTCTTTTACAATTCCAAACTGCATTTCTGAATTTATACTAGGCTTTAAATTCAGGATGTTGTTGTATAACTTGGACAATACTGAGTAAACACAGGCTGATACTGTCCTTGACCAGGGACAAAAACATTCTAGTTTCCACAGGGACTCAAATACCCAGAAAGGAACCCCAAGGTCACAAACACATCCCAGCAAGTGCCAGCCTGGAATCTGCCTTCCTCTACTGAAAGATGTACCCTTTGCTTCCTGTTTAAAGAGGATAAAGAGCCACGTGCTATTAATTAGCTGTTGCAAGACACCACAGACTGCCCAAGTGGTCCTCCTGCCTCTCTAATCTCACACTCAGGGATGCTGGGAATTAGCAGTTATAAAGCACTTCAGAGAACCACAAATGGAAAGTGTTGCAGAAGTGTTAAGTATCTAATCCTTTCTAAATCTTACTTAGCTATTTGCTTTAATAGTACAGCTTGCAAAGAACAAGATGTATCCTATTTTTGACTCATGCATCATTAAGTTTGCCAGATAAGCAACAATTTCAGAATCTTTACTGTTGATAAACCAAGCAGAAACAACAGTTTTTTGGACAGTAGAGTAAGCCTTCTGGGCTACAAGTTCAGGGAAAAGGGGAAAAAAAAAAATGCAGAAAAATTCTAAAATTAACTGTAAGTAGAGGTCACTAAGTGAAAGCAAACAGCAATCAACTAGCAGTTTTTAGGGCTTTTTTTTTTTCCCCTTCCCTAATGGTTTTCCAGATAAAGTTACTAACATACCTAAAAGATTTCTGACTACATTTAAGATTACATTTGGCATCTGACTAACAGTTCACTAGAACAGCCACATGTTGCCAAAGAAACCTGTAGACACTAAACAGCTTGTTGTTCTGACAAGCAAAACACATCTTTGCATCTAAGACTCTCCAAATGTGACTCTACGTTTGCAGCTTTGTCCCTTGTGTGCAAAGTATGTCTGCATAAGTCTTTCATAAGCCTCTCCTTCCTGAGGAATAAAAGGCAGCAAGTTGAAGGGGGCAAGGGAAGGGTGAGTAAACATTTGAACATCTGAAGCACCAAGGTAATTTGCACTGCTACCATTTAACAAATTATGCTAGCCTTGTCTGAACCTCATTCTGCACTGGCTCAACTGATTTACCATGGTTCAAGCTCTCTGTTTTGTCATCCCCTTGAGGGGAGAGAAGTCAATCTCCAGCTTCACTTCCACATAGCAGCAAAATGAATTTAGCAAGAGCCTCTTAGAACTGGGTCCACTCCTGCCTTCTGGCTCAGTCATTCTAGCTAAAACAATGTTCTGGGGGTTGTGGATCATTTTCTACAGAAGTCTTCCCGCAGGCCCTGAAGCAAGACTAATGGAGTTGGCTATTTCCATATAACACTAAGACTGTGGAAAAAATACAAAATAAAAAACAAGATAATATGGAAAAAGTCATTCACAGTATGAGAGAATGAACAGAAAAATCCAAGAGGACCAAGTATCGGGCCCAGAACAAAGGTAGCAGATAGATAATGAAGATGGGGGGGGGGGTAGAAGAAGCAACAATAGCACTATTTAAACTATGAAAAACAAAGTTAAATCTTCCTCTGCTCTTCACTTGATCACTGATTTATCATCTGAAAGCAGAGAGTAAAAAGCCAAATCCACATAAAGTCTCTTGGCCATTTCCAGGCATAAGAGGATTAGACCACAGATTAATTATATTGTGTGACTTCCATTCCCCTTATTTCTTTTTCAGAGACCAAGGTTATGGTAAACTAACAAACAGCCACTAGAATGTGCTTCTCAAATAAACCAGAGTGTAGAATCCAGCAAGAACATCATCAGGTTTCTAATACAATCATTGTTTAATTTAACTGAAGTGGACTATGAAGCACTGTAAACAAAGGAACATTACATCTGCCATTTGTCAAAGTGACCTGTCTTCTGCTAGAGGCCAGCTAGATCGTGTGCGCACTGGAAGCAGTAAGCGCTTGGAGACCACAGTAAGAAAGCATATGTCTGAACTCATTAAAAGTTCAAAAAAAAGTAACAAGCTGATTTTAAAAAGCTTACCCAAACTGCGTGGTGGTGAGGACTTCTCCTCTTTCCTCCTTCTCCATCTGCATAACTTTCTTCTTTTCAATGTTTGCTAATGTAGGAAAATTTCTAGAAGAAAAAAATTCACACGCTCTTGAAACGTTCACTGTAGTTGGCCAGCTCACCCTTTACCAAACCAGTATTCTCCATAAGCATAAGAGAGTTTCCATGTTTCCTGTAAGCACACCAGACTGCTTTCTCCTTAAAAAGGCACCAATGAAGAAAAGAAACCTGAGTATTTATGGTGACACACTCCCATGCAACAAAAATCCACTAAATCGGCACTATTAGATTTACCTAACCACCAGACAAGCTAAAGACTAACAGCTGAATCATGCTTTTGGACCCTCTGCCTGCCCCTACGCACCACAGCACATGATTTAGTCTTGCAATTTAATTACTATAGTGCTTTAACCAGAGTATTTAAGGATCCTGAGGTATAGCATGCCTTTAGCAAAACAATGGCTCAACTCTTACATTAAAAAAAAAAAAAAAAAAAAGAAAAAAGGGGTTTTAAGAACAGCTTCTGCATGCAAAAGATTCCCTTAATAGCATAGCTAAGGGGAAAAAAAAGCTTCCTCCTACACAATATTAACAATTGTGCTTGCATACTGAACTCTATTACACCAATATTACCAGCTTTTTATTCCAGCTTCAAGAAAAATTGCTAAGTCATGCAGAACAAAACATATCTACTATTACAATCATCCAAACCAAACCATGTCTCTCTTCCCACTCCCCACCTCCTTAACCATTCCTCCCTGCAGATGAACACCACACTGGTTCCAACATGCAAGGCCTCCTGTAAATTGCTGTCAAAGCCCTAAAATGGCCACACTGGATGCTCTGTAAACATCAGTTAGCCAGACCTCAGTGCTTTCCCTTTCTGGAAAGTATCACAAAACATAAATATTTGATGCCTATTAAAATGGTGTAACAAAGAACTTAAAAACAGCTATTCGCTATATATAGTTATCAAAAAGGACATATCTTTCTTTAAATATTTAATCTTAACACATGCATTTTATTTTACAGTAAGAATAAGCTTCGTGCTGACTCAAGACAGCTTTGACAACGTATCAAGGAAAAAAAGATGACAAGCATTTTCTAAGACACACCTAAACACACCACTGAATTTGTCTTCTTTACGAGGATTTGAGTATAGGCTATTGGAGTGTATTTCCATCGGATTTCTCCCAGAAACCCACCATGTATAGCTGAAGTGAGCACAAGGATATGATATTTCATCTCCACTCTTCCCCATTACTTACATTTCTTGATCTATGTTATAAAGATCCTAGTATGTGGCAAGCATGGAATGACTTATTTTACCTCAAGAGCTTCACATTCAAAGACCCCTGTGCTTGACAGCCCCTCCATACTTTTAGGAGGAAACTTTAGATGCTTTCATGTGAGTAAGGCCCACAGAAGAAAAAAGTTGAAGAGTTATTTACAAAATCACTGTACAGAGGAGAACTCCAAGCTTCCCTTGGTCATTAAAAATAAGGACGTAAAGTAAAACCTTTAATCCTGGAGCAAAAGTCTCCAAAGTGCTCTTGTAGTTACACTGATTAAAGACATACTCAGACATGCACTCAACAATATGCTTCGAGACACGACTGCCTCCCACTTTCATTCCTGCAAGTTACCACTCCCTCCACTGAGCCACCATAATGGACTCCATGAACGTTTTTAATTCAATTCAGTTCCAAGACAGACAAATTTTCTTTTAGAAAACCTTTTCAATTGACAGATAGAAACTAACGGCTGTAGAAAGCTCAGATCTGAAGTGTGAGTATTCCTGCAAAAATACAGCACCTGTAGCAACTGCTTACTCCAACTCTCCCTGACAAAGATAACTGATAGCATTTCACTCGTTACCTTTATCTTCCACAGAAAATGCACCTGTTTTGACAGCACACGTGCACAGAGAATTTTATAATGAGTAAAAAGACACCTACAGCTTATTTTGCAATCTAAGGATTTTGTGGGCAGTAAGCTCTGGACTTGCAAGTCTCCAGCTGACAGATACAAGGTAGACTGGGTTCACACCTCCCTGGGTGCTCCACTGTGCAACGAGGCTGAGCAGAGCACTTCAGTAGCTCACTGGGTGACTGGACCAAATCAACCCCACTTGTCCCTGGTGGAATACATGGGCCAAAGCAGTGCAAGCCAAACCTAACCATTCCAAAATGGAAGCAAATCCACATCACAGAACCACAGAAAGGTTGAGGCTGGAAGAGACCTCTAAAGGCTATCTGGTCCAACTGCATGCTTCAGCAGGGACAGCCAGAGTAGGGTGCCTGGGACCGTAACCAGGAAGCTTTGGAAGATGTCCAAGGAAGAGACTACAGCCTCTGGGCAGCCCGTTACAGATACCATAGAATGGATGGGTTGGAAGGAACCTTGAAGATCATCTAGTTTCAAACTCCTTGTCAAAAACGGGTTTGCCAACTGCTACACTGGGCACTAGATCAGGTTGCCCAAGGCCCCATACAACCTGGCCTTGAATGCCCCCAGGGATGGGGCATTATAGCCCCAGTACAATCCCAGATCTCAGCACTGCTTGAGCACAAACAGGTCTGTGCAACTCCTGACAGATGCATTTTGGTTAAAGAAACACAAATTGGTCAGGCTGTTCTAGCCAAGATTGGTAACATCATGAGAATAAAAGATAATACTAAGTTGGCTTTCTTTAATTATTAAGAAATTTTACTGCTTGACCTGTATTGTGAGTGATTGTCCATGTAAGAATCCTTATTATATATTTATGCTTTACTAGCACACAACAACTGGACTCAGGGTTGTTCTGTTTGAACTGGGCAATAGGATGGGCTTGCACATGTAGTAACAAAACAGAGCATCAGCCAGATCCACCTATGGAAACAGCAAATTCCACCTAGTTCCAGAGTGGAGGCAGATGCCTACACTGCAAACATTACATTATGTCCTCAAGGTACAACTACACAAAAGAGATCCACTCTTTGTAAACTTCACCACCTAAGAGCAGCTAACAAGATATTCAAGAGAAACCACAAAAAGGAATTTTTTTTCCCCACCTTTTTCTTTGATAGAAAATTCTTACTTAGAATGGCTAAGTTTAGGAAGACAGCTCCTGAACACAAGTGTGGCAATGCAGAATACAAAGAGCATATACTGAATCTTAACATATAAAGGGCTCATGTTTTATGATCTGATACGATGACCCAGGCTTGTATCCTTAGAAGACATGCCCTTCCTCCATCAATCAAATGAGATTCTTAAAATGTTAGCTACAAGCATCACTGAAGTAACAGAAATAACCCAGCACTCAGGTCCTGTAAACGACTTGGCACAGCTTGACTACAGGTAGCCTTATTAGTCAACATAATGGCTTTAGGGATGCTAGTGACATTTCGTAAAAGGAGTGAAAGCAGGATGTGATGGACAGGCACAGTTTTGATGAAAGAACCAGTATCACACAGAGCACCAGCCCCATTTTGGAACAACTGCAGATTCCAAGTACATGACTGTTACCCCCATGGGACGTTTTTCAGCATAAATTTTCAGGATAGAACTATAAAACTGTAAGGCCAAGAGCACATCTGCACTAACAAAATGATAGGCAGGTAAAAAAAAATACTGTAAGTTTCCAGGGGCTGGGAATGCTGACATTAAGCATAATTACTAACTTGTGTGCCTTAGTAAACAGGTTGTTTTTTTCCCAACAAATGAGTGCTCTAGCCAAAATCATACATGCTTGATAGCTCAGTGCACTACATCTCACCCAAATAAACAAAGTAAATATGCTCTTAGAAAGCACAAAGCTTTGTCAATGCCTAACTGAAAACAGAACTGTTTCTACAGCAGTTTACACAGCACATTTCTGGACTCCAAAGCTACACAAATTTACCTTCATAGGAACAGCACTGTGACTCACAGAGCTGGTTCTGACTGAGCATACAACCAACAGCAAAAGGGACATGTATAGCCCAAATGTGCCCACAGAGAGCTGATAAAATTCTGTTCTGAGACTCCCAGACATTTTATCTAGCATTGCATCTACAGTGTGATATCACCACGTTAGCTGAGGCAGTTTAATTCCCAGTGCATACCAATAAGTTCTATTCCATTTATGCCCATCTTAAAACATTTAATCCATTTCACTTTGTCTGCACTACTTGTACCAGGCACTAAGAAATTAATTTTCCTTATTACCTATTTAACTACCGTGAATGTACCACCAGGGACGATGCCAAGGGCTATCATTATCAACTAGGGGATTGCAAATTAATAAAAAATGTTTGGTTGACAGCAAGACCTTCATTTATTAAACAGATGCTCAGCCTATCAAATACACTGCAAGGAAATACTGCAGTCAATCCCTAACTGGACCAAAAAAAATGAATGGGTTAAATAAAGCAGGGCAGGTCAGAATTTAGAAGCAATACACAAGATCGAGAAAATCATCCTGTGTTACATCAAAACATAAGCAAAAGCAAGCTTAGGTATTTGCTTCAACATCAGAGCTGCCTTGGCATGTTTTCTAGTAACCTTCACTCAGAAAGAGCTGGTTAGAAACAGATGGACTAGTAGTACTCAGATTTCACTTGGAAAGAATGGAAGACAACAATGCCACATTCCGTGCAGTAAGGAAACACACTGTTAGTGATTCTCTTTAAGCTTGTATTTAAAAAATGCTAGAATAGCACATTTCTCAACAGTTGGAATGGACAAGTCAAAAAGAAGAAAAGCAGTTGTAATCACCAAAGATAAGGTCAGCCTTCACAACCATTTGTCCTCCAAACAAAGGAATCATAGAATGGCTTGGGTTGGAATGGACTCCAATGATCATGTATTTCCAACTCCCTGCTGTGGGCAGGGCTGCCAGCTGCTACATCAGGCACTAGATCACATTAAACAGAGCCCCCATCCAACCTGGCCTTGAACACCTCCAGGGATGGGCATCCACAGCCTCTTTGGGCAGGACGTTCCAGCATCTTACTACCTTCTCTGAGGAAAAACTTCCCCCAACTTCTAAGCTAAAAATCTCCCCTCTTAGAGTTTAAAGTCATTCCCCCTTGTTCTATCATTTGCTACCCATGTAGAAAAGTCCATCTCCCACCTGTTTATGAGCTCCCTTTAAGTACAGGAAGGCTGCACTGAAGTCTCCCTAGAGCTTTTTCCTCTCCGAGCTAAACAGGCCCAACTCCCTCAACCTTTATTCATAGGAGAGGTGCTCCAGCCCTCTGATCATCTTCACTGCCCTCCTCTACACCTGCTCCAACAACTCCACATCTCTTGTGCTGGGGATCCCAAGTCTGGTCGCAATACTCCAGGTGGGGCCCCACCAGGGCATAGTAGACAGCAACAATCCCCTCCCTCTCCCTGCTGGCCACCCTTCTTCCAAGGCAGCCCAGGACGCTGTTGGCCTTCTGGGCTGCAAGTACAAACTGCTGGCTCATTTCAAGTTTTTCATCCAACAGAACATCCAATTTCTTACCCGCAGCTCTGATCTCAATGAGCTCTTCCCCCAGTCTGTACTTGTATCTCGGATCGCCTTGGCCCAAGTACATCACTTGGCTTTTTGATCCTTATTAGGTTTACATGATCCCACCTTTCACATTTGTCATGGTCCCTCTGGATGGCATATCTTCCTTCTGCCATATCAACCACACCACTCAGCTTGGTGCTGTCCGCAAAGTTGCTGAGGGCGCACTCGATTCTTATATCCCATAGAATTGCATCTCTATCACTGCCTGCCTAACTTCAGACTGCCTGCTTTCCAATTCACTAGATCAAAAAACATTAAAAAGCCTTCAGACTGGCCTCCTTAGCAAATTCAGTAGGCCATAAGCAATTAAAAAGCCTTTAGGTGAAAGGATATGCAAAGGCTGCAACAAGAAGAGCATTGTATAGAAACTGAAAAAGGAAAACAGCATTCTGACCTGGCACACTTCCTGCAGAGATGTTCACTCATTACCACTCTCCCCTCCCTCATTATGCTGAATGTTGCACTTTAAAGACAGGCTTTAATAGATGATAGCAGAATACCTGACTGAACAACACAGCAGCTAATCAAGAAGAACACTGGAACTCTAAGTCATTATTTACAGCAGCTGAAAGAACAACCAAAACAAATATCAGGGATGCAGTATGAAAATAAACACATTAAATCACCAGAAACTAATTAGAAACCAACTACTAATGACCTAAAAAGATTCATTCTTAGCTCCGATCGGAGCTTCTAGAAAGAAAAAAAGCTTTTACTTGTCACCATAAACTAGAACTGCCTAATAGTTCAGACTCCCTCGTGTCTTTTTTTCCCCCTCTTTAAAACTGAACGTTTACTGTGAGTCAGATCTTCAGTACTACACTGTTACTTTACTGGAAACCCAATGAACACTCTGCAGAAGCCTCAGACTTGGCTTTTGTTGCTTTTATTTAGTCGTTTCTTTTATTGTATTATTAAGCGTTCGTACAGCTTTCTCAGATTTTGTACAAAAAATTAACACAAGCCACTAAGGTAGTTACTCTACATGCATCCATTATAGCAAAATGAGATACCCGCATAGAAACAGACACCAAAATAAGCGACAGCACTACTCCACCTAGCGGCCTTGGCTCGTCCCACACTGCCTTTTTTGATGGCGGTCATGACTATGCCTTTATTTCCACTTATTTTAGTATGCTACAGAAAACAAAAGGCTTTCAGTAACCTTGTACCACAACACAATTAGTCATATGAAAGAAAAAAAAACTATATGCTGTAATTAGTTGAACTTCTAGACTCCTATCTAAGGCAGAGCATCATCCCTCAAGTAAACTGCACATAAATTTAGCTTTGACTCACAGTACCCATTCCCCAAGCCAACAACGTATAAAACATTAGAGAAGAAGAAAATGAATGTACAATCATGTTTCTAGTACACAGCAAAGCATGTACTTGCATACACTTTGAAAACCATTTCGACACATAAACTTTAGCACTAGCAGCTCTCCCACAAGCACCTCAAAAGACAAAAATGTTTACAAAGTTGAAAATAAAGCTCCATTGGAAGTTGAAAATAAGACAAGTATTAATCTTCTCCCTTGCAGATACTGTTATGAAAGCATGGGCTTTAAGACTGCAGCAGACAAGTTATTCATCTAAAGAGGTCAGCAGCACAGTGCCAAAGCTGATTATCACCAATCTTGAAATTCAACTTATGTGACTTCCCACTCTGCATGCACAGCTCCAACTTGAAGAAACAAACCCATGTACTGATCACTCAAGACTGTATTCCAAGTCAGGTACAGAAGTGAGGAAAACCTACAGCATCTTTCATCTACTAAAAAGGAGTTAACTAAGAGAAAGCCACCGTGAAAAGGCCTATGGAAACACAGACCGCTGGTAAACAGGATCAAGTTATACACCTCACATCACAAAAGGAGAAAATGAGAAATACTGCTGCATATGAGCTTCAACCCATACTTCAGTTACAATGCCATCTGTAGATTTTGTTCTTTATGAAGTGTCAAGCAATTACTCACTTTTTTCTTTCTTCTCTCCATCTAGCAATCTCTTCTGGACTATCTAATTTTATTCTTTTAGCACCGGGTCCGTGTACCTAAGGACAAAATTCAGACGTGTTTCAGGAAAAAACAAAAGGAAAAAAAGGTATTGCACTTTATCTCCAATCATGCTGAGGCTGCACATAGCAATTACATTAAAGCCCATTAAGATAAAGTACTGAACATTTATACCCACATTTCTTTTGTAAGAAATGGGTAATTTATACCCATTTCTTTTGTAATAGACTCAACTCAGAGGTGATGTTTTAATTTCAGAAGAATAAAAAAAGGGAGAACCATAGAATGGCCTGGGTTGAACAAGACCATAACGATCATCTAGTTCCAATCCCCCTGCTATGTGAAGACAGCAAAGGTTAATATTCTGGGAGACAGCTGGGATACCTACGTTCTTCCAGTGTATCTGAACTAACTTCTCATGTGCATTGAAATTGCATCCTTCTTCTGTGCACTGCAAGATAAAGGGAGTGAACTTCAGGCATATCACACTATACAAGGAAATTACAACAAACATCTATTCACAAGTCAAATTCTGCACCAGATGATTATACATCTGATGGCACAGAGTTTAAGCAACACAATTTTAAAACAAACATGACTGGCAAAAAAATTAGGGTTAATGTACTTCTAAGTTCCATCTGATTTGTGTACAGCTAGTGAAGCCAACAAAGCCTCGTAATCAGAGATAACGTAAAGCAAAGCTAAAAGAAACATTTGTGGGGCTTTCCAATTTCAAATTGTGTTACTTCTTTGCAGTAAAGGAATGCATTTTTAAAATCTCTACCATATAAAGCATTTTCACACATTTAACGTGCTACGCTAATGTCAGTGAAGTTACTCATAATGCTGGAGTGAATTAGCAATGATTCAGAACAACATTAAAATGACTTGAGCAATAAAACCAAAAATGCAACTGAAAGCATCCCTACACACTGCCTTCAAAAAAATCTCCTACCAGCTCAGGGATCCATTGCTAGGTCTACCATCATAAGAGTGACTACAGCTATCTGTTCACATATGAAACTAGAGACTTAAATAAAAATAAAGCAAGTAAAGTTCGACCTGTATATGTTGTGAAATATGTTCATCATACTTCTCCTGGCTTTTATAGCCTCGGTCACAGGTATCACAATAGTGAGAGAAAACTGGCTCCTTCTTTTTTTTGTTCTATAAGAAAGAAAAAAATCCAGCATAGCGATTAAAAGGTTACAAGGTATTCCCTGTTTAATTAGATAGGAAATAAATATTTCAGTAATACCTCAATTAAAACATTCCAAATGATCTACATTAACAAAGCTAAAATTCGTATCATTCGTTTTCTAAACAAAACGCACTGCACTCAGTTCTTTCTGCTACCACCCTTCTATCAGCTATCACTTCTGCAGACACAGACTTATCAGCAGTTTGGAGAAGAGCCAGGGCTACAGCTCCACACCTCCTCCCCACAGAGTCAGTCTACACCTGTTCTCATGCGACAGGTAGGAGCTCAAAGGGCAGTAGGGACCCTTCCCCCTCCCACTGTCACAGCAAAGTGATGAGGCTGCCAGGGTCTGAAAACATAATGGACCACTAAAGTGATTTATGTAACAGGGCATCATCAAAATTATGGCTTTTATTGAGATTACGCATTTTAGGATTTGATCCCTTCATTGAGCTCAGGGTTTGAGGCCTCAGTTGGAAGGAAACTTGAAGCCCGAACAGTTTCCAGCCCCTGCCATATGCAGGGCTGCCACCCAGCAGCTCAGGCTGCCCAGGACCCCAACCAACGTGGCCTTACGCACCTCTAGGGACAGGGCACCCACAGCTTCTCTGGACAGCCTGTCCCAGTGCGTCACAGCCCCAAACAGATTATTTCTTCCTTATAGTTAAGAGGATAGATACAGATGAGATTGAAACTGCTACCTTTTGTTCTCTCACACACTATCTGATAAATATGAATACCCCCTCCCTAACTTTCCTATATGCCCCCTTTAAGTATCGGAAGGCCACAATGAGGCTCCTCCAGAGCCTCCACTTACCAGAGAATGGTTTGAGTTGGAAGGGACCCCATGGATCAAGTTCCAACTCCCCTACCATAGGCAGGGCCACCAATCTCCAGATCTGGCTCTAGACAAGGGTCCCATCCAACCTGGTCTTGGACACCTCCAGTGATGGAGCATCCAGAGCCTCTCTGGACAGCCTGTTCCAGCACCTCACCACTCCCTCTGTAAAGAACTTCCCCCGACATGCAAGAAGAGCACGCCTGGCTCTCTCTTCCTTACCCTACAGCCCTCATCCCTGTGGCCTCTTCTAGACTAACTCCAACAAATTCATATCCCAGATAAAATACTGCAGGTGAAGCCTCACAAGGACTTCACCTTGAATCACCTCCTCAGTCATGCAAGGGCACCACACTTATTTTGTTTGTATGTACATTCAATCTCACAAGGGCAGCAGCATTAGTCAAGAGCACAATAGCTCTACAGGGACACAAGCTCCACACGGCCACCTCCATCCCAACATCACAGAACAGTTATCACAGAAAGGGAACTCCAAAGGCCACACAGCCCAATTCAGCATCTGTACCTTCTGCCTGTTGTTTCCACCGGGAGAACGCTTATGAAACCCAGGTGCCTGCTCTCCTTGCCATTCCTGGGAAAAATGGCCACTTCCACCTTAAAGAACAAACAAAAACAAAAAACCCACACAACAGAACAGTCGGTTTCAGTTGCTGCACCCGATGAGTCCCACACGCAGGACCAGGTGGGGAGGGAGGGTAAGGGGCCCTACAGACTCAAGTCGCGGCCGGAGGATCGGAGAACGGGGCTGGGGGCAGCTCCAACAAAGAAAAGAAGGGAAAAGGAAAGAAGGTGGCGGGACTCCCCTTCCCCCCCACTCACCACCGTGCGGCCGCCGCGGGGGCTCCTGGTAGGCCGGCGGGTACCATGCCGGCGCCGGGGCGTAGCCGTCGGGCGGCGGCCAGAAGCCATGCTCCCAGGGGGGCGGCGGGCAAAAGAGGGGCGGGCGGAGCGGCGGCGGTGTGAACCAGCCGAACGGGCTCACAGTAGAGCCCAGCTCGCCGCCCGGCTGCATGCCCGCCGCGTGAGGAGCCGCCACCACAAAATACGTCACTTCCGGTTCCCGACTCCTTCTTCCGGGGTTAAACCCGCCCATGTCGGCGCCGCTCTGACGTCACCGGAGCGGCCCCGCCCCTCACCATGGCGCGCGAGCTGATCGGCCCGGCGCTGCCGCCCGGCTTCCCGCGCCGCGCCGAGGAGGACCCGGATGAGGAGCTGGGCCAGGGTGAGGCGCCGCGCTGAGGGGAGGGGGCGGCACCGCCTGCGCGGGGCGTGGGGCGGGCACGGGCTGCGTGGGGCCGTCCTGCTGTGCCGAACCGGTAAATAACATTTACCAGGAGGGCGAGTCAGAGCAGCAGTACGAGGATGGCTCCTTCGGGCAGCAGTGGAACACGTATTTCGGTCAGACCCGAGCTCTGGTTGCTGCTTTGATTCCTCTATTGCTCTCCATCCGTTGCTCTTCTGTTTCTTTCACCGTGTCCAGGTGACTCTTCTTTCCCCCATCCCTGGGCTATAAATGCCGATTTCCTTCCCGAACCACGCTCTTTATTTTGGTTGCACTGCTTAGGCAGCAGTTCCAAGTACAAGCAGCTCTTTCAGTGCGGTGTTGTTTTTTTGCAGCGTTATTTTTATGCCTGCTAAATTCCCTGATCTGCCTTATTGCACAGCCCACACACACTTGTTCTCTGGCATAGCAGAGAGAACAGCGCGAAGGAATTGGGGTAGAAAGCATTGGTGTTTGTCAGCGTGTCGGTGGGACCAGTGTCCTATTTACACAGCACTGGTTTCCGTGTTCTTTCTGGCTCAGAAAGCCATGACCCATTTCTCAGCTTGCATCTGTTTGCTCTCTTTGCTCGAAGTCCTGCCTCCTTTCAGACCAAATGATGCTCTTCTTTGTTTTCTGGAGAAAGGAGCTGTGTTGTTTTTTTTGTTTTGTTTTGTTTGCCTTTTTAATGCCTTGTGTTAAGTGTTTTGTTTTTTTCTCAGACCACATCTTCTTGAGTCTTTTTGGCTATTTATTATTCATCTGTTGGTTCTCTCTTACCTTGAACTTTATAGGCTAGGCTGGGTTATTGGGTTTGGGTTTGGTTTTTTTTTGTCGTAGAATCATAAAATTGTTTGAGTTGGAAGGGGCCTTTAGGGGCCACCTAGTCCAACTCCCCTGCTATGAACTGGGACACCTACAGCTAAATCAGGTGCTCAGCCTTGCCTTGGATATCTTCAGGGAGGTGGCATCCACCACATCTCTGGGCAACCTGTTCTAGTGGCTCACCACCCATGCTGTAAAAAAAACAAAACTTTCCTTGTATCCAATCTAAATATCCCCTCTTCTAGTTTGAAACCATTTTCCCTTGTTCTGTCACAACAGACTCTGTTAAGAAGTCTGTCCCCTTCTTTCTTGCAGCCCCCTTTAGGTACTGAAAGGCTGCTCTCGGGTCATCTCAGAGCCTTCTCTTCTCCAGGCTGAGCAGCCCCAGCTCTCTCAGCCTGTCCTTATAGGACAAGTGTTCCATCTCTCAGATAATTTTTGTGGCCCTCCTCTGGACTCACTCCAGTGGGTTCATATTTCTCCTGTACTGAAGACTCCACATCTGGATGCAGTACACCAGGTGAGGCCTCACCATTGTGAAACAGAGGGGCAGGATCACCACCCTCACCCTGCTGGCCACGCTGTGTTTGATGTGGCCCAGTATACAGTTGGCTTTCTGGGCTGTGAGGGCACATTATTGGCTAGTGTCCAGATTCCCATCCACCAGTACCCCCAGGTCCTTTTCAGCAGGGCTGTGCACTACCCTTACATCCCCGAGCTTGTACTGATAGTGTGGTGCCACTACCCAGGTGCAAGACCTTGCACTTGGCTTTGTTGAACCTCATGAGGTTCTCCTGGATCCACTGCTCAAGCCTGTCGAGGTCTCTCTGAATGTCATTTCTGTCCCTCCAGCAGTACTGACCCCCGAGAGACACCACTCTTCACCTATCTCCATCCAGACATTGAGACATTGGCCACCACTCTGGGTACAATCTTGCTACCAGTTCGTCATCCGTTAAACAGTTTTGTTTGTTTTGTTAGGGTTTGGTTTTTTTTGTTGGTTTGCTTTTCCTTCTTAGCAATGACATGTATTTGTACGTCCTGGCTAAGGTCAATCCCATCAAATCAGAAAACAAAGTGATGCACCATAACTACAGAACTGTCCTGGCTCCGTGCTATTTGCTAAAGACAGATAAAAGCTTTGTAAAGCTCACCTGAAGGTCTCAATTTCTGCTTTGCTTTTTGTCAGCTAACAATGGAATATCAGTCTGTGTCAGGTATTACTTTGTGCCATCCAAAAAAAAAAAAAAAAAAATCTTAGTTAAAGATGTAATTTTCGTTTACCCTCCTTTTTGGTGGTTTTATTGCACCTCATCTTTTCGTTCAATCCTTGACAACAATCCTTGACAAACAACAATGCCTGTTACCAACCAAACAGCTTTTTGTCCCTCCAGTCTCAGCTTCAGTGCTTCGAATATCAAGAGGAGGAGCATGGTCAGATCTACGTGGTACCGGGTGGTTGTCGGTGCTGTGCAGAACTATGCTGGCCTTATGTAGGCAGCCCTGGGTCTGGGAAGCCACTGAGGGTACCTGTATCAAGCCTCTTGTCTGGAGGGCATTTGTTATGAGGGTCAGACCAATATGAATGTACAGTATGCAAGCAAGAGCTGTGCATGCTGGTGATAGCTGCTGGAGACAGCTGTTAGTAGTGTTAGTGCCTGAACCTCCCCTTGACTGGGAAGTCTCCTCCTCCTCAGCCTTCTGTCTGGGAGCCTGAGGCATCCCTGTTTCAGCAGCATGTTGAGCTCTGTGCCTGCTGTTCACGCATCATCAAACTGGGAATAACCTCCAGGGAGACAGATGTTTGAGGACTACCAAGACAGATAGCACTCATTTGAAATTTGTGAATGCCCCATCCCTGGAGGCATTCAAGGCCAGGCTGGATGTGGGTCTGCGCAGCCTGGTCTGGTGGTTGGTGACCCTGCACGTAGCAGGGGGGTTGAAACGAGATGATTGTTGTTCTCCTTTTCAACCCAGGCCATTCTATGGTTCTTTGAAATGTTTAACAAATATCCCCTGTGACTCTGGGTGCTCAGTTGCAGGACCAGCATTGCCCCCAGACTACAGAAGCAGCAGCAGCTCAGAAGCTCCTGACAGTGACGACGACTCTGAATCTTTTCCTCTGCCTAGGGATGCGGGTGGAGATTCTGGAGAGGATTCAGAAGGAGCTTCACAGCCCAAGTGAGTCTGTTTTCAGGTTGTGTCTTTACATTGTTGCAGAAATTGCAACTGAAGTGTGTCTGTATATAATGTGAGAAACAGCGTTACATAAACGAAAAGGTAAACTCTCCTTAAAACTTGGTGACCTGCTTTCCATATTTGGAGAACCACAGAATCATAAAATGGTTGGGTTGGGAAGGGACCTCAAGGCCCATCCAGTTCCAACCCCTTGTCATGGGCAGTGCCACCCAGCAGCTCAGGCTGCCCAGGGCCCCATTCAACCTGGCCTTGGGCACCTCCAGGGATGGAGCACCCACAGCTGTGCCAGTGGCTGACCACCCCTTGAGTAAAAGATCTCCTAACATCTAACCTAAGTCTCCCCTCTTTTATTTTAAAACCCTTCCTCCAGTCATTGAGGTCAAGAAAGGTCAACTTGCCTGTCTGACTCCTTAGGGTAGAACTAAGAATTTTAGTGAAATTCGATTTGTGTATTTTTGTGTGTGAGTTTCATTTTGCAATTTAAGCAATAAATCCCTTGATTTGCTGAGGAGAGACTTCTTATAATCCATGTAAGTTATTTGGTACACGCGTTTGAGTCCGTTTTCTAGCATACTGTCTCGTTTGATCGTAAGAACTGTTTATTTATGGGTATGAATTTATGTATTCGGTTAAACCAACTAGAATAAAAATTGTTCAGTAAATAGCAGAAGCTTGCGCATATTCCCTTTCTGTCTGGTTAATCACTCACAATTGCTGTGCTGAGAACTTGGTGTTTCTATTTGGCCTTGTGTAAGAGACTTGAAGAATGTTGTGCTGTCTTTGAGTGTTAGGGTAAATATTACTCACTTTTCTCCTGTCGTCTTACTCAACAGCTTTTCAGTTTGGTTGAACTAAACTGTGAAAACTAGTCAAAATGCAGACAGATGCATATGAATGCAGGAAGAACTGTGCTGAATTTACAACTACTTTCTAAATAGAAATATTATTTTAACGTTATATTACTCTTCTTTCTCCTGGAAAAGCACTCCTAATGTTTTTGTTGGGTTTTTATTTTTTGCTTCAATGTGAAACCATTTTCTAAGCAAAGCTTAAGCTCCCAGATTTTTAATTGCTTCAAATTATTTCAGATCCTTTTGCACAGTTTCCTTGGTAACAGCAAGCTATTTAGTACACAAGACCGTCTGAAATCATTTCATGTTGTGTAAATGTAGACAATTGCTCTGCACGTCAAGGTAATTATGAACTGAAATCTTTATCTTTGCAGGAAGCCAAAAAGAAGTCAGGAAAAGGATGATGACGATGATGGCTTTTTTGGGCCTGCTCTTCCTCCTGGATTTAAAAAAGAGGATGATTCCCCGGAGAGGTAGTTAAAATGGAATTGCATTCAGGCCCTTTTTCTTAAAAGATAATTATTTTAGGTACAATATTGTGTCCCTGTCAAAGAACACTTCAATTGCTCATTTCAGATTCAGGTGATTAGAATTGCTTCCTCCACATTTTTGAGAATGAGAGCAGCATTCTCTGGAAGCAGAACAGACAGCCCTGCTAGTGCGGAAAGCTGGAGAGAAAAAATGTGAATTGTTTGATTTATACTTTGAATGTCACGTGTCTTCCATTTCCTATCATAGCTCTTGGATCAGTGCAGGAAAAGCTAATTGATGCTGTGAGGACCCCTACTTGTGTGGCTCGTTGTTGGGCTGGGAGGGAGTAGGGCGGTTAGTTCTTGTGTGCTGTAAAACAAGGCATATGATTGCAGCTGTTGCTCGCTAATGCACCGAGGATTATATCCTACCCTTCTCTAGGTAGGCAATGTATCTGAATGGTGTAGGTTTCTAGAAAGCAGGTTGTCACGTCTAACCAAATAAACATTATTTATAGCCTCTTTCAGGAGGCTTTCTGTTTGATTGCAGGTAATTACAAAATACCTAAAAAAGAGAACTGGTTATGGATTGTCCATGCAGATTTTAACTGTGTCTCACAGCCTCCTAGTTTTGCGTCAATCTGTGCACTTCCTTCTATCATTTGAAATAGCCCATACTGAAATCAGCACTTCCAAGGAGGCATTTACTGATGAAAGGTACCGTTAGAGTCCCTTGATCACTGTTATTTTCCTCAGAGCAATAGGGAGCTGATAGATAATATAAATCAATAGCTACCTGTCAGGTATGGGTGTTCAGTGCTAGGGAGGTGACTCAGTTTGTTCTCAAGCTGTGTACAGTGTACTGTCTGCAAGCAATTTTCAAAATTGAATTTTCTTTAGTTTGGAAACATTTTTACGGTGCTTGGCAGCAGTTCAGGAAACCTGAATGTATCGACCTACAGTTATTTGGAAGCAACCTTTTCATGTCTTTTTTGGCCATACTTTGCTGTAATTGACAAACTCACTTGTGATTACAAGGTGTCGTGCTCAGCAGGCTCGTTTGGAGCTTTCAAAGCAGCAAGAGGAACTATTCTCTTACCTTTCGCATATGCAGAATGTGTTCGTATGTTAAAAACTGTATGTAGCTACTAAAAAATAATGTGATTTCTAGTAAAGCAGCACAAAGAAATCCTTGTTGCATTTAATATCAGCTGAGGTAAACTTCCTGCTTTCTTGATTTATTTATTTTTTTGCGTGAATACTCATGTTGTAAAGGGTTATGTCAAAGTGTGCAAAGGAAAAGAGGAAAAATGTAGAGGTAGCTTGTAATTTTAAGGTGAGATGACGCAGGTGCTCACTCATCTTGTATGCTCAAGACTTCTGCATGCTTACACCCAATTTCTTTTTCTACTGAGCAGTTCACTTCCAAACTAGTGGATAACTTGCATTTAATTCATAGAATCATTGAATGGCCTGGGTTGAAAAGGACCACAATGATCATCTGGTTTCAACCCCCTTGCTACGTGCAGAGTCACCAACCACAAGACCAGACTGCCCAGAGCCACATCCAGCCTGGCCTTGAATGCCTCCAGGGGTGGGAATTCAGAGGGAAGAGTCTGCTCTTCCTAGCTCATCACGCACCAGCTCCTCACACACAGTTTGAGCAGGGCTGTTGGCACCAGCCCATTTCCATGAATAGGTGGGCAAGGTGCGATGTGTAGGACGAGCCTTGTCTGTCTTCCACCCCCGTACACCTGTCTGCTGTCTGCTTGTGCTGACACACGGAGGAGCATGAGCTGTGCAGGGTGTAGACACAACGCTGCTGTCTCCCCTTGCATTGTCCCTTGGAGTGAGTGGATTGCCAGCTGCCAACTTAGACCTGAATAACTAAAGCAAATACAAGAGTACATGTTTCAATATATAGATATACTGTTTCTTAGCCCTGTGTGACTTACTCATTCTTTTAGAAAAGCTTTTATTCCATTGTATCTTTTCCAGACTTGTCAAAACAAATATTCATAATTAAGAGCAGCCTGTGTGGGAAGTTGCGGCTCTTTAAAAATTGTTTGAATCATTTCAGCTTAAAAAATCATATATGAGCAGATTTCCTTCAACTTCAGAAAAGATATTGCTGCTTATCAGCGTTAGACAGAGGTACAGTACTTGTAAAGCTTCCAGAAGAATCCATACATCTAGATAAAGAGTGGAGGTTATCTTAATGTTTTCCTTAAAAGAAAGTTAGACATCAGGAGAATGCTGACATGCCCGTCTTCTTGCTGGCTTTAGCAAGGACTAAACACCCAACGGCACAAAAGTGTTCTTTGCTGTATATGAAATCTTGTATTATTAAGTGAAATTCTTGGTAAGTTAGTATTTTTCTTCTGGATCAGTGTAGGTAAGTACCAGAGTTACTAACAGCAGAAAAAATACATTTAAGAGTTGGAATTAGATCTGCCTCACTGCTCAGAGTGTGTTCGGCCATCCAGGAAGCTGTCAGGGCTCGTGTCAGCTCTGTGCTGCTGAGGAAAGACCTGAGCAACAGGGTTATTCATGTGGAAGAAAGCAGAGAAACAGTTGGGAGGGACGAGTTGGGAACCATTTTTCTATTCCCCGGAAGAGCCTTTGAGCTGTGACAGAAGCAAGGCAGAGTACTTGAGATCTGCTCCTTTTCACACATGGCAGTGATACAGCCCGCAGCAGAGAGGTTTCTGTGTATTTTAGTAGAAATCCTTTACAGTTCATTTGTCTCCCTTTCCCCACAAAATAAAGTTAACTGCATCCCAAAATAAACAATTATTTTGGCTGTATCTGCATGGGTTTAACTTCAGTCTCTTTATATTGGGATCCTAAAACCCGGTCTTAACAAGCAAGCAGTCAGAAAGGAAGAGAGAAAAATAAGAACTGTTTCTTCTTTACAGCAGCTAGGTGGGGATGGAACTTCAGATTCAACCCAGACCTCTTGCCTGGCTATGAAATCCTCACCAGTGCCCTTGCCATGGCCTGAGCTCACATTTATTGCTTGTGGCTGGCTGGCTGTGGCTGCCTTTCCGGCAGGATTTTCTGCTTTTTATTTCCCCTCCTCAAACCCGATAATAACATCACTACAGCAGGGCTGTGCTGATTAGATTATACTTGAGTTAGTAGACCGTAATTAGAATAATTCGATTCACGTTGCGTTACTTTTGATTGCCGAAAATCTCTGAGACTGGAGGTCATAATAAATCAAGTTTCTGCCTGATAGATTGGGAGGATACTTCACTGGGATATTTCTTCAGGTGATAATTGTTTGCATTTTTATTAGCCCTGAGGAATATGGTCGTGATTATTAAAAGAGGAGTTTGTCTACTGAGGTCTTTTCAGCGCTGCAGGCACAGTTTGTAGTATACTTTGAACTGTTTTCACCACTGAGAATAAATTCTCACCTTTCTGTGTTCCTGGAGACAATTGAATTATCGTACTGCTTGCTGAGCTTCAAAAAACAAGTTGGCAAAGTTAGAGGGGATTACAAAACCTTTCTTCTCTTCTCTTCCTCCTCCAAGGGAAAACAAGCTTGAATCAGCACACTGCTCTTATTTTTATGTTTTAAAGAGCAGCAAAACCATAGCGTGAGACGAGGATGAACAAAACCAGCTTTGTTGCTAGAGAAGAGGTGGTGTATATTTGTATACATATACATGGTCTCCCACCTTTCATTGCTTTTGAATCTGGTGAGAGACGCTAGGAAAGGAGTGGATTTCCATGACTGTGTGCCATGACATTTCCAGTTATCTTGCATTCCAGCCGTCTGCAGAGGTCCTTGTGGAAAACAGAGTCGGACTGTTCTTAGGCACACATAGGAGTGCACACATAGGAGGCATACTTGCCATCTGAAGGAAGAAGAATTACAGAACTACACTTCATTTTAATTTTTAAATGAATTTTTTTGTTATTTCTTCAGCAAGCAATAGGATGTCCATTTAACGTACTGTCCATGATGGTTCTTCTTTTTATTCCTCTTTCCAACTAAAAAGAATAGTAATAAAATTGTTTCTTTTCCACTCGAGGCCCATCATAGGTCCTGCGTTACCGCCTGGCTTTAAGAAATCTGCACAGGACACTGGGAGTAACAGGTCTTCAATAGGACCATCTGCTTCATCACAATTCACCCAGGTTGGTGAGATCAGGAGTCTTTTGTTTGAGTACGAGCCATCCAAAATGCTTAAACAAGCAGGAGTCTGAAGAACTCTACCAGACATGCTTTTCTGCATGACAGTTTAATTTTAGACCAGAAGGTGTCTGCATCAAATACTGAAACATAAGTAAGCCTAAAAAAGAAACGTGCTGGTCTGGTTTGTTGTGATTTTACTGTTAGACTGATGGTGCGCTGAATGCAAGTGCTGTAGGCATCCTAAATTGTAGTCACAGTAATTCTCCCTGATGCTTTACCATTCTTTATTTTAGTGTAATGTGTCCTTCACCAGTGAACATTATAGCAAAGTTCAGATCATAGAATGATAGAATGTCCTGGGTTGAAAAGGACCACAATGATCATGTAGTTTCAACCCCCCTGCTATGTGCAGGGTCGCCAACCACCAGACCAGGCTGCCCAGAGCCACATCCAACCTGGTCTTGAATGCCTCCAGGGATGGGGCATCCACAACCTCCTTGGGCAACCTGTTCCAGTGCGTCACCACACTCTGAGTGAAAATTACTGAAAACATCAAGACCTGCTAGAATGAAAATGTTTACCTATAATTTAAGGTTTTATTCTTTTGTTGTTTTAGGTGGGGGCAAGAGGGAAGGGCTGAATAATTCCCATACCTTCACCTCCTTAAGGTGCTTACTAGTGGAGATGTTAAATACATTTATCCGAAAGAAACTCACAACCTTCTTGAATAGGATGCTCTCAGACATCCAAAGTGGCATTGGGAACCAGTTTGGGTGATTCAGTTGCTCTCGTGCTGTAATAAGTACTAATTTCTTGTGAAAATTAACTCGTCTCCACTGTTATTCTGCTTTTTATTTTTCTCAAATACTTGGGTTTTCTTTAAATTTAACTCCCCAGACACTACAGGACATGTGAGGAAGGAGTGAGCCAACAGCTGTTTTGAAGCTTCACTTTTCGATTAGTATTTGCGATGGATGTCATTCTCCAACCTCCTACAGCGCGAGTTGTCACAGTCTATCATGAAGAATGATTGTCTGACATTTTTTAGATACACATCATCTTATAACTGCAAATAACGATTAAGCAATTTACCATAATGACAGATCTCGTGAGGCAGGGATGTCAAAACTGGTCTGTTCACACATCTTACAAACAAACCATAAAATTGTTCTTTCTCCTGAGCAGATCTTTTAGCATCAGCTTGTCAGGTAGAAGTGAGTTGATTTTATTGTGTTTTTTTTTCCTTTTTTAACCTTTGAAAACGATGACTAAATTTTTTTGTTGTTCTAATCTTGTTTTGCTGTTTTTTATTTCAATACACCTTTACAGACAGTTTATTCCCTGCTGACTCTTCACTTGATATCAATTTCTTCTCCAAATGTGGGGGCAGTCGTTTTAAATTGCATCTCGTTGGAGGCAGATGGTAATGGAGTGAATTGGACGTAAGAACCGAGGAAGGAAATGAGACACGCTTCCTCGGTTAAAGCCCAGCATGGAGTGTCTTTCATCCTCAACCATCTTACAATGCAATTTATTATGCAAGCTGTATATTTTTGCATTATTTTTTTTTAATCTGTACACAAGAAGAGGGCATTGTTATATCAGCTTGGTTTCTCAAGATAGTTATTCTTTTTCTCCATCGGCTCCTTATTTAGAAAATAAAAAAAAGAGAGAATGCAGTCCCCTAACTCCCTAAGGCAGTATTGCAGTGGTTATTAGTGAAAATTTGACCATGAAATTTGACCATGTGAATACTTTGGGGCACAATTATAAGAGAAATCGGTGTTACCTACTTTAATTGTTCGTGTTTAATATATGACCAGTTACTTCTCAGCACCCTCTGCCTTTCTCTGTTTGATGCTACCAGTCACACGGCCATTTAAATTTGGCGATTCTCTTCTTGCACCTTGTAGTCCACAGCTGTGCACTGCTGTGTCTCTTGCTACCTGCCAGCTTGCCTCCTGCACTGCTCTGCAGTCCCAGCAGCTACAGGACTGCGTGCAGAGCAGCATGAAGTAGCAGTACACCGTTATGTATTGCTACTGTGTTTACCAGTGTTTTTGTCTCAGACAGGAAGTGAGATTTTGGGAAACACGGATGCTAAGTATTCATATTCACATGCTTGAGGAGGTCTCCTAAAGATTTGTTAACTAAGATTTTGTTGTTGGATAAGTAGGTTCATCGAGCTCTCCTAGATAAAATCATTCCAATCCTATAAAACTGAAGTGTTTCTTCAGGGTCTTAAGAGTATGACTGAGAGAAATGTTTTATTTTTGGAAGGCAACGGATAGTAGCGAGGAAGAAGACAACATTATAGGCCCGATGCCCGCAAAAGGACCAGTGGAGTCTGATGTGACTCAAGAATTTGAACGCAGAGCTCAGAGAATGAAGGAGAAACTTACCTCTGCAGACAGTGTAAGTTGGATTTTTTCACTTCTGATGTTTTGCTGCTGGCGTGTATTTCTGTTTTTCTTTGGGTTTGCTAAGACGCTGTCATCAACAGTTCTGCTTGTGATGCTAAAGTGGTTGCAATTGTTAATACAAAGTAAAAAAAAACGATGATTTCTGTTGGAAGTTCAGACATCCAGATGGTATGTTTTGGTTGTCTGCTTGTGTTTTTTTCACCTGCATTCTTTTGTAAAGGATGAACCCAAGCAAGTTACAAGGGAATCGTGGATGACAGAACTTCCACCTGAGCTGAAAAGCTTTGGATTTGGCCCAAGAACATTCAAGAGAAGAGCTGAAGACAAATCAGGTGATAGGTCTGTGTGGACAGATACTCCAGCCGACAGAGAGAGAAAAGCCAAGGTGGGCATTTATTCACTTGTATGTGTATTTTTATATATAAAATATATATGATCATTATGTATATATACGTATGTGTGTGAAAAATGTATTCATATTCATATAGATATGAACAAATGTGCATGTCTATGTAATGTATATTATATGCATATATATCTATGTATGTATTATATATGCATATAAGCATACACAAATATACTGCCCTCAGATATATATACAGGTAGAGTTCAAATATGTTGTTGGTATTTTGTGAAAACAAATCTGAGCTCCTCAATTGAAAATATCTTTTCATTTTTTTCTCTCTGTTACCAAAACTCGTTAATTGAGTCTTAAAGATAAAACAGAGGAAATAACCATTTTGGTATTCATTTGCTCCCTCTCTTGTCTGTAGTAGTCAGTTACTCTGTGTCAGCTCATTGAATTTCCAATTAGTGTGTCCACTTTCTTCTTCTGTCAAGCTGAGCAAAAACTATCGGGTGGCCTCTGCCCTTCAGATTTAATTAAAGTAAATATAGATTTCTTTTCTTTATACTTCAGACGTTCTGATAACTGTAGTGTGTAATTTGTTTCCACTCATCAGGAAAGAGAAGAGGCAAAGAAGTCAACCAGTAAAGATAATGAAGAAATTGTATTATCTGGGAGAGACAAGAGACTTGTTGAGCAGGTGACTTCATATAATGTAAGTGCAATAGCATAATACTTCCTTTTGTACATTTTCTTCAATTCTTCACTTTTTCTCATTGCTGGTACTGCTGGTTTCCATGGTGATACCTCTGTATTCTTCCCCTTTAGGCCCCAGACCTACTGTTTAAGTCATTAGAATATTTGCCATTGATTTTAACAAGAGCAGGATTGTGTCCTTAAGCTGCTGCAGACGATGCGACAAAGCAGCATTTTGTGTGTATTGTCCCAGTGTAAGGCTGTATTTTACTTAAATTATCCTTGTTTCTGGACTTGGTTGGTGCTTGATTCAAAAATGAGCTTACTTCACAGTATCCCAAGAAGAAAAAGAAAACAGTAAAGAGTTTAGCTTGTAGGACAAAATACACATTAACCCAAAAGAAGCTTCATGGGCAGATAAATGCTATAATCAGCTGCCTCGCTGCCTCATTATAACAGCATTATTATGTGAAGTTTTTCTCAACCTGTACAGAAGCAATTAATTTTCACAGGCAGATGCTGATTACTGAAAACTTGATCTCCATGTCAAATTCACTTGTCTGGCTGCCAGCCCTGTCCACTGGAAGATACGGAGGCTTGCCTGCCTTACAGCCGCTCTTTCCTTTTCTTCCCTGATTTATGGCCTGAAGTCTTTAGGAAGGCAGTCAGGTCTCTTGAGAGTATAATTAACTTGAGAATGGCAGCCTGGGCTTATATTACAAGATTGGAGTTTATCTGGCACTTTTAATAATTTATTTGTGGTTCATTAAATCACACGTCTCTCTTGACTTACAGGCTTGCAAATCCAGAACTATTAGCATGCTGTCTTTGACCCGATGATCCTTAAGGGTCTGTGTCTGCTAGGGATATTCTAAAATTGTCTCTTCTGTCATCACAGTGATAGTAGAGTAACTTCTGTGTAAAACCTTGAGTTTTTTTCTGTACCGCTGCAGAACAAAACACAAAATGCCTTCACTGTTTCTGAGTTCTCTCTAAAAATTGCCGAATGCACGTCATTTAAGAGCAGTGTTTCTCGCACTGGGGTTTGGTTTGGGTGTTTTTATTATGAGCTCTATTCTGTTTGTGTTGGTTTGTTTTATAATAAAGGTTTTTGCTCTTTCCTTTTTCTTACTCCATTGATTTTTATCAAAGACACGTTCCTAAAAGAAAAGCTTTAGTTCTTATGATAGTTTCTTAGTGTTAGTTAGCTAGTGCTGGTACCACGTACATTTTCTGGTGCAGTTCTGTCAACACTGATGCAGTAACACCATAGGTAAATACTGTCCATCTTCTGTTTTCCATAAGAATCCTTTCTTATGTCATGTATGAATTATTACTGTGTGTGAGGAAGTAGAGGGCAAAGGGAAATGAACCTTTGTGTTCCAAAACCAGATGTTTAGAGAAAGTGTACAAGAAACAAGATGTCTATTTTAGGATCTTTTTCTTGGTTTGTTGTCTCTCTTTCTGCTATTCATGGCAGAGCATCTTACATGTTTCTTTTGCATTTATCTTGTGGAGTTTCGAGAACATTATGGGTATTTTTAACATCAGGGACAGAGAATTATGTGTATTTTGCTTTGCATAGATGAGTGTATATGTGCTTTCTGCACAGTGCATGCGAAATTTATTGTTCCGTGTTCCAGTTCATAAGGTTTCTTTTTTTTTTCTTTCTAATTCCTGGCCTACCTCTCCATTTGGATTTTCAGCGCACCATTAATATTTGGTAGTTGTTGTAGTGCATGGCAACAGTAGTACTTTATTCCCTCCTCTTTCTTCCCACTCGTACAGGAGTCAAAGAGATCAGAGTCTCTCATGGACATACATCAGAAAAAGCTGAAGAGCAAAGCATCTGAAGAAAAGAACAAACCTCAGGAGAGAAGGCCCTTTGACCGAGAGCAGGATCTCAAGGTCAATCGATTTGATGAAGCACAGAAGAAAGCCCTGATAAGAAAATCCAGGGATCTGAATTCTAAATTTGAGCACAGTAAAGGCAATATGTTTTTATAAGGTAAAAGCATGCAGCTTTTTTGAAGTCAATTAAGATTTGAATACTTAATTTTTTAAGTATTTTTTTTCCCTGTAAATATTTGTACGCAAAATAAATATCCTGATGTTTAACTAGTTTTACTTGTCTGTAAATACCTGAACTTTGTGCAGAAATCCCCTTTATGTTTATGCTTGATAAGCTTTGTGCTAGGAAGTGTAAACAAAAATGGCACCATTCATATCCACACAGTATTTGTATTTCAGAGACTGTGTGTTTGTGTCATTGCCAGTTATACACTTGTATAAGTTCTGTATTGTGGCAGAAAGAGCTAGCAATAGCAGAAGCAGCAATAAAGCCTCAAGATTTGCAGGTTTAATTATAAAAAGATGGTATAAAAGAAGAGAAAATCTAATTGAAGTTTCAATTTGCAGAGCTTAGCATCAGAAAATCCATCTCTCTTAAGCAAATACAATATGGAAATTAAACCAGTATAAAACTTATTTTGTCAGTTACTTTGCAGAGCAGAACAGCTCTTTGGTATCAAAAAGGAAATAAATACGACATTTTAAAAAGTCTACATCCATGCTTAGAATTCTTCAGCTCTTACATGTGTGAATGTGTGGCAGCTAAAATGAGTTGTGTTTAAAATAGACTTGTTCTGTAGTCTTTTTCTTCCTCTCAAGTTATGTTCAGGATCTTTTTTTAAAGAGTCATTGGAGGTCAATAAACACGAACAGAACTTTATGCACAAGACCCTGGCCCCTTGAAGTGTGGCATATTTTGCATATTGAGCATCGTGTGGTTCAGTGCAATTTGGAAAAAAGGCTACCACAACATTTGTGTGAGCAAAGCAGTGACCCAACAAATCACACACACAAGCGGCCAAAAACCTGGTCTTGTAAATCTCCCTTTTCGCCTTCCAAGTTGTTTCCTTCCTCTTTTGTTTGGTCAAAAGGTGAGCTCCCCTGCAGCAGGAAACCATGTAACATCTCCATTGCAATGCCACAGTTTCATCATTGGAAAGGCAGTATTAGAGTGTGTGAAATACAGCCATTGTTGTCTGATTGGTTTTTGTTAGGCAAACCCAACTGCCTTCAGAAATCCATTATCACATGTTGGGATACGCTTAGAGAACACACTTGAGCAGTCTTCGTTCATTCAGACAATTTGTTAGCAGGAACATTTGCACAAATGAGGGCTGCTTGCATGAGGAGTTTGGTGGTGCTGTTGTCTTTATATTCTTTGCTAACTTTTCCAAATGGAGAGCCAATCATCAGATGTCGTAGATGGCTGAATTTTGCCATCCAGATGTGTTCCCGCTCTTTTTTTTTTTGCTGCCGACGTGGCCCTGGTGTGGCTCCAGCCCACTGTGAGGCTGTGCTGAGCGAGGACTGTGCTGAGGGAAGGCCATGCTGAGTGAAGGCCACATAGAGTGAAGGCCATATTGAGTGAAGGCCACATTGGGTGAAGGCCATGCTGAGTGAAAGCCATGTTGAGTGAAGGCCACATAGAGTGAAGGTCATGTTGAGTGAAGGTCATGTTGAGTGAAGGCCATGCCGCATGAAGGCCATGTTGAATGAAGGCCACGCTGAGCTGAAACTCTGGGCTGCTGCTCAGGAGAAGAGCTGTCAGGAGCCCTGGCAGCCACTCCAGGATTGATGTGGCGTTCCATTGCAGTCGCTGCACCTCCATCTGTTGGATATGCAGCTCTAATTAGCAAAGCCTAGAGGTGAGTTGGGAACGTGTAACCTCAATCTTTTTTTCTTTTTTTTTTCTTTCTCTTCTTTGCTGTGAAGCAGCCTCTCAAAGACTCAATGAAATCTGCATTATGAGTTAAGGGGAAACTGGAAGTGCCAAGAGTTCAAATTAATCTTTTCATTACTTTGTGTAAATTGAGTGAACTTTTGAATTGCGTTAATACACAAACTAATCTCCTCTTACCAATGTCGAGCCGTTGCCTGGAACAGTCATTATAATAAACAGCAACTCGGTAAATTACAAGCTCTGTGAGCTTTTGTACAAAAAGATGAGCTGTCCTCTACAATTTGGACAAGCTGCAAGGCTTTTCTGCAGAACTGCTAGAGGGTGGTTTTTCAAGAATCTCATTTGAAAATAAAAAAAGAGAATTTATTTCACTGAAAGCCATCACTAATTACCATGGAATATTTCTGGCAACCAGCTCCCCACACGTATGTAATGGTCTCTTGCTATTCTGTGCTGTCTGCTTACATGTCAGGAAATAACCTTTTCTGACAAGATGTCAGGAAGCTTTTCTAGGGTGTGCAAAGCCCATCAGCCCAGTGTTCAGCTTCGTTTTGTGCTGCTATAAACATTTTACGCAGTACCACAAGCGTTTTCTGTTGGAGAGTAAAGTCCTCTTCTTCTGAGATGTCAGATATGTCGAAGGCAAATGGGGGTGAAGCCAGTGAGAAGGATAGCATGTGGTGAGTAAGTGCTAAAGTGGGTGTTTCAGGGAAACTTTAAGGAATATTACATGTTAACTTAGAAAAATACAAGACAGGAAATGATAAGACATCTTGAGAAAACTGATTTCTTTGCCCCATCCCTGGAGGCACTCAAGGCCAGGCTGGATGGGGCCTTGCGCAGCCTGAGCTGCTGGGGGACGCTGCCCAAACTGTGTGGGCTTTAAGGTCCCTTCCAACCCAGGCCATTCTGTAATTCTATGGTTCTACACTGGCCTACCATGATGCTCCAGAAAATACAGTAAAATGTTTCTAGATTGGAGCATAGCACTACTGTCACCTGAGAAAAGTCTCTGTGGTTTAAACCCCTATTTATGGAGAGTTATTTTTTGCATCTGCTGTTACAGTCAGTGGATGTACTACACATGTTTCCAGATTACCTGCGTTTCCCAAATAATAAACATACTAGAACCACAGTTTATTTAGGGTTCTGATGATATCATGTTGAGAGCATGAAAATTGCACTGACAATTAGTTTTCTACTTGAAAGAAACATGGATCTGTTTCTGATCAGTAGGAAAAGGGGTTCTGTTCCAAGTAAAAGAATACCACAAATCATGGAATCATAGAATGGCCTGGGTTGGAAAGGGCCACAGTGATCATCCAGTTTCAGCCCCCTGCTGTGTGCAGGGTCGCCAACCACCAGACCAGGCTGCCCAGAGCCACATCCAGCCTGGCCTTGAATGCCTCCAGGGATGGGGCATCCACAACCTCCTTGGGCAACCTGTTCCAGTGCGTCACCACACTCTGTGTGAAAAACTTCCTCCTAAAATAATCCAGAGGTCTCTGGGAGCCCAGAGCTCCTTGTGCTTAGGGACTGATTCTGTCTCTGAAACATACACTTCATTATTTCTGTTCAACATTTTATCAATTGTATGTTGATTTAAGAGTAATATTGCATAGAAACATCAGCATTTGTGCAAACTTTCTGTACCTGCATCCCTGTGTTCAGCCACCCCATGTACACACACAGTTGCACAATTAACTAATTTTCAGATAAAACACATAGATGTGATTTCCTGTCCTTACATAGTATGTATGAAATAAACTGAAGCCCTCATTCAGAGGAACAGTCAAAGGTATTTCTTCATCTCACCTTTCTCAGTTCTGGCAGAGGCTATCGCTGCATACCTGCGCTGCTACAGAAGCAGGTGTCTTTCAACTAACACACAGGGAGAAGCTGGAAAGTTGTCACCTCTCAGCCAGCAGCTCTAGGTTTTTTCTCACACTCGTTAACGAAGACAGCATCGTTAGTTCAAGTCAGCAAGGAAGGAAAGCACAGGCCATTGTTGGTTCATTCCTGCATGACGCATCTTCCTGATGCTTCTGGCTTTCTCTGCTTAATGGGAGGTGGTGACTTTGAGCAACAATTTGAACAAAAGTGGAATTTGTGATCTTTTTCATTCTGATGTGAAGATTGCCACAGTGCCCTTGCTGAGCTGATCTTCCCCGTGTCCCCCCCGCAACAACTGAAAGCCTGTTCTCCACCAGCCCATCATCCTTCCTTCTGGTTCCAAGCATCCATTTTCCTACACTGGTCTTCAAAGCAGTAGCAAATCCCATTTCTCTCTGGAATTATACTGATTTTGAATCAGCACAGCAAGTCAAGCCTTTTTAGACAAAAGAAACCCAAACAAACCAAACATCTTTTTGAGTGGAAACTTGAGGTCTCCGGGAGACAGCAGCACAGACTGTCACTTCAGCAGGAGCAGCTGCAGCTGTGGCTTCTGCCAAACAAGCAATCCAAACATAAATATTCAAAAGCAATTCTCATAAGCAGACTTCATTAAGGTGGTTCACTCAGTCTCCTAGGATGCTTAATATTGCTGTCACTCGCTTCACTTCATAGGGTTTTACCCACTTTTGCTTCACCTGCCCTAGAGCACGGCAACCACAAACTCAGAAGCCACCCTCGTCATGTCCTTTGAATTAGGATTAGGTTTCAAAGCCCAAAGCACCAGAGACCCATGGGCAGATGTCCACCTTCCTCAGCCCCAGCAGCAGCCCCTTTCCCAGCAGGATGGTGACTGTGTAACCACACACCTCTCTCAATGGCCATTATGCAAAAAATGTTTGCAAATTAGGAGATGCTGAAGACACACAAATGAAGACACAAATAAGGAGATGCTGAAGATATAAACGTAGCATCATAAAGTCTGCCTTGAAATATTGCTAGAAAGGAAATTCTGGTCTTTCTTATCCATGCTGATTAAAGATATATCAGAAGATTGCACTGCTAAATCTGCAGAAGCTGTGCATGTGGTCAGGACACCGGATTTCAATCCCATTCAACACATTACTGCGTGGTTTTTGTTCCCATTTATCTCATCTGTAATTTACTCTAAAACTTACTATGCATGTCACTAAGGCTGTATTGTCAGACGGGCTTTGCAATGAGCTTTCAGCTGCATCTCCAACGGTAGAGCAACAAAGACTTGAAGAGAAAGGTACAACTCACATGTTGTACCTTAAACAGGAGAGTTTTAAGTAAGGGGCACCATGGCACACCCGTCCCTTCAATCCAAACTTCAAAACAGCCCAAAGACAGGTGTGATGACCTGCCACCGCTGCACCCTCTCAGCAGAGCAGTGTGGTGCTACAGTGATGCGTGCAGGAGAGGGAGGACCAGGGAGCAGCATTTGCCATCGGTGTCAGTTTTGAAAGATACAGATGAGCAACTTTGTATGTTGCAAGGAAAACATGAAAAGGGGAAAACAGAGCTGCTGAGTGCTTGTGGTAAACAAAGCTCAGCTGGGATAATTGTACAGGCTTTAGAAGATGATGCTGTGAAATAACTGGCAAATGGCCAGCCACGCAGGACTCAGACAAGTGTATGGACCTGTCTCTTTTATGTCCCTTTTCTCCCCCATTTTTTTCCCCAGGCTTACTCTTTCCCAACCCACCTTGATCCCTTCCTTTCCCCACCTTTTAGTCCATCCCCCATCATCCTGCACTGGCATGCACAAACTCCTTGAAAACATCCCACAATAAATTTTACACAACACCAAACATATTTCTCCCTGGAAGGAATCCAATACCCATCATCTTGTCCTGAACATCCTTTTGAGTCTACTCTTCATAACTTCTGGTCTCTTCACAAAAAAAAAAAACCAAAAAAAAAACACCCAAACCATCCACAACCAAACTTGAATTGCCTTAAAGGACTATCTTGGGATCTCCATGAGAAGCTGGATGTGCTCACAGCTGCAAGGCAAGATGGCATCCCCATGAGTCTGCTGAAAGGGTGGTGTCTGTGAGGGCGCTGTCCCTCACCACTGTAAAATGATGGCAAACGAGGGGGATGGCCAAGCTGGCAGAACTTTAGGCAAGGTCTCTGTACCCTGGCTTCCAACAGATGTTCAGAAACATGGCTGGTCCATCACCTGGGGAGAAGCCTAGAGAATGTGGGCTCGAGGTGTTTGACATTGCTGGTGCTTGGGTAGGAGTCATATAATGGGAGAGCGAACTGTTGTTCAGAAGTACGTGAGTCACAATGATGGCCTCACCATACTCTTCTCAGACATGGCAGACAATTTAGCAAGAGGAACAAGCAGAAATCATGGGAGCAGTAGAAATTCTTTACCAGGAGGGCAGAGCAGCACTGTATTAGGTTTCCTAGTGATGTAATAGGACCTCCACCCTTGGAGTCTTCCAAGTCTTCGCAAGATAAATCAACAACTGACCTAGTCTGATCCTGGAGACAGTCCCTCTTTCAGCAGGGGTTGGACCAGAGACCTGTGGTGCCTTGCAACCAACACTTCTCTGACTCTACATTAATTCTCATGTAACCCTGTATTAGTGATGGAATCTGACTGTAGGTCTGACTCAGCAATGATGGGTATACTGAACAGTGGCAAACACACCACTTCTTCTCTTTTGGGGTTAAAACATGTCCCAAAGAAAAGGGAGTCTTCTACATGTTGCATGAGTATTTAAGAATATGAGGGAGTTTTCCCTAGTGATATCTATGAAGACTTTGTAAAGCTCTAACATAAGGACTGCAGCACCTTTTTCTAATGTGAAGGAGTATGAGCAGCTTTCAGGATAGATCCACATTGCTTTTATTCAAAGGGACCTCAGATGAGGTAGCCTGGTGACCTACCTGGGCATATGCAACAAGCTTGTTGCTAAAAACATAACTTACTCCCAGAATAGATTTGAAAATGAATATTCTCACTGTTTTTTATTTTTCTATTTTAGGTTTTGTTGTTTTTTTTTTTCCCTACAGCTTTATTGGCAGCGAGTTTCCACTAAATATGCTTTCCAGGGAGCAGGGAGATCCAAGACTTCAGATGTATGTTGTGCTATGAAGTGAAACCTACCATTATTCATATCACCTGTGTCCTGAAAACATAACGTCTATAAATGTAGCAGATCTACATGCAGTCAGGCTTCCAATACGTTGCTAACCTTCTTAGGACAGTAAACTATCTCTCCAGCTACTTCTCAATTTTTTCCTCTACCATTTCTACTTTTCCAGTCCTGTCTTGGTTGAGGGTGGTCATTTGTGATTCCTTTGAGTACAGTCAGCCAGTAATCATTTTGCCCTCATCATAATTTTGTCCAACACATTGTTCAATGGGCCTGGCCAATCAATTCAGAGAGCTGATGCTACTGACTGGCCAGGACGCTGCTTTGAGCTCACTGTTGGGAATATAACCCACTCTTAGGAAGTGCCTGTGGAGCTGGAAACCCCTCCTCTTTGTAGAAGGTGTCCAGTAAGTCCTGACAAGGGTTGCATACCCTTCCCTGAGAACTGAGATAGCTAACACCTCTAGCATGGAGATGCTCTACAGACTTGGAGAGCAAGAAGGCTGTGTGCATGTTCTGAAGGGCCTCAAATATCATGCTGAGTTTCTCATCAGAGCTCTGCTCTGGATCTCTCTTCTCCCACACAAAACCCTCCAGCAAAGGAGGTTTTCTGAGGAGAGGATTGCCCATGGATACAAGAAGCTTGCCAGGTATGGGATCTCCTGAATGTCATGTGAAAGGGAACCTCCAATGTAATTTTAAGGAGCCAAATATGAGCTCGGGAGTGAGGTCTCCAGGACCCCAACAGAGTCTGGTGTTGGAAAAAAAGAGCCACACTCCTTTTAAGAGATGTTTTTCAGAGGAGAAAACAGAGGCCGGCATTTCAATTCCAGCTCTTCAACACCCTGCATGGAACCATCAGTGTGTTTTCTTGTTGTGCTTCTTGGTTTCCTGGAAAAACAGCAACTTTTGGGAAAAGAAAACTGCCCAGCTCCTGGAGCGCACAAAGCACACAGCCTGAAGTAAGCTGTCTAGTAAGCACCAAGGGCTTGCTGCAGTTTCCAAGGTAACTCCCATCTTCTCAGATCCAGGTGAGGCTTAGCCTATACAAGAACATGGGCAGAATACAAATAGTAGGTCTGAGGTGGAAAACGAGATATACCCCAAGCACTACGTGTTACCCTAGCTTTGCCTATACCAGAACAGCCCACAAAGCAAAGCCCCAGGAACGAGGTCTAGCCAGCATTCAAAATTGCCACAGGTGATTTTCCAGCTGAAGTTCTGACTCTAAACCGCAAGGAGCCCATTAGTATACAGCTCACCAGCACCTGCTTTACACAGTGCCATTGAGATCAGCTCTGACCTTCCTTATGTGTCCACCTCAGAGTGGCACAGGTCCTCAGTGCCTGCCCAGCCCTGAGGAACCAGCCACGTGCTTGTCTGCTTGAGGCCTCAAGGCCTTCCTGAGGTCTTCAAGGGAAATAAAGGAGACAAGGCCTCCCAGACTTCATCTCCATGGCAACCATGGGGAAGTTTAGCTGTGAAACGAAAGCCAGGAGCTATTCACGCATCAGATCACGTGGCTCAGGTGCTCTTACTTCTGTGCTGCGCTTGCTGCAGAAGTCACCAGGTTTTAATTGCCTCTTCAAAATCAGTGCAGATGAGGAAAACAAGAGCGATGAGGGTGCACTCATGGTCACTTACTGAATGCAGAGTCTTAATTCTTTTTTTTTACATCATTGTAAAAGGATTCTACAAGAAGAAGAGTAATTCCAGGAGTAGAGAAATCAAGGCCATTACTGAAAGCTTCATGTGTTTATTTCAGTTGTGCTGCATGCAGGCTTCCAGCAGAGCTCACGAACACATGTCCAAGCTGTGCCCTTCCGTGACTGGAAGCCCTGTGCCACCTCTTCATTGCCCTCACACATCCCAGGGCTCAGCTGTGTGGGGTGGAGAGGGATGCAGATGCCAGGCTGAATCTTCAGGGATGAGACGGTGTGGAACCGTCACCATCTGGGAGGATGGTAGCACAAAGGTTATAGGCTATGCTCTCACATTAACCCATGGAGAGTCTTGAGGAGAAAGGAAAGGAGGTTTCTGCAGTCCACTGATGGTCTCATGGGACCAGAGGCCCTCTTTTCCAGTTGTTTGCAGCTTTCCTCACATATTCTGTCCACTGGCAACACCTGATCAACCCGCAAGACTCCACATAATGTCCACTTGCTGCTCTCCTAGAGAAGAAACACTGCCTGACAGTGGATTTATCATTTCTCAGCTGACTTTTAGTACACAGAAAAGCCAGGAACCCCACCAACAACTGAATATCAACAGCAAGCATGATTAAATGAGATACAGGCAGCTGAGGCATCATCTTATTTTTACTGCTGCACACCCTTAAATTAGCAGCTGAGCATTTCTGGTTGCAAAATAACATTTAAAACTCCTCACAGGGAGAAATTCATGGTTTAGCAGCTAAGCTGACATAGTGAAGGTCTGCCAAGTGCTTGGGAGTTTGAAATGCAGTAGGCACAACTTTGCTATGATAAAAGAAAGCTGCTTTTTTTTTTCTCAGCCTGTCAAAGTCTTCAGCTCTTCCTAGGAGTCAGCTGGGATAAAAGTGCCTCCAACAGGTAGTATTTCTCACAGCGTAGTCGTTCCACCTCTGATCTCTCTGCCCTGATTCTCAAAGGAAAATCCCAAAACATTCCTTCAGTAAGTCTGGGAATCTCATCACCATTCTGAATAGTAAGGTTTTAGAGTAAATTATGATGCTCCTGTTATTACCATGCCCAAAAATCTTTCAGTGCTTTACACCATGTCACTACTGTTCTACAAATTACCTATTTCTCTTTTCTCCAGAGAAGATAACCTATATCTTCTTATATTCCATGAGTGCTGCCAGATATCTAATTCAGGCAGTTGTCTTATTATATCCCCATACACAGCTAGGTTTGAAATTGTCTTTCCCGAGGAGCATGCGTGCCCTAAACCTTACCTGCTTTCTCCAGATGTATGAGCTGACTTCATAAAAGCTATTACACCTACCTAAGATCTGTATCTTTAGACCTTTGGCTCCAAAAATACTGACCCTTTAAAATGCTGCATATACTGAGAAGAAGAGAGTAGGAAGCAGTTGGGTACCGTTCTTCCTGGGGTATGAGCATTAATATCTTTATTGTGAGACTTGACAGCAGAGACATAAAACTATTGTCCTGGAAGCCAGGCATCTTCACTGGGAGCTTCTGAAGGGAATTAATCAGTGTTTGCAAAACATTTCTACTACAGCAGTGGCTGCTGCAGAAGATCCCATGCAAAACTTCCATTGTTGGGGGAAGGAAGTGTGCATTGTGAACTCCAGGACTCCCCACAGCAGTAATGGCCCTCCAGGAAGTGCTGACCAAACAAGACTATTCTGTTTAATAAATCAATAGTCCATCAAGAACCCAACTGAGGTTCTTTTCATAATTGGAGGTTCTTTAGCATCTGTTCCTTGGGTTGCCTCTCTAAGCATCTAGTGCAGGCTGGGTTTATGCTGCTGGCTCTCTCTCACAGGACACCTACTAGCATCTTTTTCCTCCACTGGACCTCTAGTTCCTACATACTTGTGACAAAATAGTATCTTTGAGACTTTCACCCCATCCTCAAATTGGGTTAAAACTGGTGGATGGTTTCAAAAGCTGGGGAGGGGGCAACTATCAAGCAGATGTACACCTACACAGGACAACAAGCTGAATGCTATGTAATCACATCATTCAGAGCTCTATTGTAACACAGAAACACAGAGGCACAGAAATAATGCTTCATGAGCAGCCTGCATTTTGGCCCGTTTTACCCTTTGGCTGTTCAACTTCACAATTTCAATGACATTTTCAGGGAAGCCTTTTTATGATTCCTTGTGGGAATGCACATTAAGTTTGACGTTGAGGAAGACACATTTTCAATTTGCATTAATTTTTACCTTCTTTACATTCATCCCACACACACACACATCACAAAGAGGAGATTCCTGAGTATGTGCACCAGCATGCAAAGAATGCAAACAGCCATCCACACCTTCATCCCCAACAACAGACAATTGGAGCCAGATGAGTCTGGACCCAGAGCCCTGAACAGACTGGCTTACTGAACCCGACAGCTCTGCTTGTGTACAGACAGATGACTCACTCAAGTAGAGGTTGTGGGGTCTGCTCTTGTTGTGAAACCTGTCTCTTCACAGCAAATATTATCTGCTCGAACACTTGTTGCTATTTTGGGGTCACTGTTTACAAGCGCAGACTAGCAGCAGTGAAACAACAGGAATCTGCTACCAGGCAGCACTCCTTGTGCTCTCAAAAGCAGCCATCAGAAGTTACATTTCTAGAAAGGGTCAGAATGGGCAATTGTAGTAAATACATTAAAAAATGTTGCTAGAGATTTCACATTTCCTAAGATGAAGGTGAATAACTGGCACTGTTTCCAACAGGCTAGAAGAGTTCTTAATTAGGGATGAGGCTTACGTGAAGAATCTTTGTCAGTTGACAGTGATTTTTTAGACTGAGCAAGTAGCCCAATGTTTTCAAAACACCAGGAAATATTCTAGGGAAGAGCTGCATGATTTTGGTTGTTCAGCTGAAGCCCCTCTGGATGGCTGTCAAAAATAATTTGCAATGTCTCCCAGCAGAGGCAA
This sequence comes from Alectoris magna, assembly GCA_030625065.1. Taxonomy (NCBI): domain Eukaryota; kingdom Metazoa; phylum Chordata; class Aves; order Galliformes; family Phasianidae; genus Alectoris; species Alectoris magna. The sequence continues at coordinate 29,223,376 of CM060560.1, read as the reverse complement.
TGGGTGGTTTAATATCCATGCTTCTTGTCATACCCAGACATGCCAGATAAGCTCACATCTGGCCTAAAGGAAACTGCCACACATTTGTCTTACATTCACTTCTTTCCTTGTGAATTTGTCTGCTACTCCAACAGTCACTTCAACATCCATCATCAAAACTGTAATTGTGGCCCAATCAATAACATTTCACAGGAGTGAAATGTCTCGATCCAAAAGCACTCAAGCTGGAGATCATGCCAAACACACAAGTAATTGAGATAGGAGGGCACTTAGCATGACCTGCCTCCATTATCAATAGCTGAGTTTTACTGGGCAGTCATGCTGAGGATTTCATATTGCCCATATTTCTAGTAAAGCAGTGGGATCCCCTTTGTAATTTGCCTCAAAATCCCATGATGAGGGACTTCAAGGTAAAAGGCACTCCCTGTGTCTGCGTTTTCTTCAGCAGCAGCACTGTGAGATCAGAATGAAAGGGCAAAGAAGGCAAGGCTTGTAAAATAATCTCAGTTCTGCCACTCAGCACTCCACGCAATGAGAAAGTCCTTAAATTTTCTGTTTTAACTAACAGTTAAAATGCAATGTATAGATGTTAATGCAGTGCTAATAATATTTATGATTTCATGACTGTGAGCCATCACAGGACTGCAGAATGATGTCAGACAGGGTAGGTGGGTGCCATTTCCATGCTCTGCCTCACACCATGCGCTTATCTGAGACATGTGGGCCTACAACAACAACTGGGTGGCTGAAGAAAATACCAGATCTGCAGAAATCCCAATGTCACAAAAACAACAGAGATTCATACATATAACCACCACCATCTTTTGGGTGTCAGTCACAACCTGTAATGCCTATTTTATCAACATTTTTTTCTATAGTGCCCTTCCACAGGTAGAGATCAGCTCTCTACCCTCCATTTTGAGCACGCTGAGTGATTTTCAGCCAACTGTGATCAACAGAGTATGTGTCTTGAAGTTACTAGATTTCCACTGGATTTGAAGAAAACAAGCTCAGAAAAAGAGGACGTGGCAAAGGGCTACAGAAGACTCAGTTGTCAGATGGAAAAAAAGTGAAAGGAAGAATTCAAGGTCAGTCAAGCAAGAGACAAAAAAGGATAAGAAATCAGGCCTCATTACTTATAGCAGTGCCAGAACAATGCCCTCTTTCACACTCCAGAAGATCTCCCCACAAACAAAGCAAGTTCAGGTGATGTAGCTGTCATGCAGCTAGGGAGATATTATTTCCAAGCACATGTTGGCAAGCGAGGATAAAGCCTAAGGGTGACTTTAAGTCGTTGCTGTCCAGACTCCAGATCTGAAGTGTTCAGATCTTCAGCAGTGGCCAAGGGACCCTAGAGATGTTGTTGATGCACAGCAGGGTACAGAAGAGCAGAGCAGGGTGAGAGACATCAGTGAAAATCTCTGCTGGGGCCAGCTCTGCTCTTTGGCCTTTATTTGCCAGACGGCTGAGTCAGAGTCTGCAATGATAGCAAATCTTTAGCAGTAAATCAGTGGGCTAACAAGCATTAGGGGCAGAGATTTTAAAGGCAGGAAACACGCTGTGGCTTATATCAAGGTGTTCCTAAAAGGATTTTGTTTCATTTGTTCTTTAAGAAGTAACTAGGTAATGTGCTGTGCAGGCATGAACCTGATCCAAGGGGCAAAGCAAGGCAGGCAGAGAGGGAATAGTCTTTCTTGAACAACAGAAAAGAAAAGCAAGGCACAGCTAATTTGCTGAGGAGCACCGATCCCCAGACTGAGGAAGGAGAGGTTAGGGAAATGCTCTGATAGTGTTGCATGCAACTGAAGTAGCACTGGTGCTGAATGAGAGATGGGAGTTTCAAGATGATGTTTGTGCAAGAATGGGAATATAAATATAAAGCCTCAAAAAAGCTGTAGCAACATTAAGAATATCCAAGTGAGGAGGATGAAGCATGTTACAAAAAGAGTAATTGCAATTGAATAATGTGATAAAATGAAGGCCAGAAGTTTGAGCTCATGAAGTCCTGATAGCCTTAGGTCAGGGAGAAGCAATAGGGTGAAGTCTGTAAAGCTGTTGAAAAATACTGGAAGCTCTGAAGAGAAAATTCATTGCAGTCAGAAATCCACTTCTTTTTTCTTTTTTTCCTCCCTTCCTTCTGATAACTTGGTTTCCACTTCTCTAAGAAAGAAGTTAACACTCAACTTTATGAGATACAGCTTCAGTGATCCACCTTTAAGTATAAACAATGCGATGAGTGAAACTGGTTCCTCAGAAATGGCAAACATGTATAGTGTCATAGAACAAATAATGGTGGAAAAGACCACAACGATCACCAGTCCAACCATCAGCCCATCCCCACCGTGCCCACTGACCATGACCCTCAGTGCCACATCCACACAGTTCTTGAACACCTCCAGGGATGGTGACTCCACCACCTCCCTGGGCAGCCTGTGCCAATGTATCACCACTCTTTCTAAGTAGAAATGTTTCCTAATATCCATTCTAAGCCTCCCCTGGTGCAACTTGAATCCATTACCTCTTGTCCCATCACTAGTTACCTGGGAGAATAGGCCCACCCCCACCTCACCACAACCTCCTTTCAAGGTAGTTGTAGGGAGTGCTATGGTCTCCCCTGATCCCTGAAACAGGCCAAGAGCTTCTGGAAGGAGCTGGGAGTATCCTGCAAGGTGCAAGTACCCATTTGTAGGCTGCTGATTCCAAACACTTGGCCTCTGGTAAAAAACTGTTCTAAGTGATAAGACTGAGATTTTTGGCAAGAAAAAGACTATGAGAAGGAAATAGCTGCTGATAATAAATAATCCCATGGTCACCATATTTATTTCCCCTGGCCTCACATTACATTTGATAGTAGATAAAAGGATGCAGTGTGAGGCCATCAGGGTTACCTGCAGTACCTGCCCCATTCTCAACCCTTTGACACCTATGTTCTCACCGGATCATCTTGTCATTGCTGTTTGGTTTTGTTGTTCTGTTACCCTTCAGCTTACTTTTGTTAAGCTCACTGAAATGCTTTCTACTCTCCTTTCATCTTTAACTCATAATAAACAGGAAGGAAAAATTTCAGACCTTGTATAAGCTCATCCATCAAAAAAATCCAGTAAAATGCAATCTGATTGTAGGTCTGTAGCCCTTTTTGTTGGTTCCAGTTTAATCATTTCAATTTAGCAGGAAAGCCCTTCTTTGTGGTCAAGAGAGTGAATTTTGAGGTCAGTAATAGCACAGCTGTATCACAAAATGAGGAGATCAACCACTTTCACATAATTGTATTTATTAGATCATTAACACTGGTACAGAAAAGCACCAACAACTGGCACTTCAGGGACAAAAAGAGAGCTGGCAGTAGCAGCCATCAGGCACCAGGTGAAAAGACTTTGGAGGGAACCTGGGCACAGTAAGCAGCAGTAATGAGGCAGAAACAACTGGTGCTTCCAGTGAATTATCTCAGGGAGAGCTGCTGGAGCAGCTGCCATGGTCAAGCTACCACCAGGCTCTAGGTGGTAATATTGGTGGTTGTTTTCCACAAATGCATGTAGTATTGCGGGATATTGGAGCAATCAGTTGCGAAGCACCCGTAAACTTAATGTCTTTATTGCGGTCACACGTCCGCAATTCTAAAATGGCTCTGCCTGTGCTGTCAGATGCGGGCAGCTGCAATAGGTTGTCAGCCAGTTCTATGCATGTTCACACCGTGCCAGCCCCACAGTTTGTTTCCCTACAGAGGCAACCTGGTTTTTCTTTAGGGCCCTTCTATATTTGTTTTTCTAAGCACTAATATTGTTTTTGCTCAGCTTAGTCACACAACCTTGTCCTAAGGTTACTGCGAAGCACCCTCTGCAAAACAACAATCCCTTCCGGGATAATTTATATATCAATAAAAAACCATGGCCACTGTGCATTGCCTAGACCTCCATAATTATGGCAATATGACTGGTATGTAATCAAAATTGTTTAATTATCATGTGGGGGGAAACAAATCCATTGAAAACACTTCTTTTTTGTAGCTGAACAGAAAATGCCTTCCTCTTCACAATGCCTTCAGTGGAAAGTTCGGGAGACGAGCAACCAGTGGGTATTGCTGACCTTTCATGCAGCATCACTTGAGAAAACTCAAGGACGAGACAAAAGGTAAAGGGGTTGAACACTGGAGAACAGGTTGGATTTAGTTCTGCAACATCTACTCACCTACAGGAAAAGGCAATGTAGAAAGCAAAAAGCTGCACGGAGCCAGTGTTACCTTTATAGTGGGTTAATAATTCACATTGTTAAAACCACTCCTTGAGATACGCTAGTGAAAAAATGCTAGCTAGCAGATTTTATACCAAAGATAGGCAAAGCAGACCTTGACTTCAAGAGACAATGTCAATTTTACTGTCACTTTTTATGAAATGATTTTAAATTTGTTTCAAACAAATATCTCTGAAACTCCCTGTCAAATATTTTGTTTCTTTTTATTATTATTATTATTTTGCAGCTCTGTCTTTTGATTTTTCTTGTTTTTCCTTCCTTGTTATGGTGAAAATGTAAACAAATGAGAGGCCAGGCTACCTACAGTCAAACTCAGTGTACATTATTAATGTGATGAAAGACATAGTATGGATGAAAAGAACAAAAGGCTGTGGGGTGAGCTCATTGCAGCCTTTCAGTACCTAAAGGGAGCCTATAAACAGGAGGAGAGTCAATTCTTTACAAGGGTAGAAAATAGCAGGACAAGGGGAAATGGTTCTAAGATGAGAGAGGGAAGATTTAGGTTGGATGTCGGGGAAGTTCTTTGTGAAGAGAGTGGTGAGGTGCTGGCACAGGCTGCCCAGAGAGGTTGTGGATGCCCCATCTCTGGAGGTGTTCAAGGCCAGGTTGGATGGGACCCTGGGCAGACTGGTCAAGTACTAAATGTGGAGGCTGGTTTCCCTGCATGCAGCAGGGGGGTTGGAGCTTGATGATCCTCAAGGTCCCTTCCAACCCAAGCCATTCTATGATTCTATGACTCTTTGAAGCATGGCTACAATTCCTTCCCCCAACTTGAAAATTAGGTGTTTTCAAGTGCATAGCTTAAAAAAAAAAAAAAAAGTGCATGATTATAACCATATAGGAAGAACAAAACAAAAAGGATTGGGAATAAAGATTGCCTTCTGTTCCAGCTGGGTGTGTGAGTCATGCTGTCAGACAGCAGTGGGATATTTAAGGTTTTACAGTGCCCAGTACTGAAATGGGAGCTCCGCTATGAGCCTGATGCCTTTGCACTCTCTGGCACGGAACAACTTGAGGTGAACAAGCCTGTTATTAATGCATTGCTCAAAGGAAGTCTGAAAACACAATAGCTGCAACATGTGTTTTGGCAGCCTCTGAAGGGGTGCACAGAGAATCCTTCACTGTCAGAGGAAATGGCTACGCAGTTTATTGGCCCATGCTCTGTTTGGGGAATTAGCTACACAGACTCTTTTTTCTCATTCCAGCATACACAATCACACTCTGTATGGACTCCCTTTTTTTTTTTTTTTGTTTTTCTTCTTCTTCTTTTTTTTTAATCTTTCCACAGATTATTTCCTTTCTTTTTCCAGCTTACACAGATTACCTACAGTGTTGGTGAGAGAATTATGCATGATTAATGATGTTAATGATGGCAAAGAGGCTGCCCTGGCAGCCCAAGAATTACATTTGAATTTTGATTCTTGCACTGGAGAAGCCACAGGTTCTCTGCTGGTTGCAGAATCAGATGTTCAAAGGGTAGCAGAGACCCTCGCTGGCCAGCAGAGCTCTACCAACACAGTGTGGTACTTGTGCCTGAGCAGCATGAAAGCTCTTGTAGCAATCTACATCTGGCAGCTTTCCTTTTCCAAAATGCATGCCCTGCTCACTTTAATTAGTTAAAGAGGGTGTTCACTGGCAGGAATGAACTAAGTCAGAGCAATCGCTGCTGGTGGAATAGTTTCCTGCCCTTCCACATGCTCCTGAGTGAAAGCCAGCTTCTGCCAGGAGCTTCCCTTTGGTGCCTGACTGCAGAGTCTTGCCCTAGCTCCAAACCCAACCATGTTCCCACTCTCTGGAGTCTCAGCACAGCTCCAGCTGAGTCTAGGAGCTCCCAGATACAGGCACCACCCAGTTTCTGCAGTGCGTGGTAACTCTGGAAGACAGATTGGGAGAGCAACCCCTCCACATGGGAGGGGGTCTGGACGTAGCCTATGGGGCATCAGCATTTCCTGGTGAAATGGCTTCTAGAAAGCTGGGAAGCAAGATAAAAGGAAATATCACAGACACACCAGGAATCACTTGTGGCTGGCAAAGGCACCAAGTTTGATTCAGGGAGGTGGTGGTCATACAACATCTTTGGGTCCAGCAGGCAGAAATGGAGCAAGAGCACTCTAGCCATTCCTGAGAATAACTGCCATTAGCAGCAATATTACCAAAACAGAGCCTTCCAGCTGTGTGACTCTGAGCAAACCCTTCGGTTTCAGATACCTGGGCCTCTGGGCTATGAGACGGCCAGGATGTGTTTGCTCACAGGAGGGTGGCCAGCAGAACTGTGAAATGGTGCGAGGCTCCATTTTTCTAACTTGCAAAAAACAAGAATCTTCTGCTCTGTTGTCATGCATCTGCAGTACAGAAATTGTGTTATTCTTGTTGTAATTCCATGCACGCACTCTGCCTTGCTTATAAACTGAAATACAAGTTGAGATCCACCTGCTTAATATAATTCAGTGCTTGCAGTTTTGTGTCATTAGAGCTGATTCATTTGATCAGGTGTACGAAAACTGTTTGTCATCTGCTACTTTACCTGACATGGAAGTTTGGGGGATATCTGCATAAAAAGCAATACAGATCTCTATGTTGTTTATCTCATAACACACAGATTACCATGTGATTTATTTTATCTTCTTCGTACACAGCCTGCCTTACTCCCCCAGAGATTTCTCTGCACCAGGAAAAATACAAAAAAATGCAGTGCTCATTGAGACCTCCCATTTTTCTCAAATCTCATCATTCCATGACTTCTTCATGCCAGCCTGGAGGAGGCTGAGCCCATGCAGCTCCCCATAGCCAACACACCCTCACTGGCTGCATTTCTTGCAGTGCTGGCTGAGAACAAGGTCTATCCCCACCTCTCTGCAGGCTTATTCTTTCCACCAGAGCTTATATAGATGAATGCCGGCCTGAAAGCAACCTCTTTGGGCCAAAAATGTTGTTTATGAGAATCTGCTTTCAAAGCTGGCAGAGAGAGATTGCCTCCTCCCAGCAGGAATCAACAAGAAAAAATTGTGCCCATCACTGTCCCTGGGGAGCACCTATGGAGAGGACAAGATGTGCCCACATCCCCAGGGCGCAGTTTAAGGCTGGTCTTCAATAAAACAGGCTTTCCTCACAGGAGATACAGCTTAGTAGTTAGAAGACACTAGTGTGCTCTATTTGCCATTCTGTCTTTTTGCTGTAGAGACTTCACTTGGTTCCTGAGAAATATTTTCTTTTAAATTCATCTGATGATGTCTATTTCTGACCACCAGGTCCTGGGTGCACATCTGCCCTCATCTTCTCTGGGCTTTGAGGAAAGCACATAAGTTTCTGATGGTACAGGACAGCACCAGGTTTTCTGTGCCTCTGGTCTGCTGCTGCTGTGGTTTTCAATCAGCACTGTCAAACTGCATCACTAGTCCTTTCCTAAAACTGATAAAAAGAAACCATGTCCAGCTGATGATGACATGGCAGTAGGCCATCTGCTCCAGCTCCTCTGCTCTGTCACGAACACCCAGAGCAGGGTGCCCAGGGCCACGTCCAGGTGGCTCTGGGAGATCCCTAAGGAAGAGATCCCACAGCCTCTGGGCAGCCTGTGCCAGTGCTCTGTCACTGCACAGCACAGAAGTGCTCCTGGTGTTCAGAGGGAACCTCCTGTGCTCCGGTTTATGCCCATGGCCTCTGGTCCTGGCACCAGGCACCACTGACAGAGCTTGGATCCAGCTTCTTGGCACTCTCCCTCCAGGTATTTGTGGACATTGGTGAGACCCCTCTGAGCCTCCTCTTCTCCAGCTGAGCACCCCCAGCTCTTTGAGTCTCTCCTCACAGGAGAGGTGCTCCACTATGTCCAAGTCTCTCTTGAACTGGGAAGTGCAGAACTGCACCCAGCACTCCAGGTGCAGCCTCACAAGTAATGAACAGAGAGGAAGGATCACCTCCCTTGACCTGCTGCTGATACTTTGGCCAATGCAGCCCAGTCTGAATCTTACCATCTATTTTCTCAGACACAACATCTGTTTCCATGCAAACAAGAAGAAAATTGATGATTAATGCACAGCTCCGCTCCACGGCAGCTGGTCTCCAGATCCTCTTCCATGGTGTGAAATGTCTCAGTGGCAAACATAAGGTTCAGATTTTAAATGAGGATTTAATGAAAGTTCGCCTTTCCTTCTTGTTGTCCCTTTAAATTTAGTTTCCATGGCAACGGGTCTGGAGAGGCTGCCTGGAGGGAGCAACCAAGAAGAAATCCCGGCCTTGCCACTTTCTGTGCTGGTTTACCAGCTGAGCCACTGCAATAGCCAGGCTCTCACAGACGTGTTCACTATTGTTTTTTGTGCTGGAATAAGATCGAAGATTCCCCATGGAGAAACTTCTGCAGCAAGTCATGAGCCTGTTCCTCATGTTGCCTTCACACGGCCCTGTGCCATTTGTAAACCGTGCTCCTCTCTGTTAATCACTGGTCCTAGGGTGGGGATGAGACACACATGAAACTACCGGCCATGACACCGTGCTGTTGATGTCACTCATGCCAGAAAAAAATCACTCCACTTCTCTGTTTTGTTTTGATTTTTTTCAGAGAGGTGGTGGGTGTGATCAAAGCATGCAAACAGAGCTGAAAGCTGAGGAGATAGCTTTGTCGCTAATTTGCTGTTTGTCCAAGGGGAAAACGGAGTTGGAGAGCACCTCACTCCTGCCAGAGCCACCCCTGGGTATTTTACAGCAGGGCATACACTGACGAGTGGCCTGAGAGGATTTGGCTGCAGGCGTGGGTGCAGTGTTTTACAGTTATGCCAGCAGACAGTGAGGCTGTGGGCTCTTTGAGGATATTCAGCCAGGCCTCTGGATCTCCACTAGTGAGATTTCACTGGGTCATTCTCAAAGAGACTCGGGGAACAAACTCCTACGTACTGCACAGAGAAGGAGTGAAACTGCACCCAAAAGCAAACTGGCAATCAATGCCATTTGTCAGTGTAGATGCACTCTTCATCCAGAGGGATATTTAAGTCCAGTACCCCTTCTCAAAGCAGAAATGACTGCACAAAAGCCAGGAATCATTACTGTTTGAGACTCCACCTCCTCTTTGGGCAACCTTCTTACTTGAAGCAAGAGACTTTTTCAGAAAGTTAGCACAATTATTCACTTTTTATCCATGGGGGACATGTGGAACAAATCTCCCTCTTCCCTTGTACATTCATACATGTGAAGGATATTAACATATTCCTCACTCCCCTCTCCCCCACTACCCTTAGTCTGTGATGCCCTGTGACAAAGCATTCAGTTTCACACTCAGCTGAGCCTCTGTCCCATGCTTCCTACCCTGCCCTCTCTCTTCTGCTCCCTTCACATTGTCTGGGCTGCAAACCCTGCTGCTGTGTAGCAGCACAGATATGTCTGATAACGATCTGCTGATAACAGATTGAAGGAAATGAGGACAACATTACCCATTTTTTTCTTTAATGACACATCTCAGCCACTTCACTTTCCCTCTGGGCTCCTTCATGCAACTCATCCTATTATTTCTTCCAGTATTTCCTCCAGAACCCGAAGCTACGCGGGTAGATCGGTAAATCCCACGTCCTCCCCACAACTCTCGATTTAACACAACGCACCCTGCCCACCATTTTGTGTAGCCAACACACGCCGGGGCGGGGACTCGAACCGGCGGCCGCTCCGCCCTTCCCATCCTCCCTTCGCGGGCGGAGTAACTTGTCCGCCGCAGGCCACCGTCTGCTGGCGGTGCGCTGCTGTGCGGGTCCGGGCGGGTACAGCGGGAGCGGGAGGAGCCGTCCTGCGCGTGGGGCCAGTCCGGTCCGGCTGCCGCGCCGCCATGAGTGAGAAGGGCGAGCTGGACCTCACCGGGGCCAAGCAGAACACGGGCATGTGGCTGGTGAAGGTGAGTGGCCGTCGGGCCCTTACTACCCTTAGCTGGGCCGCGTTCGGCGCCGTGGGCCCGGTAGGGCCTTGTGCGGCCGCGTCCTGAGGTGCTGCCGGTTAGTGCGGCGGGACCGGGGCGTGCGGGGTCGAGGGGAGTGAGGAGACTTACGTACCTCCCGAACTAGGGAACTCTGTGGGCTTTTGGGTTCATCTCGCGGTTAGAGGAGTAGCGAGAAGGAATAACGCCCGTGGCACTCACCTCTGCGCTGGAGGTACGAGGGTAACGTGGAGGTACACAGAGTTTGCAGAATCACAGAACGGCTTGGGTTGGAAGGGACGTAAAAGCTCAGCCAGTTCCAGCCTCCTGCCATGGACAGTGCCACACAGCAACTCAGGCTGCCCAGGGCCCCATCCAACCCGGCCTTGAGTGCTTCTAGGAGTGGGAAGAGTACTGCTCTCCTCTTCCTCTTTCAGGGACAGAAGGAACAGGCCTGGTGCATTAGTGCAAAGGAAGATGTAAGGACAGGGCAGTTCCCAAGCACTGGCTCTGGCGGTGAGGGGTGCAGCATGTACTTGAGCTGTCTTGATGCCCCCTCACCATGTCTCTCAGTGCCATATCTACACATTCCTCAAACACCTCCAGATATGGTGACTCCACCACCTCCCTGGGCAGCCAGTTCCAGTGCCTCGCTGCTGTTTCTGAGAAGAAATCCTCCTAATATCCAACCTGAACCTCCCAGAGAGCAAATTAGGGCCATCAACTCTCATCCTATCTCTGTTACCTGGAAGGAGAGGCTGACTTCTATCTTGCTACAATCTCCCTTCAGGAATTTGTAGTCATTGTAATAGCTTATCCAGGGCTTTAAAATCAGAGGTGACAGCAGAAAGCTGCAGAAGTATATGGTGATACTGAGAGACAGGAAGGTGAAATGACAAATGAAAATCGGAGATGAAAAATGTAAGCTGACATGCATAAGCTATGCTAATTATTCTTACACAGTGGTTGGATCTCTCCTGTATGTTGCCCTTGAGTCAGAAGATCGTGATTTTACAGTAGGTGTGGATAGCTCTGTGAAAATGCCACATCAGTAACAGCCAAATAAGCAGATTCACTTTTAGGCATGATTACAAACGGCATAGAGAACAGAAGATGAAATATCATGCCACTGTATTGCCTGTGCCTGGCCTTACAATCCCCGCATTGAGAAGGACATAGCAGGTCTAGAAACAGGTCAGAGAAGAGCTTGAGGAATTGCCGGGGAATGAGGAATGCTATCTGTGGGGGGTAACTCCTTGACATACTATTACCGTTCAGGCTTAGAAGATGATTGATTTGTCAGTCTTACAATGTCTAAGAGTAATAAGTAGCTTTGCATGTGACCAGGGAAAAAAGTGAAGAGGGGAAGGTGAACAGGTAAGAGTCAGCTCTAATGCAGTAATGAGGGGTGTGACAAATTAATTAATCTGGCGGGCATGCAGAGCAGACAAAGTAGGTACTACTTTGCACAGTGTGTATTTAAGTTCTGGAACTTTTTGAAGTAGGAAGACGTGACTGTCAAACCTTTACAGAAACTGAAAAATCCATGAAGACATATGGGTACAAGAATACTGTGTTGAGATATTAAAAATGAAGGTGCTTTCAAGACCACTGAGTAAAAAAATCATAGAAATTAGAAGGGCGTGCTGTGGAAATATCTGTTCTTTTGATGTTTTCTGCTCTTCCATATGCGCCTGCAGTTGGTTGCAGCTGGGGAAAGGATACTGAACTCAATTGTCATAGAATGGCCTGGGTTGAAAAGGACCACAGTGATCATCCAGTTTCAACCCCCTGCTGTGTGCAGGGTCACCAGCCACCAGACCAGGCTGCCCAGAGCCACATCCAGCCTGGCCTTGAATGCCTCCAGGGATGGGGCATCCACAAACTCCTTGGGCAACCTGTTCCAATGTGTCACCACCCTCTGTGTGAAAAATGTCCTGTCCTTTAGTCTGATTTGGTTTAGTGGTTCTTGAAGCAAGACAGGAATGTTCAGGCACATCAGTGCTTGCAGCTGACGTTGCTCTTACAGTGCGGGGTGCTGCCTGCTTTAATGAGACGACTGAATTAAAGGAGCACCTAAATATGGTTCTTGCACGTATGTATCTATGCACATGGTCTGAATTAATAATTTGGCTGTCATCTTGGATAATTAGGAAAGTATTACAAAATTGCAAACATTGGTAAACCATAACAAGGTGTAAAAGTTACAAAGGGAAGTAATATATAGAGCAAAGTCTGTTTAGTATCAGGCATTAGAGTTCTTAATTTCTTTTTTTGTCTGTGTTTTTGTTGTTTTGTTTTTAATTTGCTGCATTGGTTTGTATTTAAAAATATGACAGTTTTGAGCATGCAAAAGATGAAATAATAGAAAACAGAAACATAGAAGCTGAGCTCAGTCTTACTTGATTTCTGATGCGTGTACAGTTTGCTATGTATGTCAAGAGCTAAGTATGCACAGAGGAAACGGTCAGTGGTTTATTAGGGATGGGGGCTGCCCGTGTGTTTTGCACTAAGGGTAGCTGAGAGATGCATGGAGCAGGGCCCTTGTGCTGGAGCCCCGATGTCCTTGTGATGTGAACAGCAAGAACAGCAGTCTTAAGAGGTCTTGAAGTGATATTTCTTAGTACCTCTGATTCCTTCTCCTTATTCACTTGTATGCTTTATGGAGAAATGAGTGTTTGTACCTACGAGCCCCAGAATAAAGGCCACTTGTCTCAAGAACTGTCAGTAATCTTTCAGAAAGACAGTTCTTCTGGCCACAATTCAGCCTTTCTGTGAGAGTGCATTTTTTCAAAATCCTGGTTGGGATTTGAAAATTCTTGTTGTTCTGGACACGCGGATCACTCTTGTTTTCTGCACATTGTTTTAAGACTTTATACATTGTTCTTACTACGTTTTCTGTACGTTAAAGATTCTGAAAGTGGACTTGCCTCCGCAAGTTCAACTTTTGGCATGATAAGATTAAAAGGAACTTTCCAGTTAAGCTTTTTCTACCTGAGTAAGACATTATTTGCCTTTCCTGTGATTGCTTGTGCCATTAGCATGGAGCTAGAGATTTTAGCTTGTGGTTTTGAGCATACCATCTAATTTTAACTGAAGTAACCATGTACAGATAGAAGGAATACTTTGATCATTGTTCTTCATTACCCTTTTTCCTCTTTCTTGCATGTTAGCTATTGATTCAGATAGGCTGGCAGAAAGATGATTAATTGCATCCTTTGAGACTGTGCAACTGAAAGGGATATGATTGATCTGCAGCTTCCCAGTCTGAATAAATTTCCTGTCTGATCATATTATATAGCAAGTCAGCGATTTTAACGGCATCAGAGTCCTTCAGTCCTTTTCCACTTACACTGAATGTGTATCTACTCATTACCTGGCAGTAGAAATTAGATACTGACGAGGTGTGAGCACATCATAATATTTCCATTGAGTCAGACAGAGCACATGTCAAAGCATTTATCATGTTGTTAGAAAGAAAATGAGATCTGATTTGGCGTGAAATCTGTTGTAGAAAGTTACCACTTCAAAAACTGAATAAAATATATCTTCATAGGTTGTGTTCATTCATTGCTTTGTCGTGTGCTTGTGACATGTTTGACCCAGCGCTAGCAGCTTACAGCACATGGACTGATGCTGAATTTGGCTGGGAAGTTGGAGGATGTTGCTGTCTATCTATTCTACATATCCTTATAAAAAGTCCCCCTCCAGGTTTCCTGTAGGCCCCCTTCAGGTACTGGAAGGCCGCTATAAGGTCCCCCCAGAGCCTTCTCTTCTCCAGACTGAGCAGCCCCAGCTCTCTCAGCCTGTCCTCATAGTGGAGGTGCTCCAGCCCTCTGATCATCTTCATGACCCTCCTCTGGATCAGCTCCAACAGGTCAATGCCCTTCTTGTATTTGGTGCCCCAGTACTGGACGCAGTACTCCAGGTGGGGTCTCACAAGAGCAGAGGGACAGAATCACCTCCCTCTCTCCCTGTTGGTCACACTTCTCTTGATGCAACCCAGGATACGGTTGGCCTTCTGGGCTGCAAGTGCAAATTGCTGGCTCACGTTGAATCTTTCATCAATTGATACTCCCAAATCCTTCTCTAGCCCAGCTTCCTCAGCTCTGGAGTATAACTTAGCTTACTTTTATTCTCTGCAGGACAAAATCAGAGTACAGAGTGCCAATTTGCTGCTTGAAACTAAATACCACAAATAGAACGTGGGACATTTCTCAGTGTCTACATCTCACGTTTCCCTATGTGGGCACAGATATTTTCAGTAGCTGTGGACTGTATCAGTTGGAATTAACTTTACTGTGCCAGTAACATGAACTAAAGCATTCCTGAAAAAAATAAAGAATATAGATTTGTCCAGATTTGTTATAAGTATGTGAAGAAGAAAGGTACAGAACTCCCACATTGAAATACTTTTTTAGTGCGTGGTGCTGGTGCAGTACAATGATTTTTTACTGTAACAGTTCACCAAGACTGCTTCAGGTTTTTGAGACAATGTTCTTGCAGTGACTGCTACATCTGTATTGGAGAGGAAGTTTGTAGCAAGTAGGAACTTAGTTAAGCTGCTTTCAGCTATTTCCTTTTGAAAACAATCCATAATTCCCCTACCACTTGAACCATCTTACAGATGGTTGCAAATTGTCAGGTATGAGATTGTCCTCATTGCCACAGGTGCGTGTTACATCTTTTGATACGTTTCTTCTGTATCTAATAGCTTGTGTGTGTAGGGGGTAAATCGCTCCACCTCACATTTACTATACTGACGTGTCATGTTCAGTCTGTATTAAAAGCCATCATTGGAATGACAGCTGTAATTGCTGAATGGTGGGGAAAAAACCTACATGATCTGCAAAACATTGCACTGCACTAATAATGGTTCAGCTGACTTGTGGCAAGGAAAGGTAGGTGTGGGCTGGGGGACTAGTGCTGTTCTTACTGCCCTGGGGCTGATCTTAGTAGTGCTGCTCTCTGGGACGAGGCTGTGGCTCTTTCTGAAGTCTTCTGGAAACGTGCCCTCATACCACCGCTCTGGTTTAGATCTGTTTGCCAGCTAAACAGAGAGAGCACAGGCTATTGACACAAGCACATAACATTTTCATGTCACAGGAAAAAAGTGTGACTCATCTTCTTTAAGCTTGTCTGGTCTTTAAGAAGAGCCTGGGTAACCCTGCTGAGCACTGGATGCGTTCTCCTGGCCTTGTTATCTCCAGAAAAATGAAGTGCTGTTGCAGATGCACCTGCCCTCCAGGATGTGTTTGGAAGCCTGGAGTGTGTGCGTGCAGTATGGCAGCTGCAGCCAGGTGTGAGGCTGGCCATGGAAGTGCTGGGTGTTGGAGCCAGGGTTATCTGGCAGCAATGAGCTGGTCTGTTATGGCCAGAGCGCAGAGGGGCAGGTCGTAATTTCAGCTCATGCTATGTTAGTAGGAAAAGAAGAGAGCCACCTTTCAGCTTGTTGTTTGCTGCTTGTGCTGTGGAGGCACCTTTACTGTCTGTCCAAAATTCAAGATAGTTCAAAGCTAATCGCCTTTTAGGGACAAGCATGCTCTACACTGGCCTTATTTTAATGCTTCATTTTTAATTAATTTTTATTTTAATGATTCATTTTTTTCCTCTCCCAGTGGAATAAATTGTCTACTGTGTGCACTTCAAACTGTGTTCTGATCAGTGTGAAAGCAGGTACACAATTTATACAGAATTTTAAAATCTGCTTTTCTTGAAATCTGTTGTCTTTTAGGTCCCCAAATACTTGTCTCAGCAGTGGAGTAAAGCCTCAGGAAGAGGTGAAGTGGGAAAACTGAGGATTGCCAAGTAAGCCCTTACTGTACCTTCATTGTTTACAGTTCTTAGCCTATTTACATTGTACGTAGAAGAAGTTACCTGCAGTAAAACACATAATGTTGCACCTCTTATACTACATAACTTTATTTTTCACAAACACTATGTGCATATTTCTCTATAAAGTAAAAAAAGCACTTGTATGCATAAATACATGAAATTATACTGGGGAGTGGCTGTAACCTATAATGTGGTGTTTGATTTCTTAAACCCAAGAAATGTGCACATCTAACTTGAAAATCTCCTTTAACTTAGTAATGTGCTATTTTGCTGCTTCTGTTCTCACCTGCTGAGTTTTCCCATTTATTTTTGGGCGTCAGCATCCAAAAACAATTGAGCAGCTCACGAATCAAAATGAGTAACAAAGCTGGGATCTGAATTTGCTTTTTCATCAGGAAAGCAAAGCTTGTGGAAGTAGATTATGGAAACTAAAACATGAAATATTTTCTTTTGCAGAAATCAAGGAAGAACAGAAGTAAGTAACTATTAAATCCAAAGGCTCTGAATGTGTTATATTTTGAATTCTAAAAATTGCTTGTTATTTGATGTTTTCTAATATCATATTTTTCATTAAACCTGTAATAAAGCATTGCATCACACAGCTGAGAGTAGAGAATTCTATTTATACCTCTGCCCATGTGTTTACTGTGGGATTTCACTTTCAGGGGAGAGTAAGGTTGGGTATTAGGAAAAGGTTCTTCACCAGCGGGCGATGGGCATGCAACAGGCTGCCCGGGGCAGTGGTCATGATGCTGAGCTGCCAGAGTTCAAGAAGTGTTTGAACAGTGCTCTCTGACATTGGACCATTCAAAATCAAACCCTCAGTGGAGCCAGGAGTTGGGCTCACACTGATCCTTGTTGAGTCCCTTCCAGCCCGAGATATTCTGTGATTCTTTGACTTCCATTAAATCTCTGTTCCAGAAGTTTGCTTAGAATAATAGAACTGGAAGAAGCTCTGGCCCAACCTATGACAGGGTGTTCACCATTTGAGAACCTGTCCAAATTATATAAGTGGAGAGACTACTGGAGGTCTGCATGTTTTGCTGGACTTTTCTAGGCTGGAATATGGGCCATGCTTCCTGATTTTTGTGAGCCCCACGCCCAAGCCTTGATGTTGATGACTGTCACAAAGTGCATAGAGCCCAGCAGTGAGGAACCCTATGAAAACAGCTGGCTTTGCAGGGATGCTGGAGCTGTGTGGCAAAGTGAGGCTGGTCTGAACAGTCCTTCCTCAGGTTTCTTGCCATGTCCCACAGCTAGGGTATCTGCTTACCTAGTCACTCCAGTGCCTCCTCAGAATCTTTATTGGGCATGTGATGTAAATAAAGCAAGGGAGCTGTATTTGAACTTCTAATCTACGTGCATCTCAGAGTACCCAAGCTAATAACACTTGCTGTGTACATTAGCACTTTCTTGGGGAATAAACTGTCTGTGTGAAACATTTTAAAGTGCTCATACTAAATGATGACTGAAAAGCTATTTGCCTTAGATTTTGATAAGTAAAATTAAAACATTCTTTGACTGAAAGAAGTCATAAAAAGTTATTAAAATATGAGTAAATTTTATTAAATACGTGAAAACTTGGAATGCCTTATTTCAACAAGATATTCGTATACTAAGAGTCTTATCCCACTCTTTATCTTTTTGAGGTAGAAATGTTTTATACTACTTGTCTTTTCTCTCCTTGTATCTCCTGGTAACTCTTGAAACTGTGTAATTGAGTCTGTTTAGTAACACTTTGATCATTGTGACTGTTAGGTGTCGTTTACTTTGAATGAAGAGCTTGCAAGCATCAGTGATATTGGAGGGAAACCTGCTTCTGTCAGCGCGCCAAGGGAGCACCCCTTTCTTTTACAAAGTGTGGGAGGACAGACCTTAACAGTGTTCACAGAAAGTTCAACAGGTAAATCAGAATTATCGTTATTTGTTACAGTTCTATTGTTTCAACAGTCTGGATGCTGTAAAGGCCAGAAGACTGAGGAGTAAGCTTTAAGCTTTGTGGTTTTCTGCTTACATACCATCGTTGTTGTTTTTTTGTTTTTGTGTTATTTTGTACATTTCAACTGTGGGCCTGCTAAAACGAATAGAGAGCATGCAATGCAGTATATTGTGCTTCTCTTTTAGACTTTTAATTGGAAAAGTGTTTTTGTGTTCCCACGTGCTTTTGGGAAGGCCAAGGTCTCAACTGTGGATTTAGTTTCATAGAAACGATGAGTGCTCCTCAGTCCAGTTGAACAGGTTCATTTTAGTAATAAATTTTACTACATTTTCTGCAAATAAAACTGTTTTTTAAGTGTATTAAAGCTTGACAAGGTCATAATATTGAACACTGCAGCTGTATGGTTGTCTTTTTTTTTTGTCTGGCCTGCCTTAAGTACAGCTCAGGAACTATCTAGGTAAGTGATTTGGATGTTCAAGGTAATACATCCTAAATTGCATGTTAGGTTTAAGCTACGTGGTAGTGTTATAGTGTATGGTATGCTCAGCAGACTGCTTTGCTTATAAGTCTCATGTGCTGTAAGGTTTTCTACTGAAATTACGTAGTCATGTTTTGGGTGTTGGAGAAAGGAGTAAGATGTCTGCAGATCTTATCTTTCTGTCTGCAGAAGATAGTTCCATTTCAGACCCTTAAGCTTTGGTTTCCCCAGGAGACAAACAATGATTTTTGGTACCTCTGCCTTCTTTGGGGCAGCAAACTCTTAAATGTGATTCATTTCTGATGTTCCTGTGTCCATAAGTAAGTGCTCTGGTGGCAGTGTGATGATTATCAAATAGATTGGGGAGAGTGAACTCAAGGGACGGAGTCAGAATACTCAGTTTGACCGCCTCTCTTTTAAAATCTATTTTTGAGATTTCATGGCTGAACATAGAGATGTTAAGGTATAAATATATAAATGTCTGTCACTGTTGTGCTCAAAATACAAGCTCTTATGCTACCACTCAGGCACTTTTCAGTTGCTGTCCCTTTCTCTGAAACTAATTCAATCTTTCAGTTGTTTTTTTTTCCGCTTGGAAAGCTACTGTGTTGCATGTTACATACATAAAAATACAATAAGAGTGCTGACTTTTATAATCTATAGGCTATAGATACGGAAAGAGAGGGAGTTTTCAAAGACCTTGTAAGCATTTTAGTAGTGCTTCATCCTTTTATGTTTCTCTGTGCCCTGACCTCAGAATGCTTGCAAGAAGAGAGAGATTTCAGGTGTAAAGACACATTTAGAATGCATATTTTGAAATTTTCGCACGTTTGCTATCGTGAGGGATTTTGCTTTCCAAGACACGTTTCCACAAAAGAAAATATTTCTTTCATGGTAACTTGAGCATTGCGCTGACTGCAGCTTAACTGGAATATGCAGTGTTTGTTATTAGGATGAAAGTTATTAGAACATGGTACCTAGAAGATGCTCATTTATGTCAAAGAGCTGGAGCACTTCCCCTACAAGGACCAGCTGAGGGAGCTGGGCTTGTTCAGCCTGGAGAAAAGAAGGCTGCGAGAAGACCGCATTGCAGCCTTCCAGTATTTAAAAGGGGATTATAAACAAGAGAGCAATCAACTTTTTACAAGGGCAGACAGTGATAGGACAAGGAGGAATGGTTTTAAGCTCGAAGGGAGAAGGTTTAGATAGGATGCCGGGCGATGTTCTTTACAGAGAGAGTGGAGCTGGCACAGACTGTCCTGAGAGGTTGTGGATGCTCCATCCCCGGAGGTGTTCAAGGTCAGGTTGGATGGGGCCTTGGGCAGCCTGGTCTAGTACCACATCTGAAGGTTGGTGGCCCTGCCTGCAGCAGAGGGGTTGGAACTTGTTAATCCTTGGGGTCCTTTCCAACCCAAAGCACTCTATGGTTCTATGATTTCCGTTTTGCCAATGTTAATATAAAGTCCTGAAACCTTTGGGTATTAAGATACTGTCCTGCTTTTATTTAATCAATTAAAAAATTAGCATTTCTTAGCAACTACAAAGTGTTATTCAAGGACCATGAATCTATTAAAAAGAAGTTATAATATTAATGAGGAGTAAAGAGCATTTATTGGAATGGGAAATGTTTGGATTTAAGCACTGGATAAGCATAGAACCTGTCAACACTGTTTTTGCTTGGGTATGGTAAGTAAGGCATGCAATCAGTGCAAAATATCTAAACAGTTTTACTGTTGTGTTAAAGCTGCTATAGGCGATACAATCAAAAATAAGCTTTAATGTACTTTTCTGTTGGACTTTTTTTGATCGTTTGAAAAAAAAAAAAAGCAAAAAGAAAATGACAAATGTATCCAAAATTCCATCCTGGTTGCTTACCAACACCGTGTTCCTGCACCCACTCTTGTGTTGGAATGTGCATTTCCAATATGTTTTGAGCTCCATGGACAATTTCAGTACTGTGAAAACTTAAGTGTCTGAAGAGTGTACCCTAACCAAATGGGGATGCTGCTACCCTTTCTGAGTCCAAACGAAAAAGATCCCTTAATGTTGTGTCAGCCATGGAAAAAGGCTCCAACAACTCCTTAAACACCAGTCAATCCATGGTAAGAAGCAGTTGGAGGAAATTGAAATGTATAAATTCTTATGTTCACAAAGCAGTGTTTGTTTTCAAATTATAATTAATGTATTTTGTGCAAAGTGTTGGTGATCATTCTGCTTTGTCTTCTGCAAAGTACACTATATTACAGATCTGATATGTTAATTTGAAGCATGGTCCAATGATTAAGCTGGTGTAGAACTGCTACACCAGTGGCATTTTTAATGTTGCATCTGTATATGGATATATCTGAGGAATAATGTGAACAAATATGGACCATAAAGTGCTTTGTGCATTATTGCTCTCAGTCAGTACCTTTCCTGAGGACTGAACTTGATCTAAAACAGAGAAAATTGCAGATAAAAATTGTATTTCCTTTATAAATAGAATGTTTAAAAACTCTAGGATCTTTTAGGTTTGCTATCCTCTAATCCTGTGATCCCCATTATGTTTATGACCATCTTCACCAAAGAGTGGTTGGTCGCTGGCACAGGCTCCCCAAGGCAGTGGTCACGGCCCCAAGCTGCCTGAGTTAAGGAAGCATTTGGATGACACTTTCAGGCCTATGATTTGGATTTTGGGTGGTCCTGTGTGGAGACAGGGGTTGGTCTCAGTGTTTGTGGGTCCCTTCCAGCTCAGGATATTCTCTGATCTTTTTGATTCAGAAAACAAAGCTGCATCTGAAATCTTTTGTAATCAGAGAGGATGCTTTAGAGAGTTTACCCATCTGGCCAATTCAGCACTTCGCATTGATACTTCAGATCACTTAAAGCAAGCAAAAGAGATCACACTTGACAAGTAATTTAGTATTTTCTGCACGATGTAGTTTCTGGACTGCTGAACAGATTTCCTCTGTTTTTTGTTTTGTTTTAACCACACTTGCTTCTGATAATTTGTGATTGGAAGGAATCCTTTAGTTCATGCACTGCGAATCTCTGCATCTCCGGTTGTCCTGTGTTCATTACATCCAGAGTCTAATGAAATGCAGTTTCTTGATCTGCTATTGCATGTACTAGATCTGAGCTAATACTTCACTGATGACTGCAGAAGTATCCAGAGCACAGTTGTCTCTTGCTGTCTAGGCTGATTTCAGTATTATTTTAGCATTAAATATGAACTACATTCTGTTCCATAAACATCACCATATGTACATCAACAGTTGCTATGCAACAATGCTATTTGTGCTTCCAGTCATTTTATCTTATCTTTGTCATCAGCTATCACAGTTGTAATTTTTTTGAGCGGGAGGAAAGGAGAGCATTTTGCATATATTTCAATGTGCTGCATTGAACAAAATGAATTTTTCTTCTGTGTGTATGGCTAACAACTATCTAAGGGCAAATCTTAGACTCGGTATGGGGTATATTGGATTAAAAGTGTCCTTCCAAGCTTCCTACTGGCATAAGGAAGTGGTATAATTTAACAGCTTCTGTCTTGATTGAAGAAATGAAAACATGCTTTTGTTAAATATTTAACATTAAACTTTTCTGATTGTGATTATAAATGAATTCCCTTAACTACTTTAATTTCCTCTTGCTTAATTTTTCTGCCAGCAGGTAGTTAAGACTTGCTGGCACTTAATATAAATAAAAAATGCAGCTATGTTATAGACGATGAGAAAAGTTTCTTACTGAGGCTGGTTATTGGAAAAAATGTACTACTAATGTGACTTGGAAAAACACAGACTTTGGCAGACAAGTTCATCCCTGACTGTAAAGGACTGATGGACAGCTAGATAGATTTTATACTGCAGGGTAAAATGTAGCATAAGATATTTCTGTCAAGTTGGGTGTGATTACTCTTTTTCTTGAAAATTTGCATATTTATTCACAGTCCCCTCTTCATAAGTGGGATTTCCTTCATGTTTCATTTAGTGACATTTAATTCCTTCATTCTTGTCCCATCTTACTGATGTTTGAGTAAAATGTGTTTAGAGAATTGCGTTGGCAGAATGACTGCAGAACCTTTGCTTCCTCCTGAGAAGCATCCATGCATGGATTGTTTCACCATTCTGTGGTTCACAGAAGAAGCTCTTAACATGACATAGTTGCCCAGTTTTCTGCATCTTCATGAACCTCACTTCATGAAGTGCAACTTCTTTGTTTTATAATCCCATTCAGTAATACCAATAACTCTGCCTATGTACCAACACCTTTATTTCCACTGCCCTCCAGTATTTGTCCCTTGTCTATTTTACTTAAATACAACTTCTAATGTGAATGTCCTTTTTTTTGTGCTGGTACATGAATCATGCCTACTGTATAACTTACAATGTGCCTGATTGTATTCCACTGAAAATGATTGTTCAGAGCTTGAATTTTGAAATAGCAGCTATATCCAGCCACTTGAAGAAATCTGAAGGGAAGAAATGACTAATAAGGAGCATCTTTCCAAGATATTTTCTTTCAATAAAGAAAGCAGTCACTGCTATAATTATATTTAATTGTTTCCACAGCACTCCGAATCTTGATGTCTTGGGATACAACTTCCAATGTTATTAGATACGTGTTTGACATCTCAAATTTCTCATCAAACTGTTATTTGGAAAATAACTGTCCCCATTGTTTTGCATTTTAGCTCTGCCTGGTCAGGAGTTTTGGTGTGTGCCTGTGTACTTCAGCATATTTTTCCAGTTGCATCTATATCTTTGAACTGTCACTTAACATTTTGGTATCCAAAATGCTTTGTGGTCTTAATTAATATTTCCTTGTTCCTTTATTTGTTTCAGTCCTTTATAGACTGGCTTTAGAGTATTCAGGTAACAACAGGAGAGGAGAGCCTATTGACACCCTTATGATCAAAAGAAACAAACCACAGTTGCCTTTCAGGTCCCTGGTACTTATGCAAATTTCCAAATATTTGTAAGGATCATAGAGAAGATGCAACCCATTATTGGAAAAGCAGAATATGTGACTCGAATTTGTCATGTAATTACATTAGGCAGCGTTTTGATGGGTTAAGATTCCCTGTGTGCTATTGTGACACGCAGTCCACCAAAACAAAAAAAAGTGTCTGCTTGTGGCATCTTTCTTCTCCATCTCTTAAAGATGGAAGTGGTATTTACTTATCAGCTTCTTCTGAGCATTGTGAGGATTAACAAATTACTGTAAAGTGAGTTCAGCTGGTTGTCGGGGTAAGCTAATTTACTTTTCATTTTTATTATTAAAATTACAGACTGTTAATTCCTGTGCAAACATAAATAATTGTTTTGAGGATATAATGCATGAAATATGTGGAGTATTACCGTGGACTCAACATGATGAGAGTAGAGTTGGCTTTCTGCCTACTTGAGTGACTTGTTTCCTTTCAATCTCGCTGATGTATTATGGGGGAAAAAGTCAGGTCCCATTGACATCTGTCTGGGAATCTTGTATGTTACACAGGAGGCTGAACAACTGCAGTCTGCATTGATAAGGCATATTAAGTAGGCATAGTACAAATGCCTTTACCACCTTCATGATATTTTCATACTCAGAAGACTTTAAAAGCAGAGACGTAATATAATTATAACAAAAAAAAAGATTTTCTAATGTTGAGCAAGAGTACTACTTTTTTGCAAGACTTGAATTTTATTTTTTTTATCTCTGTTAAAGGCAGATTCCCCTGCTATATACAAGTGAACACACTCATTCCTCCTGTGAAAGTGTTATCTCTGATTCAAATAGCTATTTATCATAGAATCATAGAATGGCCTGGGTTGGAAAGGACCACAACGATCATCCAGTTTCAACTCCCCTGCTATGTGCAAGGTCGCCAACCAGCAGACCAGGCTGCCCAGAGCCACATCCAGCCTGGCCTTGAATGCCTCCAGGGATGGGGCATCCACAGCCTCCTTGGGCAACCTGTTCCAGTGCGTCACCACCCTCCTGAGTGAAAAACTTCCTCCTAATATCTAATCTAAACCTCCCCTGTCTCAGTTTAAAACCGTTCCCCCTTGTTCTGTCACTATCCGCCTGTGTAAACAGTTGTCCCCCCTCCTGTTTATACGTTCCCTTCAAGTACTGGAAGGCCACAGTGAGGTCTCCCTGGGGACTTCTCTTCAAGCTAAACAAGGCCCGGTTCCCTCAACCTTTCCTCATAGGAGAGGTGCTCTAGCGCTCTGATTTTCTTAGTGACCCTCCTCTGGACGTGCTCCAAGAGCCCCACCTCCTTCCTGTATTGGGGGCCCCAGGCCTGGACGCGGTACTGCAGATGGGGCCTCACAAGAGCTGACTAGAGGGGGACGATCACTTCCCTTTCCCTGCTGGCCAGCCCTTTTTAAATGCAGTCCAGAACGCGGTTGGCCTTCTGGGCTGCAAGCACACACTGCTGGCTCGTATTCATCATTCTCGTCCACCAGGACCCCCACGTCCTTCTCCGCAGGGCTGCTCTCAAGGGGTTCTTTGCCCAGCCTGTATGAATGGCCTGGGATTGCCTGGACCCAAGTGCAGCATCCTGCGCTTGACCTTGTTGAACTTCATTAGGTTCTCATGGGCCTAATTCCCCAGCCTGTCCAGGTCCCTCTGGATGACTTCCCCTCCCTCCTGTGTATCAGCTGTACCATTCAGTGTGGTGTCATCAGATCCTACTATATGCATTGGTCCTCGAGCTGTCAGCTTTTTCACTGAGAAAATAGGGCCTCAGCCATGTTAGCCCATTAGAACCAGTGGCCGGAAGAATGTTTTGTATTAAAGGTCCTGTTTTCAGTTTTGCTAATACCCAGCCTGCAAATGACAGAAATGATCAAACTAACAACTGAAAACGTTTATCTCCAAGTTACAGCAGTAATTCCCTCTTGCTTATACGTGAAGTGTCCTTAATGATAGCTGTTATATGTCTGAGTTAGAAGCGAAAGATGGGAGTATTTTACCATTTTTAACAGTATTTCTGGTGAGTTAAAGCATTTTTTATATCTCCTATGTTAGAGGTGTAAAATGAACAAATATAGGACGTTCAGTCAAACTTCAGGTTGAGAAATTCATGTAGGGATTTACTTTCATAGGGCTTTCTAGGTGCTAAAGCTTGGTTTACCAAAATACATCTACTGGCCACTGTCTCTTGAAAGGTTGAATTGGAAGTTAATGCAGAAAGCTGTTTCTGTTTTGATCTCTACCATTCACGTAGGTGATAATTTTTTTTGCTCTCCATGGTATGCGTAATTTTTTTCTTTTTCTTTCGTGCATACTTTGATTTTCCATGGATCAGTACACATTCCTGATTTATATAAAACTTGTATTTTTACCCAACGAGTTGGGCTATACCGTCAACGACCAGTGATGAAAAGGTGGAAAGAATGAAAATGTGAATAATTGTGTGATCCAGAATGCTGCAGGAAAGCTAGAGAGGAGGTTGTTCATGTTCGTAGTGTACCTACTGCTAATTAAGAGTATTCCTTTGCAGAGCTTTTAATTGATTTATTTTTTAATATACAAAACCAATATTCATGTATTTACAGAGACTGGTGAGATAAATGGATGTTGTTTCTCTCTTAAGCATAATTGTATCACTGGATTTCTATAACCATGTAACTTCATTTATGCAGATTTCAGTGAGAGGTGTAATGGAGTTATCTCATATAAGTTGCAAGTTTGTACACTAAAAGAGACTTTTTGTTGCTCTGCGTGATAGATTTTTCTTCAGAAAGTAAATTTATAAACTCAAAAATTGTGTTTTTATCATAATTTATACTCCTTTGCTTTGCAGTCCTCTTTGTAGTCGTCAGTATGGAAATGTTACATTTGCTTTTTTGTTCTTTTGTGTTTTTCTTCCAGAGAGCCAGCCAGAAGAAAAATCTGAAAGTAGCAGCTATGGTGAGTGTGGACACTTTCTTTGAAACACTGCGGTAATGACTTACAACTGAGCCTTTTCAGTTTTGTTTTCCAAGAAATTGGTAGCTTAAAAAAAAGAAAAAAAGAAAGGTCTGTTGTATTTCTAGGGCAGTGTATCATAAACTGCTGCAACCAGAAGCTTGAATTATTAATACTTTTATTTAAATGGCAAAAAAAAAAAAGTTATGGAGGAGAGCATAAAAAATGTAATGTTTTATGGAACATCGTTTTAGGTTTATATTTGGTATTTCTCATCTATTTTTTTTAGGTCTTTTAGCTTGACTCCTTTCATCCTGGTTGGAAGATTTGTAGATTTCCAAATCTTGTGTTATTTGATTATAACTGAGTAGACTAATTAGTCTAAATTATGGCATTCTAGCATTGTACTTTATTCAGTTTTTCTAATCCTTGTGAAAGATTTATCAATTCCTTGGAAAGAGTCAGAAATTCTTAGTTCACTTATGTAAAATGCTTCTGTCAGATAGGATATCAGGCAGGCTTAGGAATCAAAGGATTTTGTTTGAAATCTAAGCTAGTCTGCAGGCTTCCTTTACAGTGAGGAGGAAGGAGACAGCTCCATAAAATAGCTAAGAATAAGAGAGAGAGGTGCAAGTGCAGCAGCTCAAGCAGAACTCTCTTGAGGTCAGTCCTAGCTCCCGTCACTTCTGTTGAATCCTTTGGGCTTACGTTACTGAAATTGCCAGGTGTGTACATGACAGCATGAAAATCTCAGTGTCAAGTAGCATTTAATAAAAATTCCCTTTTTTGCTTTAATGAAAGAGATTTTAAAAATATCATTAATATACTAATGCAAATAAGTGCCAGGGTTAGAAGGAGCCTGCAATCCTGGGAAACTAGACCTGGCTAATGCAATGTATATATAGACAGATCTCAGTCTTGTTTGTGGGATTACCTGTGATGCATACAGATTTAACAGTACCAACACTTACAATTTGGAATGGCAGAGGCAGTAGATGAACTGGAAAGAGTCTTAAAACCGCCATCCTTCTTTCTAAAAGGAATTCCTAAATGTAAGCGTAATGCTAGTGGTCTTTCACATTGTCTTCTGGAATGCATCTTTTTTGTACACTGTAGCATGAAGAGGTCTGTTTCTTGCGTGTTTTATAAATTGCAGTTTATTCCAGATACTTATTAAAACCTGATCGCTGTAATTATAAGTTAATTGTGATATGACTTTAAGGTTATGAAGGGCTACTTTCTAGAGATTGGCATTGTATACCACTTGAACGCTGAGACTCACTGCCACGGGAGGTTGTATTTAAAGGAGATCGCTTCTAAAATGAGTCAGCATATTAATACTTAGGTTGCATTTCTCCGATATTTCTATGTAGCTGTAGGCATACATGCTTGTTTGTGCTTTACACTTATTTTGTTCAGTTTTGTTCTGGCTTTTCATGTGAATAATCAAGTTGTCTGCGTCTCACTCTTTCTGCCTGTTCCTCGTCCAGGGTACGTTGTGTAAGATGACTGTATATATTTAGTTGCTTGCGTTGCGTCAGTGAGGAGAATGAGCAACTGCATGCTGGGCACTGTTTAAATACACTGACAAGATAAAGTGCCAAACCCATTTGATAGAATTAAGCTGGTTGGGGATTCAGTTACTAAATGATGGTAATTGGTTACACCATGGCATTTAAAGGAAGACTCTTAGCCATCAGTTACCCTTACTTGTTTAGAATTTGTTTATTCACTTTTTTTTTCCCAAATGCGTCATGGAAGTCAGATGACCTTTCCCTAACTACCCTGCAAGTAATTCAACTCATTGAGTTCTCCATTTCACTGCTGGTCTAATTTATCTTGTCCCACAATAAGTACTTTTAAGGCAAAGATGATCTCTTGTATACCTTTGTGTTGTATTTTAGCATAACAAGACCCCAGTGACTACTTTTAGGTGTTTCTGCAATAGAATTTATTTGTAGCTAGAAAGTAAATAAAGGAAGTGAATGAGACAAATAATATAAGGAAATCCTTTGATTTACCCCCTTAAGATTTTAACCAAAATTTTTGCTTTAGGAGGGTACTGTCAAGCTTCAGAACTTATTTTATAGATCATTAGCATTACGTATGATATTTGTAGTAACATTTATCAAGGAATCAGTGTTGCCACAATTCCTAATACTGAATAGAGAGACAACACAATACTGCTTCAGACCAATGATTGTATACCCAGTATCTTGTCCTCAGCGGTGCCTAAGAATTCTTGAGAACTGGATAAGAACAATGTAACAGCATAGTGGTGCCTCCCCTGGAATACTTCTTCCAGGCTGTAGTGATGTAAGGTCAGAGAGCTCCGAAGTCAGCAGTGATGGGATTTTATTTAGTAGGCCTTCTTGGATTTTACTTCTGTGAAGTATCCATCAGTTTTTGAGCCCATGTAACAGGTCAACATCCATAATACTTTGAATGATGTGAAGGTTACAATCAAAATATTAGGGAATTAAGGTATAACATCAAACAAGTTTACCTAAAACAAATTTGAACTCCTTTCACATTCAGTTTGGTAATTGGAGATCAGCAGTGCTCAGGGATTCAGCCAGTGTTGTTCAGTGCCTGAAGCCAGGTTTTTGTTGAGTGTGAAAGGAAGGTAACAAGTAAGATGTCAGCTAAAGGAAAGAGAAATGAGAATTAGCCCTACTTATTCCTATATGACGCTGAGCAACATCATATATTTTCTGAGTAATTTAAACCCAAATACATGTATGTAGTTCTTATTGACTCATAGATTCTCTCGCACCTCCCTGTAAGTGGTGACAGAAGCTATGAAAACCAGGCATTTGTGCCAGGTAAACTGTGACCTGTCCTTCAACCTGCTCTCAAACGGAAATACCCAAAAGCTGCTGTCCCTTGCATATGTAGTCTTTTAGGCATGGTATGGTAAAGAAGTGTGTTCTGTTGTGTTGTCCTCTTGGAGGTGTGTTAAAGTTGCATGGGTAGCAGTTGATTATAATATTACTGAGGCTTTGAGAACATCATTTTGAAAGCATAGCTAATCTTTCATAGGGAAGTGTGTCTGTCAGCTGTGTACACGAACTACAGATGCATAATTTTTTTCAAGGACACGTGCATCAAGGAGTATTACATGTACTTAGATCTTGAACCTGCTTCAAGACAGCTGCACTCCTGTTGTGTTTAAGTTTCGCTTCTTAAAGTGTTTTACATAAGTTCACAGCAAACAGCAGCCATCAGTACTTAACATGCTTTAGGACAAGGTGTTAGTCATCTCTTTCCCTATGCCAGTGAGTAATTCTAAAGCTTACTGGTGAGAGGAGGAGCACCATTGGGAACATTTATTGGACTTCGGGTTAGAGGACTAAATTATCTGAGATGCTGCAGACAATAGAACATGAACCTGGTATTAAAATTTTGCCAACTGTGAACATACGTATTTGACTGCAGACACAAATATGTAACATTTGAATTGTTTGCAGATGATAACTTGTTCCATTTTTTGATGTCATAAAGAAATCAGCTATTGATTATACATGTGTTGGAATGCTTAAAATTCAGTGTAAGCGCTTCTATTAAATGCTGAACTGCATGCATTAAACCAGCTGTTTTTTGTTAAGGAAGCAGAGTTTTTACATTATGGCAGAACTGCATGAAGCTACTGTGTGCACATTTGATTTTGATCTACCTGAAAATGGTTAGCATATACTAATTGTACTCCAAAAGTAAAGCTTTAACTGTAAGGGAAGGAATGATCATCAGGAGGAGTAAAGGAGTAACTCTTAATTTAAATGCTAGCAGAAACCTTAGTATTGAAGATAACTTAATTACAGAATCTGTCATTTTCAAGCCACAGAAGCAGATTTTGTCTTGGAAGTGTAATTTTTTTCTTTTCTGTTGGCAGGTAAATGCAATAAAACTTAAATTACAGGCTTCTTGGTAGTGTTCCAGGAATCACAACCAGTAATGAGGCTCCATTCGTTGCTGTTAATATACACAGAGAGGCAACCATTTCTCTCTGAAGGTAGTCAAAGTCTAGTATACTGGCTAAAATAAATGTTGTGGATATCCAAGTGGTAGAACAGACAGAATATGGATTTAATGTAGATTAATATTAATTAGAGCTGAAAAAACCTTTCATAAATACTGTCTTTAATGTCCGTTTATCTCGGAATACTGTATGAATATTGTAATATTTATCTTCTTGACTTAGCAGTCCTGATGTGTTTAGCCTGCAGTCATCTTTTCGTTGCTTTTATAGTTTGTCTCAAACTCATTAAAAAAAAAAAAAGACTGAAAAAAATTTACCTATTGTGAACTTCACAGCTTTCAGTACAGACCTATAGTTTTATTGTGCAGAATATTTGGAGAGCAGAACCCAGTATAAAACAGTGGGAGTCAGCGCCCCAAGCATATTCCCTCCTTCAGCGGTGTCAGTGTCCAGTACGTTAGATTATTTCACTGAGCACTTTAGGCTTGTACTGGTGGTTTTTGTTTTTCTTTGTGACTCTCAAGTAATCCCAGGAATTTCAGCCACGTCTGATCTTGCAGACCATGACTCCACAAGTTGTTTTTTTTGTCTTCTATGAGAAATTTTGCTGATTATTGGAGTTCACCTGCCTGCCAGCATGATCGCATCGCATGGACTCCGTCGTCGCTCCTTTGCAACGTTAGACGACTAAATTCAAGCCTTAGGTGGTGGTTCAGAGGGGCAGAGAGAGATCAAGTGCTTGCTGCCTTGACCAGTACAAGGCTGGTATGTAGTGGATGTAAAGCTAGCAGGAAGCGGTTTCAAAGCAAACAAGAAGTGGTTCTACACTCAGAATGTACTTAAGCTGCCAAATTCCTTACTAGAAGATGTGTATGTAAAGATACTTTATGTTAAAGGCTTTCACAACCAAAGAGACAGGTAAAAGAATATCCACTGAAAGGTGTAGATTAAGAAGATTAAGAAGGCATCTGATTCTAGAGACTCACAAATGCCTGGTGGTTTGATGCATGTCTAGGATGAGAATCCAACATGTTTAATCTGTCCGTAAGCATTTTCATGGATGTCTGCATCCACCCATTGTGTTGGAAACAAGATACATCAGTATTATTCTCAAGCTGTAGGTTTTTATTTGTTTTTTCCAATTGATGACGGCTGCTCTGAAAGTAATACCTCCTATTTATTATGTTGGCCCATGATGCCAGAGGCGGATGTTGGTGGTATGGCAGCAGAGGTTGAACCTTCGCGCCAATATTTCGTTACAGATTGTTGCCATGTGACAGATGGCAGCAGAGTGGCAGCCTGACAAAATGGCGTCTGACCTGGAAGTGCTTATGAAACAAAAGTGTGTCACTGAATTCCTCCATGCAGAAAAAATGGCACCCACTGACATTCATCAATGCGTGCTGAATGTTTATGGAGACATGCCTTGCTAACGTTAGTGACTGTGTTGCAAAATAGTGTTTTGTAGCTGAGAATTTATTCTATCAGATAATGTTATTGTGTTCTTTGTAGCTGTTGTAGTTTCCATGGAAATAAATAGGAGGCATTTCTTTCGGAGCAATGTCCATGCCTAGTTATATGGAAAGCACATTTTCTTCCCAAGTCCCTGCCTGCATTTTTAAGTAATGTGCTTGTGATAAGCTCCTTTTTCCCCCCCCCCCCTCTTTACTTACCACAAATTACTTACTCCATTTTATAGTGCGGAAGAAGAAGAAACTTCACATAGCTTGGTAGCCTCAACCACTTAAAGTGGCTGAGCAGGCTCAACCTGGGAGTGACTTCTGAGGGCAAAGCCAAGAACAATTCTAAGGTTGTCTGCAGTCTTTTAACTCTACCTTAGCTACAACTGGATGTGAGAGCACTGGAGGCTGCGGTGCAGAAGGACCTCAGCTTTCTGTATGCCTGAGTCTGGAAGCAGTCTAGCAGAGCTCATTTGGTGCTCTCCCTGGACTCTAAGGCTTTTCCAGCCCCAGCTTCTTGCCAACAGGAGCAGGAACAGTGTGTAGCTGTGCTACAGCATATTGTCTTACTCATGCAGGTTGTCTTTGCGATTTCTGCACTGTAATCTGTGTGCAAGCCAGAAATCATCATTGTGTGCAGCAGAAAGTATTAGAGAGAGAGATTTTTGTTACTGTATAAGAAGGCATAAAGTAGTCTATATGTTAGGCTTCCGCACTATAGAGAAAGAATGTGAGTTTCTATTCATTTTAGAAAATGTGTTGGAAATAGCACAAGACCTGGCAATGCCTGAGATGCTGACTTAGCATTGGGAAAGCTAGGAAGCTGAGAGTACCCTTTTCTCTCTTCAGCTGATTCTTATCTGCCTGACTTGCAGGAGCTTTAATTTGTTTTCTATGAGACTACCAGTTTCAGCATTGAGAAAATATACTGCTTTATCCCAAATATTTGCTGAAGGCTTTACTTATGTAGTAGAGAAGCAGTAAATGACTGGGTTTGGTGGTACAGTTGCATATTCTGTTTATGTTTTTTGATGCCTAGGCTGTTCATTGCTAGTTTGTTTGCTTATTTTTTTCTTTCTAATTGAGAGAGTCTGTACCCACCTCTGACCTGTTCTTTTTTTTAAGTCATCTGTTCACTGTGGTACAAAATCAAGAACCTCCTTTGAATTAGCAAGCAGCTTGCTGTGGAGCTGCAGGAGTATCTTTATAGCTTGATATTTTTCTGGTAACAAGTTTTTTTTTAAAAAAAAAAAAGTCTTTCTGAAACACGACTTCTCAAAAACCAAAAGTTGGTAGTGGTAGCAGTACTTTGGGGATAATTAGACCATAAACTTGTGTTGTCCAGTCTCACTGTTGCAGTCTGTGTACAGCTGTGCCTCATCACCAACCCAAGGCCCCGAGGTTGCAGTCACTCTCACAGAGTCCTTCTGCCCTGCTCATCCTTGGTGCTCAGGGATTGTGAGCTGTCTCACTGCACCACCCCCTCCTCTCTGCTTGGACAGTCTGGCACTACAAGCTCTAGCAAGCCTCTTGGATCCCTGTTTTCCTGGAGCTGGAGCTTTCCTTAACAAGCAGCCTTGGGTTTTAAAATCTCACTTCTCCTTGGTGTAGTTGGTCTCATTTCCACTAACGTATGTAATGTCTCCCCGAATTATTTAACACCAGTCACCAAGGCAATACTGTACTTATTTTTAGCATTATCAGAACTTTACAAACCTTTAGAATGGCTTGATTTTTAAAATCATCTTCTAATTACTTGATTTTTCAAACCTTCCTTTATTGAACTTGCATGTCATCATGTAATAATGTTTTAAATGAGTAGCTAATGTTTACAGGTACAATTATTGTACCTGTTTCTTGAACATTTTTCTTTCTGAAGCAGCAGAGCAGTATTCTTTTCAGAAGCTTAAAATGAACAAACGTGGTGCTATATGATAATGGCAATGATGTTAAGCTGTTACCAGTGCAGATAGAAACAGTTTTTTTGGAGACTGTTGCTTTAGCTGTGGCACTCCTACTACACACATTTTTAGGAAGAGAAATTAACTGTCTGGTTCTGCAGAATATTATGCAATTTCTTTCAGAATGCTTGCTCTGGTGCCATCGTACATCTCCCTCCTACGGTCTTGAGTTCTTGCAGCATTTCTTATTTTCTGGCATTTTACTTTGAACGATGATTTATGAAGGCAGTGTTTTGAGAAAGTGCTCTGTGTGATAATACTCTCGCATAGCGCTTTCAGAACATCAATTTCGAAATTAATTGCAAACCATCGTATTTTCTGATCTTAAATTTGTTGTACCTTAATGATGGCTTTGTTTCAGCTGAATAAAATACGCAAACCTGTCTCTTCATGTGAAAATGCTTGTATTTTGTTAACTAGTAGTCATTTTCCTGTCAGTCTAAGAATTCCTGCCCCATGTTAAGACAGGAGACAAGACTGAGGTTGGATAATAGCTATCTAGCAAAGATGAATTAATTCTAGTCTATGAAAATAATATTTATTTTGTCATAGACCCAAGTTGACTCGTGCCCCCATCACTCATCCTGATTCATTAGTTGACAGAATAAGGGCAACGTGACCTTTCTCCCCGGATAAAGTAATGAATGAGACACATCCATTGTTAAATTATAATATTCATTGCATGCCCTTATTCTGCCTGTATGCTAATGGGGAGAGAGTGAGAGAACTTATGTTTCTTCAGACCTCCCCATCTCATTGAAAGGAAGCCTTGCAGTGCTTGTGAGAAGGAAGTGAAAATAACAGTGCCACTGATTGCTGCAAAAGATGTAATGTTTTTCCCTTTAGGGTCTAAATAAGTTTTAACTGCCTTAGAAAAGAAGTAGCCAGTTGTCACTTATACAGTCATAGTAAGTATGAGTGCAAAGATACGGTTAAAATATGACGTAAATATGTGAAAATGTCAGTAGTGCAATTAGGATGCTGAACACTGATCAGTGGGTAGGCAGTAATGACTGAGATGAGAACTATAATTTGACCTTCATGTGCAGCCCTATTTCCTAGAATCAGGGCCACCTCCAGAAGTCACCTTTAGCTCTAGAGATCCCTGGTAGTAAGTGGTTGGAGTCTGAGGGAGTACTTCAGGCGAGCATCGTATATGTTTGTCCGCTTCCTATATTGTTTCCTGGGCATCTGCTTTTGGCTACTGTCTTAACTGATTTCTCCTCTTACAGTTCTTAACTGATTTCTCCTCTTACAGTCAAGCTGATACCCACCCCTAACAAAGCCCCGCAGCCCCCCTAATGAAGGGGATGGGTAGCATAGGAGAACAATGAAAATTAGCTGTGTGATGCCTGGGGGGAAACAAGGTAGGGGAAGGATGTGCAGGTCAGAGGATCAGTAATGGGGATCCTACCAAAAGATAGGACGGACTGAGGGATGGAAATAGAGTTCACAGTCACCAGGGGATACTGGGCAAGACAGACCTTAGTCTGATGTAGTGCAGCCATTCTTAGGTTTTGTCCTGTGTAGAAATAGACCAAATCAGTGATAACTATAACAGCATACTGCCAAGTGTGATAAAACTGACATTGCTTTCTCATTTGCTGATGGAGAATAGGCACATGCAAGTGTTGGGGGAAGCAGTACAATGTGTGTTTCAATCAGTACATATATATATATATACATACATAATGAGCAGTCATTCAGGGAGTTTACAGGGGCCACAATATTCTTTCTGCAGTGCGTGCTGGTCAGTCCTGCCTTCAGCTCCCTCCTTTGCTACTGGATTGTCTGCTGGATGGCCCTTTCTCTTGCCCGAAAAGTAGGCAGAGGCAAGTGGAGTTGACTTAGAGTGAGAGCAGGCAAAGTGCCCCCTAGGGGAAGAGGAAGTTACTTTTTGCTCCTACCTTTGAATTGCAATTGAGGGTAATCCACACATTTCCTTCATGATACTTGCAGGGTTTAATACTGGTAAGTAACTCTTAGTGACAGAGGAATAGAAGTACTTGCATGTCAATTGTATTCAAAGTAATACTGTTAAAATAGCTGTTAGTACTTCTGACCTAAGCACTTGATTTTGTGATTTATTTTTGTCATAGCATCCTTAAGTATGCAATTTCCAACTCTAAAGGCAAGGCAGAAAAACTCACTGTCTATTCTGACACAGCCATTGGAACTCAAGCACCCACCTGAATGAACATATGCAAAATGCATTTGCATTTTATTAAATTTATTTATGGAGTAAAA
The DNA here is from genome assembly GCA_030625065.1 of Alectoris magna. NCBI lineage: Eukaryota > Metazoa > Chordata > Aves > Galliformes > Phasianidae > Alectoris > Alectoris magna. The sequence continues at coordinate 29,187,461 of CM060560.1, read as the reverse complement.
AGGAAACATGCAATGAAATGGTAACTGTATAATTCAACGTATTGGTGGATTTGTTCAGTGAGAACCTGGAAGACGATGATTTTGTTATCCCTATCTGTTTCTGCTCTGTGATTCCAACAGCCGAGTGGGTACCTTTGATCAGAGGTACGCATAGATATGTAATTTTTCACTTCAAAAGTAATAACGAAAAATAGTTTAAGAGCTTTTATTTTTTGTTTTCATACATTAGAAGGATGTAGGTACTCTGAACAAAATGCCTGGCAAATAGATGCTTTCCAGTAAGACTCTTAAGAATAGCTGCAGAATATTCTTAGAAGGTATTTCAAGTGGTTTGAACGTTACCTATGATTACCAACTTGTGAATAGCTTATATTATGAAAGTGCTTTCTGTAGTAAATGCAGATCCGTCGAACTCTGCTACTTTTTCATGAGTGGAGTTCTACTGAGGTGGGCGACTGGTGCTGCATTCTGATACGGCGGTGCAAACAATTCCAAAGAGCCCAAATGAAAGGCAGGCAGCCACGGCAGATTTTGATGAATTGTCTGGAATCCAAATTAATTTCTTTCTTTTCTTCTTCTCAACTGGGACAGCATTTTAAATCCCAACCAAAGATTAATCCTAACCAAAGATTATAACCAAAAGCATTTAAGCAAAAATGGGTGATGTGACATCTGAGGAGCAACAGCCTCCTCCGGACTTTGTGCTTATACAGGCTGTGGATTTGACAGCACTGAGAGCAACCTTTCAAACCTGTAGGTTAGTGAAGGAGCTTGGTTAGATTGTCTCAGCACTTTTATTTTTTTGCTTGTGTGTCTACAAATGACTTTTCATACAGTTGTTCTGTGTGAGGGTATTTCTAGTACTTGTCCTAGCAGATGAGCAGGAATTTGAATATCTTTCAGGTGAGCTATTGCATTTACTTTCGACAGAAGTCCTGTAGATCGCTTAAAGGAGAAGATTAGTGATTAGTGAGGATTTCTGATGGTTGTAGTGGTCAAGGAGGGAGTCAGACACGTACACAGGGGTAGCATTCTAGCTGAAATGGCCAAAAAGTGTAAAAGAGGTGCGTATGGAAGGGACTTATATTTTACTGTATCTCTTTTGTGGATGGTTAATGCATTTGGACAAACGTGGGTCAGTTCTGGGACACACAGACTTGCATGCCTGAAATTTGCAGCGATGCAAATTTTAAACAGTTTAGGAAAGTTCCACTTTAAGCCACGTCTTTTTTTGATCATTACATTTGTAATATAGGGAGGACAGAAAAGTTTGTAGTTTTTAGCCCGAAGGTTTGTTCTGAAGAGGTATTCTGGTGATAATGGATTTTCCCACTTGATAAAATCAGAGTGGGTTATTGTTCAGTCTGGTCTCCCTCTATGAGTTCATCTCCCGTGGGGACCCTGATACCAGCAACTGCTGTATGTTACAGTGAACAGAGTTTGACATTGGAGGATAAGGAGGGAGTTGTATGCCATTGTATTCCTGGTTGCTATTACTGAAGATGGATTTATTCCCTCTAAAATCCAAAAGAAGGCTGTTCTCATCCTATCAGATATTGCCTGTTTTCCTCAGTTGTCACTTTGGCATGGATTATACTGCATTTTCTTTGTGCTTTCTTAATGTTTGCTTTCTTTTTTTTTCTGTACAAAACAGATATTCTGGGAAAGCTAAGAAACCACTTGCCTGGGTTTACTTTCTTTAATAGCATTTCACTTGAGTTTTGGGTTCATTTGAGCTGTGTGTGATGGTAGAGTTCACTGATGGTCAAAGCTTAAACTCATTGTTTGTGCAGCTTCCATTTGCGTTGTGGGATGATTTTTCAGTTGGCTTTTGTGGAGTGACTGATTTGTAAACTTTGTTTGAAATACAAATGGGAAGATTTAATAAGCTGTGCACATGAGGAGAAAGAAGGTATTTATTCGGTCACTCATATTGATACTTCCTAAATGCTAGCAGGTGATCTGTTCAAAACTAATACTACTACCTGCTTTTGGTAAGCTGCTGTGCAGAACAAGGGCTCTGCTAATTGCCTCTCTTTATGATCACCAATGATTAGTAGAAAATAGGGACTTCAGCATTGTAGGAGGTTGGAAACCTGTTACACGAAATTGTTGGAAACCTGTTACATGAAATTTTATGCCAAACGTTTTTATTAGCCATCTGATAAACATATATAACCAGAAAAATGTAACATTTCTCTGCAGAGTCAACTCATTTCCCATAATAGAACTGTCCCCTCAGCGTTATTGGTTGGCTGACATGTTCTTAGCAGTTGCTGTTAATGTAGTACAGCACAGCTGTAAATTTCTTTTTAAGAGAGTTGAAATCAGAGTTGTTTAACTTCAGAATCAAGCAGATTAATTTTAAACCCTCTTTCAATATCACGTTTTTTGCAAACTCAGCATAACAACAAATTAGCATCAACACTAAGGAACATTTAGAATCATTTATTCCAGTTAAAATCCATTCTGAATTCATGAGGAGCAGAGCATATTGTGAGCCTGCCTATTGTATGAGAATAGTCTCTGTGCTGCTCGGCAGAGCAGTTAGGTGTATGCGTGTTAGTCATACAAGTACACAGAAATTCAGCGAGACTTCCCGGTTGAAAGACAGCATGAAAAAAACATAGTACAAATACCAGAAAGCGTTCGGTCTCTGTTTACAGTGGGTAGCAGATAAATTTGATGCTTGAATTTAATAAAAATTTCATTCAGCTCGAATAAGCCGGAGATGGATGTCGTTACGAGATTTACATACCATTAGCTCACATTAACTGATTAGCAGCCGAGCTGTGTGGTACAAGGCTGGTTAGATACGAGATCTGTGATGCCAGGACGCTGCCGTTAAAGGAGGTCTGCCGACTGCATGCTTGTTTCCTCTGCCTTTGTAATTACTTGATAAAATGAAGTGCATCGCTGTGAACAATAGACCCTTTGGAACAATCCAGGCTGGTCAGCAGTCTGAATCCGCATTTTAAAGCCATCATAATTGCCTCAAACTTAAGAGTTTCCAGGGTGCAGACGAAGGTGTTGTCCTCCTTCAGCACAAGTCGTGTACCATTTTCGGACTTTATGAAGTATTTGAATTGAATTATATTCGAAGAGACTGAAAACTCCTCTGGAAATCCATCCAGCCTGCTTTTGGACACCAGTACGATTCGGGATTTTATTTTTGCTATGAAATCAGGAGCGTTACAAAAGATCCGGAGCCCCTGCGAGCGGTCGTGGCTGTCAGTTATTTCCAGGAAAGTGGTCTCTCGAGACGCGAGCTGCTCCTTCTCCCACCTCGATTTCACTGCATCCGATAAGACCTTCAGCTGAAAGAAATCTGCTTCGTGTGCCAGAAGTTGATTTTCTCGAAACCCTTCCGGTAGAAGAAGTTCTCCATTTCGTAGGAAGTTCAGAATGTGTCTGAACAGGAGTCCATCTCTGTCTATGAAGTAATGTCCGTCTGCATCGAACGGGCACATTATTTTTCCGTTGATTATACCTTCGAGGAAAGAATCTGGGTACTTGGTTAATGTTTGTTTTTGTGTGATGTACAGATAGCCACCAACATTCAGAGTAACCAGAGACGTTTTATAGTCCTTGTCTTGCTCAGAGCCCTCGAAGTTGCTTTGGTTTTCTTCAGATTCCTTTGCTCTTCTGTTTGATTTTCTCTCCATTATCGAAGCGAGCACAGCGATCTTGCTTTGTTCTTGTCAGCTTGAAAAGAGGGAGATTTTTATTTAAGAGCACCTTTCTTCAGCTCTGACACGATGTTGGAATGGAAATGCTGCTAGCATTGCTCGGGCTGTCAGCTGGGTTTTGCAGTAGGTGGCGTATCAGCTGTGTATGCAGGGAGATGGCAGGAATATGACTGTAGAGGGAATTTGCATTTAACTGTGTGAGGGAAGGAGGGGATAAAAACCACTTCTCTTTCTGTCCTTACACCTAGGAAGTTTACAGAGTTTTGAGGGTTCCACACAGAAATGAGTAATGCTGTTCTAAAGGGCACCTTGTTTTTAATGCTTTGCAATGTGTTCGTAGTGTCAGCTGGCCAAATCGTGTGTAATGCTTCTGGAGTTAAACGCTCTACTTCATTTACGGTGCAAGGATCTCAGTTTGCACAGAGCTTTTTTTTTCACATTTTCCTTGTATTAGCTGTGGCACCTGAAGGTACAGCAGGGCAGCACTGAAGGCGAAGGCATCCCTAGTGGTATGCAGAGAGGTATCAGTTCTGGTTATTCCTCACATATAGGATGTTGTGTGTGGCACTGAGATGTTTTCACACTGCTACTTTGGAAGTGATGGGGAAGACTTGGCGGTCTGATGGGTTTAAGTTTGCGATGAAAGCTTCCATTTTCAGCTGATGGAAGCATCTGCACCAATACAAGCACTGCAGCTTAATGAGGTTTTGCTTTATCTGTGCCATAGATAAAAACTGTTTTGGAGAGGAGAGCGGTTTGCTGTTCACATGCGTGGTGTTTCTTAAGTCACTAAGTAGCATAAATTCCTTCTTTTCCAATAGCAAGAACGGCTGCCCTGTGGAACAAAGGGTTAGTGTGCTCACAGACAGCGTGCTGAACATCACATAACGTTACAGCTTAGCAACACTTGTGAACGGGGGGAGCAGCAGCAGCAGCAGCAGAGCGTGCTACAATCAAATGGCTGTCTTCTCTCTGTGAAGCTGCACCGAGGTTGGCTTTTGGGCTTCTTTAAGAAAAGGTTTCCCCTTTAAGCAGGGAGGGGAAGGCTCCACATACATCTGTGCGTATGTTTCCTGGGGCCAGGGGAAACCGGCGGGTGGGAGGCACCGTGTGCATCCAGAGCAGTGTGAGCAGTGAGCACTGTGAGCACTGAGCACTGTGTTGGGCTGGCCATGGGGAGCCGAACCCATCTTTGTCCAGATGAGTTTTTCACTTCTACAGGTGGATGCCTCCTGCTTTGCCCAATAAACAACAGAAAGTCAGCTGATCCTTCTGTGAATTTCTCTGCTCTGTTTCTAAAGATATTACTCATACTGTTCCCACTGTCTCTAAGGCTGTTTATTGATACTATGGAATCATCGCTATAATATTTTATTAATTGGTACTTAAACCTAGTACAAATAAACGCACTTTTAAAATTTGCTCTTCAGCCTTGCCAGGGTATCCCTACCACTGATACTCCAGTTTGTTCTGCTGCTGTGTGTGATATATTAAACCGATATTATTCATTAGATTTGTTTTATCGGGAATTAGTCATGGTTTTAATGTTAACTCTTTGAGACCGTTCAAGTGTTTAGCATTGCTTCAGTCAGAGATTTCAACCACTTTCTGATTTTTAAACATTTAAACTTTTGTTTCCAAAATCAACTCTATTCACATTTATTGAGAGAATTATCAAGAAAGTGAAAGGCTGGAATAGTTTGATTCAGTTGTTTTTTTGTCACTGGAAGAGACTTCCATTCAAATTTAACTTATTATCCAGTGATGGAAAATTCAGCTAATGTGCTTGCATCGTATATAACTTTAGTGTTAAATATAGTGTTAGTGGCTGCTAAGAGAATGATTTCTGCGGTGCTTTTGTCTTGCATGGTGTTGTTGAAACACTTTGAGACTGAACAAGTAATGTCCTGGCAGAAGTAAGCAGGGATTTCCAAGAAGCTGAGGTTTGTAAAGGATAGGAGTTTCTTCACAGCAAGCTGAACTCTCTACATTTTAAGAGGCAGCAGTTACAGAACAGTATCTGCTCTTTTCATTTTCCATGCTCATAATCTTCTGAATATTTTGGTACTTACAGTTGAAATTTTCCACTTCCATGAACAAGTGCATACTCTTTGAAAGATCATGCTAAATCATTTTAGTGGTTCATATAATAAAGTATTCAAAATCTATTTGATGTGGTAAATAGACTGTGAAGATCATGAATATATGCATTTAAACCTTTTAGGCTTGAAACATTCAGACTTGATGTAAAATTTTACTCATGACAGACCCATGCAGCTTTACTTCACTGCAGCTGACAGTTGTCTGTAATACAGGATTTGAGGCTGGCGCATCTTTGTGACAACTTTCCACTTCCTATGATCTACTATAAGATGTCTTTTCCAAAGAGTCCCCGTTCTTTGCATACGCTCAATGATGCATGTACTATTGCAGTGCCTGTAGGTTTAGTGAAGTAGAAGACATTTCAGTGGCTTCACATAGCTTAGTGTACACCAGAAGAACTAGATTCCCCTTTTCCTTCCTCTAGAAGATTGTCCTGAAGTCCATTTTGGTAAAGGTAGGCAACTTGCATGCAAATCTAGAGACTTTGCCCGGTTTTCTGCTCTCAGAGTCTGTGTGGTGCACTGGGAGTGGAGGGAACTGCACTCAGTGTGTCTCAGTCCTTTCTGCTTCCCACTTGGATTGAACAACTTGACTGCTGAACGCCATCCCATGCCACAGGTGAACTGCCTCTGTTTCTGCTCTGTACAACTGAATTGTGCTTGCTGATGTTGGTAGCTAGCACTCCTGAAATAACCATCGCCTTCCAGGCTGCTCGTGTGTCACCTGGTTGCTGGGACTGACCATTTGGGTGGCACTGTCACTCTACAACTATCCAGTTTCTTCTCAGACACTGTCCTAGAGATGATAGAAATGCAGTTCTGGCATCCGTCAGCTACAAGGGAAACAGAGCAGAGGATAATGGAACTAGGGAACTGTCCCTCATTCTGTCTGATGTGCTTCTGTGTGGGGAAAAAAACCTTCCTCCTCTTCAGCTTCCAACTTTTTTCTGACCCTGCTGATCAGGTAACAGCACCTGGTAGAACCTGAGCATGCCTTAGAACTGAGGGTTCGGTGCTGGAGCACACTAAATGCACTCCTGAAAAACCAGTGCTTTACCAAGGCTTCATCTTATGCATCTGAACAGCACCAGCTTCACTGAGAGTCTGTTATCAGTGAAATTGACTTGGATTACAGAAAGCAGCTAATTTTATTTCAGTACAAAATGATAACAGGGGAAATCTACAGCTAAAAGAGGTGGAGAATTTCTGAAGCGTGTTAGGAAGCCACACTAATAAAATCTGTTTGGCTTATTGAGGAAATGTATTAGGTATTTAATGTTATAACACAGAAAGCTGGCCAGGTTGTTGGGACAGTTAAACCATTCAGTAGTTGCTGTCTCACAGTAACAGTAGCATAGCCATTCTCATCCCAATAAATATCTGTGAGATGTTGATTAATGGCTGTTGAAGACAAGTAGATACTGTTCATCTAAATGCAAAAATTATATAGATTATAAAACTATATAAAATACAAAAATTGTCTGCCAGGTTTCAAACTGGTAAATATTAAGCAGAGGATTATCACCTATACATTGATGTGATTTGGTTCTTAGCTCTCAAGCAGTGATCGAGGAGATAGTTGCTGCTGAAGTCTGGAGATGATACAGACTGAAAGTGTAGTAGACAAGGAGACGCATTTGCTGATGCAGAATCATTTGCATACTTGGTTAAGACAATGTTTTAATATGGCTAAATATAAAGTTTATGTGCTCAGAAATCATGGAGTCATTAAGGTTGGAAAGTACCTCTAAGTGTAGTCCAACTGTCAACCCAACACCACCATGCTCTAAACCCATGCCTCTTAAGTACCACATCTGTGCGCTTCTTGGCATCCTGTTCCAGTGCCATATGGCTCTTTCTGAGAAAGTGTAGTCAGGGCTTGCGGTCCTTGTGTTTGTGGAAGGAGAAGGGCTGTGGTATTGTCCTGTGTGTAGTGAATGCATCATGAACAACTGAAATGAGGTCATCACTGTGGGCAGTGCTCAGTAAGCTCTGGATCCTGCGTCATAAAGAAAGAGATATTAATGAGCTGAACTTTCTCAGATCAGTTAAGAAACTGAAAAATAAGCCTACTAGAAGATTTGAGTAAACATGGCCTGTTAAGCTTAACGGAGGTGGAAAGTACAGAAGTGCCTGGGTGGGCAGAAAATTTTTATACGCAGCTCTTCAACTTAGCAGTCACAGGTCTAACAAGGTCCAGGTGCTGGAACTTAGAGCTAGGTGCAGTCAGACTAGAAAATGAACACATTAAAATCTCCAGGCCAGCCTGTCTTTCTCTGCAGCTCTTTTTCTCCTTCTTTCTCTCTCTCAAAAAAAAATATCTATCAAAACATCTTCTACACAGTTCCGGTAAATTTCCCTAGTGCCTGTTTACTGAGATTGCCTTAAGCATTTTTAACTGCATTTGATGGTGATCATCAGCAGAATTTGAAGCTGGAACTGACATCTCTCTGTCGCTTCTTTGAAGGAGTCAGCAGCTGAAATTCCTTCGTGGGTTAGCACAGGGATGCTCAGGTAGAGATGTGAATGCATCTGGTGGCTGGTGCTGCACCTAGGGATCGTTGTAGGGCAGCCTACTGCTGTGCTGACCCTGTTTGTGACGCTGTTTACGGTCACTGATGGTGTCAGACACTTGTGGAGACATCTTTTTTTTCCCATTTAATCACTGGTCTTAGCTCATCATCCAGACACTGGCTCATTCGTGTTGCACTACCTGGTTTGTTTTGAGTAGGTTTTTTTAATGGGGAATTTCTACTTTCATGCTTTATTCCTCCTTTGGGTTCTAGGTTGATGTGACTGTACTATGGAAGTGTCAAGGCAGATGTGACACTTTGGATGTCTTTTCATTGCAGCTCTGGCCCTGCAACAGGTGAGAAGAGATTCAGGTTTCTGAAGATAGCAAGTAATGTTCGGTGATTTAAGCCTAATAAGGCTGTGAAGAGAGTAAGAACTGTTTCCCTACTGCATTCTTACATTTGGAAGTTTGCACGCATCTCTGCAGATTTATTCTGATGGTTTCTCCGGATGACTTAAAATCCCAGGAGAGTCCAGGGAAAATGGGACACAAACCTCAGCTTCTGGGTAGCAAATGGACTTTGACACCAGGCTGGGTTAGCTGTAAGGTGTTTTCAGACCCTGCTGTCAGCCTGGTACTGGGAATCCCACCCTTGTAGTAGGATCATTAAAAACCAAGTCCAGATCACTGGTAATTAAAAGGGGATATTACTGAAGAATTAAATCAAGATATACTACTAAGGATAATCATGCCTGTCTGGTAGGTTCCAGCAACTTTCTTTATTTCCTGACTGGTTGGTTGGGGAACTTTTTTGATTCACTGATACTGATTCTTAAAACAGAAGATGAGTTTCAAACCCTCAGTGAGGGTTTTGTGCCGAGATCGATAGTGCAGTGTCAGTGTTCAGACAGCTGGGCTGGGTGGTTCAGATGAGTATAAGCTGATTAACCTTATGCCATACAAACTAATGGAAAAATAGTCACGGAGTTCAGTGGGTAGAAGTGAACAGAAATGCGATGGCTACTAGCAAATGTGGCTTTATGTAAAGGTTTTCTAGTCAAACAAACCTAATTTCAATTGTTTGGGGGATTGAAAATCTGCTTGATAAAGTTAACAACATGTTTGCAACCTGCTTAGTATCTCACATTGCACATAATTTAGAATCTTGTGACCTTCTGTTCTTTGTCTAAAAAAAAAAAAAAAGAAAGAAATTAGCAAGCATGAAATAAGATTAAAAACTAGCTGACAGTTATCAGAAAGTAATTATCAGTAAGAAGTCACTTGGGCTGTAGTTTAAGGGCTTTCTCCAGGATTAGCAAGAGGGACAGCAGCAAGTGCGAATCACTGCTTATAGGATGTGTCATGATTGACAGCAATGCTGGTCAGGGAGTGAATAACTGTGACAGGACTGTCATAGTGTGACCTGGATCACTTAATTCACAGAATCTTTTTAAAGAAAATGCATTTTAACCAAGACAGAAGCAATTACATATATATATTTCTCTAAGAACGGGGAATGCAGAGTACAGAGATAAAACGTGAGGCTTGGGAAGACTCAAAATTGATGCGGTAGTGCCGTAACAAGCGATCAACTCCATCAAGCCCCTGAACAATTGATCTTGGGGGGAGCCACCAACACAGAGCAGTTCACTGAATCCTAAAAGAGATGGGGCTGTTTGCCTTCTGAGCGTCTCCCTCCGTTTGTTGAATTTGAAGTGTGCATAATAACCTTGAGATGGCTAGAATGAGGCAAGACAAATTTCAAGCTCATCTCCTGTAGCTGTTATTTTATTTCCTTATATGGTTTTTGTGAGACTGGCACAGAAGTATTACATCTCTTTTCTGTTCTCCGTATTGTTAAAATATCATTGAAAGGTTGAGTTAGTGCTGGTAAGAGCCACATGACTTTATTGAGGTGTGGTTTTTATTAAAGTGCCTTATGGTGAGATAATGCATGAACTTTAGTTAGCTTCATTTGTTGAAAAGATCATTGAGAAGTGACTTGATTGCTGTGTAAAAGTGCTTTCACAGAGAGAAAATACCAGGTACTAAAAGGCTCTTTATCATAATGTAGAAAGACATAATAAGAACCAAGTGCCAGAAGCTGGAGACAAATTCATACTGGAAATTAAGCACCAATATTAGTAGCACTTTACTCACACTCAAGTTATTAGATTCTGCACAGAAGAAAGAGGATAACATTTAATTGTCTGTGATGCTCAGGCAGTCAGGCAAATTGGCCAAGTTTTTTCTTCTCGTCAAAACCTTAAGGATCAGTGAAAACAGAAATGTTTTCATAAAAATGATGCTTTATTTTCATAGAATCATAGAATGGCCTGGGTTGAAAAGAACCACAAAGATCATCCAGTTTCAAGCCCCGTGCTGTGTGCAGGGTCACCAACCACCAGACCGGGCTGCCCAGAGCCACATCCAGCCTGGCCTTGAATGCCTCCAGGGATGAGGCATCTACAACCTCCTTGGGCAACCTGTTCCAGTGCGTCACCACCCTCTGAGTGAAAAACTTCCTCCTAATATCTAACCTAAACCTCCCCTGTCTCAATTTAAAACCATTCCCCCTTGTCCTATCACTATCCACCCTCATAAACAGCCATTCCCCCTCCTGTTTATATGCTCCCTTCAAATACTGGAAGGCCACAATGAAGTCTCTCTGGAGCCTTCTCTTCTCCAAGCTAAACAATCCCAGTTCCCTCAACGTTTCCTCATAGGAGAGGTGCTCCAGCCCTCTGATCATCTTAGTGGCCCTCCTCTGGACCTGCTCCAAGAGCTCCACGTCCTTCCTGTACTGGGGGTCCCAGGCCTGGACGCAGTACTGCGGATGGGGCCTCACAAGAGCTGAGTAGAGGGGGACAATCACCTTCCTTTCCCTGCTGGCCACCCCTTTTTAAATGCAGCCCAGAGCACAGTTGGTCTTCCGGGCTGCTAGCGCACACTGCTGGCTCACGTCCAGCTTCTCATCCACCAAATTTTGTTCAAAATTACTTGCAAAAGTGGTGTATTCTTCTACTTTTAAATGTTTTAATGAATTTTTAAATCAAAACAGGAATTTTTAAATTAAATCATTTTCTAAATATGTGCTGTTGAAGCAATTGCTGTCTACATTATTTAGGGATTTCCAGGTATAATAGTTTTTAAGTTGATAAGGCATTGGTAGAAATCTCAGGCACCTCAGAAGTTGCCTTGTGATTCTAGATGTTGATTTTCTAAGTGTTTCTGTTCTCTTCAGTGGTGTTGTCAGCTGGAACTGACAGTGACAGTGTAGCACCCTGCACCGACAGCAAGACAAGACTTTCAGAAGGAATTTTTAAATAGTGAGAGTTAATCAAGGCATTGAAGTTAAGAAACTCGTCCTTTCTTTTAAGCAAGGCTATTCCAGAGTGGTGTAGGTTTTATACATATTGCCCTGGCTATGGCCAAATAAATTGTTAAGTTGGCACCGCCACCCTCCATGCGCTAGGACACAATAGTGGAAAATTAAGTACTTGGCCAGTGTTACGCCTCTCTTCCTTTCTGCTTATGGTTGCTTTTAGTTTTTAGGCTTTTCCTTCTTTGCACAGGAGGCTGGTACTATCCTACTGCTCTGTACGTACCGTTGCTTTAGGCAAAAAGGTGGTCACATCAGACTACAAAGCGACTGCTACGGAAGTGAATGTGGAGAGAACGGTATTAACTATAACTTGGTAGGCGGTTTTCTAGGTTACTAGCAATAATTTATTTCCTTTTTCCCCAAGCATTAGCACATACGTAATGCAATAAAATAACATTCCATTGATGAGCAATGTTTTATTGTAATGACATGGAAATTAATTGCTTCTTTTTCTGAAGGTAAAAACAAAATTGAATCTCATTTTCTTTCATTAATTTTGGATATTTTGGTGGATGGATTCTCTTTGTAGATAGGCTTTTGGTTTGGTTTTTTTTTTATGCTGACTGCATTCAATGAGAATTTCTAGAAAACCATTCCTAGGTAAGTTGAGTGCAACTGTCTGAAGAAAGTAGGCCCACACTTTAATTTGAAATCTCATCTTTGTGATTCATGCTTAATATGTAAAACATCTGATTGCAAAATGAAGATGTGTTGTGAATACCAGCTGTACAAGAATGATTCTCCTTCTTCTTCCTCCGTGTCAAAATAGCAGAGACTTTAGAAGTCAATCTGACATTTGATAACTTATTATTATTACATTGTACTTATTAAATGCTGAATTAATGAAACAGAATGCAAGCTTTGACTCTGTTGGTGAATTGTTTTTAATGTCCAATTTTGCTTTGTTGTCTTGTACTAGATAAACTTTCCCTGGAAGGAATAGTGGTGCAACGTGCTGAATGCAGACCTGCAGCTAGTGAAAATTACATGAAACTGAAAAGGTAGGACAACTCTACTACAAAAGGATATGCGATAGCTTACTTTGATGCTTTTGTTTTCCAGGAGATGAACAACGTTAGTATTTTCATGGTCTTATATAAGGTTTATACGGGATTGGAATAGATCTTTCTTTGGGAGTGGATTTTACTATAGGAGACAAATTGAGGCTGTCATGAGATTTATGCCTCCCTCTGGTATTGCCTGTTGAGTTGATATTGGCTTGTGCATTTCGTCATGTGCAAAACTCTTACTAGAGCACACACTGTGCCTGTTCACATCTAAACATATGAATACATGTCTGTATTTGGTTGTTCTTGAAGCAATATTTCCCAAAGGCTTAAAGGTTTACGCATGTTTGGTCAGACAAGCTTCTTGTGTATACGCTCATGTGTGGATTGTCCAACTTGAATACCACTGAACAGTTTATACTGTGCTATGGTGGGCAAGGAGCACCAGTGATATTAAAATGCCCTAAACAGGAAAGAGCTTAGGGAGACCTAAACTGGGATACTTTCTAGGAAACGTAGTAGAAGTGACAGAAAGATCACAAAATGGTCTCTCTCTTTTACAGTCTCACTTAGTGACTACAAAATTGCATCCGATACATCTCAGAGTCGCCATGTGGTTCATGTATGATTTGCATAATTAACTTGATGATGCTCTCTTAATAAATCCAATTCGGAATTCAGTTGTGCTTTATATTAAATACGTATTTGCATGTTTTAAGCATGTGGGTTTTAATTAAATCACTCTCTTAATATTTTGAGTTTGTTGTTTGGAGAGTAGTACAAAGCAGGAAATCTCAGGAAGATAATCAACTGTGCAGACTTAATTTCAGAATGTTCAAAGTCAAAAAAGCAAAGTGATGTTTTGATGCTTTCCTACAATTCCTGATCTGTTTTCTGTGCATCACTCACCACACTTCCAGTATCTTGTTTTATTAACCTCCTCTTAGATCTAAACTGCTCCAGTATTTCCTTATTGTTTTTATTCAATTCTGAGACTTGATGTTTTAGCTGCTGGCAAATCAGTGCCGTAACTTTGTTCATGTACAGTGAACTACTTCATTTCAGACTGTGTTCTGTGATTGCTATCGTGATTTCTATCATCGGTGTGAAATGGAGTATGAGGTAAATGTGATATTCCTAGAAAAGGACTCATTCCATTCTTGCAATTTTAAATATCTATGAATACAGTCTGTGGAATATATTTGCTTTGTAATTGTTTTAATTGCAGGTTGCCTGATCCAAGTGCTTTTTAGCATTTTGTACACAGTCTCCTATTAGCTGATCAGATAAGGCCACAGCGGGAGGTCAAAACAGACCCGATAGCTTTAATGACATGCTGCCTGAACTTTCAGTTTTTCAGCATTCTGTACTCTCTCATGTGCATATGCACACGGCCCCTCCTGATCTCTGCTTTTTTTCATGTTGAACTCCTGCAGGAGCAACAAAGATACAAACATGAAAGCAGGTTTGTCTTTGGAGGCGCTGAGAAGCTGAAAACTGACTGTACCGTGTGGTTTATTTTCTTCCCTTTCCTGTAGCAAAATTGGCAGGCTGTGTATGCCTACTTTCTAACTTTCCATGTTGTTGGGAAAAAAAAAAAAAAAAGAAATTAAAATCTCATCTGGTGGAAATCAGCATGAGATTTAGCAGATCTAGCAGTCACAGCCTCAGAAGAAATTGGTTTATGTCCAAACAGAATTTCTGGTATTTCAGTTGCAGAATCTAACTTTTCACTCCCTTTTTATTCTCTCCCACCCTCAGCATGCTGCAGCTTGTATTGGTGCCTAAAAGACAAGTGAGAACATTGAAGATAAACCACATAAACCATAGAATTGTGTTATATTAAACTATTTTTATTTGCTTTTTTATTTACTATTATGCTTTACATGAGAGAGACTCTCCAAAGATGGGACTGATAATACTGAGAAAACAGCAAATCTGTTGTGTAGGCTTAAGTGCTACAACAATAAATTGACTTTGGGAAGGAAATAATAAAATTAAATGATAAGTGCGGTTGATTCAGACTTTGAAGATCTAGAAAATGAAGTTAAGCTGCACACTCCTATAACTCCAATCATTTGTTTTCTATGAGCTGGCAGTGACCTAAAGGAGTTATATGCCTCCCTGGTATCAAATACAGATACTGATCTCTTCTGTTTCACCCTCTTTATCTGCCTCAAGGTTGTGGGCTAATGGGTATGGTGTGCAGCATCGTGTTTGGTTTCTATCCTGATTCTCAAAGGGAGGGCAGAGCGACCGTCTTGTGATGGGACTACCAGCAGTTAGGTGGGAGATGAGTGAGATATGTGGGTTTAAGGGTGGGTAATGAGCACAGAATTAGATGACACGTACATATGGGTGCAAGTGTTGGCAAAGCTGGCAGATTGTAGGGCTTTTTCCCGGGAAAGAGTCTTTGATTTGATTATGGGAAGAGTGTAGACAGCTGATGTTCAGAACAATTTAAATGCAAGGTACAAATGTGTGTCCAGTCAGAAAAGCAAAGCAGAAGTGGTGTGACCTTCAGTCGGTATTTTCCATTTTGGAAGTTATGTTTATGTATTTGCTCTGTTTTCCTGAACTTCAAGCTCTAGAAGGGGAATAAATTCCATAAAACTGTTGCTGTACTGCGCCAGTACAGTTCCACGCTGTTCAATTTCATAGGTGATTATTAATTTTTTTTAATTAACACTGCATTTGTTCTTTGTAACACTGTAATGGTTAGTTCCCTGGGATTGCTCAAGTTGTGTGCAACGTGGTAGCTGGGTACCAGTCTGACAGTTCTAAGGAGGGGTTTTGAAGGGAAATGCAAATACAGCACAAGTATTTGATGAACGTGACGTTTGATAGCGGTTCCCCGAAAGGTAATGAATGGACAGCAAAAACTGGAAGGAAATCAGAGTATGTATTTCCTTCTCAAATGTGCTTCTCAAATGCTTGTTGCCTTTCAGAAAGGTTTTTGGGATCCTGTGGATCAGTTACGCTTAACCTGAATTACTGACCTCTTCCAAACTATATTCCAGATTAAAAAATGTATTCACAGTGCCTGTAAGAGCTGATGTTTAAGGCTTCAGTAATACCGATAATATCTAGAATTCTCTCAAGTAACTTAAAAATGCAACCTGAAGTGTTGCTAATGAAAATGGTATTTGCCGACACGGCATCTCCTCACGGGGTTACAAGAATTTTGTATGTCTTCTTGCCTTTTCTGTCTAAAGGTTTCAGAGGAGAATGTGATGAATGTCCTTAGAGAAAACTACTGGAATAAACACATGTTGTGGGCTTTTTGGAAAAATGGGTCACGAGCTGATCTGCAGGAGTTAATGATCTTTTACCTTTGAAAAGTCACACTTCCTTCCAACTTTGTTATGTAGGCTACTGTAAGTCCTGACATTTGCTAGTCTAGGCCAAGAAAGTGCAATTTAATTAGTGTGGATGTGTTGAAGTAGTTGCTCATCTCGAAGATATTGTTAAGAGTATTGACTGGCTGACAGTTCAGAATACTGCTGAAAATGAACATTATGCCAGGATTTTCTTCTTCTTTTATTTTTTTTTTTTCCCCCCCCAAATACCCCCTGCTGGGAAAAGAAAATGAATAATTTGACCAGCTTGCCACCTCATATATATTTTTGTAGATATTCGCAGTTGGCTATGAATTCCCTTTTGAAGAAAATACGTATGAATAAATTCATGCATTTTCCACAAAAGCTGACATGCTGCACAAATGCTGTTCAGTTTGTTTGAGGTGGGAGGCTGTTTCTGTGCGCAGTGAGATTGCATCTGCCTGTCAGTCAGTGCAACCATGGTTTTCAAGTATTAAAGATCAATTTCTTTGTCTTGAAATAAAATTCACTGTAGTTCAAAAAGATGTTCCCTAAGTACGCCATAAAATAGAAAAAATATGTATTTTTTTCCCATGTGTAAAAACACTTTGAGTCCTAGCATTTTTCTAGAGAACAATGTGCACGCTCATAAGGGTTAGGGCGTACTGTTGAGAGAGGTGCTGTGTATTTCCCTGAATTTCCTTGACATCTGTCATTTTTTTTACAATCAAGCAAGTGCCATTCTACTTGTAAGCCAGTAAAACGTGGACTGCAAAGTAGCAGGCACACAAGTACTTAAGCGTATTCATCCATTTTATCAATATGGTTGCCTTCTGTGGTTGTTTAACAATGGCAAGTGTAGAGTCCTACAGCTGGGAAGGAATAACTACATGCATCAATATGAGTTAGAGGGTGACCTGCTGGAAATGATCTCTGTGGAGAAGGACCTGGAGGTTCTGTTGGACAACAGGTTGGCCATGAGCCAGCAGTGTGCCCTTGTGGACAAGAAAGCCAATGGTATCCCGGGGTGTATTAAATGAACGTGGCCAGCAGGTCGAGGGAGGTGATCCTCCTTCTTTTCTCTGCACTGATGAGACCACATCTGTAATACTGTTCAGATAGTAAAAAATCTGTAATAATGTCCAGAACTGGACACAGTTACAAGACCAAGTTGGGAGGGAGTGTTGATCTGCAGAGGGGAGAAGGACACTACAGAGGGACCTGGATAGACTGGATCGATGGGCCGAGGTAAACTGTATGAGTTTCAACAGGGCCAAGTGTCAGGTCCTGCATTTTGGTCACAACAACCCCAGGCAACCGTACAGGCTTGGAGAGGAGTGGCTGGAAAGCTGCCTGATGGAAAGGGACCTTGGTGTACTCATGGACAGTCACCTGAATATGAGCCAGCAGTGGGCCCAGGTGGCCAAGAAGGCCAGTGGCATCCTGGCTTGTATCAGGAATGGGGTGGTGAGCAGGACTAGGGAAGTCATCCTGCCCCTGTACTCAGCATTGGTGAGGCCCCACCTCAAGCATTGTGTTTGGGCACATCAGTACAGAAAGGACATTGAGGAGCTGGAGCAGGTGCAAAGAAGGGCAACAAGGCTTGTGAGAATGGCTTGGAGAATATGCTCTATGAGGAGAGACTGAAGGAACTGGGGCTGTTTAGTCGGGGGAAAAGGAGGCTGAGGGGAAACCTTATTGCTCTCTTCCAATACCTGAAAGGTGCTTGCAGCGAGAGCGGGGCTGGTCTCTTCTCACTGGTGACAGGTGACAGGATGAGAGGAAATGGCCTGAAGTTGTGCCAGGGTATGTTTAGGTTGGATATCAGAAAACACTTCTTTACAGAAAGGGTTGTTAAGCACTGGAACAGGCTCCCCAGGGAGGTGGTTGAGTCACCATCCCTGGATGTGTTTAAAAACCATTTGGATGTGGTGCTCAGGGACATGATTTAGCGGAGGGTTGTTAGTTAGGGTAGTGTGGTCAGGCTGTGGTTGGACTTGATGATCTTTAAGGTCTTTTCCAACCTGAACAATTCTATGATTCTGTGATTCTGGGCTCCTCCATTCAAGCAAGATAACTCGTAGGGAGAATTCAGCAGAGGGCTGCAAATACGATGAAGAGCCTGTTGCATCCCTGTATGAGGAAAGACTGAGTAACCTGGGACTGTTTAACCTGGAGAAGAGAAGATGGAGAGGGAATCAGCAACTGGAAGGCCACTATCAGGTCTCCTCAGTGCCTTCTCTTCTCCAGGCTGAAGAACCCCAGCTCTCTCATTCTGCCCTCATAGTGGAGGTGCTCCAGCCCTCTGATCATCTCCATAGTCCTCCTCTGGACCTTCTCCAACAGCTCCATGTCCTTCTTGTGTTGAGGGCCCCAGAACTGGACACAGTACTCCAGGTGGGGTCTCACCAGAGCAGAGGGAATCTTAAAATCACTTCTAAATATTGAAGGGGAGGTGGGAGTGGGTCAAGTGGGCTCTTTTCAGTGTTGCCCAGTAACCAATTAAAGTGCAATGGGCACAAACTGGGACACAGGGAGTTCCATATGAACTTGAGGAAAAACTTCTTTGGGGGTGATGGAGCCCTGGGACAAGCTCCCCAGAAAGGTTATGGAATCTTCTCTGGAGATATTCAAAACCTGCCTGAACACTTTCACGTGTTGCATGCTGTAGGGAGCCTGTTTTAGCAGAGGGGTTGGACTCCGTGATCTCTGCAGGTCCCTTCCAACCCCTCCGATTCTGTGATTTTTTTCAGACTTTTGGAATAGGGTAAGGAAGAGAAGCAAGTAAGAAAAACATGGTTACAGTGAGATGTGTTCGGCAGCATGGAGGAGTGGTTATTTCTCGCTTCAGAGATTTTGTTGGTTTGCTATGTATTGCTTTGTGATTTTAGGCTCTTTCCTATGTCTCTTTTCCCTTCCATTTTTTTTCTTGTGCCGTTGTTATGAGTGCTGCTCCAAGATTGTATTTTAATAGATCTGTTATATTACCATGCTGTTTTGTGCAGTTATAGGAAACAGTTCTAATTTTGGTTGCTGCTTCTGGCCATTATAAAAATGCTAACAAATAAGGAATAAACAACTGTTTGCAATGCAGCAGATATTTTATCAAGTTTCTCTGAAACCTTCTTGCCCCGTTGTTGTCTTCAGCTTCTGCTAGCCAGAAAGAAAGGAAAAAGAAGAAATAAAAAGTGAAGCATGGAACTTTTTTCCCCCAGTATACTTCCTTGCATATAATTCATGTCAGTTATGGAAAAAAGGGTACTCTTTACTTTTGCGTAAATGGTCATCGGATCTCAGTTTCCTTCCTCTTGCAAATGCATGGAGACACAGGATGGAGAAAGTTGGCTTCTCTGCTAGAAAACCTACTGTTCTCCTTTTGTCTTGCCTTAAAATGGAGAAGACATGAAATTTGTCTTCTCTCTGTCTTTTAAACGTCATCAGTTCCAGGTTACAGATGCGCCTGCCTTTCTCGGGAGTTGCAGTTGTGTGATGAGGTGCTGCTGGGAGCTGTTGTGCTCCTTTATAGCAGGCACGTGGGATGCTTCCTGTGATTTTTGGGAAGGCACATTGCTGAGAGGAAGCTGGCTGGGAGGTCATTTTCAAAAAGAATAAAGATGCTTAGGGATGTGTATTAAAAAAAGGGCTTATCACAGGGATTTTTCCTTATCCACTGGGGAAAGAAATCCGGAGTTGCAACTGAGGAGCTCTCATTGTCCTGTTTCTTTAATACAGGCTTTATGTAGTAATATTCTTCTGCTTCTGATTACTCTGCTCCTTTTCCCCTGCTACCACAGGCATTGCATTTAAGACAGTATCTACTTTGCCTTTGTGGTAATTAGCCAAAAAGCTATCTGCTGAAAGGGGCAAGACTAAAAATAGTGACTCTGGAATATGTTCCAGCTCCAATCCTAGCAATTCTTCAGGCTGAAAAAAGTCATATTCAGTACCAGCACCAGAAGTCCTCAGTACTTGTGTTTCCAGCAAACCTAAATGTCAGTGACACAGATTCCTGCTCTTGAAACCAAAGCCTGTGGTGTCAGCAGTATTGGAGGCCATTCTACCTTACTGCTACCAAGCCTTTGGTATTTGTAAAGGCCTCTCTTCCAGTAGGGTGTTTTCTAGATTTCAAAGAGATTCTCGATTAGTATTGACTGGGATTATCCTTCCTGTTCTCAAGTCTTAAGCAGCACCAATTCCTTCTTTTCAGCTACTTTTCCTTCTGTAGTGTGGCTGTCACACTATAGCAAGTGAAAACCTCTGAGAGAGAATGCAAATTTAGCTGTCATGGCTTACCTTACTAGTCTTCTGGGTTTTTTTTGTTTGCCATCATGCTTGCCCCTGTCAGACAAGGTGAGGTAGCTTATTGGAATATAGAAAGCCATTTCTGTGTCAGAGTTCAGATGTTAATTGTGGGTTTCTCTGGTGCAGAGCTCAGGGAAGCTCATGGATCTCTCCCTAGCCACTATGCCAGATGCTATAGTCATGCTGAACACTGCGGGTGTTCTGGGCTCTGCAAAACTGCTTTGGCAGCCACCAGCCTGACAAGCTCAAATTTACACAATATGTAGAATGTCATCACCACAGTACATCTTCTATTTTTAAGCAACTTTGTTCACATACTACTGATGATATTTGCAGTTTGGGAAAGATCAGTAGACTAGTATCGTCCAACAGCCACCCTTCTGCCAAGGAGCTCCAAAAACTGTATGATCTCAGTGAGTACTAAAAGTTACCCTTGTGCTCACTCACCAAGTGGCAAGCTCTGTTGGTGATGTATTGATTTCCTGGCTTATTAAAATATGTCTGAGATTTTTGACACTGTAAGAACTCTAAAACTGTCTGGAGGGTGACAGGGTGCATATGCTTCCCTCCAAATAGCACTCGTTATTTGGGATATAGCCAGGTTCAGAACAAGTTCATAGATGACGAACCGTCCATCCTCCATTCCTGGTTATTTTCTGCAGCAGTGTCTGTCTGTAGAGCTCCAGTGCCTCTCAAACTGGGGTTCCCTCTGAGCAGTGAGTGATTTAATTCCTCGAGACTTGGGCAAAATTCCAGCAGGAGCTTAACAGTTAGACTGCCATAGGGTAGCTGCATCACGGAGGGAGCAAATGAGGTATTTCTTGTGCTCCTCACAGACTCCGTGGGTGGAAGAGATCACAGCTTTAGAAACTGATTGCATTACATTTAATGGGAGAGTCCATCATCCTCTAGATACCTCAGATACACGAGCACTGAAGCATCGGTTAGTACACAGGAAACATTTTACAAAGAGAGAATATTGTTCTGCCACCTGCCAATGCCCCAGTCCAGGACATTTTTTAAATGTCTGCAGAACTGAATTCAAATGAACACCATATTGAAAATGATATTTTATCAACAGAATATGACTTACCCGGCAGTGTTGGTGATGTACAAATCATAAAATTATTCCTTAGTTATGGGTCTGCACTGACCTTGAAGTATGCAGATTGCTTCGCGTTTCTCTAATGAAGTACGTTTCTTAAGTGGATCTTGTAAACAATGGTCATGCAGTTATTTCTTATGGTCTGTTACTATTTCTGACAAGCTGTTGCATCCTTTGTTTGCAGCCAGTGGTTTTGGCCAGCATTTCATCATTGTGAGTTCAGTACCTCTGATGCTTCACTGGAAATTCTGCTCTATGTGATAAGCTGGTACAGTCAGTGGAGCTGAACGCACAGCCATCTGCAGTGGTTAGATAGAGCTATTAAAAGCTGGCCAAAGGTATCCTTGCTGCACAGTGTCCGTGTGAAACCATCATGGGACTGGGGTGCTTTATCCATCTCTGAGGATGGAACTGGAAGCTTTTCCTGAGCTTCCTTTATGCCATGATTGCCATGAGTCATGTACTTTAAAAAAAAAAAAAAAAAAAGCATAAAAGCACTGTGGGCTCTCTCTGCTGCCCAGCTCCTTCCTTTCCTGCTGCCTGTAGAGCTGAGCCATTTTTTGCCAACCACTCTGCAATCAGTAAGGTTTAGGATCAGTGTTACTTTGCATTACAGTTCTATTTTGGGGTTGTTCTTGGATCATGTGATTGTCCTCTGTAGCACACGTCTGTAGGTCACTCCAAAAGTAATGCCTCCTGTTCATTTCCATGGAAACTACAACAGGTGCAAAGAGCATGGTGACACTGATAGAACAAATTCTCATCTATGAAACATTGTTTTTCAACATAGTGACCACCATGTGTTTCACAGACGATAAACTGGAGCTTGGGTGCCATGCTCATAAAAATCTGCAAGGCCATCCAGAATGTGGCTTGTCTTTCACATCACTGTTTCCACTGCTGAAACGTACCATGCATCACCTCACTGTGCTCAAATCCGCTGGTCGGTCTCCATAAACTCTCAGAAAGCATCAGTGAACGTCAGTGTGTGCATTTTTTTCTGCATGAAGGAATTCAGTGACACACCTTTACTCTATCTGCACTTCTATGTCCAACGCTGTTCTGCCATGCCACCACCGTCTGCCTCTGATGTGTGGGCGCGCATAATAAAATAGAGACGACATTACTTTTGGAGTGACTTACGTAAGAATAAATAATGCTGGAGATAACAAACTTCCAGCTTTATTAATGTGTTAGTCTGAGCATCCTGGCACACATTTGATAGAATTCTTTCTTCTGGAAGTGCAAAAAGCCCTGCAAAAAATTAACAGGTACTGCACCATCTTTCATGTCCCAGACATCCTGAAACAGTAATTGAGAGAAGTGTGAACAGCCTCCTTTGCTCAGTCCTAGGCAGAGTTAACACCAATTCGGTATCTGTGTTAGATCTCTGAATGCTTCAGTATTTTTGCAGAAATATCTGGCTAACCCTTTTTTAATGCTGGTGGCAGAATGAGGAGGAACTGTACCCTGCAACATGTAATACAAATTTGAATTACTGTCCTGCTGTTCCCTCAGACTATGTGTGTGCTTGAGTGCTGACTGAGACCCTGCCAAAGAGGAAGATAAAAGAAGAAATAGTAATGAATTAAGAAAAAAGACAGTTCACCCGAGAGCTTTCCTTTGCTCCTTCTGCTTTTGGACTGTGTTCAATTCTGAAGCTTTGTTCAGAGCTCCCATTAATAGACACAAAAATAGGGAATTTTATAGGGGTCAGGATTCCAGTCTGCAGGCTGTGGATATAAATGGACATCCATCCTCCTGCAGAATCAGTTGAACTGTGTTAATTCCGGTCAGAGTAAGGCAGAAAGCTGACAACGGCTTCAATGTAAACAAACTATTTGTAAAAAAATAAAAAAATAGGCCAATTCAAGAGTTTAACTTCTCACAAGTCCGGTCTTTTTAATCCCTAGACCATCACATCTACAACCATGTGACCACTTCCATTTTAAGAGCAGACAGAGATGAGAAAATCGTGAAATCATTTTGATGGGGAGAAAAAAAGAAAGGGTTTGGTTGGAGCTAGAAGCGATGCCAAGCTTATTTTTAAAAGTTCTTATCTTGTATCTGAAAAAAGGAAAAGAAGGGATCCTATTTCTCTAGTTCTCTAAAAGTGTTAACTGCAGCTCTATTTCTGAGGTTAGGAGGAAGTCCAATGTTCAAAACCTGGTATAAGGCTTAATGTTATCTGCATTGTAGTTCATTTTTCCATCTGGAATACAGATAGGAGAAATGAGAACACAGAAATATTCATGGCCAGATTTCTCTGTGTAAAAAATGCAAGAAAATCCCAGCTTTCTGGGATATATTTTGAATTGAGAAGCCATATTGAAAGAAAAATTTCACTGTATTGTAAGTGTAGGTGGGAGCATAAAAATGTATGATAAAAATAGCAGACTACATGAAAATCAACACTGGAGACGTTATATGCTAATATCTGAGAGATAAATTTATTTAGTACTTTACAATATGGAAAAAAAAAATACTTCTCAAGTTGTATTTCAAATAATTAATTCTGAATTCTAATTGCAACTCAGACATGGGCTCTTACTGTTGCCTTTGGGAGCGATGTAGAATAGTCAGGATTGTTTAGCAACTTTACAGTTGGTGTTCCACGTTGAAAAGGGACATTTCAGCTCTTTCTCAAAAGTCGAATGCAGGGAATCAGTAACACATCTTAAAATTTTGTACCTGTGGTCAAACTGCTTAGAGCCCCAAGAGATGGCTGCGTTGGAGAAATGACCTTTTAGCTGATAAAGAGGATCAAAATAGTGATTTTCAAAGCAAGTGGGTGTTTTTGTAGGCTCTTGTAAAGCCTTCATGGATACAGCAAGCTGAGAATTCCCATACGTGGTATTTTTGGTATCATGAGTGAAAAGCGATTTGTGTAGATTGACAAAATAGATTTATGTTCGTGAAACTGAAGAAGGTTAACTTGTTTATGTTATATGAAATTAGCTGCCCTTCGGGTAGGTGTGGTAAACCAGTGGGGAAAACCATCTGTACTTTTGTTCAACACTACTTACTGGTTCTCTTACTATACCTAACGTCTTCAGAAAAGCACGTTTCAGATGTCTTCAGTGTCACTTGGTCTTTGTTGTTATCAGCGTGATGCAGTAGCAGTGTCTGTCTATGGGAATGAAATTAATGACAAAACCCAGGTAATTAAATCCCTACCGGATTTATATTCACACATCAGGTGAAACTGAATCATACAAATATTTCTTATTACACTGTGGCAAAATTAAAGCATCTGTTGTCATTTCAAACCCTGCAGCAAATGTTAAATAGTCACCTAAACCCTTTTCTTCCTATCTTTCTAGCACAAATCAAAAGTAATATAAGATTCTCCTTATTACGGTGACAGAGACCAGAAAAGCTGTTCTGGGTAACTAAAAAGAAACATCTATAGCACAGTTAACATTGCTGCATAATGGAGTAGGAGTAATGGTGTAGGTTTTATAAATTGATGCCTAAATCACCTGAACCAAGTGGTAGATTGTAAATAAATATATATATTTTTTAACTCTTTTTACCTCTATTTTTGTGTTAGTAGATGAATATCGAATACAATATCCATTCTAAGTAGAGGATGCTTCTGACAAACTACTAGTTTGTGTCACCTTAACAAAGGCAAAGCTAGCAAATGGTTCTTTCTGTTTCAGGCCAATTTATTTTAAATAAGATATTTTTCCTTCTTTTCTGTCCTTTGCACTTAGACCTATATGGTGTGGCATAGAAAGAATTATCTATTAATACATCCTTTCGTTGTTACAAACAAACAAAACTCTGAATGTCACTTGGATATTATTTTGTACTCTGTGGAGAATGTCTATTACATATCCATAGTAAAAACCATTTTCTTGAGTTTTATTAACCTGTATGTTAGGCTAGTAATGTTAGGTTGGTTAATCTTACTTTAGTAAGTAATCTATGTTAGCTCTAGTGTTCACGTGCCGATTGTTGTTTATGAGCATGCCTAAGAACCAGCACGTGTTGAAAATGAATAGTTGTTCAATATTCAGTGAGGTACACTAGTTGCTGTGTAACCAGTGCCTGTAATCAAAGTGGTCTGAACATAGATTGGTATAGAGAATTATTCAGTTTCATCACTTTGTTCTTATAACATAAGAAGTTTCCTATTACACACCTCTTTGTATTTAAAAGGGACCTCAAGAGGTCATCAGGTCCAACCTCCCTGCTAAAGCAGGTACCCTACAATCAGTGACAAAGGTAAGCGTCCAGATGGGCCTTGAGTATCTCCATAGAAGGAGACTCTACAACCTCTCTGGGCAGCCTGTTCCAGTGCTCCGTCACCCTTGCCATAAAGTTGTTCTTCCAGATGTTTGTACGGAACTTCCTATGCTCTAGTTTCTGGCCATTACTCCTTGTTCTATTGCTCTGCACCACCAAGAAGAGCCTGGTCTCATCCATTTGCCTTCCACCTCCCTTCAGATATTTATAAACATTAATCAGATCCTATCCTCAGTCTTCTTTTCCCCAGGCTGAACAGACCCAGGTTACCCAGCCTTTCCTCATACAGAAGGTGCTCCAGGCCCTTTATAGTCTTTGTGGCCCTTTGCTGGACTCTTTCTAGGAGATCCCTGTCTTTTTTGAACTGGGGAGTCCAGAACTGAACACAGTATTCTAAATGTGGCCTCACTGGGGCAGAGTAAAGGGGGAGGATCATCTCCCTCAACCTGCTGGCCGTGATCTTTTTAATGCACCTCAGGTACCATTGGCTTTCCTGTCCACAAGGGCACACTGCTGGCTTATGGCCAGCCTATTGTCCAACAGGTTGTTGGACAGCCTGTTGTCCTTCTCTGCAGGCGTCCTCTCCATCAGGTGGACGGTGCAGACATTCATCTGACCTGATGAGAGTAAAGCAAGTAAGTTATGGACTAATCTACAGATACTATTTAAAAAAAAAAAAAGTTGTTTTCAAACTGAACAGATAAAATACCTATATATTAATATAAATAAACAAAGAAGACTGTAAAACACTATGTAAGGGATCCCAGGTAGTGTTACCAGCCTTAGTGAATCGTGTTTTAGAACTAGATATGCAAGGAAATAAAATGGCATGCAGATTTCATTTATGGTCAGTAAATTCAGATGAATTTATGCACCTCGCTTACTTCTTGGTCCCTGAACATCTGGATGGTGAGGATGGAACAAGGCCCTTGAAAACAATATCCTCTCTCATAGAGAGGAACACAGCCAAATTAAACATCAGTAATTAGTGGTGTGTTCCAATCTGTACACAGGCAGCTGTATGACTGGTGATGTGTAAATATTACAGAAAGGGACATGAGTAATGAAAACAAGGAAGTGCCTAATTATGCATGAAGTAATTTGGAGTTGCATAGATTATGGATAGATCAATTTTGGAAACTAATGGGTGAAGTACAAGTGTCCTATGTATCATCCAGAGAAGATGAAGAGGATTTATAACTGTATTTGTCCAAGCCTTGCATATGCAAACATTTTAATATAAGAACAAACATAGGGTTTGAGCCTGGGCTTTAGGAGGCCGAGTGAATGCAAAGTGTATTCAATAGAAATATCCAAAAATTGCTAAAAAGCACGCACACAAATTCTTGTTCAGTTCAGAAAGACAAGTACCTTTTTTAGAGGCAAGGAAAAATCTTGTTACGTGTGATCAGCTTGGATGTTTACATGGGCCTTTGGATATATACGTATGTCTATACAAAAAGTGACTGATGCACAAGATGAAATTTAAAAGGCAAAGATTAAATTTGAATTTACTGCTGTGTTGTGGCATACTGCACCAACTAAGTGCTTATTACAAGGTTTTAGGGCCAGAACTCTAAACCCTGTGAAATCAAGGAGGAAGACTTCCATCGATGGCAGCAGGTGTTTTGTCCAACCCTTTCATGATGGTGCAGTCAAATGCCTTAGCTGTCATCTGTGGTCATACCTTGCTTTTTTCTCACTGCTCTGCCTCTGCTATGTAAGCAAAGAGAATACTGTTATTTGTAGTGTTTGTTGTTGTTTTCCTCTAGCAAAATGCAAGGTTGGGACCATTCATTCTATAACACTGCCTTCAGAATGACTGAGCATTGCTTTGTCGTCCAGGTGCTTCTCAGGTAGCCTAGCTTTTCACACTGGATCAACAGGTCTTTTCATTAATCACCTTGAACACAAGCAAGTGTTCAGGAATCCATTGCCCTCTGCTAAGAGAAATCAGTAGTTTTCATTCAAAGAATAGACATCTTTCCTACTTTCGGAGTATTTCCTAAGCTAAAGAAAAAAATTAAAGGTTGAAGGTTTGGAATGATGGAGAGGTATTTCCAGTTCATGACAGTATTAGTTAATGAGGGAAAGAAAAACCAGATTTAGGTGAGTTTAGCTATACGAAATCCAGACGACAAGAGAATCCTCGTGTTCAGGATAGCTTCTGGCAACAGTAGATAGCAGCCTTTTGGAAACAATGCATTTGAAGTGAATGACTCAAAGCAACAGCTAGTGGCCAGTCCCCAAGGAAAATGAAGCTGTGTGGGTTTTTTAAATCAACCAGATAGTAAATATTTGATTCTAGCAGCATTTTTTATTCCTCACTAAATTGCCTCAAGGATTCTGTATTTTGATTTCTGGATGAACATTAAAGGGCAATCACAGCTTCACTGTCTCTACCTACAAATGGATGCGTTTCTCCTAAGAATCTCTTGCATACAAAGTTCTGTGTGATGTCCCTAACAGAAAATAAATATATTACAATTGCTGCCTGTTGGCCCTCTCTATCTATTTGTTGGTTATCTTTTTTGGG
Organism: Alectoris magna; assembly: GCA_030625065.1. Lineage (NCBI taxonomy): Eukaryota > Metazoa > Chordata > Aves > Galliformes > Phasianidae > Alectoris > Alectoris magna. Next base: position 29,159,246 of record CM060560.1, on the reverse strand, counting down.
AGATCGCTGATCTGCAGATACGGAAGTGTCTGTACAGATACATAAGGTTGTTTGCTTGTGATGTCGATCAGGTCATGAGCATGTCACTTTATCCTTTATAAATCTAGTATCTCTGAAACTGTTGTGATTTGGGCTTTGTTGTTGTTGTTTTCCTTTCTCAGTCATTTTAGTTCTTTTCTGTTGTACCAGAGTGTAAATACCAAGTGTCATGGACATCCATCTTGAGCAGTAATTTAATTCCTCTGGAGTTTCATTGGCCAGAAAGAAAAAATATTTCACTTTTCCATTCTTCTTCTTCTTCTTCTTGGCTTAACTGCGTACCCTGCATGTTATTCCAAAGTGGTCTATGCACACATTCCAGGGCATGGCCAAGTGGGGCTTGTTAACTCTCTCTATCCTATGCCTGTATTCAAGGGCCATGAAAAGCATTACATTTTAGATGGTTGATTTTATGCTGTGTTTTGAATCAGGGAAATAGTTGTCTGAAGAATCTGTCCAGACCAGATTTAAAGAGTGAAACGATGGTGGCACAATCATTTCCAAGCTTCAAGCAAAACTGTATTAAATCTTTTTTCTTTTCTTTTTTTTTTTTTTCTTTTCCACATATGTCAGTGAGAATTCTTCTTCCCTCCAATAATTCAAATTCAAAAGCTATGCTTTTGAAATAATACTTTTTCAACTTGTAAAGTCTTCCTGTAAACTTCTTCTTTTATCTTTTAGACTTATTTCCAGTCATAGGATAGAAGCAATACATGCCTTTGTATCCCTGTATTGAAACCCGTGCTTCTGTTGAGATAATTCTGAGAAGATAATTAAATCTGCTACACGGTTGGAGTGACATTATAAGTCTTTTTTTTCTAGTCTATTCTAAGTGTTTATGACATTTGGTTACTGGCCCAGTAATTAACATTTCTCAGGACTGTCAGTTCAGCAGAGTGAGAATAAATCACTTTGCCTTATATGTTTTCTCTTTATCAACTGTCAGTTTTATTTAGCTGGAATGAACACGCAGCACATCCAAATTGTCATCTGTTTCTTGTGGACCTGCCTGGAGCTGTGCTGGAGTTACAGAGGGCAGACCACATGTCTGCTTGCTTCTGGCGTGACCTGGAGGGCAGCCTTCACACTGCTGAGTCTCTTTCAGTTTTCCTGCTAAATGCAGCACGTCTTGTCTTCTGACACACAAACATAATACATTATATCAGATGCATATAACATGTTTTTGTAAAATCATAGAATATCCCAAGTTGGAAGGGGTCCGTAAGGATTGTTGAGTACAACTCCTAAATCTAAGAACATTTCCACTGGGACAAAGCAGAAGCCACAACATGAGCAGTTAACAATTGAGTGGCTTAGAGACAGCTATGGAGCTGGCCAAGTGCCTGCTGACTCTTGTACAGCACAGTCTTTGAGTCCCCAGCAGTTTGTAACTCCATGATTGCTGTGCTGTCCAAGTATTTAACAGTCCTCAGTACACTCACCTTTTCAGGATTTAATGTTTTTCATAGAATCGTTAAGGTTGGAAAAGACCTCCAAGATCGTCTAGTCCAACCATCAACCCAACACCACTACACTCACTATGTCTCCAAGTGTCACATCTCTACAATTCTTGAACGCATTCAGGGACGGTGACTCTACCACCTCTCTGGGCAGCCTGTGTCAGTGCTTCACCACTCTTTCTAAGAAGAAATTTTTCCTGATATCCAACCCAAACCTCATCTGATGCAATTTAAGAAGGCCATTACTTCTCATCCTACCATTGTTAAATGGGAGAAGAGGCTGACCCCCACCTTGTCACAACCTCCTTTCAGGTAACTGTAGAAAGCAATGAGGCCTTGTGCCTCCTCTTTTCCAGACTGAACAGTTCCTGACAAAGAAGAGAAAATCGCTGTTTTTGAGGAAATACTGTCACATTAGTTGCAGCTTCTTACTGGCCTATCACTAGTGAGAAAGCATAGAATCATAGTGTTGAAATCTCATATTGGCCTATCAGGTGTTGAACTCAGATTTGGTTTTGCACAGCCAGCCTGGTAGGTGAGCATCTCACCATGCATCAGTCTGGTTTCTGCAGTGCGTATTTCTGAAATCACTTGGTCTCCTGCCTGGGGAGCTCTGGGCTCTCACGTACAGTGCAGCTGCTGTGGCTACACCACTGGGGACATCACACTGTGGAACCCTGAGAGGCACCGGGCTGGAATCTAACCCTCTTTTTGTCATTTTTGTCACCACAGCAAGCTATGGAAATAGCACTTGTGAAATGACAAGAATTGCACTGATTGCAGTCAGCAGCTGCTGAGGATACTGGGAAAGCATATTTTGTTTTGGGAACATCATGTTTGGGTTTCCAAAACAAAATTTTGAAGGATTTCTGTTCCATGAAAACTTGAAATGTTGGCTTACCTCCCAATTCTAGATTTTTTTTCTTGAAAACACAAAAATCATGTAATAAAAATTCAGATTTCCAGACCTCTCCACTTATGTTGGGAGATTATTTCCCTTTTGTTTCTACATGATATTAGCAAGAAACTTGATTACATCCATGCTTTTAACGGTTGTAGTTCTCTCGTGACTGCAATAATTGGTAGTATCCTGGGGGGCAAATATTCAAGGCCAAGCTGGATGTGGCTCTGGGCAGCCTGGTCTGGTGGTTGGCGACCCTGCACACAGCAGGGGGGTTGGAACTGGATGATCATTGTGGTCCTTTTCAACCCAGGCCATTCTATGATATGATACAATATGATATGATGTATGATATGATATATCCCAGTGTGCCTCTGCAGTTTTCTTTTGCCCAGTTTCCTTTCATTACTTCATAGCACAGCCTTCAAATAACTCAACTGTTGTTGTTTTCTTGTTTGCACCATTGACATTCACAAATAATAATGTTTTTCAGCCTCTCCGTAGCCAAGCTATACCTATTCGTCTTGTGGTGTTCTGATTACAGAGCAACTAAGCAGCTATGGAAAATACACATTCTCTAATGTATATTAGTAGAAGCAGATGGTGCAGTCTGTTCATCGATAGAGTTCAGTTTCTAAAACTGACTTAAGCTGGTTAGCAGCGAATACCACTCCGGTACAGTCTGTTGTGGAATGTGCACAAAGGGAGAGGCCCCGTTTCATGTTGTTTGCATTTCATTGCATTGAGGTAAAGGCATGTTGTTTAAATCCGCGAGACTGCATTCTTTGTAGTACAGTATTGTCATTTTTCATTATGCTTTCTCTGTTTAAGGCTGCGGGCTGCCAGTCCCTTTCGCAAACGTTGTTTGCATGTAGTCATTAATAAAATTTGCACTTGAGAAGAAATGATGGCAAATTATTTTCTTAATTTGTGAAGTGCAGAGGAATTTCAAATTAATTATAACAGCGCTTCACAGAAGTTGGCATATTTCCCGTTGTTAAAAAAAAAAAAAAAATTAAAAAAATAGAAGTTTCCTCTTTCCTTCAGAATGAAGAATTTTCCAAAATTATTCCAAAAACATAAAAGCTGTTTGTATTCTGTGTCTGCTCAGCCAAGAGCAGGAAAGAATATAGTGAACGGTGGTGTCTCCTTCAGCTCAGATAGATCCTGTAGCCTCTAAAGCAGAGACTGTTTAGGCAGAAATGATAAACTCCTGAGGCTCTGTGTAGCTGAATAAACAGACTACAGGGACAGCTTTCCTCTCCCCATTTACCACAACACAAAATGTTTGCAGCTCTGGATACAGATGTTGCAAGCAATAAAGATGAGAAAGCACGAGGCAATTTATGTTCTATTTCCTTCTGCACTGAAGGATGTGCCTCTCCTATGGAGAAATGTTGAGGGAACTGGTCTTGTTTAGCTTGGAGAAGAGAAGGCTCTAGGGAGACCTTCCAGTATTTGAAGGCAGCATATAAACTGGAGGGGGAATGGCTGTTTACGAGGATAGTGATAGGACAAGGGGGAATGGTTTTAAACTGAGACAGGGGAGGTTTAGGTTAGATATTAGGAGGAAGTTTTTCACTCAGAGGGTGGTGACGCGCTGGAACAGGTTGCCCAAGGAGGTTGTGGATGCCCCATCCCTGGAGGCATTCAAGGCCAGGCTGGATGTGGCTCTGGGCAGCCTGGTCTGGTGGTTGGCAACCTTGCACATAGCAGGGGGGTTGAAACTGGATGATCATCGTGGTCCTTTTCAACCCAGGACATTCTATGATTGTGTGAGAATCCTTCAAGATCATCTGTAGTTAATGAAATTAAAGGATGCAGTGGAGTAGAGCAGGGACTCCAAAAATGTTACAGAAGTACCGTGATACAAAAGTGTCCATTTGGAAGAAACTTGTTAGGGTTTTTAGACTGTTCTCTGCCTTTTGAGAATTAGAGGATTGTTACAGCTGTTTCTTTCCTTGAAGCGATTCTGTTTTCCAGTTCTTGCCTTCAGAGCATTGTTAGCTGCTCTGGACCTAGGGCTAGAATTTAAAATTTCATCTCCCATGCAATATAAATGCTGTCCACCAGCTCCAAGGCTGTCAAACATCACAGCTTGCACAAAGGGTGATTTGTTTCCCTGTTGGGTTTTGGTTTTGTTTGTTTTTCTTTTTTTTTTTTTTTACAAATCCAGTATTTAATTTGTGAAGAAGGTACCTAGGTACTTTTCTAGGATCATAGAATGTCCCTGGTTGGAAGGGACCCATAAGGATCACCGTGTTCAACACCTGAAAATCCGACTGTATGCCCGAGAGTGTAGTGTTGTCCAAAAGCTCCTTGACCTCTGGCTTGACCACTGCTCTGGGGAGGCTGTTCCATGCCCATCGCCCTCTCAGTGATGGTATTGTGTAAAAAGAAAGGAATGTAATAGGAGAGGTATGAGTTGAGAAAATAAAACGTGACATTTTGTAGAACGGTAAGTACGTGTGATAGACAGTGATTGTTCCTAAAAATATATAATGTATGCCACCGATAAGAGTGCAAATGCCATGCAACTCACATCATTTTGAGCTGACCTATATTTACTGCTGTGTGTCCTCTGCAGATGGTAGTATGTGTATTACTTAGTACAGAAAACTCTCTACATCAGTGTTAAACCATTAAAAAAAAATACAGTTCTCAATATATCTAATCCCAAGATACTTGTTATAAAAAAAATAAAAGTTATTAATGTTTCTATGATTTGCCCAGAGAAGCTGTGGATGCCCCATCCTTTTGGGGCATTCAAGGCCAGGTTGGATGAGGCCCTGGGCAGCCTGAGCTGGTGGCTGTCAGCCCTGCCCACAGTGTGGGGTTGGAGATGGGTGAGCTTTAAGATCCCTTCCAACCCAAGCTGTTCTATGATTCTATGATAATGCTGTTTTACACTGGCATTTGATATGGGTGCATTCTGAATTACAAGTTGTATTTTTATTGTGTATGTCTGTATTTTGAACTGCAGACATAGGTGTAATTAAGAAAAGCTATGCAGAGCACCATTTAATTATTGCGATCCCAAAGTTTTCAAGGCTTTTTTTTCTCTGGATGATTCTCTCATCTAAATTACACATGCACAGAGTCTGCTTTCACACAGATCTTATGGACAAACCCAATTATACTGCTTCTTATTAGGGAAGCTAGTCAACATTTGCGCTTCAGCCGTTAACTGGTTTTGGATTTTGTCATGCCAGATGAATCTGTAATCAGATCTGTTGTTTTTTTTCATTTAATAACAGAATAGGTACAGCTTCACAGAGCTTGGGTGAGTTTCAGTGTGTTCACAATAACAGACACTTCTCTGAAGACACTAATTAGGAGGAGAATACTCATGTAGCAGAGCTCAGAAGTGCGGGGTTCTAAGTTTCTTAACAAACAAGCTCTGTAGGGAGTGTTCTGAAGTTAATGTACTGAGCTGCCAAGTTTATGTTATGGATTTTTTTTCTTAAAAAAAAAAAAAAAAAAAAGGCAGAGCTTGTTACAAAGTTACACTTGTAACCTTCCAAATTGAATCTTATGCTTCTGGACTCAGTTACCTCAAAACTTAGCCATTTTTTTCTTCTTTTAGTTACTGGTGTTTTTTTAAAAGAAGAGTACTGGAAAGTTTTTTTTTCAACCAACTTTAGTTGTGGCAGAGATTGGGGCTGTGACTTGACCCAGAGCTTGCACATCCTGAAGGCATTTTCAACATACTGAGAGCTTGTATCAGGGTTTAGAAATGATACACGTGTGGCTGTGACAGGCACTGTAACCTTCAGAGATGATGCACAGAAGCCAAAGGCCCTGCAACTCAAATCTTATGAGGCGTGGCTGAGGGAACTGGGATTGTTTGGTCTAAAGAAGAGGAGGCTCAGGGGAGACTTCATCTCTCTCCACAACTGTCTGAAAGCAGGTTGTGGCAAGGTGGAGGTTGGCCTCTTCTCCCAGGTAACTGCAATTGAACAAGAGGTAATGGCCTTAAGTTGTGAGATTGAAGGTTTGAGTTGGATATTAGGAAAAAATTGTTTTCATTGTGTTGAGGCATTAGAACAGGCTGCCCAGGAAGGTGGTAGACTCACCATCCTTGGAGATATTCAGGAACTGTGTAGACGTGGCACTTGGGGATATGGTTAGTGGGCATGGTGGTGATGGGCTGATGGTTGGACTAGGTGATCTTACAGGTCTTTTCCAACCTCAATGATTCTGTGATTCAAAGAAGGCTTCTTTTAAAGAAAATGGAACAAGTGTTTGGTCTCTGCTGCAGGATTTCACAGAAAATACCTGGAGGAAGGTAAGGCTGAGTGATGCAGGGCTGCTGTAAAGCCATCCTTCACCCAGCTCAGAGAGGAGGAGCTTGCCTCTCCCCTTACCCCCTCCCAGCCACCAAGCAGTTCAGCAGCTCCTATCCTTCCCTGTTCCTGGGCTCCATCCACACTGCTGGGTTTTGCCTCTGGCTTCGCTGCATCGCGTACCCCCTTGCTCTGCTTGTAGAAGCACAGTCCCCCCTGATGGTGTAGCAGCAGTTTTCAGTGGAGGTGGTTGGGTGGGCAGTACCATGGGAAAAAAGGGAGCTGAGGAAGCACTGGTCTTGCCAAACAGAGGGAAGTAAAATGTAATTAAGATCTTTGAACAAAGACAGTGCAGTAGCAGAGTACTGTTCAGTTGGCAAAGGAATTAAGAGTTGGCTGAAAGAATGATGATCAAATTTAAGAAGAAAATCTGTCTCCTGCTTTAACTGATGTATCTTTCAGTCTGCTGTTTGGTTTGCCATGCTTCATGTCTTTGTTGGCGACTAGCAGCAGAAACTGGTAAGGTGTTCCCATTAGAGAGGATAAGCAAAGCTGCTTTTTCACGTGGTCTAAGGAGAAAGATAGGTTTCTCTCCCTTTGTGTGTTGTTTATAGTGGAGGATTTGTTAGGCTGCTGAGGCTATGCATCTTTTCCTTTTAACCTAATGCTGATTTTGCTTGTATTTAAGCATGCTTTCAAAGTTCAGGTAGCAATAATTTGTTTCTCTTTGCTTGCTGGGAAGTGTTGAGTGGATTAATTCAGCAGCTTAGTGTGAGCTATGTGAGAGCAGATAAGCTATGCAAGCTCACCTGTTCAGCTACCAACAGCAGTGTGTAGTCTTTGACATGATAACACATATCCAAGTGCAGTGCTTTCTTGGAGTGGTTTCATTTCAGTGTCCTTTGCCAAAGCCTCTTGCTGGTTGTTTCCAAGTCTATTTTAACAGAAAGGAGGTGGACGTCCACAAAAAGATGACCTGCTGCCTGGCGTTTTAGGTCTGCAGACTAAGGAAGGAAGGAAGAGATGGGAAAAAAAAACCTTAAGAAATTGAGGCAGTGAGGTTTTCTAGGGATGTAGTCCAAATGTTTCCCAGCTTGCCACAAACTGTTAAATTGTTTACAGTAAATTCTAACTGGAAGCTCTCTAATTGAGCCAGATGCTGTGGCTGTTTGCAGAGCTACTGGGGGAGTGACGAGGTATCTCTGAGTGGAGTTTTATAGATGGAATTGCCTAGTTGGAGGCAGAGTACTGGCATCTGTAACTCCCTAAAGGCTGAGCGAAGGGGAGCCTTGTTCCAGTTGTCACTGGAAGAGAAGAGGTAGCAGAGATGCTGCAGATCTTTTCTTTTCCTTTGGGAACTTGTATCCAGCAGTCTGCCTCTTTCCTTATAGCTTGTCTTTAGCTACGTGAGCAGCTTCATCAAAAGAACTGTGGAGCAAATTAAATAAGCCTGTACATCATCTACCTGTTTACCAGTAATTCAAGACCTAGACCTTTGGAGATTTGATAAAGACGTGGCTTTTCTGTCTAAAAGACTCCTTCATAAAGTTCTTCTTTTTTGTTGCTCATAGCAAAATGTCACAGTGGTTATGGATCTGCAGACACTGGATTGAGTAACTGCAGTAGCAGCTGGGCACCACTCAACTGTACACCCCTGGTGGTATGGAGGAAGAGGAAAGGAAAAAGCCAGAAAAAAAAGTATGTCCAAAGAAGGGCACTGAAGCTTGAGAGGGGTCTGGAGCACAGGTCTTATGAGGAATGGCTGAGGGAATTGGGATTGCTTAGTTTGGAGGAGTCTCGTGGGAGACCTTATTGCTCTCTTACAATTACCTGAAAGGAGGTTGAGGTGAGGTGGGGGTCAGGCTCTTTTCCCGTGTAACTAGTGATAGGATGAGAGGTAGTGGCCTTAAGTTGTACCAGGGGAGGTTCAGGTTGGATATTAGGAAAAACAACTTCTCAGAGAGAGTGACAGGGCACTGGCACAGGCTGTGTGGGGAGGTGGTGGAGTCACCATCCCTGGAGGTGTTCAAGAACTGTGTGAATGTGGCACTGAGGGTCATGGTTAGTGGGCATGGTGGGATGGGCTAGTGGTTGGACTGGATGATCTTAGAGGTCTTTTCTAACCTTAATGATTTTGTTATTCTTTGAAAACCTATGGAGCAAGGTAAGACATGCTTAATAAGCACAGGAGAAGTGGAAGAAGTGATGTAAAAGCAATCACTAACCACTTCCCACTGGTAGACCGATGCCTTGCCAGTTTCTGAGCAAAAGATGGCTAACCTCCCTAAGCCTTCTCTTCTCCCTTTTTTATTGCTGAGCATGACATTGTATGAACTGGAATGTCTCTTTGGTTACTTTAGGTCATCTGTCATATTTTGTCCTTTCCCTTGTGCACGAAGGGGTGAGAAACAGGTAGCCTGGGTGCTGTGCAAACACTGTTCAGCAGTAACTAAAATACGGCTGCGTTATCAGCATTGTTTTGATCTAAAACAGCACCATAGAAGCTGCTATGAAGACAGTTAACTCTATCTCAGCATGCTGAAAAGAAATGTGTAGCTTTTTGTTGACAGCTTTTTGTTGATTCTCAAGTCCTTGTTATTTATTACCATTTTTTCCTCAAAGCAGCAGCAAGTGAAAACAGATTAGGTTTGTCAAGAACATTTTTTATTGTTAATTTTAGAAATAACTGGTAGTTAAGAATTTAAAGTTTGTCTTCTAAAAGCCAAATCTAGATCAAGTCTAACAAAGACACTTCATTTTTTTATGAAGAGCTTTGGGGACTGAGGAAAATGGGTACGGAAGCTGCATGTGTGAAAATGGAAGTGGGAAAGGAGGCTGTATCTTTAAAAACATAATAAAAAGGCAAAGCATGTTGTGATACTTAGGTGTGCTTTTTTTTTTAAGCTGTGACAGGATGTTTCTCTGTAAATGATGTAGCATAGCAAAATTGACATTATAAGCTTGAAGTATCACTGGATATTCCTTAGCCAGTAATACGCTGGAGAAAAATTTAATGATCATTTAGGGATTATAATAGTCATTTCTGTCTTTAAAATGTATAAATACCTGAAGGTAACTTGATTTTTATAGATCTATTTTGTCTCGGTTTTTACATTAGGAAGTCAGATCTTGTCTTTCCTCTTATCTCCTCAGGCATCCAATTCTAATGTTGGAACTAATTGGTTTATGGTATCAAGAAAACTATTCACGTTGAAGTTTTTCTTAAGCAAGAAATTATTTATAGCTGCAAATTCCAAGTATATGCACATGCTTTCAAACAGGGTGGTTTATTCATGTTGGTGGGAGAGTGGGCAGTGCAGGTTAGCGAGGGTGGACCGGAATTGTAGGACCAGCTATGCCAGAGGAAGACCCCTTAGGTCACCTTTCCTGGGCTTCATAGGGATGTCAGAAGGGAAAGGGGAGATTTTGGGTTTCTGGTCACAGCACTCTGACAGAAAGGCTGATTGGGGCGGGGGGGAGTGGTGGATTTAGGATGATTAAAAATGAATTCTTTCTCCTGCTGCAGGTGGGCAGCTGCCCTGCATGGGAAGGGCATGGTAGTGCAATGCAGCTGGTGGTCACTTGGGCATGGCACAGAACAGGCACTGATACTTGCAGGTCCCACCTCTCTTCTTTTTCATTCCCATCGAAGAAGAGAGGAAATAGACACTTGAAATGCAGGCTTTCCTATAAACAGTTGCTATAACTGAATGCTCACTCTCCCTGGCAGTCTGGGCTGGACTAGGGTGCTCATCCAAGATCTTTGTCTGGAAGTCCTTCAAATTTGGGTAAGCTTAGAACTCCAAACTGCATAATTTTCAGAAAGGTGTACATGGTGGAGCATGGTGCACGGTTAGGAACGGTGCTTTTAACCCTTTCACCCATGCTGTTGTTTTTAGCAGTCTGAATTTTGTCAGCAGTGCTTCATATACTTTATTTCTCATTTGATTGATTGGGTTTGTTGGCTTTGCTGATGGCTTAGGATAAACTGTTTTAGGAACAGGCAGGAATTGCCAACATCTGGCTCTGAAGCAAGAAAAAGCCTTCAACCAGCAATAGGAAAGATAAAATTATTTCCTTCGCATTTGTCTTGCTTTGTAATGCATTTTTTTGCATATATTTAAACTCATTTGTGCATTTTCAGGAAGTCTGACCCCTCCCCAAAATGATGCAGCCACTTCTTTTCTCTTCCAACTTACCTTTCTCACTGTCGAGCACAGAAGAGGAAGAAGTGGTGTTGCACAGTTGTCTCCTAAAGGATCTTTTTTTAATAGCAACAACTATGAAATATATGTGCACAGTTATGTATGTAGTTAAAATTGTATATAATTCTTTCTAAGAGAATTCAGAAATACTGATGTCTCAGATCTCACCTTCACTCTGTTTTCTTCTGGCATGTTACCTGATCTCTTTTTCCCTGTGTTCCTTGTCACCCCGCCAGTTTTCTTCTACATCTCACATCAGTGGTGGAGGTTGCCTGCATGCGCTGGACTACACAAAAGTACTCTCAGATTTTCCTTCTGCCTAGTTTTAGACCTGTTTGTTGCTGGAAAAAGCCACACTTGTAACTTCCCAACTATAGAAATGCTCCGTGTCCTGCAGTTTTATCTCCTTAAAAACTGAGATGAGCTGCAAGCAGATTTGTATATACGTAAGAACTAATAAGGAAGGTTTTGTTTCCCTTCTGGATACTGAATGATTGACTACGATGACTGTAGTATGGAGAGGACTGTGAAACATTGACATTTACAGAAGTTGCAGACTTCTCTGCGCTTTCAGCAGATGTGAGTTGTAATAAGCAAGCATTCATTTCTTTGCAGTAAGTACAGTGGGCTGCAACAGGCCGTCCTGCTGAGGCATGGTGTGCCTGACAGCTGTGGAAGGAGCTTTTCACCTGCATGAGTACTGTGCTGGCTTGAACCAAGCCCCCAGGGAGGGCAGGGGGTATGCAGAGTGTTCCACAGGGCTGAGTGATCAATGTGAGGGTTTGTGGAAGGAGAAAGCATCTGGAAAGGGTCCTTCATATCCCAGAGTAAGTAAGTAAAGAGAAGAAGCAACAAAAAAGCCCCCAAAGTGGCTGGTAGCAGCCACTTAAAACCTTTGTTAACAGTCACACTGCATAAGACGTACCTCTGGGTTAACAACGAATCTTAAGCTTAGCATCAGATGGCACATCGACACCAGAGCCAAACTCCGTCAGCATCCTCCAGAAGAGTCTCTTGGACACATGTGAGCTTGATTAAAAATATCCATGACGTCAAGCAGACCTTGTAATTTTCTTCACACTGATTGCATTAGAGCATCACTTAAAGTGGTTAAAGTTAAGTGTCTAATGCTAAAGGAAAGATATTCAATTGTATCACCCCTAAGATGCTAAAGTCTGTCTTACTTTATCTGTACATCGTTTATTGTCAAAACCTTGGCCCAAAAGGATTTAAATCCTTTGTGATGCTAAACTCAGAGAGAAAAATAAGAGTTTATTAATCAGTTATTCCCATCTCGTCAAACAAAAAGTCACATAAGAAATTGCTACTTATTGCTGAATTGTTGTTCATATCATCTCGTGTTCTGTACTGGAGAAAAATAGGAGGAACTGGGTGTCTTCATTTATGGCTATGATGCTTGTCTCAGTATTAGGCCTGAAAATATATTCAAATGATTCACTGCTCAACCTTCAGCATACATAGTTGAAGATATCAACTTCAGAAAAACCTAATCATTTTCCTGAACATAAAATAATTGAGGTACTTTTCTTGAAATGCCAAGATTTCAGGGCTTAAAATCAATTACAGATCATATATTATACTAGTAATCTGAAGTATTTTCTTCATGAAAGCTGACAAGTGTACTTTGTATGCCATTTCTATTCAGAGCTTGTCCTTGTCCTTATGACCAGGGTTGGGCTCACTGTATTTGGACTTGGTGTGTGTGTTAGGGTAACACTCAGTGTCTGAAAGAGACATGGCTCTACGTGCCAACGGCATGTTGCTAATTCTCATGTTTCAGAATGTATGATAGATAGCTTTGTTTAGTGACAGGTTGTCATCTCTCTTATTAGTTAATGTGCGTTTTTACAAATGAAGTCATTAATTCTGTTAATTTCCTGTGCTGTTTGTGGTTGGGCACTGCCATGGGATTGTTACAGTGGGATGTGTCCCACAGGGTGATGACTTCCTGTAATCTTCATGGAATTATAAAACCTTAAGAAGATGGTGAAGGGTCTGGAGGGCAAAACTTACGAGGAATTCTTGGTTTGCTCAGCCCAGAGCAGAGGAGCTGAGGGGAGGCCTGATGGCGGCTGCAGTTCCTCACAGGGAGTGGAGGGGCAGCGCTGAGCTCTGCTCTCTGACAGCGACAGGGCCTGAGGGAACGGCATGGAGCTGTGTCAGGGGAGGGGCAGCTGGGGGCTGGGGACAGGGTCTGCACCGGAGGGTGCTGGGCATGGAACAGCCTGCCCAGGGCAGTGGGCACGGCCTTGAGCTGCTGGAGTTCGAGGAGTGTCTGGACAACGCTCTCAGACACAGGGTCTGATTTTTGGGTGGTGCTGTTTGTAGCCAGGAGTTGGACTCGGTGATCCCAGGGGGTCCCTTCCAACTGAGGATATTCTATGATTAGATGAGATGTTTCAGCATCTCTTAGGAATACCCATCCCTTGTCTGTCATCAACTCAGTTGTTGTGTAATTAATGCTTCTACTTGGAAGAAGTCAGAAAAGGCACTGCCCAAACATAACCAAGGTGTGGTTCAAATAAATGCAGACAAGTAGGTGGGAACCCATATTGTTACATGTACTATTTAATTTCATAGCTTGATTTGGATGTGATTTTCTAGGACATACCTGTGCTTAGCAAAAAAACAAACAAAAAAAGCCTATTACCAATACAAGCTGGGGGAGGAAGGGATAGAGCCCAGCCCTGCTGAAAAAGACCTGGGGGTACTGTTGGACATGAGCCAGCAAAGTGCCCTCACAGCCCTGAAAGCCTGGGCTGCATCCAAAGCAGCGTGGCTAGCAGGGTGAGGGAGGTGATCCTGCCCCTCTGCTCTGCGCTGTTAGGCCTCACCTAGAGTACTGCATCCAGATGTGGAGTCCTCAGCACAGGAGAGACACAGACCTGTTGGAGCAAATCCAGAGAGGCCGCAAAAATGATCCATGGGATGGAACACCTCTCCTACAAGGACAGGCTAAGAAAGCTGAGGCTGTTCAGCCTGGAGAAGAGAAGGCTCCGGGGAGACCTGAGAGCGACCTTTCAGGTTCTGAATGGAAGCGACAGGAAAGAAAGGTACAGACTCTTCAGCAGGGTCTGTTGTGATAGAGCAAGGGGAAGTGGTTTCAAGCTTAAATAGGGTAGATATAGGTTAGATATAAGGAAAAAATCTTAATCAGTGGTGACGGTGAGGCACTGGAACGGGTTGCGTGGAGTTGAGCTTGATGCCCCATTCGTAGAGACATTCAAGACAAGGCTGGATCAGGCCCTGGTAACCTGATGTAGCTGTGCATGTCCCTGTTCATTGAAGGGGAGTTGGACTAGATGGCCTTTGAAGGTCCCTTCCAACTCTATGGATTCTATGATTCTATGAAAATAAGAAGACAAAGGAGAAAACTTTGTTGCCATGTTTGTGTATCATGACTCTTGCTGTAATGCAGCTGCCTATGTCTGGTTGGAGTACAAAATTACTGAGGAAGAGACTAAGGATATGTTGGTTCTTGTCTTCGTTCCTGTGGTACTTGGCTGGGAGCTTCGGTAAGGAGTCAAAAAAAAAAACAAACAAAGCAAAAGAAACAAACAAAAAATAGTGCTCAGCTGTGCAGAGCCAGAGCTGTGTTTCTCTCCTTTCCAAAGCTTGGAACAGTGGTCATGCACCTTTGATATTCATCTGTCAGATGAGGTTGCGGAGGGAGAAGCAGATCAACCTTGAGCAGCCTCTCTTTTTTGACAGCAGTAGTGTTGGCTCCTGCCTTGGTAGTACCCTGTGTAAATAAAACCAGGCATGAAAACTTTTTGAAAATGCTTCGTCTCAGCCTTACAATAATTTCTTCAGAAATGTCAAGAATTGAAGCTCGATCAACGCTTCTGATTAATACCTGCTTCTGATCTCTGAAACATTTGTTTTGTGGTGGAAGATTAATCAGAGGAAGTCATCTTTTCTAAAGGTTTATTTTAAGGTTTACCTTTGTTTTATTTTCTTGTTGCTGAGAGATCCATGAATTTAAAAGCCAATGAGCAGCTCATCCAAATGTACATATTGCCTTCATCTGTCTCCCCTTATGAGTCTGTTGCATGTTGACAAGTCCTATACAATTATTTCCAACCTGCTTGAATATTTTTTCCCTTATTCAACTCTAGTCACAATGACAAATCAGAGTTGCAGCATAAAATGTATTTTGCTGGGAAATGACTGTGGTGAATTTGATGCCATGCTGGTTACATGCTGTATTTCAGGGCAGAAGAGCTATATTTGATCCTTAGGGGTAAAAAACTACAGCGTGCAAGCTGGTGGCTGATCTGTCATTAATTTACTGGCAGTTTTGGAAAGAAAATAAAAAAATCTGCATTCTCTTTATTTTTTTTTAAGCCAGATATCAGCATGAGTTATAGTGTTTGCTATTTCAACAAAAGCCATGTGGAAAGTTTAAATCCTTGGATAAGGCTTTTAACTGTCACGCACATGCAACTCGTAATAAAGAGTAATAGGTAAAAAGCCACTGGCTGCTCTTTTAGATCAGTGTCACCAGTGACTCAGAATGCCTATTGATTTCTTTTTAATTATTCCTACCAACAGTTTCAATTAAGATTCAGCAGATCCACTCTGAGAACACCCAGTCTAAAATGCTTTGTGATATTTTTCGTTTAATACTGCTTTTTAATTTCTTTTTAAGAAATGAGCATTTTAAAGTAATATCGCTAACATGAAAACTTCAGTCTAAAAGGCGAATATAATGTCTAATTCACAGCCTTTGTTATAAATTTGTGAGTGTTAATTATTAGAATACATAAATATATATGTTTCATTTTTTTTTTTTTTCAATCAACAGCTACAGAAATTAGAGACGTCAAATATATTTACCCAGACATACTACTTTATGAATATGGGAAAATTATGGCAGGGTTTTGAACCTCTTCCCCCCTCTACCACCACCACCCCATTATACTTTCACTGCAGATAGTGTCTTTAGTAACAAATTACCTAGATAAAGTGATTGCAGGGTATTTGTTTTAACCCTGCCATTCACTGAGCAAATTTCAGTGCTTCAGTACATCAACAGTTTGGTAATCCGAGACTGTGCAGAGCCTGGAAATCTGGCAAAAGGAAGGCAATCTTAGACTGTCATTCTCCAGGAGATTTTGAACACTTCAGAAAAGGAGTGAGAAGGGCAGCCATTAGGGAGAAGAGCAGGATGCATGCATTGAATAAATGAATATTAATAAAAAGGTTTGCCTCATGAGTCACCGTGCTTCCCGTTTAGATTTCCATACGGACGTGTTGCTACTGCTGTATTTGCTTGCCTTAAAAAGTAGTACTGGGGTTGTAACGTATTTTTACTTTTCACTACAGCACTTGATCAACTAGGAACAGGAAGAAAACTCAGCGCTGTACTGTTAGCCAGTTTTCTATAGATGAGATCTATAGATAATAATTTGAAAACCACTCGCACGAGTAGAAGAAATTTTGAAGTACAATGCTGACATGTCTGAAATTTCCATCTGAAACACATACATTTGTAGCTGATACATTTGTTAGTTGGTACATGTAGAATCATAGAATCATTCAACCCTTTTTATGGGTTGAAAAAGGCCACAATGATCGTCCAGTTTCAACCCCCCTGCTATGTGCAGGGTCGCCAACAACTAGACCAGGCTGCCCAGAGCCACATCCAGCCTGGCTTTGAATGCCTCCAGGGATGGGGCATCCACAACCTCCTTGGGCAACCTGTTCCAGTGCGTCACCACCCTCTGTGTGAAAAACTTCCTCCTAAAATCTAACCTAAACCTCCCCTGTCTCAGTTTAAAACCATTCCCCCTTGCCCTGTCACTATCCACTGTCACTATCCATTCTCATAAACAGTCATTCCCCCTCTTGTTTACGTGCTCCCTTCAAGTACTGGAAGGCCATGATGAGGTCTCCCTGGTGCCTCGTAGATCTTTCTGAACTTTTCTGTCATTTCACAAACTCAGATTTCCATTTTCACATGGTAGGATTCCAGGCTGTTTCCTAAGCATGCAGAATGTTTTTGTTTAATTTCTGTATTGTGTTCTGGGGAGCTGCACATGTTATATGTAACTCCACTGCCATCAGTCTTTGGAAGTCTCTGAGAAATGCAGTAGTTCCACACATACAGTTTTCTATTCTTCTAAAAATTAGGAGTTTGCATGTTAAAATAAAAACACTGAAATGAATACTATGCCTAGCAAATTGTTTGACGTGAAAAATGTCAAGAAAGAAATTGCTGGAAGTCTCCTGTGCAAAGAGGAGAACAGAGATTAATTTATGGAAGCTGCACTGAAATGAATGATGAAATTTCCTGTGTTGTAATTTTAAAATGCCAGAACAGGAAGAGCCCTTTAGCATTCGGTGGTATGAAGTTCATCACAGGTTCTAGGCTAAAGAGTTATCAATTATTTTCATGCTTAAATAATAATAATTTATTAAGAATTTAGAGGGGGGTTGGTGCTACCATTATAAAGCATTTTCTTCTGAGAAAATGTGTTCAAGCCATATTTTCAGTATTCTGTCATGTAATTACAGAAGGGCTGATATTCTTTGGCTGTTTTCCTGGAGTAAGAAAAAAGAATAAAGCCACACTATATAGCCAAGATTGTATTAAAAAATAAAAATGAGGAGATGATGGAGAAAATATAGGCATTCAGCTTTCCTGCAATGTCAGTCCCTCTTTGTGGGAGTTAGATGTTTAGGAGACCTTGGATAATGAGATCATTAAAATCTTTAAAATCGTTTAATTAGATTTAAGGCCAGAAAATAAACTCTGATAAAAACTTCTAACTTTGTGTTCTAGAATGGTGGTAGAAAGGGTTCACCACTCATTTACCTTCAGATTGATTTTCCTTCAAGCTAAGAAAAGGACATGCTACAGTTGGACAGAAGGCATCAACGTACCTTCTGCTGATTTAGAAATCTAGAATACAAGGCACTGTATTGTACTGTAAGGATAATAAAACTATAGAGCAAATGACATGTTTGCAAAATTCAAAAGGAGGCAGGCAGATATGTACGTACATATGGAACAAAACTGCTCACAACTACACAGTTCAGCAGTACTAGCTGTATATCAAGGAAGATTGATTTATTTCCTATAACTAGAGATGAACTTAACAAAATATGTTAAACCTCTGCACTTTTCCTAATCTTTCCCAAACCATAGTAAAGGTCACCATTTGTCAGCAGTTTCTTTGAGACATGATTGTACATTGGTTTGAACTTGTTTGGATTTCTTTGTCTTCCTGTCTTTAAAAGTGCTCTTCAAATGGTTATTTGTGCTTTGATGGTCTATTATGGCAAAAGAAAGGTCATGGAAATCTTTATTTTTACATAAAATATCTAAAAGAAGGTCATTTTCAATGTTGTCTGAGTATTGGTAGAAGTAAATCGAAAGCTTTTCCAGCCCTCAGTTGAGTAAGCTGGGAAATTTGGCATTCATTTCCATTTATGTTGATCATTTTTAAAAGCAAGGGCTTTTATTACACGCGAGTGTCAGGCTTTTAAAGTCTCTGTTCAGACATGACTTTTAGTGTCATCCCTTCACAGTTGCTTGGTTTTCAGTATTTCAGTATCTTCAGTAACATCTAGTGTCCGTGCTTTCCTTGAGCAAAAAGAGCAGGAAAAAGCTCAAAAGAGTGCATTATTTGTTTGCAGCTCACCTCTGATAAGGGATGGTTCATACTTGCAGATTTTTAGAATTCATTCTGTGCGTGTGCTTGTCCAAAGGTTTTATTAATTCTGTTTTTCTTTTCTTTAAAAGGTTTCAGATAGAAGAGTCTTCTAAACCTGTAAGGCTATCACAGCAACTGGACAAAGCAGTAACCACCAATTATAAACCTGTGGCTAACCATCAATATAATGTAAGTAGCTCTGAATACTTTCACATTTTCTATTAACCAGGCTCCAAGCTCCACAATTGCAGTGCTGCTGCCGTCAGTCCAGGCTTTCTGTAGCCCTGTTGCTCACAGTAGGATAGTGTTTGGAAATTTTCCATGTTACATTGTTTCTCCCATGGTTTTTTTTCCTGGGAATCTTCTTTCTGCCTGAAGGGCCACATCACCTTTGGGGTTAAGGTCTTCCAATTCTTATCTTCCCTTGTTACCTGCTGTAAGGCAGACGGTCTTTACCCAAACCTTCTGTATTGTCTTGATTGTGTTCTTCCTCTAGTCTCTTTTTGAAATACAGTTTTAAAGTTTGGGGAGAAAAAGCAATTCTGTCTTTGTGCTATAAAGCACTCCTTTGAGACAAATAAAATATCACGTGGAGGTGGGTAAAAGACATGAAATGAATCTTTATTTTCTAGTTCTTTGCTGGAACTGAGTAGGAAAGAATAACAGCTGGTAATTTTTCACAGTTTCATACCTTCATAGTACGTGTTATTTGCATCATTAGCTTTGTCAATATTACACCCACGCTGCTGTTCCAGATCAGTTGATGTACATACAAACTATAACGTCCTTTTCCTTAAAGATCCTCTTTGAGTAATTTGTATGTATGCATATATAATCACTGTAACTGTTGAATGTGAGGAATGTTAAGTCATACTAAAAATGAGTCAGTGTGTTAGTCATTTAAACTTTTACACTTTTTATTAAGATTTTATTTACATAAAACAAATGACAATATACTGGCTGATATTTAAGCATTATTCTGAAAAGTATGTCTATATCTACCGAACCCAAAATAATCATTTTTCTCTCTCATGGGACTGTTTCATAGTAGTTACTGTTAAAAGTCTGAACTCTACATAGATGATTGTAGCAGTGTAACTATTTCAGCTAGGGGAATGACATTTAATCAAAATGGTCACACTGTTATATCCTGCTATGTAATTGCAATTTCATATGAGTATACTGGTGTTCTGTGACACTACTCTTATTCTCCTTCTTTAATTCTGGAAAAAGCTATGCTGTACAACTCCTCTTTTTAATGGGATGCTGTGCCATTTCACTGACACTAGCGTAATTGCAGCAGTCTAACCTCACCCTGTAGGTGATCTTTGAATCTTTATTCCATTGAACTGTTAGGATTGTATCATTATAGAAATTTAAGTCTTGTGTAAGGTTCAAGCAATAATAACCAGGAAGTCACAAGGCCTCTTTAAAAAGTTATGGTTTCATTGTGTACTAATTGTAATTCAGTCATCTTTTTGGGAGTTTATGAGGAATGAATGAACATCTACTAAAAGAAGAAAGGATAAAATTTTCTGAAGGGAGAAGTGATAGAATATTAAATGGGACATAGGTATGACTGCTCCGTGTACTCCTAAATGAACATACAGATGGAAGGAAGAAGGAGAAAAGTTACTGGTAGAGGGCAAATAGTGAATAGCTTGTTTGAATACCAGTTCTGTCTTTAGTAAGGACAGGAAAAGTGATTGCTTTTTCTCCAGAATAAATACATTAAACCTACCTTTATCACTAGAAGAACTTGCAATTCCATTAGAATATACACTATGATTACAACTTAGCTTTTCTTCTCTGAGGAAGGGGCCTTCATTTTCTCTGTATCTACAAGTGATGCTTATGTCTACAGGGTTGCAATATTAATGTTCTTGCAGCTGGAATCTTTCTGTGACTTAATTATTGTTCATACTACAGCAGAAAAGTTCTCTAGGCCCTGCTGGGTCATCCCTCCATCACTTTCAGATCACTTCTTTCAGAAAATAACTGGATAATATGTCAGTCATTATGCTCACAATAGACATAATTATTTTAAATATGGTTAGTGTAAAATTTTAGTGTAAAATTTATGACCTTGCAAGAGCAAAATAATTGATTTTATCCTTTTGCTGTTCTGAAGAACGGAGTCATTTTCTAAGCACAAGGTGAAAAGAGTTTTCTTTGAGTTCTCCCCATTCACCTTTTCTCTTACTTTAGAGGCTGGTATTCATATTCATAGAAAAGCTTTCTGAGTCTTTTTTCCCAGTTTAGTGGTAGATACTGTGGATTTACTTTGCACGTAGATGTAAGGAAATGTTGATAGCTAGCTAGCTAGCTAGGTATCATTGTTTCCTTTCCAAGGCAGTATTTAGAATAACAAACCACATCTGTGTCACATTCTTGAAAACAGATGCTAAAAACAATGCTTCTTACTTAGTAAACATCAAGAGTAGGTGGAGGAGAATCCTAAAAAGGTAGGATTAAGTCCTTGCTCATATTCCCAGCATTTCCATTCATCTCCATCCTACATAAACAGGCAGAACTGCTCGTAAGCCTTGAACTGGACCTCAGGGCAACTGCAGAAACTTCCTGGAAACAAAATGGCTGCTGCCAGTGGGGTATTTTGTTACTTCCCGAGACCATTGTTTCTCCTTGTAATTGGTCTTGGTACTGTCTCATGCACTCACATCCATTGGAAGTGATGCATGGAGGAGGCAGTCATGCATGCATGACTGGCAGCTCATGGACAGAACGGAGACTTGTGAGAAGACATCAGCAAAATAAGTGTAAATGGATAAGCAGCAGGGCTTCCAATTACGCATGCATGCATGCAAAAGCACTACTTGAACATGCTGGCCTGTTTTTCGCTTCAGTCAGTCTATGGAATATTTTGTTGACAGTGGTGGCTGTATTGAACCGAGTAGTGAGCTCGTAGTTAGATTAATGGACACAGTTTTAAGGAGAGCAGCTTTGCATTTGACCAGCCGAGCTCCGCTTCTGTATTGCATGGTGTGGTTTCCATTGCTTTGCATAGAACTAAAATCTCTATTTTTTCGGTCAGTAGAGCAACGCACTGGAATTGTTCTGATGATTGTCAAGCAATTTGATAGATAAAAAATAGTAATAACAGTAAAAAAAGAATATAAGACCTTTTAAAACATATTTCTAACATCTTCAGATGAAACTTTAAATTTACTTTCACTTTATAATTCCTTATCTATCATTTTTACATTATCTGTCTAACAAAGAGGTGTAATACATTGCTTTCCTACTAATGATACCTTCAAGAAGGCAATTTTGGCAGCTTTTCAGCAAGTTGAGCAACATACTGTGATGATAAACAAAGAGAAATTGATTCCTGTATGAAGTCTTGCAGGGATAAACTAACAACTTCTGCAGTTGGCAGCTTGTTCTAAAATGATCCATCCTTGAAATCAAATCATATCTCAATGCTCTTTAAATTTGAAAACTACACAGTTTTAAATAAATCTAATTAGTTTCCAATGTACATATATTCTGTCTTAGGGCTCTCAGAAAGTGTTTTAAGTCGATTGCTTTAAACATCTTGTTAGCAAAGAAAATAGAAGGGGAAAAATGAAAGAATGCATTGTATCTTGCTATAAACAGTGTATTCACAAGACAAAAGAAGAAAATGGCAACTGGAACAATGTGGTTTTCTTTTAAATACACTTCACAATGTGCTCAGTGTTTCTAAACAACAGTGGTGGCTGTTGCTGATGCTGGAGGTAAATGCTAGAGTGTTGCTAATTAAAACACAGGCAGCTGAGACACCGGTTGCAAATAACTTGTTTTCAGCAAAGGGAGAGTTAGGTAATTAGTTTTGCATGTGAGTTGGTCTTATACATTAATGAATGAAGACTTTTAGAATATTTTTGAATTTTCACTACATATTTTTATAGGGAAACCAAACACTTCTGCTTGGTTTGCTTTGGATAATCCAGAGGCTGTAAAATAAAAATTCCTACTGGGGAGGAGTTGCTGAGTCACAAAAACAATGGAGAAAGAAGAATGCTGAGCAGTACAGTTTACTAGCAAAAGCAGATTGTTCTTCAGTTTAAAATACCACTTCCTGTTATTCTATAGGAGGCTGTCATTCATATAATTAGTATTTAATACCTAGTCATGAAATAATCCTGTCAGAGACCTTGTGTCAGTAAAGGCAGTTTAGAGAATTTCCTTATTGTTACTTTTTTCCTTTATGTAGGAAAGATCAATTTTAAAACTAGTATGTTTTTTTTCTCCATATGAAGAGAGTTGTAGCCAATTGCCAGCTAAGCACATTTTCCCTATACTTCATTTGAAGAGGCACAAATAGTATTCTGATTTTTTTCATTATTTTTAGAGATTGTCTTGAAATTCACAGTGTCGCTCCATGTTATTTACCCATTATTCCTGTAACCCTAACATGTACAGGATGAATAACCTCAGTGTCTGGCTCTCATTCTTGGTCCTTAAAAACAAGCCAGAAACCAGAAAATGATGAGATTGTTTTCTTACATTGCTTCAGCTTGACCTTCCTACTTGAGGACGTTGCAGTTTGCTTCTGTTTTTATTCTTCATGATCCTTTTATTTTTTGTTTCTGGGGAGGTAGAAAATCACTGAAGGCTTGGGAAGAACAGACATAATAACTGTTCCTGTACCAGAGCCATGCAGTCTGTAATCTTTCACACCACATCTTTCAGCTGTTGTACTTCTAAGTCACAGAGAAGTTACTATCCCCAAAACCAAATACAGAGGTCTTTACACTGAAAAGTGACCTCAAATGTATGGAGAAAACCAGAACTCAGTCAAGCACTGAAAGTAAAAATGCCTTTAACTCTCATACCATCTCTCTGGTCTTGACCTCTGACATATCAGAAGCTTTTCTGGCAACAAATTTAAAGCTGGATAATCCATCTCTTCCTCTTGTAACATGTGACTGTGCATGCATTCAAAATGTTAGTAATGTTGGCATATGCCAGTGTCTTAACTGTAATAGTGCTCTATGTTCAACACAGTGGAGTGTTGTTTACCGATACCAGCCATGACTTGATCAGCAGCTGCATAGAAAAAGCAGAAAGTGTTGTGTATCCCTCAGTCAAAGAAGGCTGAAAAGTCAGGCTCAGGAAAGCTGGATCTTTGAAGAGGACCCAGTAAAGGTGCAGTTCCTTCTTTCCTTCTGTGTTGTGGGAAACATGCAATAAATCCTACAGGACAACTCCTGTGCTTGACTGTGAACTACCAAAGGAAAAAAAATCCGGAACAATTTTCAGTCAAGGAACAAAAAATATCTGCTGCATACAACTAGATTTGCTTATTTTTGGTAATATTTGGGTTGTTTACTCATTTTCTTCTGCCAGCTGAGACTGGCAGGAACCTGTGGGTCCCTCTGCTCCAGCCCCTGCCCCAGCAGGGACACCCACAGCAGGGTGCCCAGGGCCATGTCCAGGCAGCTCTTGGAGATCCCCAAGGAGGAGACCCCACAGCCTCTGGGCAGCCTGTGCCAGTGCTCCGTCACTGCACAGCACAGAAGGGCTCCTGGTGTTCAGAGAGAACCTCCTGTGCTCCAGTTGGTGCCCATGGCCTCTGGTCCTGGCACTGGGCACCACTGACAGAGGCTGGCTGCAGCCTCTGACACTTTCCCTAAGGGATTTATGGGTGCTGATGAGATCCTCCTGAGCCTCCTCTTCTCCAGCCGAGCAATCATAGCTCTCTCAACCTCTCCTCATGGGATAGGTGCTTCAGGCTCTTTCCCATCTTGGTGTTCCTTCATTGGACTCATTGCAGAATGTAGATGTTGACTTCTAGACAAATGAGATTTCCCTGCCCCTCCAAATACCATGTCAGTATACCCAGCAGAGAATTGGCCAGCTGTTTTGCTAGTGGAGCTGCAAGGCAGATAAATGAGTACATCCCTGGAAAAGAATTCAGCCTTGCAGCCAGAAGAACATTGTCGCTCTATAAGCTATGTAGTTATTTTCTATTATATTAATGGATCCTGGCTGTATTTTGTGTTGGTAGTTTTGAAGTATTGTGAAACTGTACCAAGAGAAAAAAGAAATTGAATCCACAGTGGAGTTTCCAAAGCTTACAATTGAAATCTTTCCAAGGTCAACAGACAACCCTAATGATTAGTCTGCTGGACTTTTAGAAGCAGCAAATGATTTGACAAACTGTTACAACAAGGGCAATGTCCTACGTTTATGTTCTAGTCTAGTTTCTGTGTGGTGTAGCAGTTCTGTTACAGATCACAGCAACCAAGATGACGTACATAAAGCTGTTCTACTTGTTGCTACAGTTTACTATCATTACAAAGCTATTGCTGTTTTGTAGGACTTCTTTTTTTTTTCCTTCAGAAATGCAGAGACTCGAGATTTGAATAATTGCACCGAAGTGTGTTAGTGGATGAAAATTAATTGAATTAGAGCAGAGAGGCTGGATCTTTTATAGCACTAGCATACACTTGGAAAAGCAGTCAAGTGTTTGAATGCCTAAGCCTACCTCCAGGTTTTTAGCTGAAGGAACAACCTTCAAGTTACAGGTTGGAAGCAATTGCTCTGCATTCAATTTAGTAATGAAGTCTGTTCCAGAATCTGAAAAGGAAAGGTGTCTGGCCAGAGACCTGTGAACAAGGGCAAAGGTAGTAACAGGCTTTAGCCTCTTTGAGACAGATATCAAGAGACAGCCTATTATCACTCAGAAAGAAGGAGGGAGTTAGCTGGCAATAAAGTACAGGAAAAATGTGCAATAAAATTAATATCTCCCATCAAAAATATGATTTTCAGTCTCCAGTAGAGCTGTGAATTTTCATCTCTAGGCTTCTTCTCTGAACATCGGGTTTAAGACATCAGAGATGGGATGACTCTTGTATGAAATCCCACAGGCAACCAGGTCTTTGTCCAGTGCCCAGGCTCTGTTCTGCTGTGTCATGCTGCTTTTCATCTATCTATGGACTTTGCTTTAAAGTACCTACTGATTATGTGAAATGCAATACATTCTGGGATGCATTTGTCCATTCTGAGGACTTGGATATTTTTCTGCTATTAGGGATGTTTTTGAGGGAGAACAGGGTAATGTATGGGCAAATTTTGCCACTGGTGCTCAGTAGTGTTTGCTATTGCTTTCATGTGTGCTGGTTTGTGCAAGTTTTGCTTCTGATGATGAAGTTGGTGAAACACGGAAAGCATTTTTAGTGGTTGGATAAAAGTTTCTGCAACAATATATGGCCAACTTGCACAGATTGTAAGAATTAAACGTTTTTAATATGCATCCTGAAATAGGATGATGTGATAATGAGGGCCTGTACTTGCTTAGAGTTTGTGTTTTGGACAGCAGTAAGTTTGTGCATGTTACTCAGAATTCTGTTTTTCTATTTGTGGAGGAGTTGTCTCAAGTGCCATTTCTGAAACAGTTTGAGGCAATGTGTAAGGACCAACTAAGCATGCCTTGAGCAGGCGATTTCTATGGTCGTGGTGCAGCTGTGTTGCTCTGTGTGTTTTCATGAGCATGGCAATTTGGAGGTTGCTTGTTGTTATTATATCAACAGAGGTGGAACAAAAATACTAGCTCAGTTTGGACACTTGTACTAATATTAATTCTCCCTTCAAGTTTGGGTACGTCATGCAAGCTTTGTTTCTGGTGTTTTGGTTTGTTTGTTTTTTTTTTAAAGCAGAGATACATATCTGAAAGGCTTATTGTGCAAGGACATAATGCTTAGTTTATGTTCATAAAAGAATATCTGAGTACTCAAAAGAAAAATTTTCAGATAAAAAGCACTGAGTCATTGAACGGTGTTTTATTATTATATAGAGGCTTTTTTACGTCTTAATATTCAGTGCTGAGAATCATACGGTTTTACATATGAATGTATTTAAAACATTTTGTATCTCATTAACAGATTGAATATGAAAAGAAAAAGAAAGAAGATGGAAAACGGGCTCGAGCTGATAAACAACAAGTATTGGACATGCTCTTTTCAGCCTTTGAGAAACATCAGTATTACAACATTAAAGACCTGGTGGACATAACCAAACAGCCAGTGGTATGTACTAGTAGTCTTCTAGTAGAAGCATTTTCAGTAGTTAACATTATGTTTACTTTCCATATCCAGAAAATGGTTTAATGTACACTGTATGCATTTGAAACAGATCTCTTAGTGGTTTTTTTTTTTTACAACAAATGGAAATCACCAACTTTTAAGTTCACCCTTATTGAACTGTGTAGGATATTGCAGTGCGTAAACTTTTGAGAGAGGTGGTTTGAGTAACTTAAATGATCTCTTGCTTATTTAGATTCTCTTTAATACTAGAAACCAAATTCTGTAATGCTTCATTGTCTTCCGTGAATGTTATTCGTTTAAGAAGTTCATGCTAGGAGCTCGAGCATTATGTCAGCACTTGCAAAAGCTCTTAATCTCCTTTACAAATAGAAGAAATTTTAGAGTAGGGAGGGTCTGAGGGTCTGTTTTGATTTTCTTAAAGACTTCTTTGGATACACAAACAGGAAAAGACCTACACTCACATGATGGTTGTGTTAATCTTCAGTGTTTGCCAGCTCCTTTATCTGTCAACACAAACTTTGCAGTTCATTCCCTTATTCCGTTCTTCAAGCTTTCCTTATAGACCAGGATACAGTGAGGGGATACTGCAACAGACAAAATGGGTAATTGTTGCTTGCTAACCAAATGCTGCTGTAGTTCTTGAGGAAATGGGATGGCTGGTCAGGAAATTGTGTGGCTGATGCTTTTGTCTCCTGTCTCCTGGCTTTATTGCAAATGAGCACACAGAGGAGATAAAGTTCTACCAGAGTAAAATTAGAAGTGTTTGCAGAAGCTGTGTTCTATTTTATATATACAGATTATTTGGTACGACTAACAAAGCCTGTTTTCCTATGACCTATGTTACCTTAGCCTCACCCACAATCGTGCTCCAAACACCTGCCCATGCTCCTGATCTCTAGTTTGAAACTGTCCTTCTTTTATTGATCAGTAGCTTCCATTGAGCAGCGCTTGTAGCATCTGTTGTTTTCTGTTTTCCACTGTGATGAGGGTATCTTTTGTACTTTGGGTATTTTTTGCTGTTGACTTTGATGTCTTTCTACAACCCTGCTGAGTTTTCAGAAGACTTAGGGAAACTTAACTGTGTTTAAGTCCAAATGGAGCTACAATTTCAAAAGTTAATAGAGCTAAGGCAAAAAAAAGGAACAGTGACAGCTGGGCTGTGGAAAAAAAATATATATTTATCTGCAAAAGAATAGAGGGGGAATAGAAATGCTTACCAGTTTTGCTCATTTCATGGTTAAGATTAGAGGACCAGTACCAGTGGGTGTGTATAGTATAAGGTACACAATGTGTTCAGTCAAGAAACTGCACAAAGATGTTTCCCAATCCAAATACTTGCAGGTTCACAGTACTGTAGTAACCTGGAAGAAACTACTTGGATCACATGTTCCTTTCTTCTGTTTCATTAATTTATCTAATGATTCAACTCCTTATCTGCATGGCATAGAAGGCGTGTAGATGACAGAAAAGGAGAAGGAGGAAGGAGTAGGAGAAAGACTTGAAAGCAGTGGCAAGAAAAGTCTTTTTCTTAATAAGAGATAGGTGTGACAGTCCCTATCTTGATCACTTTGAATGCAAGCTGAAGCAGATTTATCCCATCTAACATGACTTCAGCTAGAAATAGTCTTCTGCAACTTCCCCCACTTAAGCCATGGGGGAACAAAAGTCATCATCTTTCTGCAATGCAGGAATTTACCTCTGGAGTGTACCTGTTGCTCTGCGTCATCTCCAAGGAGCGCGGAAAAGCCGTGCTTCTGACACAAGTTTCTTGTAGTTTCGTATTCTGTATTTGCAAAATACCTCAGGTGAATACTTTTATTATATTTATGATAAATTTGTGAATCTCCCTATGTGTGTCTGCTGTCAATACATGCTCTTGAATGTGTTCTGCCCATAGCATGATGTCTGTATATGCAGGGTCTGGGTGACAGCCCCTCTGTTCCTGATTACCTGGGGGCTCCTGATATCAGCCAGCTGTTAGATCCTTTCCTCCAAGAGGACTGTGCAGACTCAGTTTCAGACTGTTAGAATTAGGATTTCTTGTTAATTCCCTTGTGGACTTTTGCCTTAGGTATTTGTGCCCTCACAGCATCCTCATGCTCAGATGCTTTAACTGAATCAAACCCTCTTCCTGGTGCCTTTCTTCTTTCACTGAATAGCCAATATACTGATAAATTCAAAAGTAAAGCTGTGATCATTTCCCAACTGTGTTCCCTTTAAAAACTTCTGTTAGGAGTTGCTGATGGCATTCATTTCCATTTAAGAACACTACCCATCGTCTCCTGCTGCTCAGCCAGTTTTCACTCTGTGTGCGGGTTTCTCTAATGCTGAGGGCTTCGACCTCCGGTGTGAAACTTTATTTCTTTTCTGAAAATGAAGTATCTGTTCCCAGTGCTCACTGTGACCCCATTGTTCACAGAGCAGCTAGACCTCCTAAAAAAAAGTCATAAATGCCAACAGGTTGAATAGGCGCACACATGCTGCACAGAGGTTGGCTGTTAATTAATCTCTGCTGAGTGTTCACTGCTTCATTTTCTGTCATAGTGTCTAAGATTTTCTGGGTATGTAATTTCTCCTCTGATTTCTAAATGTTGAGGTTATTTTCAGAAGTGATGGAAAAACGTTACGGTTGCTGCAGCTCTTGTTGAAATGAAGTCCTGGGTGCCTACATCTCTAGAATCATAGAATGGCCTGGGTTGAAAAGGACCACGGTGTTTCAACCTCCCTGCTATGTGCAGGGTCACCAACCACCGGGCCAGTGGACTTTAGCTAATAATATTTAAAACACACTTATCCAAGGGAACCAAAGTCTCTGCCAGGAAAGTAATAAATAAATGAGGGTATTTTTCTTATGCAGCAGTAAATGTAAATAGTAAATGGAATCCTTGCTGCAAAATACATTGCATCTTACACAGGAAGTTGCTGCCATCTTTATTTTGGGATTGTGCAGTCACAAAGCAAGTCATTTCTGGATGCAAACTCCTGTTGTTTTAGAGTAGCCTGGATTTATTTGGTTTTCTTCCTAATTAAAAGTAACAATTTGCAGTATTAGGCAAATCCACTGTCACCTACCCACATGCAAATATTCGGTGCTCCCTGGAAATATTGCTGTAATTCTACTTTTGGGCTTAACGGCTGAGAAGAAAATCTGCTTTTTTGTGTGAGCAGTCAAATAGTTGGAGTATTTGGAAGCAGGCAGGAATGGAACCAGTGGTCTAATCAGAAGTGTACCATTTCAAAATAGCGTAGGTTGATTACAGTTTTTTCCTACATTCAGCTTTAAGTAATGGTTATGCTAATTCTGGTTTGATTTTATTTGTTGTTGAAGTTTCAGAAACGTTTTCAGAGCTTGGAAGTGAATACCTCTTTCAGCTTTTCAAAGATGTTTCTCTCAATTCTGCTTTTAGTTCCTTCACTCAGAGCAGAGATGGCAGATAATTTCAAACCCACAATCACTGCAGGCTTGTGCTGCCCTTATTTGTGGCAGAACTGTTATCTCACTGATCACGTTGGGTTAATTTTGTTCCGTTTTAGCTTTCTGTCTAACTGAAATTCTTGGAAGTCTACAAAGTTTGAGACAGAAGTGGCAATGTCTGGGGAACTGGGTCTGAAAACGAGCTGAAATTAAAAGTAACCCTCTGTTAACTGGGTGGATGGTACAAAGGCACGAAGCAGACAGTGTTAGGTGAGATAGGAGATAGATAGATTTTTAAGAAGCATGTAGATGTGGCACTTAGTGACATGGCTCAGCGGGCATGGTGGCAATGGATTGACAGTCGGTCTAAATGATCTTAAGGGTTTTTCCAGCCTTTCTGATTCTGTGATTGATACTATGGACCACATCGTGCAAAACATCACCCAAAGGCAGTGCCACAAACGAGCAGCAGGTTGCTCACCGTGTCGTGCTTCTCCCCATGCCCACTTTGGGACCTGGCTCCCACGCTGCAGGTTGGGTCTCTCAGCACAGTAACTCCGTCTTGCTGCGCTTCATGTGACTGGGTGGGTGCATTTTGTATTTAATTCTGACCAATTTATCCACACGGTAGAATTTAACCTTGAATCTGAGCTTATTTCTCTCACCCACGCTGCCATCTATTAAAGTATCTGTTGGTGACACTACCAAAAGCTAATTCACATGCATACATGATGATAGCAAGCAAAGCAGTGGATGTGCAAGCATACACATCTACATGCACTCATATAAAAATAGCTTTTCCACCTGCTCTGATCACCTTTTAAAAAAAGCAATAGCAGCATCAGTGTACAAAAATATTCACTGGAACAGGTTGCCCAAGGAGGCTGTGGATGCCCCATCCCTGGAGGCATTCAAGGCCAGGCTGGATGTGGCTCTGGGCAGCCTGGTCTGGTGGTTGGCCACCCTGCACATAGCAGGGGAGTTGAAACTGGGTGATCACTGTGGTCCTTTTCAACCCAGGCCATTCTGTGGTTATATGATTATATGAAAAGTGTTCGCACTTCCATTGCTGTTTTATTGAGCAGATTTGTCTTAGGGACACGACTGTCAAACAGTGACAGCATCTCTACATCAGGTTGCACTGGGAAGGTGTCTTAGGAGCCTCACACCGGTCTCCTGCTGCCACCTGCTGGGCTTTCTATCCTGCATGCCCCAAGACTGAAGGAAATCATCCCTGCAGTGATCAGAAGCACGGCTGCCTCAGGCGAAGAACAGACCCTAAGGAACTCATTTGTGCCTGCAGTCTGGTGTGGGAGTCTTTCTAACGTGGGCAAAGTGATCTTTTAAGTACTCTCATTGCTTTGGGATGTCTTTTTAAGGATTGTTTTTGCTTCACGAGCCTTCAATGAAGTATCATTGTTAGTGTGGGATCAGGATATTTTTGGCTCTGTAAATTTTTGTGTGTAACTGGAGAGAGAATAACAACAGCTTTCTTGAAAAGGAACTTTTCTTTTTAGTGACTGCAAATAATTTTCACTTCCCAGTTTTTTCATTTGGCAAAAAATGAATAGAGTGTAAGGAGGGCCCCTGGAGGTGCTTAAGAACCATGTGGATGTGGCACTGAGGGATATGGTCAGTGGGCATGGTGGGGATGGGCTGATGGTTGGACCAGATGATCTTAGTGGTCTTTTCCAACTTCAGCAACTCTGTGATTCTATGAAGAGATCAGGCAATTCTTCCTTAGTGCCATCAACAAATATTTGCCATTAATGACTTGGAGGATGTTGATATTTTCACTTAGTGTAACTGCAGATACAGAATATACGAGGGTTCCCGTGGCTTCTGATCAGTATATGCACTCAGTGAGGATTGAAGTATTCAGGCTAAAGCAGTTGTGATTTTAATGTGGAGATTCTTAAACTGTGGCCTGCAGTTGCCATGGTGATCCTCCAAAGTCAGCGCTGATTAATATTTAAACAAGCAAGCAGGCAAATGGCTCTTTTAAAAATGCAACAAATTACTGATGTTTATCATAAGGGGTAAAGGAGGGCAATATTTGTGAGCTGTCTTATGTAAAAGTTTGTGCTAGTGGTTATCATAGCTTTTTTTTTTTTTTTTTTTTTTTTCCCCCCCTAATTTTCCTGCCTAGTCTTAATATTTGAATTTATTAGGAAATTCTCTGGCACCTGTTCAACACTCCTCTAAAAGCCAGGCAGAAATAAAATGCCTAAAGCTTTGCAAAACAGCTGAAAACCAACAGCTTGAGGCTTTGGTCAGATCAGGATAACACAGCAGGTTTTAAAGGTACTGAAAATCCTAATGTAAGGAAGCTGATTCTACTACTGTAAGCCAGGAGCTTTTAGCTTGGCCTGTGAAACTCCGGTGGGAAGGTCTCTGTGATAACTGCAACTTACCAAAAGGCACAGTGGTCACATTAAGGCAAGCTGCATGAATTTCATGGCGAAGGCCACAGGGAGCATGGAGCTGAGAAAAGCCAAGGACCTGAAATAGGCTTTTATAATGCCTTACTTTGTTGAGACGATAGCATTGATGTGACTGCACAGGGAGCAAGAGCCAGGAGCATGGCCGGGGGGCTGCAGTGACAGAGCTGTGTGACAGCCACCTCCGGGAGTGCTCCTCATGCAGATCTGCCATCTGCCCCATTAACGTCTGGCATGGCAGCAAGCTTCCGAAGCAGAAAGCAAAGCAGCACCCCTACGC
Organism: Alectoris magna; assembly: GCA_030625065.1. Classification (NCBI taxonomy): domain Eukaryota; kingdom Metazoa; phylum Chordata; class Aves; order Galliformes; family Phasianidae; genus Alectoris; species Alectoris magna. Next base: position 29,126,486 of record CM060560.1, on the reverse strand, counting down.
CTTTGTCACTTAGCAGGAAATGTAGCCGTGCACAGATTTTGAGACCAACTGCGTGTCTGACGCTTCGGGTACGTTGGGTATATCTCAGTCATTTGATTTTCCAAGTGTCCTATTTTCAGGGTCACCGGTTGGAAGAGAACTTGAAATATCAACAGGTCCTTCCCTTCATAGGAAAGGGGAGCCTGGACGAGAATGCTGAGCACCTGCTCCGGTCACATCTTAAAAACCTCCAGTGGTGGGCACTCTACCATGTCCATGGAGAGGTTGTCCCAGTGCCTGACTGTTCCCACTGTAACAATGTCTTATATCAAGATGAAACCTCTCATTGTGCAGCTTGCACCCATTGCCCCTTGTCTTCTCTGTCGTTTGTGTTAACAAAGTCAATGGGATTTGGCAGATGATGGGACATCATGTAAGAACTATGACAGTTGCCTGTCTGTCATTTGTTGTCTTGTTTCCTTTCAGATATACTTGAAAGAAATTCTAAGAGAAATAGGCATCTACAACGTGAAGGGGACCCACAAAAACACATGGGAGCTGAAGCCAGAATACAGACATTACCAAGTAGAAGACAAAAGCGATTAAGGAAACTGTTCACGAAGCAAAAGAGAACGACGGAGGAGAGTGATTGCAGTGAGGGAGCTGTCATGAGTTTGCAGACAGGACTGAGCACAGCATAATTCTGTAAGGTTAAATTTAAATGAAAACAACCAATACTTTGTAATTTTCCGTAGCTCCGTTTCTCAAAGGAATATTTCTTTTAAGTTTCTATAAATGTTTGTCTTTTGACAAAAAAAAAAATATTTATAGAATAAACTTGGATTAGAATTATCTTTATTAGAAAACTTTTTAAGTTCTGACTTGCTTTTTCTTGATAGCTTTGTGGTTCTTCTAAGCCTCAGTGACTTGGAAGGATAACATGTCCCAGAGAAACCTGTAACTTCCTTTTTTGCATTCCAGTAGAACCAGGTTCATGCTCTCACTTCTGCTGCCATCCTTCAGGGCTTTACCTGGAAGGCTACAAAGCTACACAGTGCTTCTGTAGTGACTGGTGCACAGATGCTGTGCTCTTTTGGGGATCAGGCTTTAGGAAGAACAGCCAAAGCTGTGGTGCTCGTCACAGCCCTGAGACTTCATGGGAACAAATCAGCACAGCTAGAAAACCCTAAATAAGGGCTATTAGATACACAGGTGTGTGGGAGAGATGACAGTCCCTTCTGGGTGATGACTGATGGAAAAAGAGAACTGTCTGCTAGGTATATCAAGGAATAGATTTATCTTTTGCTTTTTTTTTTTTAATGTTACCTATGTTTTATGTTTAAGCATACCAATAAAAGCACTATTTTAATTTGTACCAAGCAGTGACCCATCTTACTGACTGAAGACATGTCATGATTTAGAAAGTGTAAGTATGAATTTTTTTAAACACCATGTTTTTATTGGTGGCTTTTCGACAGGGTTCATTTGTGCTTGGGGGAGATTTCTTAAGGTGTCTGTCGCTCTGTTCCCCCATTTTTGAAATGTAGATTGTAGGGTTGTGTGTTCAGCATCCTTTTTTGGGAGGGAGCAGGGAGGGAGGTGGTACAGGACTCTCAGAGCTTGTGTGTTAAGAAACAGAGCAAAGAAAGCAGTGAAAAAGAACTTAGTGTGTCTGTAAATGAAATAGAAGGTGAGATTTTATAGCATGACTGTCACATTCCTTCCAGTCCTTCAGACATGTACATTGCTTTTGCATACAGTAATAAAATGAATGACCTATTTTAAAAGCAAATATTCCATTATTGGTGCACTTTCAAGTAATAAAAGCTTAGGAGGAGGATCAAGTGCCCTAGGAGGTTTCTAAAACAAGTGACCCTCTATGCATGTCATGCATTTTAATTTTGCTCAGATTGTTTTTATCTCTTGTTTGTGTAAACTCCTCTCTACAGATGTGCTCCCTGCCGATGCTCAGCCTCTTGCAGCACAACCTGCCCAGTCCCAGCAGGTGGACAACCAAGGCTTTTCAAAACACCAATCACGTTCCATAGCTCTGTGTGTGCTCTTATAAATCCTGCCAGTGACTCCTGTCTCCCCAGATTCTATGAGCAGGACCCAGCTTGCTAACTGCTGCGGGAGGTATTTGAAGATGCTGACAGGAGCGCAGGAAGCCAGAATTCTTTGCTTGCTGTGATAAGTCGTTTGCTTCCCAGGAATAGCCAGAGTCAGCACATGCTGCTGTCCTTCTTGTGCTTTTCAAGTCCTCTGCAGACTGATGTTTGCAGGCATGTAGGATGGGAACACTTGCTTGCTGCAAGCTGGGCTCCTTAGTTGCATTTGTGCCCCATTTAGCTGCTAAGATTGTGACAAACCTTCCTGTGGTCTTCTAAAACCATGCCAGGGAATGCCATTCAACCCTGGTTTATTGATATAATTCAGTAACAGAAGTAAAAATGACTGTTCCGTTTCGGAGGGAATGGATTATCTCTAGCAGGATCTCTAGCAGGATTAGCTTAGGAGAGGATGTGGGGTGTCTGGTTGTATTTGGGGATTTATGTAAGTTTACTGCTTCACAGCCTTCAGCTGAGAGGGACATAATCAGTCGATGTGAAATGCCAGAAGACCTAAGCAAATTGTTTTCTCAATCTACAGAAGGCCTTTAGACAGGGTAAGTAGGCTTTATTTTACTTAAGAGTAACAGAAAATGTGCAGAGCACACAGTTTAGTATGGATTTTATGATTTTTTTTACCAAAAGGATTTTCATGGGTATCATTAAAAACATGGAGAGTGCTAGAAAGAAACTGGCAGTGGAGTTTTCAGCCAATGAGTGACAAGATTAGGTAAGCCAATGTACCTTGACTTAGAATCAAAGAATCATTAAGGTTGGAAAAGACCACAGAGCTCATCCAGTCTTGCAGTACTGAAGATGAAGAATGGGACAGTGAAGAAATGCCATTTCAAAACTACAGCTAAGAAACTTTTTTTTTTTCCTGCTTTCTATATGATCTTCGAAGGCAAGAGCGGGAAAGAAACTGTAACCCCAGGAGCAGTCACAAAATGATGGTGACTGGAGAGCCTACAGAGGTGCCAGTCGAGGGGATGGAAGATGTTCTTGTGTTGTCCCCAGGACCCATGCCATGCCTTCAAGGAATGACTGCATCTGAAACAAACAGCAGGGCAGACACACTGCTACGAGAACTCTCCCTTCTGCAGTAGCTCAAGGTAATGGAGGACTGGCCTCTCTTTGGGTGAAGCTGCAATAAATATTCAACATTTGGGGCAACCTTCCTGGATCCAGCATGTAAGAACCAGCCAAAATCCCCAGTTCTGCTCTGCTTGTTCTGCAGGGGGACCTAACGTGGGTGCTGCTAGCAGGATTGCCATCTGCAGAAGGAGAGGAGGCGGCTTGTAGGCGTTTGTGCCTGGTTCCCCAGCCCCTGCGTTTTGATTGATTTAAACAGTGAACTCACAGCAGCGATGAACGCCGGTTCCCCGACGGACTTCCCACGTGCTGCTGCCTCCACTTGCTGCTGAGCTCTGTGCTAGTGCAGATGTTCTTCAGTGTTAGTTGTTGAAATGAGCGGGTCCCACAGGCACCAGCAGACATATTAGTGTGCTAAATGGCATTAAATGAAATTGAAAGTGCATCTACGTTCTTAACATTACTTCTCCCTATTGACCAGCTCTTTGAGTCATCAGCAGTTTTGTACTCAGTGATCTGCAGTGCCAGATGTGAGCTGGGGGAATCTTGTTGCTGCAGTGAGTCCAGGTCTGGTGATGCTGGAAACCAACTCCTGCAGTGCTGGATGCCATGCTGGGCACCGTGTGGTCCCATGGGCCACATGCATAACAAACACGTGAGGCATCGTGATGCTGAGATGCCAGCAGCCGCACTGCAAAGCAGCTTTGGAGTGGGAAGGTGTTGGGAAAGCTTTAGCCCATGCTTTAATGCTGGAATTGACTCAGCAAGCAGTCTCTCCCCAGGAGCTAATGTGGTGTTTGACAGCTTTAATACAAGAACTTGCCACCAACGATGGTTTTTGCACCAAAATAGCTTTGCTGGTGTGCATACTTAGTTGGTAGATGAGGCAACCATGATGGAACACTGCAGAAACAGTGCGGTCCATGAGCTGGAAAGGACTGAAAGGGTGAGGGACTGGAGACTGTGACATGGGGAGGGGGAAGCCTGGTTGTTCCTGCAGGCTGATCCTGCTGCCCTCCCAGTATTTTGGTGCCCCCCACGGGCTCTGAACACCCAGCCAAGCAGATGCAGCAGGAGGCACAGGAGCAGAAAGCACCAAGCAGAAAAGTCACCTGTGCAAAAAAGATTGGTGCAGCTTTGTTGCTGAGGAGCAACACAAGTTGGTCCTGTGCTTATGAGAGCTCTGCTTTCAATACTAAGCACTTGACACACGAATGCAAGCTTCATTGTTTGGCATGGGAAGGTCTTCCTCTGCCCGTTGGCCAAAACCTCCTAAAATCTTTGTCTTCGTTGTAGTTTGGGTGGGAAACTCTGGACAGTTGGCTGAAATGATGCTCAGTGTCACCTGCAGTCACTGACACCTCTGGCTCACAAGTGTCCAGAATTTTCCAAAAGTATTTTCCCCAAATTGCTTAATTTGGCTTTCGAATCTTGAAATTAATGACTATTTCTTTTCACTCCTGATCTACTTATCTCCTACAAGCCCAGTCTTTAGAGTGGCGTTTACGTGGGGATATGAGCTCCTCCAAGAGAAAAGGAAGGCTTTCAGCATCTGCAAAGCACTGAGGTAACTGCTCACTCCTGAATACCTCCAGTGATGGGGACTCACCAAATCCCTAGGGAGGCTGTTCCAGTGGTGGGTTGTGCTCAGTGTGATCGCTTTTAGATCATTCATCTCTGTAAGCAATGTATGGCACAGGTTCATTTGGGGGATGAAAGCACCTTCAGCCCCACAACCAGGGGAAAATGAACCCACCAGAGCAGGGCCACCAATCAGCAAGCCTGTACCCTGGCAGCGTGGGACTATTTACGCCAAGGACTTTCAGGCTTGGCAGGTTTTCTCTCTCTCCAACTGAGACATTTCTCCTTGAGCTGAATGAAGGCAGTGTTTAATGGCTACTCTCCCGCTGCAGGCTCGTGGCAAGCACTTCCTTGCCAGCTGGTAGAGGATGAAATCCCAGTTTGCAATTGTAAACGCATCCCAGGAATGCAGAGCCGGAGCTGAAGAGGTCAGTGGGAGTGGAGGGAGGCAATCAGCAGCAGTACCAGAAGCTGAGGTGTCTCAATGCAGGTGGTACTGCTGTTCAATAAAAGCATCCTCCCTAGGTGGCTATTGCTGAAAGTGCCGCAAGGACTGCACCACGCCAGCCTGACTCAGCTCAGCAACAGTGACTTCCTCAGGGGAAGGAAGCAGCTGCTGCAGCATCTGGGCTTTAATGGCCAGGTTTGAGTTGGGGTTTCCCAAGCACTTGGCTGCACCAGGCGTGGGACAGAGGGATGCCTTAAGAGTGCAAAAGAATAAAAAAACATTTTTAAAATGTAGATATGCGCTGAGCACCAGTGAGCAAGGAGGATGGCAAAGCTGCAGGGACAAGGCAAAGGGTGAAAAGCCAAGGGCAGCATCAGATGCGACCAGCACTGTTTTCCTCCTCCACTCCAAGCCACCACGTGGTTAAGCACAGAAGTATGAAACTAAGGGAGGAGGGTATTGGTGGTTCTTTTTTTTTTTCCCCTTCTTTTTATAACCTGTCAGCACTCCACTGCCAGTTGGCTCTTGGCTGGTGTAGGAGCAGCCCAGCTGCAGGGCTGAAACCTGAGCTGGGGATGGGAAGTTTTCTCCTGAGTTGCTTAAGCCAAGCTCCAGGATTGGGGAGAGAAGCTGTACACACCTTCCTCACATGAGGGGTTTCAGCTGCAGAAAACTCCTTCCCAAGGAACAAGCCCAGTAAGCGTGTTTTAAAACAAGCTGTTTCATGTTTTTATGCTGTCCTCCAGCTTGGTCAATGTTTTGGTATTTTGTTGTGACTGGGGTTATTATCAGTGTAGTAGCTCCAAAGCTGTGGCACTACATGAATGCAAACCCTTGCCTTACTAAATCACTTGAGCTTTTCAACTGCAAGAAAACAGCTGCTTGAAATAGAGAGGAGGCAGCTGCATGGCAGGAAGGAAAGAGTGACAAGGAGGAAAGGGGTTATGTGAAGTCAGCATCTGCTCCCACATACATTTAAGGGCCACAGCACTGCCATGCCACAAAACATTCACCCTCCCAAATGCCCAGCAGCCTCAACACCGCAGAAAAGGACTTGCCAGCTGTCTTCCCTGAACCAAAGGTAGCAAAGCATGTTTTAGAAGCACAGTGCAACCGACACAAAACTACTTCTCCAGTCTGCTGAAAAGAGTAACATCCAGCGTCCCAAAAGCCTCCCAACTGATGCTTTTCCACAACAGGCCCTAACCGAGACACAGTACAGCAGCAGAAGGGAGACTTCTGATCAGAGCTCTACCATACAGAAGAGTATCTGGGTAGATTAAGCCTGGAGCCAGATCAGGGGTAAGCGCTGCTCTGTCTGAACTCACTCCGCTGAGGAGTTCATGTCTCAAGTGCCTTCTCATTTCAGCCTTTAAGGAACATAATATTTACCAAGATACAATGGGAAAGGTAAGATCACATCCCCATCTAGCCTGGTCAAAGAAATCCCCTGCAAGGAGTGAGGACAAAGCTGACAGTTATTTCCTCAGATTTTGATTTTTCCTGTCCCCATATCAGCCCCTTTGGGTGAAAGCAAAGCATTAATTTACATTGCTCTACTTGCACTGACATTTTATCTAGGAAAAAAAACCAGCTGGCCTGAGACCCTGCCTTGGGAAAACTTATGTAAGCTCCCACAGAATTCAGACAGGGTGTGTTTAAAACAAGCATCTCTGAGATAACAGCTCAGAGCACACTCTGCTCCCGCCTCCACAGACACTATTTATCTCATCCCTCCTACCTGCTGACCCTTCAATCTGACTCCTGCAGAAACCTGGTGCAAGGCAGCTAAGGTGCCAAAGACACCTGAAGGGGAGGTCTGGTAGCAGCAGCTCCATGTGGCTCGTATCCTCCCCTCCAGGCACCCTCAATTCCTATGTCCTACTACCCACAGTCCAAGGCAACAGCCCCCAGCAGAAACAATCTCACTGTATTACATACAGACCTCTTCCTAGCTGAGGCTTTAAGGTGTTTGTATTCCTTTATTCAATCCAGACTGCCACAAGGACAGGCAGGTGGAAAGCGCAAGGAACCTGCTACTGTTGCATCTCAACAAGAACCAGAAAAGCAATGAGTTTTTGCTCCAGGTCTGTCAAATAGATGCTGTTCCTGTTAAGGCACATACTGGATAACCCATCAGCATCACCCCCTTCCCACCGCACTCATACTACTTGTGCTCAGAGTGCTGGCGTTGGGACTCCTGTGCCACCTATCCTCCTACCTTACTCATGAAGTCATACTGCAGCTGAGGACAAACTCAAATATCCTTCTCTGAAAAAGCAGCTCAACCAGCACTCAGCTTGAGTAGTATATATTCCATTCTGCTTTTTATTAATTCTGGTGTCTCTTCCAGAGATAAGAGTCTCTGTACAGTCACAAAAGATAAAAGCAAGTCCACTTCACAATGATGGTATTTCTTGGGCTTTGCCTTATTCACCTCAGCCTGCTCTTGCACAGGGAGAAACTGCCAAGTCTGTCAAGTGCTGGGACCAGGCTGCACTACAGATGGAACCAAGTCCTCGGACAATGATCTTGCTGCAACCTCTCCTGCAAGCGACCCTAAGAAACACGCTAGACCAAGAGGCATCACCTAGGATGGGTTTCAATGAGTTTTTATTTTAGACAACCTACATGACAGATGGTTTTTTTTCCTTTTTTAAAACAACGCCTCCACTCCAAATCAGGGTCAAAATAAAGTGAATAAAGCTCAAGATGGTATCAGTCCAGTTGTTAGACATCGCCGATTCCTGGTGTTGTACTGATGAAGAAGAAACAGCAGCCAGCTATGAAGACAGGTGATCCAAAACCATACTGATTGATTTGTTACTGTAACAAGAGTAGCAAGGGTTAGTTCAAGGTCACCACGTTTCTGTAACATACTTTGTATTCCCTAATTCAATCTGAACTGCCACAAACAGGCAGGCAGAAAGCGCAAGGAAGTTACTTTTGCATCTCAGTGCAAACCAGAGAGCAACAGGAAAATTTGCTCACGGTCTATCAGAGGATGCTGAGCATTTTTTATACAGAGCAACTGGCATCAGCTGTTAATCAAGCCAGACTGAACGCTCACTTGCATCCTTTCTGCTTGACGCACCAAGTTTCAGATTTCCTCTCAAGTAAGTCCATGACCTAAACAAACACTTGGTTTTATAAGTCCCTCACAAGAGCTGTACCAACAAACTGTAACATTTTCCCCACCACCTTTGGTACACCCCACTACTGTTCTTCTACCTCATCTTGCCTGCTCATTGCAGGGGAGCTGGACTAGATAGCTCTCAGAGGTCCCTTCCAACTCTATGGATTCTATGATCTTGAAGTAGATGAGTTATCTTGACTGTACCTCCTAAAGGTCTGCCCACATAGAAGAGAGAAGCACAGGTATCTGCCCAGAGGTTCTTCCAGCTCACTCCAGCTCCAGGCTGAAGGACAAACATCAGTGAAGTTTCACCAGCTGGACTATTGGGCTGTGCTGGAAGTTGGCTCATTTTTACATGACTTGAATACCAGAAACCCTGCAAGAGGCTTTGCTGATACATTCAGCTGGCTATAAACAGGCTCTTAAAGTCCAGAATGGCAGGGGAAAGCAACTGGTGATCCCACGCTGCTGGTTCCCAATGAATCATTTGGGTCCCAGAATAAACCAAAATATGCAAGCGTTGGGATTTAAGTACAGTCTCATCACTACCACATTCAAACTCAGAATAATTAAAGCAGATCACAGGAACTGCTTGGGTTCAGACAGCTGGAACTTCCAGACAGAACAAGGGTAAGTACTTAAGCAAGGTGTTGCTATGTTCCCATATCTAGGGCAGTATTTAGTTACACAAGAACCGTCTGTTTAAATAAGAGCAGATTAACTGAAAGACTGAAATACAGTGAAGTACAGCACTCCAGAGTTAGTTAGCCCACACAAGAGGAATCTAAACTACATGTATTCCAATTTCAGAGGACATTGCCTTTCATAGTCTAAGCCATCACCAGCTACACACACTTCACTAAGGCAATTCTTTCTGCATTTCTTACCCATTACATCACTATGAATCACTGTGGTGAAGCCACATCCCCTTTTAGTATGACTCAATAGCCCAACGGAAGCCCCAGCCACTTTACATAACACAAAGCAGCAATCAGACTGCACTTGTGCAAACACGGTTTTTAGACTGGCACTCACCATTCAACTTTGTTTAACAGAGATAGAATGATTAATGCAGGGAAAGAGCTACTGATGTTTTTAAGCGTGTTCACCCCGTTCAGGTTGGTACTTACACATTTCTCAATCTCTAAGCCGTCCTTAAAGAAAATCATATAGGGGGTCACACCATCCTCACGGAAATCCAGGAGAGCCACCATACCATCTGGATTCATGTTCTCTCCTACAAAGAACTTCAGAGAAACGCGTTACTGAGACACTCAGTGAGCTACCATCACCAAGCAGCATGTATTATACACGAAATCTGTACCATCTCCCTCAACAGCTGCAGGAATTTTGCTTCCTGCAAGCTGTCCATTTTAGTACATAGCATTACTACACTACTGCCAACAGCCAAGTAAGATACAGCAGAGGACAAAACAATTCACCTTTAACATCTGTAACTCCAGCTCCTTTTAGCTGCATTTGCAGTCATCACAGTACCTCAAGCTGTGATGAGCTCCCCAAACACCTAGGGGTCTTTCAAGTATTTCTTCTCCCTGACTATCAAGGTCCCTAATAGACTCAGTGAGGGTCCCAGACAGATGTTTTTACAATCTGAGTTCTCTAAACACAAGCTAGCTCAGCAGAAACAATCTCAGCCTGCATTACTGAAACAATGCTATAAAGAAACGTAACTAACCTGGTAGTTTTTGAAGTTGGCAAGGATGTGTTTGATTTGTTCTGCAGCCCCTGTCATAAAAGGCTTTACTCTCTCCGGCTTGTGTTCCTCAAGTCTGGCTTTGATTCTGGGAAGAAAATAAAAAGCAAGTTTTGAGAACATGTTCTACTCTACACACTGTGCAGCAGCACCACAGTAGAAAGCTGTCAGCAGCCACGGTTTGACTGTTGCATTTCCCATCCCCCAGCCCTCCACAAATGCTGGTGAATTAACAGAATGGCGCCTGCCGCTCAATTCCATTTTACTTCTAGGTTTGCGCTAGACAAAAATTAGCAAGCCACTTCCACAGCAACAAGAGCACCATCCACCAGTATCACAAGAACCGTTTTCACCTTTAACACTAACCCACTTTGAGCAAAGGAATCCATCCCTTGGAAACAAACAGCTCCATTCTGCACCGTTTCAGACAGTTGGACAATCAGGTTCAGGAAGCTTTCCTCTACCCCCCCCCCCCCCCCCCCCCATACAAACATCTGGTGGAGAGGAATCAAAAAGAAAACAGCAAGGCTGCAAACAGCCTCTAAAGCACACAATCTTGTCTCAGAATCATAGAACACATTGGGTCAGAAGGGACCATAAAGCCCACCCAGTTCCAAACCCTGCTGTGGGCAGGGCTGCCAACCAGCGATCAGGCCACCCAGGGCCCCATCCAACCTGACCTTGAGCACCTCAGCCAAGATAAGCAGAGATATCCCAGTACCAATGCTTTAAAGCTCCAGTTCTGCCAAGGATTCAGACATCACCGAATTTCACAGCCAGTCTGGCACCTCTATTAGAGCTGGCACCCACTAGGAATAAAGGCAATCTCAACCCCGTATAAGGGAGCAGCCTGCCAGTACTTACGCTTTCATGTAGTCCTTGATGTACTTCTTGTATGACTCTTTTGTGAAGCTGGTTTCCTGAAGGTGGTGGTTTATCACTATATCCACACCAGTTATCACCGTGGCTTCTGTCCCCTCTCCCTCAGGACCTTCAGCAGAGGCATTGCCACCAATTAGAGAGTCATCAATTTGACCCTCTGTCCTGGTGACCATCTAGATTTAGAGACATCAAAAAACTTCAAGGCTCTGCGAACACCTCGGTTCCGCTGCTCTTACACACCTACGTACGACCTGTCGGCAGGGCACGACCTCAGAGCCACGCTCCCCGCGCACTGCTCTCCCCGGGCCCCTCACCCTGCCCGCCCCCGGCTCCTCCCCGGCCCCGCCGCGTCCCCGAGCCTCGGGCCGGGCGGCTCTCACTCACCTTCCCCTCCACTTCCAGGCACAGGCCGTTCGCCACCTCGCGGATCTTGTAGATGTCCGAGAACATCTCGTCCTCTGCGGGGACACGCACACACAGGCGCCCAACGCCGCGTCAGCCGCCGCCATGCCGGGCCCGGCCCCCCAACAGCTCCGCCGCATTCCCTTCCCCCCCCCACCCCCCCTTCATCCACCCCCCCGCAGCCGCAGCGCACATGCGCAGCACCGCCGGGCCCCGGGCCCGGCTTAGGCCTCAACCCTCCGCCGCCCGCCCGCCCGCCCCCCTCCCGGCCATAGCGCCCCCCCCCAGCCCTCCGCGGCCGCTCTTACGGCTGATGCAGTCCCGGTAGATGATCATGGCGGCGGCGGCGGCGCGGGGCGGCGGGAGCGACGGCGCGGCTCACTGCGCAGCGACCCGAGAGCGGGCGGGAGCGAGGCGGAAAGGGCCGAGTCAGCGCCGGGCGGAGCTCATATAGCGGGCGGGCCCCGCGCGTCACCGCGCGCGCACGCGCACTTCCATTCCTCCGCCTCTCTGCCCTTCGCAGCGCCCCCGCGCGGCCGTTGCGCGGGAGAGCTCTGAGCGCCCTCAGCGCTGGCGGGCGCTGTGCGAGGCCGACTTCGGTGTATGAGAGGCGGAGGTTTCATTTCTCTCCCCTGGCACAAGCACAGCTTTCAAGGAGAATGCTCCGAGCCTTTCCCAGGAGCTTTCCAAAGATGAGCGAGACTGGGCCCGGCAGCCCGGGCTGAGATGGAAGGCAGGTGGACTCTAAGGATAGCAACGCCCTTGGCCTCTTTTCACCCACCCCTTGCACATCCTTTTGTGTATCAGCTTCCCTCACCCAAAGTAAATGCAGATCGTCCTTGAACCCCGGCTCCTAGGTGATATTGACAAAAAACCTCGAAAAGATGCGGTGAGACCTGCAGTGCGTGGTGCTGCTAACGATCCCAGGCTTGGCAGAGATAGCAGGGCGCAGGATGCAATTCCCTATCGCTCACCTCCCCTCAGCGAGTAAATTACTCATTGCCTTCTTTGTGTGTGCCAGAAGGGTTCCTGTTACTACATAATGCAAAAGCCATATGTGCAAGCAAAGCAAAACAGCGAGCGAATTCATTGCTTCCCATAGCCAGGTAGATCATAGAATCATATCTTAGAATCATAGAATGGCCTGGGTAGAAAAGGACCACAATGATCACCCAGTTTCAACCCCCCTGTGATGTGCAGGGTCGCCAACCACCAGACCAGGCTGCCCAGAGCCACATCCAGCCTGGCCTTGAATGCCTCCAGGGATGGGGCATCCACAGCCTCCTTGGGCAACCTGTTCCAGTGCGTCACCACCCTCTGTGTGAAAAAAAAACTTCCTCCTAACCTAAACCTCCCCTGTCTCTGTTTAAAACCATTCCCCCTTGTCCTATCACTATCTACCCTCGTAAACAGCTGTTGTCCCTCCTGTTCATATGCTCCCTTCCAATACCGGAAGGCCACAATGAAGCCTCATGTTCAGCCATACCCAGACAAGCAGAGCTCATCACCTATAACGGTTTCTTGGGAAGACAAACACCACCACTCTGAACATCCTCCCCCTCCCTCCTCCTCCTTTCCCCTGGCTTTAATTTCTGAGCATGACACTACCTGATATGGGAAACCTCTTTGGCCCAGCTGTCCTGGTTCTGTCCACCTCAGCTCCCTGTGCACCCCCAGCCTCTCACTGGCAGGGCAATGTGAGAAGCTGCAATGTTCTTGACTCTGCGTAAGCAGTAACTAAAACATCTCTGTGTTATCACCGCTGTTTTGATCACAAATCTGAAACACAGCATCGCATGAGCCTTTGTGAAGAGAATTAACCCCACCCAGCCAAATCCATGATAGTTTTGCAAGAAACACACAGGTACTGGCACTAATTTCCTATGCTGTGATTTCCTGTGATGCATCTGTGATAAACAGACCATTATATGTAGTGTGTTGATTCTTTGGGATGAAAACAGATTAGAAAATACATTACAATTCTGCTTTTCAGAAACCAGCATCGCTAGAGGAAAACTTTGGTGTTCCTCACCTGGTTGTTTTTGTTGTTCAGGCAGCTCTTGCACTGAGCCAGGTTTCATATATTGCAGAACAGTCAGTTCAAATGTGGTCCCTCTGCAGCGCAGCCCATTGTAGTGCTGACTGACATCTAAAATGACATGGCAGATTTTCTTGAGAGTGCATCTCATTTTTGGAGACATCGAAATCCCATGGGCTGACAAAGCCCTGTGCTTTTATGGGTAAACCTTCGAGGATTTTCTGGGTAGGTGTATACAGAATTGCAGGTGAGGCCTCTTTCGTGGAAGACATCTCAGCTAGTTATGAACTACTGCAGTGCTACTCACTTCCACCAAGCGTTAGCATCTGGATTTGACTGTGCTCAACTAATTAATTGCGTCTTGAATTAAACTGACAGTTACCAGCTGATGCTTCACTTTTCTAAGCTGAACTGTATGTTTTCAGCCCTCCACGACAACTTGCATTGAACTGTATGAAAATGGAGATCTTGCCTACAACTAAGTGACCTGCAAGTTGTGGTCTGTGGGAATATATAAGACATGAGGCTGGAGGAAGAGAGGTGAAACTGGACTGTGGAGCAGGGATGGAAGCAGTGTGTTCTCCTAACCTTTAGAGAGGCTGTGAAAATCAGGGAGTAGTGATAGTATTTTACATCATGCATTGTATGCATGGAGGGGGCTCTAAAAGTATGTATGTCCTGGTAAGGAGGAACTGAAAATCTGAAGACTAACCAGCATACAACAAGCCAGGTGCTCAGCATGTCTGTGTCTGTAGGGTTTGCACCAGCCTTAACAGGGTGTTCTTGGTTCCACAGATCCCCATGTCAGCACCAGGGCTGTCAGCTCCTACCCCAGTAAGGTCACAGCAGCACCAAGCTCTGGATTCCCACAGCCCTGCCCTGCTCAGCAATGGCCCTGCTGATCCAGACTCAGCTGTGGGCCCACATCTTGGCCTTGTCTCATTCCCCATGGAGGTGTCTGGTGCCTGGGGCTGCCCTGCTCCTGGCCTTGTGTTTAGCAGACCTTCCTGCACTCAGGAGAAATACAGATTTTGTTACCCTGACGTTCACACTATTTACAGCTCTTCCTGTTCTGGCTGGGTCTGTAAAAATGGCTGCATCTTGCCTGGCTTTACACCTACCTGTTCAGCTTACCTGGAGCCCTGCCAGTGGGGATGTATGAGGGGGTCATGCTGCGCTGCAATTAGTGCTTTTTCAAGAAGAAACAGGACTGGATCTGCCAAGATAGAATTTTAAAGCATGGGAGCTGAAGAAAGTTGTAGCTACATTTTAGCCTTACCAATCTTACAAGCATCCATTTGGATGAAACTGTTGTAGAAAGGCCTGATTTTGCTCTTGTCTTGGGGCTTGGATGATGTTGGCACTCTGGACAAAGGGCATGAATAGTAAGAAGATAAGGCCAGTGATCCAATGGGCGGACAGGCAAGTTTATGAAAGGCAAATCTGTTGAGGGCTGTTCAGCATGAAGATGCACCATCAGGTCCAGGCAGGCTGTGCGCCCCACGCTGCTAGATGCTGTAAGGGTGTACTGCGGGAAGCGCTGCATGCATGATACCAGCCCTGGCCCTTGGCTCTTCTTGAGGCTTCCGCTGCTGACAAATGCCAGAGGACACTGAGCAGATGCTGCTCTAGATGGATCTTGATATGCCTCCATATGGCCCCTCTGATATTATGTACTTGAGTGCAGAGCACAAAAGCCCAGTTGCAGACACAGGACAGAGAACTGGGCAGCAGTTCTGCGGGACAGAGCTGGGGACAGCTGACGCCTAAGCTGAGGAAGCAAAATCATTCATCTTACCTGTTTAAAGAGAAGCCAACACCGTGCTGGAATGCATGAGTGGCGATGTTATCTGTTCAGTGCTGCTCATACCTCTCTGAAGTACTGACTCGGGCTTTGGCAACGCACTTTAAAAAAGGCGTGGACTAGTTGGCAAGAGCTCCAAAGAGCAGGGGAATGATGAGAGGTCTGAAAAGCACAGCCTCCAGGTAGTTCTTTTGTTCCACTTAGAAAAGAAGGCGTCAGTGGAGCTGTCCATGTCTTTAAGAGAAAAGCAGTCTATCCCCCACGTCCACTTTGGCTAGGATAACATATGTTGGTTTATTTTGCTGCAACGCACTGGAAACATTTTCCAACCCTGACAATAGAGAAGCAAGGAGCAAACTCTACGTGATTCTCCGTCCTTGCAGGCTTTTGAGAATACGCTAAAAGCCTGCTCAGGTGAGAGCAGAGCAGAAAGCACATTAGATCCATCATCATTGACAGGTAACACCTGATCCTACCCTGCAACAGAGAGACAGACTGCATCCTGGTCCTTCCCAGCTTTGTTCTGTGTGGCCCAGGAATTCTTACATAAATGGTGTGCTGTTATTTACACCTGTTCACAGTGGTTACACAATTGGGATACAAATGACATCCTCATATCCCTATTTAGAATGGATAGGAGGGTTTGGAAAAGGGACATTGCCAGAGAGGAGTGTGCTCATTGTCCTGCATGGAGATCACGTGCACAGAGGGGGAAGCATTGAGCTTCTGTAGTGCTCAAAGCTTTAATCCTCATACAATTCTGTACTTCAGTCCTATTTAAATACAATGTCTGTACAGTCCTCTGGCTCAGATTAGAGCTGCGTGGCAGACAGGGCTCCTTCCATGCCAAACTGAAGGAGGAGGGGTGCAGTGGTTTAACTTGTGCTTGCATGCAGCAAGCAAAATCTCTTCGGTTGCTCTTAGAGCAGAGCAGTAGAGTTACAAATTCATCCACAAAACCAGAATCAGCGCATGCCTGGCTGGTTCAATTGCATGAGAAAAAATAACAAATAAAAAAAATGAGGGGGTGATTAATCCTATTTAACCTCACAGCTCCATCTCATACACCTTAGCTATCCTTCCTGCAGCTTCACCCCTGGTCATGACTTCCACCTTGAACAGCTTTTTGTCTAAGGCCAAACAACCGCTCCGCCTACTTTTCTCCCCAAAGACATCGAGCTGAATTGTGTCCTTGGTTAGTGAGCCCCGTTGGGAAGACTCAGACTGCCCACACCAGGTCGCTGCGTTTGCCCCCCACACCTAATACTATTTCTTCACCTCCTTCAGTGATATGCGGAAAAATCCCACTAGATGGCGGGGCAGGAGCTGGCGGATGGCAGGCAGGCAGGCAGCACTACTCGCACGGATAGGAGGTCGCAGCTTTTGCCAGTGGCATCATTCCTGAATTACCTGGAATGCCTCAGGACCTGTGTAAGAAAAAATTGATCTTGGACCCGTAACTGGTACGGCCTGTCTGGACTCCTGGCCTTATGGATGCTGCACACAAATAGCATTCACTCCAGATAACCGGCATCCCCGAGTGATGAGTTTGGGTCTACTGAGTTGTTAACCATTGGAGGGGCTAATTCTGTCCTGTTAAAATCCCTCAGTTGTGATTTAATGGAATAGAGTCATATCACAGAATCACAGAATAGCTTGGTTTGGAAGAGACCTCAAAGATCATCCAGTTCCAACCCCCCTGCAATGGGCAGGGTTACCAACCACTAAATCAGGCACTAAATCAGATCCATCCAACCTCCTTTGAAGTCTGGAATTAAGTTATTAAATTATTTTCATTTGCTGTTGCATGCTTTTAAGTTCATCGTGATGAGGTGTGAGCTCTAGGAGGATTTGTCAATTGAAAAATAATTGTCAGAGCACACAACTTGTTATTCCTAAAACTGCGGCACTGAATTTGCTATCAGGTGATAAATGAGGAACAACCTCAGCTAGGCTGGTAAAGCAAACCTTGCTGCAGATGCTTCAGGTGAGTGGCAGGAATAAAGATGTCATTATAAGCAGGAGGTTAGATCAACTTTTTGGTCTCCCAGTTGTGCAAAGCATCACTTTAAGATACTGTAGAGGAAAGCGGGCAAGAGAACTAGAAGACTGCATTTTGGAAAGCAGTTTCTGAAGCAGAAATCCAGTAACTTGAGTTCAAAATGCTTGTCAGCGGCAAAAACAAAGCCGCTATTCTTTTCCATGCCAGATCCCGAGACAGGTTTGTTCTTTATAATTTCCCGATAAGGATTTTGTGTCTTCTCTATCCCCCTCTTCTGTGAAAATCCAAGAGATCTGAGTGACCAAGGATATGTCTGAGGGTAAGGAGGTATCAACCAGCTTCCTAGATCTGGGATTGTTCTGGGTTATAGGGTTTTAGAAAGGGACAGAGACATTATGAATTTTATTGGAATGTTAATGGAAGCTCTTTGCAAATTGTCTTCCACAAATGTGCTGTAATAAAGGCCGGTCTGTTTACCTCTGAAATGGCTGATATCTCAGGCACCTTAAGATTAGGGTAGGAAAGGGCCTTGAAAGAGGACCAATCCTCAGTCTTCTTGCTTCAGGGGGATTAGTGAGACATGCGTCACTCTGGGAAGACAGAAGTTTGTCTGCCTTGTTTTTGAAATCTCTGGAGAGATGTTTATCTACCTTGTTTTTGAAATCTCCTGGTGATGGCGATTTCCAGTCTCCTCTAAAGCACAAACATTGACCAGGAAGGGAGCCGGAGGGGCGGGGGGGGGGGGGGGGGGAGGGGAGGTCTGAGTCCTCCCACTCCCTTGTGAGTGCTGTAGGTGCAGGCTGGATCACAACCTGCACAGAAGTGAGTTTAGGTTTCTGTCTGATGCTCAGATCCTGACGGAGCTCAGCCAGCTTCATTCTACCCAGACACCTGGCTCTGTGGTGTCGATATCTATCTGAAAAACTGCTGTATTAGTTACCAGCACTTGCACACAGGATGAACCAGCATGGTTCTACCACTAGGCCGCTGGGCACATGGAAGTCTATCAAAAACGTTGTGCTAAAAGTAGCAGCAGTACCAAGAAGAGAGGCAAGGAGTCAAGTAATAAACTAGAACAGGACATGCTAGCTCTAAGAAGGAGTGTCTGGGGTAGCGTGTATAACGGGACCTTTGAAATGAGAAGTAGCATTGAGAAAGTTAAAAAAGGTCCATTATTCCCTAAGCTTCTGAACACGGGGACTACGAGGTAACAGGTTTGGAACAGACAAAACAAGGTTCCTTTAACACCGTCCATGTAGTTGTGTTGTGGAACTGATTGCTCCAGGGTGCTGTGGATGCCAAAAACTATTGAGGCTATTGCAAAAGCAATTAGAGTCATGGAAAAAAATGCAGAAAGGGCTATTAAGCATTCCTAGCTTGGGAAGAAGCCCTTCAGCTAAGGGCTGCTGAAGGCTGGGGAATATCATGTTGAAAGGTTCCTGTATAGCTGCTGTACCCTTCTTCTTTGCCTCCGTGTGTCTGCAGCAGGATGCTGTGTGAGGCAAGGGGCTGCACCAGGCTAATGTTTGTTCTGAGGCAGGATGGCTGTTCTGTGCAGAGCAGGGCAGGGAGCCCACAGATACCACCCAGTTATGCTCTGCAAGGTTCCTGTGAAATGCCACCACTACAAATAAGCAGCAAAGAGCAGTTGCTATAGGCACAGTGGTCACACATGAGACTAACAACCTTCCTCTGCATAGATCCGTAGATTTTTCAGGATGAAGAGTTTTGGAAGGTTCTCTTGTAGCCTTGAATTGTCTTTAGGAATAGCACGCAGGCTTGGAGGAGACGTTTCAGGGAAGGATGAGGAGCAGCAGGCTGTGAGCATGCTGGGGCCATCTCTGAGGCCAGAGATAACCCCTGGTGAGCTGCGGGGCCGTGCAGAGGGAGGCCTTGTGCCCGCTCTGCCTCACCAACTCCTAGCTATGCTAATCACATCAGCAGCAGCCCTGAGGGCTTCTTGTTGGCTGATTTTGCTGTCTCATAGTTCTGACCTCGTTCTGACATTTGAAGGAGCAAGTAAAGCCCTCACATCAGCTGCCATCAGCTTCCTGGCTGCTTCATTACTGTGGCCAAGCACCCAGCCAAGGCCGTGTCAGATATCCCTGGGTAAGCGAAGGACTGTGGAGGTACTGCAAGGTCAGGTAGCCTTGTTTCACCAGGCTAGGAAATCATGCCCAGCTCTGACAGTCCTTTGGGCAGCCACAGGCCACCTCTGCCTGTGCTATTTCTGGGTTGCTCCATTATGTCTAGTCCTGTACTCCTTTACCTGTGGCTAACAGGCATCAAATGACAGCGCATTTCCCAACTGGGACACCCTGCCATACACGCATGCTTCAATCCACACATCTTCATGTGTGTAAGCATGCAAAGCTGGGAGGTGGGAAAGATGCATACATGCACCCAAAGCTGAGCACACGTATTTTTCTGCTGTAAAAGAAAACCACTGTGACCACGATGCACACAGTGGCTTGGTATGTTCTGCTTTGTTTTGTTTTTGCTAAAAGGTTATGCTGTCCTTCAGTTCTGAAAAGCTCAGTGAAGTGGGCAGCAGCACAGCATGCACCTGGGGAGCAACAAAGAAATTATTACTCTGTGGGGACGGGAAGCAAGAAGAAATCCTATTGAAATAATTAGTGTATACAGGAGCAAGATAAGGCAAAAACAAGAGAGGCTCGGGAGCGTATGGTCTAACAGCACAAAGCAAACGATTCTCCACTAGGAACAGCATGAATACAGAAACCACGCAACAGATGCAGCATGCTGACCATCAAATGAATGTAAATTATTCGTGCTGTCTGGTCAGTGCATTTCCTTACCATTTGTGAATGGTTTTATGCTTAAGATCTGAGAGAGAATCTGAGCGGTAGGTTTTGGTTACAGCAAGTGTTGCAGACCCACAGTGAGACTGTGCAGGGCGCAGCGTGCAGGCAGTGCCCAGAGCTACATGAAGGCCCTGGAGAACCAGAACTGCTCTGCTTTCCAGCTGGGAAGAGCTCCTCTGTGGCAAGGCAAGGGGTGAGTTGCAGCCAGGCACTTCAGAGCAGTGCCACGGAAATGAGGGCTGTTTTCCTTTCTGCTAATCTGCGTTCTTATCTGCTCCCTTGAATTCCCCTGCTGGTGGTCAGTGCTAGTTAAAGACTTGGCTTTTATCCAAAGCCTGCACTCACGTGCTTCATGTATGAAATGCTGACAGAAAAAGAAAGCAAATTTTCCATTTGTTCATCGGGTGGTTCTGCTGCCGCTGAACACAAAAGGCACCATTTCATTTCCTTCATGCAGCCCTTATCTGTTCAGAAACGACTTTCCTTTTCCAGAGGAATGACCTGAGTGCTTGTGGGTACCACGGGTCGCTACCAGTGGGAGTTTCTCAGAGCCTCAGGGCTGTGACATTTACTTGCAATATTTATTCATTTATCTATCTATCTATCTATCTATCTATCTATTTATTTATTTTTAGGATTTCACATGAAAAGCCCCCACATGAAGTCTGGATCTTTTGGTTGTTATGGCCCACTGAAAATGAAACATAGAATCATAGAATGACCTGGGTTGAAAAGGACCAGAATGATCATCCAGTTTCAACCCCCCTGCTATGTGCAGGGTCACCACCCACCAGACCAGGCTGCCCAGAGCCACATCCAGCCCGGCCTTGAATGCCTCCAGGGATGGGGCATCCACAACCTCCTTGGGCAACCTGTTCCAGTGCGTCACCACCCTCTGAGTGAAAAACTTCCTCCTAATATCTAACCTAAACCTCCCCTGTCTCAATTTAAAACCATTCCCCCTTGTCCTATCACTATCCACCCTCATACACAGCCATTCCCCCTCCTGTTTCTGCACTCCCTTCAAGTACTGGAAGGCTGCAATGAGGTCTCCCCGAAGCCTTCCGTGAAGAGTTATGAAAATTCTTCTCCATATTTTTCCTTGATTTCCACTGTTATTCTCTGTTCCCGTAAAGAACTGTAATAGCTGGTAGCTATGCAGACCACACGTGCTTATTCATTCATAGCCTCCCTTTTGCTTTAATACAGTTGTAATAGGGTATTACATTTTTCCACAGGCAGGGAAACAAAAATGGAAGAAAGATCACAGTTATTCAAGGGTAACAAGGACGTGAGCTGCTACCATGATAAAACACTTCAATGGTGCTGATACAGGAATTCAGTCTTCAGAGCCCTGCCGTGTTCTCACAGTGTGGCATTTGGCCTTGCATACCCGAGACTCAAAAGGTTAATCCCCAAAGAGAGGCACAAAAAAGGGCTGGGTTTTGGAGTGACAGATGAGAAGTTTCATGTCTCAGCTCCACCAGAGCTGTTTTTTGCGGCACTCAGGGCAAAGCCTGTAAATCACAAAATAGAAGCTGGTAGAAGCTTCTTGTGGCATTCAGATCTTGCACTTGGCTCTGGATCTGGCCTTCCATCTTTTGATTTCAGACCCCATCAGCATGCATCCAATGTTAACTAATGTTAGCCCTGGGCAACCTGATCTAGCTGTGGTGTCCCTGTTCATTGTAGGGGATTTGGACTAGATGGCCTTCAGAGGTCTCTTCCAAGTCTATGGATTCTATGATTCTATAAGTAACTTTGTTGTATGGAAAATACGAAAGCTACGAACTACACATCACAAACACGGACCTGCGTATGCAACTTGTGGAGAACACACTGAAAATCAGAAGACTTCAGTTTTTTTCATGCAAACATCCTATAGAAATCTGAGAGAGTAAGAATGCTGAATATATGCGTTCAGGTTTGTCTGGTGGGAGAATACAGTAATAATATTAAGGTGACCATAGTTGTTAAATCTTTAAATCTTGCAGTTTGCAAGACTGCTGCAGTTTACAACGCTGTGATTTACTTTGCACGCTCTGGTAAGTGGCACCATGGCTTTGTTTCAATTTAGTTCAAATTCTTATGTTAGTAGTGTATAGCAATATGAAATGAAGCCAAACAATGAACACTCACAACATTTTTTGGTCCAGTTCTTTTACCATTTCCTGCTTGCTTCTCAGTGCTCCCTCTATAAGATAAGATACTTGAGCACTTTTAAATTACAAAAAAAGGATGGCCTGAATTATTACTGTTTGATCACAGCTATTGTAATATGTTAGCTGATGCCTCTTCATTACTGCCACTGTTATTGCTGACATGATGAATGTCTCAAATGCAGAATAAGTTCGTATTCCATAGACAAGTTTTGGGTTAATGTTCAGTTGATAGAGAATACAACGTGCCATTGCCAGAAGTCATGCTCCGTTTGCTACAGGATCTTGCGCATTCTCTACAAATATAAAAACAGTTCCAATTGGCATGGCTCAACCTAATTTTCCTGTGATCACACTTGTTTTGTAGGTGCTGTGTTTATGCCTCTTTCCATTGCTTGCAATTACTCAGGCGTTAATCTATTAATATGAACGCAGAAGTGTCAAGCAGACAGCAAAAGGCTTAGTTTTTAATATGCCAGTGTGGAGCGACCCACTGTAAGGTCACACTGCTCGCACTGGCTCCTGTCTCAGGTCAGGAGAGGTCTCTGGTAGCCAGTTTTGGAAGCTGGCAACAACTTGCTCAGTCATGTGCTACTTGGGGAAAAGTTCAAACATTCAAATCTAGGCTCAAAACACGGGCAGCAGGAGCTGAGATGCAGCTCTTAAAGAGAACGTTTAGCATATGCTTCTACCTGTCCCACAGAGCTCCTGACTGCCCTTTGAAGACCATTATCTTTAGAAGTATATGTTTGGAAGCGGCTCTTCAAGTGTGAAGTAAGCTGGGGAGCAGGATGGAGAGTACCTGTGTCAGGAAGCGCGGTGTTCAGTGGTGGCAGTCATTCAGCATGTGTTTCAGAAGATTGTGAAGCAGAAACATTCTGGAGCCCAGACGGACCGATGCATTACTATGAATCAAAGTGGGCAGTCTGTCACCAAAAAATCAAAGTGACTACTGCTACGTCTTGTCACCTTTGACTGCTCAACCCAACGGCCACAGTCAAATAGAATCAACAGAGCAAATCCACGGGCTATGTTTGAACCGACATCTCTGTATTTACAATGCAGTACTCAACATTGGTGCAACAGCGTGTCTTTGGGTGAAATGTACAATGCTGAGGGTCAGCTGCTCTAAAAATTCAGCTCAATTTGATGCAGCAGCAGCTTAAGAGTCAGTGCACATGAAATACCTTACCATCACCATTTCTAATCTAATATTTAATGATGTGAGCTTAGACCCTTGGTTTGGGTTGAGTAGTTGTTTGCATCCTGACAGAAATCTTTTTTTTTGCTTTCACCTCCAAAACTTCTGCCCTGAGAATGTCACAAAATAACAATCAGCTTCTCGCTGGTGCTATCAGATCAAATCAAAGCTCTGACTTTCCTGGCACTCTCACAGTAAATTCCTCATAAGGCCGAGGGAGGTCAAACAAAACTTGGAGGCAAACCCAGGCTTACTTTATGAGCCTACTGTTCATTAATAGTGACACTGCCAGTTGCTGCTGCGCATTTGAAATGGGAAAGTTAAGGAGGAAGCAGCCAATGATAATGAGAAGGTTGAGGGCCTGATCCCACCACTGCTGGTCAGCAAACACCTCCAAACTGGGAGATGTGCCCTGGGGTTGCTAAAACCATTGAGAGTACACTGGATGGGAGGAGAAAGGTGGACCGTCCGAACAATTGTTTCCCAGAGCACTGATGTGTTTCTGCAGCGCGTTTAGGAGGATCAGGAAGGAAAGAGGCTGTTCAGCCGAGCTTTCCAAGTAAGCTTATTTTGAACACGAACATTGTTCACAGGAATGTAAAAATGCTCTCATTGTTTCTAACGTAGAACAGCAAAATAAAAGTCCTTGGTGCAGACAGAACGATTCGGATTGTGAGAGTCCCAGCTCAGATCTCTCCACTGCAAGAAGTGCTACATTTGTCACAGCGTGCCAAGTATTCTTTTGCTAATGCTGTCCTCCTGCACTATGTAAAGGATGTTTATTAGGTCCAGCTGCTATGTTTTATTGCTGTTAGTAGGGACCACAGCACTGCTGCAGAAGCCACAATGGTTTAAGTACAATCTTTGAACCATTTCTGGGCAAGTATCCAGAAGCCAATGTCTGGGTAAGCTTGTAGGGCTTTTCAGACACAACCAAACCTGATTCTTGACACCCTTTGAATTCAGAGGCGTTAACATTAAGATTAAAAAGGCTGGTAGAAAAGTGTGTGCTGGCACGATCAACACAGGCAGCAGGTAAATGAAGATCTTCACTGATTAAAGACTCGCTGGGCTAATTGAATGAGCTCTGCTCAGATAAATCCAATGGAGATGCAGGAGCCTGCGTCCCGTTGTCACTTTCTGCCATGAAGCATTTAACCAGGCCATTTAAATGCCTGTATTCTGAGCCAGCCAGTATAGAGAGAATAAGGTGTTATACCTCATTGCTCTCTCTTTGCTAGTGCTCCTCTTCCAGAGGCTGTGCACATACTGATCAAAAGCCATCTTCTGGGATTCCCCTGCTTCTGGAACTGCTTCCATGCTCAGAGGTGTTGGAAATACAGAGCGCTCTGTTTATAACCTCCACAATTCAGCGTTACAATGTCTGCAGTGACAATCATCGTAGAAAAAGTGCTGTCACCTGTGTATTACTGGAAAACATTTGGAAAAAGATACTGCGTGGGCTGTGCATTTACCAAAACTTCATTCACAGCAAAGCAAATGATCTCACTACTGATTATGCAAGCTTACAAGGACAAAGGAAACACACCGGTGGTGACAAAACGACAAGCCAGGCTGCATAATCCCAGGCTGGATGTGGCTCTGGGCAGCCTGGTCTGGTGGTTGGCGACCCTGCCCATGGCAGAGTGGGCTTAAACTAGATGATCACTGTGGTCCTTTTCAACCCAGGCCGTTCTATGATTCTATGATGATGACCAGAACCATCTGGATCACTTCACTACCATTCATTCAAGCAGTAGGACACCAGGTAGAAATCTGTCCTCGCTGCCACAGAGAGCAGGAGGGGAATGATTCCCCTTGTAAGGAGCAGAAGAGACACAGCGAAACAAGAACCAATGCACAAAAAGCAGAGCTCCTAGGTAGGATACTCCGAGTGTGTTTGGATTAAAAAACAAATATCAAAAAGCACGAGGCAAACAGAGCAGTAAAGTCAGGTGCCTGCAAAGCAGTCAACCAAACCTCAACCCCGGCAGAGTCCAGCAGAAAGCAACTGGCTGTGGGACAAAGCCACGGTGAGGGTGTGTGACCAGTAGCACACGGGGCACAAAGAGGCACGTGAAGAGACGCTGAGCACCGAAGCCAGCTGCTGATACGGCACTGATGTCAGGCTTGAGGCAGCTCGCCAAAATCAGTCTACTGGCTGTTGATGAAAGCATTACGTTACCTTCTAACGTGAACTGGGTTGAAACTACGCGGAAAGAGGTTATTCAGAGGACCCGTCCAAAAGGGACCAAAAGTAAGGCAGCATAGCCAAATTCCTTGTGATTTAGAAATACCTGGGAGAGTAGGAGCAGGTAGATCAGGTGCGAGCTGCAGTGTGTGAACAGGAACCGTCTACAACAGGGATAATAAAAACCAGCTGCCTGCAGAAGGAGCTGATTGTAACTCAGGGACAAGCTAAGGTCAAGCTGCAGCTGAAGCGCTCCTTCAAAGGAGACTGTAGTCTGGCAGTCCGGGCAGGATCACCTCCCTCGCCCTGCCTGCCAACACTCTCCCCTTCCAGCCGCGGATCTCCCACAGTTCACGGCCTTCAGCTCCTCACGCAACAGCGCGTTGAGCGCAGCCTCTCCTCGCGGCCCCTTTAACTCCGGCTCCCCACAGCTTCCTTCCCTCACGGCGGGCTGCCGGGGGCGGGGCTGCGTGTTGAAGCCGCCGCGCCGCGGGTCAGGCTGTGTGTTGTGCGCTGCTGTCGCTGCCGAGTGGCGCGGAGGTCGCCGGCGCTTGAGCTCACGGGCGGCTGTCAGCAGCGCGCTGTTCCTCGGTGGCTTCGCCGAGCTCGGCGATGTGTTGCAGACATCTTGCCGGCTAAAGGCAGTGGAATTTACTTGTGACTTTTGGAAAAGCGAGCATGGACGAAGTTTCCTGCTAACCCGGCACGCGTTCCTTTGGGTATCGTCTCCGCGTTCCTGTTGGCATTGGGGTATCGGCGGTGCGCTCAGCGCGGCCGTTTTTTAACCGAAAAGCTGAAGGCGTCCGTTCATTTTACATCTGGAATCGGATTTCAGGTACTTTTCCGTTCGTGCATCTGATGTGAATTTCTTGTAGAAGCTTCCTGTTCTTCTGTCAGCATAGGGAAGAAACTTTGAGTAAGAAGCAAAGTGAGCACTCAGCACATCAGCTGAAGTAGGAGGACAGGGCGGATCCGTGGGTTTTTTGGTTTGTTTGGGTTGAGGTACGTTCTGCCATCCTGCTCCTATCTCTTCCTAGGAGTACAGAAAACTGGTAGGGGGATGCAGGGCAGAAATGAGGGGAAAGGCACGTGGAGGAGCTTCTGTGAAGCAGCGGGAGAGGCGTGCTGTGCGCCTTGCACAACCACAGATCTTGGCAGCAACACACGGCCGTAACCCCGCCGTTAGGGTTGGGGTACAGCAAGGGAGCAGTGCTGTGAAGTTTCTGCATTAGGGTATCCTATGTGTATACCAAGACTAAAGCTAGTATTAGTACCCCTGTGTGCGTATAAGGCTCTATTTGGCAGTGCTTGCCCACTTCTGTGCCACGTTAGTGCACCAGAGTTACGCAGAAGCTCGGCAGCCTCTGTTGCTTTGGCAGAGTGAAATGCAACGCGTGCAGAAGCACAGGCAGATTTTGGATTGCCATGGGTGTTGTGGTGCTTGTTAGAGATGAAGCGTGTCTGGCTGCGTGCTGGGTCGGGGAAGAGGTTAAGTGGTACGTTTTAATTCTGCCTATGAAGTCCCAAAAGTAAAGGTGACGTTCTGTTGTGATAATGGGGAAACTGAGCTTGGGTTTGTCTCCGTTAATTAAGTATTGATTAGCCATTAATCATGGCAGGGCAGAGGTGTGTGAGGATCTTGGAGCTGGCTGCGTGCTCTTTGGCACCGTGTGCTGTGCGTGTGTCTCTGCTGCTTTCCTGGTAAAGTCTGTGCCAGTGGTTCCTCATCTGACCTACACTGGTTTTGGCAGGATAAGGGGTGACCTTATGTGCCTTTGGTTTTATTTTCACACTTGGGGTGTTCTGTACAGTCTGAAAGGGTATGCTGGATTGCTCTGGGCTCGGTGACAGAGTATTTGGACTTCCCTGCTTTGAGTTCCTTTATACTGTGTTTTGTCGGAGGACTGAAGACCCTTCAGACCTTCCTCATGAAATAAATAGGAAATAAGGAAAGTTAGGGCTGCAGTAATTATTTATCAGGCGTGCTAAGGGTCTGCAGCTTCTGCAGGCTTCACTCATATGCTGGGTTAACGGCACTTCCAGAGGCAGGAAGTGGACGAAGTGGGTTAATCTTTACAGCAGCCAGTGCTAAGTACCTGGCCTCTTGGGGGTATTTTCCAGCTGGGCCATGCAGATAAGTAAACAAAGTAAGAGGGAAAGGAAGTATTGAGGGAAAAGCTTTCAAATTCAATTATTCCACGAAATTAATTCGCAAAGGGTGCTGTAGAGTCAAGGTTGAGGAGGATCTTATAGGTAATGGGGGTAGAAAGTCTTCATGTTACTAGGAAGAGAAAATAGGAGCTGTGGAGACACCTGCTGGTTTGGGGGAGGGCAGGCTTCTATGGGCTGGGCCAGGCTAGTTTTACAGCCTTTAGCTTCTTTCCTAAGAAGGCTGGATGACTTGAGCACCTTGCAAATTGTGTGCCATGGTTTATTAGGATTTGTGGTCACTTTGGCAAATTCTCTTCCTTGATGTCTAAGTTAGAGCAGGCTTTTGACTGTGAAAGGCCTTAGGCATGCTTGAGAGGCAAACTCTTTTCCTCTTTTATGATGAAGTTAGTGGTTGCCCAAATATGTAGCAGAAGGACGGGCTTGAACCCAGGTGCCTTTGTTCAGTATTCTTGCCTTTCTTGTGATTGTCAAAGGTATTAAATGATTTAACCCTTAGCTGTTTGGTAGGTCCATTTTAAATGGACAAGGCACAACATTTTATTAAAAAGTTAACAAATATATTTATGTAATACTAGTTTTATTTGTAGAAGCTTTACATCCTCTTTCTTTCCCAGAAAGAAGAGCTAATTATGTCAGCACTGAGCTGGAAGCCCTTTCTCTATGGGGGCTTAGCATCAATCACTGCAGAATGTGGTAAGCATTTCTGTAACTCTTTGTGATTCCTTTAACTCAGATATAGTTCCTTCTGATACCAGCTTGCTTCTGTGCTATTAGTGATACGGTGTCATATGGTCTTCTCTAGCATACAGCTTGGGAGTGTCTCTTCTGAGCAACTGTTCAGCCAGTACTGAACTTTGTTCTAGTTTTAAAACACTTCTGTCTGTAAATTCATATCCGTGTCTTGTTTTAATACAACGTTTGTCTTTGGATTCTCTTCTTGGAGTGTACTGACCTGATGGTAGGTATACGCAGCTCTTGTTTTGCAAGGGTAGGCAAGTGAAGCTGTTGTATTGCCAGAGTGAACGTGAAATAGTTGGATGGGACGCAGGTAGGGCTTCTGACAAGCTGTCTAGAAGAAAAAGGGTGACCTAAAATGAACCACTTTAGCAAAGTCCTGGTAGAAGAGACCATATACTTTGCTTTTCAGGAGCGTTTTTATATACCGTGGTATTAAATAAACGCTGGTGTTTCTTATGTCGTGTTCTTTGTCTCCTTTGTTTAGGTGAGATCTTGCTTAGTATTTGTTTGTTTTTCTTTTTTTCTTCAAGGTACTTTCCCAATTGATCTGACTAAAACACGTCTGCAGGTTCAAGGTCAAGTTAATGATGCCAAATATAAAGAGATCCGCTACCGTGGAATGATGCACGCCCTGGTCAGAATATTCAGAGAAGAAGGATTGAAAGCCTTATACTCTGGGTAATACAAATTGAGTTGCAGTAGTACCTTCTGACCAGTCTATTGATGAGTATATATGAGTTTCAGGCTGATAAGATATTTGGAGGAAATAACATAGCAAAACATAACATTACTTTATATTATAATGCTACAGTTCTTCCGTCTATGCAATGCTTCTATAGTGGTTTTGTTATTCATCTGGACAAAACTGAGCTTAACTTTTCTTACTTTACTTTTTCTTACTTTGACATGTATGTAACTATGTATGTTTTTCTTCAAAAGGTGTAAGTTGTGTGGGTATAGTTTGCAGCTATTTGAGACAAGCTTGCCAGCTATTTTACTAATCAAAGTTTGAAGCGTGCTCTGAAAGTAATCCTCCCACAATTCATTTATGTTCTTGCAGTCTTTATTAAAACATTAAATGTACACACACTAAAACCCAAAACAAGCCTCCCCATCCAAGCCCAATCACAAAAAAACCCACCTTGTTTTTGTCTCCAGTGGGATTAAAGTATGGATTTAAATGAACAAACCTTTGATTGTTCACTATCTTGTGTTCAGTCTCCCACTTTACAGAAGAGTATTTATTAAGCAGTCTATTGCAAATCTGAGCATAAATATCATCATTGCCTATCTTTGCAGGATTGCACCTGCAATGTTACGCCAGGCTTCATATGGAACTATAAAAATAGGCACTTACCAGAGCTTAAAAAGAATCTTTGTTGAACGTCCAGAAGGTGAGTCATTTGTGTGTGGCTTTTTGGTTTCTTGGGGGATGGAGGAGGCATTTTAATTGAGGACTTGTTTGCTTGTGGCTGGTTGCTTCTGTTTGCTATGTTATTGTAACGTTTTGAACAAGTCTCTTTAGAAAAACCTTCTTTGTATTAGGTACAGCCAAGTGAGCAAGCAAGAAAGTCTTGTATCAGCATCAATCTTAAGGCTTTCTTAAGCACTCTCTGGTTGAATTAGAGGTGGCATCATCCTGCACTGATGCGTTTCAAGTTTTGTAAATCTGCAGCTAAACTTTTTTGTTTTTTTTTTCCATGGAATAGATGAAACTCTGATGATAAATGTTCTGTGTGGCGTTCTTTCGGGGGTAGTTTCATCATCTATTGCCAACCCAACAGATGTCTTAAAGGTAATTATGTATTTGTAATTGTAATTTTTATGGAGTTTGTCCTTAGTGTCTTCTTTGTTTTCATTGAGGAATTGCAGAATCTCCTTTGACTTAATGGTCACCTCTAATGAAAAAGTAATCAAATTCTTCTGCTTGTAATCGTGAAGTGTTTTTTTCTAAAAGCACTGTAAAATTCAGCCTTCCTAGGCTAGTGTGGTTATTTAGAGGCATTTCTAATAGAAGCTTTTGCTTTTGGCATGGCATCAATTAATTATTTCCCAACGCGACGTCTGTATTTGGCTCTCTCTGGATTTCAGCAAAGCTTTCAGTACTGTCTCCCATGGTACCATGTGACAAAATGTCCAGCTAGACAGGTGCATAATAGGATGGGTGAACAGTTGGCAGATGGGTTGGGCTCTAAATGGGGTGCCATGAGGCTACTGGCCAGTCATGGTGGGTTTCTCCAGGAGTCAATTTTAGGACCAGTTCTCTCCAACATTTTTATAAATAAATCTGCATACAGGTGTCGAATGAACACTAAGTAACTCTGATCTGCAATTAGGGGGAGTTGCGGACTCCTTCAAGGGTAGAGAGGCCTGGCAGAGGGATCTCAGCAGATGAGAGGACAGAGTGATCACCAACTGTATGATTAGTAGACGAAATCTTCATCTTTTTACTTTTAATTTTGGGGTGTTCTTATGAGAGCACTGCAAAGGACATCTTGCAGGAGCCATCTGCCCATCTAGTGGTGTAATGTTCAAGTACAGAAATAGAGGTGACTTAATGCAGCTAGAAACTATACCTCATACTGATTCAAAATTAGCATTGTGGTAATGCCAGCTATCATTTGTATTCGGAGAAATTAACTTTGTTGTTTCAGAGACTGTAACTTTCTGTGTTTTAAAAACTATCTTAATCTATTATTGGTAGATAATAGATTGGTAGATTGGTATGATTGAGAAGGTATTGATATTCTATTTTGGTCTTCAAATAATCTCAGATCAGAATGCAAGCCCAAGGCAGTGTGATTCAAGGAGGAATGATGTGCAACTTTATCCAGATCTATCAAAATGAAGGAACTAAAGGATTATGGAAGGCAAGTGTTTTGAACCATATCCTACATTTTCAGTACACTTTGCGTAACGGTATTTCATCTGAAGTATTCTCAAGCAAAATATGGATAGGCAGGTAGCTAAGATGCATGTGGTTTGTCTTGACTATTTCACTGCTGGTGTCTCAGTGACTTTTAACGAAGAGTTGCTACCAGTCATGTATTCAATCATTAGTCAAGTCTTATTTTAAAAACATCAAAAAAGAAAGCTTAAGTTAGGGCGACTGCCTCTAGGGCTTGTTTTTGCTTTGTAAAATATCCTGACAGTATTCTATAATGTTAACCAAAAATAAAGAACAAACAAAAAAACAACCCCAGAAACTCACCAATGAAACTAAAACAAATCACAAACATTTAGAATCTTGGGAAAGGAAGATGATAATGAACATGTTCTCTGGCTCGGGATTTCTTGTACTCAGTCTTGTAGGTTGTTTTACTGCCTGCTGTCGGTGACTAATGGAAGATTGTTCTGAAACAGCTGGGAAACGGAAATGGTTTTCTAAAAGCTTCTCCATCTGTTTTGTTTTTCTGCCCGTCTTCCCCTACTTGTTAATTTCAGTTAGTTTTAAGGGCAGCTGTTTTTGAGATCTTAGTTGACCACTGATATAAATTTAGAGGTTAAGCACAGAGATGGAGTAGCAAGAAGAAACAGAAATCAACATTCCTACTTCATACGGTGTACCTGACAGATGTGTGATTTCTTGCTTTGTACTAGAAAAGATAGTATTTTCTGATGGTGTATTATGATGAATTATGCTTTTTTCTTTCTTTCTTTCTTTTTAACTCTTCAGGGGGTATCCCTGACAGCACAGAGAGCTGCATTGGTTGTTGGAGTGGAATTGCCAGTATATGACTTCACCAAGAAGCAAATAATCATGTCTGGATATATGGGAGACACAGTTTATACTCACTTCCTGTAAGTTTGTCTAATTAAATCTGTTCCTGTAGCTCACCATTGGCTGTGTGGAATGAATCTTGATTTTATTTATATATTTTTTTCCCCTTCTGAGTAGGTACCAATCCAATTCTGTTCAGTCAGCCCAGATGTAACTATATTTCTGGTGTGTTTATGCTTTTCAGTGTGATAGCACTTGAAATGATACAAAACGTGGAAGTTTATTTAGGATCTGAATTTAACTTGCTTTAGAATATGGAATTCTGTTTCATCTGAATGATGGTCTGAACCGTGAAGGTTTGAAAATTGAACTTAGGGGGAAGTTCGAGTCAAATAATTCTTACTTTAAGAGGTGCAAACATCTGTAAATTGTCTTTGTATAAGGTGTGTATATGAAATCTTTCGAGATCAGGCATTGTAGTAAATAAGAAGTGATTTTTCACATCAGTTAGCTTACGTGATTTTTTTTTTAATTTTTTTTTTAAATAAAAAATCGCTGCCCAGGGATAGCGAGGCCCTACAGAGGGATCTGGACAGGCTGGAGAGCTGGGCTGAAGCCAGCGGGGTGAGGTTCAACAAGACCAAATGCTGGGTCCTGCACAGGGGCTGAGTGTCTGGAAGACTGTGTAGAGGAAATGGACCTGGGGGTATTGATTGATGCTTGGCTGAACATGAGCCAGCAGTGTGTCCAGGTGGCCAAGAAAGCCAATGGCGTCCTGGCTTGCATCAGAAACAGTGTTACCAGCAGGAGCAGGGAATTGATTGTCTCCCTGTACTCAGCACTGGTGAGGCCCCACCTCCAGTACTGTGTCCAGTTTTGTTCTCCTCACTGCAAGAAAGACATCGAGGCCCTGGAACGTGTTCAAAGAAGGGCAACAAAGCTGGTGAGGGGTCTGGAGCACAGGCCATATGAGGAGAGGCTGAAGGAGCTGGGAATGTTCAGCCTGGAGAAGAGAAGGCTCAGGGGAGACATTATTGCTCTCTATAACCACCTGAAGGGAGCAACCTTCCTAGTGAGTTGGGGGTCGGCCTCTTCTCTCATGTAACTGGTGATAGGACTAGAGGGAATGGCTTCAAGCTTCCCCAGGGGAGGTTCAGGCTGGACGTTAGGAAACACTACTTCTCTGAAAGAGTGGTCAGGCAGTGGAATGGGCTTCCCAGAGAGGTGGTGGAGTCACCGACCCTGGGGGTGTTCAAGGAACGTTTGGATGTTGTGTTGAGGGACATGGTCTAGTGAGTACTGTTGGTGATGGGTGGAGGGTTGGACTAGATGATCTTGTAGGTCTCTTCCAAACTTGGTGATTCTGTGAAATAAGCATCAGAAGTGCTGATCAGACTTTTTTTTTTTCTTTCTGTGGGAGGCTGGGTTGATTGTTGTGCTTTCTTTTAAGCCTGATACGGTCAAACTCTTTAAAAACTTTCTTTCCTCAGCTCGAGTTTTACTTGTGGGCTAGCTGGAGCCCTAGCATCCAACCCAATTGATGTGGTGAGAACACGCATGATGAATCAGGCAAGCCAGCCAAATGGGGGGCACTCAAACTACAAGGGTACTTTGGATTGCTTGTTACAAGTAAGTAGCTTGCGTATCATCTTCAGTAGAAACTGGTGCCTGGATGATAATGTAGGTGTAGAACTTGAAGTTCTGTGTTTATGTAGAAATTAATCCAACTAACTACTTCTGTATGCTCAAAAGGGTTGCACTGCCTATATGCTTGGTGTGTAAAGCATCTGCTGTTCTGATGGGTCAAAAGGACAGCTTAGTGTACAGTACAGTGAACGGTTTGAGTAATTAGATGAAAAGACTACTTAGCAGCATTGTTTTGTTTTTTTTTTTTAATTGTTTTTTTATTGTTTTGTACTTGATACAAAGTTTGGAAGTTGGGATGTTTGGAAGTTAGGGACTTCTGCAAGGTATTCGAAAACTCCTTCATAACAAAAATACCATTGTCATTTCTTGCTCGGCGGTATGTTTTTACTGCTATGGCTGTGCCATAGAGATGGCTGCCATCCTAGGTACCTTCCAGTCAAGCAGGAGTGAGCAACAGGGAAGAGGTGAACATATCTCTTGGCTCAAGTTTTCTTATTACAGTTTTACTGCAGCACCCTGGAAACAGACAAGTTAGGGAAAGTTTGGCCTAGGAAAAGAAACCTGCAGTTGTTAGTGCTTGAGCACTTTGGTGTTTTTGGAGATGGTTTTATCATCTCCCTTTTGCAGTGTGTACTCTCATAGAAGCTGAGAGTAGGCTGTGTTCCCCTTTGTCTGGTGATCCTGTTTTTACCTCTAGGTCTAAAGCAAGAAGTGGGAGGATTATGTGCATACTTCATTGCTTTTAATTTTCCTCGCTAATTGAGTTACGGAAGTGTGTTCCTGTTTTGTTTTCCAGACCTGGAAGAACGAGGGCTTCTTTGCTCTCTATAAAGGGTTTTGGCCAAACTGGTTAAGACTTGGTCCTTGGAATATCATTGTATCCTTTTAAAAGGTGTGCAAAATAGACTAAGCTGGCCTTGCAAGAGAAGTTGTCAGCATACTTTTTCTTAATGGTCCATCACCTGGTGGATCATTTCCTTAGTCAGCTGCTCCCAGTCAGTCAGTATATATTATATATACATTTACAGTTGCACTGTGAATTGTATTGTATGACCTTGAAAGCTATTTTTCTGTTATTCCCTCAGTCTCATACCTGTCCATTCCCTTAGTTTGGTATTTAGTTTTAAATGCAATTGACCAGGTGAGTTCTGAATGGAGCTTATTTCTAGAACTGTGGGAACCGCTGGCAGTTAACTTTGAAATCTTTTTCCGTGTGTCTTAGTCTAACTCAACTTTGTCTAGTTGTGTTTTACTGCCTGCTAATCAGAACCCTGCAGAAAGTGACCTGGCAAGTAATGCTACTCCTATGAGCAAACCTACTTCAGTTTATTGAAGAAAAGAAACAAGTCTCAGGGCTCTCAGGGTCTCCTGCCTCTTGTTCTCTTTTTAAGATTCTTAGGAACAGGGCTGGGAGAACCACTGGCATTGCTAGCCTTGAAGTCTTCCACATACAACAGTTCTCTGAAAGCAGGTTTGATTGTATTATGTCCAATCATAATTGGACATACCAGCATACTACCAGCATTCAGCACTTTATAAAGGAAGGAACTAGCAGTGGAAGGAAGTTTGATACACAGCACTGTCCTTTAGCAGTAACGTAACTATCTTTCACGTGTGAACAAGAAACAGTTCTCCTTAATAACTGTTTCAGTTCTTTGTGACGTACGAACAGCTGAAGAAATTAGACTTGTGAAGCCCTGACCCATATGCTGAATTCAGCTCACTGGCTCTAGAGCAACTTGTAAATTACCTTGAGTATAGACCCAAGGAAGAGGTCATCAGAAGACTTTGGAGGAGAACCATCTGGAAGTGAAGTGACTTCATTGCAAACTCTGGCTTCTTCGACGCAGTGGTTTGCTCACATGGTTAAGTGGATGATGTGCACTATTTTTGAGACTGAACCAAAAGAAAGCACCAAAAACAGCAGTGCCAAAATGGTAGAGACACTCACAAAAAGCAGCAGCAACTGAGAATGCTAAAATGCTGACACCCCATGTAGGCCCACCGCCTCAGGAGGATGGAGCACCCTGGAGGGGATGCCTTGTTTGCCTTAAAATGGGAACCAGTAAAAGGCCAGCCTTCCAAAAAGCAATCTTCCCTCATGTAGCACCCCCAAAGGGCTGCTTCCCTACTTTAAAAACAAAACACAGCCTCTGAAAGCAGACACTTCCAAGAAGAGTTTTTGTACCCTTCCATAATAACCCCTAACCCTAGAAAAGCTGGTGGCATTCTTCCCCAACCAAAAATGAAACAAAGCAGCACTTCCTCTAAGGGTAAACACATCCAATCCTAAAAAAGCAACCCCCTGCTTCAAATAAAACCTTTTCAACATGGTCACGGTGGTGATAAGTTGACAATTGGACTAGATGACCTTGGAGGTCTTCTCTCACCTTAATGGTTCTATGAAATCCCCAATGTCTAAAAACCCTATCCCTCAAATAATACCCCAGATAGGCAACTCGCCCCCACAATGGCTGCCTGCCCTTGTGCTCACTATTTCTGCCCCGTGGATGGCATCCCACCCCAAGTTCAGTGTTAGGTGGGTTGTTAATAACACACGAGGCCATTTCTTAGGTCAGATGGGTTTTGTGTGTCTGCACTCATTGGTCTTCACTGTAGTTGTTGCTATGCTGCAATTGAAATATTTGTAAATAGTTTTGTACAAATGATGTATGACTAACTTTTATTATGTGTATTAAAGATCTTGAAATAACCACGTAGCGGCTCTGAACTGCTTTCAGATCTTTTCCAACGTGGGGGGTTAGGGGGTAGCTCTTTAGATACCTTAGGGTCATTCCCAGCACCTGGGTCCCTCTGCTCCAGCCCCTGTCCCAGCAGGGGCACTCAGAGCAGGGTGCCCAGGGCCATGTCCAGGCGGCCCTGGGAGATCCGCATGGACGAAACCCCACGGCTTCAGGGTATCCTACGCAGGGCTGCCCGGCTTCGGCCTCCCCGCCAGCAGGGGGCGCCCGCTCGCTTTCTCCCTTTCCTCTTCGCCACGCGGCCCGACCCGGCCCCCGGAAGCACTGCCGCGTTCCGCCCCCTCTCTGTTCCGTCCCGGCCCGTCCGCCGCCGCCGCCAGCATGGAGGAGCCGCCACCGGCCCTCGAGCCGGCGGGAAGGGAGTCGCGGGACCGCCTGAGCCTCTGGGACCGCCGCCCGCACCCCGCTGCGCCGCTGAGCGACCGCCAGACTGACTCGGTGTTGGAGCTGAAGGCGGCGGCCGAGAACCTGCCGGTGCCGCCCGAGGTGAGGCGGCGGCGCGGCCTGGGCGGGGGAGGCGCCGCGCCACGTCGGCGGGCCCGGCCTCAGCGCGGCTCCTACACGGCAGTGCTTGGGCCCTCGGTGTGCCTGCTGGGCGGCACGGCAGGCCGGCTCCGGGCCGGTGGGGCTCACGACGGGGCTGGGCAGCCGCTCCCGTCGCGTCCCAGCAACCTGCATAGCTTCCGGGCGTCCTCACTGACCGACCCCTCAGTTCATCACGGCTCGTGGAACTGTGTTTTGTTTTGATCCAGATCGGTTCATAGGTGCTGTCACCGCTGTCAGTTCCTGGTACACAGCCACAGTGTGGCTGAGGCTGGCAGGGCCCTCTGGGTCCCTCTGCTCCAGCCCCTGCCCCAGCAGGGACACCCAGAGCAGGGTGCCCAGGCCCACGTCCAGGTGGCTCTGGGAGATCCCCAAGGAGACCCCACAGCCTCTGGGCAGCCTGTGCCAGTGCTCCATCACTACACAGCACAGAAGGGCTCCTGGTGTTCAGAGGGAACCTCCTGTGCACCAGTTTGTGCCCATGGCCTCTGGTCCTTCCATCAGGCATGACTGACAGAGAGCCTGGCTCTATTCATTTGCACAATTTGCGATGGCTCCAGCAAGCAACATCAATCCAGGAACAGCATTTAGAAGCTCAGTGATTTGTTGTTACCGTGGAAGATGTATTCTCCCGCCCAGTCATAAAATGTCAGGCTCTGGTAAAGCAATGAGTTATTTTTGAATGCTCACTTGCTGCTGTGCCTACAAGGGAAAGTTCAGGTTGGGTGTTAGGAAAAATCTGTTCACCAAAAGAGTGGTGGTGCATTGGCACAAGCTGCCCAGGGAGGTGGTGCAGTCACCATCCTCATCACCATGAGGTGCTCAAGAAATGTGCAGATGAACTGAGGGACATGGGTTAGTGGGTGGGCAAGGATGGGGTAGCAGTTGAACCTGATGATTTTAGAGGTGTTTTCCAGGCTTAATGGCTCTGTGAAAGGGGAATAAAATGCCATTTTCTGCGAGAGTTTCCGTATTTGAAGAGGATCATTTTTCAAGTTAAAATACTACCATATAGCTATCCAAATTAGCTATCAGCAAGTGTTTGTAAGGTTGCAGTAACAAAGGAGAGAGAGTAAACCAATTCCTTCCTGAAATACACCTGTTAAATTTCATGCTTCCTGCTTCTTCTTTTATGTGAGCTGTTGGTAACTGCATGAGTAAATGCTGGCAGATATCCAGAATGATTTTAGGAGGATGTCCTGCTGTTGAAGTGTGTTCTTAAGGCTCTCCAGCAGCTTTGCGACAAGACAGGTGACACATTTGACAGTTGGGACAATGGGAATGCAAAGACATAAAGGGCTCCAGCTGTTTTTAACTTTTGATGAAGTGGATTAGGACAGCAGCTCCTCAGCTCTTGGAAAAGGAGGCTCAGTAGTGGCCACAGGAAAATCCCCAGCTGCCTGTTTTGGGGAAAGGGTATATAGATACTGAGCAAGTCAGGCTGCGTTTTAATAATAGAGTGGCTTAGGTTGGAGGAGACCTTATAGGCTGTTTATTTTCAACCCTCCTGCCATGGGCAGGGTCCCATCTGACCTGGCTTTAAATGCTTCTAGATATGGGACACCCACAGGTTCTCTGGGCAGCCTGTGCCAGGGCCTCACCATCCTCTGAGTAAGGAGTTTCTTCTTAACATCTAATGTAAATCTCTTCTCTTTTAGTTTGAAGCGATTCTCCCTTGTCCTGTCACTATCAAACCTGCATAAAAAGTTGTACCTTCTGCTTGTAAGCTTCCTTCAATTACTCTGAGATTGCAATGAGGTCTCCACAGCACCTTCTCTTTTTCAAGACGAACAAACCTAAATCCCTCAACCTTTTTTCACAGCAGTTTTCCAGCCCTCTGATCATCTTTGTGTCCTCCTCTAGACTCACTCCCACGGCTCCACATCCTTGTGCCAGGGGCCCCAGACCTGGACACAATACTCCAAATGGAGCCTTACTAAGGCAGAGCAGAGGGGGACAGCCCCTCCCTCACCCTTTCCCTGCTGCCACTCCTCTGTTGATTCAGCTCAGGATACTGCTGGCCTTCTGGCCTGGCTCGTGTCCAGCTTTTCATTCAGCAGGATTCTCAAGTCTTTCTCCACAGGGCTGCTCTCAGTGACTTTTCCCAGTCCGTACTCATATGTGGGATTGCCTCAACCCAGGTGCAGCACCTTGTACTTGGCTTTGTTGGCACTCACTAGGTTCTCACGTGCCCGCTTTTTGAGCCTGTTCAGGTCCCTGTGGATGACATCCCTTCTTTCTGTTGTGTCAGCCATACCACTCAGCTTGGTGTCATCAGCAAACTTGCTGAGGGTGCACTCAGTGCCACTGTCTGTGTCACTGTTTAAGATGCTGAAGAGCACAGGTCCCAAGACAGACCCCCTGTGGGACACTGCTCGTGATCAGCTTCCACCTGGGCATAGAGCCATTGACAACAACCCTCTGGCTGTGACAATCCAACCAATTCTTTATCCACCTAATAGTCAGGCCTTCAAATCTGTATCACTGCAATTTAGAGATAAGGATGTGGTGCGGGGCCATGTCAAAGGCCTTGGCCCTTGCCTTTGATGTGGCCTTGGCCTAAGGCCCTGTTATTTTGACATGTGAATCCTGGTTTCTCTTTCTTTGCCAGAATGGTATTATCTGGAAATGAACATTGTACGGAGTAAGCAATCTTACAGAGAGCTGCCAGGTTGTTTTTAACGCTGTTTTCTGGTTTTACATTATTCATATTATTCATATTCTCAGCACTAGGACACATGCTTCAGTTGTCAAGTGAATCAGAAAGGTTTTATCCTAACAAAGATCATACAGCAGTCTTTGTTCTGCTAAGCTGTTCTCAGTGCATAAGCTGGTTAATGGTCTCTAATCGTATTTAAATAAGATTTCTCACAATTTGCATGTTTCCATATTTTTATTGCTTAGGAAAAAAAAAACCACCAATCCTGGTGGGTAAGAATTCCTGTTCAACAGGAACTACAAAATCCTTACTTTTGTGCTTGTCTTCTGTATCAAAAAGTGTTCGATAGGATCTGAAATCCTATTGCCCAACTAAGTTCTGGCAGTGTAAAGTTGTGAGTTTTCTCTGGGTATCCTGTATCCTTACTGCGTAGTGTAGGCAGTAGTAGCACTTATTTTTGCTTCTATATAATTCTGAATGTTTTCCCATGCTTTCGTAGTGCATTTCTGTAGGTATATAATCAGTTCAAATGGAAATTAATGTATACCTTATCAGTATTTTGGGTGCCTGCACAAGAAGTAAATGCCAGCAGATTGAAGCTTTGGAATGTGCTTATGTACTGGAGCTGGGTGTACCAACTTCGAAGCTGTCTGATTGAAGTTTTTGTGTGTTTGTGAGCAGCTTCCCATTGAAGATTTATGCAGCCTAACATCCCAGTCGTTGACTGTTGCACTGACAGCTGCAGTGCCAGAATCCACAGAAGATGTTCTCCTGAAAGGATTTGCCATGCTGGGGATGGAGAATGAAAGGATTGAAACAGCACAGCAGGTAAAAGATGCTGGAGAGCCTCCGTGTTGCGGTAATCTTCAGAGGGTTCTTTAAATATCTGTGTCTCCTGCACGCTTTTTGGAGGCTATGTTAAATGTTTTTGGTCTGTTTTCAAGATGTGTGAAGAAACCTGGAGGAAAAACATCACTGAAATCTGAGCTTTTGAGTAATGGATACTTTACCCATTTTGAGTGGATATATGAGAGTAAGGTTTATCTTAGGTGTGGCTCATAATGTAGAAGAATAGCAGCTCCCCCCAGTTTTTAATGTGACAGCTCTGTTGGTTCTTTGTGCAAATAAGAAGAGATGAGGTTCACTCCTTCCCATTTTAGTTTAGTGATGGAGTTGTATTTTCTCTTGATTAATAATTAAGTTGTTGAATGTCTCTGCTTTTAACAAAAGCTCGTCTTCTGAATTCCTAGTTCATAAATCTGTGGTGGTTTCTTTTTGTAATTGATTTTATTGCATGTGAGGTGTGTGTTGTTCTCACCATAAAATCTCTTCCAGTTCTTCTCTTGGTTTGCTCAGCTGCAGACACAGATGGATCAAGATGAAGGTGCCAAGTATAGGTACGTGTTCTTCCTCAGTTCCTTTCATTGCAAGCAACTTATATCCTGAAGGATTTAATTGTGTCCATGTCATCTTAACACACGTGCAGGTTCACCTGCTGGGTAATAGTGCAACAGCTGATGCTTTCGAAGGCTGTATGTTCTGCCATCGTGAAGGCTGTTGCTGTTGTGGCAGAACAGTTAAGAGACACAGATTTCCTTTGGAACTACCTAGTATATTATTTATAGAATCATAGAATGGCCTGGGTTGAAAAGGACCACAGTGATCATCCAGTTTCAACCCTCCTGCTATGTGCAGGGTTGCCACCCAGCAGCTCAGGCAGCCCAGAGCCACATCCAGCCTGGCCTTGAATGCCTCCAGGGATGGGGCATCCACAGCCTCCTTGGGCAACCTAGGCTGTAGACATAGGCAGCCTAAGAGCTATTGTGTGCCTTTTCAGCTGCCACTGGTGTTGAAATGCCATTCTCTGAGAGAAGCTCTGAGCCACAGATGTGGGTGGTGGTCATTTCTGCTGTCACCATTCACGAATGACTGTATGTGTGAGGTTGTATCTGCATTGCTAGCATTCCTTGACACTTTGTTCAGCTCCACTTCTGAGGCATGGCATTCTCATCTATTTTTGTTCCACTGACTTTTCCATCAGCCTCTGAAGAGCCCCTTCCCAATGACTTCTGTGTTATACCTCAAGATTGTTATACCTCAGGGCTGCATGGCTCTGCCAAATCTGCAGATGGCCTCTTTGGAAACTAGCCCAGTTTGAAACTTAACCTACCCTTGGCTATGAAGAGATTATGCTGAAGTCCTTCCCTTGTTTTTCCGTTGAGCTTTGCTCTGTCTCTTCCTCTTGTTCTGACATTTCAGGACATGGCGTTTCCTAAGATCAGAGCTTTAAGCGTAAGTTAAGCCCATGCTCAGGTCATTAAACATGTAAAGAATGACAGCCTCACACCATATCTGTGGGCCTGTTCATAGTAAGGCATGCAAATGCTCACAGTGTCATGAACACAGAGTGGTTTGTGGGGTGGCCAACGTGTAGTTATCTGCAGGGGACCAGAGGAACAGAAGTAGTTTTTTGCCTGATTGCATGAGACTGATCAGAGCTGTGAATCTACATGCTGCTTTGTGTGTGGTAAAGAAGAACTCAGAAGTTTTAGCTGACAACAGGAATCACAGAATCACAGAATCGTAGGGGTTGGAAGGGACCTCC
The DNA here is from genome assembly GCA_030625065.1 of Alectoris magna. Taxonomy (NCBI): domain Eukaryota; kingdom Metazoa; phylum Chordata; class Aves; order Galliformes; family Phasianidae; genus Alectoris; species Alectoris magna. The sequence continues at coordinate 29,084,077 of CM060560.1, read as the reverse complement.
AGAGATCATCGAGTCCAACCCCCCTGCCAAAGCAGGTTCCCTACAGCAGGTCGCACAGGTAGGCGTCCAGGCGGGTCTTGAATATCTCCAGAGAAGGAGACTCCACAACCCCCCTGGGCAGCCTGTTCCAGTGCTCCGTCACCCTCACCGTAAAGAAGTTCTTGCACACATTCATGCGGAACTTCCTATGCTCCAGTTTCTGGCCGTTTCCCCTTGTCCTGTCTCCACACACTGCTGAAAAGAGTCTGGCCTCGCCACTTTGCACCCCACACCTTAGATAATTATAGACCTGGATCAGGTCCCCTCTCAGTCTTCTTTTCTCAAGGCTAAACAGACCCGGTTCACTTAGCTTTTCTTCATAGGGGAGATGCTCCAGGCTCTTCACCATTTTTGTGGCCCTCCGCTGGACTCTTTCCAAGAGATCCCTGTTTTTTTGTACTGGGTAGCCCAGAACTGGACACAGTACTCCAGATGAGGCCTTACCAGGGCAGAGTAGAGAGGGAGGATCACCTCCCGCAGCCTGCTGGCCACACTCTTTTTAATGCATCCCAGAATGCCATTGGCCTTTTTGGCTGCAAGGGCACACATGGCCAGCCTGTCGTCCACCAGGACACCCAGGTCCCTCTCTGCGGAGCTCCTCTCCAGCAGGTCATCCCCCAACCTGTACTGGTGCATGCAATTATTCCTCCCTAGGTGCAAGACTCTACACTGGCTTTTGTTAAACCTCATCTGGTTTCTTACTGCCCAGCTCTCCAGCCTGTCCAGGTCTCGCTGAATGGCAGCACAGCCTTCAGGCATGTCAGCCAATCCTCCCAACTTCGTATCATCAGCAAACTTGCTGAGGGTGGCCACTATCCTCTCATCAAGGTCATTGATGAAGATGTTGAACAAGACCAGACCCAGCATCGACCCCTGGGGATCACTGCTAGTTACAGGTCTCCAACTGGACTCTGCACCGCCAACGACGACCCTCTGTGCTCTGCCAGTCAGCCAGTTCTCAACCCACCTCACTGTCCACTCATCTACCCCACACTTCCTCAGCTTTGTTATAAGGGTGTCGTGAGAGACAGTATCAAATGCCTTGCTGAAATCAAGGTAGACTACATCCACTGCTCTCCCCCCATCCACCCAGCCAGTGACAACATCATAGAAGGCTACCAGGTTGGTCGAGCATGACCTCCCTCTGGTGAACTGACTACTGCTGATAACCTCCTTTTCTTCCAGTTGTCTGGAGATGGCATCCAGCACAAGCTGTTCCATCACCTTTCCAGGGACAGAGGTGAGGCTGACTGGCCTGTAATTACCCGGATCTTCCTTCTTTCCCTTTTTGAAGACCGGAGTGATGTTGGCTATCCTCCAGTCTTCAGGCACCTCCCCCATTCTCCAAGACCTCTCAAAGATGATAGAGAGCGGTTCAGCAGTCACCTCTGCCAGTTCCCTCAGCACCCATGGATGCACCCCATCTGGTCCCATGGATTTGTGAACATTGGTGTTGCCTAGGCGCTCACGGATCACCTCTTCCCTGACTAAAGGGAAGTCTTCCATTCCCCAGACCCTCTCACTAACGTCCAGGGTCTGGGATTCCTGAGGGAGAGCTTTTTCACTGAAGACAGAAGCAAAGATGGCGTTCAGTATCTCTGCTTTCTCAGTATCCCCCGTTACCAGAACACCCCCCTCACTTAGCTGGGGGCCCACATTCTCCCTAGTCTTCCTTTTACTGTTAACATACTTAAAAAAGCCTTTTTTATTATCCTTTATCACTTTTGCCAGATTCAGTTCCAGGTGGGCGTTAGCTTTCCTCATCACATCCCTGCAGGCCCTGACAACATTTCTGTATTCTTCCCAAGTGGTCAGACCCTTTTTCCGCATTTCATGGACCTTCTTCTTCCCTTTGAGTTTGTGCATGAGCTCCTCGCTTATCCACTCAGGTCTCCTGCCGCCCTTTCCTGATTTCTTGCTCACAGGGATGCACCGATCCTGAGCTTGGAAGAAGAGCTGTTTAAATGTTGACCAGCTCTCACAGGCCCCCTTACCTTCTAACACCCTGGCCCACGGGATAGCTTCAAGTAGGTCCCAGAAGAGGTCAAAGTTGGCTCTCCTAAAGTCCAGGGTAGCAATCCTACTTTTTGCTTTGCTTCTTCCACTCAAGATCTTGAACTCCACCATCTCATGGTCACTACAACTCAAGCTGCCCCCGTAAGGTCCAGTAACACCCCTCCCCTTGTCGGTTCCTCCACCACCTGCATCAGAAAGTTGTCTTCAAGAACCGTCTGGACTGCACGTGCCTGGCCATGTTGCTCATCCAGTAAATATCTGGATAATTGGAGTCCCCCATAAGCACCAGCGCCTGGGATTGTGATGCTACTTCCAGTTGCTTATAGAAGGCCTCATCAACCTCCTCTTCCTGATTGGGGGGCCTGTAGTACACACCCACAACAGTGTCACCGTTACCAGCCTGCCCCTTGATTCTCACCCACAAGTTCTCCACAGCTACATCACTCTCCCCCAGGTGGAGTTCAATACAATCTAGCTGCTCTCTCACATAAAGAGCAACTCCACCACCCCGCCTTGCCAGCCGATCTTTCCTAAAAAGCACACAGCCCTCCATGACAACATTCCAGTCATGCGAGCTGTCCCACCACATCTCTGTGATCGCAGTGAGATCATGGCCTTGCGACCACACGCAGATCTCCAACTCTTCCTGTTTATTTCCCACGCTGTGCGCATTAGTGTACAGATACTTTAGGCGAGCAGCATCCCCCCACCCATCTCTATCCCTTTGAACTCCACCCTCTTCACCCGTCAAGCTCTGTTTTGAGCCTCAAACTACCCACTCAACCCCAGTGGCCCTCATTTTGTCCCCTTCCCCCTTCATACCTAGTTTAAAGATGCTGCTTCATTCTCTGTAGTTCTGCTTTAAGGGATGCCAGTGCAATGGGGTCACTGCAGTGGCTATTTCAAGCTGTAGAGTTTCTTTATTTCTGGAGGTGGTGAAACATCTGCTTGACATACACACTTGCTTGGTGTGAGTCTTCTATTCCCCTAGGCAAATAAACACTAGGAAAGGTGGTGCCAGTTTCCATGTAGGCAGTTGTATTTAGAAATGTGGGAAGGGAAATTTTACTTGTTTCCTGATGATTCTCTTCTTTCTAGGCAGATGAGGGATTACTTGTCCGGCTTTCAGGAGCAGTGCGATGCTATATTGAATGATGTGAATAGTGCCCTTCAGCATCTGGAATCACTGCAAAAACAGTATCTTTTTGTGTCCACGAAGACAGGAACGCTGCATGAGGCCTGTGAACAGCTTTTGAAAGAGCAGGTGAGCTTTGGTGGGAAGGTTACTGTAAGCTTCTGATGTACCATAAACCAAAGATTTTCTTCCTTAGGCTGAGGAGATTTGTGAGCTATGGTGGCAATCCCTCCATTTGCTTTGGACCACCTTTTCAGTGTTTCACCTGCAGTTAGGGTGTCAAGCTTTGTGCAGTGATATGTTGAGTACGCGCTGACCGTCACTTCAATCAAGAAGGGTAGCTAGATGCTATTGATGCCTGACAAGCTCAAACTTTGTTGAGATTAATGATTCCTGTCACTTACAGACATATTTTGAGCTGTTTTTGTGAAGAAATATTCTTCTTTTTCATTTTCTAGCTTATTTCCCAGGTATTTTCTTTCTCTACTTGAACTGTTCTAATAGTGATACAGGGAACATACTTTCTTAGGCTTCAGAATGTCAGTGATGTGAGGATGTTTGAGGCATGATATGACATGCAACAAGATCTGAGCACTTCAGAACTTGTAACTGTAAGAGATCCTGCTCCAAAATTAGTCTCAATCATTTTTGCTTTTCTTCTGGGGGAGGAAGAACCACAGAATTCTTCTTAATATTTTTCTTTGCTTTTACACTAAAACTTCTAGGTCATTTTTAACTGTGGCATGAACACTTTTAATAAATAGCAAAGATGTAGCACATAGGTGGGAGTTCATCTGTTGCTCATGGAGAAATTGCTTAAATAAATGTTTAAAGAAAAGAGTACCTTCTAAGAGAGGGATGCTAGAGAAAATTTGTTAGCTCTTCTGAGAAGAAAACATAAGCAATTTTTTGGGGGGTGTGCTGCTCTCATCTCCACCTACAATGGTAGTAGTACATCTTTGTGAATGACACCACTTACGTTTTCAAGGTAACTGATAGAAGAAAGTTCTTAAATCATAGAATCAGAAAATGGCCTGGGTTGAAAAGGACCACAGTGATCATCCAGTTTCAACCCCCTGCTATGTGCAGGGTTGCCAACCACCAGACCAGGCTGCCCAGAGCCACATCCAGCCTGGCCTTGAATGCCTCCAGGGATGGGGCATCCACAGCCTCCTTGGGCAACCTGTTCCAGTGCGTCACCACCCTCTGTGTGAAAAGCTTCCTCCTAATATCTAACCTGAACCTCCTCTGTCCCAGTTTAAAACCATTCCGCCTTGTCCTATCACTATCCACCCATGTAAACAGCCATTCCCCCTCCTGTTTCTATGCTCCCTTCAAATACTGGAAGGCCACAATGAGGTCTTCCTGGAGCCTTCTCTTCTCCAAGCTAAACAAGCCCAGTTCCCTCAACCTTTCCTCATAGGAGAGGTGATCCAACTCTCTGATCATCTTAGTGGCCCTCCTCTGGACCCTCTCCAAGAGCTCCACATCCTTCCTGTGCTGCGGGCCCCAGGCCTGGATGCAGTACTCCAGATGGGGCCTCACAAGAGCTGAGTAGAGGGGGACAATCACCCCTAAATACATAGGTCAGAATTAGAAACAACAATGACAGTGTTTAAATTGGTGTGAAGTCCCTATTTTGTACATGATGTGGGATTTTTGTTCAGGTAAAAATAACGTACTCATCAAAATATAGCCCCAACAACTTTTGTCCTGCTGTGTATTTACTGTATAGCGTGGGTTGCTTCAGTGCATGTGGAAGCAGGGTCAACGTATTGAAAGAGAAAATAGCTTCAAAGTTACCGTCTCTGCAGATCTATTCTGACTTTTTCTGCATTTCTGTGGATGATCTGAGATACTCAAAACTGGAAAAAGGAGAACTTTGAACGGCTCCAATCCTGTAATACAGGATTCTTAAGAGTTCTCTGAAATACTAATGACTGCACTGCTATGTGTATGCAGGAGTACCTATGGAATGCTGACAAACCCACAGAACAGGCATTTTTGAAAGTTGTGTGTCTTTCTCTGACATGAGAGAGCAAGCATGAAAGAGAAGAGCAAGCATGCACACACTGCTGCATTCTTCATCTTTTATGGTACGTGTTCAGCTGCAAGTTATTTGGAGCTGGTTAACACTCGTGTGCTGAGAGCATTTTAAGTCTTAATTTTGTAGGAAAGGAGGCTGAATGTTTCTCATATATATAAACTGCATGTTAAATTACTGATTTTCTGTATTTTGTTGGGTTGTTGTTTTTTTTTCAATAGTCAGAGCTCGTCGATTTGGCTGAAAACATCCAGCAGAAGCTGTCTTATTTCAATGAGCTGGAGAACATCAACGCAGTAAGTATTACTGCACTGTTAACAGTATTAGTAAATGAAAGTGTACAAATCTTCTGAACTTTGTCACTAAAATGAAGTTGCATTGATTCTTGCAATGATACTTTGTCTTTTTTTCCAAAGAAACTGAACTCCCCTACGTTGTCTGTGAACAGTGAAGGATTCATTCCCATGCTGGCTAAGCTTGATGATTGTATTGCATATATTTCATCGCACGTAAGTAACTGAGTTGTTTTTAGTTAAATCTTAAATTTCATGACTAGGTGTTTAAGCATGTTTTGTTTTCCTCTAGAATATTCTGTCTGCCAGTAAGAATGCAGAGATGACTGTTTATACATGTAACATTTTTTACTGAATATATTTAATGTTCTGCTTGATTTTAATAAAATGCTGCCTTTAGCGTGTGGAAATTATCATTTCTAGCTAGTAAAATAGTATCTTAATTTTTGATAAGCTTTTAACTCTTCTACTGTTCTTATTTTGAATGGATTTCTTTATTTCTTTCAGCCAAATTTTAAGGACTATCCTGTATATTTGAGTAAATTTAAACAATGCCTTCTGAAAGCTATGCACCTTATCAAGACATACACTGTGAACACACTGCAAAACCTCACAAGCCAGTTAATGAAAAGGGTAAGGTGAATCAGTACGTGGTAACTTGAGCTGTATTGAAATGTGTAGTGTAATATTGTATAGTTTTCTTCTGGGTTTTTTGGGCTGGTTGTGCCCAATGGCTCTGAATCAGCCACAGTACATGCTACTATTTGTGTTGACAGATGATAAGGGTGCATGAGAGAAATATGGAACTGGGGGTGGTCAGCTTTGGAGGTTGTAGGGAATACTTCGAGGGTGAATGCAAGAGCTGGAAATCAAAGGATAACAAAGAAAGAGGGATTTTAGATATTTTTAATGAAAACTGTTGCTGAAGGATTCTGTCAGAATATAGTTGGTTAAGTGGTGCTAAACATGTTTTGTGTTCAATTTGTGGGTGTTTTGCTTGCTTTTCTGAAACATCTAGTGTTTGTATCTGCTAGAATTGGTTGTGGTCAAGTGTTGCACCACAACCTACTATTGCAGCACCACAGAGGTCTTGTAAGGGTTGCAAAAAGACTGACAAGCACTAGGTGTTCTTCTTCGTTATGCCTCATGTGTGAGTCCAACATTTTGGACATTTTGGTCTGTGTTTGTTGAAGGAAGATCAGGTTGCTCACAAGAAAGGCAGAAGAGTTTTCCTGTCCTCTCGCTTTGTTTTGAAGAAAGGGCACTTGCTTCTTTCCATATTACAAGGAGATAAGGGAAAGCAAACTGGTGGCTAAACAGGATTTCTGCTATGCTTGCAAGTGCTAGAATTCTTGCAGATTTTAGCTGTGTGCCCAGCTGATCTGAGGAGCTGCAGGAGCAAGTATTTCAAAATCTGACCAGCTGAAACTTGAGCGTGACCTGAAATTTAGCTTCTTAGCTTTGGGGCTGATGGGTACAAGGGAATTCTTGTTTCATTGTTGTACTGCAAACCAAAGATCAGCTGTCAGTAGCACTGTGGCAGATCCAGAGGAAGTTGTTGGCTCTGGTGGAGAATACCTTAATTACTGAAAGTAACTTTTGCTATAGAAACTGTTGGTTGAAGCTTTCGTTGTGGGTTTTGTTTTGTCTGGCTTGATCAGCATTCTAAAAGAAGCGTGCCTTTCTAGGTGGAAAGTGCTGGAGAGAGTAAAAATGCAGCTCCTTGTTTTAGAGCCTAATTATGTCAGCCAGTTAATGCTAGAAGTCAAATAAAGTATTTTCCATTTTAACCAATTCTTCATCTCTTTTTTTTTTTTTTATCTTGCAGGATCCTTCAGCTGTGCCAAATTCTGACAATGCCTTCACATTGTTTTATGTAAAATTCAGAGCAGCTGCTCCCAAAGTCAGAGTAAGTAGATTGGCAGGTAACTTAACAATAAGGTTTTGACATGGGTTTTGAATTTATTAAGTGTGAGTGCAAGGATTGCACAGTGACTACCCAAGGAAAAAAATAACTCTAAACTATTTTCCAGTGATCCCAAATATTCATTTACTGACAATAGCTTTTTTGGTTGTTTTTTTTTTTTGTTGAGCAGACTCTTATTGAGCAAGTAGAGCAAAGATCTGAAAAGATGCCAGAGTGAGTATGTCTGCAGATTTTTCTCAACTATTTTAAGTTCTTAAAATCTTTTTGTTAAAATAGTTTGACACATTGCTTATTTAAAACAAAGCTTTAGAAATCCACATGATTTCAAATTGGTTATTAAAATGAAGGTTTTGTTTACCAGAAAGTGAGCGTTAGGATGCATTTACTGTTTGAATTTCTCTATTGTCTGACTAGGTATCAGCAAGTTCTCAATGAAATCCATCAATGTTACCTTGACCAGAGGGAACTTTTGCTTGGTCCGAGTATCTCCAGTACCGTTACAGAATTAACCAGTCAGAACAACAGGGACCATTGCGCTCTGGTAGGCGGAGAGCGATTACCTGTTGATTTGCATATATTTTCATTTCTTCTGTTTTTCTCTTCTCTCAGTAAAACTTAATTAAACTGTTTACATGCAGGATCGTGAAAATTATGTGTGTTTTTGAATCACACAAAGTGTTTATTGGTATTTTCAAGTGTCTTGTGAAAGATTGTTCTGGAAAAACTGCTCCAAACCTCACACAGGGGTATTTGCAGAAGCATAAAATATGGTTATTTAAATTTAATCAGAAATATGAAAAGGGTCAGAAGTTGCACGGTGTGCTTCTTGAATTTCACACAGCTTCAGTTTAATCACAACAACAGTTACATAATACACATCCTTTGGTGCTGATGCAAGGAAAATCATTTAATAGTCAACTATTTGTGTTTGTCTGAATGCAGGTGCGAAGTGGTTGTGCCTTCATGGTCCATGTATGCCAGGATGAGCATCAGCTTTACAACGAGTTCTTCACAAAACCAACACCAAAACTGGAGTAGGTGGTACATGCTGTTTTTGTTTTCCTACATATTTACAGTATTTACAGTATTTACTGTCCTGTGATGAAGCATTCAGCATTACATGGCAAACGGTGATATTGAAGCAGTTTGGTGAGAACCAGCAAGAAATAAAATCTTAGATTATTTCATGCATCAGAATTTGATGTTCCTGTCTTGTTTTTTGTTTTGTTTTTATTTGTTATGCTTTTATCCTTCCAGGGAAGCTGCTAATTTATGTTCTCCTTAAGAGACTCTGCTAATGTACATGTCTGAAAGGGGGAGATACACAGTTGATTTGGAAATAACTGTTGAAGTTTACAATCAGTTGAACCAATCAGTAAAGAGTTACTGTGGCTGCGATGCTACTTCTTTAACTTAAGAAGGAACTGTTTCCTGAGAAACTGAGGTCTCATGCAAGACATGCTCAGGATTTGGGCTCAGCTGGTTAGAGAAGCAATTTAACTAACACAATCCAAATCCTAATGTAAATGTCCTTCATTGAAATTAGTGTATTCTTCAGAAATTTCATGGCTGTTGCACTGTGTATCAAGGATAAGAAGAAAACTTCTGATTATTTCTGAATCAAATAAATATAGTTATCCCCCTTAATTAGAAAAAATATATATATTTCCCTTTCTTTCTTATAACTAATTAAGATGTTTTGAGGGAAGTGTTTCAGTGTATAGGTACCTCATTAGCTTTTTCTTAGGTGCATAATAAGTAAGCTCAGTTTTCTCTAAAACACAGAGGTGCTCTGAAGAAATAATCCATATACAGATATAAGAGTCTTGACAAGAGTAGAGATTTGAATTGACAAGAGTAGAGATGGAGTGTTCTATTTAATAAGGCTGATGAAACATTCTTTGTTTCTGCTTTTAGCCTAAGAGGGGTTACTGTTTTTACCAAGTTGCTTGTACAGCTACAGAATGCTCCAAGAGAGATGTGAAAAAAATGTTTTTCTCTGAACATTCACTCATTGTTCAATCCTGACAGGAACTGAAGTGTCCTTTTACTGTTGTCAGAAATTCGTCTTGAATTAAAAAAATATATGTGCAGTGCAGTATGTACATGTTTACTGTACTGTAAATGCTTAAGTATTCACTGTGTTTGTATTTGCTAGGGAGCTAATTGGGAGATTAGCTGATAAATCTGTTGGTGTTGTATGAAAATGCAAATAATCCGTGACTGACGAAGTGATCATCGAACAACAATAATATCTGGAGCTAATCGTGCTGATCCCCTAACTGAGATATGCATCAATTTGAACAAGTGTAGAAGTATTTAACAAATAGAACAAAGTAGAATTTTTAATGTTTCATACTGTGCTGATTTCGTAATGTTGGTTTATATTGGGAAGTGTGTCCTGTAGTGTTGGAAACAGTTACAGTAGGGGTTACCAAACTTTTCTTGCTGTGCCCACCTTCATGTGCTCATAGTTCTAATGAAAGACTGAGTGGTTGGACTCAGATGAGTCTTTGCTCGGTGGAGAATAGGGGGGTACAATTGTGAGCTCAGCAGGAACATCTCTTTACACAGAATCCTGGTAAACCAGGTGGGGCCATGTGCTCCTTGAGGGGTTGTCAAAGCTTTTTGTTCTTGTTTGTGCATTTTGTTTGTTTGGTTGCTTTAGAATTCAAAACTGTACCTCTATTTTAAAGTCTTTTGCAGCTCTTAGGAGACTTGGTAGGAAATCAGGGGGTTGTTCTTTAAACAGTCCTTTGTTAAGGCGTCTATGATAAGGTAGACCATACAATAACATTTTCTCGTCCTCATTTTAAAAATCTTTACCATAAAAATGACTTATATGTGTGATATGTTTGATGTTGTGGGATCCTGAAAGTGTTTTGCTGTGTTTAATTTTTTCTTCATAGTGAACTCTTGGAGAAGCTGTGTCTTTCATTATATGATGTCCTGCGGCCAATGATCATCCACGTTATTCACTTGGAGACTCTGTCTGAACTCTGTGGGATTCTCAAAAATGAGATGCTTGAAGATCATGTACAGAACAATGGTAACTCAGATGGAATCTGATTCCTCTTCACTAGCTTCTTAATTGACACAATCATTCATTTGCATAGGCAACAATCTCCCTAGACTTTCTTTTCTCTCTAATGAGCCTTAAATGTGTTAAAGATGTGGTAAGGTTATTTGAACTAAATTATCTTTTTTGGTCTTGTTGATAATAGGTCTGTGCTTTATGGGTCTTTTCTGTCTTCACTTAAATTAGTAGACTGGTGTTACAGAGTACTATTTTCTCTAGATTTTATGAATAAAAGTAAACATTCACCCAGTGTGCATCCATGCTCCAAGACTGATTTAAATGAATCTTTTCAAATGAATAAATTGCTTTACTTGGCTCTGCTGAAGCATCATCCATGCAGAGCTTTGTGTATGCATGATGATAAAAGGAATGCACACCGATTTTTTTCATTCTCCTCGACATTAGTGATTCTCAGACTAGAAATTGGAACTTCAGCTGTGAAGTTGATAGAGATTTTGGTGTTTTAAATGTTAATGTTCTATTAGAACTGAGATGACCATAAAGTTAATAATATCTGGCAACTCGTTTTCTTTCTCATTACCAGTGTGTAATGGAATAATTTCTCAGTCTTGCACCAAGTGATAAATAGAACTCATACTTGGCAACTGGTGTATAACACAGAGTAGCTCTTTGTGTTTGGAACATTATTAAGGATTGCTCATGTTCCTTGAAGTGGGATTGTAACATAATCTGGAATGAGGGGAAAACATGTAATACAATCTTTAGCTAATCTTAAGAAGTTACTGTGTCTGCTACTTAAACTCAGGCTGCTGCAATAGTGCTGAAGCTGGACTTGAGCTGCTTTGGGTCATCTGCTCTTTGCGTAGGTAGGTGTGTTAGCTTATCAGTTTTTGATAGTTGTACTACAGGCATTAGCTGTGGTAAAACCAAAGCACATAGGTCTGGTATGCAGGCAGAAATGCCACTGATGAACCTAGTTTTTAAGCAATCCAAATACTTAAGTTTAACAGGAGTCCAATGTTGTGAGATTCCATATTCATATGTAATGTGAATTTGGAGAGCTAAAGTGGCTGCAGTATCAGAGTCACAAAGTTGTCTGCATGCCACTATTCCCAAAATGGTCTGACTTCTGCAGGGAGTCAGGTTTGTGCCAGTTCTATATTGGTGATGCCTAAACTTCTGCATCTATAAAGTTGTTGTATAGTGAAATTAACAGATTTGTGTCTTTCTTTTTATAACCTTTGTCAGCTGAACAACTAGGTGCATTTGCTGCTGGTGTCAAGCAGATGTTAGAAGATGTACAAGAGCGTCTTGTCTACAGGACACATATTTACATTCAGACTGATATCATAGGCTACAAACCTGCTCCGGGAGATCTTGCATATCCTGACAAGTTGGAAATGATGGAGGTATAGGATCACATTTTATTGCCCTTGGTTTAGTTTTCCTTGTATAAGTGGAATATACATTTGTGTGGTATAGTGCTTGTGTTTTATTAGGTTTGTTATTACTGACACTACCAAAGTGTCACCTACTGATTAAATTATGACCCTAAACCAGATGTCAGAAAGCACTTTATGTCGGACTGTGAGAACTGATGACAGTTCTCACAGTTAATGGTGTTAGCCATTCTTAACCTTCTTAAATTTTCCTCTCGGAATACAAAATAGTTGTTTGATAACCAGCGTAATACAAATTCTCCCAAAATAACTGCTGCCGTTCGTTTCATAATGAAGTGCCCAAGCTGTCAAAGGATTGAGTTGACAAAGGATGACAATTCCAGCATGGCCTGGCAAGATTCATATTTCATTTTTCCATTCTGCTTTACTTTTATCTACCAGAATAGCTGGTGGTCTTTAAAAATCAGAGGACTTAATTGCAGCTGCGAAGTCAATATGTTGTTTGATTTCAGAAACAGAGCATTACTGAGCTCTAAAGCTTCTGCATTTTATATGTGTTTGTATTTCTGTGGGCTGGAAGAAAACTTTCTCTAACTGGACCTGGTTCTGTTCAATTGTTGCCTCTAAATGAACAAATACAGTGAGAAGCCTCTTTGTGCCAAATTCCCATTGCTATAATCTTGTTTTATACATGTTTATAGCATTTGCTATGCTACAGTTCATGCCTTTGTGATGATAGATGACGTTAATAGGATTTTAGGAAAGCATTTACAAATCCTGAAGCTAGTGAGTTTAATGGAATCCTTGCCCTTTATGCTAGACGTTTAATGACCAATAAGTTTTAGAAGAGAAGACCAAACCAGTAATTGAGAAGCCCACACAGTGTAGCTAAATGGGATCAGACAGTGATCAGAAGTGTTCCAGTATAACTGTTTGGAGCACAGAATTTCTTACTAAAGTGGATATAACTGGATGAACAAATGGTTTGGATAATTTCTGTTAGCTATGGCTTCTGTAGACTAGGTCTCTGTACTGCTTACCTCTGCAAGGTCTTATTTTTTAGCAGGAGTTCTGTGGCTGTTTGCTTAGGAAGGAAAGTGATCTATGCGGTTCATTCTAGAGAGCAATTACGCTGTTCTTCATGTGTCCTCATACGACTCTGTTTTTTATCTGGTTTTGGGATTCATTTTGTCGTTTGATTGCTTTTTAAATCTCAAAACCTTATTTTTCAGAGAGACCCTATGTCTGAGTAAATGAATTATTCAAATGTTAAAAGCACAGGGCAGGACTATTTCTTGCGCTGTTCCACTCAAATATTAATGGAGTGCTTTGCCCGTTCTTGCTGCCTGCAGTTGCTTTAAAGCAGACCAAGTGGTGAAAAAGGTTGAAGTGTGGAAGTGTTGAAAGCTTTTTGTTGAACTCCTGCAGGGAATAAACTGGAGAGCACTTCAGGGCCATCTGCACGTAACATTTATAGCAATAAAGCCATCTTAGAGATTATCTCTGTGAAATCCAATTAGGTGTTGGATTGGGTTCCCCTGTTCTGAGCTTTTGTTTCTGGGTGTATTGACTGGTTAATCTTTGGAGATCAGTAAAAACAGGCAAAGTGGAAAGAAAAGTGTTTTACATGCCTCTGTGTAGTGCTCGTGAATCTTGGAAATGTTTCAGTTACTATTTTGGAAACAGCTGTCTCTACTTTGTTTGTTCTCATTTCTTTGGCGTGCTGAATGTAGTTGACTTCTTTAGCAATTTAGTCCTCTTTTCTCTATTGTAATCAAAACAGCATAATCCAGTTTAAATAATAAATATAATATAGTTTGTTTTGTGTTGTATCTTCCTCTACAGCAAATTGCACAGAGCTTAAAAGAGGAACAGAGGAAGCTGCCATCTGAAGCTTCATTTTCAGATGTCCAGCTAGAAGATCCTGCATCCTGCAATTTAGTTAAATCTGGTATGAAATATATCTCCCTTTGTCAAATTAATGCATGAAACTCACAGAGAATGAGCATTAAGCATGAACCATTGAAAAGCTTGCTTGTTCAGGGCTATTTTCCTAGGGATTTTGAGGATACAACTTTGTGTCAGAGTTCTTGACAACTTTTTGAAAGAAGAACAACTTTATCATATTGTGTTGGTGTGGTGGTTCCTTGTGTTTTCAATACACTCCATTCTGTGAAGCAACTACCTTCATAGTTGTAGTTATTGGGCTTCATGAATAAATTGGAGCTTCAATATTCTTCACTGCAGAGCAGCCTGTTTCTTGTATTCCTTTTTGGTAGTTCTTCATTTTTGGCTCATGAGGCCTTCGGAGATGTTTCTAGCTTTTTCTATCTTGGACTCCACAAATCCCAGTAGGAGCAGAGTGTCTCTTGCTAGGTGTGTGGCATTAGCAATCCTGTAAACCTCACCTGCAGTCAGGAGAAGGGAGGAACCTCTGTGATCTAATTCATGCCATTACAAGATAAATGTTGGAGATAATTGGGATTATTTACCCTTCAAAGTGTCTCTTTCCTATTCCTATGCCTGCAGGAGCAGCTGAAGTGACTGACAAGTAGCCTAGGAGCCTCAAACCAACAGCTAAGGTCATGCAGGCCTTCTAATTACTGTGACAATAAGTACTGTGTTGTAAAAGGGAGAAGGATATTGCTGAATTAATTTAGACAGTTCCCACACCTGCCACCTAAGCACCTTATAAGTGCTAATGATGGAACAAGCACTTATAAGCACGTTTCCTTTTTGGAATGGTTGCTGATGAGAATCAGAGTTACAGTGTTATTGGCTCAGACATTCTCCAAGATTTTAGAAGAAAATGAAAATAATGCAGGAATTCTGTCAGTTGCTGTGAAAATCACTTGAGCATAAAGAGGTGTCAGAAGTTATCCAGGAGGAGAATGTTTTTATTTTTGCACCCTCCCCACTGCAATAGAAATGATGTTCAAACCCTGCACTTTTCTGCAGCTGTTTAATTCATGTAGGATCATGCTCTATAGGAAGAAAAGCATGACAGAATAAAATGGATGGAATGTTTTTTTTTTCCCTTCTGAGCACGTTGTGTAGTTCTGTGGTCACTAACCATTTTTTTTTTGTACACTTGTCTATACTGGAGCATTTCAGCTGTTGAGCTGAGAAGGGGGAGTCATTTGAGACATGCCTGTAAAGTTAATTTCTTCAGAAAGGTGAAGCTGGGCCATCACTGAGAGCAAATCTGTGTCTTTCACAGCTGTGTGTCTTATTACACATCAGTAGTCTAGTTCTGACCTGTTTAGAAGGAGAAAGACCAATGGAAGTGGATGAGGCACCATTCCTGGAGGTGTTCAAGGAACATTTAGATGTTGTACTAAGGGACATGGTTTAGTGGGTGGATGATTGGACTTGATGATCTTGGAAGTCTTTTCCAACCTTGATGATTTTGTAATGTTGTATTACTGTGGAGTCAGTACTGCCCCTGTACTCAGCATTGGTGAGGCCTCACCTCGAGTACTGTGTTCAGTTTTGGGCACCTTGGTACAGAAAGGACATTGAGGAGCTGGAGCAGGTCCAAAGAAGGGCAACAAGGCTTGTGAAGGGCTTGGAGAATATGCCCTATGAGGAGAGGCTGAGGGAACTGGGGCCGTTTAGTCTGGGGAAAAGGAGTCTGAGGGGAGACCTTATTGCTCTCTTCCAGTATCTGAAAGGTGCTTACAGCAAGAGCGGGGCTGGTCTCTTCTCACTGGTGACAGGTGACAGGACGAGGGGAAATGGCCTCAAGTTGCGCCAGGGTAAGTTTAGGTTGGATATCAGGAAAAACTTCTTTACAGAAAGGGTTGTTAAGCACTGGAATAGGCTCCCCAGGGAGGTGGTTGAGTCACCATCCCTGGATGTGTTTAAAAACTGTTTGGATGTGGTGCTCAGGGACATGATTTAGCGGAGGGTTGTTAGTTAGGGTAGTATGGTTAGGTCATGGTTGGACTTGATGATCTTTAAGGTCTTTTCCAACCTGAGTGATTCTATGATTCTATGAAGTGCAGTCAGTGTTGCAATTGGAAGGACAGATGGGGGATGGCTTTGTTATTCATGCATGTATTTTACTTTTAAATAGGTTCGGCGGAATCCCTTAATCCCAGACAGCAGTCCACGATCTCACCAGCAGATCTGCATGGCATGTGGTACCCTACTGTCAGAAGGACCCTTGTGTGTCTCTCCAAACTGTACAGATGTATAGACGTATGCAAAAACTCTTACCTCATTTTTTTAAGTGAAGTGTGTAGAACCAGTTCTGAATATTTCAGTCTAAAAGGAATGGACAATTGTTGGCCTCTGTTACCTCTTGTTGGTCTTGTATGCTGTATGTAAAACACGTGGACTGACAAATTTTAGTCATTATTTCCGAGTCAACTTTGTACTTGTAGAATGAGAAGAAAGTGTGCTGGCCTGTACATCCATTCCTTTTGCTATTATGGATATATTTTCAGTATGTGATGCTTAAGATATGTAGACCAAAGTTGAGGAGTGATGGGGACAAGGCAGAATAGGAAGTTCTGGCTCGCTTACATGGCATGATCCTGTTGCTGAAATCCCTGGATGAACGTGTTTCATGCTGTATACTTTGGAGGACCTCAGACAGGGTGATGTTTCTGGTCTAAAAATGCTGGCTTTATTGCTCCTCTATTTTGAAAACGTTCCCAATGTTTTTTTGTTGCACATCTTCAAAACTGTAGGGTGCTGACACAGCAAACAGCGTTTACATTATCCACAGTTTAAGAAAGTGGAAATCTTCATGTCTAACAGAAACAAATGTAGTATTTACTTCACAAATATTTTGAGGTTTACACTTCAAAATCTGATTTTTGTCTGTCACCTAACAACTAGTAAGTCTGAGAAACACACTGTGAGTGTTCTTGCTTCTCTGTATGCTTTCCATCTTAATATATGCTTAATGCATCTCACATATCTTTGATGGGTGTTATGTGAAACTGCTTCTAGTATGGTATTTACTTAAAAAGAAACTGGAAAATATGAATACTTCATTGCTTGCTGTATCAATCTCATTAAACATAAATGGTTATTTGACATTGTTTTTGGCTAGAAGCTCGGGGAAGAGGTGTCTTTTGAGTCATTGATAGAGTTCATTAGCAGTGTGTGTGCACTGGCAGAGTCAATACGCCCTGCCTGCATCCTTTTGGTAGAAGAAGTAGTAAATGAAGTGGTACTGGCACCTCTTGGGACAGTTGGGGCTGCCATGCACTATGTGGAAGTGCTGGCAGAGGCTGCCTGTATTCATGGGGTGGCTCAGCCATGCGATGCAGCTGCTGCAGCTTGATCCGTGCGTCTCCCAGGCCACGGGAGCTGTCGTGTTTCTTACTAGCCTGTCCCAAATGCAGGGTACTTTGGCTTTGCTTGGGGTTAAACTCACTCAAATGATCTCACATCTGTTGCAAGTTTAAATTTTATACACATGTGCTTGCCTGGGCACTTGAGAAGTAAGGTTCGTGCACGTGGCTGTCAGTGTGCTCGGTGTGCTCAGTGTGCTTGGTGTCTCGGACTCAGGTGCAGATCCAAGTTGAGAGTGGATTGGGGGCACACTTTTGGTATGTACTTGTATCCAGTCTGAGTGCTGTAGCAAACTTCTATGTATCAAAGCTTTATCTTGTTTTACTGCATTTAGACAATTTTTTGTATTGTAGCTAACTTGTTTGTAGCTAACTAATCTAGAGTTTTATCTACTGATAAGCATAACTTTTACAAGTCACAACTCTTTAAATTCTGCTGAAGCTTTGCTGACTTTTTTTTGTCTGACTTCCTCTTCCCTGCAGAGGGCGGTGTTTCAGGGATTATCACAAGAAGCCTTATCTGCCTGCGTCCACTCACTGCTTGGAGCTGCTGATTCTATCAGCAAAAACAAGGTCAGAATCTGTGCTTTGGGCTTAGCTGTTTCGTTTTGTTTTTTTTCCTCCTTCCTCCATGTATGCCTAAAGCCATGAAGCAGCTGTTCAGAATTCCATTGAAATCTCAGTGAAGGCTTGTTTCTCTGTCCCCTGAGACATGCTGGAATTGCTAGTGTTTATTTATGGTTAATAAATTCGCATGCAAGCCTATCCGAAAAGGTAAAATACGCATCATAGCAGTCGTGTTTACAGACTGCACTAACTCGTGTGAATTCAGTCAAGTGATACCTGAACAAGCATTCTACTGGAAATCTTTGCTACTTGTTTGTTGCCATTGCCTGTTACTCTTTTCTCTTTTTTTCTGCCTCTGTTTTTTAAATTTTCAAAAATCTTTCCAAGTGTTAACATCCCTGGAAGGATAGGCTGAGTATTCTTCGCACTGAACTGTCCATAATCAAAAGGTTTGATCTGGCATTTTTTGCTCAGAATTCAGTGCAGTTTCATCAAGTCGTTTTTTACCTTGCACGTTACTTTACGTAATTGTGTTATACCTTTTATTGTTCTTTTATTTTTTCTTTTATATTAGAGTTTATTTAATGCAAATACTGTAGTATTGGCTAATTCCCGACAGCCAGGAAATGAGATTTATCTAATAAACAACGGAGAGATTCTGATAGGCTAAACTTGTAGGGTTTTTTTTTTGTAAAGGCAGTAAGTATTTAGTAATGAAAAAGATGTAACTGTTATTCAAATGAAGAATTATTGTGAAGTATTTCTTTTTAGTGTCCCTTGAAGAATAGAACCTATCACATGTAGTACCTCTAAAAATAAGTTCAAGCCACATTTCCTTCTAGCTTAATCATATAACTGTTTCTTACGTAACTCATAAAGGTTTCTACAGTTAATTATCCATTCCAGCACCGTATGTGTCACAGACTGAAACTGATCCCACAGTGGGCCCTGCTAGGATCTGTATGACCTTGCTGTCGGTGCATGTTAATATAACATTATTTGATGAATTTCTGCATGTAGGAACAAAAATGAACCTCAGTAAACCATTCTCTCACAATTTTTTTAGTGAACGTTTCTATTTGTTAAAACTGTAGCTTTAAACTTGGTTTCTTTACTATTTCATTATATCTTGTCAAGTTCTTTTACAGCCTGCAAAGGCAAATGAGAATTCTTGAGTCCTCCTCCATTTACCTCAATGAGCCATGAACTTGGAAGATGAAAAACTACATGCAGTATAAAGCACGTAGCTAAAAAAAAAACAGGCAGTGCAAAACTAATAGTCTCAGTGGTGTGAACTTGGCCTTGTTTTATTCTTTATATCTTTGCCATACAGTGTAGAAATTAAGCTCCGCATTTAATGATATGAGAAAAATGCCTCGTAAGATCTTTGCACAGTAGCATGGCTAATGTTTCTCTAATAATCTTGATTAGCTGCCTTTTAGGCTTTTTAATCATTTCAGTGATGAAAAATAATCTTACAACCTCAAGTTTTTCAACTTTATATGAATTACATGAAATAATTCCTGTCCTTTTTGAAGAATAATTTTGTCTTTCAAAAAATGGATGCCTGTGCCTAACGTGGGCATTTAGTAATGTAGCTCTATAATCTTTATCTTCCAACAAATGTGAATAACGTTTGCTTCTATAGAGCAGTGTATATGAGCAACAAATAAGTGGAGCTTGTCAATGCTGGAATGTAGTTCATGGTGCTGCAGACTAATGGAAAAAGGTTATTAGTAAGATTATTAGTACTTGTTACAGGAAGGTAGCTAACACAAGTGAAGGTATTGAAATTGTTCTTTTCATTTAATGGTTGCTCTTCACATGTAATGCGTATGTTTTTTCTTGTTATGCTCTAGACCCAGGTTGATGGACAGCTTTTCTTAATAAAACACCTTTTGATTCTTCGTGAACAAATTGCTCCTTTCCACACTGATTTCACCATTAAGGAAATTTCCCTGGACCTTAAGAAAACTAGAGGTACTGAGCAGTTGCTGGCCACAGAATGGGATGAGATCATCCTCCATTCCTGTGCTAGCAGAAGTTCTGGGTTTATTTTATGTTCACCTGCAATGATCTGTATGCTTGTTCTAATCTCTTGTGCTTTGTTCTTATTTTCTCTGGAAAGAAAACCAACAAACTGTCCAGCCAACAAACAACATTCTTTGACTAAGGGCAGTTTGCAATGTATCTAACAAGTTCTTTATTTTTGTATGGAATGCATTCAATTGCTTGTTGCTGCTTACCTAACTTACTTATCCACTCCCTTTTAAAAATGTCAAAGTAACCTATGCTTCTGTTGCTCAGAAATGTTTTTACCCTTTTCTGATCTTTTCAGTGAGCATGTTTTATTACTGCAGTTTAGCGGGTCAGTTTAAAAAAATACATAGTTGACTTGCCTACAACAAAACTAAGTTTTCCTGGACTTTTCTGTGAGGTTTCATTTAGGAAAGAGCTTCTCGTGTTGCATGTCCTGTAAGCGGTTCTGGTTTTATGTAGCAGTCATGTCTGCTGTAGGAAAAATAGAGAGTAATGGCCATAGTCATGGTTTTTAAAGTTGTGCTGGGGTTCCTTTGTAAAATGCAGAAAAAAAAAACCCTTTCGATATAGCAAGGAACACTCAAGGAGTACAAAAGTAATGGGAAGCATTACATGGGAAGTTTGGAGAAGAGAAGGCTCAGAGGAGACTTCACTGTGGTCTTCCAATACTTGAAGGGAGTGTAGAAACAGGAGGGGGAATGGCTGTTTACATGGGTAGATAGTGATAGGACAAGGGGGAATGGTTTGAAACTGAGACAGGGGAGGTTTAGATTAGATATTAGGAGGAAGTTTTTCACTCAGAGGGTGGTGATGCACTGGAACAGGTTGCCCAAGGAGGTTGTGGATTCCCCATCCCTGGAGGCATTCAAGGCCGGGCTGGATGTGGCTCTGGGCAGCCTGGTCTGGTGGTTGGCGACCCTGCACACAGCAGGGGGGTTGAAACCGAATGATCATTGTGGTCCTTTTCAACCCAGGCCATTCTCTGATTCTAAGTTTCTCCTCTTCCATTCTGAAAGAGAAAGCTGAAAATGTAACTTTTCTTTTGTGCTGTCTAATATGCTGCTGTTCTAACTTTGGAGCAAGTGATTCCTACACTAACCATTTCATCTGTTGCATTTGAACATCAATGAAACCATGTACCTGTTGAGTAGTTTCTAGTTGACTGGAGGTTAAAGGGTAAATACATCCTTTTGGTGTCTTGTCCTGGCTGACATACAAGTTTGTTCTCCATCTGTATTTAACTGAATAAATTTTTGTGCCAGCCAGTGCTTTGCACACAGTAGTGGTAAGTAATGGAAAACACTTTTTTCTTAATGTCAGATGAATGGATGCTGTTGGAAATACAGACTGTGCTTAATTCTTAATGTAGCATTGCATAGGCCAGCAGGGCTGTTATATTTGGGATGAGTTGTAGAAGTAAAATAAAATGGCTAATAAGAGTTCTGCTGTCTTCCAGCCAAGCTTTCTGCACATAGATTTTAATTTGAGATTTATATCTCAAACACTGCTTAATGTGAAAGTCATGCTACCATCTTTTTTTTTTTTTAATTAGTATAATGCTAAGGTTATTGTAACTGGAAGATATTGTAGGGAGAGGTGGTTTTCACACTGACTAGCTTGTAGGCATCTAGTGATGAACTTAGACACTTCTTGGAATCAGAAGTAATTCAGAGAACAGAATGAATCTTTCCCTGCAGCCTCCTCTAACTGCATAGGAGTGCACATTCTTAGTTCTGTGCCTACGTGCCCGGCATTCCCTCTTTGATTAATACTTTTGACAGCTCTTCTTGTACTCACACATATCATCTTGTCGTCCCATTGTTTTATATAGCAACAGAAGCACAGAGTTACTTTTGAAATGGCAGAAAGCTGATGGAGGTGTAGGATGTAAATAAGCGATGCTGGGGCAACAAGCTACGCTGGAACTATATTGATATGTTTTTTTACCCTAGTATGTCTAGATTTCAGATCAACAACATCCCCTTAATGCAGTAGGACTTATTTCAGGGTGATGTGTTAATTGCAGGTATTGTTGCTTTTCCTGCTGCGACCATAAACATGAGTATATATGAAGCTTGATGTTCTGTTGTTCAGTCTTAACTGAAAAAATAAAGCACATGGGAAGAGTGCCAGTTCCCAGTTGTTTTGTGCAGCCTTACCTGGTTTTCCTGGGCAACAGGGTCCAAAATCTGATATTGATTAACTGCTTAAGTGCGTAGCTTATGCAAGAGTCTTTCACTTGTAGATGCAGAGGGCTCACACAGTTTGCATGCTGAGAGCACCATGGTTGGTATCGGTCATTTTTTAGTTTGGTGTAATGTTCAGTGTTGTTCTCTCTTCAGATTCTTAGATTCAGATGTACCGTACGTGCAATTAAAAAGGAGTGGACCAAGCTTTGTGCGTTTCCGTGCGTGGTGCAGTTGTGTGTGAGCGTGCATACACACTTAGCAGTAGTGGGATCTGTAATGTTACAATGGTCCTACTGAGAGTAGGCCATTTTATTCACTCATTTACTCATTCAGTTGTGTGTTTCTGGAGCAGAATCCCTTTTACTTACAGTTTGAGTGACTTTCTTATTCACAGATGCAGCATTTAAAATCCTGAACCCTAGGACAGTTTCAAGATTTTTTAGACTAAACAGCAACAACGCCCTGATACAGTTCTTACTGGAGGTAATATGGAGTCTTATTGCATTCGTTAAAAAAAGGTCATTTAAGTGGGTGGTGATGTCTGGCAAATAAAAAGGAGGGATTTGTTGTCTTCTGTTCAAGGGCACTCCAGAAATCAGAGAACACTATATTGACTCCAAGAAAGATGTCGATCGCCATCTGAAAGCAGCTTGTGAGCAGTTTATTCAGCAGCAAACCAAACAATTTATAGAGCAGCTGGAGGAGTTCATGACAAAGGTACAAGTATGACGTGTTGTATGTTTGTTAACTGAAATACTGGCAGGTCAAGGGGATTAGTAGTTAAATTGGGTTTGGAGATGGGTACAGTTAGCGGAAGGTAATGGCATTTCCCACTTTAAAGTTGTGCTTCCTTTGAAATTCCAAGGAACTTCCCAGGCATTTTTGAGAGTTATGGATTAAAGGAACAAACCGTAGGTTGCTTTTAAAAGTAACTATTATGCTCTTTAATCTAGAAGCTTTACCTGATTCATTGAGTTGGAACAGGTCTATGAAAGTCAGCAGATGCTTTTCTGTTTGCAGGAAAGGCACTATCCAACCTTGTTCAAATCTGTAAGCCTTGAATAAAGTTGCCAGGTCATGCCTGTTCTTAAGGGAAGTCTTAGAGTATGGCTGTTAACTTTGTTAAAGATTTCTGTCTTCAGCATATTTTGCACGAGGGGAGTGCTTGCTGAGCAGGACTTTCCTACCAAGTCCTCTCTGTGACAAAGGATCGTGATAAAACTTAGACACTAAAGGAAAATGAAACACCTTAGAGTACAAGAACAACAAAAAAGTGTCTTTTTAGAATGCATTTATTTGTAACACCTACTGTAGGGCTCGGGATTGCAAAATATCTGGAGATACAGCAGATCGTTCTGCATGCTTTTCTGGAAACCATGATGCAGATCTTTGTGTACTGAGAGGATGTGTCTGTATAGCATGAAGGCAACTCAGAAACTGGGGCTACAGCACTGTATGAGCATGAGGAGTATCCCAGCTGCTGGCTTTTGGGAAGGAATGCCTAAAAGATAGATGGCTAACTGGGATGGATAGGTTATCCACGTGATTCCAGTCATTCATTTGGGGAGCTTGACTAACCTGATTAAATATAAATCTCTTTTGAGGTTTCTTTGTGTCCTTAGGTGCTGAAGCATCTTTGTAAATTTAATCCTGTTTAGAATTGTGTGTTCAAGAAAGGATTGTGATTCCATTTCTGTCAAGCTGCTTCCCCTGTGTATAGTTGAGTCAGTGCACGGAAAGGAGAGAGCAGAGGGGTTTGGTAAAACGCAGTGTCTTGGAGATGTGTGCAGCTGCTACTTGGTGACTGTGTTGCGATTGCAATCAAAGAAACAAACATCATTTTGTTGATTGTAATTGTTTTAGGTGGCTGCTTTAAAAGCAATGGCTACTCAAGGAGGTCCCAAGTACAGCCTTTCTCAGCAGCCTTGGGCACAACCAGGTATTTGCATTCTTTTACATTTACATTACTTCTGAGATTGTTGTAGGCTAACAAAGCCGTGTTCATTTACTTGTTTGAGACTTCCATTGAAAACTCATCAAGTGGAGAAAAAGGCCATCTCCATTTACCATTTTTGGTAGAGCAATATAGGCTGCATTATATGGGGCTGGAGTGTTTCAGTGTGTCATTTGTAGCTACACGTGACTTCTAAAACACAGCAGTTGGAAAAGTTGATCAGATTAATTTGGTTCATGAAACTGGCTGATTTGGAAAAATTCTAAGTACTCTCAACCTTTTCCTTGAAAATCTTGGCTTGCATTTTTACCTGTATGCCAGTTTACATGCCATAAGGTACTTCCGTATCAAAATCTGGCAAACTTCGGGATATGCATTTAATTGGAGCGCAGGTTGAATGAATTGAGTATTCCTCAAGCTGTGACTGCTCTTGCATGAAAACAGCATTTCCACGAACGAATGAAGAGAATGTAGTTAAGGGATTACTTGGTCACATTGAGATGAAGCTATTGCTTTTGTGGAAGGAAAGTGAGTGTGTATTGAAGCTTTTATTGTCGGCACGTTGGTTAACTTCTTCATTTTCAGAACTCGTCTGTGAATGCTTTGTAGGAACACTTGGAGTAGTTCTGTGTTCCTGGGTTTTGCTTTGCTATTCATATTACAAGGTTGTGCTTCTGATGATGCTGAGAAGTCATTTGTTCCAATTCGTACATTGGAACCTTCTGTTGCATCATATTCTTAAAATGCAAATCCAGCCATATTTATTCATTAATCATTGCTGCTTCATGGGTCAGATGCTCTCAAGGGCTAACTTGATCTTCTGCTTATTATTTCCTGCTTCTTTGGGGATATTCTTAATGTTTGTCTGGAGATAATCGTGTACAGAGGCAGCAGATTTAAGCAGATCTTCTGTTGTTTCTTTGAGTCATTTCCCTAGGAAACCAGGAGTAAGCAGGGGAAACAGATACTGTAGAAATTGAGGGGAAAAAAAATCCCAAACCCTTAAACATTAGTATATTAACTTTGTGAATTTAAAGCAACAAAATGTATTTTTCCATTACCCTCTAGGCAAAGATCCTGTAAAACCATTAAGATACCTAGCAATAAAGAAAGAAGGTCTTGTCTGAGTGGATTCCTGTGTGGTTGATTTTAGAATTCAGATGTCTGCACAACCTTTGCTTGTGCAGATTACGTCAGATGGGCAGTAAGGAGAATTTGTGATATGCTGTTCTCTGTACTAGCACAATTTATTCCCCAGTAATTTCTTTTCTCTGGCAGTTTTCTGCATGGGTGGGAGTCTATAGAACTTTGTTTCTTTCCTGCAGTCGGAAGGTTGTGACTTGATGAACCTCGGGAGGATGTGGTGGCTGGCAGAAGTGGGTTGGATGCTGCTTCTGCAGAGAAGGGGAGGGGCTGATATCTTGAGTAGGTCCTTAGAGACCAGCAGCATGTCTGGCATGTTGTGGGCACATGGTGGAATGAAGCTGTGCTGCCCACTCACCCCCTTTTCCTCTTTCGGTCCACCCTGTGGTTATGGTCAGCCCCAGTAAAGTAAAGATGATGTTCTGGAATGTAGATTTTAACTAGCAGAATGCCATTGCACTTCATTAAGTATGTTTACTTTTACTTTCAGCAAAGATCAACGATATGGTCTCTTCCACTTACAAGACAATAAAAACAAAGCTGCAGTCAACGTTACGAAGCATGTCGCTGTACTTGTCCAATAAAGATACAGAGTTCATTTTGTTTAAGCCAGTTAGGGTGAGTAGTGGTACACAGACATCAGCATGCTTTTCTGTAGGTGTTGGGCTATCTTTTAGTTAAGGCTTTACATTTTGTGGGATTGTTCACCTTGGATTTCTGTATGCATACTTATGTCTACTTATATAGATATATTATACATATATGTAAGGAGTGTGTAATATGTCATTACAATGCACCGTTGTCAACATTGATCACACAAACTTCGCTAGCATCAACAAAAAAGAATTCCCCACACTGAAAATGAATGTAATATCTCAGCAGCAACAAAGGTGGACAATTTATGCAGGCACACATACACACATACTCTTTGTTATATAAGTATAGGTTTTTCTAGGCTAGCAGTCCAGCCAGTAAACATGACAAATGCCAAGCACACATAACAGTGAACATAGTGCACTCACTGTGGCGTCCCTGACGGAAAAACCTCTTGAAAAGGCCTGTGAAATTAAAAATAATAATAATAATAAAAATCTGTAGTATGTTTTAGCTTAAAAAGAATCTTGTCCTGCCGTCTTGTATTCAGCCTGTGTAATGCGCGTTACAAGGAAGCAACAGTTCATTCTGCCACTTGGTCTGAATTTGGTCTGTTACACACAGGCACTGCAGGTGGGGAGTCTGGTACAGATTCAATGGCAGACCCAGTATAAACCCACCAGGAGGAACCAGTCTTGAGTTTGAGGTTTTCAGGTTAAGTCTTGTAGGATTTGGTGTTAGCTGAAATTTCTGTATTGAGCCAGCCTGGGCTCCTTGTGGCTATTTGTTGTGTTTTAAGAGAAAATGTGTTCAAGTTCTGCCACTTCTCTCTCTGCCTGGTCACTTCAGTAGCTATTCCAATATACATCACACTTATTGTAGTTAATGTTTGATGTGAGTTTTGTGGGTGGGTTTTGTGATGGTTTTTGTTTGTTTGTTTACATTTTAATATTTTTCTGTTCTTTAAAAGAATAACATCCAGCAAATGTTCCAGAAACTCCATGCTTTGTTAAAGGAAGAATTTAGTAATGAGGATCTCCAGATTATAGCTTGTCCTTCAATGGAACAGGTCTGTACTGAATATATTGAAGCTCGCAGTTTTATCAAGTGCTCTTTCATGTGCCTTTTTCAGACATTAACTTTTCACTTTCAGTTCTTTATAGCATTCAAATCCCCCGTAATCATGGGTGATTAAACTCAGGGCTTTATCTGAACCATCAACTCTCCGTTATAAGTTTCTTGTTTGGTTGTTTTTTTCATGCATATCCAATAGAGTTTTTTGTAAATTGGAGGTGGTGATTTATGTTGTTGGGGTTTGGGTTCTACAACATCATGGCAGAGGATTGCCTTTTTTGGGCATTGTCTTTTCAGAGAGATACCACAGCTTGTGAATGAGCTTTAACAAAACCTGCACATGTGAAAGTAGTCTTGCTATTGGCAAATGCAACGAGCAGCAGCTTTAACATTTGAGAAGCAGAGTGAAGAATTACAAGGGTTCATTTGAAGTAAATTGCACCGGAGAAATGTGCAGATTTCTATGGAAATGTAACCATGCATAATAAGATCTTTAGTCTCAGCGATGATTGGGGTTGAGAATTCTCCATTTTAGGATGCTCTGACACAAACCAAGTCAGCTTTTAAAAATCTCTCTTTGACCTTAATGATCCAGGGAATGTGGATGGAATCTTGATTATTGCAGGCTGCCAATCATTAAACAGATAATCAAGCTGATGTGCTAGAAGAGTTTGTCTTGCAGTGAATGTGGCCACAGGGGTGTGTGTTAACTATCCCCGAGCATGGAGTGGGAGTGATGCACTGGAAGGAGGTGGGGTTATCCTAGAGGAGCTGGCTTTTTCCAACATTGTTTAAAGGTGAAAACATGAGGCAGATCTTGAAAGTAGCTGTTCTGTCTAACATAGGCTTTCATAGAATAATAGAACCATAACATGGCCTGGGTTGAAAAGGACCGCAATGATCATTCGGTTTCAACCCCCCTGCTTGTGTGCAGGGTCGCCAACCACCAGACCAGGCTGCCCAGAGCCACATCCAGCCTGGCCTTGAATGCCTCCAGGGATGGGGCATCCACAGCCTCCTTGGGCAACCTGTTCCAGTGCGTCACCACCCTCTGAGTGAAAAACTTCCTCCTAATATCTAACCTGAACCTCCCCTGTCTCAATTTAAAGCCATTCCCCCTTGTCCTATCACTATCCACCCTCATAAGCAGCCATTCCCAGTCCTGTTTATATGCTCCCTTCAAATATTTCACTTTGTCTTTCAGGTGAACTTACTTCTGTCGATATCCAAGTAGCCGGTGAGGCTGCTTAAATAATTTTTGGCTGAATGACAAGCAGTGAAGGGGATGTGAAGTCGTTTGCTTGAAGTAAATGAAGGATTCCCCCCCCCACCCCGTGCAGTCCAGTCTGCATTAAGACCCTCCAGGCTGCTTAACCCCGTTTTAGGAAAATGTTAAAAATCAGTTTTATTGATTTGTTAAAGGTCTTCCTATTTGCTGGCTTGAGAAGGGGGGAAAAGGAACACGAAACAAACCTTTTGCTGATTACTCTTATGGATGCTCAGTTAACTGCCTTCTCCAAGTATTCCCAAGTTTGGAGTCCTGTTTTTTGATGTAAAAAGCTTTCATACTTTAATCTGATGAGTACAGTGAAAAACAGCACTTTCAGAAACACTGGAAATGAAGTGCAGGAATCAAATGCGAGCAGCAGTAGGTATTTTGCAAGGCTTGTAGGTGGCACGTTGCTATGACCGTTTGACTCAAGCAGGCACGCTCCAATTTTAACACTTGGAGGATCCTGGTTATCCAGTCTGTGCTCAAACATCATTCAGAGGCTCTTAGTTGGGAAGACCGTTTTCCACATCCAAAGCACTTCTTGAAACACTGGGTGTGCTGTTGTTCTTCTTGTGACTGGGAGCCACGAGGTCTGACCTGAAGGTTCATGCTCTGGCCTTACTCCATGTAAAAGAATCTCAGATTCTGGGGTTTGCAATGGAAAGCTGTGCAATACAATGTCTGTTGGTTCTGAGGGGACTGCGTGTTTTCAGCTGCTTTACAACAAAGCTTCGCATTGAGATTCTCAGGTACTTAGAGTTTAGATTAGCAGTGTTTGTTGCCTTGCTGAGTTTAAAAGGTGGTGTTGCATGGTTCATGGTGGACAGTGGGACTGGCGGAGGTTTGTACAGCCTCTGTGTGCTGGACTGAGTGCTAGTGGGGCTGAAGAGGGGATGCCAGGAATGAATGTACAAGCACTGGCAAATCCCCGTTGTAAGCAGGGGCTCAGTAACCAGTGAACAGTGCACTCCAGTCAGTACACGCTGATCATAATTTGGGAAAGCTGGCCGCAAACCACTCTGTCATTAACGGAATGAAACACTAAAAGCAGCTTCGGGGTATCTTGGTGTGTAAGTCTTTATTGTGCAGCAGTGAGAAGGAAACGTTTGGTGAGGTGTGTGGCAGATTTTTAACTTCTTTGTAAAAACTGCAGAAGTTTTAATTAAGCGGGCGCTTCCGTGCACATCAGTGGCGGTTTTGATTTGATGTTTTTCCTGTAATAAATCACATGGCTGGAGACTAAAATGGAGTGATTTAGAGCTACCGTGAGCAGTGGTGCAGCAGTGGTGCTGAGGTACATAAATGGTACTCCTAGGACCCGACGGGACCCTTAAAATTAACAAGAGGAATTAACGAGGACGGAAACTTGCCCTTTCTTTTTACTCATGTAGAATTGCAGGCTGTAAAATAACGTCCAGCGTGTTGTAATATATGTATATTTGGTTTTTTTTATAAAGTTTTACAGAAGGATTGCATGGTCGCTGTACAAAGCCATGGATGACTTCATACGTTGTACAGAGAAGTTGCGAAGGGTAAACCTTTGCAGGTAGTCACTCTTGTGTTTGGGGTCTTTTCTCTCCTGGAATACCCAGACAACTCTAGGACAGCTGGTTGGCAGATTAGAAGAGCTATCAGTTTATACAGCCTGTTTGCTAAACGAACGTTTGTTTAAACATGTACAGTTTCAGATCTTTACGTTTACAAATAGTGTAAATACTTTCAGAAGATTAACTTAAGATGCTTTATATTATCTGACTAGAAACTTGCTGTTTTTAATTTTTTTAAATAAAAATGTTGCCTCCTATTTTGGTCAAAGAGTAAAGCTTTATTCTGTATCCCGAGGCTTGTCTGTCAAGAGAACTGTAACACAGAGACAATAAACACCCTGTAAGCACATGCGGGGAATGCGTTACTAAGAAGCGGTGTTCCTTTTTAGCAGTAAAACTGACTTCATTTGACACAGATGTAGTCCTGAGTGCTGAACGTACAGCTGACTGTTGGAGTAATCTCTCATTATGGTTATAATAAAGTAAATTTGTATTTTCTTTACTGACATATTTGTACCTTCTTTACTGACAAATGGCCTTGCGTGACTGAACGGTCTCTTTGTTTGCAGTTTTATTAGGGGGAAGAAACCACAACTGTGATAGGAACACATTTTAACCAGTTGGCCCGCACTAAGAGTAAACTTGGAGGTGGTGGCAGGAAGCCACCATAATAATACAAGTATTATTTGGTAGCTGTTCTTGTTACCTGGTTGCTCACTGACTTACCTACCACGTGGTGTTTTTCTGGCCATTGGTATTGCAGAAACACGTCATCCAGAGGCTTGTGGTTTGTTCCCTGAAATGTCAGTGTGAAGCATCCCTCTACTCTCTGGTTTTGACAGTGTCATTTGAATGAACCCATCTAAGGAAAAATGCTGCTTGCTTGTGGAATTCATCTTCTGTCTGGCTGATGCAGGCAGATACGTGACCTTTGCTGCCTGAATGCTTGGAGCCTCCTGAAGAGGTTTGGCCCTTTGGATTGTGTCTCCTGGGAAGCGCAGTGAATGGCAGAACGGCTGGCCAAGCATTCACTCTTTTGTGCCTGTACTGTGCTGGGTATTTCCCAAGCAAAAACAGTATTCCTTTCCTCACGCTATTCCTGTTTGGTGTTGACAAAGTTTTCAGATGAGACTGGCTTGGTGTTAAAAGGACTAGATGTACAGGAAGATAAGCATTGTGAGCTTGGAAAAGGAGCTTTATTGTCATTGCAAAGTGACTGGCTGTTATCACCTTGATGAAGGAAGAGTTGACCTGAAATGCTGATGATAACTGTTTGCTGCACATTTTGATGCCTTCATTTCAGTCTCTCATGCAGACAGATGATGATGAAACACAAGGAGTGATATCACCAAGGCTCAGATTGCCAAAACTATTTCAAAACTGACTCTATTTTGGAGAGCAGGCTCCTGAGCTGAGTCTTTTTGGATTGAAGGAAGCGCTCCTCTTCGTTTTCTAATCCTTTCAGTAGGTGACTTGTCTCTGGGTCTTTCAGCTGCAAAGAGAGCCCATGTAAAGAGAACATTAATGCTGAAGGGAGGCTGTAAGGAAGAGCATCCTTTGCAACTCAGCTTTCATGCTCACCCTTACCCTGGGCTGCCGTTGCCCTCCACACATCCTTAGAGCATGCTAACCCTATGACTTCCCTTGGGAGATGGTCTTCTTTCCAGTGTATGCCCAGGGAACTGAGGGGCTAAACTTCATGGGGGGCTGGGAGATGGGGATGCACAGCTGCGGGCTGGGATAGTCACTGGCACTGATAATGAGAGCCCTGGTAATGCAGCATTTCCACCCCCAGAGAAGGGTCAGAGGGTGGGAAATCTGAGTGGCAACGAATACCAAAGGATTTCTGTTCCTGTCCCCAGATGCTTGTTTCATGTTAAGTGAAATGCTGTTAAGATAAAATCAGGAGCATTGTGTTTGTATTGACATTTAATATAAATGTTTCAGAAAGAAATAGCATTTCAAAATGAATTTGTGAGATGTGCTGTTCTCGCCCTTCAGTGGCAGCAGCATTTCAATCTTATCTAAATGCTTCCCCGAAGTGGAATTTCATTAAGATTCACACAGGCAGGAAATTTGCTTTGGAATGAAATGATGACTTTTCCACCTGAAATCTGTGGCCAGCCCCGGGCAGCACCCCTGCAGGACGTGGTGTATCTCAGGTGGGCTGCTCTGCACTGCTGCTGCTCTCCCAGCAGCCAGAGGACAGGGCCTGGTTGGGCACACCCAGCACATCAAGCACTCACCTTGAGCCGGGCCCCCAAGTTAAAGTGGATGCGGTTGTTGTGGCTCACAAACCATAGGTGAATTTTATCCTGAGTCACAATTTTAAGGGTGAGGTGGCCGTTCAGTTTCACGGTGATGGGCTGGAATGGAGGGCTGTGGACGTGGTGGCTGAGGTCGTGCCAGTTCCAGTGCTTCTGCTTCTCCCCTGCTTGGTCAAAGCAGATCCCAGTGCAAGGGCTCAGGATGGTCCTGGGGACACGTTGGGTGAATTCAGAGACAACAGCTTCCCCCTCCCAAAAAGCCATCTGCTTCTGCTCTTGGACAAAACTCATTGCGAGTTGGGTGATGGTGTTCTTATAATAGTTGTTCTACGGAATAAGCCCACTACACAAACTGTCCTGCCCCAGGGTGACCACCAAGCCCTTGAAAGGCAAGGAAGATATGGGGGGTGAAGCATGGGCTGCCCATCTTCCCACCATACTTCCACATCTTCTGAGAGTTACTGGGCACTCTCATTTCTATTGCTCTAGCAACATGGATACTAAAAGTAAGTGCCCTGCACATGGCCGTGCATGGGAAATGGCCCTGGCTGAAGAACAAAGGAGAGAGAAAGGTGCTGCATGTGGGGAAAGCAGCCCGTATTTACAGCATCCAGACCCAAATCAATACTCCTTATCTTGTGACAGCCCTGAGAGCTGGTGCCCCCCAGACGTAGCATGTGGGCCATGTGTGCCCCTGGGGGGCTGTGGCTCAGCCGAGGGGTGGGTGATGCTTTGGGATCAGCACTGAGCTGTGAAGCCTGGCTGCTATGTGATGGATGGGAGGCCGACGTGTCTGCAGGCAAGCGGCGGGGCTGCAGTACTCTAATGGACGTGTTATTACAGAAGCTATTCAGAATGATTTGTAATAGCTGGTTAGACATTTAATACAGCCATTCATTAGTCTCAATGCAGGGAGGACTCATGAAATTGAGCTGGGATTTACTGATTCCTGCAGTTCCTGACTTTCTAGATGGAAACTTTGGAAACTGGGGGTGGGGCTGCCAAAAACTGGAATGTGATGGCTCAGACGCCAGCAACTTTCACTGAAAGCCATCGGTCACCTCATATTATCAATAAGCCTGCAAGAAATTGGTCATCTAAATCATTCTTTCCAGTGAAGAGCACTCCATGGAAATGAAAAACAAACCAAAAGCAACATTGATATCAAGCTCAATGGCATCAGGTATTGCAATGTCCCCTTGCATGCAAATAATAACTGTGATTTTCTAGCATGGCCACCCGGTGCTCCATGAGAGGCCAGGGAGGAAGATGCATGCTCATCCCTGGGCTGAACCATCAGCAGGGTGCTGCAGCCCACCAGGCTTGCACCTACCTGGGGCATCCATTGGGGTGGAAGCTGACCCCGTGGCCACGGCTCCCAAAGGCTGCCTGAATCCCTGGGTGTTTGTTGTCCTCCAGGATGACATAGGTGAACTGTGCTTCCTTGGTGAATGCAATCAGGATGGCTATGTTGCCTGACGGGTAGCTGAGAGGTGGTTAAGGAAAGACAAGCCCATCGGAAACCCATAGAAAGCATAGTTTGTGTGAAAAACATTGTGGGGTGGGAAATATCTCATGCCTCTACCACCCCCTCTTCAAGCAGCCAACCTGAGGGCTACTGGTTCTGTAGACTATATTTCCACAGAGAAGTGTCATTGACCCACACAAGTTGCGAAGCCAAATGAGTAGTGCAGCCCAAAACGAGGTGTAGTGACCTTCAGTTGTGCCAGAAGAGGTTCAGGTTGCACATTAGGAAAAATCTATTCTCAGAAGGAATGGTGAAGCACTGGCACAGGCTGCCCAGGGAGGTGGTGGTGTCACCATCACTGGAGGTGTTCAAGAAATGTGTAAATGTGCACTGAGGGACGTGGTTATTGATGGCCATGGTGGGGATG
The DNA here is from genome assembly GCA_030625065.1 of Alectoris magna. Classification (NCBI taxonomy): domain Eukaryota; kingdom Metazoa; phylum Chordata; class Aves; order Galliformes; family Phasianidae; genus Alectoris; species Alectoris magna. Next base: position 29,050,331 of record CM060560.1, on the reverse strand, counting down.
GGCTGGTGGTTGGACTACGTATCTGAGAGGTCTTTTCCAACCGTAGTGATTCTATGGTTCTATGAAAACACAGAGGCAAGCTACTCCAAGGGAGGAGAGCCACAGCGGTCCACTTGGAGGTAGGACACACCCATGTTGGCTCATCTACGTGAGCTGGATACTAAACCTGACCACTTCCATCTGGGAAAAGGAGATAAAACGTCTGTCCATCAGGATAGCATCTCCTCACAGGGCCGAGAGAGTGGCAGAGCTGCAGGAGCAAAACCAGAGAGATGAGAGGCAGGTGGGTGCAGGGGAACATTGTAGGGGTGCGCAGGACGTGGATGCTCCACACCATGCCTTCCTCTCCCTGTGCCCATGCCAACCCCAAACCATCACACGCTGTGCTTTCCAACTAGCCTTCATTTGTTCGTTTGCTTACCTTTTAATTAAACCCCTTAAAATAACTAAGGGAAACCCATCCTTCAGTCCTGCGTTTTCGCATTTCATGTGCAAAGCTCAGCTCTTTTTTATTTTATGTCATTAGCTGCTCTCTGATGATATAAGTTGCCAGGAGCCCTCTTTCCATTAGACACACGAGTAATTTACCCAGCAGCATCCTGACAAGTGAAATAAAAGCATCTCTTTGCTGAGGGCTTAGCTCCAAGTGTTGCAAGGAAGCTGGGTTTGGTGCTTTCTAACAGGAATAAGGAGCCTGGAAAAACAGAGAGCAGCTTGTTTTGGTTGAGAAGGGGAAGCGGAGTGAGTTTGCTGCTCCCTTTTAACATCATCATTCAAAGCAGCAGCTGATTGCCAGGTGCAGAAAGGGGCCTTGCTCAGATTTAGTCTCTCACTGGGATTTGAGGGACTGCTCCACGGCAGTTCCCATTTGGTACCCAAGAAGGAATTCATTTCAGCTGCAGCACTCATTAATAACCCGAAGGTGCACGCTTTGGCTTTGCAAACCAGCTAAGGATTACTGCTTGGTTGTAAGGGATGGAGGGGAACAGAAAAGCAACAAACTGGCAATCTTGTGCCTGCTTTCATTTTTCAGGCTTTTTATGAGGCTAAAAAGACAGGCAGTCCTAGGCAGGAGGATTTGCTGCCCCTATATTTTAGGAGGAGAGAGCAATATAATGCACTTCTATGTTGAAAATAAAAAAGCCAACAAAATCACTGATTGTGTGATAAATCACAGGTGGTTTTCTGATATGCCTGCAGAAACTGCAGAGGCACTTTGGTTTGGGGAGGAGAAGCAGAGGAGAGAAGAGAGGGCTGAGCTGGGGGTGGGGACAGAGCCTCTGAAACGTACTTTTGCCACTCTCCCAAAAAACAGCTCCCTGATCCTTCAATCATCTTTCTTTTGGTCACATTCAGCCTGATTTTACAGAGAGAGCTGCCACATGAGCACTCTGCCCCACTGCTTTCTGGACACAGCAGTGATGCCCCTACTGATGGACTAAATGCTTGTTGGACCATGTAAGCCTTTTGCCTATGCCATCAAATTGTTGACCTGGGGCTTGGCCAGGGGCCAAGAGCATTCCTAGCTGAGGAGCCCAGATCCATCCCCACCAGGCAGTTGGGAAGGGCAGCCTGGTTTGGAGAGTAAGAGGGATGGGTAGTGTGGAGCTAAGTAGAGCAGGGCCTGAGGTTTCAGCTGAGGTATAGACGGCGGCATTCAGGCTTCAAGGTACACAGCATGCTTGGTAAGTAAAACATTTACATATGGACATCACCCCAGTAAAACCCTGGGGATGCCTGACTCAGCTTTGCACCCCATCCACAAACACCTGATTAGGTCCATCTTCCAACATCCACAAGCATGTAGGTGCCTTCAATGTAGTGCACAAACATTTCACAGGGGAAATGACATTGACCTGTGTCAGGGGAGGGGTCGGTGGGGGTCAGGGAAAGGTTCTGCACCAGAAGACAGTGGGCACAGAACAGGCTGCCCAGGGCAGTGAGCACGGCACTGAGGTTGCCAGGGTTCAAGAAGTGTTTGGACAACACTTTTGGACATACGCTCTGATTTTAGAATGGTTCTGGTTGGAGCAAGGGGTTGGACTTGATGATCTTTATAGGTCCCTTCCAACTTGGGCTATTGTATGATCTTGCTGAATTGGGATCTTCTCCGTATCTTGTAACGATATCTAAAGCTGCTTGGCTGGAGCAGGCCTGAAAACGTATTCTATAATCCCCACCTGAAAAGCCGCATGAAGAGCTCTCCAACTCTACACCCACCTTCAGGTGCTCTGCAACAAAATCCATGTCCATCTCGAGTAGGTCTTCTGGAGGTGCCAGTGTTGGTTGGTGCTTCGTGAAAGGGTCAGCCTTTGGTCGGATGGTGTAGTTGCTGGGTTTTGAGAGTCTGAAAGAGACTATGTTCCCTGGAAAAAAAATGTTTAGGAGGTTGGTGTTGAGGAAAACATGAAGTAACTGTTTCTCCAAGCTGCCTGTCTCCAGTTATTTGGAATGGAGAGGGAATAGAGGGAGGGATTGAGGAGTTTTTGTGTTTTCAGCTTTGTTTGAGGAAAAACAAGTGGGGAAGATCTAGCCTGAATAAGATGGGATAGGCTCTGTGACAATGTTGGATGATTCTCCTGAGAAATGTAAGGGATCTCCTTGCTCAAAACAGTAAAATGTCCAGCTGAGAACTGCTTATAGCAAAGCATGGACTAAATGTGAACAGGAGAATTTCTTCTGTATAATCTCCTACTCCTTTCAACCAGAGGCCATAGAGCGTGTAGATGACAAGCCTCATGGGTAGGGAATTATGTAGACCTGTGTTCTGAAGAACTACGAATGCCCCTGGCCTCTCCTAGTCAGGATTTTGGCACCTTTTAATACATAGAAGTCTGCAGTCTCTGCTTTTCTCAGTGCCCTAAAGTCACCATGTACTTCTGGCTCCAAATTGAGCCCAGTGAACACAGCAATTCAAGGTACTCACGGGAAACAATTTTCAAGTACTGCTGAAGGATTTTCCTGTAGTTCTTAAAGCCTCCCTCACCTAACCTGAGATCAAAAAAAAAGAGAGGTTGATAGTAAGATCAAATTGTTGGCGGTGGTGTGATGCCACAAGCAGGTTTCCACCAATGAAATCCCATGGGCCTGCTCAGAAGGATGTGCTGATGGTCCTCCCTCCTCCCACCAGTGTCTGAGGTCTCTCTGGGTTCCTTACTGTTGCAACACCTTCTCCTTGATGCTACTTCTCAACTCAGCTTGTAAATCATCAGCATGGGAAGTAGAGTCCATCTCATCCTCTGCTTCACCTTTGCCCATCAGGTCTTGGATGATAGTGTTGAATACCTTCTTATAGCTCCTGCAGCAAAAGAGCTGTGGGGTGCAGCACACATCAAGGGTAATGTTGATCCTGGGCAGAACCTGCTTACAATACAGCATCCCAAGACTGCATGAGTAGACTCACGTTTTCCTGTGGTTTTTCCTTCAGATCTGCTACTGCTGGGATTGGTTTTTCAGGAGCACCACAGAAGGTACACCTTGCAGACTCTTCAGCTACAGTAGTTTCCTCAGAAGACATAAGAAATTAAGTGTCAACTTCATTAGTTTAAAAAAAAAAAAAAAGAAATGGGCTTAAATCTAGGCTGTTCCCATAAAAGCAACCAAACCCAGTGCATTTCATCTAATGCCAGCCCTTCTTTTGGCTATGCATTTATAGATACATACATATACGTACTTAGGAAACTCAGTCTGTATTTTCTTATGTATGCTTTCAAACAGGTGTGGTTGTCATGCTTACTCTTCCTTCTTAAGACTTCAACAGAAAATACCAATTGATTTTTATATAGAAATTGGAACATCTTGATTTGACCTGCTTTTAACATCCTGTGAAGCACAGAATATTGGGGGGGGGGGTGGGGGGGGGGGTGGAAGAGCACAATAAATTTCAAAAGAGTTTTAAAAAGCAAGTCTTGCGTCCTCTTTAAGAAAAACCTTGAGAGCATACATTAAAAAAAAACAAGACGTGCTCAGGGTTTTAGGGGAACTTCAAGGGAAAAGAGGATGTTTGCATTTTGAAAAGAAAAAAAGATTGTATTTGCAAAGCTTTTATGATGAAAATATTTGTGTTCAGCTCCTCTCTATTGTGGTAGTTTCTTGAAGGTGACTTAAGAGTAGCTTTAAAGGCTTTTCCCTTTCTGTCGTATTTACAGTAGTTGTCCCAGTGCCTTCTACTCCAAGCAGAGATGTCACCTAAACATACCACATCTCAGCCCAGATTGCATTCTGGGTGCCTATTCCTCATTTCTCAGCCCACTGTGACCCAGCAACTGGATGGGCTGGCCAACAGCACCCACTGTGGTGGCATCAGCACCAATGAAAGGCACCCATCTCTTTTTGCACCGTGTGTGTCTTAGGACAGCTCATAAGACGCTTTGTGTCCCAGTCACTGACATTTCTCTTCTTGACCTTGTCAAACAAGACCTGGCTTTTGGATAGTCAAGCCTGAATCTCGTAAGGCAGGGAGCCTCTGCCCTTTCGAGTGATGCTCAGCCTGACTTTTACTTACAAACAGCAGTGGCATCACTCCATCCTCTTGTCCTCAACCAGGTTGCCCCGAGAAGAAAGACGTGTCTCTCATTGTTAATGCAGAGGCCCCTGACACCCCTCCCAGCTGAGTTCTGCTTATGAGAAAAAAGCCCACCAAACTGCCAAAAAGTGCATGTCACAGTAACTTGTGGTTCTTTGTACTGGTCCACTGCTGGGCCTCACCTGGGCTGTGCACTGGTCAGCTGCCATCCCATTATCCTCCTGCTTTTCTGGGCTGGATGATGATCCCTCCTCTGACTCCAGCCTTGGACTTCTGTAAGCAGGCTCAGCGGGCTCACACACAGCTTTTTGCAAGGAGGAACTGCTGTTTAACTGGCATTCACAGATTTCTGTGCAGCAGTTTTCTCAAAGGAATGCTTTGCTAACCATTGCTTCCCTCAGGGAAGCTGTGGGTGCCCCATCCCTGGAGGTGCTCAAAGCCAGGTTGAGAGGCCCTGGGCAGCCTGAGGTGGTGAGGGGCACTGCCCACAGCATTGGGGTTGGAGCTGGGAAGGCTTTAGTGTCTTTTCCAACTCAAGCTGTTATATGATTCTAGGATTCTGTCTCCTCTCCCCAGGCCCAAGGCTGTTTGTATTCCTATTTGTGCCAGAGCCCAGCTTCAAAAGGGCCACCACCAGGTCTCCTGATGGTCCCAAACAGTCTGGAGGAGGGCAAGCACGCATCCCAGCAAGTAGCATCACTCCTACATCAATTCGTGCAACAAGGAGAGGGAGATGTGCCAGTTAGCCACACTGCCGTCTGTTCTCAGAAGCACCATATGATCCCTCATGACATCCAAAGATCTTGGGAGAACTGCATTGCTTCCCCCTTGGGACCTGACGCTTCACGCCTCCGAGAGGAGGCTGCTCTGCTGCCGTAAACACTGCCCCACATTTTCAAACCATTCAAAACTAATTTCAAAATAGAGGTGGATAGAGAGAGGAGAATGTTGCTGGTGATATTCAGTGTGTTTGAGGCAACGAGATGACTGTGAGGAGTCTCAGAAAGATCCTTGTGGCACTGAATAAAAGGGTAATAAAAATCACAGATGAAATCTGATGTAGATAAATGTAAAGTGATGCGCATGGGAAAAGACAATCCTAGGTTTACATGTAAAATAATGGGCTCCAAGGCGGCTATTTCCACTTGGGAATGAAATCTTCAGGTTATAATAGATAGCTCTATGCAAATGTCAGCTCAATGCTCAGTAGCAATCAAAAAAAAAAAAGCAAACAGAAAGCTAGGAATTATTAGGGATAGAGAGAAAAACAGAGGAAGTCATTATGCTGCTGTATAAATCCATGGGCTCCTATCTCTTGAATACTATTGTGCAGCCCTGATTCACCAATCTTAAACATGATACAGAAGAAATAGAAAAGCTACAGAGAAAGGCAATTGAAGATGATCAAAGGCATGAAAAGGCCTCCATTTGGGGAATGACTGAATAGATTAAGACATTTTATCTTGGAAGAAAAATGACTGACGATAAAATATGACCAAGTTTCGTATTGGGAAGAAGGGTGTGACTGGAGAACAGCAATTCACATCATTCAGAGCTCTTCAGAAGTAAAGAAGGATCACCAAACATTACTATCAAGTGGTACACTCAAAATAAAAAGAGATTTTTCCATTGCAGTGCTCCTCAACATGAGGTGGGGTACACGTTTAATGTTTCCATTGGTTCAGGTATAGTAAACTGGTAGAAGGGAGAGGAATCCATCAAGAGCTGTGGTTAGTGGGCATGGTGGGGATGGGCTGATGGTTGAACTAAATGATCTTAGAGATTATTTTCCAACATTGATGATTCTACGATTCTGTGTTTCACAGTAGGGCTCAGAACCTCAATGACAGAACCTCCTCTACTCTTCTGTCCCTCTGCACTTTTCCAAGGTTGCCTTAAAACTCGTGCCTTAACTCTTTCCCAGCTGACAGATGCAAGCCCTGAGCCTCACATGGTTCTTTGTCTCCAGCTAGAAATGAGAATGAGAGATGGTAGCTATTACAAGGTAATCACGCCCCGGGGGAAATTACTGAGCTCAAGTATCTCTGCTTCCCAGACCATGATAATCTCCTCGCACTCAGTTAGCCATTGGCAAAGCTTGTCAAGGCAGGCTGACTTGTCACTCTCAGCATTTAGCAGCCTGCCCTACTTCTGGAGCCAGCTGCATCGTCCAAACATCCACGTGTTGACATTGCACGCTCAGTAATGTGGAGATGGGGCTTATTTTCAGAATATCTACCATTTTCACCTATAAAGACTAATCTAAAGCAAACGTAAGGCCGAATTCTATTCATATCGACACCTGCGCAATTTTGCAGCAGCTCCGAAGGAGTAATGATGATATACTTTGAAACAGGAGGGCAATCAGACACCTGTCTGTTCAATTGATCTTCAGGAGAGGTAGCACTAAGAGCTCCATTACACACACTGAAAAAAAAATAGACTGATTGCAAATGTTATGGGGGAAAAACAAACAGCAACAGTATTTCTTGATATCTAGATATCCAATAGGTAGGAGTCCCTGCTGTGTTGGGCTCTGTACAAAGATGAAGGCAGAGTCCAGAATGAGGAGTGCTATCTGCAAGTGGGTGAGAGGAGAAAACTCCTCTTCCTCTTCTTCCTCCTCCTCCTCCTCCTCTCCCTCTCCCTCCCCCTCTCTCTCCCCCTCTCCCTCTCCCTCTCCCTCTCCCTCTTCTTCCTCTTCCTTTTCCTCCTCTTCCTCCCTTGTTATGGCCACCTCTTATCACTTACTTCTCCTTCTCTTTGGGCTGGCCCCATCCCATTGACACTTAGAGAGCTTACTTAGCCATGGAAAAGCTAAAACCTAAATAATATTTATTGATTGGTCTGTACCTGTGCAACATACATTATATATTTTTACTTTACAAACGTTAATTATTGATGTATTGTTATAAAAATAAAATGAATAAATAAAAGCTGGTCACCCTGCAGCCCCACACCTTGTGTCTGGCCTGCCCTTGATGGCTCAGGTTCCTAACTCCCTTGATTGTCTTATTTTAATGTTGTTGTGCTGAATAATGCATATTTCTTGTGAAGAAAAGCAAGTGTTTCTGTGCAAGGGGAACTTGGCAGCTTGGAATACTGAGCAGCAGCTTCCTCAAAGCAGTGGGATTCAACCTGGTAATCAAAGCTATTAGCATTAAAAGGAACTGTCTAAATGTCAAGCTGGTTCAATAAATAAACACTAATACACTTAGAAATGGGGAATTAAAAGTTTCACCGCTAATTATGTTTCTTATTCTGAATTTTCTGTCAATTCTAGCTCTTCCATTCAAATAAGGCAATCATTTTCTGCCAAGAAGAAGGAAATGCAATGGTCTGAAAGTCAAGAGTGGGCAAAATTGTTCATACATAGCAGAGTTTAGGTGGATCATTGTCCCTCTCACAACCCTTAGAAGAGCTGTAAGGTCAGTGGATTCTTCCATTGGAAGTGCTTCCTCCTGGGGCACAGATAATCGGGAACACACCTAAGAGGCATCCCCCATGGCCAATCTCATTGCCTTTTACTTAAAGCAACATCTGACCTCATGTCACCTCAGCAGAAGCCAGCCTGAATGGTCTCTTTTTCTACATGCAGATGGAACACAAGTTGTCAAATGCCCCAACATTGCAACACTCCCCAGCTCCCTGTTCCAGCATCTCCTCTGATACCTTTTAGTCCCATTAGAGCTGGAAAACACCAACAGATATTCCAGGCTTATGTAGGACATGGCCTTATCTGTGACTGCAAAGCCACAGAGTGGTGATGGGAAGCCCCAAGAGCCCATGTGTGGTCTGGTCTTCTGAAACATGAAGGCATAGGATAGTGTTTTCAGATACTGTGTAGATGTGGCACTGAGGAACATGGTTAGTGGGCATGGTGGGGATGGGTTAGTGGTTGGACTAGATAGTGATATAAGTGGTCTTTTCCAACCTTAATGATTCTATGATTCTATTCTATGATCACTTGGGGATACGGGAAAGAGGGTGTTGTTCTGGGGTTGTGGGGTGGCTGGGTCCTGTAGCAGCAGCAGGGAGGGCTGAATCCAGATGTGGGAGGATGAGGGAGGGAGGATATGCTCCTCTCATGAGCCAAAGGTGTATAGCATGTGATGCAGGAGGTGGGCAGCAAAAGCAGGGGGTGCAGATTGCTGGAGGCATATTTCACAGCAAGCATAGAAATGAGCTGTGGGTTTAACAACCAACTCCACTCCTCAGGACCCAGCCACCTGCAGTGCTGCCTGGATGGAAGTGGCTCAGCTATGCCTGGTGCTTTGATGCAGTAATGACACGTAACTGATACTGATGGCAAAGGCTAATCCTCTCTGCCCTGTAATGTCCCCAGTCAATCATGCAGTATTCTGTTATTGGAAAAACTCATTTTTGCCCCTCCGATGGTAATCACTGTGTGCCCTGAAGCACAAGCCTTGATAGCCTGCATAATTTGCAACCTAGCTAAGTGTAACTGCAGATGTTAATCCTATTTATATAAATGCCTGACAAGCAAAAGTAACGATGTGGGGATGAGCTGCGGGATGGGGGAAGTCTTCCAGGCATCTTCCTGCAGATTTCAAGATGCTGAACCCCACTGATAGGAGACGGAGAGTTCAGGGTGGGGAAAGAGGAGAGCCCAGGCAGCAGCTCTGCCTTTGTGCCTTGTGGTTTGCTTGGCCCTGGATTCTGGAACAGACTTCACAGGGAGCATGTCCCTGCTCCAGGCTGTCACGCCTTACCCAGTGACTGCAGGAATATGCAGCAAAGCCAGTGGGACTGTTGTGAAAACAGACAAACAGAAAAACAACAACCACCACCACCAAAAAAGAAAACCACCTGAAAATAAGATTTTCCTCTTGCTGCTCTTTCACCTTTTGCCCCCAGTGCAAGTGCTTTTATCCAGGCAGAAAGGAAGGATGTTGCTATCCCAGGTCCTTCCTTCACAGCCAGTGAGGACTGCAGGTGCCCAGATAGAAGAAGAAAACAAGGTTTACCTCTCCTGTTATATTGTACCACCAAACATTCAATGAGCAACAAGGAATGACTCTGAATACTCTGCTTGGCAGGAAAATGTCAAAGCGAAGTGACCCATGATGGCAAAAAGAGGTCTTCAAATGGGTTGGTCATCTTTATGAGCAAAATGATCTTTCACTTAGCTGGGATTTTCAAATGGCCATCAACAGTGGCAGCTGGGAATCTCAAACACTCAGGCTGATCTCATGACTGTTGTGATTAAGCAAAAGATCACACCTTACCTTGCTCACACTGTTCTGATGGGCTGTTTTCCTCTCCCTCCTCTGTTCTTGCCTCTTCCTCACTTTCAGCTGGCCTCTTACTCACTTCTGCTTCAGAGAAAAACTTTGTGTCCCCAGAGAGCATCACCACATCTGGGGGGAAGAGAAGAAATTCCTGGAGTGTGAAGACATAGTGTCGTTGTGGCCTCCATAAGGAAAATATGAAGATCACCTACCTAGATGTCATTGCCCTCCTCTGCACCATGCTGTCTCCTGGCCATGAGCATGGTCTGCAGATTCCTTTGCTGAAGGCACCACTTGGGAGGGAAGTGTCAAAGGTTGGGTGTTAGGAAAAATTTATTCACAGGAAGAGTGGTGAGGCAGTGGCACAGGCTGCCCAGGGAGGTGGTGGAGTCACCATCCCTGGAAGTGTTCAAGAACTGTGTAGATGTAGCACTGAGGGATGTGGTCAGTGGGCATGGTGGGGAGCAGTTGGACTAGATGATCCTAGTGGTCTTTTCCAACCTTAATGATTCTGTGATTTTATGAAAGCAAAGTGACCCTTGTCAGCCCTGGGAGGATGCAACCAAAGGAGGAATGAGACACAACTAGCTGGTCACTTATGAAAGGTATGGACATCACCTTTCATAGAATCATAGAATCAGAGAATGGCCTGGGTTGAAAAGGACCAGAAAGGCCATCCTGTTTCAACCCCCCTGCTATGTGCAGGGTTGCCAACCACCAGACCAGGCTGCCCAGAGCCACATCCAGCCTGGCTTTGAGTGCCTCCAGGGATGGGGCATCCACAGCCTCCTTGGGCAACCTGTTCCAGTGCATCACCACCCTCTGTGTGAAAAACTTCCTCCTAACTTCCTCCTTTCCTCACCTTGCTGGTTGTGATGAGACTTGAATAAATTAAATCTCACATTTTGAGTGAACTCTGCCCTGGAATAATGCTCACCCTCTCTACTGAGCAATTGCTCAGCAAGAAAAACACCCTGCTAACTGTATGATGCACACCTGCACCATGGAAGGAAGGGTTATGCATTCAGAGAAGCACCAAATCTACTCCCACTGTGTCTGGATTCCTCAAAGCTTGCATCACTGCTGGTATCTGTGCACCTGACCACTTGCCTCGTTCAGTAAGGAGTGGGAGGAAGGGTGTAACTCCTTTGTAATTGCAGGAAGACACCATTTTTAGGAAATACTGCCTTCAGGTGAGATCTGGTAAAATGAGTCTCTGGGGCCTCACAGAAGTGAGAGGTTTAATGCAGGGAAACCAGGGCTCTATGGGAGATCTGTCCGCTGGTGTCCCATCAGGACAGGAGAGATCCCAGTGCCAAGCAGGATGTCTCTGCCTTCCCTTCTCTCCCAGCAGCCCCACAACACCCAGAACTGCCCCCCACTACATTACAGCTCACATCACCTCTGTCCTGTGGGATTTCCACATTTCCATTGCCATAGGAATCCCCACCATGGCCGAGAGCCCCACTTGCAGTGGTTGCAGGGCCCAAGGACAGCAGTGAGTTGGGCAGGCAGAGGATGGCAATATTTTTAATTGCATCCATTAGTATAGACGGAAATGGGCAGATAAAGCATTTGGATATACTTCCTGCTTTCTTTTGGGCCTGAGAAAGAGCTGTTGCAGCCAAAACCACATTTTCCACCCCACCTGTATACTACAATTGGTCTAATAAAAATGAATTTCATTTGCCTACAAAAATCACTGTTCTGGGCACTTAATACCCAAAGAACATGCTGTTTTCTATTCCTGGCTTCCTTTAAAAGGACAGGTCTTGCTGCTCGTTAGAGTGAATGCACGAGACACATGTTAGAGGCAAGTGAGCACTACTGTAGGAGCCTCCACATGATGGTTTTCTAGGCTTGATTCTCCATGCACTTAAATTGATTTCATGCTCATGGTACTCCTGGGACACTGTGGCAGCTGCTTCAGGTTTTCAGCAGTTTAAGCAAGATTAAATTGGGATGCACATGCCAGCAAGCAGCACTTGCTGCAGCCTGTGGTCCTTCAGCATCTCTGACACTACACGCAGGCAGAAGTTTGGTCTGAACAAGGTTTAAAAACCAGAACCTACACATATTCCTTGGGCTGCTCCTGCCACGGACAGCCTCAGAGCTATTCTTCTCCTCTCCTATTACTGAAACAGCCTAAACATCATGTTTTAGTTATAAAGTGAGTTTAGTGGGTGGAAGGGTGGGAGGGGAAGGGGGATTAAATTTACTGCTTCTGTGACTACAGATCTGAAATAAATCTCCGATTCAATGATAGATCAATAACACTGAGATTGGGTTTAAATTATTAATAAACTATGAGAAACGAGGATAATTATTCTATGAGTCACAGCTCTCTAATGCACTGCACATTTTTTTTTTTCCCTGAGACATCTGCACTGAAGCACAACCTGCCTATCTCTTGGCAGAAGGCTGTAGCCAAGAAGCGAATGCTTTTTGTTTTGCAGGCTAAGCATTTAGCATGCCCTCATGGCTGAGGCAGCCTGGTGACAGTGCAGTGCTCCTCTCACAGACCTGCATGTAGACCATGAGCCCCTAAAACATTCAGGGGTCTGGTGTTCTCCTGGACCTCAGCTCTTGAAGATCCTTGAGTGTCTGGATGGCTGACATAGAGGTGTTTCAGGAGACAAAAAGGAGACGCTTGGCCTTGGGTGGCTGTAGAGGCCATCTGGCTTGTGGCAGTCAGGATGGGGACAACCTCTGGCTGCAGGAAGCAGGGAGGAGAGGAACAGCTTCTGGCAGCCTGCAATGGCAGACACTGTTCAGCTTCACTTCAGTTTCAAGTGAATCTCACCTCAGTCCCTCTCTTGGTGCAGTGAGAGAGTTCATCAGACCAAGGAGGCCTGTGAAGACCAAGAAAACTAGAATATTTCCCCATGCTGGGTGAGGAACCTCTCTGGCAGCTGAGCCAAGTCACGTGGACAAAGTGTGGGCTGGAGATGGTCAGGCTGGATGGTGCTCTGAGCAGCATAATCTAGCCATAGGCGTTCCTGTTCATCGTAGGGAAGCTGGATTAGATGGCCTTTAAAGGTCCCTTTTAATTCAAATGATTCTATGATTCTATGAAATTGAGCACCCTGGACATCTTTCTGCATCAGTAGATGGTGGCATCTCTCAGCTCCTAAGCACCACAACTGGTGCTGGAGGCAGAGGACAAACCCGACAGGCTCAGACCTTAGCACTGGTACCATCCCCTTATGGGGATTTCCTCGGCTCACAGCTTTTCCCTGCGCCTCAGCATAATGGAAGGGGCTGTGCAGGCTCAGAGTGCTAGCTCCTGCTGGTGCCCATCAGCTGCTGTGCTGAGCATGGCCCTGCTTCACCCCAAGCTCTCACTGATACGTGAAACCCCTAATAATGAAGAGAACCAAACAGAGTTGGATCTGAGGAAAAATGCCGCGAGGCTTTTTGTGCCTTAATGACAGAAAGGGAACAGAACTTAGGATATTGGTAATGGGAGGCATTTATCATTGTCAAAGTGCTTCAACTGAATCAGAATGCCCCTGAACAAAACTCACTTATGAATAACTTTTTTTTTTTTTTTAAGTAAACTGATGCCAGAAAGCTACTTTGCAAAGCAAACCCACAGTTCTGAGTACTCAGAACACTGGGCAGGTCTGCATCACATGAACTCACCATCTTCCCTTTCGGCCAGGGACTCATCTGAGTAGCTCCACTCTGACTGGGTCATCTCATCTTCCGTGTCATGCCTCCTGCCACTGTCATTGCAAAGAGGTGACACCAGGTGGGATGACGGCAGGAGAAGGGTGCTCTGGGGGCTTAGGTGAGGTTTCCCAGCAGTGACCTTTGGTAGCTCCCTTTTGGGCAGGTAATCCTGAAATCCTTGCTCTGCTCCATCTCATCCCGCATAGTTCTACAACTGGCATCAGGCTGGCACAGTTCACCATGCAACATGGCACTGAGGCTGTGTTGGATCCAGCTGGGGCTGTGAAGCAGTACTTCTTCCTCATCACAGCATGTCCGGCAGAAATGGTTCTTTCCAGAAACCCTCCCACTCTCTGTTTTTTTTTCCTAAAGTCGCTTGTCGAGGCAAGAAATCACTTTGAGCCTACGACGCACAGCAATCAATGTGTCTGTGCAATACGGGGTGAATGTTGTGATTGCCTCTGAACTACCAATTCAGAGATGCCCGTGGCCTCAGAAAATGGAAAAAAGCATGGGGAAAAATTTAAAGTTTTTTCATTTTGCTGAACAAACAACTGTGGTTGGGGGCCTACTTGATCTGATTCAGGAAAGGAGGGAAGAGGTTTCGATAATTTTGTTTGTCTGCATTAGTAATTCAAGCATGTTGTTACATACCGCTGTTTGCTCATTAGTGGCCTATGAATTTTAAAGGCTTTTGGGCACAGCACCTGTGGGTGAAAATCTCGGGGGATTTTGGGGGACAGCAATGTTCAGGTAACTCCATCTCTTTACTCCCTGAAATGTCATCACTTTGTCTTTTCATGTATGGGGCCAAAGGCCACCTTGGAAACCCTTGGACTAATTCCTTTTCATATTGCGATAGTGAACTTATAACTCCAAATGGACAAAGCCTTACTGTGTGCTTATGCAGCAACACGACAGGCCTGCCCTTAGATCATGATATTTATTTTATATTTTTAGGATGAGATGTGGTAGTCTTAAGTTGCAGCTGGGGAGGTTGCAGTTGTGTATTAGGAAACTTTTCTTCTCAGGAAGAGTGGTGATGCACTGGCACAGGCTGCTCAGGGAGGTGGTGGAGTCACCATCCCTGGAGGTGTTCGAGAACTGTGTGGATGTGGCCCTGAGGGACATGGTTAATGGGCATGGTGGGGATGGGTTGATGGTTGGACTGGATGATCTTAGTTGTCCTCTCCAACCTTAATGATTCTATGACTCCATGTTTCTATACTCATTTTTTCCTTGTTACCAAGCACATGTAACATCATTTAGAAAAAGAGCTAAACAACCCTAAGAATGTGAGGACAGAGGACAAACCTAACATCCAGAGTGACAATGCTTAGCTCACTGATAATACTAACAAAAACTCTACAGAGGCCATCAGCATCCCTCTGAATACCCCCAAACACTGAGGGGCCCAACAGCAACCTCTGGCCTGGATGTCACAGTTTATTAAGAGGAAAGGCAAAGCAGTGACTGTCAGGCTGTGGGCGATGCAGGCACCCCATAAATTTCCCCCATTTGGTGTTCCTGCTGCCAGCCCACGTATGGCATAAATACAGCCTCACCCAGCTGCGTGATGCAGAAAAATGCCACCAATTATTGTCCTTTCTTGGATTCCTTTGGCTTAGGGCCAGTGGGATGAGCTGATGGAGAGTTTATCGCCTGTGCTGGAAAGGAGAGGAAAAGGTTTATTTTAAGAAGAAATATTCTTTTTATATTGAACAGCAGGGGTTTTCTTTCTTTCTTTCTTTCTTTCTTTTCTTTCTTTCTCTCTTTTTTTTTTTCTTTTTCCTTGAGATTTCTGGCCATTTCATTATTTTGTATTTCAGATAAAACCTCCCCACCTTAATAAGGAACATTTTTTTCCCCATTGCTTTTAATGGTATAATAAATTGCAGGCAAGCCAAGAAAAAGCTCCCAAAAATTGAGCCTTAAAATGTGGCTGGCAATGGAGGGCAGACTTTGTAGAGGAAGAGACAAGAGTTACAAGCTAATTCACTTTGCCTTCCCTGCAGGTTTCTTCTTGCAAGCAACTAGATGTAGTGTCAAAATGCCAAGCGGTGATATTTCCAAAAAATCAGGGAAGTACAGAATTGGGGCAGGCATTTGCAGAAGCTGGTGGGAGAGGAGAGGACCTGTGTGCATGTGGAGGTCAGGGGAAAGGATATCGACACAGATGTTTGAGGTGGCAAGAGATGCTGGTGCAGTGCAGTCAAGAGGAATGAGGGATGTGGAGAAAGAAGGGCATGGCTGAAACAGGGAACCAGAAAAAGCATCAAAATGAAGGTATGTCACTCAGAATAGATGAGCCACACTTGTGAAAGACAAAAGCAATGAAAAAGGATTTAGAAAGACCAGCAAAGCCCCGCAAACCACTGCATTACGCATATACCTGAAGATATATTGACTGTTCAGACTATGATGTCCACACTGAGGCATTCCCAATTCCATTTGACTTTCCTTGGTAAATCTACACATATGTAAATACCCTTTACCATAAAAGAGAAACCTCTTATTTCATCTGAATTTTAAATGATGATTTTAAATGTGGTGGCAATCCAACCAGCAGTTCCCTGGGTCAGCCCTGTGAGAGGTTTCCACATCCATCCATTCCCACTTGTTCTACTTGTGGCTGCTGCTTCCACCCTGTACTTCTTGCAAGGGCAGGTTGCTCCTCAGGGATGTTGCTCATGTGTACAGCGGTTAAGAATACTTGGTTTCCTTGTGGAAAGCCCTTCAAAAGTAATAAACCTTAAGTGTGCAGTCAGTTTTTCTCATTCTTGGGTGCAAGCAAATTTGCACTGGAAAAAAAAAGCAAAAGTAAAAACACTTCTTTTGGCCAACCCCTGAGAAGGAATGATGTACCGATTCTCTAGGAAATCAATAACCCTTTACATTATGAGTTACACTGACTCTTTCATGACAGCTGTGTAACTCTGGCCATGGTGGGGACTGTCCCACCAACAGGCGGACTGCATGATCATAGCATGCCCAAAGAAGAAATAAGGAAGAAGGCTAATATTTCCTCTGCAAAACTTTCTCAAGAGAAGGGCAAGTTGTCCCAGTCTCTGTTGCAGAAAGCCAGGTTCGCCCTAAGTAAGGCAATGGTTGTTGTTCCCCATGAATGATGCATGCTGCTTGCCCAGCGGGGTACCCAGGTTACCTGTCATGGGTCCCTTCCTCACCCTCTCCTTCAAGACAGTTGTGACTCTGACTAGCACACAGCCGTAGATATTTCCTTGTATTTTAAGCTTTTTTTTCTCTTTCCATGGGTTAACCACATGTTTATCTCTCTTATCAGCCTCCCAACACTGGTTAGCTTACTTAATGAGCCGTAAAATATTACTAAAGTCAGGGTATATGGGAAAAAAGAACCTGTAAACATAGCTTGAGACATCTGAGACAGTTGTATAATACACATTTGCTGGCATACACATGCAGCAGAGCAAATCTGATTGCTCCAGGCAAGTTGGTTCATGGCATTTGACTCTGAGCACCTTGTTTTCCAAGACAGATGGATGGGTTTTTCAGCTGCATGTAGAACAGCACCTTCTGTTTGTGACAAGCTCCCAAGGCTGGGGCTCCAGTCTGTGTGCTGCTGCTCCTTGCCTTGCTCTCACAGCTCACAACCATTGCCCAAAACAAACCAGCCCAGTGGTCACACCACAGTAGCCCTCACTGGCTGGGCAGGCACATGTCTGTCCCAAAATGGTGAGGCATTGGAACAGCCTGCCCAGGTGGAGTCACCATCCCTGGAGGTGTTCAAGCACCATGTAGATGTGGCACTGAGGGACATGGTGAGTGGGCATGGTGGGGTTGGGCTGATGGTTGGACTAGGATGTCTTAATGGTCTTTTCCAATCTTCATTATTTAATGATTCTAAGACCCAGCACCATTCCAAGTGCCCATGCATAGCCCTCATGTTTTCCGTATGCAAACAGAAACTAAGGGAAAATCAAGGATAGCTGCCTTCCCTCCAACAGATTGCTGTTAATATTACCTGTTAAAAGCTTATCTTTCCTTGAAATAACTGCATAGCTGTCCTGGCAAACTTTGCTGTTTTCCGTCTGCTTTGCTGGAAAGGATGAGGGGGCTCCTTCAGGTTCTTCATCCCAGAAAAAGTCTGTGCTGGTTTCCCCAGTTTCCTCATTGCAGGAGAGAGAAATTTTACTCTGCTTGATATAATCTTCTATTCTCTTCTTATTGAAGGCTTCCTTAGAAGTTGTGTACTCCTTTTCCAGCCTTCTCACATTTTCCTCTGTGAGAGCGGAGCTGGAATCTGATGGAACTGTCCCAGGGGAAAATATTTTTGGTGGGGACTGGTTACTGCCAGACCCTGACAGCTTGCGTCCATTAGACATATCTGCAATGCATTAAGGAGATGAGGCTCTTCAGCAACAGGCAAAGTCAATTTATCATTCTGGTAACAAAGAAAGAGAGAAGAGAGAAATCCCATTAGTCATTTGCTCCTGACGGGCGTATTGATTGATGTAGTTAAAATGTTCACACTAAGATAACCTTATTAGATTGAAAATCACTTTCTTTTAGAGAGGGTCTACTAGGCTCCAATTCAACAAAGCACTTAAACAAATACTTGATATTAAAGACAGGCTAAAGTCCCGTTGGTGGGATTTTGTTAAACAGATTCCACCTACCTCTTAAACTCCAAAGCTTAAGACATCTAAAAAGGCCCAAACAGACCTCAGAATGCCTGCCTGTGCTTAGAGAGGCAACCAGATACCTCGTGTCGTAACATACAATGGCACCCTCATCCCCACTAAGTCTGCACTGAAGACTGCATCAGTGATTTCATTATTAACCCAGTTTGCTTTGGCTGTAAAGTGCTGTATGGCTGAAACTCACTGTATGCAGGCAGGAACAGAGCTCATTTTATATTCATTACCATTGCTTAGACAAATTATTTTAGACATTTTATGCTACTCGTTGGTGAAGAAAAAAAAAGCACAACAAAAATATACAGTAGAATCTACTGAATCTGTTTAATTGGTCTTGCTGGTGGCCATCTGACCATGCCAATTAAATGAAGACAAACAAAAGCAGCTCTCAGAGGACTCGCAGTGAATGAACCCAGGGTAAATATCTGCACAGTTTTTGTTATTGCATTATTCTGTACAGTTGTGTGTCTGAGACATAAACTAGTTATAAAAAGTGACTTTCCCTGCTGTTTGCAGTATCTGGTTAATCGTGTCTGCATCTTCCCTTCATCCACTTGGCCTGTTTAATGTCAAAAGAGAAAGGAGGGAATAATAAGGTTAGCATGGCAGCACTCGTGTTTTGCAGCCTCCCCTCCTGTCCCCAGCCCACCCCTCCCTTCCAGTTCCCACTGGGCATGGTAGTCCTCTACTATGAATGTCTGCAGACCAAGACAGCTGTTTCCATCTGTTTTACAGAGGCAGGCCCACAACTGGATGTCAGCTTTGGGCCACTTGTCCGGATTATCTACAGACTATGCAGCCCTCTCTGTCTGCTTGGGGAGAGTGGTCTCTGGCAGCAAGAACAGAGGGGACTATTCAATATTTGGGGACATTCAAATATTTGAAGGAAGTGTATGAACAGGAGAGGGAATGACAGTTTACGAGGGTGGATAGTGATAGGACAAAGGGGGATTGTTTTAAACTGAGACAGGGGAGGTTTAGGTTAGATATTAGGAGGAAGTTGTTCACTCAGAGGGTGGTGATGCACTGGAACAGGTTGCCCAAGGAGGTTGTGGATGCCCCATCCCTGGAGGCATTCAAGGCCAGGCTGGATGTGGCTCTGGACAGCCTGGTCTGGTGGCTGGTGACCACCAATAGCAGGGGGGTTGAAACCGGGTGACCATTCTGGTCCTTTTCAACCCAGGCCATTCTCTGATTCTCTGATTCTCTGATTCTCTGATTCTCTGATTCTATGATTCAATTGGGCTTGCTTCATGCCTCTTGCCTGGCCTTCCCTGGTGGGAATTATGCTAGGACCTTGGAAGTGGCTCTGGAGGGCCACTGTATGGGCACCTGCTGAAGATCACTGTCTCTGGTCTTCTGAATTTGCCTTTCAAAGAACAGCACCACATGGAGGGCAGCTTGTCTGGGAAGCCTGTTGATTCTGCATTATTGGAAACTTCAAAGAAAAGACTAGAGAAATGCCAAACGAAATGGTGCAGCACCATCCACTGTGACCACGTAGGGTCAGTCAGTTCTGGTTTGTGAAGAAATTTTTCACAGTGAGGATGCTGAGACTCCAGATAAGTTGCCCAGAAAAGCTGTGGATGCTGCATCACTGGAAGTGTTCAAAGTTGGGTTGGACAGAGCTTTGAGTAATCTGATTAAATGAAACATGTCCTTGTTCATGGCGGTGGGTTGGACTAGATGGTCTTCGAGGTCTCTACCAACTCAAAACATCCTGTGATTCTCTGATGACGTTGTGGTGACGTGATCTTTGCATACTAAAGACCGAGACTTGCTGGTTAGTAGGTATCAATCCACAAGGCTGACCTAGTTTAGTTTCTTTATAAAAGTGCTTAACAGAATCAAGTCAAGTGCTACCTAGAGGCACTTATATAGGGTATCAATATTTTCTGTTTATCAGTTGAGCTTATATATCTCATTGGAAGAAATCACTAAGCTGATCAGACAAAAGCTATCTTCCCTAGCAGTCTGATGGTTCACACTCAGGTCTGTCTGTAATTTTCCTCTTATCCCTCTCTCAGGATAGTTTTCATCTCTTGTCTGGAAATTTCCTTCTTATTCAGGATATCTGAAAAGCAGTATCAAAGACCCAGGAAGACCCAAAAGATATCTCCTTTAGTACTGTTTGAACTGGGCTAGGTGTCTATATCTAGATTTTAAAGCACCTGGATTTATCAGTGGCAGCCAAACACTTCATCCTTCATTGTTGGGACAGAAGATATCTCATTATCATACTGTCCAATTATATTGATTTTTAACTCCCCAGAGAACTAGCTTTCCTGGAAAGGTCTGTCATTTCTGCATTTTATGACCATTTCTATTGTTGTTTTTCATTTTTTATTTTGAGATTGCCTCTTCACCATGCCTTACAATATTTACAGTACTCTACCACTGCACAGCAGTTCTCCTAATGTTCAGAGGCTCCAGTTTGTGCCCACTGCTCATGTCTCACCCAGTCATTTGGTTGGCACTTCCTTCAAACTAGCCTTAACATCATCTCCCCACTCTCATGTCACTTCATTTGTCTTGGACAGCAATACATGGACTTGGCTACTCTCATAGAGAGTTCTGGGGCAATCCAGTGCTGTTTTCACAGTGTCTGCATGGGAGGGTTGTCCTTGCCCTGTGTCTGTGCACATGCTTCTCCTCACCTCTGGCCAGCTACCACGTTTCACCAAGGTCAGTCCCTATGCACTATTACCTCTGGACACTGGCTGCCATCCTGAATACTTCCTCTCCCAAGAATGTTTAAAAGGCTCTTTTGTCTATTCTTAGCAAAGTCTGTGTACCTTCTCTACAACCTTAAAACACAGGGAAGTGGAATTAGTCTAAGCTCAACTGAACCAAGCACATTTCGAAAGAAAAAGTAAAGAGTGAGCTGTCAACATGTAGCTTTGCTCTTCTGCCTGGCTCTGCCCAGGAGAAGTGGAGCCCAGTGGCAGGGCCTGTTCTTTAACACACAACATGTTTGTGTCTCCTTATCACCCTTCCCATCCTGAATCTCCATCAAGCAAATGAGAAAAATGAGCTTATACAGCAAGTATGGAGAAACACAGAATCAAAGACTCATTGTGGTTGGAAAAGATCTCTAGTCCAACCATCAGCCTATCCCACCATGCCTGCTAACCACATCCCTCAGTGCCACGTCCACAAGGTTCTTGAACACCTCCAGGGACGGTGA
Organism: Alectoris magna; assembly: GCA_030625065.1. Lineage (NCBI taxonomy): Eukaryota > Metazoa > Chordata > Aves > Galliformes > Phasianidae > Alectoris > Alectoris magna. The sequence continues at coordinate 29,029,016 of CM060560.1, read as the reverse complement.
CTCCACCACTTCCCCGGGCAGCCTGTGCCTCACTGCTCTTTCTGAGAAGAAATTTTTCCAAATATCCAACCCCCGAAAGAATTCCTCTTCCAGTGGTAGGGAGTTACTTCAAATGGTCTTGTTCGCCCTGTGTTGCTCTACCTAAAGCTATACAGCTAATTCTTTGATAATCTTATATGTAGGGGGGTAAAGCCTCCAGGGCAGATCCTCTTGGTATCTGTGCTCATATTGTAACTAGCAGGCTGAGCTCTCGCTCTCATGGGGATGTTTCTGATGAGTAGTATCAATCGCAGTAGTTTCTAGAAGACCCTCTCCTTGAACTTGGCTCATCAAAGCTGCACAACTAACAGATCAGCAGTTTCACCACCATCGGAAGAAATGAAGCACTTGAATGTTCATGTTGAACTTTTCCAGGAAACTGAAGAGGATCAAATGAGGCATTTTACTGAATTCTAAAGAGGGTTGTTTTTTTGTGTGTTCTTGCGTGCTTGCTTTCATCAAATGAAATGTTTGAAACAAAAAGCCCATGGCAAATTAGAGGGATGACATGCCACGTTTTGAAAGTGCCAAATTTAAAGATCTCTGCTTTGGAACTCAGCGTTTCTCTATGCACCATGAGCTATTCTAGGATTTTGATATTAAACCATCAATTTTTTCACTTGACCTGATACGTGCTTTCCTTACAAAGCTCTGTCTTTTTATGCAAAATGCAAATAAATATTTTCCCAGTCTCACTAAATACTGTCACACAAAGAAGAGGGATCTTGCTTCTGTTAGCTCAGAGTTCGTGGGACCAATATTAAATAGTAAAATTAGTTACATCAGAAGTACATACTTAAAACCTAATATATTACTGTAAGCTACCCATTACAGTGCCACAGGAGATCATCCACTAAATGTTCACAAACACATCTGCAGTACAGTGACACATCTCTTCCAAAGCCCTATCTGTCCATGGCATCAGAGCTCTCCATAAAAAGCAAGTGAATTTAAAGCCACATTTATTGGCTAATTTCCTCTGTGAAGCTTCACTTTCTCTATAGCTCTTCTGTTCTCATAATAATATGCTAGTCAGAATATTTGAATCTTGGAAAAACAAAACACAGCTGAAGTAGCTGGAAGGCTAAGGACTTGGGAAGCAATTTCCTCCAATTCATCAGAAGACAAAGGGAAAGGGATAATTTTGTTCCTGTTAATAAAAGCTGAATTGCTTTGCTGGCACAGTTGCCCTCAAATTTTATTTGTTCTTGCTTTTGTTCCCCACCTCAACCACAGCCCTATGACCATGGTCCTTGAATTGAAGTTTTTCTTGCCATTGGGTGCAAGGACCAGGAAAACACTGTCCACTGCTTTTGTTGATGTGATCCAGCACCCCTCTGCAAACACATGGTTGGAGATAGTGCCTTCCCTACAAGATCTATGCCCCCTTCCCGGAAGCATTCAAAGCCAGCCTGGATGGAGCTTTGAGCAACCTGGTCCAGTGGGAGGTATCCCTTCCAATAGCAGGGGGTTGGAACTAGATGATCTTAAAGATACCTTCCAACCCAAACCATTCTATGATTCTATGAATGATCATCCAAGAGGAAACTGTATTATTTGTATTGCTGTAGCTCCCTTGTTAGCAGCAGAAGTTACAGAATTGAATGACATCAAATGAGGATTAAACTTCACTCTGTACTGAGAAATGTCAACTAAGTTAATTCCAATTGTAAGCTTCCAGTGCATATCCCAAAAGGATTGCTGTGTACACAAGGTTAGAGAGGCTTTCATACACAGACGTGATGGGGGGATTTCCACTCTGCAGTGGGTCTGGAGAGAATACTGGGTAAATATGAGCTTGGTCAGCCTTTGCTTTGTTTTACTATTTCATGGTGTTTGTGTTTGGAGAGGGAATTTTAACAGGGAATCTTTCTACTTTCCTTGTACAATATATATACATGTTTAAAAGATACATACATGTTAAAGCACTCATAGGCTTTAACAAGCCTAACATAACAAGCCCATTAAAAAAGGGCAGAATGCTTCACACATTTCTACCACTGCAGTTCTGTCCAGACAAGAACTCCAAGTTCTGCACTACAGCTGTTTCTCTTGCACAGAAAACCATCTCCTAAACTAACACCATCTCACACTGTTGAAGACGTTTGGAGAGCAATCAGTTGCTGTAAGTCACAGAGGAAAATCTCGAGTGGGCTCCTGTAGAGCAGCCCTTGTGCCTATGGCACCCTGTACATCCTTGGGATGGGACACACAATGCAGTTCATGAATATTCATCAGGAAGCCTCCTTGTTCAGCAGGATAGGCATTACACAACACAGTAAAACCTTAATAGCTCACGTTGTAAATCGTGGTCATTAGTGTTATTCTGGGGTCTGTGTCAGGAGAGACACAAGAAGCCAGACGAAGTGAAGTTGTCTGACTGTGCAGAAATCCCCCAATGAAGCTGCTCTGCGAATGAAGCTGCTCTGCAAATAAAGTTGCTCTGCAAGAGAGAGGATTTGTCCAGCAGTGCCTTGGGAGATTTGCAGTGATGGGCTCCAGGTAACGTGGAGCTGAGGTTATTGCTATCTGCAGCTTTGATTTCTAGCACTGCAGTGTGTTGCAGGTAGAAATGTTTTGGGCAGGACCTGGTCCTCTCATCCACAAGGTCTTCTGCTGGTGCTGGTTTTATCAGAGCCCCTCCTGCTTCTCTCTGAGCAGTGCTGCCTCTTGCCCTGCCCTCATCAGAAGCCAAATGTTTTAGGACAGATCACAATGACATTTCTTACAGGTGCCAAACAATGCATAATTAATCCATGCCTTATAAACTACCCACTGCTCTAAGCAGACTGTGAACTGCCAGGAGGTGCTGTGAAATGAGGTCCCCTGTAAAGCTGTGCTGTTCCCATGAATCATTTGTAGGGTCTGCCAGCCCCAAGTTGTCACCTGGCTTCAGCTCTTGCCACGTCCACATTTGGGAGGAAGACACTAGATTACTTTTTTGTTTGCTTGTTTGCTTTTGAGGTATGTTGTAGCACATAATTCATCCTACATTTCGGCTCTGACTCCAGGGGGAGGAGGGGAAAGTGGTGAAGGGAGAGGTCAGTTCTGCATATCTCCCATCACCCACTCGTACCTGTCTGCAGGGATTTGGTTTTCATCATCTAGGCAAAAAGGGAAAATGGGAGAAGAGCAACAAAAGTGGAATCCACAAGGAAACATGGAGGAAACTGTAAAGCGACATCTGACAGTCATGTCTGGCCAACCCATGAAGATTTCTCCCAGCAAAAACGTGGAGGACAGCTTTACCTTTCTGGGCAGGAGTATCCAGGAGAGCAGGAAAGGAGACCACCCTACCCCTGGCCAACAAGGGCAGGCAGAGACCTGGTGGTGGTGAGGTGACCAGGACACCCTCCTGGCCTCTGCTGGCCCAAGGGTTTGTGGACTCCTTTCTCTTGTCCCATTGTCCCCCCATTCCATCATGGTTCCTGGGGCCTTAGCAACAGTGCCCTCTCCTTGTTGGTCACCACTCCTTTGCCACCCAGTGCAATTCAGCAGGCAAAGAGAGGGTGGTTCCAGCCAGCTTGCAGTCTGTCTCAGATGTTTCCACAGGGCTGAGAGATCCTGGTACCAGTGCAGGGTCATGCCTTGGTGGAGGACATGAGAGACCACATCGTGGAGGTCAGACTGCCTGGTTTTCTGGAAGCAGTATGCTGATCTGCAAGCTTGTTGTGTGTTTCTCCATGAGGACAGCCCAGGCATGCCACCCTCAAATCCGTCTGTTGAAGTCACGGTGGAAGGTTTCCATCCAAGGACTTTCTCACAGTTTTTTTTCTCTCAGAGTCTTCTGATATACATTGCATCCTGAGCCCTCTCTGCCATGGGCTGTCCCCGCTGTCCCAGTTCATTATCATCCTCATTCCTGCTGGTGTTGAGGCACTGAGTGACTGCATGGCATCCCATCCTGCCATCCTCCAAAAGGCTCTCTGGCTTGGTAGGGCTTATGTCCTTTATATGTTTTTTCCTCCACCCAAAGGTGAAATAAGGTTGCTTACTCTTCCGGCAGCTGAGTGTTTGAGCTGAAAGGGTCAGACATCCTCACAAAGGTCAGTGACTCAGGCAAAAGCTGCTTCTTCGTTTCATTCAGAGAGTGCTTGTAAGGGAAACCACATTGCAAAGGAGGGCTTGCTGCAGCCCAGCAAGATGTGCTTGTGATGTCAGGAAGCATGTGGTCTCCCTGTTTTGTCCTTTCCAGCCAGTTTTGTCTTATGGGGAGCAAATGGCAACAGATGAAACAAAACAAAATGTGACAAGGTCAGTGACCATGAAAACAGGCTGCCTGCAAAACTTGACATGTCCTTTGGCTCAATATTGTAGCTTGATCTTCCTCTTTGGTAGAACAGTAGTAAAAACCATACTGAAATGTCAGTGGGTTTGACCTTTATGTGAGGTCTAAGAAGCTAAAATGAGTAAGAGGGAAGTTGGATGTTAAGAAAAATTTCCTGTCATGAAGAGTAGTGAGGCAGTGGCACAGGCTGCCCAGGGAGGTAGTGGAGTCACTGTCCCTGGAGGTGCTCAAGAAACATGCAGATGTGGCATTGAGGGACATGGTTAGTGGGCATGGTGGGGTGGGCAGGTGGTTGGACTGGATGATTTTGGTGGTCTTTTCCAACCTTAGTAATTCCATCATTCTATGGAGGTTTTCCTATGTGCCTGGAGCAACAGGGAAAAGGTCAGTTCTGCACGACACTATAGCCAGGGGAATGAGCCTTAGTCTGCTCAGCAAACACGGACCTATTTTTAACCCAAAGGACCTCTGCTAGTCCTTACCCATTTAATATAAAAGCAGGATTTACTACACGTACAACTTAATCTCCTTTTTAAATTTGCATAGTGATCCCGGAGCATGTGTACGAACAGTTTTTGAGATAAGTGAGGGAAGGCTTCAGGAGTCAAAGTCATTATTTTTGCATGAAGTATTTAAATGCTAAACATAAATATTGAGAGGACAGAATTCCCATGCACTCACAGACCTCACTTTGGTGCTTCTGAGAATTTTGTCTTACGTCCAATGATTAAGAGCACAGTTTATAAGTGAATGATAAAAAATACACAAGAAACATCTTCAGCAAAGACACTTGGCAGGCTTTGTTTTACAGTTAAGGGGATAGGTCACAGGGAAAATAGAAGCATACTTCACGTGGCATACTTCACTTCTCACCCAGGGCTGGATGTGTCAGGCATCAGAAAACCATCCTGGGGAAGGACCTTCCCCATTGGTGACCTCGATGTGGATTGAAGTTGGAGTTCTTGCAGTGCTCATTCATCAGTCTCCCTCGTGGTAATTTGCATGATTTACATTCTCACCTTCATGATTAGGTGCTGGAAAGAAAAATAAAAAAATATCTACACCGGAGCTGACTTCAGAAAGCAGCTTTCTTTGTCCAAATCCAACCAAGCTCTGTGGCGGGCAGCCCTTTTGATTTAGCATAAATTTGGATAAGCTTGGCCCTGAGAATAACCCACCTGGCTTTGGAAACCTCAGAGATGAAAAGGCTATTGCATAAATGCTGGGCAGAAGATTATCTCTGTGATCTGTCCTTCCTCTGGAGGCAGTTTTGCTGGAGTGAAGAGTGGGGTGCTACACTAGAGTGAAAGCCATTAAAAAATGTAGTCAAATGAAGCTTGGTGGGAAGCATTTATTTTTCCAGCCACAAAAGTGAGAACGGTTCATAGGGTTGTTGTGGACTCACATTGCAGTGTAGTGAAGAGCAGAATTTTGCTTTGCTGGAAGAAGATTAACTGGATTAACTTTTGTTCTTTTTCTCATCATAGCTTTAATAAAACTGGCAAAATGTGTCTGCCTTTGAATGCAAAATCCCCAACTCTTCTGATTTCACTGTGACTTCAGTGGGCCAACATTTGGCCCATTGGACCAACATTTAGCGTTCTCCTACTGCTACTCTCCCACTGTGCCAGGATACTGGGAAAAATTTGTTCTCAGAAAGAGTGGTGAGGCATTGGCACAGGCTGCCCAGGGTGGTGGTGGAGTCACCATCCCTGGAGGTGTTCAAGAACTGCGGAGATGTGGCACTAAAGGGCATGGTTAGTGGGCATGGTGGGGTGGGTTGGTGGTTGGACCAGGTGATCTTAGTAGTGATTTTTTTCCAATCTTAATGATTCTATGATTCTATGAGTCAAATCTTTCCAAGACATCTGAATCACAATCTAGCTCTTGCCTGCCACAACTGCAAACCAAAGATCAAAAATGGCACACTGTGCATTCACTGGTCTGATTCTCACTCTTGAAGTGGGGCAAAATAGAGTAGAAAGTGGGGCAGCAACTCTCCTGCACACCTTTCTGAGTCTAATTGCTGTACTAGACTTCAGATGTCAATCCTGACCAAGGTTAAGGAGCACGAAGAGTCCATGGACAGCTGTTCAAGCCAACAGCTCGTGCTTATGGGGAAGGAAGAAATCAGAAGAAATGTGTTATTTAACTACTGCAGGCTGAGAGAATGAGTGTGAACCTTAAACCTGAGCCAGGTTCAATCAGACACATAAATGAACAGGAGTGTATTTATTAGCCTGCTACATCATGAAAGTAAGGAACTGTTCTCTCCTAATGATGTTTGTGAAACCATTAGCCAGCCTCACTACACTAGTGACAGCTCTTTCCTATGCTCTTGAGTGTTTCTCCTGCCCTATAATTTTTCTCCTCTGAACAGAAAGCTGTAGTGCTGATTGCGAAGGACAGATACCTAATTATAGGATATGCTATTAGTAGATTCTGGGAAATGAAAAGTCTGCAGCTGATATAGTGTAAAAAACGATGAAGCATCACATATCGCTAATGCTACCTCAAATAGGTTTATTGGAATTTTCAGATTTTTTTCCCTGTTAAATCCATGGGAAAACCTGTTTGGAGAAAGATTTGGAGGGCTTTCTATCAGCTATTCCCAAAACTAAACTTTGGGTGTTTTCCTGATGGTTTTGTCCTGTCACTCTGGCACAATGCTCTTCATGCAGATGTATCATTTTATATATGACATTTTATAATCCAGTACTTCAATGCACTCTGAGGTTGCCAGAGGTCCCTCTGCTCCAGTCCCTTCCCCAGCAGGGACACCCAGATCAGGGTGCCCAGGGCCACGTCCAGGTGGCTCTGGGAGATCCCCATGGAGGAGACCCCACAGCCTCTGGGCAGCCTGTGCCAGTGCTCCATGACTGCACAGCACAGAAGGGCTCCTGGTGTTCAGAGGGAACTTCCTGTGCTCCAGTTTGTGCCCATGGCCTCTGGTCCTGGCACCAGGCACCTTGGAGGCAGACAGTATTTGTCAACAGATCAAAGGCTTGAGATCTTGCTGCACTCAGGCACACATCCCAGCAGATCCCAGGGTCACGCTGTCTCTTTACTATCCTTGTCTTTGGCTTCCCATGAGATTTGGTGTCCTCAGATGGGGCTTATAAGGAATGACCTTGGGAAAGCTGGGCTGTTTCCAGTAGGCACACACCTCTGTCCTTGCTAACAGTCTGCTTTATGGTTACATTTGCACCAGATATATTGTTTAGACTAAAACAGAGAGAGAGATAGATAGAAAGTGTCCAACAGTAAATATAGAAAGAAAGGGGAAACTGATCCTTCTTTCTATGTTATTGAAAGCTTCATAAAGATAACAAACCATTAAAGTTTATGACCAAGATCCCAAAGTAGTACTGATTTGCTCTTTATGCTTCAGCTCTCTGCACAATTTTTGTACTGCTTTTGACCCCTTTCATCCCCACCTGCATCTTCCTCCTCTCCCCTGCCTGTTTCTGGGTTATTTTGCCCTTTGAATGGAATTGTACCTATCCATTTTTCACAGGATTGCTGTCAGTTCTCCTATGGCCATTCCATCAGGCAGAGTTAACCTCATTTGGTGGTGTTGTAAAGCACATCTGGGCTTGTCTCTTCTCAGTAAATGCTCCTAGAAGTTTCCTACGCCGGTACTTACAGAGTTAATGAGTGCCATGTCTTTGTAGGCTAAAATACCTGGCTCCAGAGTTCCTGTTATATGGTAATGGTATGCATGGAGATAAATCTTTGGATTTCACCATTATTTTATTCTGGGCAAAAATACAGAGAAAGGGGTCATTTATAATTCCAGACTTATGGATCCTTCACCCCTTTCTCCTACTCACACCCTCCTCCTGGACTACTATATCTTAGGTTAGACCTAAACTTTGGCCAAAACCCTTGAGAAACATAAATCATAATGAGTAAATGATGACTGGCCAGATATAGAGATGATAAATAATAATAATAAAAAAAAAAGTATGGTATATTGTTGCTATAATGTGCAAAGAAGTAACAGAGAAACTTGGGTTAGAAAGATGCTGTAGCCCATCAAAATACTGGAAATGTTATTCCTCGTAAGTTTTATGGGAAACCCTGGGCAGGCTGTCAGAAGAGGAGTAATGTGATTTTGTCGTTACTAATGAGATAGTGGATGTGGGGCTCTGAAACTGATGAAAATGATATAAAGAGTTTACTTTGCAGGGGGAGAGAAAGCAGTAAGTTAGAGCGAGCGAGTGACAAAATTATGTTTCAAGGATTCTGGTTCTCCTTGACATAACATGTCAAAAGCTGGAAATATCCCAGTATGGGATGTAAACAGCTTTGACAACCTGATTGATGTGAGCATTAGCAGAAGTTACGACATCAAATATATGATCCCGTAAGTGCTGATTTTTCCCCATGAAAATGATTATCACAAGCACTCTGCCCGGTGACATGTGTGATCTTGTACCTGTGGTTCCTCAGACACGCTACAAGAAGATGTCTGTGTAATGAAGAAAAGCTATCTCTCTCATTCATTTTATATGTATATGCAAGTGACAAGACATTCAAAACAAGGATAGTTTCAACAATCTTCATAGTGATACTAGATTTCAGTGCAATTCTTATTCCTACATCTGTCTTTTAACTTAGTGAGTTTTTTAGTAGTTCAGTTTAGAAAAAAAGATATCCCACAGAAAGGGACAATTTCACCTGATATGAACATTCCCTCTGTACTCAGCACTGGTGAGGCTGCAGCTCAAGTACTGTGTTCAGTTTTGGGCCTCTCACTACAAGAAAGACACTGAGGCCCTGGAGTGTGCCCAGAGAAGGGCAATGAAGCTGTGAGGGTTCTGGAGCACAAGTGTGATGGGGAACAGCTGAGGGAACTGGGTTAGCTCAGCCGGGAGGAGTAGGAGGCGCAGGGGGAATCTCATAGCTCACTACAATGACCCGAAAGGAGGTTGTGGTGAGGTAGGGGATCAGACTCTTCTCCCAAGTAACAGCGATGAGAGTTGATGGCCTCATGATGTGCCAGCAGGGTTCAGATTGGATATTAGGAAAAATTTCTTCTCAGAAAGAGTAGTGAAGCATTGACACAGACTGCCCAGGGAGGTGGTGGAATCACTGTTGCTGGAGGTGTTCAAGAACCATGTAGATGTGGCACTGAGGGACGTGGTTAGCGGGCATGGTGGGATGGGCTGGTGGTTGGTTTAGTCCTTTGGTTCGTTCTTCTGAGATGAAGCTGTGTGAAGTAGACAGTTATATACACACTGATCCTTCAGTGTGTATATAACAAGAAAGCATATACTGTGAAGAAAATCACACAGTATAAGAAAACTTCACAAAGCAAGCACTCACCATTTGGCAGAGAAGTTGCTAATTCCCCACTCTCACTTGGTACTCCAGTGCAACCTGCAGTGCTGGCACAGTCCCTCCTCATCACGCAAGTTCAGTTCCCTGAACGGCATTCTTGCAAGAGAGAAAGAAAAGAGAGAAAATAGCCTTCTGTCTCCCTGGGGTATGAGGGAAATTCGACTTCTAAAAAGATCTGGACTCCAGATGTCAAATAAAAAGTACCCCACTTTTTCATTTTTTGAACTGACTTTGGTTTTAGTCAGTTTTATGATTGCTGAAGGCTTGGAGTTGGCAAGGGTAAGCCTAGTCAATGAGGCTGTAAAGTGCAGCAGATAACTGCATCTTTGATCAATCAGGCAAAGAAGATAAAGACGCACTGCAAAAAAAAATTGGCCTGACAGCTTCAGAAATATCTTTCTTTATGTCATTCATCCGTTCTTGGGATGAGGCTTGTAGAAATTAATCAGCACTGGGGTGGAAGGTGGGGGAGATACAGGCTGATGACATGTACCCTGTCTGTGAGCTGGTGACAGGCTTTGGTTCAGTCATTTCAGATGAGGCTTCCCAGGTCACAGGAGTGCCCCTTTCTGCCTCAGCAAGGCGGCATCGGGCTGCTTGCTTCTTATTAGTGTCAGGTAGAAATCTGAGCAAGACAGAGGAGGACAGTCTCCAGGTGCCTTGTTAGGTACAGAAGATGTGACAATCACAGCAGCAAATAATACAAAGTATTTGATGGCTCAGGAAGGACGTAGTGGTCTCATAAAAAGAAAAAAAAAAAACAAAAGAGGTTTTGCAGAGATATGGCAGACAGAACAACTGTTTTTTCCTATGCAGTACAAATTTGTGAATAAACATGCAAGCAGACACACATTGTGCAGCTTTCAACAAGCTACAGACTACCGTCAATTTGACTTTAGATAGGAACCACTAACCCATTAGTGTCTTTCTATTTTGAGAACCCTTGGTGTTTGTCCATTCAGCAGTGAGATCCGCAGCACTTGGTCCACGACGAGCTGGGAGGCACTGGTGAATATAAGCAGTGAATCATATTTTTTATGCTCTGTCTATGCAGAAAGCAACTTTGATGAGATAGGAAGAGTGGCTTTAGTATACTGTATAGCTTCAGTGTTCATATTACATCAAACGGTATTTCAGTTAATGGGGAGACTGCCACATACAGTATTTATACCTTGAAGAGAATGTCCTGGGGGCTTATAGTTTCTACCACAATGCTCAGGTGAAATATTAAGAGTTATCATGCAAAACATATGTACCAGCATAGTGTATTTCTGCCATCTCACCCCTGTTTACGGGGAAAGAAAAGAACCATCCATTGCCCAAGCAGAAGAGGCTTCTTTTGCAGCCAGTGCTCTTCAGACCATTAAGATATGTCTGCTGCTGAGATGAGTGACTGCTGGGAGAACATTTTGTCCCCAAAGATTTATGTTAGACCACTACAGACAAGGGTATGTTCCTTACTCTGTAAATCAAAGGTCTAAATTTTATGTGTTTGCAAGGGAGCCCATTGGATAGTACACATTATTGTGTTCTGCTCCTCAGGGCCACCATAGGAAACCTGCACAGCAGGTGGCTGCCATCATTTGAGTGCACTGGAGAAGAGCTGATGTAAAAGAACAACTGGGGGGGAACCGAGAGCATGTGCAAGGTAGCACTAGTAGCACAGCCTTAACATGCAGCCGTGCAGCCAGAGCCTTACACTCAGCCCAGATGTAGGATCATCACACTACTCTTCTCATCAGATGCAGTAACAGATTTACTGGTGCCCACATTCAGCAATGGAAATCTGCTTTAGCAGGGTGTTTGGCTTGATGATCTCTAGAGGTCCCTTCCAGCCTCTACAGTTCTGTGATTCTATGAACGCAAGACAAAGTTGCTGCCATGTGTGAGGAGTGTCTCTTCCCTGCCCCATCACACATCCCACCCCATCCCTTTTTCTCAGACTTTGCTCACTGTATCATTGACATTGCAGTAATATGTACATCTTCAGGGAATTTTTCCCTTCACCTAAATGAGATGTGGGCATTAACTTTGTAGCATATGCACTTTTTTTTTTCCCCTTCTGGATGATTAAGAGGCAAAGTACAAAACCAAGTGAGGAACAACAATAGTAATAAAAATAGTGTAATATTTTTTAGAGCCCAATATCTCCACACTTGCTCCACTGAGATACACCATGCTATGAAGCTTATGTCAGTCACTGATGGGACTGCTCATCTGAGAGAGGCAAGGAAGCAAGGACATTATAATTAATAAAGCTTTGCAGGAAACAAGTTATTGTGCTTGGGGCGAGAAGGGGGAAGGAAAACTCTTCTCTATTATTTTTTGAAGAGTTAATTGTTACTAGACAAAGACTTGCTGCGTTGAGCCAGCAGGTGCTGCTTTATGACTACATTAATGTTAATGATATCCTCCGGACACATATGAAAACAGTTTAACCTATTTCTTTCTCATTGCATTTCTCTGGATGCATGTTCTGGCTCCAGTTATTTTTACAGTGTCAACACAGAACTCTTGGATGGACCATGACCCCAGATTTGCACAGAAGGTAGATTTACAACAACAGGTAACTTTTGTCATCTCCAATCACCCCGGGATAGACTTGGCAGATTAAGAGTTGAGGGAGATGGATAAAATGAGCTGTTTCTCTGGCATAAAATCATTCCTAGGGGTTACATAACATTTCTAAAATTACATTTAACTGTTCCTAAGTGTACTGAACAGTAGTACCTGGGATCTAACTATTTATTCTCTTCTTTTATTGCTCAAATCTCTCTTCTTCTGGCATACCATTAAAAAAACCCACTCCAGCAGCAATTTAAACCCTGAGATGAACAGGTGTTAAAATCCTGTTCCTCTGAGCAAAATGTGCCGTGGTCCATCAAAGCATGGTACACGCTACAGGGGTAAATCTGTGCCTCCAAAAAGCTTGAAACTGTCTCACCTCAGCATCACTCCATGTTTGATGTTTTGATATGATCCTCCATTCCATTAAAAAAAATAATTCCTGTGCTTTTTGCATGTTTTTGTCAAACCTACTCTCTTCAGCAATAGTCTTGAAAGACCCTTCAAGCTGTTTATGTTGTTAACGAGATACTTGAATTGCACAAATCCATCACCTCCAGTCAAAGCCTGGGTGCAATTTTAATGGGCAAAAAACGTTGTGGGAGAAGAGCCCTTGGAGATGGGTGTGGAGCTCCTGGCAGAATTCGAGTGATGAAACTACCACCACACAAATGCACAGGGTAGATGGTGTTTCTGGAAGCCTGATCATAATAATCTTGCCAAATATTTGCTGTGCCCCAAGAGGTTTGGGGAAAACAAAACGGGAGAACAAAAGCTGTATGCTTGTTAAGAGCAGGAGAGTTGTACTGAGGAGCGCTTGCCCACTGGAGCATGAGTACAATGCCAGGTGAAGTATTTTGTAGTTTCTTGAAGGATGAAATGTGCTTATCTAGTGCTGTCAATTTTAGGGAGGCAGGGCAGAAACATGAGGCAGCAAGGGGTGGTACGTGGAGTTAAGAGCAGAGAAAGCTGGTTAATAAGACAGGGAGGGAAGAGGCCACACAGAATCATCGGAGGGAGAGAGGCATCCTGTGTATTCATCCTTCCTGGAAGTGGCATCTCTAGCATGGTCTGCATAGGAAAAGGAGGAAGGCGGCATGAATGTCAGTGACAGGAGAAGATGCAGAAGAATGGGTGCAGAGAAAATGGTGGAGCTGGCATGCGGAGAAGAGTTAGTAGAAAACCCTTCCCATTTCACAGATCCAAACCTGGTCTTTTGGAGGTCTCCAGGTGTCATGGTCATTAATGTGTAGCTGTGAAACCCATAGAGAACATGGCTACCTCCTTGTGGCATGCAGATCTCCCTGTGGCATAGCTGGATGTTTAAAATAATAACCTGTTGTTATTGCTATTGCTGAAATACACTCCTCTTAACACAAATTGTGGAGATGCTGCCAGTGCTGCAGGTGAGCTGTCGACAACAATTTCGTTGTACCTAAATTTTCTTGGTTTGCCTAATTAAAAATGTCAGAAATTGCACATGCACAAACACAGGTCAATTGAGCATCAAGGCTGTAGTGTCAAACAGTCAAAAAACAGGAAATACCTAAGATTGTATTTCTGAATGAGAGACATCTTTCTTCCCTGGTAGATATCCACTTAGCTTTGTCTTTTAATTATCTGGATTGGCATCTGAATAGATTTTTAATGCGGCATTCGTGATTCTTTGTGCAGCAGTGTTTGTAGAACACTGTGTAGTTTGTGTAGCACTGTTTGTAGTATATTGTCTAGTAAATCCTAATGGAGCACAAATTTTTTAAGATCTTAACTCCCTCTTCTTCACAGCTTTTAAAATAAAATGCAATGTTTATGTTTCAGTAAGACAGATCCTTATTAAAGCAGGAGCTGGTCTGATAATGACTTAAATTGGTACTACGTGGCCATCACATGTTATTTGATAAGCGTTCCATTATAATTAAGAAGTGGCTAATGAGCAATTAATATACAGGATTACACACTTAGCTAATTAGATGATTTTACTTTTTTTTTTTTTCTAGATTAAAATGTACAGGACCCCATAAATCACTATTAAAGATTTCTTAATAAGCCTGAATCCTCAATTTTTTCCCTGTCAATCAAAATGGAGCTGCTGGCTTCTCCTGTGGCCCAGTGAAACCTGTCCATCAATGCTGTTCATCATGGCAGAGGAAGCACTGCCTTCAACATTAGGGAAAATGCCCTCAGTCCCAAACCTTGCACCCATTTGCAGGAAATTGTGGCTGAAGTTTCTGCGCACTCTCTGCTCCTGCCTTTGCACATAGAATCATAGAACCATAGAATGGCTTGGGTTGGAAGGGACCTTAAAGACCATTCAGATCCAATCTCTTGCTGTAAGCAAGACTGCCACTCACCAGCTCAGGCTGCCCATGGCCCCATCCAACCTGGCCTTGAGCACCTCCAGGGATGGGGCACCCACAGCTTCTCTGGGCCACTATGCCAGCACCTCACCATCCTCTAAAGTAAAGAATTTCCTCCTAATGTCTATTCGAGATCTCTCCTCTTTAAATTTTTAATGTTCTATTTAACAACAACAACAAACAAAAAAACCCATGACCAATGTGCTTCTTCAGCAACTTGGAACGCTCTGTATAGTTTGAACAGACATAAATAGGAGAGTGATATAGTAATTGGGCTGTGAGTATTTTTTTGGCAAGGATCATGAGTGATGTGTCAATGTATCACAGAGAAGAACACAAAGGAATTGCACTGATGGGCAATGGCTTAGAGCAGGCCAATAGTCTGCACATGATTTAGATATGTTTTTTTGAAAGAAGTAGATAGAAGGCAAGGTAGGTTTGAGATCTCAGATGGAACAACACGAAACTGTACATATTTCTGTAAGTTATCATTTGCTAACAAACATCAAAATCTTTGTTTCAACAGGAAAACAGTGTGTGCATCACTGTAATGGAGATAAACAATGTTGGTGTATAGGGCTTCTTTACCAAAGTGCTCTTCAAGCTCAAAGTACTGCACAAACAAGAATTAAGTTCTCTTGACAGTTTGCAACAAAAAGCCAGTATCCCAAACTCACTGTGTGCTTGAGGAAGTGGGGGTAAGAAAACAGACGGCTTACTCAATGTCCCAGAAGGAACTGGCAACAGAGTAGAGCAACAAAAGTCGGTCTTTTCCCTCTTATTCCAGCTCTCAGATGACCTAGCCATCCTGGCTAGTGTTGGCATGGGCATACAGAGACTTTGCAGAACACTGCAGGTTTGAAGGTTACTGAGGCACGCTGGCAGCAGTGCTGTGATGTGGTCCCTGGAAGGGCAATTAGTCTGAATAGATGGTGACAGAGGGGTGTCCTTGAGACCCTTATCAGACTGAGAAAACCTGCTCTGCAGGCTTTCCTCCCTGCTCTTGCACTGCTGACCAAGTGCGCTCAGTTCCTCCTGGGCAGAGCACTGACATATCACTCCAGGCACATCACTGCCGCTCGAGCTGACAGAACACTATTTTTACTCCCTGCCCAGTTATTCAGGTCAAGAGAAGATTCAAGATCACTCACATATGCAAGAAACTTTTTCTGACTCAGTGGGATTTGCATGAAGGCACAGTGCCCTGGAGAACAAGGGGTCAGTGTGGGGTCAGCTGCCTGTGCTGACACCAACAGAGGCAGAAGCAGTTTTCAGAAGCACGACTGTGTTTGGGGTAATAGAAAGTGCCAGTGAATTCCTTTGGATTCATTAAGGAAAGTTTTAGGTTTTTAACATGTTTTTAAAAGAGAAGAATAATATTATGCCTTTACTGAAAGCAGATTCTTTTGATTACAGGCACTTGCCCAAAGCAAAAGAAGGAAAGGGCTGAGCTTTTGCTGTAGGTACGTGTCATCCTTCCTAATGGGAAGGAAGATGGGATGGGATGGGATGGGATGGGATGGGATGGGATGGGATGGGATGGGATGGGATGGGATGGGATGGGATGAGATCTTCAGGGTCCTTCCCACGGGTTCTTCATAGCAGCAGCTCTGCCCTCCCTTGCTTCCCTTTTCCAGCCAAGGACTGGCTGATGGCCTCTCACATCCCAGCATAGAGATGAATTTGCAAACTGGAGAGTCCTGTGTATGTGGAGCGGGTGGGGGAGTTGCTATCATCCAGGCATGCCCGGTGGATTGTTTCCAGAACTGAATCATCATCAAGGAGGAGAGCAAGGTCAGCTGAACAATCTGGTGTAGGGTGGAGCGGAGGGTTTGGGGTACATGGACCTGGTTTAAACTAACAATGAGTTGTAACAACTTAATGTGGAGAAATAGAGTAGTCTGAAGCTTTGGGAAAAACACTCATCTGGTAAGTAGGTTCAATCCCTTCTTACAGAGCTGGAGTTACCATCTCTTGTCAGGGAGGGGAACACATTCAACGTTATTTCTGCCTTCACAGCCTTGTGAATGACAGCCATGCCCTTAGGACAGCCTAGCTCAGAAGTCAGTGCAGCTGCTATGAAAAGTTCTGCCGTGAACAGCTGTGTCTTCTCCAACTCTTATGTATGTCTCCACATACATGTATGCACATCTGATGATATTCACTAAATCTGATCCAAATATGTTAGAGTTTGAAGTTGTAACTTTCACTAAAGAAGTGACTTGCCAGAAGAACTTTATCCAACATTCAGGACAATATTGCATAAGAAAAGGTGAAGGTATGCAGGTAACTTAGTTCCTAATAGTTCTGGACCAAGCAGGCTTTACCTGCAGACAAATCCATGGTGCCCTTGTCTCTGTTAGCTCAGTTTTCTGTCAGCTCTTAGAACTTAAAACTTTCATCTAAGGTTTGTGCCAGTGGTCCACAGTCTCAGCTATTCAGAAGTTCAGCTGCCTCCCCCAAGAGCCGCAGCAGCTGGGCAGCACCCTGGCACTGCCATCTGACAGAAGGCCAACTTCTTCTTTTGGGGATATTTTCCAGCTTCTCTTTGCAGGACCCTGGAACTTGAACAGAGGAGAATAAACCCCAGGGAGTTGTTATAGGAACCTCTGATTTACTTGTTGTTTTTTTTTTTTTGTGTGTGTGTTTGTGTGTTGCCTGAGATGAAATAGAAACAAGGAAAAAATTACAGAAGAGAACTGTATACCTAAGTTTATCGTCTTTGTAGAACACTGAAGCTGAACTACACCTTTAACTTCCTAAAGCAACAACAGTCACTTTGGGGTTGATGTCAAGCTGGTATTTTTCACTGGAATAGACATTAATTGCTGTATTTATTATTCAAAAACTCTGATGACAGGAAAAAAGATGAAGAAATAATCCACATCTAAAAGATGAAGCAAATAAGAAAGAGAATGAGATTATTAGAAACATAAAGACATGGAAGCAGGAATAGCTGCTGTATATAATATCTAAACTTGTAATGCATGGATGCCTTGCATGTTCTATTTTCTTCTTAATGGGGTTCAGCGATGATCTACTTTTTAACTTATAGTTGCAGAAAAACTCATATCCATGCTGTCCTTTAAAAATAACTTCAGCTGTCATAGTGCATACATAGAAGGAAGTGTTTTTTGAACATATCAGCATTGGTTCAGCAAGAGACTTAATGTGTAGATTCAGAATAAAAGCAAAATTTCTTTTAGGAGAGTGTGATGGAGAGAGAATCCATCTAAACTTTTCTCAGTTATGTGCATCAGAGAGGGAAGCTTGGGTTCAAGAAAGGACGTGAGAGCTAAGCTATTGGAAAGGTCGTTTCCATGAGAAATGACCCAAATGTGCAATGCTGGGAAAAATCAAACAAGATGGGCTGTGAGGAAGCAGGAGCGGGGGGGGGGGGGGGGGGGTAGTGCCTGGCCCTGTAAAATGGGGGCTGGCTCTGGGTGTGGTGCTTGCATCACAGTGGGTTCCTTTGTCCTGTCTCACCACCATGCCCCCTGTACGGAACTTGGAGCAGAACTTCAGGCTAAAAAACCAAGTGGGGACCTGGCAGCTGTGCAGGGCAGTGAAGAGGGAAGAGCACTGTCTCCAACAAGCAGGTGAGTACATACTGGTAGGTAATTTGGTGCTGCCAAAACACCTAGATCTGCCTGATTTCATGTGGTCTCCCCCAACCCTGCTCATCCAACCCACCTCCCCATCCTGTGGAAGGATTTTTTAGTTTGGGAATATGAATAAGGGAGGTGGGAAAACTCATCTGAAGCCTGGGTTGACCTCTCCCCTGCAATGCACAAGAGCTGATAGAGATGCTGTCAAGTTTAATTGTCCCCTGGACAACATATTTCAATTTTGTATATATTATATACTGCTGTTTATCCTCAAAACTTGGCATATAAGCACTTTAAATATGAGTGGCTTTAGCTGCCTGCCCATAAAACTCAGTGGAGGGTGGGTCTTGGCTTGTGATGCTGGCTGTTTTCTCATCAGGGTTTAGGGATCAGTTCCCCCTGTGATTCAACTTCCCATCATGGGGATAATGGTGGGGACATCAGCACCCTCTGAAGGAACAGGACAGGTCCATGTGAGGCAGGGAGCAACAAATTGCTCATTGTGCTCTGAACACAACGTAAGGGGGAAAAATAAACTCAGAAACTGGCAAGCAGTTGCAAACAATGGGAAATCCCTCTTAGCAGAGGAATGACATTATGCAAACACAAGTCTGATGTGAGATAAACCAGATGGCGATGTGGAAGGCAGCTCTGAAAGTTAAGCAGAGACCTTATATCAATAAAATCAAGTGTTACGGCAAACAGACCCATATTGCAATTACTCCTTCAAGAAGGGATTTTGGGCTTTAAACAGTAGCAATATGTCTTTTAGCTTTCAGGCAAGCTTGGGAAGGGGGAGAAGGAGGCAGCTGTGGGTCTCAGAAGTAACTTGGGGGAGCCCAGGGAGGCAGCAGCTGGCAGAGGTTGTGGGGCAAAGCAGGACAAAAGGTTCAGTGTCCTGGCAGAGCTGGGCCATGGCTTTCACCCCCAAACTCTTGGGACAGATACAGAGTTAAAATTCATGACCTCCTGATTCTTCACCAGTCAGATGGCAGCACTGGATGCCACATGGGACAGGATTGTGACCGGGAGGCTTTACGGGAAGAGGGATAAAAACTGGCAGTCAGCCTACCTTTTTCTAATCAGAAAAAAACCAACACTTTTATTCTGTTTGAAACACTGAACAGGCTGTGGTAAAAAGAAACAAATGATTTGGTTTTAAAAAGTAGTTCAACCTCATTTCATATGACTTTCTGCATTTTATTATCTTCCATGACTGTAAAAATGATGCAAAGGGATGAAAAGGGAGTCCAGGTTTTTATATCAAACTTTGTGGTGCCACCAAGGTGTTGCCTTCTCCACTAGTGCTAGTTTTCTCCTGTTCTTTCAGTCCTAATCAAGCTTCATCTCCAGCTTCTGTGTCACCTAGCTCTTGCCAGTGGGCAGTGGCCTCCTGCAGAAGTCTTTTCACCATCTTCCTCAGTTTGATAACAGTTAACCATGTCTGCTTTTGACCTGACAAACCAGAGCACACAGTGTACAAAACCTGAGATGGACTGTGTCTTCCCACGGATGAAACTGAGGGATGAGACATTTACATTTATTGATGATAAATGGGTGAATGAGGTACACTGCCAGCCAACATTTGCACCCCAGAGGAGACTCCTTAACAAGAAGACAGAGCATGAGTGGAGCATCTGGGAGGAGAACAGAGCCCTCTGGGAGGAAAACCAAGTCCTCCGTATTGAAAACAGGATGCTCTGGGAAGAAAACAAGGCTCTGCAATATCTCCAGTCACAGAACAAAGGTGTCCAACTTGTTTACAGTGACACCATCCAGCAAAGCCTCCAGAAGGATCATAAGCTGTCCCCGTTCTTCCCAGAGAGGCGTTTAGGTTTTCAGGTCAGTCCAGGCAACAAGGCTCTCCAGCTGGTCAGGGAAAGGAGCAGCTTCTTAGAGTTTTTCCATAAGCAGAATAGAACAGTTCCCACCATTTGGAAAGATCAACAGGCCTTCATAGTCCATGAAGAGAACAAAGGTGCCAGCTCAGTTCAGAAGGTCACTGAATGTACCACAGCTACGGGAGAAGGTAGCCTTGGCCCAACCTTCCCGGAGGAGCATGATGCCAAAGAGGAGAGCACCATGCCAACCCAGAATGACACCAAAATTGCACCAAGCACAGAGGATGATAATGAAATCCTTCAGGCTCTCCACGACTTATACCAGATTCTCCAGGTCTTCCTGAAGGAGAAATGTCTTCCTGATGACAGAGAGAGCCTTCACACTCTCCAAGATGAGAGGAAATTCTTCCAGGAAGAGTACAAGAAATTGAAGCTGCAGCTGAATAATGTGAAAAACACTGTGTCAGACATTACGACTCAAATGGAAATGCTGGAGAAAGAGCTCATTGCCATCACTTTCCCAATATATGAAGAAGCAGGAAAGAACATGGCAAACGAGTATCAACTTGGAGAGATGTGAAACCTGGTGCTAAACCTGCTAGTTCCATTTCCTGGAAAGTGTCTCTCCTTGTTTCAAGGAACTTAATAAAATCCAAGCAGAGCCTGAACTAAAATTAAAGCTGGAGAGTATTGTGTTATTCTGAAACTTTCTTATATTACTTAGGCAGATTTCAACTTTTGGTAGCATGGTGCCTGGAAAACACACTTTCCAGACTTTGGGGGGGATTTTCTGATAATGGGGCCCGCATATTCAAAACAGAGTTCATTCTTTTCATACTTAGTTTGAGGTAGCTTAGGTTGGCCATACTTTTCAAAGAGATGATAAGCACTTCCTGAAAAAAAGAAACTCAGATGGGAACTTAGTTTGCATCCCCAGCTGTCCCCTTTTTATGGCTGGCCATGTTCAGTGAACTGTATCTGCTGCCATGAACCAGCCTTCTTTCTCACACAGAAAATGTAGTCTCTCACAGGATACAGAGTCATGAAAAACAGTGTGACATCATAGAAAAACAAACTGCATGCCCCATGAAGCACTGTGCACTAGTGCAAAGCTAGTAAAGTATTTCCCTTAGGGAGAAATAGTGGAACAGCATGGCATTGGAGTTTTCAATGAAAAACTTCACATTTTTTTCAGAATGGAAATATTATCTGATCTGTACACACTAGCTAAGACAAATTTTCTTTCTGCAGTACTTGTGGATAAATAGATAGATAGATAGATAGATAGATAGATAGATAGATAGATAGATAGATAGATAGATAGACAGACAGAGACCTAGACAAATAGGTTGAGAAATACCTTTCTCCACTACAATTGACCCCTACCATATTCTTGTTGTTTTCTTTTCCAAGTCCCACATTCCCACGTACTTTGTTGTCATTTCCCCTTGTTTGAAGTTTTTCCTCAGAAAATAATCTGTCTTCTGCCTTGGAGTACAACAGGACTATAAAGCAAACATTGCTCACCAGAACAGCATGACCCCTTCCGCCTCAGTTATCTGTAAACTGCCTTCATCATTTTGTACCTTAATTACTCTAAATTCTTCTCAAATGGTCTTGTTTTCATACACTTGAATAATCCTACTAATTGCAAATGAGATTATTATTTGCTGATAAATGGCATTTCTAGGTTGCAGCATGTATAGGAAGAACTTCTTTTTGTCTTATTTACAGCTTGCTGCTAAAAGGAAAATTCCCATAGACTTCAGTGGTCTTTTGGGACCCACTCCTCTTTGAGGCCAGGAATTAAGCATGTCTTAGTCTATAAACAATCACTTGCAGTTATGAAGATAACAGTACTTTAGCTTGGAAGAGCACTGATGTCTTTAGGAGTAGGCATGGGGTAAGGGAAAGGGCAATGCCCTGCCCCCCCACAACAGAAGACCCTGGGAAGAGTTGTGAGTCTGAGTTGTCCATCTGCATTGGACTTGAAGACTTGAAAGCAGGACCCATCACATCAACTTGTTTCCAAATGCAGGTGTGGAGGGGCTGACCTCCTCAGTCCTGCTGTTTGCTTTTTTGGGATTTTTATACTTAATCCTTTCACAGCTATTTAGTCTGAACTGCTGATCATTTCCTATCTTTGTTTCAAAGATTTATCAAATGAAGATTCTCACTGACATGCTCTTTCTTCATTTTTACTTCTGCCTCTACTGTTATATAGCCTGGGAGGGGAGGACAAGAAAGTCACAGTGAGAAAAGTGTGTCCAAGCACATAATCCAAGGGTAGACTCTTTCATAAAGTGCAATGAATAAATGTGCATACCTCCTCACAGACATCATCGTGGGGTGAATGGAGAGAATGGAACAGGCGGCACAAAGCAGTGAGGTCCCTCTCAATTTCCTGAATGGCCAGCTAAGGCAGGTTTTCTCTTGGCCCATAGCAAGCAAGTAGGTCATCAAAAACAGCTCTTTGGAGGCTGTTCCATGGCTTGTATTAGTACTTGGATGCTTATCTGCTCACACAGTGAACAGTGATCTGTCACAAAGAGACAGAGAGCCTATTTATATGCCCATGTTTAAAAGCTGGGTCTAGTCTCTACTGTATGGGCATCACGTCTGGAAAAGCATTTCTCTCTGTTTTAGACAGTGCAAATTGTCTCAGTTTTTCAGACAGAATACTGGACTCATTAGGTAATCCAACAAGACAGGAACAAGGACACTTTTGTGGTGTAATTGTAAGAGAATTACTGTAAAGCAAAGGAAAGGTTATGGGAAGGTTCAGCTTTTGCAACAGGACCCAAGAAACATCTTGTCATTATAGTTTATAGATCTCTAAGTAATTTGGAACTGAATTGCTTAAAGAACAAATTATCCCTCACCTTGTATCTCACTCAGACAACAACAGGCCAAATACCAGGTAATGACTGTGCATTTTAGAGGCCTAAAGTATGAAACATTTTCTTCAGTTAGGGGTTCAAGATGATGAGGAAAATCTCCTCAACGGCCGAAGGGAAAGGGCTGCATCTCAGCAGTGCATGGGGAGGGCTGTGCAGAAGAACCAGGTCAGAAGAGGACCTGAAAGGAATGCCAATTAGCAGGAGGATGTGCAGGTGAGAAGTTCCTCCTGCTTAAAGAATGTTTAGAACTATGTGTAGATAAACACCTCAGATCCACAGTGAGGAACATGCTCATGCTTCTGTGCCTTCAGACACATTCCTTTTCTCATAGCTTCACTGTTTTTTGATGGAATATTTGTTAAAAGAGACATTTAAAAGCTTGGCAGCCCTGAGTGGAGGAGGTGCTTCACCAGGTTGTGAGATCGGGGTGATGTTGTGGCATGAGGTCAGGAGCTTGTGCTGTTGACCTTAGTCCCCAGCTTTGCTTTGTGTGCAGTGCCTTCATTAAGCAGCTGAATCAGAGCTCTCCAGTGTGAGAGGAAATTATTGCTTTCCGAACAAAATTGAGTTAGTCTGGGCAGAGCTTAACTATCAGGAACACATGTAGGATCCTCAGGGGAAAATGCTACTTCTTCTGAATACTAATGGTGTTCCTGGGAGAACTAGGTATTGTGAGCCCTTCATGCTTTGGTCATTGCTTTGGATCTTTGATTTTCCTACTTATAAAAAGTCTAGATCCAGTGTATGTTTTCAACACCTTTTATCAAGAAAATGAATTAATTCATGCCTTCCAGATTTCTTGAGTCTGCCAGAGATAACTGCTCCTGTGCTGGGCACAGGTAATTACAGTCTTATTACAGAGATGTGTGATTTTGGAACAGACTGCCCAGAGAGGTGATGGTGTCACTGGAGGCATTCCAGAACCGTGTAGATGTGGCACTGAGGGACATGGTTAGTAGGCATGGTGGGGATGGCCTGATGGTTGGACTGGATGATCTTAGAAGTCTTTTCCAACCTTAATGATTTTATGATTCTGTAATAAGCAGACACTCAAAATCCAACCTCTAGTATACACTTATGTACTTATAAACTGAAATGAGCTGGTGGTAACTGTGGAAGATCACTTCTAGATGATGGGATAAAGCAGGTGATCACGAGAATTGTTTGTTCTACATGATTTGGTGATCTCATTCACTGTGAAAAGCATGGGTGGTAACACTTGGACAAGTTGTCTGTAGAGTGTCACAAATAACTGCTTGGGGACAGTCCTAAAGTCTGCCACCCTCTGCTTTGCTCCATGCCTTGGGAAAGTGGCATTAAGCACTTCTCCTTACCCTCAGTGGAGGCATTGCAGTGTACGGTGCATTTTTGTCCTGCCTTCCATCTCTAGGTGAGCACTGTGGGGACTGTGTGCACATCTCCTGTAGCTTACTTAAAGTAAATATGGAGGAAAAATGGTACGTACAGTGACAATTTGCTAATTATCATAACATTTAGGCAGATTTAGGAAAAAAAACGAGATAAGCTTTGCTTTTTTTTCCTTGCCTGTTGATTGATTTGCAAGTTCCTGAGAACTGATAGCTATTCTGGTTTGAAATGGATGGATGTCATTCTTATGCTGCATAATTTACCTTTTGCAGAAGGAAATTTTCTTTCTCTCCCTATTCTTCTTATTGTTGCTGATTAGCTCCTTATTTTTACACTACTCATTTGTCAAGACTATTTTTGGATAGCTGAGTTTTTGGCAAGGTCACCATCAGCCTCTTGCTTCCCTGTAATTGGATTATAGCCTGTAGCTGGGCTCTGCGCAAATGCTGACTTTCCCATTCTTCTTTCGTGTTAGGTAGTCTAAAACAGCTGATTTTGTACTGTCTTCATGTAACACTCACCTTGGCATTTTACACTTAGCAGACTCACTCTGTCCTCCCATCCCGAAAGAGCAGTTTAGTACTTTTTTCAAAACTTTCTGAGCTTTTTGAGCTCCAGCTCCCCACCGAAGCCAGGTTTCCCATGGGTTTTGCTTGTATTTTCATGAAGTTGGGGATGTCCTCCAGAAGTTGTGGCACCAGCCAAAGCTGGTGCTCTGCCTGGTATGATCTTCTCAATCATAGAATCAAAGAATTGCTTGGATTGCAAAAGACCTTAAAGATCATCAAGTCCAACTGCAACCTAACCATAGTACCCTAACAGCCCTCCGCTAAATCATGTCCCTGAGAACCACATCCAAATGGTTTTTAAACACATTCAGGGATGATGACTCAACCACCTCCCTGGGGAGCCTATTCCAGTGCTTAAACACCCTTTCTTTACTTCTTAGTTCACAGAATCAGACATGACAGAATGGAAGTCATGCACTCACCTGCTGTGCTGGAATGGGACTGGTCATCCTTTTTTTCAACATTCAAATCTACACACAGATTTGAAATGAAAACACTGGTTTAGGCCCATGACTACATGAGGTGGTTTGTGCAAGTGATGAACAAGATGGAGCATCATGGTCATACAGCACAAATAGCACAATCAAAGCTCACCAAACTCATTGTAAATAGACCCAGTTTAGCTTTCAACCTGCTTGCACCTATGAGGCAACAGATATCATTCTTGTTTCAGATGCAAAAGGTAAACTTTCCATTTTTTTAGACAAGTGTAATTGGCAGAAATATTTTCCAAATGTAAATTGATCATCTTTCTTCAGATTGTGGCCTATGCCAGAGCACTAACGTACATCTTTGATCTGCAGAAATTGTGGGATTCTAATATAGAATAATAGATTCTCATCAAGACTTCTAGCTTTAGGAAATTGTTTAATCTCCATTCTCAGTGTCTGTTCCTTTGATGCCACTATAACTGAAGGGTCCCAAGTGCTAGGAAAAACAGCTCACCAGCTCAGAACAAAGCTGATTATGTAAATTGTGCATTAAGATTCAGTTTCAATTTAATTTTATTCTGTAAATAATTACCCAATTAACATTCATTTGCTAAAAGCCAGGTAAAACATTTTCAAAACCACCACTGCTATGGCAGGTGTGACTGTACCATAAACAATGATGAGTTGGTGGCACGTGGACATCAAAGTCTGAAGTGTGAAGCATATTTTAAGAAGAAACAAGGTGATTATATTTGACTGTAACAAAATAAACATAGCTTGGTTGTCTGAGACATTCAGTGCTTCCTTTTGTGGTTGTACTCCATGAAAAACACATTAATACATTCTCTAATCTCTGTGTTGGAGATCACGAGTAACTATAACTCATTAATTCACTTTAAATACAAAAACATTTCAGCCAATGAAGGTCATTACTCAACGATGACCAAGCCTTTTCTTAATGGCTTTTTATTTCAACAGCTTGCTTCTGAGTAGTCACCTTTCCTGGGTCAATCTGGTGTTCAGCCACCAACATAGTAAAAGATGATACTGAGCAGGAGCAGAGTGATGAACTCTGCCAAGTATTTTGCATTACTCTTCAAGGAATATGAAAGATTCAAGTGCTCTTAACACACAGCTATTTTAAACTATTTAAATAATTGGAGACTTTATTGGCACTTGACAAAGAAGCAGACAGGGGATTGGAGCAGATTTTGTTTATACTGGAAACAGAAGAGTGAGTGTCTGCATCAGCTGGAGATCAGGAACAGGTTCTTTATAAATTCTTTAACATCCTAAGGAAGGAATTGTGCACCAATGTAATTCCATAGATGGGATGTGGAAGTTATTTTCTATGGAACACTGCAAGTAATGGTCAAATGTAGTACATTGCTTTATGGCTCCAAGGTAGAACAACCAAGGGAGAAATTTCACTTCTACAACGATCTTTCAGACCTCAATGCAAACTTCCAAGTACTCTGCTATTCCACCCAAGACGCTTGTTTGTAGCGAATCTGCACCACAGGTGCAAATGCCCACAGCTTGGTGGAAGCTAACCTTAGGCATAAAATCGCACGCCTGTAAGTACCTGGTAGTTGGTACAAAAAAAACACCATATGCAACACTAAAGTTGACAGTCTAGTTTCCTGTAAAACTATTGAACATGCTGCATTGAAACCTTTATTTCAGAATGCATAAAAGCAGAATCTGGCACCAAGTTTCAAGACTGGTTTACTGCTCAATTTAAATGTGTTGGCAGATGTCAGACATCTCAGTGGTTCTCCAGGTACTAAATATCAGAAGTCACATCCCCATTTCTGTCCAATTTTCCAGACAAAAGTGTGAACGGGTCATGAGGACTGTAGATACAACTAAGGAGGAACAGAGGGTTTCAGCTGGGACAAGCGCTTCCCAATTAGAAAAGGGAGGTTCTCCCACCCTGCCAGGCCAGAGCCAGAACTCTGACCACATGAGAGTGACCTCTGGAGAGGACATGGTAGGAAGGGGCCCCGAGCTTTACTATATGCAGACACTAACCCTGTGTATTGCTAGCTGAGGCTGGGAAGGCCAGTATGAGTCCCTTACTGAACATCCACCCATCCCTGCACTTTTCCCCCTTGTGAATTGATTCTTCTGCCATCACACTCTAAGGTGTGAATTGGACAGAAACATCTCCTACATCACATGTCCTCTTGCAGTTTAGGGAAGCTGGACTGCAGAGGGGGAAGATATGCTAAACATCATTGCTGCAAGCAAAGCTGTGCTTGGTGGCTGGTGTCAGACATAGTTGGAAAGATCTGGAGAAGGTTCTTGGCTCTGACACCCTATGTGAAATACAACACACAAACACAACACCCCCAAACATCTCCCAGAATGTGAGACACTGCATTCACACCATTATTCTACTGATGTGCTCTGCCAAGATGTTGGGTGAAGAAGCAAGCTGACCCTGCCAGGGCACATCTGCAGTGCTGGAGCATTGGCATGGCCTGTACTAACAAAAAAAAGTTTTTTGGCACTGGTAACAGCTCTTCTGTAAATGGAAAACTCGGACTCCTGGGAATAAACACAGATGCAGAGTAGATGCACACATTCCTTGGAGCTGTTCTTTCACAAGCAGATAAACAATCACAAAACAAGCATGTTTTGTATGATTTGTACTCTTACAACATGTAATTAAAGATTTATCTAGTCTGGTTTTCACAAACATCAGATGCAAATCTTAATTTTCTCTCAAAACAAAGAGAAGTGCCTACCCTCTTTACAACCTGTCTCACAGACTTGTTCTGCCCTTCTGCCCATGATGTGCCACCACACTTACCCATTCCTCACTACACTCCTGATCTCTTCTCCAATCTTTGACCACTCTTACCTTCTGACTCCCAGGAGCCCTACCTGGGACAAGCAACTGTGGGTTACAGAGTAATAGAATATCCTGAGTTGGAAGGGATCCACAAAGATCACCAAGTCCAACTCCTCACATAACACATGTATGAAAACCATACTTTGCTGAGGGATCAGGTTCGTGGGGGCCCTTGAATAAATGACGCCTTTTGTTAAGAATCTAAAACTGGGCTTGGATTGTATTTAAAGCAAACAAACATAAAAACAAACCATAACAACCTGGGCTTGGATTTCAGAGCCCAAAACTAGCTTCAGAAAACGAATGCAGGGCAGATCAGAGCTGTTTCTGTTTCACTTATTTGCTTTTGGCACGAGTGAGCAGTAGGACTCCTGGGGCAGGTGAGCTTGGTGGCCATCCCCTTCACTCCACACCCACAAAGGGATGTTCCTGAACATCTATGTGTTGCCCACTTGAACGAAAATCTTTTTAAAGGAGGACTTTTAGAAGACATGCATTATTCCAATCAGATGCCTCTGTGATCTTTGAAGCAGAGAGGCCAGGAATTGCTGGCAAGCTTTACCGAGTATGACTTAAATGCATTACATTAGAAAGCACTCAATTTAGCTGGTTGTTTTTCCTGATTTGCTTGGCTACTCCAACCATCTCCTCCTCCCGCTTTTTTATTGTGATGGAGATGCCATTAGGCTGGCATGCAGAAAAGACTGTGTGTCAGCATATTCAGGGTCCTAAAGGCAAGATGTAGCCATCATTGCATAGCTCAATGATGAACAGAATTCCAGGCCTTCCTAATTAACCTCTGTAATTTATCTTCTTACCATGTGGTAAATCAGAAGTTAAATATAAGGGAGGAGTAATTCCTGGCCTCATTTTCAGAAGGTCAGCCTTGCATTTTAGATGCTCTTTCTACCTGGGATCAAAATGCAAACTCTTATAAAACCAGCGCCACCTCCGGTTCTTTGCTGAGAGTGAGGAGAGGTACACAGAGAAGAGTTCTGCAAGCGCAAACACAGAGTTGTGAAGTTTACAGGTGAAAAATGTAATCAAATAAAAGGGAGGTACAGGCCTTGCCCTGTTTGAAATGTTCCCTGCAACGGGGGGCAAATCTGCAGTATTGGGTGCCATCAGAATCCACTGCTTCAACACAGTGGGATGTGATGCAGCTGGAGCGCAGAAGTGCGTGGTGGCACGGGGCTGTGCTGTGCTAGTAGGTCCTGCCTTTCTTATAGTGCTTTAATGAAAGATGTCTTCAATTGCAGAGTATCCAGGAAAGGGATTTAGCCACATACAAACAAAAACATTCTGAAATCTTGCTCATATCACCTTAGGTCTCACCATGCCAGGCAAGATATCAGGAGATGTCGGTCCAGGCTCTGAGCAATCTGATCTAGATGTAGGTGCCCCTGTTCATTGCAGGGGAGTTGGACTAGATGACCTTTAAAGGTCCTTTCCAACACAAATGGTTCTATGATTCTATGATAATTGCCTCTTGGTCCTCAGAAAATGACGTGATGTGCCCAGCCTTAAAGAAATGGGACCCAAGTCTGGGGATGCAACACTGCAGCTTCAACCAAAGCTCAAGCATCATACAGGCTTATTTTTCCAGATATTTTAAAAGTGTCTGGGAATGAACAGGTAATGACCCCTCAGAAGATGGGCTTCATGGATGTTACAAAGGACAACAATATCCTCAAGTAAGCAGCCATAAGAATAGTGACGGACAGTCCTGAAAACACAGCCCCAGTAATACTTGCACAGCACTTTGAAGCTTCAGAGCATGCTGAAAACACAAATAAATCCTCTGAGCAGAACAGCTTGGTAGCACTACCTGCCTCTTTCAAATGGATTAAGAAGGAGGAAATGCTGCCCTTATCAGTAACCCACTTCAATTTTTCAGTAAAGGAAGAAATCAATGGCATGAGCTCAAAGCTGAAAACTTGGGCTTTTTCAAGCTTCAAGGCAGAAAGGGGTTTCATTCTCCCTTGAGGAAGGCTGTGGAGACTTGTGGCCAAAGTGTGGGCCTCTAGTCTGGGTGGATGCATGGTCCCTATCAGGGTGCAGGTGCAGGGGGTTTTCTCTTTGGCTGTGGATAAAGGCATAGTAAGTGGCTTAGATGTAAACATCTGCACTGTGAACTGTAAGGTTGGTGGAGAGACTTCTCACTCCTAGTCTTATGAGTTTTGCTGCTGTGAAGTCCAGCTGACTGCTTTAAAAAAGCAACAAATGGAAGAGGTTCCATGCTTCCATTTGTTTCCCCTTGCTGTAGAAGAGAGACATTTTGATCAGACACATTTGGAATGTTTACAAATCATCCTATTAATATCCACTGAGTACTAAATGCATGTTCAGGAACTCTGCTTAACCCGGACATTAAGAAAACATTAAGAAAATTCAGCTGGTAAAACAAAAGGGAAAAAAAGAAAAAGCAACTTACCTATTTCTTTGTCTGTGACAACGACTAAAGTAAAATCCTGTGCAATTACATTTCACTAAAATAAAACTTATGGGAGATATAGCTGTAGTAGAAAATTGCGGTGAGCTGGTGACACATGGCTTGATTGCTTTTGGCTCTGTCTACACTGGTAGGCAGGAGTTCTGCAAAACCCCTCAATTTTTGTGCGCTTCCGTGACTGATGCTACTGCTGATGTGGGAAAGTTTTTCTGCATGATCTGTGTTTGCAGTGTTATTTCCTAATATGTGAATTACTTTTAAGAAGGAACTGCTGAAAAAATTAAGTTTCAAGCAACTGAGCTTGAAGCAATCCTGCAGAAGACATTGAAGGCTCTGTGTAGAACACCCTTCAGAGTAATATACGCTAGCTTAAAGGGCAATGACAGACAGTATCTTCACTGCTTTTTTCCCTTCTGCTTTAGCAGCAAAGATAAATTATAACAGCTCCTGCACTCCTTTCCCCTCAAAGCAGAGCTCTAATTTTAAATTTCATAGTACACCAGAATGAAAACAAACAAAAGCAAATGAGAGAATAAATCTACTGGGGAAAATACAGTGACGGAGAGTCGCTCCAGTGACTTCCGAATATTAGAGGTGCCTACTTGATTTTATGGGCATTGAAGTTTCCAAGTGGTTGGAGCTATCTTGGTGTGTTACAATCACCGCAGTTCAGACTTGAAAGTTTGGCTTCCTGTTTTCACTTTAACCCATTTCAATCTAGAATGGAAAAACGTGAAAATAGAGAAGCTCAGGCAATCTACAAGCTTTGGACTTTGGCCTGACAAAGCACACAGCTCACACTGAGGCTCATTTACTGTTGGTCTGAGCACACAGCTACAGAGGGAAGAAAGCACTGCACACAAAATTAACAATTAATTTGTGTCAGATAGGGCTTAAGTTTACTTATTCTTCAAAGCGTGACCAGTACATAAAAAGAGGACACCTTGGCAGCACCACTCCTGATTACTCTCACGTCTCTTGTTTTCTCACTGGCAACCTCAGAAAGCACTTGGATGTCCTCCCAAAATATGTGCACTAGCTCAGCAAGGAGCTGTGAGCTCAGTGTAGGAAGTGAAACGTCCTTCTACTCTGTCAAGGAGCTCAGACTAGACAATTGCCCCCCTTCTGGCCCCAAATACATTAATCTTATAACAGCAGTGGCTGCAGCAGGAGTTTTATCCAGGAGAAAGTCTGCCATGGTGGACAAAGTGCCATGGTGAGAAGATATTCTGTATGTCAGGAACAGCAAGAACTGCCTCTTATGAGTCTGTGTCCTTTCAGATATGTAGAAATTTAACTTTGCTGCTTGGATACAGCTTCTTATTGATTTAAATGGGATTCAGGGAGACATGATCTAAGCAGAGGAACACGGCAATACTGCCTCTGTCGGACAAGGGGGATTTATTGTGGGATGCAATGAGGCAGACCTAAGCTATCTAACCTGGGACTGCAGTGTTCAGTATGTAAATTGTCCTGATCCATCCCTGAAAATGCTACTTTCTTGCTCTTTTCTGGGTATTCCTGATGCTCTCAGCATAGAAAAATGATGTAGGTAGATACACCAACATTCTCAGGAGGATTATGGGGAGGTCTGGTCACATCTCTGAATTCACATAGTATGTTTGCATGATAGATTACAAGCCCTGACATGGTCATTGTTGTCCTCAGTGATGGCAAATGAGGCACCTGTCTAGGTGCAAGACATCTCCTAGTGCAGAGGTCCACAAGATCTCAGATGGGTTAGATATTAAATGTACCCATTTCTTCTTAGAGATAGCAAAGGTAACTGAGTGCAGCCCATTCAGGTGGAGAAAACTCCTTGGAGTGCCAACAGGCACTCCAAGCTGGTGAGACAAAAAACCCTCTCATGATCTTAGGGAGAGCCTGGCCTTTTAGCTCAACACCATTGATCTCTTCCAGATCAGCTTCATTGCGGGAAATCTGTGATGGTCACAGAGGTGAATGGGTGCATTGGTTCCTTCATAGCAAAGAAAAAACCTCTGAAAGGTATGTATGAGTATACATGTGGGTACAGTAGTAAGATTCCATGTATAAATAGGTTTGTACTGAGTGTCTAAATAGGTGCACACTCTCCTAGAGGACAAGATACTTCAAGTCAAAAGCCTCAGCTCCGGCTCATAGGAAGTGGGTTGGAGAGATCAAAAAAAGCTGAGATACGATGGATGCCTCATCCCTGGAGACACCCAAGGTCAGGCTGGACAGGGCTCTGAGCACCCAGTCTAGCTGTGAGGGTCCCTGTTCACTGCAGGGGAGTTGGACTAGAAGGTCTTTAAGTGTCCCCTCCAACTCAAGCAATTCTATGGTTCTATGAGTCTGTGATGAGTGACTAGCAACCAGTAGCCAAAGCACATCTAAGAACCTCCCCACTCTTCAGCAGAAAGGAGGTAGTCAAGATCTTGCTTCTCAACAAGGAAAAAACACCAAACCTTGTTCCTTTTCCAGGACAATCGCAGCTGTGGACTGTAATACTTGTTCATTGTCCTCGAGCACACATCTCTCAAGTGCATTCCACCAAAGACAAAGCTATTTGTGCTAGTCAAATCAAGGAAATAATCATTACTTGTAAAATTACTGCAAGCTGATTTTCTCATTAAAATTTCATTAAAGTCTTTTTTTCTCTGGCAGTACTAAATGCCATACTTTTAAAATAATCTCATTCTATTACATTTCCATTAACATTAGCCACCATATTAATAGCTTGAAAACACATGTTGGTATATTTGTGCTGCTAATGAGCATGCCTTTCCCCCTCCCAAAAGATAGTTATGCCGTGAAAAATAAATATTATGGATAGTGCTTTGCATTCCTCCCGTGGATGTGTTTTAAAGACATCAGCAGGGTTTCCAGTTGATCTCAAAGGTCTCATTCATGTTTGGTTTGGAAATGAAAAGGCACCAAGTTATTATTGTCTCCATCTGAGCATAGAGCCCTGCTGACAAAAGGAAAGTGCCACATCAATGGCACTTAATCTGGGACGGGAAATTTAGACTGGATATAAGGAAGAAGTATTTTACAATCAGGGTGGTGAGGCAGTGGCACAGGTTGCCCAGAGAGGTGGTGGATGCCCCATCCCTGGAGACACCCAAGGTCAGGCTGGAGGGGCTTGGAGCACCTGATGGAGCTGTAGCTGTCCCTGTTCATTGCAGGGGGCTGGGCTAGGTGAACTTTAAATGTCCCTTCCAACTCAACAATTCTATAATTCTATGATTTGATGATTAATGCAGGTTGCTTCTCTGTCATCACCTCCCAGCTCCTCTGTTGAGAGTTCTTCTATGAAGTGCTGTTCACCAGGAAGGCTTCTCTGCTCACTTTTGTCTCTGAAACTGGCTTTTTCCTCCTGAAGACAAGCAGGCCTTTATGCAGGCACCACACCAAGCCTCCATTGTGCACCAAGTGTCTCAAGAAGCCAAGTGAGGGAGAACCACCAAGGATGGGAAGAGAAAACATGGATACCGTAGAGCTGGAGAAGGCCTTGATGCATTTTTTGTTCCTGCACTTAAATGTGCTGTAGGTCATGCAAGGCAGCCTCACTCTCCTGCCTTAGCTTTTGCTGTGTGAATCAGAGAAAGATTCATTAGAAGCTTAATCATAGAGTAGCTCAATTTGGAAGGGACCTGTAAGGGTCATTGAGTCCAACTCGGGTTTCCATACAGGACCACTAAAAAGTCAAACCCAATGTCTGAGACTGTTGTTCAAACACTCCTTGAACTCCAGCATCTTGGAGCTGTGCCCACTGCCCCGGGCAGCCTGTTCCATGCCCACTGCCCTCAGGTGCACACCTGAGGAGAGGAGAGGAGAGGAGAGGAGAGGAGAGGAGAGGAGAGGAGAGGAGAGGAGAGGAGAGGAGAGGAGAGGAGAGGAGAGGAGAGGAGAGGAGAGGAGAGGAGAGGAGAGGAGAGGAGAGGAGAGGAGAGGAGGGGAGAGGAGGGGAGAGGAGGGGAGAGGAGGGGAGAGGAGGGGAGAGGAGGGGAGAGGAGAGGAGAGGAGAGGAGAGGAGAGGAGAGGAGAGGAGAGGAGAGGAGAGGAGAGGAGAGGAGAGGAGAGGAGAGGAGAGGAGAGGAGAGGAGAGGGCTTACTACTGAAGGTGTTCAAGAGCCATCTGGATGTGGCACTGAGGATCATAGTTTAGTAGTGAGGATGGGATGACGGTTGGCCTAGATGATTTTAGTGGTCTTTTCCAGCTTTAATGATTCTGTGATTCTATGATTCAGTGCCTTCACAGGTCAAATCTGGTGACCAGCTGTTGCTTTTGATTCTAGAAAAGCCCATAACCCAAATGAATCCGCAATGACTAGAGCTTGAGATGGAGATAATTTTCTTGGACAGAAGCTAACAGTGTTCCCCTCCCCAGCAATAGGGGCGAAGCTTAGTTTTTTCTCCAGCTGTGATATTTAGAAAAATGCTTTTAGGAGAGTTGAAGAGAAAGGTGTATTTTGTTTTGTGTTTGTGTAGTTTTCTGACTAAGCTTTTTTTTCTTAAGAAGACATTTTGTGGTGATATATTGACTTTCTCCACATTTTTTCATTACACTTTACTGAAGTTTCAGGAGGACGCTTTGGCTATATGCTTGGGGAGATAAATCCAGAATGATCTGAAAGACCTCACCTTTTCAATCTTACAGAAGATGTTTTCATTCTTTTTTAACATAATCCCCAACTGCAAAAACCCTCAGAAGCTTTGAGATTTCTTCTAAAAGGAAAATTAAAGAGGATTTTAGAACTTCTTGTGACATCCAAATGAACTGCCCCCTCCAGCAATTTCTTGTGCACTGTCCAGCTAGGAGACTCAGCCCAATTTGCAGCTGGCCTTGAGTCATCACCCACCTGCTGGCCACCACTCATCCCTTTCAGCCTTACCTTATTACCCTTTTACATCAACCACAACCCCTAAGTGCTCAGCAGGGATATTCTCAAGTTCTCCCAGTTTGTATACATTCCTGGGATTACCTTGACCCATGTGCACAACCTTGCATTTTGCTTTGTTGAACTTCATCAGTTTCACAAGGGCCCTCCTTCTGAGTTGATCAAAGACCCTCTGGATGGCATTGTTTCCTATTGCTCTATCAACTGCATTGCTCAGCTTGGCATCATCAGCAAACTTGCTGAGGGTGCACTTAATCCCATCATTTATGTCACTGACAAAGGATGCTAAAGAGTACCAGACTCAAGACAGACCCCTGGGGAACATTGCTCATTACTGGCCTCCACCTGAACATAGAACCATTGACCATAACCTTCTATTTGCCAGCTTCCAACCAATTCCCTATCCACCAAATACTCCACTCTTCAAATCCATATCTCTCCAATTTAGAGATAAGGATGTGGTGGGGAACTGTGTCAAAGGCCTTGCAGAAGTCCAGCTAGGTGACAGCCATCATCTTCCTTCATCCATTGATGCTGTCGCTCCATCATAGAAGGCTACCAGACTGGTCAGACATGACCTTCCCTTGATGAAAGGATACCACCAAGACATGAATGTTTCAGCTTATGTTTAGCAGGTCTGACCCAAAAGTCACAACAAGCAGCCCTGGAAGAAGGCTGAGCCAAGGAACTAGATGTGGGAAGTATGTGAAAGACATTGGCTTGGGGCTCTTGTAGGTAGGACACATGGATGTGCAGGAGGATCCAGGAGCTGGATTCAGTTAACTCGATAAACACATGGTGAAAAAAAACACGTTTTACTCTGGCTGTGGGGGCAGCTGGTGTCCCACATGATAACATCCTGCTTGATAGGGAAAATAGCCCCAGCTAATTTTTCAAGGGCAGCAGTGATCCAGAAAGGGGGGAAACACTTGAATAGGAGGTTCTGATTAGAAAAATTCATGACTTCCTTAGCATTCAGCATATGTATGTTGATTACAGAGTCCAAAGAAGCTGGCACTGTACAACCTATAAGAAAACTGAAATTTGTACGACTCTTCTTAGCTCTGCAGATTATTTACAATTAGCCTCAGTTGTGAATGATCCTGTCTGGGTCCAGCCCTTTTCCAACTTTTCCAATATTTTTTGATGTACGACCAAGCAGCTGTCAGTCAAAACTGGCAGTTTTATAAACAGATCTGGAAGCAAATTGAATTTACATTCAGTCCCTTTGTCTATAATGCAGTTTTCACTGATGCAATAAGTTTGCTGAAAGAATTTCTCGGAGAGTCTTTATTACATTTGTTAACAAGAATGAGGCTATTTCCCAGGAGCATTGCTACTGTAATATTTTATCTACAGAGACGCTTTAATTTCTCAGTCACTTTCATTAATCTTAGTATCTTAGAAGTCCTGACTCCACGTGGACAGTTGCAGGCATGAAAAACTTTGAAGAGAAACCCTACACATATTCTTCCTGAATTCACCCTTGTTTTGCTTGTGGCTTTGGGAAAAACTCCTCATACAGATTTCTGCAGCCTGCTGCATTACCCTGTCACTTCCAGAAAATAGGATTTCTCACCTACAGATGGTGAGGAGAGAGGAGGATAGCCGTGAACATTAGGCTGAAATTACTTGTCAAGTTTGATCAATTCATAGAAAGACAAAAATCCATTTTGAAAAGGCACAGTTGATTTTTTGAAGATTAGTAGCGGTGTCCTCGCAGCTTCATTGTTTGGCTAAATTACACAAGGCTGCAGTTTATTACCAAAATGAAAGATATATTTGCATGTAGATGGTACATAAATTATTTCATTCTGCACTGGACAGTGCAATAAACTACCTCTCTCCTATACACACACGCACACAAAAATGCACACATGCATTCACTTACTTATGACATGGGGGGTGGTTCCTTCTTCTTCCCTCCTTTTCCTTTTACTGCCTTGTAAGTATTATTATTTTACAAAGCACTAGGGAAGGAGTACATGAATCTATTAAAGATAACAAAGCTCCATTATGACCCAAAACTCAGGAAAACAGATGAATAAATCTTTCATAATGTGGAGTAGCTGTTCCCTTGCTCTTCAAGCAAAGGAAAAAAAGAGTTGATCTCAAAATGAAAGCCCATCTGAACCCTGCTGTTCTTGCAGTGATTTCTTGTTGCAGCAGTTTCTTACAATTTAGGCACGTCATGATGCATTAATTACCATCTGTGTGGCTGTGTTTAATGGGAGCATTAAGAGACAATACCTGTTTTTGCTCCCTCCTGGAGCAATATTTATAGATGGCTGCCTGCGTGCCAGAAAACAGCTCCTGATCTACTGTAAGTTTTATAGTCTACCAATGTAGGCTGTTAGCAGGCAAGTAGTTGGCTGTCTCTGACAGGAAAAAAGATAGGTGTCATAAACACTTCCAGCTCTGATTTTCAGCCTGGTTTTATCTGGGCAGTGGTTTATACAGCCTTCTTCTATGCAAAGCCCTGTGTTCAGTGAAAGCCCCAGTATGGGCAGCTGGGGAAATTGGATATCCCAAGAAAAGTGGGTGCCCTGGGCTAAACTGGACCAGCCAAGTGGGTTTGGAGAACAAGAATAACCAAGCTGGTGACAGAGAGCTCCCCGCAATAACTGCAGCAGAGGGTAGGATGCATGTTACGTGCTCCTGGGAAACACAGGAGGGCTTGGGAAAGTGAGTGTTGAAAGGCTGCAGAAACATCCTGGGCTTGCAGAAAGGTCCAGCTGGAGCTCCACTTCCAATCACCTGCATGAGCCACGTGCCTGAGGTTTGGGATGGAATGAAAGTGTGAAGGCTATCATCTCTTGCACTTAAAAATTGAGGAAGATCAACATTCTTCCATGTGAGAAACAACTCCATTCCCCACCTGGGACTGTGTGGAAAGCTTGAAATGTTATGAAAGCATTCTCTGACCCACTTTATTGGCTGATAGCGCATGAGCAGCCTCAGGAAAAATAAAGCAACTCTTGCTTTTGTTTGTTCTCCCCTTTGCCTGTTTACATTTCATTTTCCTAAGATTAAAGAGGAAAAAAAGTGAACTTCTGAACAGTGCCATGTTTCTGAACACTTCACTGCAGCAGAAACAAAATTAAACAACTCCTTAAATTACTGCATTTTCAAAAAGAATCGTCATTGTATGCATGGTATGTGCCAGGCCCTCATTAGCATCCCAGCCTATTTTTAGTCCCCGTTATCACTGTGCACAAAGTGGAGCTATGTTAAAGGAGGTTCCATGCTGCCTTCCCAAATGTCCTCAGTCCACAGAAAGCCTTCTGATCCTTCCTGCCTGCTTTTTTAGGTACAAAATCCCTATTTGCAAACAAGCGATGGCTCTGCAGCCACCAGTAGTCCGTGGGGAGTGGGGGAACATCACCTGCCAGCTCTTCCTCATCAGCAGCTCATTTTGTTTCTGCAAGAAATAAAATGACATTTTTCCTTCCCTCCCAAAGCAGGTGTCCAAAGAGCTACAAGGAGTCATAAAATGACCTCCCTCTGCTCCACAAAGAGAACTAAGGGTGATGTGTGCAGGTGCAGACACCTTCCATGTGCCTGGAATCTGGGGAAATGGCATCCATACTCCATGTCCAAGGGGACAAGTTGGTTCTTGTAGACCTTTGAAATCTGCTTCCATTTGCACATATGGTAGGGATTTTCAGATGTCTCCAGCCTGGATCAGATGCATTTTTCTTTCCCTGTTTTGCTGAATTATTTAACATGAGCTCGATGTCCCTTGCAGCCAAGCTCCAGGAGGAATGAATGAGTGGTAATGAGGCAGTAATTTGAATGAGAGTCAACAGGTCAGCTGGAGGTACCCTGCTCTGGAAAGAAGGTGGAGGTGGCTCCAATGAGCTATGAATACTCATCTTGCTTGTCTGGTCAGGTTTGATCGCTCAGCTTTTTTCAAGGCAATTTCTATCAAGCTTCATGAGAGCCTGAAGCAGGTTTTGGCAATAAGAGAGCAAAGAAAAAGATTGATGCTAAAAGGAATTGACAGGCAATAGGGTTAGAGATCCTTCCCAATTCTGATCTTGCAAATAGCCAACCTGAAATTAAGGACTTAATCTCTGAAGGTCCTTGACACTCTGAGGGTACCTTGATTGGGTAGTACTAATGTATATTCTTTGCCAATTGTACCAGAAGAAAAAATAAATAAATAAACACAACCCCCAAAGCCTGCAAGGTATGAGGAACAGCCTGGAGTTTCTGTTCATTCCAATGACAAGAAGAAAATGCTAAGAACCCCTTTCTTTGTTTCCCCCCATGATCAGCTTTGGGCTAGATACAGAAGCAGATTACAAAGCTCAGATGGCATGTACTTTTTCAGGCTGTTGACACCAAATGCTGTGGATGCTGAATCCAGCTCATGAGAGCTGGGGCAGTCCAAGCTGGCCTTTGCCTTTGTCATCTATTATGGTGATGGCAAAACTTTTCAGACTGATTGCAACTGCAGAAGATTAAAGGTAGACAGCAACAAACTGTAAGGCAAGCTTTTGAAGGCAGTGCACTTTTACAATCGTTATTTTCTTCCTAATACTTCATTTTTACCCTCTCATGGTGCATCATTGTCTTCATAAAAAGTAGCTCTCCAATGCAAGTAGGTGACACAAGCTGGGAATACCAACTAGGACTTAATGACATTTTTCTGTGCCAGATATTGTGAAGTGTTTTACATATAGAAGGGTTTATTTCTGCTCTTCCAGGTAGTACATCATCATAACAATTTCTAGAAAATTAAATATATTGATTCAGATTAAGAAATTCCTTCTAAAGTATCATTGCAAATTAAACCAAAGCACTTCATATAACGTAATGTATTAGGTTAATGTCAAATATCTGAGAAGGGACTGTGGAAAATGAATTCCAAAAACAGAAGTGTATATTGAAAGTACATGGAAGAAAACACTGCTTAGGATTTGTACAGTAAATTTCTTATCCAATCCTATATCACTTTCTTTACCAATCTTGCATAACTCACCTGGGTTCAGACATGTTACTCATACCTGTCTTTGTGCTTAGTCCTTCTATGGTCACTGAAATGTTAAACTATACACATAGGTCTCCTGACCGAATCCTTATAAGAGTTGTGCATTGGACTTTAAATCAAGGAGCTGCTTAAAAGTATTGCCATCATAAGACTCTCATGTGGCATAGCCATATATTGCCCAAGCGAAAAGGAGCAGATTCAGTTTCTCAGAGGATTAATTTTGTTGAGTTATTAGCAGAGTGATGATACTGTCTGGATTTTAAAAGAAAAAATGTGCTTTTGAAGCTTCTGTCCTTGATGCTCACAGACGGGCACATCTCGGTGTCTCAAAGGTTAAGCTAAGCATTTGGATTAGGTGACCTGAACTGTAATTAAATCATTGCATCCTCTTGTTAAGAACCCTCTTCTTCCCCATCAGCTGCAGGACTGCCCACCTGCCCACCTCCAAGCTCTCCTTATTGCACTCCTTGATGCTTCTTTCTAATTGAAGCCAGAATCCTGTCTCAGACTCTGATTTTCTGGCTGCTGCACGCTTTGCGATGCCTTGTGCTCATTTGCCTTAGGGTTAAACGTGTCTATCCTGGGAAATGACACTGTGTTATGACATGTGGCATCTAACACAAGGCTGAAGAGATAGCCGGGATCCCTAACCCTTTGGGAGTATGCAGTCTTGTGCAATTATGTTGACAAATGCAACCAGTTCACTAAAAAAAATGTGTCTCACAGAGTGGAACAGGGGCTAAAAGCATCACACAATAAAAAAGCCTGGAACAGGCTCTGCTCTCATTAGGGACAGATGAGGGAAGATGTCCTGTAGTTCATTATTGCCCTGAGCTGCTGGAAATTTCCACATACCTGCAGTGGTGCAGTATGAAAACCAGCATGGACACAGCAGTGAAAATCAGGGTTAACTGTGAGTGACTTGAAATTGCTTTGGTCCCTGTCTGCAGCGAGTGACAAAGTGTATTTAGTATACATGTTGTGATAATTAATTAAGGGTAATGTTGTCCCAGTGGGAACAACAGCCATTGAGATTTTCTCATCCAGGAAGAAGGGGTAAAGAAGTGAACCGAGGGCCTTTGATCCTCACACATCACCATGAACAAAATCAACAATTCCCCTAGTTGAAGAGCTTTGGATACAGTTATCACCACTGAACGAGAAGAAAGCAGTAAACAACAGGCATTTTGATGATGATGAAAATGTGTCCTATCATCCCCACTGCCCTTCATTGGAGGACACGAGACCAAATGTTTGCCTAACAGAGGAGTTAGGAGGACCTCTCCTGACCACAGTCCCTCTATGGCACTTCTCATGGGAGATGAAAGCAGCCTCTATCTACACAGCCCTCTTCTAACCCAAGCCAGCTCAGTTAGCGCTGCTCGGATCAGAGAGGACTGCCATCAAGTCTTTTAACATGCAGTTATACTCTGAAAGGTCACTCTGTGAAAACAGCTCTACGAGGCCCCATGTTTGTTGACTCTCTTCCCCAGGCAATTTGCTCAGTTTACATGTAATGAGTAAATGCTGCTCTTGGCTACTGCCCAGCCAATGGGTCTGAGAGCCAAGCTGTGCCTGCTTTCTGCCAGGCCATGATCACCAAGCTAAAGGATGATCAAGAAAAACCTCCATATCCTTAGCCTGGAAGTGTCCTTTCCTGTCATGTTTGCACTTGGACAGTTTATTGTAATCCTCCTTCTCAATGTTCTCTCATTTCTTCTACTTTTCAACTGTGGATGAACTCCATCACTTCTTGTATTTGAGCTAGATTTGGGTGACATTTTGCGCCACTGTTAACATTCACCTGTAGTGTAGATCCTACCCCAGCCACGAGGGTTCCAACCTGTTTCTAGAACTGTCTGTTTTGTCTGCTCAAGGCAACCAAGAGAAGAAAATGATTACAGCTGTGATCTGTAGGGTTAACTTAGCTCCAGAATGAGCAGCTGACAAACAGTGTGCTGAGGAAGTGACTGAGCCTGATAAAGTGACAGGACTGTAATGGCAGGATGGTTTCTGATGCTTGTGGGGGTGGCATGTCTGTAGTTGGATCCCATACATCACAGCAACACAGTGTGAGAGTGTGAGCATAATGGCTTCACAGTTCTTGAGTTGGAAGGGAAAGGGTCCTGAGTGATGTAGATGTGGTGGGTGTTTTTGTTGTTGTTGTTGTTGTTGTTTGTTTCTTTCTTCCTTTTGGTAGTAAACCTCAGTCTGGGGGATGCATCAGTTCTGGAAATGAGCTATGCTGTGCCTATACAGCAAATGAATTATGACAGCCACTGAGGAACTGAGAGCCCAAAGTCTATGCCATCTTATCTGATAGCACTGGAGTTGAGTGGGAAGTGCAACCATTCCTGCATAAGGAAATGTTATGAGCTGTAGCAGACCCTTCACTTAGGCTGCAGCTTGAGCGGATTCAGCAGTGACAAGTGCATTTAGCAGAAAGAAATCCTGTCTCTGCAAGCAAAGACAAGTTAAGACTTGTATTCAAGGACTTCTTAGCATTTGGGTCTGTGCTGTTTCTCTCCGTGTGTAATGCTGACCCATCCCAGACAGATACCTCTGCTGCGCTTCCTGGCTGCCCTCAGTGGCCCAGCCACCTGCATGGCTGCTGACCCCTCTCTGGTCCGTCCCTCCTAGAAAGGACAGATCAAATGCAGAAATATGTTTTTAACACTGCTTTTCACTGTTTGCACAACCCCTGGTCAACTTAGATTAGTTCTTCTAAATAACACTATAGGGCTGACGATCCTGCCCACAGCCTGGCCTAACAACATCAGTTGGTACAGATGTACAGCACCGGAGGCTCAGTCTCCACCATATTTCAACACCAGAGGTATTGCACACAACTGCCGTACAACAGCAACAACAATTTACAGGCTGTCAGGAACCCAGCCAGCCCTCCTCAGACCTGGGGCTGTCCCAGTCTTCTGCCAATCCGTCAGAGCAGCTGCTCAGAGGCCTGGCTGGGGGCTGCTGGATAAATCTCCTTGGCAGCTTTTGCACTGGTCACACCTTATAGTGGATATTTATCTTCTTTTTTTTTTTCGCAGCTCTGGATAAATATTTCTTTGCAAATACTCCAGAAGTGGCTGAGCAGGGGCTATGATGTGCCAGAGTTCAGTCCTCTCTGGCTGCTGGAAATCCTTTCCCAAAGGCACGTCACAAAAAAAACACTGCTCAGAGGCAGCAGCACTATATTTCTTCTTCACTCAGGATTCTCCTAGCTCGTTTTCTTTTTTCTTTTTTCAGTGCAGCATTTCTATGAATAATCAGGGTAGCCCTGAGTCTGCCACTCTTCAGCATATCTTCTTCCACATCTCAATAAAACAAAAGCACAGACATCACCCGAAGCTCATTTTGAGTAATGATTTCTTTCAGTATCAGCTGTTACTTTTAAAGATGTTATCAGTCCTGATAGGTCTCACTGTGTTATTATTTCATGCTATTTATTCATATTACTGTGCTTCTCAGAGACCTTTCTGTGGATCAGGACCCCATTGTGAAAGATACAGTGTCACCTACCACGTTTTGTAGCCTGCTGTCATTGTCAGAAGCCACAGAAGAACCCATATCCCAAAACAGGAG
Organism: Alectoris magna; assembly: GCA_030625065.1. Lineage (NCBI taxonomy): Eukaryota > Metazoa > Chordata > Aves > Galliformes > Phasianidae > Alectoris > Alectoris magna. The sequence continues at coordinate 28,984,925 of CM060560.1, read as the reverse complement.
TGCTCTTGTAGAAATCTGAAACAGCCTAGAGTTTCTGTTCAAGATTCTATTTAATTCTCAAAGCTAAGAGAGGGACTGTCATTGATTTCAGCTGCCGTTGGACTAAACATCACTAGCACTTGTGACATCCAGCTCTGTGATCCATTCATTTGCTGAGATTTCTTAGCCAAACAGATCCCTGAGGGTATATGTAGTGTTCCTGCTGTGAAGAGCAGAGGCAAAGACCTAAGGCTTTCCTGCATTCTTCCATTTGCAAACACTCTGATGAGACTAGCAGAGCCTCCATGGAGCTGTGGTATCTCATGCTTTAGAACCATCTTAACCTACAAGTCAGTACTAGTAGGTTTGTAGGGAGCAGCTTTAAAATTATCCAAAGCTTTAAGTCAGCTGCCTGACGGGTGTTATCTCCAATAAATGAAGTAGGGATCAGGTCGTGAAGGAAATGTCTGCACAAGTCATTCTTGCAGCTCTGTATCAAGCCAAATGAGGCTTTGGCTTCATCCTTCCTGAACAACTGGGAGATGCAACATTCTCCCTGCAGTCCAGGCAGTCTAGTTGAAATAAAAGGCTCCTTTCCAGAGTTATTTCATCCATGACAGTGTTAGCTTTGCCTTTTGGAGCAGTCTCCCTTAATTGAGAAAGCAAGAATACCTGTGTTTCTCTTGAACTCAAGACAATGGGACTTGACTGGCACTGAAATTACTCTTGCTAAGCAGACACCCAGTCTGTGGCAACAAAGAAAGTGCTTTTAAGACTTGGCACCACATTTCAGTTTTTGTTTGAATAAGTTTATTTCTTTGTCTAAAAGCCTTGATTTCTTTGGCCTGTGCTGCATGGATGTTAAAGTAGTTCTTCATTGTTGCCATGAAAGTTCAAAGCCATTTATCTTCAGTACGTTTACTTGATGCAATTTCTTACTGCACGCACCCTTCAGTCCTGGGGCTTTCTACAAGATTAAGTGATGTATTCAGATAGGCAATGTCTCAGGAGGATTTTCAGTATTTGGAAGATAGAAAGCTCATTCTATTTGAAGGACAGCAGCCTTTGTAATTGGTATTTCCCATTTGCCTCCCTTGGAAAGAATGACTTTGTAAGCACAGTCCCCATCAAGGATATGAGGTATTGGTGCAATTTGCTGTTGTGCCAAAGATTTTTTAGGGCAATTTGACTACCTTGGGGGTAGAGGTGAAAGGCTTTTTGCCCTTTGCTCAGCTGCTGTGAGCACACAGGACTAATTAAATTTAAAAACAAACAAATGAAAAAGAAAGAACCATTTTCTTGTGTCTGACTGTTTAGAAGTTGCATCTCCACTGTGGGAAAAGGCACTGTGATTCAACTGGAGCAGACGTGCATCTCTGTGTCTGTTGCAACTTTCCCATCAAAGTGTTTTTCAGGCATGGTATGGGGCTGGAAACTCAGATAAATCACCCATACTACAGTATTGTCAATCAGCCTTCATTCCTCTGATACCCAAAAGAGAGAGTCATGTAGCAGTACCCAGCAATTTATTGTAACCCATTCGTTTTATTATAACCTTTTCACTTTTCAGAATTTACCACCTCTCCTTTCTTTAATAGCTTACTGGCCTGTATTCATAAAAGATAGTTTGAAGTGTGGGATACGAAATCACAGTCCAGTGGGAAGGAGACTACTGCCCTACTTCTCAGCACACCCTCCGGCTGGCACTGTTACCTCACACACAGCAAGATCCTTTGTCATCTTCAAGATGATGAGAACCGGAATGCTTCAGCTGATTTATAAGGAGTCATGGGTATATGATGTGAGCTTAATTCATAATGGGATTGAGCTGAAAGCACTAATCCTATTTTACTGTGGACCTGACATTAACATTCACAGTGTGTCTGATGGATAGTGCGGAAGAACCAAAGTAGGATTTCTATAGGGTCTGGTGGCAATCCAGCTGGCTCAGCCTGATGGAATTGTTGCAGTTTATTAATTGGGGCACAAGAAAGTCTGTTCATGAGCACAGATATGTAAAAACTTTTAAAATACTCAGTTTTGTGCATTTAAAAATAAAATATGAAGTAAAACAAAGAAGGAATTTTGCTGTCATGTAGATAAGAAATCAGAACTTTGCAACACCTTTGGAACAGTGTTTTAAGACCTCATTTTCTTCTGTAGCAAAATAAGGTTACTTCCTTACTTCACAGAGATGTAAGGTTGTGTTTTTGAAGGTGTTTGGAGCGACTGAGTGTAATACGTTAAAAAGATACAAAATATCAGAGTACGAAATTAATTCTAGAATCCAAAAATGAGGAAACTCATTTTGGAAACCAAGTTACAGCTGCCTTGTATCCACGATCAGATAGCTGTAAAAAGCTCTATGGTATGAGCACTAAAATAGTGCATGTGAACTGAATTCATTGTTGATCCTACTCACCCGCATTTCAGAATTTATGTTCCATCATGTAGAATATTTGCTTCACCTTTGCTTTATGGCAGTAAAGAGTTGTTCGTAGGCTTTTATTATGAGGGAATTAGAATGTCTTCCATAGTAGAAAGTCCTTAAACTTTTGAGTTTTATGTGGAAATGCTTCTTAAACGTGGTTTTTGGTACCCATAGAATCATAGAATCACTAAAGTTGTAGAAGACCTCTAAGATCATCCAGTCCAACCATCAGCCCATCCCCACCATGCCTACTAATTGTGTCCCTCAGTGCCACATCCACACAGTTCCTGAACACCTACAGGGACAGTGACACTACCACCTCCCTGAGCAGCCTGTTGCAATGCCTCACCTGTTGTTCTGAGAATAAATATTTCCTAATACACAATCTGAACCTCCTCTGGCACAGCTTAAAGCCATTACCTCATAGAGAACAATAAGAAACATTGGAGAATGGGCACCTATAAGGCAGAGCAGGAGTCTTGGAGCACCACAGGCCCTGCAGGCTGGAGGGGAAAGCCAAGGCTGAGGGTCTGAGAGAGAGCTTGGAAGGATTTCCACCAGAAAATAGGAAGGGTGTGGAAAGCAATGAGAAAGCTGAACTGTGCTTGGCAGTAAGAAGGCTCTTGTAGAAGGATGTGTGGGATGTGAGAAGATCTGTGATGTGGAAGTCAGATACCCACAGTGCCTCCAGCACTGTAGGAATCAGAAAATCAAGAAATAGCAAAAGATGGAGATGCCCATCCCAGAGAACTGCTGCTGTCACATTCCTCCTGACAGAAATGTAATGCTGCTGTGGCTGAGATCATACCCAGAAAATACCAACAGTGTACTTTTAATTTCAGTAGATATTTCAAGAGCCAAAGATGCCAGCTGGAGGGAAATAACCTGAAACATATGAATACCTGAGGAGTATCCCTCCTCCAGAGCTGGTTGTGATCTGACAACAAAAGCAGTACTATGTTAGATCTCTACCACAGTGTACAAAGAGTTCAGGAAGTTTAGGCTTGAGGAACTGGTTGGTTTTTTGTGGGTTTTTTTTTGTTTGTTTTGTTTGTTTGTTTGTTTGTTTGTTTTTTAAGCTTTATTGCTTTTTCTTTTAGTTCAGCAGCAGAATATTTGCCAGAGGAGCTGGAGAAGTTTCAGTTCACAAAAGCGTCAATGATTTATTTATTACCATCAATTAGGGAAAGGGCAGCAGTTGCTGGTTCTGAATATTTAACATTGCAGGGAAACAGTAAGCCACTCTGAAGCCTGTGCATTTCGGTAAAGTGCTGCAAACCAGAATGGCCCTGGAAAATGTGGAGACAGGAGCTGTGTAAGTATCTCCCTGCATATACCTAGTATATATGCCATATATACCATATACCAGACTAAGCCTTCTTGAGAACTCAGCCTCCGCTCCTTTGTGGTCATGAGCAGCCTCCTGGAGAGGTCTTGGCTCCCCTCTGAACAGCAGCCTGCTGTGAAAGCCCAAGTGAGGACACGAGGTGACTCAGAAGATGCATTACCAGCATTACCAGCATTCATCGGAAATCTGCAATTTGTTTTACTTCATGCACTATTTTCAGAAATTCCCAGGAGAGCAGCAGGTGGGGGAAATTAGGACCAGGGCTTTTCCCTAGCCAAAGCTAGCTGTCTAAGGTGCCTTATGAAATGCTGAAAGCTTGTCCTTAGCTCACTTGTCTCATTCCTTGGTTTTCCAAGGGACTCAGGCAATCAGCCTCAGTCTCTGCTACTACTGGCTGATACAACCCACCAGCTGCTTCTCAGAAAAGCATTCAGCAGCAGCCAGGCTGAGTACTGGGAGATGGCCAACACCTGCCTCTGGTGCTCCCCAAGGAGACATCCAAGGGAGAACCTCCTGTGACCACTGCTGTCTGTAAAGTACACTCAGCAGAAACGAGGGACCACCTCCACACCCAAGTATGTAGAAGAAAAAAATTAAGGTTCTTTTTAAAGAAATACATTACAAATCTCATGGCCAATTTACAAGCAGATATTTCCAGCTGCACAGGAACACTTTGTCTAGAGAAACTGTGGACGCACCACCCCCAGAGATGTTCAAGGCCAGGCTGGATGGTGCTCCAAGCAGCCTGATCAGGTAAGTGGTACCCCTACCCACAACAGGGAGTTGGAACTGAGTGGGATTTAAGGTCCCTTCCAACCTGAGCCACTCTATGATTCTTTGATTCCAGCTGTGTTGTTTCAAGTCAGTACTTATCAGCACAAGCTGTGGGGCTAAGGGGTAAAGAACTCAATAGGAAGACCAGTACACAATGTAGGGCCTTCCTAATACTTAATTTTCTGAAAGTGTCTTTTTTAATACATAAGGAAATAGTAGCTAAAAGGTGAATACTCTGACTGTTGATTATGGGCATCTCCATCCTGGAGGCAGATCACCTGGCAAGTCTTTTATTCCTCATCATGATAAATGAGTGAGATTTAACCATGCTCACAGTAACCTCTCACTAAATGTTGTGACTGATTTAATGCAAGTTGAGGCTTCCCAGGCCCTGGCTCAGCAGAGGAATTGACTTTTCTTCTACAGTGTTCAAAGTCCATCTGGCAAGCTTTACCTCCCCAGGAGCTAAAGGGAGCTATGAAACCACAAGCTCCCTGGGGTTTGGTTGTGACAACAGTATAAAAGTTATATATCTCTGTTGCTGATGATAACATGGGGAGATAAGTAAACATTTCAAAAGAAGGTGGGAGGGGAGGCATAGGCTTCCTCTGGTAGTCTGAGGCCTTCTGCAAACCAGCCCACTTGCAGTCAGCTCAGTGCAGTACATCAGTTTCTCTGAAGCTGCTCTTGAATCACTGATAAAGGAATCTGTTGCAAATTGAGTGTTCTTGTACCTTAGCAGAACACTTTACATTTATCAGACATACAGGCCTTCTTAATACCTGGCAATTAGGCAAGCAATGGGGGAAGCATGTTTTTGTGGCATTCTCAAAGCAAAGGATTTTGTGAGTTATCCCTGGTGCACTTTCCAGGAGAGCAGCGTCAAGCCAACAGGTGCCAGTGTTGCTGAAAGGCGACAATAAATTGATCAGCCTCTTTAAAATTTCTCATAAAATTGTATTAACAAAACAGTAAATACATAACACAGAGACCGTAACCACGGGATGTTTACATAATGCCCACTGTGGACCAGTACTAAATACCATAAAAGACCTGAGACCCCCCCAAAAAGTCTGCAAGTTCTGGCTCTCACAAAGCAGCTAGAGCACCATTATTCTTCCTCCTCCTTCTCTTCCTCTTCGCCCTCAGATTTCAGCTTCACTGTTGTGAACTTTGCTGGTGGTTATTGCAATTCCTATTGCTAGGCTCCCGTTATCGGCAAAGAGCTGAGCGAGGGAAGTGTTCAGCACAAGGCAGTCCCCATCTGAAATGATAGAGTCAACGCACTCCAGCACCGACCTCGGAGTAGCCTCCCACTTGAGGCGCCTCTGGTTCCTGTTGAGCTCGAGCCGATAGGTGAAGTTGTCGGCCTGGGTTTGTGTGCCGATCAGCATCATGGTGGCGAAGAATTGGGGGTGGCCTTTGTACTTCTCCTGCTTCCTGAGAACCAGCAAAAACTGATGGCCAAGGCAAGAGTGCATGATGATCCAGTCCGTGGGTGCAGGCAGGTGCATGTCCGTGGCCAGAAAGACAATCTCTGCCCCCTGAAGGATGTTGATGCGGTGAGTTTGCCTTAGGTGGGACACCACCACCTCCAGGTGCCCTTCCCATGGGCAGGAGAAGAGCGGACACGTGCAAGGAACCAGCTGGGGGTCGTGCACCGCTTCATGGTGATGGCAGGGAGGAAGGCCGCCTTGCTCCGTGGATGTCTGTGTGACCGCACAACGGGTTGGTGCATACTATGAGAAGGGAGAAATCATAGAATCATCAAGACTGGAAAAGACCTCTAAGATCACCTTGTTTGACCATCAACCCATCACCACCATGCCCACTGACCCCTGTCCCTCAGTGACACATCTACATATTTTTTTAGCACCTCTGGGGACGGTGACTCCACCACCCGGGTAGCCTGTGCCACTGCCTCACCACTCTTTCTGAGAAGAAGTTTTACCTAATGTCCAACTTGAACGTCTCCTGGTACAACTTAAGGCCATTAACTATCATCCAATAGGTAGTCACCTGGGAAAAGAGACTGACTTCAACTTCATTACAACCTCATTTCAAGGAGTTGTAGAGAGTGATAAATTGCAAACAATAGTAGGTAGACAAGGAACCAGTGCAGATATGTAAGACCCCACAAACAACAATCACCTGATATCCCAACAGCATCAGAGGGAGCCCCAAGAACTCAACACTCCTGAAACCAGACTGAGATCAGAGGTGATACAAGCCTGGATTTGCACAGCAAAACATGCTGGCAGATGCCTTATTCTCCAGGAGAAGAGAGAAACCATTTGAGCCATGATAAGTCACCTTAAATGAAAGTGATGTATGTGTTTAAAGAGCAATTTCATTAGTTCAGGGGGGAAAATCTGATTAAAAAGAAAAAAAAGCCCAACAAAACAAGGACAGCATGGGGCATTTTATATGGTTACAGCTCTTGCAGCCCAGAACAAGGAAATGAAATATGTACGGCTTTATTATGCTTTAATGAAACACACTGGCAAATACAGGCATTTCTTCTGAAATGATATGCTTTATAACACCCATAATTCGTGAAATAAAAGTCAGTTTTTATTGTATACGGTTCCTTCATTTTTTTTCTGGTCAATGTATTTGTGCTTAACTGATGCACTTTCCTCCATAAATCCTAAATGGCTCTCAAAGGTGGATAGATGGTAAATTTAGAACACTTTCATGCTAAAGTTAATTTGGATTAAAGTAAGACAGCTAACTGGGAAGGCAGAGGCTCTAGCAGAATGATAGCACGTGACAGCTAGGAAGCAAACTGCACTGCTTCTGTCAAGCAGACATAGTTGAAGAGAAATGAGTAAGTTTTATCCGACGAAAAGTGTGTCCACATGTAATGGTATTTGGGAAGAGTAATGGCTCTGCTGCAATAACTCCATGCATAGGCAAACCCTCAGGCATCCGTGTGACGATCATGATTCATCCAGCCTAATTTTAAGCATTTACTTCAGCCATCTGAGACAGAAACCTGGTTACCTTAGACTGTCTCTGCAGTCAATAGAAGGATGCAGCCCCTTCCACCAGCTGATTCAGACCTTAGCTGGAGTAATTCACCTCTTAAATGTGGCAGTGGCTGCTGCCAGAGAGACTAAGGCTGAGATCCAGTTTGCCTGGTCGGACCTCAGTTTTAGATGCTTCCTTGTAGAGGGGAGATTGCCTCCTGAACTGTTTTGGAGATGCTTGTAAGGTGCATAAGAATTAAGAGTATATATATAAATGCATAAATTTTGTTTCAGTGCTTGTTTTCTAAAGGTTCTTATAATTCCTGATACCCAAGTGATAGTGATGACAGTCTGCTATGCTATGGGTTTATAACTTAGAGTGGTTAGGTGGGGTAAGGCAAGGTTTCTATTACCCATGCATATGTTCTGCTGCTTGAAACCCTGTAATTTTGCCACCATCTTTCTTTAAAAACTAAAGAGGTTTTCTATGCAGGGACAGGTGAGGGAAAGCTTAAAAATACAAAGTGGGTATAACCCTGTGATGCATATATCTGCATAGCTGATAAAAGCAGAACTAGAAGGTGCAACCTGTGATATGTGTGCCTGTGTAATGCTGACTCTGAGGCTGCCATCATCAGTACCCACCCCCCAACCCCCCTTGAATTTGCATTTTTGCTTTCCAAGGCAATTTAGAAGGGAACCTCTTGTGTTAGCTATCCCAACTCTTGGATGACCAGGGTTACCTTGCTGACCAGGGTTTTATTGCCAACCAGGACAATAAAGTTCTTGGTGTTCATTCAAAATCTCAATTTGTCTGAGGGATGTGACGGCCAGGCCAGTGTCATTGTTGCTGTTGCATATTCACAGAATCGTAGAACTGCAGCACAGATGAGGCTGGCAAGGCCCTCTGGGTCCCTCTGCTCCAAACCGTGCTCCAGCAGCAGCCCCCAGAGCAGGATGCCCGGGGCCACATCCAGATAGTGTGTAGCTCTTCCCAAGACCCTGAGCATCACAGAGAGGTGTTCCTACGTTTTCTGACATCTGATATGAAGAATAATGTACTATTTAAATACTATTATTGAATTTTCCAGTTTTTTCTTTGGAGAGTTATTACTTTAATAGTACAGTTCTACTTTCTTCTTTCCTCATTTTTTATTTGTTTTGCTGTATAAAATTCAGGAATATAAACTTTTCAACAAGATAATGAATTGAGGACAGATAAATGACTATCATTGTCTGGGAAATAAAGCAGGTCATTATAAACTAATCGAGGTTTGTGGCTTTAGCTGCCTACTTATCGCTCTGGGATTGCTGCAGAGGACTGGTTCACACTTAATTCTACATTAATTTTTGCATCCCATTAAGATGAAAGTTATGGTTAATTTAAACTCTTTTGGTGAAGGAAGCTCTGCGATGGCAGATCGTAAGAGCCTTTTAAAAAATCCCTGAAATGCTAATTGCCTCGTAAAATGAATTCTAATCTCCCAATCTAATGCAGTGGGTGTGAGCAATTACTTTCTCTCACCAAACTGTTAATGCAACATTAGTGATTATACTAATTAAAACTAATGAACTCATACTCACATGCTGATAAACCTCTCAACCACTCGACAAGTTCCAGCCTTCTATCAGTTTTATTTAACTCCTCTTTTGGAAGATGAATCTTAAATTAACCTCTTGAATAACATTCAAAATTGGGTTTTGAAACGTGAAGCTTTATAGACTGTGTATAATTCCTCTCCAAAGACTACCAGAGTCAGAGAAACCATTTCCACTGAGGCTGTAATTGAATTTAGAAATGCATTCTCCTAATTTGATAAGCATGGAGTGCATTGGTAGCTCATCGGTCTAAACTGTATTCAAGGTAAGAAAGTTGAGGTCTCTCCAAAATCATGCTATGACAATCAGGTTTTTATGACTCGGGAACAAGAAAAATAAATTTCAGCGAGCGATTTATTCATTGTGTATTGCTCCTTTCCTTCATTTGTGATTTCTTGATGTGCAAATACACGAGAATTCCCATCAGCATGTTCCATTCCTGAAAAGTTCTTGCGAATTGTTTCTGCAATTAATTATTTGGTCCAGCCTCATTCAGCTCAGGTTTGTTGAAAAGTCTAGAATCCCTGTGCAAACCACATGATCTGTTTTTATTCTCTGCTCGTGGTGAGAAGGATTTTCAAAATCTGATTTCTGAATTATTCAACGTTCTTGCTTCTAACTTGTGAGTTCTGTAATATTTTGATGGAAAGATTTTTAAAAAATCCCAGTCTCTGTGAAAAACTTTTCACAGAAAAACTGTTTAACTTACATTTTTGGGGGTAGAACTGTAACTGCGGGGGTGCCTCTGCACTTGTTTGTCTTTCATATGGCTGTGAATCGAGCCTCTAAAACTAAAAGGTGGAGCAGACATAAAACATTTTAAAAATCTCATTCTGAATAGTCTTTTATCTTTCTGGTCAATTCCAGCCAAATTTAACCATGATAGAAGTCTCAAGGACTGATTTTTCACTACATTTCTGGGCAGGTTGAGAGGTATAATCCTTTCACGTCTCCAGAGAAGAGCATTTTGCCACATGGGCAAATAACATTTTCAGATAGGAGAACCTAAACAACTGTAGTTTGAGTCCAAACATAATACCAGACACCAGAAAATCCACATGAGACAGTGTCTTTATGAACAGGAGAAAAGCCTTTAGTCAGAGTGCTCCTCATTAGACATAAGATAATCCAGTCATGAAATGCAAGCCACAGGAAAGCAGGCTCTGCTACTTACAGAACAATGTCTTTTTAATGATGTGGCTTATTACAATGTAATTCTCTGTACATTTGGCAAAGAGCAATTTACAAATACATGGTGCTTTTCTGTTCATGGAAAATATGTACGTCTGAAACTAAGACACAGTGTTTCTGAGTCCTGTCCCAACATTTCCATAGACTCTCTGCTAAAAATTCAACAAGTCGCTCCTGGTATGGCTCATCTGTTCTAACTTTGACATATGAGGAGTAGGTGTCTAAGTCTGAAGTGCATCAGCTCCTTTTACAACCCAAGGAGAACTCAGGAGTGCAATTCACTTCATCTTGAGAGAGACCAAAGCAATGCCCCCCTGGGCACTGCTCTGTACGTGTAAGTGGGATCATCCATCCTCAGGGTAAACTTGTATGATTCTTTCCTTTCGATGCAGCCCAGGATACCATTAGCCTTTTGGGCTGCAAGAGCACACTGCTGGATCATGTCCAGCTTTTCATCCACCAGGACCCCCAAGCCCTTCTCTGCAGGGTGGCTCTCAAGTTCTTCTTCCAGTCCGGAATTACCTCAACCCAAGGGCAACTTGGCCTTGTCGAATCTTATTAAGTTCTTATGGGCCCACTTTTCAAGCCTGTCCAGGTCCCTTTGGAAGGCATCCTTTCCTTCTATGGTGTCAACTGCATTGCTCAGCCTGGTGTCATCAGCAGTTTTGCTGAGGATTCTCTTGATGCCACTGTCTACATGTCTATGACTTTGATAAAGATGTTGAAAAGCATCAGTCCCAAGATGGAATCCTGGGGACACCACTCATCACGGGCTTTCACCTGGGCACAGAGCCATTTACCACTACCCTCTGGCTATGACCATCCAACCAGTTCTTTACCCACTGAATAGTCCAGCCTTCAAGCTCATGTCTTTGGTATTCAGCTTTTTGGGGGTTGTGTCCAAGAAAGGAATGCAGCTTCCCTAGCTCCCCATGCTCCAGCCCCTTAACTACAGCAGATGCTTTTGGTGGGAGCTTCACAGTTCTCTTGCAACAAATTGGTAGTGAAATGTACTATTCAATTTTCTTATCATCTTCCTCCTTTTCCCTGGCTTTTTGGGGCTCTGTCTCTTCTTCTCATCTGTATGGAAAATGCTCCAATAATTTCCTAACTCTCAGCTTCTTTCTGCCTCATAAAAGCTTCGCCACCCACTAATATCCACCTCCACGCTACTTACACCCACCACGAGGGACAGATGTTCCGAAGAACTATAAAGGTGACATGAAGAGACTAGTCAGCCTTTAATCCTGGTCTTCATTTAATTTCTCTTTTGCTGTTTTTTATTTTTTTTTATTATGCTAATGAGATTTTGTAAATCTCCTAGATGAAAGAAAAGAGAAGGAAGGAAAAAAGCCCCTCAACCTATTTTGTAAAAGGCTCTACTTCCATATCTGAAATTAAGAAGCCCAAACCAGGGCTCATGTTGAGGATTTATTTAAAATTTTAATTACATAAAATCCTATTAATTATGAATGCATCAGTTGAATTTCTTAAGCACTGAATATTAGTTGCAGCTTTGGCAGTGGATATAGCTGTTTTCCCCTCTATCAAATGGCAGCGAGAGGACAGCTTCAAGCTCATTCTGCTAATCTCACTTTACAACATCACCAAGCGTGACTTGGTGACACAGCACATGGTATGTGTTAATATGCTAATGACACACCTCTGAACATGCAGAAGATGCTGCTTTAGTCCACATCTGCTCTGCAGCACCACAATTCCTGGTATCAGAGGACCCTGGATTTTAGATGGAGTCACACATCGTAAGAGATATTTTGTAAAAAAAAAAATAAAAAAAAATATTGCTTTTAGTGGTAGTTATATGTGTACAAAAAGGAGTTACAGCACTTTAAATGTGAATGGAAAGACAGACTGTTTGTTTTTCAAAAATCAAGATTTTCAAAATAAACCATCTATCTGGCAGTTTTGAAGTGCAAGCAAAATAAATAAATAAATAAATAAAACCAAGAAACTTGACATCGTTCAATACACTGAAACAATGTCATTATAATGAAATATAGACAGGATCCAGTAAAGCATCTTAGCTGAGTACACTCTTTCCTAGGGACACCCAAGCGTAGACATGAGCCAGGTGGAATGAGGTCATGATCTCCACCTCTCCTGCTTTAAAAAACAACTTTGACGAACATCGTGTGGCGTGATAACAAAATTTCCCGTGTTTCAGGCTGAAGAGAGATGAACCACCTCACTAGCCCTCAGCCAGGCTGCAAATGGATTGTGGCCATCCAGACAAATGATACCAATTTAGCTTCTTTTCGTGGTTTGTGCTTATTCTGCATCTAGTCTGAGATCACATTCTGTGCTTTCTTTGAGGAATAAAATATCTTCAGTACATACCGGAACAACTGGACACAAGAGTGATTCCTATGGAGCATCTGTCACAGATATTTGTTAACCAAAATATATGAAAAACATGGAGATGAAAAAGAAGCATCTTGAGCTGTGGTTGTCTGGAGGGTTGGCCAATTCATGGAATCATAGAATCATCAAAGTTGGGGAAGAAGATGTCTAAGATCATCTAGTCAGACCATCAACCCATCCCCACCATGCCCACTGACCACATCTCTCAATGTCACATCCACACAGTTCCTGAACACCTCCAGGGATATTGACTCCATCCCCTCCCTGGGCAGTCAGTTCCAATGCATTACCATTCCTTCTGAGAACAAGTTTTTCCTAATATCCAATCTGAACCTTCCCTGGCGCAACTTAAGGCCATTACCTCTTGTCCTATCACTGTTATCTGAGATAACAAGTTGATATATATCACCTGCTCTAGAGTAATTGTGTTGTGCAGACTCTAAGGGCTTAACAAAGTATCAGTCTTAGATTTAAGATCTGTAATAATAGAAAAAAAAGGCATCCTGGCTTTGAATTGGCATAAAGAAAGGACCAGATGTGCTCATAGCATCCATATAACTCTGCTCTCTTCCTACTCTCTGTTACTTGTGTTTAAGAACCCTTCAGAGAAAGCCTTGAGAGCAGTTTCCTGGAAATTCTGAAGAGTTTTTGAAACTAAGAGGAAAACTGCTCTTGTTCCTCAAGAAAGAGCCAGCAAGGCCACATGGCCTGTACCATCTAAGCCTTTTACAGAGGTATCCATGCAAGGAGCTGAGATGAGATTGTTTTGGTCAAGAGCACTCTTCTGCAGGAGCTGCCCCACCATTGTGAGCATGCAAGGAGTGGGGACGGGTTCTGACTCCAGACTGGGGAACTTCCCTCAGCTGCAGTTGGCTGCTCATAGAATCATAGAATTGCTCAGGTTGGAAAAGACCTTTAAGACCATCAAGGCCAACCACAACCTAACCATACTACCCTAACTAACAACCCTCTGCTAAATCATGTCCCTGAGCACCACATCCAAACTTTTTTTAAATACATCCAGGGATGGTGACTCAACCACCTCCCTGGGGAGCCTATTCCAGTGCTTAACAACCCTTTCTGTAAAGAAGTTTTTCTTGATATCCAACCCAAACCTCCCCTGGCTCAACTTGAAGCCATTTCATCCTCGTCCTGTCACCTGTCACCAGTGAGAAGAGACCAACCCCGCTCTTGCTGTGATCACTTTTCAGGTATTTGAAGTGAGCAATAAGGTCTCCCCTCAGCCTCCTTTTCCCCAGACTAAACAGCCCCAGTTCCCTCAGCCTCTCCTCACAGGGCATGTTCTCCAAGTCCTTCACCAGCCTTGTTCCCCTTCTTTGGATTTGCTGGGGATAAATCAAGGTGCAGAAACTGAACTACAGATACCACCAGCAACAGAGGTGGGAAAGGTGGGCAGTTACAGGCCAGAACATGCTCTGCCTCCTCTCTTGGGAGTAGAGAAACCTCTGTGCTAGGGGTCCCTTTATAGCAGCAAATGAAACTTCTGGCAGAATATCCAATCTCACAGTGGGGCTGGAACTATTGCAGAATTGGGAGAAGCTGGGATGGAGAATGGGATGTACCATCAGTGCCTAAATTGCAACTTAAATTCCCATTGTGGTATTTTAGGACACAATTCTGGGACAACAGAACCATAGTACAGAGTACTTGATGTTGCATTGCAGTACTGCTGGATTGGGCCATGGGGATGTCTACACTCTTCTCTTTGGACTGGATGAATATTTTACACTTTGTTCAAAGCAGAAGTGATGAACCTAAACACCATCCCACTGACCAGACAGGAAAAGAATTAGAAGCCAAGGCAGGTGTCATCAGCTCTTGCTCTAGAAGTGTACCATGTGACTGCTTCTTATTACTAGATTTCTCACAATGCAGTGCTGCGTGTGTCTGTGGGTGATGTAGTGAGTGGTCTGCATATATAAAAAGAAATAATCCAAAATGTAGAATATCTGAAGATTCAATTCATCCTTTATCCACTTTGCATTTTGTATAATGCCTGTTAACAAAGTGCAAAACCATTAAAGGCTTTAATTAAAAGCAAAGTGATAAAGTAGTTCCAGGCTGCATCTGCTGTGTCTGATAGGGAAGGCAGAGTTCACAGGAGCCCTATACATGACCTGTTGATTTTTTGTTTTACATTTGCACTGAGAAAGATATTAATATGGAAAATAATATAAGAAAAAAGAAGAAATGATTGCCCACTGTGCTCATAAACTTGCCAGTTCAGACTGGCTATATTAACTCATCATCCAATATTCATTTACAAGTTACTACAGTAACAGCAGGTCTCCAAGAAGAGCAGATTTGCTGCTGTCATCTTAGATAATTAGACCAAATCCACCCCTAGGCAATCAAAATACTTCCCTTCCATCAGACAACCTCCAGCTATCACAATTATATGGCATTTACATTCACTAACTTCTCTCTCAGCAACACAACCAAGAGCACAGAAGGATGGCACATGCATTGCTGGTCTGCTGTAAGGAGATGAG
Source organism: Alectoris magna (assembly GCA_030625065.1). Classification (NCBI taxonomy): domain Eukaryota; kingdom Metazoa; phylum Chordata; class Aves; order Galliformes; family Phasianidae; genus Alectoris; species Alectoris magna. Next base: position 28,969,736 of record CM060560.1, on the reverse strand, counting down.
GGGTGGTTGCTGAGCAAACCTGCAACCTCTCATGGTGGGAGGGATGTCCCCAAGCCCATCCCAACCACAGAGATATCCTGGCTGAGGATTTACTCTATGGTTCAAGTCACACTGTTGATGGGACTGTGCACAAAATGCCTAGACCAGGTTGGTCACGGTTGGGTTGAGACCCTTACCATTTGCAGTAAGGAAAGAGACATTTCTGTGGGAACATTTGGTTTTATATCACACATACTCCTTTTAATTTTGTACAAATCATAGCCTGTTCCTTCTTCTTCCTCCCCCTCTAATTCTCAGATAATTGTTCTAGAAGTTTTCTTCACACTGAGAGAATGCAGGTGGAGAGAAAGAACAAAAAGGGAGGCTCAGCTCAGCCAGAAAAGACAATGTTCCACCTACAGAAAGAAAATTATCTCTATTAATAGATTAGTTTAAAGAGTTTTGAAATAATCACAATAAAAAATCCTTCTAAAATAACATTCATGCTTAATGGAAAGGTACCAGCTTAACATCTCCTGGATTCGCAATGCTTTGCCTGCAGAAGTAGCAGAGCAGAGAGGAACTGTTCTCGTTTTTTTTCACCTTGCCCTGTCAAAATGCCTCAAATCTGAGACAAAAATTCTCCCCTGGACAGGAGAGGACTTGCGTTTCTCCTCTTGAAGCACTGTCTTTTTGTGGAAGGAAACCCGTGGTATCCCCTTGATTCACCAGCACGTCAGCTCTGGCCTCATATGCTACCAGCAAGAGGGCTGTCACCAGGGGATGACTCTGTTGTTCGTGGGGAAATTGTGAATGATCTAGATGTGAGAAACCCATCACTCATCAGGGCCATAGCTCTTGAAGGCTGCTTAATTTTTGTTGATGGAAACCCCATGGCATAGCCTGTCCAGTCTGCCCTCCCTTTGTTGGCTTTTGTCTCTTTGGCTCTCCATCCTACACATAATGTCTTATGTCTTTGACGATTGGAGGTTGCACTTGTCAGTGAGTGGTCAGAGGTGTCCCAGCAGCAGTGCTGGGCTAGGGAAATCATTGGGCTGGGTTAGAGAAATAGCAGGGCAGGCAGGACTTACTTAGTGAAGGCTGTTATGCACCAACAAATCTTTGTACTCTGTCTACATAGCTTGCATCTGTCCTTAAAACTCTTTATTTCCCTCCTTTTGCCCTAAGGGCATGCAGTGATAGCTTATCCTGCAGTTTCCAAATTCACAGTAAATCCATGCTAACTCAGTGAAACATCTTTTATACACACCGGGCTTCCGAGTCCTTCAAGAAGGACAGCATTTCTTAGCAGAAGAAACAACTGTAACAACAAGATACATTTTTAAATGGGATTTGTCTTACCTAAACGTATATATATAATGTGAAGTAATTAATCATCCCTGTGTTGAACACCTCCATCTTAAGGAAAAGATGAAACTTCTGTGTGGTACCTATAGAAGGCGCTCACTTCTTTTCCTTGGCCTGAAGCAGAGCTGGGGTCATGGCCATGAAGTTGGACATTAGCCTCATAAAGTTTTGCTGCATTCAGCACAGCAGGAGCACCATGACTCGGAGCTGCAGTGGTGGCAGGAGACCGCCACAGTGACTGTTTAATGGGTGATTATGAGCTGCCTATTTGCCTAATGCAGAAAATCCCTTGAGCAGACACATTTTCTTCCCAGCTAAGGGCTGAGAATCCTAATTTTCAGGCTTCTAGATTTAACAGTGAAATAAAATTAATTTATAACTCTTGCCATTAGGAGGACAAATTTTCATCTCCGTCCTGCGGGTGAGAGGCACTATAACAAATGAATGATTACTGACCCATGATACCTATTAGAGATTACAGTTGGGTCATCTCATTTGTTGTTTTAACACAAGAAATTAAGAGCCCTAGCAGGGTTGTCACAAAAATTGAATCAATAATGGCACAGCACAGGCTTTACCAGAGGCTATGCCTGGAATTACCTGCAGGAAAAGCTCAGAGGCAGCAGGACCTTGAGCTGCGGGTCTGAATTGCAGGAGCCCAGCAGGACGTTCCATTTGCACCGTCTTCTTTCCATTACTACCTGGAAGTGCAATCTACCCACCATGAATTAGAGTTCATATGGACAAAGGAGCAGTTAACCACGTCCTTGCTTGGCCCTTTTGCCTCCATCACTACCTGCGGTTAAATTGCCCACCAAAGAGATTTTGAATCAAAAGGAGGTAAATAGATAGGCCTAACACCAGCTGCCTCACTAGAACCTGCACACTTAGCATGATGCTGATTGCAGACTGGCTCCTGTTACCGGGTAAGGTAGCTGATCTGCTTCAAATGCATCCTCAGTGCTGGGAAACTGTTTCAAGTTTTAAGGGAAATACCTGTACATTGTACACATGATTCATGTTCTCATTGTCTGAGACTTGGCTCCAGCTGTACCACAGACCCTGCAGTCTGCTGGCCAAGTCTGATCCACCAGCATTGTTCCTCCCTGCAACGTAGTCCAGTGCACCAGGCACCTCTCAGCATGAAACACAGTGCCCTGGCATTGCCCCTTGTATCAAACAAAAAAGAAGTTGTCAGAATTGTCAGAATTAGTGGCAACTTAATCAAATACTAGCTAGTCATTTGCTATTTGTTTTATTTCTGATCTAACATTACACAAAAAACTCATAATTCATAGATGTGAATTCTATAATTCATAGATGTCTCATTAGTACTTCAATAGACAATCACAGAATCACAGAATCATAGAACATCCCGAATTGGAAAGGACCTACATCATCAAGCCCAACCCCTGGCTCCCCACTGGACCACCCAGAATTCATACCCTATGTCTGAGAGCATTGTTCAAAAGCTCATTGAATTCCAGATGTTTGGGGCTGTGCCCACTGCTCTGGGCAACCTGTCCCATGCCCATCCCCCTCTGATGAAGAACCTTTTCCTGATATTCAGCACTCAGAGCAGTATTCTACCCTTACTTAGTGGTGTTGGGTTATACCTTTCTCTCTCTGTTGAGGTTTCATCTTAGCACTGTGGTGGAAGAAAATCAGTGCTATAACCTTGCTCTGATTTGCCTTCCTTCTGTAGCAGATCAGCAAATCTGCCTGTCCTGTCTTCATGGGCTCAGGAAAGCACAAACAAGAGACACTGCAAGGCTGCAATGTGAAGTTGTGTGGCAAGATCAGATTCAGATTAAATCATAGTCCAGAAATTAAGTGATCAGTGCCTTAAGGACTTCGTATCCCCACTGTTTTCTTCCATCCATAGCTTCTTAGGCCAGTGTACTCCAGCATGGTAGGCCATAGGGACACAACTTCTCTGCCACTGTAAACTGGAGCAGCCCCAGTTGTTACCAGCTTAGGATGTAGATTGCTAACCTCACCCCTGGTGGGGCTCATGTCAACACTTACGTGAGCAGCTAACTTCAGGGCAGGCAATGGAGAACCTGACTTCACAGCAAATGCTGACACAGTTACAGAAGGAAACTTTGCACTCCCTTCTTGCAGTCCCTGCAGTCCTGGCTCATCCATCACAAAATACTGTTTCCCCAGAGCTGCTTTGTCTCTCTGGAGGACTCAAGATTGCAAGGTCAGCATTGCAAAATCAGACCAGCAAGTCACATCTCCATTTTGCTTCCCACATGAGATTTCTCCTAATTTATTCCCATTCCTGTTTTGCTGGTTTTTTTTTTTTTTTTTTTTTTTTTTTTTAACCTGAAGATCTGCTTGAGTTTTTGGGTTAGCTCCAGCACCATTCACTGAGATTATACAAAGTATTGATTGTTCACAGATACATTACATGGGCAGTGCTATTGAGTATGCATTAAGTAAATGAGGAACAAACCCATGCTGTTTTTTCCTTTTGCTTTGTTGGTGTTTATCAGAATGGAAATCAGCTGCGGCAGGGGTGTACAAGATCTAAGCCAGCTTTGACTTAAACTGGCCAGAGGTCTTCCAAATTAGTAGGTTATGGAGAAGTCTTGTGTTAACTAGTTGTGGGTCTGGTAGCACCCTGGGTTGTACAGTGGTTGCATAGATGACCTTGTGAATGGGGAATGGTTCAAGGAAAAAACCCTTGTGATCCAAAATCCTCAACATTGTGTTCATCTGCCATATTGCTCTACGTTACATTTCCATTTTCATTTATCATTGTTCAATATTTTATTTTCTTCTCTCCTTACAAATATGTAAAAAAGCTGATGACAGCGATGGCTGGATGATAGTTTTCAGGCCATGCAGAAAACGAAGTAGAAAGGCCACTAACAGAGCAGGAAGGAGGGAACTCAGTCATAGCTCCAAGTAGCAGACACCATGGTGACTGTGGCAGAAGGTGGAAGTGAATGTTTCAGGATGAGAAATTGAAGTTAAAAACAGCTTTAAACAGCAAATTTACACTAACATTTGGAGTAAACTACAACTTTTTCTTAACAGTCAAATGTGAAAATGACAGTGACAGCAGTATCAACATAAACCGGCTAATGAAAGTATTTTTGCTGATGATGCTTACATGGATGACTGTAGTTAGAGGAATGTGTGCTAGAATCTTAGAGATACATGAAATAACACCAGGATTAAGTTAGATCATTGGAAGATGTAAAGTGGTAGAGTCATGGTTAAACTTTCTTCCCACTTAAGCTTGGCATCATCTGGATATTTCTCTCCACTGACTGTGACGGGTGCTGAGGGGGACTAAGCTGAGCTCAGGTGCAGACAGCTGGCTTTCAACCCTCACCCTCAACAGAGATGGATCCCACCCTGTGCCCTGCCTTGGCTCCTGAGTTCCTTCTTCGTCCCCAGGTCTTTTGTTCTGCCTCTTCATGGTCCATCAACCTGGCGACTGCCTTGTCCCCTTATTTCCTCCCATATGTCCCCTTGTCCCCATGTCCTCCTTCAGATGAGTGTTTTTATGAGTTTGGGTCCTCTTAACGGCAACACTGCTTTTCACTGAACTCTGTCCTTACCAAACCACTGTCTGCATCTCACTCAGAATCCAAACTGCCCTTAGGATCTCATCTAGTTTACTAGAGGGAGTACCCCTATGTCCCCTCTTTGCTGTATGAGAATGTATCTTGACATAGATCCTCTGGCTGATAAACTTACGCATATGAAAGTTATGCATATGAAAGTCTCCACATGACAAAGCCAGTACCCTGTTTTCACCATGGTATGCAGCTTTTAAAGGACAATGACACTCAGGGCTTAGTGTAAGGCCTAAAATGCCAAATAAAAGAGGTCTAGGGACAGATTTCACAAGCTTGGGTGATGCACCCTGACTTAGGACCTTTCCCTTGAGGGAACATAGAGAAGACCAAAGCTGATCAAGTGGTGTAGGTGGTCAAGGTCCAGACCTTAACCTAAGACCTTATCTCTGATTTATTAGACTTAGCTACCCTTATACAGGCAATAAAACAGCCCAGGAGCCCTTCCCTGGCCCTAGGAACAAGTGACACAGCTTGTGTCCATGTGATTCAACTCATGGTTCACATAGGGTGGCCTCAGCATCATGCCCAATGAGAACACTTTCTGATCTCTCTCAGCCCTTCACCTAGGAGATGCATATGATGCCATGGGGCAGATCTGGGAAAACTGCTAGCTGGCCACCGTGCATGATGGATGGTAGCAAGCTGGTGGCTGGGCCTTGTCCTGCTGCAGTTTGATGTATACTGTCATATCCAAAGTTTCTGAACTCAAAGGAGGCTCTGATTTGCACAAACATATCAGGAGAGTTCATGTGCTCTTTGAGGGCTAATGGCTGCACTGAGACTGTCAGCTTTCAGGGTTGTATTTTGACACCTTTCCTAAGCACTTGGTCATTTGAAAAGGAAAATTATTAAGACCTTTCCCATATTTCTTTTGACATCTCACATCAAGATGCATCTACTTGTCAGATATATGTGTGTTTTTATAAGGACCTATGCAAAAAACATCCCTTCCTTTAAGCGTACAATGTCAGCAGCTCTTTTGGAACAGTCTCAGCTCTTCAGCTGTACCACAGCTCTTCTGCAGCTGGAAGAGGGCACTCAGGCATTACCTTCCCTGTCAGCTGAAGAGCACTGCTCTGCAAACTGCCCTTGAAATCAATGTGGCTGCTATATTAGAAATACTTAGCACATAAATTGTAGGACATGGAGGCAGTGCGCGTTATAAGGCATGATGAGCATGCAGTGAACCTGCTGTACAAGCTCATTTCAAAACCCAGCACGGACTCTTCTCTCACCCTCTGACTTAGTTCAGAGCTTTAAGGGTGGATGTGCTTGTGAAGGTACGTGGCTAACCGTATACAAACTTTACCCGGGCAGAAATGGGGCTGAACTTCCTCATGCATCACATATTTTTTAATGATGTACCTGTACTGTAGATTTAATGTTGAAATGAATTTTAGTTTTAATCTGAGGATGTCAGTGGGCATGCAGTATTGGGAGAATAATAAAACAAGAATGAAAACACAGTAACTATAGAGTGATAAATAACTATATGTGGGCACTTTACTGTGGAATAGTCAGATGGGGAGGGAAAAAATGGGAGTTATCTGGGCAGGTTTTCATACGTTTGAGCACCTGAAAACCAAAGAGTGCACTGTAAGGCTGTATTCAGAAGATGTTTTTATTTCTAAGACCACCAAGGAGAGCTATGTATGTAACTGTTAGAGCCATATCCTCTGTGTTCACAAACCTGAGCCTATAAAAAGACAAGCTCGTTTACCAAGGAAAGGATTTCTCTGTGAAAAACCTGGAGGCTCTTTCGATGTGCCAAATTGATTTCTTTGTCTTTTCTTCAAGCACGAACATAAATTAAGCTGAGGTTATGTCCTAGCTTAAAAGCAGGGTGAAATTTGTGTTAACGATCAGTTTCAGTTACAGGGAATTAATCTTAAGTGTATAGTACAGGCATAGGAGTGCATTACTTTCCTTTCATGTCATTTGTTTCCTGATACTGGCACTTGGGAGCAAGGGTATCTCATGTTAAATTGGCTTCTCATTATACATCCAAATCCCACCAGGACAACTACAGACACCTGGCAGAAGGGTCACATTCAGTTGAACACGCTGTATGTGGGGGACGTCATACTTCACTAGAGGCACCTCAAGGTTTTGTAGACATTGCTGGGAAAGGGGCTGCATCTCTGGGGGAAAATAGCAGATGCTGAGCAGCAAGAACAGGTCTCCTTTGCACTGGAGCGGTACATTTCACACATGGCTGCACTACTGTTGTGCCACACTCATTAACGTTGTTATTATTTCTCTGAGCAGAAGAGATGCCCTGTAAAAGGATTGTTCAGATGGGGTGAACCACCACAAACCCAGATTCTTGGCTGAACAAAGCTACCTCTGAAGCTATTGCTTCCACTCTAACTGTGTTGCTATGATCACAGGACCATCGAGGCTTTCACAGTTTGGGTGCTGATGTGAGAGAAGATAAATTTGGGACCCAGCTGTAATTTCTGTGGATTGTGTTTTACAGGAGGCCATGAGTATCTAAAAAATGCAGGTTGCAGTGCACTGTTTCTACAAGAGATGTAGTCACGGACCTTGTCTCTTCTAGCCCAAGATGACTCTGGTTTTGGCAGTGTGTTGGTCTCTCTTCAACAGGAATGATCCCTTCCACATTCAAGGCACTACTGTGACATGCAGGAGATGTGGTGTCCTTCCTATTAGAGGGGCTTCAAGGTTTCTCTGTAAGTGGTGAACGGAACATAAAATGCTGCTGCCAGGGGTCATGTCTGATCCTGCCCTCCGTGCTAACAGGCAGTGTTGATTACACTCAACAGGGATGAGTGTACTCAAGCATGGGACTGCCCAAATCTGCACCCACAGATATAAAGTAGGATACAGCTGAGCTGAGCAAGATGGTCTCTTAAGAGACCAACCCAGTGGGCAGAGGAAACACACTGAGCACATTAGCATGTTTTCAGTGCCAGCTTTGGTGTACAGGGGTTCTTACAGCATCCAGGTAATCTGGAGAGTCTTAAAGATCAAATAGCCTCCAGTAGGTGGATCTTGTTCTGAGTCACCAACAGGTAGTGTTTATGGACAAATAAAGGATATGCTACAATTTGTGTCTGCACAGGCTAAGGTGCCATCCCTCTTGGGAACTTACCTATCTCCTATAAGTAGGATTGCTGAGATAGGGATAGGTAGCAGCTCGAGGATTCAGGGAAGGGGAAAGGGAATATATGAAGCCCTAGATGGCAGCATAGATGGAAGCTGGCAACTCAGCACCACTGACAGGACCTGTCACAACTGTAGTAGAAACAAACCTTGGCTTATCAGATAGCCCACTGTCCAGACAGTGAAGGAACTCCATGCGTCTTTCTGGGGACACAGAGCATACTAATGTTTAGTCTGGTAGCACATAAAATCCCAGCTGTCTCTTGTCTGTATTAGCCAATAAATAACTGTGTTATACTTCAAAGTTTTGTGCATCCTGCTTATAGAGCCTCTATATGCATAGCAAGAAATGAAAGATGACCTAGAAAAGAAGGGTAACATCTTCTTTCCAGAATAGAAAGTCAGCATGACCAGCAGAAGAAAGTGCAGTTGCATTGTTCATGGGTTCCCTCTTCATCTTCATCTTCCCTCTAGCTGATGAAAAGACTTATGTTGTGATTGCTGGAGTATGGGGCTAACCACAAAGGCAAAGGGGTACAAAATGCGGTTAGGGTTGTATTTCTGTATGCACACAAGTGGCAAGTGCTGCATAGTCATGGTGCTGACAATTTTTAAGTAGGACAAAATTCAGATTTTACTAAGAGTCACAGAGTAAAATACCTTTGAAGACCTAGACCGTGTTGTTAGCGGAATGTGACAGTCTGCTGAGCTGGAGTATCTACAATCTCAAAAAGAGAGATCTGGTTAAATTTTTATGCTTAATGTTTCAAATTTAGGAGATCACAGAAAGGTTTCCAAAACAACTCAAAGAAAAAGCATGATTCATCTTACTTAAAATCACCAGTTCACAGATATCTGCATATGAGCTAGTCAGTATAGGTACTCCTAACAGTAAAAGGAAATTGCATAGTCCTCTGGGCTTCACTTCTAATCTGCTTTCACTTAGGTGTGTCCACTTGGTAAAATGGGACCCCGTGTTTAATAGAATCATAGATTCAATATATTGTTTGGATTGGAAGGATCCTTAAAGCCCCGCTCCAGCTCCCTACCATAGGTCATGCCACACACTAGATCAGGCTGCCCAGGGCCCATCCAACCTTAACCCCATTTAACCAGATATATTTCACACAAGAAAAGAGCAGTAGTCAAGAAAAGAGGAGTCACCAAGACTGTGGAGTAAAATCGCAGTAAGAGTACACCGGCTCCAGCTGGAAATGAATTACCTTTCTTCACAGTAGGCTCTATGGTGCTGCACTTTGAATTTATGACCAAACCTGTGTAGACAAGACAGTGATGTTTTGGTAATCTCTGAGCAGTGCACGGCATCAAGGCTTCCTCTGTTCCTCACTCAGCCCTGCAGCAACTGGGCTGGGGGGAAGGGGCAGGAGACTGGGGTGTACAGAGCTGGGCACGGTGACCCCAGCTGAGCAAAGGGATGTTCCTTGCTATATGATGTCATGCTCAGAAATACAACTGGGGGAAATCTTGCCAAAGCAGCCTTTGCTTGGGGAGTGTCTGCACGTGAATAAGTGTTCTCACTTCATGTAAGGTCTCAGCAATATTACTACCTTAAACCTGAAAATCCTCTGTGAACAGCTCTGGCTGTGGGGGCTCTCACATTCACTGGAAGAACAGTTTGGTAAACAGAGTTGCAATATGACCCAAAGTTAAGACTGAAAAATCAGGAACATAAACATTTTTGAAATGCTGAGAATGGCACATTTGGAAACAAACTCATGTTTGAACCATTTATGGAAGAGACAGTTGGGAGCACTAAGCCATTTCTGCACTCAGCTCAGTAGAGGGGACAGACCTTGCAATACAACACTGACACAAGGCAGAAATGACAAACAACAAACAAGCCAGTTCCTGCTATCCACCAGCATGGCATGGAGACGATACCAGGTGTGCAGTCAGCCCAATCCCAGACCTACAATAGAAATGCCTACAGGGAAAAGATAGTAGGAAACATGAAGAGCTGATGCACACCAATGGACTGCAGCAGAGGAACGAAATGAGCAGCAAGTGGTGTTGAGCACTGTCAGCTGGAACTGTCAGGCTTGCAAATCAAGAGGGAATGGCTAACTTAGGTCAGTTACCCCTGCTTTTGGATGTACTGAAGGAGGCTGTACTTAGAAGTCCCCTGGCCACAGTGTTAACATACGTGAGCATGCATGTATTCTCTGGTACCCTCAGTGCTTCCTTTCCCTGCCTTCTCTGGGACAAATTGACCCTGCCTAAGTAATAAATGACTTTCCCAATCACATTACGATCAGCTTGGATGATGGAGAGGGTAACCAAATTAGATCTTTTAAACCATTACCTCTTCTCCATGAATGTCTGCATTGATACAATGTCCGCAGAGAGGTAAGGGAAGCTGAGATATGACTGATCTCATTATAGCTTTCTAAAGAAAACAAACTATGTGATGGAAAGCTGGTCTACGGCTGTAAGAAAACCCTCATACTTTCTGTAGGAGGCAAGAAAGGCCCAAGGATAGTTATATTCTAATTCTTGATTTAAAAAAATAAAATGATCTTCCGTCTCTCACATATTTTGTTAAGCCCCTTATACAAACTGATGTATACACATACACTGAGACAGGCAGTGTGCCTCTGATTTCATATTATATGTGTCATGCCCTAGCGTTTTAATCCTGTTGTCTGCATCCTGCTTAATGCAATAATTTATTGTAATATTTTACATAACCACAGTTGATATATTGTATAGAGAAGCTGGGGAGCGTGTCTGATCTCCTTGCTATGACAGGCAATAACTGAAGTGACATGGTTATTGTACTCGGAGAGAAACATGAACTCTGCAGAAAAACTGGACTGGACTGAAGTAGCAGAAAGGACTGGATTTAGAATATTGCAAAGTAGGCAGCTGTATGGATGATGACACTGTGCCCAGGAATTAAATTTATCATTCAACTTTTTCGGTTTTTTTTTCTAAAAGCAGTGATTTCTTACATAGGAACTACTCACGTATTTATTAACATAAATGAGGGAAAGCTTATAATCAGGCATCACTGCTGACATATTCAAAGTATAACTTACTGTAGAAAAAAACACCTATTTATTTATAAATTATCAACTAAATTAAGGCCAAAAGTAAAATCAAAATATTCTGAAAATATCACTGTCAAATTCTAGAATCATAGAATCATTAAGATTGGAAAAGACCAGTCAAATCATCCAACCACCAACCCATCACTAGCATGTCTACTACCAATGTCCCTCAGTGCCACTTCTACCCTTCTGATTGGCTTGATTATATCACCTATGGGCCCAAAACACAAAGCCAGCACCTAAAACTGGGCATGTTCAGCGCAGAGAGTTATATGTCTATGGGCAGCAAAGGGGTCCTGATCATCCATGTGATTGAGTCATAGGGTTTGAATTTTGAGTGGTCCTGCGTGGGGCCAGGAGTTGGACACAGTGATCCTTGTGTGTCCCTGCCAACTTGGGATATTCTGCGAATCTGTGGTTCTACGAAGTTCCTACAGCAGAAGTTAGCTCTAACCAGGTGAAGAAGTCAGTGATGTTTTCTTGCTGCAGGCAAGACATTGCTCCCTGCCCCTCTTTTATTTAACTTCTCAGGCATAACCAGTGAATCTTGGACTTCAGCACTGCGCTTCCCATGTGCAAGCATCACTTCTGCAGTGCGCCTACAGAGATGTGAATGGATGCACACGTGCACACTCGGCACATACACAGCTTCATCACTCCAGTTTGGCAGGAACCTGAGCCTACTCTTGAAATGCCACAGCTCAAATATAATCTCCTGAAAGAGTTTGCAATGCAAATCATCCCATCAATCTGGTTTACAGCACAGCCGCCAGCATGGTAGTACTGGTATCAGACTGAAACACAGGGGTAGGAGTTTCTAAGCCAACCTTACTCCTTGAAGTCTATTATGAAACTACCCTCTCTACCTACAGAGATTTAATTGCTACCTGACTTTTGGCCTCATTAAATTCCAGAAAATTAATCCCCAACTACTAGGTTTTCACTCTGCCCCAAGACACTTCAACAGGTTTGCTTTGCAGTGGCCCTGAAATGATCGTTTCCTGCTCTTGGCTCTGAACACGCTGTGCCAAGCAATTTAATGCATGCCCATTAATAGCAGACCACTTTGCTGTAGTAAGGCGGGGGGGGGAGTGGCAAGTACAAGCCCTGCACAATAGCCAATTTTGTTGTGAGTTTGAATGATCAGAATAATGCAGATTTGACCACCTGTAGGAGCGTCACTTTCTTGCTTTGCACGGAGCTCAGTGTGCAGGAGGGCTGACAGCAGCACAGGCAGAGCTGGAAGGCAGCATCCTGCAGGTGATGCCCAGGCACTTGCCTCAGGGATGAACAGCAGGCATCTTGCATGAAATTTGCACTTTTGCTCCTGGAGACACAACAGCATCTCTATTTTCTCTATGAGTTGAGTAACAAGTTCAATGTACTGCTGGGGCAGTGCCGCACAGACTTGGAAGTAACATTTATTCTCTGGTCTTTTAGGGCTGGCAGGACCTCTCCATTATGAAATGACCTTACGCAGCTCACAGTTTGTGCACTTTGATGTGGGATAGAGTGTAGGGTTTGTCTTCCAGTACAACCAGCTTGCATTTATTTGTCATTTACTTTAGCACAACATCTCAGCTTGTTGTATGTAGCAGGTGTCTGGACTGATTATCTCACAAAACAGCATAATTAATGGGTTTCTGTTCCTTCAAAATCAAATCTATTTTGAGCAGCTTCAAGAAAAACCTTCTTTCTGTGCACATGAGGTGTGAACCTGAAAGCGTGGAGCCCCTGAGACTTTCCTTGACATCAGAGGAGGTTTCTTTGCTCATTCCACAGAATTACTGAGGACGCTTCCTTCATTAAAAGGGAGGAGAACAAGACCTTCTCCTCTCTGCAGTGCAGACCTTGCTTTAATCTCAGAAAGGCTTTGGATTTTCCAGCTCTAAAAGGAAGGTAACAGTATTTATAAGTGGTCTGGGAATTTCTACTTGATGAACATTTTATGAAAACCTGGCTGTTCACCAAAGACAAGCAGGATATTTTCCAGACCAATGAAGCACGGCCTCCCTTCTGCAGAATTAAACATAAAAATAAAATAATAAAAAAATAATAAAATAAAAGCACAAGGAGATCCAGGCCCTGGATCAGGGCTCTGATACTCAGTGTGAAGTGGGGTACTAAGGCTGGCAGCAGGCTTAGCTGATACCCCCCAGATGTGCAAGCAGAGAGCTCACAGCTAACCCCACTGGTGGTCCCAAGGAGCAGAACCAGGGATGCTCCAGGAGCTGATATTCTACTGTGAGAGGTGCTCTCTGCCTGGAGAAACTAGGCAGTAATCTACCAGGGAGTGAAAAGTGAAACAGCAGCCTGACAAAATGTGCGGAAGGCTGGGATGCTGGTGCATGGGTGGGGTAAGGGGTGACTTTCAGACTTTGCTGCCTTTTACAGAGTGCCAAAGCACTGCTGAAGACGGTGGTTTTGCAAGCCGGGGGTGACATTCACAAAGCCTCAGAGGACAAGTGGTGCTGATCCAGCAGCTGAGATGGGCTGTAACTGCACCTGCAGAACTGGAAGGGAGAGGGGCACAGGGACAGCCTCTGGGGAGTGTGCAGGCTGATGTGATGAGCACAGGGGGAACGTAAGACTGTTGCAAGTTATCCCGATGAAGGGAATCTCACGGAATCGATACAAACCTCTACTGCCTATCAGCTGTGATTGATTTTTTTTTTTCCCCGAGGTTATTTCATTGCTTCCCCCCACTCCTAGCAAAGTTACTTTGGGTTTTATGACAGACACAGCATTTCTGTGGGGATATTGAAGTTCCCCTGAGCAGGAGGAGAAGGATGCTTGGATTTCCAGGCTTTTGTGTGGGATCTCAGGTTACTGTTATTTCTTTAGCATTCAGGAAAATTAAAACACTGAACAGCTCCTCCCTGGCTTCCCCAAAGTCATTCTGAGGTAATGAGGTGCAGCCTTCTTTTTTGCTAACACTGAAATTTCTAAACTATTATGCTCTGAAAGTAATGCCTTCTATTTATTTCCACAGAGGCAGCAACAGATGCAAAGAGAACAACAACACTATTTGATAGATCAGATTCTCAGCTACAAAACACTATTCTTCAGTGTAGTCACCACCACTAGATGATCTGCATGAATGAGCTGATCAAGACTCTTCATTTTGTGGTGTGACAGCTGTGTGTGGCTGGCTGGAATGTGGCTTGTCTTTCATGTTGCTGTTGCCACTGCCGAAACACAAGACCCACTGCCTCACTGAGCTCATATCCACTAGTTGGTCTCCATAAACATTCAGCAAGTGTTAACAAGTGTCAGTGGGTGCCATTTTTTCATCATGGAGGGATTCAGTAACACACCTTTGCTCCATCTACATTTCCATGTCAGATCCCATTCTGTCAGAGAGCCCCTCTGCTGCCATCTGTCACATGGCAACAAAATGTAATGGGATATTGGCAGGAAGGCTCAACTGCTACTGCCATACCAACATCCGCCTCTGGCACTATGGGCCAAAATCATAAAATAGGAGGCATTACTTTCAGAGCAGCCCTCGTATATTTTGCTCGTAGGCATGTTGTGATCTCTGTCAATGACAGATGCTGTGTCTAACCTGCACACTTTTCTAATAGACATCAGGAAGCTGAAGACGTGGCCCTAAGTTCCTGAGAAAGGATTTTGTCTTTGTATTTGTACAGCTGGCCCAGTGAGGTTGCTGTAAGAGCCTCTTCTAGCTTAAAAAGATGTGAATTCAAGTCTGGGAGGCAAGAAACTTTCCTTGTCCCCTCACACAGCTTCACCTTGTTATCAGTCAGTAGAATTTCAGAAGAGGATCCCCGTTTCCACCCACCCAGCTCCACAGTCCCCTCCAGATACACATCCTCCTCAGTGGGTGAGCCATGCCATGAGTGCACAAAGTCAGCAGTCAGCGGTGGAAAGTTCTTGGTCACACAGCTCACACCATGATTAGGCCAAGAATAACACAGATGTGATGCTCTGCAGTTCATGGGGTTTGTGGCTAAGAAATTCCTTGGCAATCCCTAGGGACTGGTGAGACCATCAATTGAGGGATTGGTGCTGTACTTCCCAAGAGAACAACATCCCTGAGCATGCTGCAGGAATGTAGGAGATATTTAATTCCTTCCTCAAGGAAATCTTGAAGAACCACACCAACAGACACAAATTCCCTTCCCAATTAATATTTATTTGTGTATGTATTGCTTAGCATAGATCTGACGCATTTTGGGCTGCCCGGAAATGTGTTGCTCCTGATAACAGTGTCCTCTTCTTTGGCCATGACAACTCAAGAGCTTTGTGAAAGTCACTGGTATCTACTGAATCAACATAAAGGCTGATTTATGGTCTACTTAATGAACATTGTTCTATTGCATATTGATATGCTATGTGATTAATAGCTGAACTTTAAAATGATGTGAAGGCCATGACTATGTTAAGCCTACATGAATAGCAGAACACCTCAACATAATAATGCAGAAAAATGCTACTGGCCTGCAGCTGGTGCATCCTTTTCCTCAGACCTTGCAAAGCACCATAGCTAAAGCATTCTCTGAGGTAATTTCTCTCAGAGGTGAGCTCATAAACTAGCTAATTAAATATCAAATTGGTTATTGCGGGTGCATTTACTGAGCTTGAAAAAACGATGCATTTCTGACATTCCTCTCCGTAAATATATTTTAAATAAGTTTTTGGTGGTTAATTACCATGCTGTAAAATTAAGGCAAATAGAAGCATTTCAAATATATAAGGCAGCTGCTTCGTAGTAATTAAATAGCATTGATGGATTATGCTTAGATAAAAATCCTGGAAGATCAGGAGTATCATATCATGGCACGGCATTTATTGCTTCCCAAGGCATCTCTTCTGGCTTAGAAGTGAAAGGATATGTCCACATGAGCAAGGAGAGCAGTACAGAGTAAGAAGGAGAAGCCTGATGTGCAGAAAGCTGCTATATTTTCAAAACAACCTGTCCACATCCTATTTAGCAGAGGGTTTTTAGAGTTAGGGTACTATGGTTAGGCTGCGGTTGGACTTGATGATCTTTGAGGTCCCTTCCAACCTGAGTGTTTCTATGATTCTATGATTCTGTATTTCCTGCCCATGGGTTTGGGGCAGCTGCTGATGCTCTGCACAAACCACAAGTCATTTCCCACCAGGATGAGAGACACATGGCACAGCTCCAGGTGTGGACTATGGGGTCCCTCCACCTCATCTTCCATGTCCAGAGGAGGATTTACCACATGAAGCACATGCATTTCTTTCTATCTTCAGCTCCAACACCAGTTCTGAGAGATAAGTTCATCAGAAAGGCAGGCTCCCTTATCCTGCTCCTCCAGCTGCTTTGGAAAAGGAGCAGCCACCATGATGAGGTTTGTTCACTTTCTGAGATCTGGCCATGTGTTGCGTTCAAGGTGATCACATACTCTGGCCAAAACATAGAACCATAGAATCACCAAGGTTGGAAAAGACTGCTAAGATCACCTGGTCCAACCATCGACCAACCCCCACCACGCCCAATAACCATGTCCCCCAGTGCCACATCCACACAGTTCTTTAACACCTCCAGGGACAGTAGCTCCACCACCTCCCTGGGCAGCCTGTTATAATGCCTCACCACTCTTTCTGAGAAGAAATTTTTCCTAATATCCAACCTGAATCTCCCTGGCACAACTTATGGCCATCACCTCTCATCCTATCACTGTTACATGGGAGAAGAGGCCAACCCCCACCTCACTACAACCTCCCCTCAGGCAGCTGTAGAGAACGATAAGGTCACCCTGAGCCTCCTCTTCTCCAGGCTGAACAACCCCAGTTCCCTCAGCTGCTCCCCGTAAGACTTGTGCTCCACACCCCTCTCAGCTTCTTGCCCTTCTCTGGGCACACTCCAGGGCCTCAATGCCTTTCTTGTAGTGAGGGGCCCGAAACTGAACGCTTGAGGTGCAGCCTCACCAGTGCTGAGCACAGGTAGATTATTACCTCCCTGCTCCTGCTAGCTGCACTATTTCTCATACCAGCCAGGATACAGTTGTCCTTCTTGGCCACCTGGGCAGACTTCTGGATCATGTTCAGTCAGCTGACAGCTAACACCCCCAGATTCTTTTCCTTTGCACAGCCTTTGAGCCCCCGGGATTCTCGTGACCAAAGTGCAGGACCTGGCACTTGGTCTTGTTGAAGCTCACACTGTTGACCTCAGCACATTGCCTGCTCAGATCCCTCTGAAGCCACACGAGTGGCTTCTACTACTGCCTTTGTGGTGCTGCGTAGTGCTGCAGTGGTGTGATTGCTCCATTCCCTCTCAGCAGTGGCTGCTCACTAACCATGGATTAATGAGCCCCCTAAGTATCACTTAACACTCCTAAAATGCCTTATATTTTCTAGGTACAGTATAATCATCATTAAGTGATTAAGGTAAAGGCAAAAAACAAGCCAAAAAAAAAAAAAAAAAAAAAAAGAAAGGAAAAAGAGAAAGAAAAGAAACACTTAGGTGGTTATAATTTAGCTTCATCATCCCCTTTTTCATCTTCCATATTTACATCCCGACTGTGAGATAGGAAGAGCACTGCCTCCAGCATCACTGACACCAAAGTATTCATTAGCAGCCTCACAGAATTTGTGGCAACAGGACTTGTTTTGCAGATGGGTCCCCCATATATCTATGGTTGACCTACGGTGGAGGATTTGACTATTTGGCTTCCATCTCAAAATATCTGCCCGATGTCAGAGAAGACTGTTCAGCAAACCTATGACACAAGCGCTGTCTTCTGCGCTATCAGCTGGGCCCTGGGATCAAAGTACCCGATCACTCATCACTGAGGGCTCCCCTGGTTGCTAAGCCTGGTTTTAGCCATGATTCAGGAATATGCTGGAAGGATCTTGGAGGAGTCTGGTGATGAGACCATCCCAAAGAGATAAAGACACCCACCAAGAGAATCAGAATCATAGAACCATTAAGGTTGGAAAAGGTCTCTAAGATCACCTATTCCAATCATCAGCCCATCTCCACCATGCCCACTATCCATGTCCCTCAGTGTCACATCTACGTGGTTCTTGATCATATCCTGGGATGGAGACTCCACCACCTGGGTTTGGGTTGAGGTAAAAATTTGTCTGCAAGACTGGATTTGGGCAATAGGGCTTCTCCACAGGTGAGGGCTGGACTGAGGTGTCCTTCAGATCCCCAGGAGGCACATGCCTTACAGAGCACCCATGTTGCAGATACAGCAGCACGCAGCTTGCCCTTTTACATGAAAGCCAACACAGAAGCTACTTGACCTATAAGTTTCTTTTGTGCTGTAAAAGTCACAAAGCAAAAGTTACTATCACAAAAAATGCTGAAAGGCAGCTTTCAGCATCAATTAATTTTCCCTTTGAGTGAGGTAGGAAAAGGTCTTCCATTCTCCAGCATCTGCTTCATCAGAGTGAGTTCTCGTTGCTATAGGCTGTTGCTTGGTCTCTGGCAAACTAAAGTTGCTTCAATTAAAGCAGCAAAATACAAATACAAATACAGCCTGGATTTGTCTGTAAGCTGGGATAGTTTTTCCTAATCACTGATTTATTATTAAAAAAAAAATCATTAAAAGCTTAAAAATTATTAAGAGACTTCCCTAGTAAGCTCATGTGTACCTGCAACACTAAATTATCTCCAACCGCCTTGCGAAGCAACTGGAGATTAAGCTGGCTTCAGATCTGTCTTCTGATAGTGCTTTCATCTTCTACCAACAGCCTGAAAGAAAATTCAGCCTGTATAATCAGTTATTTACAAGCCATCAGTTACATTTGTGCAACCTTGCATGACCTCAGTATTTTTGAGTCTCCCTTTTGAAATATTTTCTGTGACAGAAGAAACCCAGGAAAAGAAGTTTTGCTTATTTTTAAAGTTTCGTCATTTCCTGTATGGATTAGACCCCTGAGACTTGACAGAGGAACTGCATCTGGAATAAAGATTCCTGTATGTGTCTTGGGAAAGCTACTTATGTAGGATACTGTTTGAT
Organism: Alectoris magna; assembly: GCA_030625065.1. Taxonomy (NCBI): domain Eukaryota; kingdom Metazoa; phylum Chordata; class Aves; order Galliformes; family Phasianidae; genus Alectoris; species Alectoris magna. The sequence goes on along the minus strand of CM060560.1, from coordinate 28,950,629 downwards.
GCACTGGGAGTAGAGTCGTCCCCAAAAAACATTTGCCAGAAGGATGGCAGAGAGGAAATTCAATGAGCCAGATAAGCCTCTGGGCACGCCATGGATACACTGTAGGAATTTGCGGGGAGGAAGTGAAGTGCAAACATCTCCCCTTGGCCACCAAGCCTTAAAAATCAGCAAAGCATGACTGAAGGAGAGATGCTTCAGGCTTGTGTCAGATACCCTTTGATGAAGCTTGCTGTAGTGGCCTGAGATATTCCTCATCCCAGTGCCTTCATCACTGAAAGCTCCATTCCTACGGCAAGAAAAGGAAACACAAGTCCACATTACAGCTGCCTCTACAGTCTGGCATATCAGTGCCAGCTCTTTTGTTCAACCCACCAAGGCCCGTGAAATGGGTAGGGGTGGAGTGAGGAGCAGAATTAGTTATGTTCCTCTCTGCTGTACATGCACCAGAGCAGCGACGGCTCTTAGGGACCAAGAAAGTCATAGAATCATAGGACTGCTTGAGTTGGAAGGGACCTTTAAAGGCCATCATCAGCCCTGTAATGAAGAGGAACACCTTCAGATAGATCAGGTGCTCAGAGCCCTGTCCAGTTTGATCTTGAATGTCTCCACGGATGGGACATCCACCACATCTCTGAGCAACCAATTTCAGTGCTTCACTACCCTAACTCATGTAGGCTGACAATATTTTAAAATGTCCCAGAAAAACACAGGTCATCCATACATTTTCATGATCTACAAACCATGAACTAGCCTAAAAAAGTCAAATAAGTCATCAATTTTTCATCTTAAGTGATGCTGTTTCATCCTAAGTCCAGAATCTGGGCAGCATCCATGGCTTTCATTGATCAAGGAGAAAACACACTCCACTGAGCCTGGGAATACCAGGAGCCCTTCTGTGCTGTGCAGTGGCAGAGCACTGGCACAGGCTGCCCAGAAGCTGTGGGGTCTCCTTCTTGGGGATCTCCCAGAGCCACCTGGATGTGGCCCTGGGCACCCTGCTCTGGGTGTCCCTGCTGGGCCTGGGGCTGGAGCAGAGGGACCCAGAGGGCCCTGCCAGCCTCAGCTGTGCTGTGTTTCTATGCACAGAAGAATCCAGGAAGAGAAGGGAAACGATGCTAACAGTGTCGCCTCTCTGCTTTGTACCTCTATGCATAGCTAATTAATACAGAGCACGCACCGAAAACCAGCTCTGAAGCATTAGGGTTCCTGCTGGAAGGGGAATGTAATCAAGAAGCAGTTAATTGAATAAACTGAGTGTAAGTTTGTTCTGCTGGCAGCTATCCCATAAGGAGAATGAAAGGCAGAGCTGGTGGAGGGGATTATTTGCTCCACGGAAGTCATTCAGTGCTCTTTAGGAAGATGTTCAGTGTTGTCCTGGGGTGAAAAGTCTTGGCAGATGGATGTCAAACAATTTATCCTCCCCTCTTCAGATTATTTTTCTGTATTGCTTGTGATCACCAATGAGGGTGCTTATCCTACAGCATATTTTGAAATACCTCTCACTCTCTTCTGACATATTTCACTTGCCACCAGACTCTTTTTATTAGCTCCTACTATCCCAGGGTTGTGGACTACCATAAGGACTTGTATTTCTGATGAGTTTAAATTGTCAGGTACTATTGTAACTAGCATTACTCGATCCTTTTTTTACCAGTGTCAATCTTTTGTGCTGACCCTTGGATTGCTGAGTGCCTCTCTTGTATAGATCCACCTCTCATTCAGGTATTTTCCACGCTTGCCTGGCAACGGTGGCAGCATCCATGGTTTGTTTGATTGCTCTGCCTGAAACAGGCCGGTTTGCATGCCATGAGAATAGGTGTGTCTGAATAAGGGATGTGACCCTACAAAATAGATAGATTTTGGAATCTGTGCATGTGTTTCACCCTGCACCCCTGGGTGCTCCTGCTGAGCTGAGGACAATACTGACTGTCACATCACTGCCCTATATGATCCTCATGTGATGGTGATTCACTCTGTTATCTCTTTTGCTTCTTGACTTATCTGCCACATGACAATCCCTGAGAGCGGAAGAACATTTTCACCCTTTACTGATGTGGTTTTCTGCTCCATAGCAGCCGCCTCCTTGTTTGTCTCAAGTGCTTATTTGTTTTCTGCACAAGGGGAGGTTACTGATTTCATCTTTTTCTGTCTCATTTGTGCTCCATTTCTCTGTTTCTCTTTCCAGTTCATCTGACACTTGATGTGAGACACTGTGTGATCTTGTGTTTGAGACGCTCACAAGGAGCTGTGTCTCATCTCTGCCGTGCAGTGCCCAGAGGTTGATGGGCAGCTCACTCTGGAGCTCAGTGTTTGCATGTGTTTGGTACCAGTTACAACGCCAAAGCTGAGCACATGATATATTTTCTACTGGATAGGCTAAGCTGGAAGGAAAACACACATCAAAATAAACACGCAAAGTACTTGGAGGTCCCTGACATTCTCTTGTGATGGGTTTTTTTTTTTTTTTTTTTTGTCATTGTTGAGAGTAACAAGTCAAGCTAAAGATAAATCTATTAATGTTATATGTGATGCTCGGAAATGCCTCTAAATAAATAAAACTGCTATGACTTGTACATGCAAATGTGCTGGGCAATTCATCTGCTGTGCCTGAGTGCTATTCCCCTCCTAGATGAGAACACTGGGAGAACTGAGCAGTGCTGAAGGTGGCTGTGGGCAGCAGGTCACTCCAGAGTTGGAACTGGATGGGCTTTAAGGTCCCTTCCAGTGTACACCATTCTATGGTATAACTCTATGAATCTATGGTTCACCAACACTGGTGAATGAACAGTGGTCATGGCTCCCTGCACTGTGTGACAACATGTGGCCATGACCCCACCAGCAGGATATCTGCTTGCTGGGACTGCTGTCCAGTGCCTATGAGCAATGGCACTTTGCAAGCACATAAGGTATGGTTTTAAACTGAGACAGGGGAGGTTTAGGTTAAATATTAGGAGGAAGTTTTTCACTCAGAGGGTGGTGATGCACTGGAACAGGTTGCCCAAGGAGGTTGTGGATGCCCCATCCCTGGAGGCATTCAAGGCCAGGCTGGATGTGGCTCTGGGCAGCCTGGTCTGCTGGTTGTCGACCCTGCACATAGCACGGGGTTGAAATCGGATGATCATTGTGGTCCTTTTCAACCCAGGCCATTCTATGATTCTGTGATTCCTTGTCAGAATGAAAGTGGTGATAGCAGCCTTTCCCTTAATTCTGAAGCTCTCCCCATCTTGCTGGTAACTGTTTTAAAACAGGACTTCTACAGTCAATGTGGAAATCTGTGCCACCAAACAAGCTGAGGTCTGAATGGCTGTGGTTTCTTCCGAAGGAGCTTAAAGGCACAGAAGAGACCCAAAGTTGCAGTAAAGTTAGTGATGCTTTCCTTCAGCAAGATTTAAAAAAAAAAAAAAAAAAAAAAAAAAAAAAAGGGCAAAATTAGCTTATTGAATGACAGACAAGGAGAATATTTTGCCTTAAGGTTTTTGTATAGGCGGCAGTGTGCAGTGTGAGGACAGCTCAGAAGAAATGGCACCTAATGAAAAGAGACAAGCTATGAAGAAAAAGAATGAGGTGATGAGGTGTTTAACTTCCCAACATCCCTGCTTCTCACTTCCAAATAAAGCACGTACATGCAGAGATGAGAAGTTGCTCCCCTGTTCAGAGAGAGCAGGGGAAGGAGAGCTGAGGACAGGAAACAAGCTGGCATTGCAGGGGAGCAGCAGTCCTCATTACCACCAGAAAAGCACATCTTTGTTTCCCACTGCCTCACTCAGTCCTGGGTAAAGCTGGGCAAAGACTTCTGCAGGATTCACTGATTTTCTCCTTTCTGCACCAAGCCAAGAGATGCTGACAGAAGAAGACATGGGGGATGCCAGGGCTACCCAAAGCCTAAGCTCCGAGCCAGGCAGGACAAGGATGAGGGATTCCCTATGTGCAGGGAATGCCAAAGCCCTGGGGAGGAAGGGCACAGCCCAGCAGCTCCTTTCCCTCGCTCTAAACAGATACTGTACTATTTGCAAATTCTGACTCTGAGGAGTTTAATGATGCTCAAGGACCTGGGCCTGGACTTTTTAATGTCTGGGTCTTGCAGGACCGTGCTCAGTGCTTGGCTTCTCTCCATAGAGCACTGTCAAATCATGCAGATTTATGCTAATGATGGAAATCTCTGGGTGTAACTTAGATCTGTTTGGAAGCGCGCTGAGACCTCACGACTCATTTCACAGAATCAAGGCTTTTATTAAAACATCTTGATTTCTTCTGCACCCCATGAGTCTGCAACAGCAATAGCTTTGGGGCAGCATTATTCCTGAGGGAGGTGTCAGGACTGTTGTGTATGGCTCATGTATATGCATGTCTATACTGAGCCAACTCAGAGCAGAAGGATTAGAGCACAATGCGATGTGTCTGATAGTTGCTCCTAATCCTTGCTGCCAAACACCCTACCGGGGAGAGAGGGGTTTCTCTAACATTACCATGGCTGCACCATCTCCCATGGATGGCAACTGACCTGATGCATCCTGTGGTCAGGTAGGGTTCAATATTAAAATTCACACCAGCAGTTCCAGCCCCAAACCAAACTCTCTTTCCATGTGTAGGGATGAAGTTGACTCCCTCTGTCCCTCTATCCCTCTATCCAGAGCTATACCACTGGTCAACATGGGCAGTGAGCGTATTAGCACAGAAACTACAGAGACGGTAGCTTTTCCCCTCCCTCCCCATCCTCCCAGAGGATGCTGTGATTTCTGATAGTGGTGCTCAAAGCTGCTCTGCTTTTCCATGCTACTCTGCTCTCCCATGCTGTGGACCCATGTGATGCGTATGTGTGGGTCTGCAAGGTCAGTGAGTTATGGGATGGGAGAACTCCTGGTACCCATCATTAGCTGCTTGCTGCATCTGTACAGAAGGATTTTGGAGCTTACATTGCCTGATATTCATGCAGCCTTGTCCCCACCATGGGACAGCAGCCTGGGTTTGCAGGCTGCAGAGGGCTGCCAAAGCCTCTCTTGCCCTGGCTATTGGGGTCCTGTTGCTTCAGGTTGGAAAACACCATTTGAGTTCCCCAGACTACAGCCTTGCACTGGTACTTGCACTGAGATGGTGGTGGGGGATGGCCAGAGGCTGTGAGCTGCACGTTGAAGAGCCCATATCCTCGCTTACACTGACTCTAAGAGTACATCTCATGGGGTATCATGCACCATAGGATTTTAATCCTTCTGGGGATAAAGTGGATTACAAAGCCATTTGGCTACCACTATGCACAGAAACAAGAAGTTAGAACAGTATTCAAATGCACTCACTAAGTCAGTGCAGATATGCTTCTTGCTTTAAATAAGTCTAGAATGCAGTCTGGCCCAATAAACAGCACTGAGACCCTTGCTGAATGTAAGGTTAAGCTATTTATGCCCTCCTTCACATGTGCATCTTCTCTTAATGAGTTCTTTAAGTCCTTCAGAGATGGGGAAGGGTGTTTTTCACAAGAATGTTACATCTTTTTCCAGCATGCAGGAGAGTTAAAACTGCTTCCCAAGGCAGGAGGGTTGGAACTTGATGATCCAACCAAAGTCATTCTATGATTTCATAAGCTCATAACTCCTGGAATGAGGAGGATGTGTTTAACAGAGACATACGCAGCACCTGGCTGAACACGGGTGCTGTGACCTCAGTGCTGTGCAAGACGGGCCCTGGTGGATGCCTGTCCTTTGCCTCCCACCTGAGATCCATGGTGCCAAATATCTGGTGCACACTGTGGTGGCCAACTGCCATCACAACCAGCGGCCCACAGTGGGGGTTGGATGCCAGCCATGCCCCTGAGCCTCCCGTGGGTTCTGCCATGGTTGGACTTTAGTGCAGTTATGTATACTGATGGGGGACCTGAGCTGTGTGAGGGATGTCAAGGTGCACAATCACAGCAGAGCACGATGCCCATCGTTCATCATTTGCACAAGTCTGCCAGCAGACCCCTCACTCCAGTGCTGCAGAAACACAGAAGGAGATAATCTCTTCACAAAGAGCTTACAACTGTGGGGTAAGCACAATCATTAAAGCTTTGAAGGAATGACTTTGCTCCCTGCCCTTGTTTCCTAGCAGGCTCGTATTCATCAACTGTGAACCTTAATACAGTTTTCACTCCGCTTGTCAATTGTTAAGGTAGATGTGGGGGCTGTCAGCAAAATGTTACAGATGCAGTGACCCAGCTGGAAGTAATAGACTCCAAAACATCAAGTAGCCGTTATACCACAAACCACCACGGAGGAACAGGTTCAGCCCCAGGGCAGAAGCAGGTTCCTCTGCCCAGTATTTGGCATCAGCTTTTGGGCAAGATGCCCTGCGCATGGGAGGTGACCCTTCTGCATGCTAGGGGGGAGGATGAGCTGAAGAAGCATCACTTCTTTTTTCTTTTTCTATCCACGGTGCTTTTGTGTCAACTGATTCCATTTGCCTGCTGGCACAAAGGGGACGTATGGGGGAACAGGAAATTGCAGCCTGATCATTGTGCTTCACTTACACATTGCACCTTTCCTAGAAGCTCCTGTTTGTTTCCAAGGGAGCTTTGCACCCAAGCAAGACTGCACTGAGATTACTCACCTCTCTGCTGGGCTCTGAGACCCAGCAGTGGGGAGCTTGGCTATGAGGGATTTTAATGTGCTGAAATACCCCATGTGTTTAATGGAGGGGAACAGAAGCATCAGGAGTTGAACTCTGTGATCCTTATGGGTCCTTTCCAAATCAGGATATTCTGTGATTCTAACTTTTCTTCTGGCAGTTTTAAAGGCAAGTGAAATGAATCTGCAGCTTGGGAGGAGGTGAACTGACAAAATCAGGTTCTGTCCCAGTTACCATGGGGGAGGGAAGTGGATCGTGTGCCTGTGGGGTGTCTCGTCAGACTGTGCCATTGTAACACGACCTTCAAAAACCATTTGATGACAAGGGCTTCTTTTTTTTTTTTTTTTTTTTTTTTTCCATAATTCAAATTGCAGACAAAAGTAGCAGGAGGCACTCATTTAAAAGGGGTCAGGAACAGAAGCAATCATTTACCAGATCTCCCCATGCACTCACAGAGACAGCTGTTTCTTCCAGCAGTGTGCTTTGCCCATCTGCATGGGCAGACCCCTTTGAGAGAAGGAGCGGGCTGTGGGATGTTTGAGCAGTGACAGCAGTGGTGGAGGATGCGATGACAGGAGGGGCAAGCTGTCCCCAAAACATCCCCTGGCAGCCCTGCAGGAGAACCCTCCCTGAGCTGCTGCTGTGCTGGGAAACACCTCTCCCTGCCTCACACTGCAAACCCAGCTCCAGAAATCTGCTTTCTTGGAGTCCTGCCATTCTCATCAGGGGGATGCTGCTCTAAGGGGGGGGGTCACCCTACCTCTTGGTGTGGGAAAGCAGAGCCAGACATACTAGAATCATAGAATCATAGAATGACCTGGGTTGAAAAGGACCTCCAAGATCACACAGTTTCAACCCCCCTGCTATGTGCAACCACCAGACCAGGCTGCCCAGAGCCACATCTAGCCTGGATGAGTTGTCCTGAATTAAATTCCCTTCCGAGTCTGCTCTGCAGGTCGGGTCTATGAGGGGCTTTCAGCACAACAGGAGTCACTGTGTTAAAGGTGGTCCCTCACTGCTGCCATACAGTCCCTAAAGCCCCCCAGCCACCGCCTTACCCACCGCTCTGGCTCTGCATGAAAGCATTGGGGCTTTGGTGTAGATGGAACTGTTTGACACTTTGTCAGTGTAAATCCAGAACCACGCTCACGAGAGAAGTGTTTTATGGGCTCTATAAATAGTTTTGCATTAAGGCAAATGTATTCTCCCGCCTTAAAATAGCTTCACCTTGCAGAGGGCGAAGGAGGCTTTTGGTGCCCAAAGAACGCCTTCAGGCTCCCCTTGGGAGGCAGAAACTGCTTTTTTTCTGCCCCAAAGAAAGCATGGTTAACAGGCAGAAACCCCTGGGCTGGGGGAAACCCCCTCACCCCACTCTCCAGCACTACATTGTCACACACTAGCAGCACACTGTCACACACCAGCAGTACTAGCCACACCAGAGCCCTTTAAAAGAAAAAGGCTGACAAGAAAAGAAATTGATGCTAATTCATCAAACTAACTTTTTCCTCCCCCAGAAGCTCACAGCATGCCTTCTTCTCTCGTGGATGAATGGGAAACTTTGGCAACGTGGGGACCGGTGGCTGCCCACAGCCACTCTGGCTGCGGGATGCTCTCCTTCCTTCATCCCCAAAGTGCTCCTGCAGAGCTGTGAGCATCCATCCCTCTGTCGGGGCTGAGTGGCGGTAACCACGCTCTCCCCACACTATCGGAGCATCACGCTTCCCTGGGGAGAAATGCCAGCAGCAGGGAGGAAGGGGTAAGGGAGCTGAGAAATGGGGAGAGAGCAAATCTCTTTGGCTCACCTTCAGGCTGTGCGTTGGGTTGACGACGCAGACGAGTTGCCCGGCGGCTGAGAAAACCCTCTTTGCTTTGTAGTGTTGAAATCGCAGGTGAATGAGATCTAAGACAGCCCCAAAGCACTGGGTGAAGAAAAGCATCCCAACTTCGGGGGTTGCTGCTGCCAGTGGCGGGCGGGGGAGGCAGCGAGGCAGCCCCGCAGTCCTTGAGGCCAGGAGGGAGTGCGGTCGGCGAGCGCTGCGCTCCGGCACGGCTCAGCATGCCTTCATATTCATCATCAAAATAAGACGGGAAGAGGCTTGCTGCAGCGGGTCGGCCAATGGAAAGGACAGAACTGTTATCCTTGAGGTCCGGAGACAGCCAATAACGAATGCCTCCCCTCCAGAAAGTCCCTGATGAATCGAGCCTGGCGGAGAATGTATTATTGAACATTACCATACATCAGCACATCGCATTTATCTTGCGATTACAGCCGGGAGTACGCAGGGCTGGGGAGATAGGCAGGCACAATTGATTGCTTAACGTCTCCATTTATTAATTGGCTTCATTTAGCAAAGGGTGCCCTAATACCAGAGATAAATGGAACGGGTAGGAGAGAAGCCCACCAACAAAACTGTAGGAAAGTGGCAGGAATAGGTGAAGCAGGCTGCATTGTGCAGCCTGGGAGGAAAATCACATATGCAGAGGGAGCTACAGCTCCTTGCAGGGTGAAGCAGAAGTAGCGCTTGCTGTATAAATAGATTCACGCCTGTGCGGTTGTGGGCTTTGCTTTCAGTTTTTGTCACTCTCTGATGCTTTGTTAACATTATATTCTGCTCCTTTACAGGGGAGAGATTCCCAGAGCACAAATAATGTGCCCCCCTCCCCCCCCCCCCCAAGCAAACAAATAAACTAATAAATAAAAAACAGCAGACAACAGCAGACGTGGGGTCCGCTGTAACTTGGGGTAACTCCTTTTGAAGTCAGCGGCGTGTCTGGGTTGGGTGCAGAACGCTGTAGGTGCGGGGTGCTGGAGCTGCAAGAGCATGCAAAGGTACAGAGCGTGCTCCTAAAAATAATGAAATGTGTGATGCATGGGAGCACATGCACGGGGAGGGACTGTGCTGGGAAAAAGTGGCTTCTAAATCAACAGAATAATTAAACATGCTGAAGGCTTTTGCTTCTCATTCACCCGCATATCGGTGGGCAGGAAATTACTAATTAGCCATTAGGTTGTCTGAGGCATTAAAAAGAAGGAATTAGGGAGGCATTAAGAAAAAAACAACAAAAAAAAAGATGTTGTTTATCATTACTGGCATGTATCTGTGCTGGTGGGCAGGGAGATCTGCTGAGCCACTGGGGCTCGTCAAAGCAGAGTTCCCACCACCAGGTTATCTGGGAGGCAAATGCACTGAAGCAGCCAAGGGAATAGGAAAGCACGTTCATTCTGTGGGACGATCCTGTGTGTTGTGCTGCTCTGCTTGTTAATAAATCAAAGAGGGCTAATTTAATTAGCTCTCTGCCAGAACTTCCTATCAGGGTGCTCTTTAGGATTGCTCACTAAGTACTCAGATGGCTCGTTTAGCTTTTGTAATCCTTACCCCCCCCCCTTCAAAACAGATGAAAGTAGCTTTTCTTTCTTCTTTTGCCTCATTTTAAAAGCGATTCAGCTCTGGGGGTGAGGGATGGAGCAGCCCATGTACAGCATCTGCATCAGCCTGGGACTGGGTGGTCACTGCTGTGAGCTCCTGAATCAATACTGCAATACCGGCTCTGCCAGGCTGCAGAGAGCTGTGCATAAAAATAGATAAATAAGTGGAATTTTGCAAACACTGGAACAGCTGATGACACAACCCACCCAGAAAACATCAAAGATGGGAGGAATATGTATCTCTCAGTTCTTCGCATTCACTTGTAGATGAGGAGATAATTTTTGCAGCATGGAAAGAGATTTGGAGAATATTTTCAGACAGGCTTAAGGACAAGTGAGTGAATTGATTTGCTTAAATGCCTCCTTTTCTCTGTTCCCAAAGTAACGGCAGGCATCCAACTATTTATTATTTATTTACTGCCAGTTTGCAGTTGGTAGCTGCACCGATGCTTCAAACCAGCAAATCTCACACTACAAGGCATCGGTGCAAGGACACTCAGGTTGGGTGTTAGGAAAAACTTCTCTGGAAGAGTGGTTGGGCAGTGGAATGGGCTGCATGGGGTGGTGGTGGAGGCACCATCCCTGGACGTGCTCAAGAACCATGTGGATGTGGCACTGAGGGACGTGGTTAGTGGGCATAGTTGGAATAGGGTTGACGATTGGACTGGATGCTCTTATCATCTGAATCTGGAAGATTTCCAATCTTCATGATTCTATGATTTGAAGACTCTGCCATCAAAGCCTTAAATAAGCAAAAGGTACCCAGCCTCTATATTCATTATTGCTACTCGTCTGATTCACTCAAAACTGAACAACAAATTGGAAGGCCTGGGCTTCAACCTTATGTCTTTCTGGCTGGGCACTTTTGGAGAATGACCTTCCTAAAAGCAACTCTTGCTCCCTTCACATAGCAAAGCCAAGCTCCTTCCCATCCCTACATCTGTTCACACCACCAGCATCCATGGGATGACTGCTTGCTGGTGCAGATGGCAACAGGGGCAACGCACGTGATGCCCTGAGGATGGGAAGACCCCAGTTACACCCTCAGGCCTACCTCTGAGGGATGCTATTTGGCCACTCAAAAAATCTCCTCTTTTAGCCAAGTCCATTTTCTGCCTTGTAAGAGGCTGCAGGAAAAGGATTCAGGCCACCTTGGCATGCACCTCTCCTGTGAGTGTCTACATCTGAGTGTGTCAGTCCAGATCCCTTTACAGGTTTGGATGAATGGGGCATTTGAGGATGTATTTCCCTTGAGCCAGCTGGAGCATCAGGCAGCAGCTTTCTATATCATCCTTTGGATTTAAGCTTGCTATACGGAGTTCTGTCGGCTCTCTTGGGTCTCACAGCAGGTTTGAGGAAAGGTATTTGCACTGCCAGTTCACATTTTCCTCTGATGTTCACTTGGAATTTTAAGTAAGAACACAGGAGATGTCCTGCCGGCTCAGGGCAGTGCCCCCTCCAGCTCAGTACTTTGTCCCCAGCAGTGAATACAGGAGACAGTGTTTTGGGATGGCACATAAGCCAGGGTTAGCACCTGCCATCCACTCTCCTGGTATTTCCTCAGAATTTACCACTGTCCAACCGGGGCATTGGATAATATCAGCAGAGAAAAGTCAATAATTTGTGAAGTTGGGCGGAGTGTTGAAGCCCTCCAATCTGTCCTCATTAAAGCATTTGTCCCTCCATGCTAACTGTTGCTTGCCCATCCTTTCTGAACAACCTGGGTTCGAGGTTCCCCACGAGGGATATACTAAGGTTGTTTATCTTTGCCACTAACATTTTGCAACACACTTCCTGTTTGAATTATTTTTGCTGCATAGGCTTCTATGTATAGAAAGTCATTCTGTTGAATTGTTTGCTCTTGCTGGGCTGGCCTCTGGCGTCGTAGACCTTCTCCATGTGAAGATACAGCTTTGCCTGAACTGTCCTCCAGCAAACCAAACAGACCGATAGTGTTTCCCTTGCAAAGCACCTTTAGCATGAGATCAGATCACTCTTGCAGCTTCTCTATGTATTTTCTCTGCAGCCTTATCGCCTCTTCCTGGGCCTGATCCACTCGTTCTAGCTGATGTGTGCAGAAGTAAAATGGCCCATCCGGCTCACAGCCTCATGGTGTGTTAGTGATAGGCACATAATGTCCACTGCCATCCCTCCTGCCCTATTCCCACACCTTCCCTTGTTTTCACACCTTCAACACAGCTATGTGGGAGACAGAGATGCCGGCTGGGAGTGAGGGCAGCTGCAAACCTCCCTGCAAAACACCAAAATTGGGCAGCACAGAAGTATGCCCTCCTATCACCTGCCCCAGTATCTACTTAGTGAAGTGGAAGAGAACATCAACCAGACTATTTCTTTTTAAAAGAAATGATCAGTTTGGGTGGTGTCTTTCCTTCTTATTTTATTACTCTGAAGTAATATCAAAAGTTATTGCCTCTACCAAAACCTTAATTGTTTTACCAAATAAATTTTGAGCAGTCCATTTAGATGCTGTGCAAAGCTATAAACAGTAACCACACTGCAACTGCATGGATCTCTTCATGGAATCACAGCATGGTTGATATTGGAAGATAGCTCTGGAGGTCATCTGTTCAACCCCTGTGCTCAAGCAGGGACAACCAGAGCAGGCTGACAAGATTTAGTCAGGATGCGATCTTAAACATCTCAGAAATTTTAATTTTCTCAAAAGGCCACATTTTGTCAGGCAAGAAGTATTAGAAGCAGCCTTTAATGCAATTAAATAACATGTCAATTAAAATACCCATGACAAATGCCACCAGTAATTCTACTGAACTAGGGAGGAAGCTGAAGTTGGTGAACTGGAACCAATTTTGCAAAGATGTGGTTCTTCACGTTTCTTTCCCCTCAGCCACATGTGGTCATCACCCTCAGAGCTGGATAAAATAGCAGGGGATGCACGCAAGCTTGGCCACGTGTCCCCCATCCATCATAGGGCAGAAGTCCTTCCTGTACCTCATGGCTGCCCACAGAGTGTGGTCACCACACAGCTGAGCCTTCCACATTAACCTTCCTTCTGCAGAGATGGACATTTCCCTCTGGCACTGAGGACACTAATATGACAAGAGTCTTTTTTTTTATTATTCCTTTCAAATACGTCCATCCCACATTATTATTAGTCATACATGGGTTTCCTAGTCCCTGGGTCAAGAGGGGAGTTCTTCATTTCTCCCTGGGGCACATCTGCTGCCTAAGGAAGGAGGCTGCTGCCTCCATTTTCTTATTCTTTTCCTTCACCCTGCTGCAGTTGGTATGCTCTCCCTTCCTCTGCTTGCTTATTAACTGGGGAGCTTGTGGCAATATCTCATACTGTTTCTCTCTGCAAATGTTATACTCGAGGCTGCATCTCCTTCAGCTCTCACCAGCAAGCCAGTAGCTCAATAAAGACACATTACACTTTCATGCTGTTATTAGATAAAGTAACTGCCATCACTTCCCATTCAGAGTGGCTGCCTGGTGCCCACATTACTATAAGGATGTATTGCTTTCCACTGGGAGTGCAGTGCCCAGTGGAGGATCCCAGTGCTCCCAGCCATGGCAGCACAGAGGAGGGCTGAGCCATAGCCACCTCCATTGCTTGGTACTGGAGAGACAAAGCACCAGCAGGCAGCAGTGAGGGATGGAGGAGGCTCCTTCTCCTGCTGACTGCATAAGCAGCAGCTTGTTCAGATGCACCCTCTAACTCTGAGTAGGTTTTGAGAGATGGAGTGTTTCTCATTTTCCAGGTCATGAGAACAATGAATAATTCAGGCTCGCTTCAGAGCTTCGGGTCCTGTGTTCATGTTTTCCTCACTTTGGATTTCCTGTCCTCACAATCGAAACCCAGGCAAACTGAGGAGAAGTTCACTGAGGATATTCCAGCCACCAGAGGAGACGTGCAGCTTCCTCTGGCACATGCCAAGGTCTGAGTTACCTGGCTGTGCTTCCATTAGATACCAGGAAGAAGGTGATCAAGGCATTGCAGGTTAAAGCAGATACCTAAAATGGGTTGGATGACTCTCCACCAAATCACCTCTGCTTACTGTACATTTGTAGCTTTCACAGGCCACAGTCTTCTGTAACCAGATGAGATGAAGCCCACCTATGTTCCACATTGTTCCTATCGCCTCTTGTCCTGTCATTGGGCACCACTGAGTAGAGCATCTCCCTTGCATTCCCCTAGAGAAGGCTCCAGAGCCTTGGTGACCTCCGTGCACAGTGGGTGCATCCCATTGCGAGTACCTTTGTGCCCCCTCCAGGTAAGAATCTCCAGGACAAGTTTGTGGTGAGCTCAGCAGCCCCCCACCATGACCTGAAAATCTCACCAGCTCCTGTGATCCCAGGGCTTGTGGGTCCCACTGACAACCACGAGCCAGGCAAGACACGTAGCTTTCCTGAATCTATACTTACTCATTTGAAAAACATGCCTGACAATGCCAGTGCTGCCGAGGCACTGCTGTGCAACTCAATTAGCTAATGGCACAGAGGCACAGAGAGCGATGTGGACGGGAGGCAGTGCACAGTGCCAAGTGCCATTACAATGATTACCGCATCTCAGTGTACCTCCAGAGGCAGCCACCCCTCACGGTGTGCACCAGCTACCAGCTTGCCTGGACCATGTACCTTCACCTCTGTATGTAGCATCCCAGAAGCCAGCAGTGTTTTCTCAAACCTTAGGTAGTTAAGGTTGAGTCCATGTAGGGCAGGGATGGTGCAAAAGATCTTGCCTGCCCACAAGCATGAAAAAGGAGGATGTCAAATAAGGAAGACTTCACCCTAAGCACCAAATCTTCTTCTCATGTTTGCACATGGTACTCCAATCACACAAACTGCAAGTGTAGACAGCTGAAATGGCAAGTGTAGATGACAACATTTCACTCTTCGCCAACAGTGTTGACTCTGTTTTCGGGCAAGCCACAGGAATAGGCTTAGTTTTTTCTTTTTCTTCCCTTCATAAATTTAATCAATTTTTTAAAATCTGTATAGGCAAATAAACAGGAGTTTCTTTCCTCTGCTCTCTGATACTGTCATCTGGGAAAAGAGAAGGGGAGAGGACAGGAGAGGAGGGGAGGGGAGGGGAGGGGAGAGGAGAGGAGGGGAGGGGAGAGGAGGGGAAAGGAGAGGAGAGGAGAGGAGAGGAGAGGAGAGGAGAGGAGAGGAGAGGAGAGGAGAGGAGAGGAGAGGAGAGGAGAGGAGAGGAGAGGAGAGGAGAGGAGAGGAGAGGAGAGGAGAGGAGAGGAGAGGAGAGGAGAGGAGAGGAGAGGAGAGGAGAGGAGAGGAGAGGAGAGGAGAGGAGAGGAGAGGAGAGGAGAGGAGAGGAGAGGAGAGGAGAGGAGGTCTCTATAGAGATCAGCAAGCACAACTGTAGATGTCTTAAATGAGTTAAATGCCTTGCAATGAAAACATCCCTCTGCCAGCAGTAACAGCTTAGGAAGAGTTCCCAGAGTGGTGCGCACATAATAGCACTGGGACTGAAAATGTGTATGCTATTAATCATGGTCCATCACAGGGTCAGGCAGTAATTCAATGTTTGATTTCTCTCTTTTTTTTTCTCTCTCTTTTTTGTTTTTAATGAGGGGACGGGGGTAGGGATGGGAAGACTGGAGTGGGGGGTGGCACTCAGTATTTCAATTTTACAAAAATATTCTGAGCCTTTGTTGTCTAGTAAGACTGAGCACACCGTTAGCTCAACACAAAGCATCAAAGCTTGTTATCTGGGGGGTCTGCAAAGGCTTCATTCTGGGGTATTTTACATTTTAAATGGCATTTTATAAAACTGTGATACACTCAACACTGAAAACCTGACTTGTTTGAAAGTAATTTCTGTGTGACAATGGCACGCCTCAGGGTTTGCCTTTTTTTTTTTCCTTTTAATGTAAAGATAGCAAATCATCAAATGAATAACCCCATGTTATTTCACCTCTCTGTATGAAGCAAGGCCATCAGAGATACTTTTCTTAATTACTCAGCAATCCCACTGAGATTAATTTATTTCCAGGGTTAAAATATGCCAGGCATTTAAAGTGCAAACCAAATGATTGTATTAAAAGTTTACCAGAAGGACTATCGACATTTTATGTGTGTAACATCCCTGTTCGAATGATTTGGAAAGGTGGCTGTGATATATTCCATTTAATTATTTCTTTCAATAGTTTTATAAATGTGCTCTCTACGGTCTGCAAGCAGTGTACGTCTTGATTATATATGACATGTTTGTTTTTAACTAAAGGAAAATCAATAAAGAGACTCCTCTTTTTATTTAATGTCGCCATTGGATTGATGCTCACAATGAAAAAAACCTGCACAAATATTAGTCGAATCATAAAAATCCTAACAGGCTACTTAACAAAGCATAAAGAATAGATGCTTTGTTTTGGAGTTGAATTAGAAATGCAAGAGCTAGAGGAAAAGGCACTGAGCAGTGCTTTAGCCCTACTGCCGCAGTCATGGTGCCTTGGTGCCAAGTGTGCAAGGAGCCATATTCTCTGGAGTCCATCACAAGAAAGGACTTTTAAGGGTCCCTTCCAACTCAAACAATTCTACAACTCTATGAACGGTGACAACTTGCCATCCTGAGGTGCAGATTTGGATTTGAAGTTTCTGGCTCCAAATCTCATTTGTTTCCTGGTGTGCAGCTCATGGGTTACCACCTCATCTGTGCTCCTGCCAGATGAGTGCTGAGGAGGAGATGCTCCAAGAGCAGTTCTTGGACATATGGTCTGATTTTTGGGTGGTGCTGTTTGGAGACGGGGGTTGGACTCAAAGATCCTCATGAGTCCCATCCAACCTGGGATATTCCACGATTCTATGCTTCTCTGAAATGCTGCTGTTAGACCAAACTGGAGAAATCTGGTAAGTAGGTGCAGCTATGTATAAATTGAAGCACCAAGCTGTTATTTCTCTGCTGATTCATGGTGCTCAGTAAGGTTCTGTATGAGAAAACACAGCCGCATAAGGGTAGAAAACAATTCCTTTCCACTGCTGGGGTTCGTGGGTCAGAGCCATCCCAAAGGATAAAGGTAATAGTGAAGAGAGCAGCAGAGGAGAGAAGCAGCACCCAGATGAATTCACACTTAGCAGTTATTGTTAATACTACTGATTTACCTCATGAGAGAGCATGAACAAAGAGGACTTCAATGTTGTTTCCTTCTTATGCCACGGTCTTTTCCACTGTTTGCAGACCCCTCCGATTAACTTCTCCTGGAAGAGCGGGAGCCTTCTAGATGGTTTTCTAAGGCCTTGTAATTAATGTAAGCAGAGCCCTGAGGGCATTTGATTTGTGTTAGAGTGTCAGTCTCATTTACAGTTAATTTGGGATGGATCCACTCCACTTTGCTTTGCTGGACTGTAGTACGGAGTCAGACGTGCTTATGAGATGCACTTTATTACCAGCAGAGATACCCTCAGGCCACTACATCAATTTACAAGTACTTAGTTGCTGCTTTCCCTTAGTTGCTGCTTTCCCTCTGCCGGCTGGCGTATTTGCATTTTGTATTTTTGATAGGCAGCAGTCCACTGCTGATTGCATCAAATAGCAATTTCCTCAGCTAGTGGATCCTAATTAATGAGACACGAGCAAGGAAGCCACCTGTATCCTCGTCATTCTGTCATGGCACTGTGGCATTTCAGCTGAGCATCCCAGAGCTCTTTGTGTGATGACGCAGGGGAAAAAGGGCAGTGGAGATGACTTGGTGGTAAGCACGCAAGCTATCTGAGCACCCCTGTGCCCTGGAAGTGCTATGAGCACTCATATGGAATCACTGAATCATAGAACCATAGAATGGTTTGGGTTGGAAGGGATCTTAAAGCCCACCTGGTTCCATCTTCCTACCATGGGCAGTGTCACCCACCAGCTCAGGCTGCCCATGCCCCATCCAACCCAGCCTTGAGTCCCCCCAAGGATGCAGCCTGTTCCATTGCAGCATTGTCACCCATATTGGGAGAGGGGCCTCTGAGGGGGAAGCAGACAAAACCAACAGAAACAAAGTTGTAAAAAGGGAGCTCAAGATCAGGTGTGGTTCGACTCACTAGAGTGGAGAAGAAAATTGATCCTGATGTTTTCCAATGAAAAGCAGCATTTCCACTCAATAAAAAAATTTGAAGAACATGCTATTCTCAATGATTTTTCAAGATCTGAAAAGCTTTCATTGCCAACAAGTTCCAAAATGTTTCCCTTTCTCAGGGAGAAACTTGAACAACATCAGCACATACAGTGAAAGTTCCTAATTCTGTGGAGAAAAAAGTTTGGCCATTAGCTCTGGCTGGAATCTAGAAACAGCTCTGCAGACAGAACCCAGGAACACATTCCCATCCTGTCCTTTATTGGCAGGGAAAGCTTTCCTTTTGTTTAAGTCTGCAGAGCAGTTTCCTTCCTGCTTTATCATGAGAGAAAAGCAATGGTGACATTGCGTGGCACTGGGCACAGGAGATGACTTGATGCTCTACATTAAAGTCAGTCTTCTGGACTCTTTGTAGAAAATAAAGGAGATAAGTTAGCAGCTTTTGGATCATTTTTCTGCTCCTAACACATTTAGGTCGAAGTTAGGTCAAGTTAAGTCCTGAAGAGAGGGCAGTAAAACATGGATCCGCAGGAAACACTAAAGAGAGTGAATGTGTCAAGAGAGCTTAAATGGAGAGCTTACATCGTATGGAAGAATAAATACGGTTAACACAAAGCATTTTAAACCAATGGCAAATGACAGCTATGTTCCTTTGCTCTTTATTATTAAATCGTGTTGAGTTAATCTGGCATTAAGTGGTATTTCTGTCTCTTTTCTCTGTCCCACAGATGCATCATTCCTGGGAAGCACTGGCCTCGATAGGTTTCATGGGAGTTTGGGGCCAGCAGAGTGGGATCAGCCTCCATCTGCAGAGGTCAGAAACATTCCTTTTCCCTTCAAGTCTCCACAGCTTTCTTTCTAGACACTGTGTGTCTAGAGAAAAGACGTTTGCAAGACTGGAGCTTATCCTGGATAGACTCACCTTGGCTTCTTCTTCCTAATCAAAAGATATCTTGAAGGAACTTTCTCCTTGTGAAAATTGCAGTGTACCATCCCTGACCCAGACAAAATCGTAATGTTCCATTTTGAAGAAGGCAGTAATGAAGAGGGATCTATCAGAATGTATTTTCTCAAATGCCTTGTAGTGTCTTGAGAAACGAGGAGTGATGGGCCTCAGCTACACGCAGGAACAAGATAATCCCTTTAAAACGCCCACTTTTCTCTACAGCCAGTAGATAGGGGAAGGAACAGTCCCAAAGATTGCAGATGAAAAGCTGTGGGTGCTCTGCAAGATTTTCCACCCAACACTCCTGTCATTTGGACAGCTTTCAATTATTTTCATCTTGACCTCGAAACTGAACTAAAATAGCAGCAATTCCTGGAAATCCTCCTGAGCTTTCTGGTGTGGTCCCAGTAGTATATGTCCAAAAGTGGAGAATGACTGCATTCAGTAATTCAGTAATTGATTGAATATATGGATTGGTCATGTGTCAAGTTTTGTTTTAATCTTTCCATGACCTATGGTTTTTTGTTGGTGGTGGGTTTTTTTTTTTTTATAGGGAAAGCCTTATTATTTCAAAAACAATTTCCATCCACCTTGGAATAGATGAGAGGCTGCAAAGTCCTAATGGAAGGTAAATTACTGGGGTTTTCACAGCCAGTGCCTCTCTGTGGCCTGACAAAGGTTAACCATTTAGCACCTTCTCAATCTGAACTGAGAATTCTGAATGTTGTTTTCCAAATGAATGAGAATCTGACAGGACTTGTCAGGGTATATTAAACAGCAGGACAGGCTTCTCCACATTGCTATGGCAGCTGTGTTCTGTTCCAGCTGAAATGATCCTCTGGCAGGGTGGGAAGATAGAGCAGGTTTCCTGCTTACCTGTACGCTCTCCTCTTTGGAGCTATATGGCAGATTTTTAGACAGAACCTGGTTGGGCACCATCTCTTGCTCCTCTTTCACATGTTTGATGGTTGCTGTGTGTATCTGTACTTATGCCCTTACAGTGTGACATTTCTACGGACGTCTGCATTACTTCCACAGCAGGAGAGCAATAGGAGAGCATCTGCTGCAAGGGACGGTTATTCCATGCCATTGGAGGGTGCATTTTTAGGAGTGGGGAAAACCCACATAAGGTGAGCATCTGGCAGGTGATTGATTTGTAGTAGACTGACCCATCAGTAGTCAGCCCATCCATCAGTGCCAACACCCTGAGATGTGACAGGCTTTGACACTACAGGACTGAGGGCTCCTTCCCAGTGCCCAGGTCTTGGCCATCCCTCGACTGCTAGGCAGGGGCTCAGGGCCATTGAGGCAATCATCTGCCCTCTGAAGCAAATGAGAAATTTCACTTGTGCACTGAAATCGGATTCCCACCGAGGTGTCTTGATGGCAAAGCCAATTGCTTTAATCCATTAAGCTACTTTAGCTCCCTGTCTTTATCTGAAACTCACAGACAGAAAGTGTCACTGGAAACTTGATGGACTTAAACTACTTAGTGCAATCAGCCTTCCTGGGTGCAAATTGTGTTTTCTTGGTTACATTTTTTAAAAAGGAAATGGGGAAAATAATAAAAAAAAACACCTCTATTGCAACTCTGGATACATCAGTGTAGAACTGAATCTTCATCAAACAACCCGTGCCAGCCAAAAAGCATTTTGGAAGAGCAAGGGGACAGAAGTGGTGTATGGTGCTTGATTTGAAAGTGGTTGCAGCCAGAGAGCCCATTTACTTTTAAAAGCAAAACTATTCCAACACATGCACTAAAAAGTGTAGAGCCTGTTAAATCAGTCTGACTACCAATAGACACTCATGTGACATGTTGATTTTCCTGTCTCTCCCTGTTATTTGGGAAAAAGAAGAAGCTTCCCACATCTATGTGCTGAATCCGGCCGTCACAGATGTGTAATTTGAGGTATGCACTGGCACTGCTGCTTTTTGATGGCTGTGAGCAAGATGATGCATAATGAAAACTGCTTTTGGTGTCTGGCTTTTAAAGACCCCAAGGCTATTATTATGCTGAGACTTTGATGAGGGGGAAAGCTAAAATGTGACTCTCAGATGACCACCTCCACTTCTGTCTCTCACTGCTTCAGCTCCAAATTTCCACAAGCTTGCTATGGATTGGTGGAAAGTCATGAGCGAGTCTATGAGGGAGAATTTGGGAAAGGTCATGGGGCTGGCAGTGACTGAGGGCAGCTCCCAGGCTCCAAGTCAAAAGTCTTGCAGCAGCAGGACCCTGCCCCCTAGTTGAGCTGTGGGAGCCCTTACTTTCCACGGGTTCCTGTTCAAAGGCACCTTGAAACCTTGACCATTTTCTTGGTGGCCAATATAGCAAAGGGTGAGAGAGTCTCAGGGACAGCATTTTCCCAGTGAGGAAATAGTCCATTACACAGCTATTCCTTCACAGTAGAGATGGTCAGAGGTGGTGACAAAATGAGAACTTGGTGTCTCAGGTGTCCCAAAGCCCTAAGGTCCCAGGTCCATCCCACCGGCCAGATCAACATGAAACCTGAAATGCTTCATTACTCTTCATGATGTTATTGAAGGCAATGAAGTGGAAAGTATTAGAGGTGGGCTATTTCCAACACCACTACATCAGGGAGGGGTGTAACATCTGCATAAGGTGCTCTCTTAAAAGCCTTTGACAGTCAAAGGCAGAGGTAGCAGGAAGATTTATCCTTATGCTGTCTTTTGTGAGTCACTCAGGCATTTTATTCCATCTTTTTCCCTTCTTATAGACATTTTGCTCAACAAAAAGCCCTTTTTCTGCCATCTGACCACAGCGTGGAACACAGGATCTGTTGCTCTGTAGTAGAGACTTCCAGACCTTGCCCTGGGTTTATGAACCAAAATTAGAGGGGTCAATATTTTATCCATACAAGGAGGGGGGCAAGAGGTGGGCGCAGGATTATGTCATCCAGGAATAACGTGAGAACAATGCCCAAACATACAGGGATGGGGTTAGGAAAGCCAAAACTCACCTGAACATCAGTCTGGCAAGGAACAGTGAAGGGCAACAAGAAAGGCTTCTCCAGATACATGAGCAGCAGAAGGAAGACTAGGGCAAATGTAGGTCTGTTGCTGGCTGGGACAGGGTCCTAAGTGACAAAGGACATGGAAAAGGTTGAAGTCTATGCCTTCTCCTCAGTCTTTGCTGTTAAGATTTTCATTCAGGAGCCTCAGGTCCTGGACATCAGCAGAAAAGTCCAGTATCAAAGAAGACTTGCTCTCAGGAAATGTTCAGATTAGGAAACATTTGAACAAACTGGGCACAAACAAGTTCACAGCAAAGTGCATACATGAGTGCTGCAAGAAATGGTCAATGGCATTGTGAGGCCACTCTCAATGATCTTTGAAAGGTCACAGTAAATGGGAGTTTCCCAAGGGCTAAAAAGAAGTAAATGTCACTCCTATCTTCAGGAAGTGCAATAAAGAAGTTCTGGGGACCTACAGCCCAGTCAGTTCACCTTGATCCCTGAGAGGGTGATGGAGCAACTGGTCCTGGAAGCAAAGGTAATTGGAAGTAGTTAGTATGGATATAATTAGAGAGGTGAAATCATGACTGATTGACACAATCCAGAGCAGCAGATGTTGTTTATCTCAATATCATTAAGGTCATAGACATTTTCTCCCATAATATCCCCACAGACTAACTGATGAAGTATGGCTGTGTAAGTGGGGTAGTAGGGTGGACTGAAAACTTGATAAACAGATGGGCCTAGAGGGCTGTGGTTGGTGGCGTGAAGTCCAGTTGGTGGCAGGTTATAGCACTGGATACAATCTTTATAAATTACCTAAATGATGGGATAGACCATACCCTCAGCA
Organism: Alectoris magna; assembly: GCA_030625065.1. Lineage (NCBI taxonomy): Eukaryota > Metazoa > Chordata > Aves > Galliformes > Phasianidae > Alectoris > Alectoris magna. Next base: position 28,927,783 of record CM060560.1, on the reverse strand, counting down.
GTTTTGTAATTGATATACATCTAAGAGAACTGACTGATGCTCCATAGGTCAGTACTGGGACCAATGCTGTTTAATACCATGATTAATGGCCAGAATGATGGGATGAATGCATCCCGAGCAAGTCTGCAGACAAAACTGGGAGGAGCAGTGTGTAGACCAGACGGCTGTGCTGCCATACTGAGGGACTTGAAGAGGGTAAAGAAATGAGACAAAAGAAATGCCATGAATTTCAACAAGGGAAATACAAAGTCCTGCACCCTAGGGAGGAACAATCCAGGCACCAGGACATGCTAATATCTCACCAGCTAGAAAGCAGATCTGCACTGCATATGTTGGGTTCCTGATAGAATTTGCTTTGTCCACTGAGTCTATCTCAAGTATGTTGTCATTACTCAGTTTCCTTTCATCAGTCCCCCCTGAACTCCTTTTCCCTGTACATTCAACCATGTTTTGTTTTTTTTTTCTCTTACCATGTTTTTTTTCTCCTTTTGTTCGTTTTGCCTTGGGAGCTGCTGCCTTCTGGGCTCTTTGGCCCTTCCTTCCCTGCCAGCCTAGAACTAAGTGGGCTGGCAGCAGGGACAGACCAGAAGTGTGCTGGGGGAGAGACCACAGCCCCTAGCAGAACAGCTCCTCATGATGTTGTCCTGAGCCCAGCTCCAGGCCTGAGGACAGCACAGCTTTCCCCAAGCTTATCCCATTGCCTGTAAGAAGCTCTCCAGCATTTCCTAACACCATGGCTGTTACAGTTGTCCCCCCACCAAAAAAACGAATCCTACCATGATTGAGAGGCTTTTATTCCACAGCCCAAGCTCTGTTCCCCAGACCCAGGACAGCACTAGCTGATGGTTAATGGTGATAGCTGCATGGATGAGAACCAGGAGTAAATTGAAGGCCCCCTTGAAAACAGGGGAAACAGATGTTCATAAGGCTCACACTCCTCATCATTAACTTCAGAATGTAAATGTCTGCTAATTCCTTGTTTTATTGCACAGCCTCATGCTCAATGTCAGAGAGAACAATCCTGCAGGGATGCTCCATATATCAGCTCTGAAGGTCGCAGCAATGTACCTAAACAGGAAAAGGGGAAGGGGGTGGGGGAAGATGGCTGGGAACAAAAGGGTCTTCTGAGGGACTACATGAGAAAATGACACACAGGGTGTGACAGCAGGGAGGGGAAGGGGGAGCCCTGTGCCAGCCAATCTGCATTAATGATGATCAACTTCAGCTGGATTCCCAACATCTTTGAGTGACCATTTCTTAGAATTGTAGAACCATAGAATGGTTGGCCTAAAAAAATAAAAAGCCAAGATATACCTTTCCTTGGGATGGTGCTTGCAAAAGACAATTCCATGAGTTCAAAATGACTGACAGGATCCAGGTCTGTCTTGGAGACCGAAGGATTTTTTCCACGTATGGAGGGGAGATTTTTACTACCAGCTTTTAGCAGTTCAGCTGGCCACTGCAGCAGCAAGAAGGACTTGGTATTGCTCAAGAAAGGAGGTGAAGTGGAAAGTCAGATCCTAGAAGATGCAGGATGTGCCATGAGTCCTCCAGTCCACAGCATGGTAAAGTGGTCTACGAAATCTTGGTGCACAGCAGGGAGCACTTCCAACACTGGATTTACAGTGCCCAGGTTTAACAACTGAGTCCTACATCCATGCAAACAGATGTCAGTGCACGCATGTATGGCAAAACAGAGGCATGGAAGAGCAGAGCGGAGCTAGGACAGGGAAATGTGTGCAGTACAAGCAATTTATTGCATTATTTTTGAGACCAACAGAACTTCCTCTTGTGTTCTCTTAACATCTTAAGTTTCCCTTAATAAGCAGAAAAAACATGAGTATTTCTTCTAACCCTTAGCTATGTGTATGAGGTATAGGTCAAATGCATGTTTGAAGACAGCATGACCACAGTGGCATCCCTTGGATATCCGAGTAATAAAAAGACACCTAAAAGTTTTCCACTTAAAAAGCCTCCATTTATCACCATGGACACTCGTCTGCACTCGAAATGTGACAGTTTAATAACTACAAAGCAACTGGAAATAATAATTGAGAACATGGCCAACTAGAGCAATATTAATTATCTGTAACAAATACATCAAGTCGATATGTTGTTGTACCCATAATATTAGCTTCAGCTAGTACATTAAAAGGTCAGCAGGAAATGAGGGATGGGAGAACAACGCGTCTGATTTGTGGATGTGTGCTGTAGACAGTCACGAGTGAGCTATTCCAGCCCTCATCCTGATGTTTGTAAAAGCACGGGAGTATGTTATTCTAATCAATCACTTCCCATTCATGAATTCCAACTCATACTCACCAAACACAAATCACCTGCTCTCGTACAAAGACTTTTTTGATTAGCAGCTAAGACCTAATCCTGAGAAAGGCCACAGGCACAGAGAGACTCCACAGCTGTGCCTACAATGGTGATAAAAATCTTGGCTGGGAACAAATCTTCATTATCCTTGAGGAATAAAAAAATGCACAGTAATCAGGCGAGGGAGACGTCCAAAGTACAGTTAATTTTGGTGAAGCATATTGATCATTTTGCGGTAGTAATGAAGTGAGGCAATATTTAGAGGTCTCCAAGGGTATGCTAAACATGAAGGTTTTGCCCTGGTGCTTTGATGTGATGCATTAGAGACAACGTGGACAACACGGAGAAAACAGTCAACAGTCAAGCGGTGGTGATCTGTACCATGACCACATCCGGTAAGTGCAAGACTTTCATCAATATTCAAGCGTGCACGGCAAAAGACTAAAAAGCAAACCTGTAAGATATCAAAGGCTAGTGAAAAGGCAGCCAGGCACACAAGGATTTAACCTCACCGAGACAGCCCCAGGCTTTTGGTGAGAGGAAGGGGTTGCAGTTTATTAAACATGAAGCCAGCAAGAATTCAGGCAAGATAAAACCCTAACACCAAAAGTGTGGCTATGCGTGATTGCGCTTTTGTCGTATTTCAGCTCACGTGTACTAAATGCTCTGCTTGGTCTTTCTGAGATCATTTGATATGAAATAATGCCATCACAAATTGAGTATGATATTCAGATCATGGGATACACAGAGTAGAAACCTCTGTGTCAGGTGTAAGGAAGGAAGCTGTTTTCATGGGGGACAAGGAGAGCCATGGACCAATATCCCTCCTGAATTACTGACACCAGACACTGAAGGGTGAATTATCCCCATCTAACCTTTCTTTTTATGAAATCTTTCTCTTTTCCTGAAAGACGTAACGCATGAGTTAAAAGGGAGTTTAAGACAGGAGATCACTTCTCATATCCCTCATACAGGAATTATAAAGCCTTTCAAAACAAAGGCTTTGTATTAACTACGGACACCCTATCTTATGGCTAAATACCAATCTCTCTCTAAGAATGCCGTGTCACACCGAGGCAATCTGTTCACCCTCTTTTACCATTGCTTCAGGTTGTACCGAGAAAAAGGTTTATTTGACTCATTAGTATGAAGAGACTTTTGATCTTGTCTGTCTCTTTCGGATAAGCAGACGGCACTCATTTGCCTCAGCTCCTGCCTTCCTGATGCCTGCTTACTGCAGATGTGTGACAGCTTTAATTTATGCCACAACAGAACGGTGATGAAAAGCGCTGAATCTAAATCAGACTTTTGATGGAGCTTCCTTACCAGGAGAGGAAGGAGCGCGGTAATTCGTAAACACACGTACCTTCTCTCGTAGACTCACAGCCACTGAATCTTGTGACATTATAAATGAAGATGCTTGGCTTTGTTATTTTTAATGCCAAAAATATCTCCTTTGTTGGATGACTAAGTTTAATGTCATACGGGTCTCAGATTTCCCCCTGAGGGAACTCGCAGTCTGTATTAACAACCCAGTGCAACAGAGAAGCCCATTTAACACTCTTATTAGCTCAGTACAAAGATTAATTAAGCAATAATCTCTTCCAAGCAGCTCCTCATCAGTGGTTAATAACATGTTTGAAAGTTAACTTCCTAAGGCTAGGCCTGAGATGGGGTATGTTCATGTGAGCTGGTTTATCCCTTCAGCAATTGTTAAAGGCTTTATTGCTGATGTAAATTGTACTTCAGGATTTGTAGCAGGAGCACTGTTCATAAAAAGCCACCCGCAGAAAGCAGCCATTTAACCAGCAGGGCTCTGGGGCAACAGAAAGAAATCCGTGTTTAAGGTAACTATATTTCTACAATGGCCTTAAAAATATTCTTCACAGTGTATTAATAATTGTATCTAAGACTTCTGTTGGCTTTTTCTAATGTGTTTACTTGAAACAGCTTCCCACTGACATAGAATCACAGAATGGCTTGTGGTGGAAGGGACCTGAGGGCCTATCCTGTCCCAACCCCCTATCATAGGCAGGGCTGACACTTCCAAGAGTCCTTTCTCCAAGGGACAGGGTGGGCTGGGGGACAGCTCATACACCATGAGCTGGCCACACACTGCTCTGCCCACCATTTGACCGGGTCAAAACCTACATACAATTTAACTTTACTAAGTCTGGAAAAATTTCCCCAGCTCTCGATCAGTAGCGTGTGATGAATCACAAAGCTACTTGAGCCTTGCAGAAAGGAGAGGGAAAAACAACCCAGCAATTCAATTTACTTAAGGTTTATATCGATTTCTCCTCCATCCCTTTATGGGACACAGTGCCAGAACGTATCATGGTAAAGTGCATTGCAATGTCTTGAGGTCAAATATCTCATTCAGTGCTGTACACCTCATGAGCTCATGTCAAGCCCTCCGGCTCCATGGAGGCACCCAGCTCTGGGCACACTTCCACTGTGTGTTCAGAGTCATAGAATGGCCTGGGTTGAAAAGGACCACAATGCTTATCTAGTTTCAACCCCCCTGCTATGTGCAGGGTCGCCAGCCACCAGACCAGGCTGCCCAGAGACACATCCATCAGGAGAGCCTTGGGCAGGTGTCTGCCCACTTAAGGCTCCGTTCTGCAGCCAGACAGATCAATCACCCACTGCAAACTGTGGCAAAAGCACAGGAAGGTGAGTCAGTAGCCATCAGGGGCAGAAGCTAAGGGAGCTCTGGCTGTTCCTTTTTTAATATACAAATAAGCACGACAGAGATTAAGTGCTTTTAGAGAAACACAAAATATTCAAAGCCCCCAAACCAACACCTGGTAAATCCTCCTCTGCTATTCTCTGCCGAAGAGTTGAAAACCAATTTCTATGGTTCAGAAGCAAGCGGGGAAGGGAAACATCTTTCCAGATACTGAATTTATCACTTTGGGAGTATATCAATTTAATCATGTCATTCTCTTCACACTTCACATTGGTTTAGATGGGTGAAAATTGGAGTTGAATCTCCCATCCATAACTGCGTTTTTTTCCTTTCTATCCAGAAGTGCACAGCAGAGCTGAGACTGGAACTGATATATGCCTGTTGCCAGATGGAAAAAAACCCCTCCAGTTTCAAATTTCTCCATCCTCTCACCTTATTCATTATCTACGCAGCAGATTTTATTACAGGCTCCACCAATTTGATGTAAAATCAGACCTTTTTATTCTACTATGGTGGATGAATAGTATTAATCTGCGCTGTGAAGGTGCTGAAGTAGGACCCAGCGCCAGTGTTCCCTATGAGTGGACCTTGAGGCCGTGCAATGCTGCTGCGACGTCTCCATCGCTGCGGTGATGTCACTGGGGCTGAGCTTCAGGAAAGCACTTGTGTGAAACACAGGATTCTGTGCCAGGACAGGATTCTGGGTCAGAGGAAGCCATGATTTATGTTAAGACATCATCAGGTGTCTCCCCCCATCTTTTATGTGTAGTTGTGAATGTGGTGTGAACAAGATCACGCAACGGGATCGAAGCACGCATCACACACTTTGATGCCACTGATGAATGGATGAGGCTGTCTTCATAATTTGTGAGCCAAAAAAAAAAAAAAAGAAAAAGAAAAAAAAAAAAGAAATAGAGGGTTAGATTGTAGCAATAAATATGTAAATTAAAGGAATGAGCAGAGCTAACAGATTATGCTATCGTTCCAGAGCAGACAGCGGAGAAGCCACCATTGTCCATTTATGTTTTGACAGTTCATGCATCAGATGAGACATGCAAAGAAGGGCACCGCGCTTTGGGGGAAGAGGAGGACAGAACCGGCGCTGCTAAGTGTGAATTTAACAGTGCAGCTGTTAGCAACAGTGCTGCCCCATGTGGGCAGCGTGGTTTTGGTGAGTTGGCAAGAAGACCTTTTGAATGGAGCAAATAACACCCCTCAAAACCATCACATTCAGATTAAGCAGGAGATGCGCTGCAGCCAGGCACGTTGGCTGTCGATTTATGTGCCTCTAACAGTGGTCCTCCCCAGACAGCTGAAAGGGACAATCAGAAGCTATTGGATATGTACACATGGCCACCCCATAAGCTGGTGCACGCGGTTTTCAGTTTACTCCAGGAACAGCCCTGTGTGAGCACAGCATGCTCAGGCCTTCTGAAACCTTGCAAAGTTTCTGCAGCGTCCTGCAGCCCTGAGCTTGAAGCCTGATGAGGTACTGCAGGGAAAGGGATTTCTGTTTCATTGCTCATCTTCCAGCCTTTAATTTCATTGAATGCATACCACTGCCATACAGAGCAGGAAAAAAGCCTCTTCCATTCTGGACCACGGTTTCATACATTTTAACCATTATCTGCTATTACTCCTCTCCCTTCTCAAGTCCCAAGAATTTTAATAACCTTGGAATGGAATCTTTCTCACCTGTTTTGCACTAAGCTTTCTTGAACATACCCATACAGCCCATTCTACCATAGTATACAACACTTTCTCCTCTGTATTCATAGAATCACAGAATTGCTCAGGTTGGAAAAAATTTTAAAGATCTTCAAGTCCAAACACAACCTGACCACACTACCCTAACTCTAACAACCCTCTGCTAAATCATGTCCCTGAGCACCACATCCAAACGGTTTTTAAACACATCCAGGGACGGTGACTCAACCACCTCCCTGGGGAGCCTATTCCAGTGCTTAACAACCCTTTCTGTAAAGAAGTGTTTTTTGATATCCAACCTAAACTTACCACGGCACAACTTGAGGCCATTTCCCCTCATCCTGTTACCTGTCACCAGTGAGAAGAGACCAGCTCCGCTCTCGCTGTAAGCACCTTTCAGGTATTGGAAGAGAGCAATAAGGTTTCCCCTCAGCCTCCTTTTCCCCAGACTAAACAGCCCCAGTTCCTTCAGTCTCTCCTCATAGGGCATATTCTCCAAGCCCTTCACAAGCCTTGTTGCCCTTCTTTGGACCTGCTCCAGCTCCTCAATGTCCTTTTTGTACTGAGGTGCCCAAAACTGAACACAGTACTTGAAGTGAGGCCTCACCAGTTCTGAGTACAGGGGCAGGATGACTTCCCTGGTCCTGCTCATGTCTTTTTTATACCAGTTTGAAGTTTTCTGTGAACTGCAGGTTTCCGTGTGGCAGACACCGCCATCAGGGCAGCATAAGGCCCGGGAGTTGGGTAAAACATCTCCTCCTTCTGCAGCATCAGTTTGCACAACTTGATGTTGACCAGCAGAGGGACTCGAGAAGAGTCAAATCAATGCCCAGCATGGAGCTCTTTGTGTCATTTTCTGGTTTTGTTTTGTTAACTTTCTCTTCCTCCCTCTTAGTCAGCTCCTTCCCAAAACTGCAAATGTACTGAGAGGCCACCCACTGGGAGCTGGTTGTACTGAGACTTGATTGTTTACTCCTCTGGTTTACCTTCTGTTTCCCACTTATCTGTTGGGTTTTTGTTTTCTTTTTTTTTAACTTATACTATTCCTTTATCCTTCACTCACTACAGCTGAAGTTTTTCAAGTAACTTTATGCGAGACGTTCCCAAAGCTCTTCTGTGAGCACGCAGGAAGCATGCTTGTTTAAGACAGCAGCAAGCACAGGCTTCGTGCTGATTCAAAGTGTCTTCACAGCTCAAACATAAAGTAAATTTTGGCTGCATCAATGACCGTTGGATTAGATGACCTTAGTGGCCTTTTCCAACCTTAACAGTTCTATGCAGGTTCTTCGGGTGTTTCCAGCATCCGCCTTTAAGGTACATATGGGCAGCTTAGGCTCCCGTGGTCTTTTGCTGACATTCTTCAGGTTTTAATCCCCACTTCTCACTTGCCCAGTTCTTTTCATAGAACCACAGTTTGCCTGAGCTGAGGTGCCTGCAAGGCACCTCTGGGTCCATCCAGTCCAACTCCTGCCCAAGGGACACCCAGAGCATGGCGCTCAAGAAGACAAAAATCCTCCTTCACACTTCACTTTCAGGGATCCCTGTGTCTTTGAACACAACTTCTGAAAGCACAGATGAGGAGGGCAGGACAGGACATTTGAGGAGTCACAGGGACTACATGCAGTGTTCAAACCATTCATTTTTGATGTGTTGGATGCCCCATCCCTGGAGACACCCAAGGTCAGGCTGGATGGGGCTCTGAGCACCTGATGGAGCTGTAGGTGTCTCTGTTCATTGCAGGAGGGTTGGGCCAGGTGACCTTTAAAGTTCCCTTCCAACTCAAAGGATTCTATGGTTTCTTTGCTGGGAGCACCGATCTGGAGCATACAAATGCCTTCTAGTAGCAAATCTAATCATAAAGTAAATTAAAAAAAAAAAAACAACCTATAAGTTTTCCTAATAGCCTCATCCAGTGCCTTCAGAATCCCAACAATCCCTCTCGTTCATGAGCTGCATGCTTGCCGCCTACGCAACCCTTTCACACATGAACACACACTGAGGATCTGGCAGCACGCTGCATATTGCTCCAGCAGTTAGCTCTGGTGTATCTTCCAGCACTTCAGTCTTTCAAAATAATAACTTCATTACTAAGGAAAAAGCCATTCTGCGGTTGTTGCGTCCCTGGCAGTGAAAGCTGGCATCGAGAAAAAAAAAACTTCCCTGGAATACACGTATTTTCCTTCTTCAATTTCTTACTGATAGGACAGAAGTAATTAAATGGTCTTTCTATCACAAGCCTGCCTTCCAAAAAACATCAGCTTCTTGCTTTCTGAATACCATTTTAACACCTTTTTCATGTTCCAGTTTAGATTCCTTTAACAATTTTGATGGAGATTAATGTCCAAATTCTGCCAGAAGTTAGTTTGGCTTAAGAAATCCCTTGCAGCTTGACATTTGGCTGCATTGCTTTCCTATTGGATTTAAAACACGGCTTGGCCCTTTTTTGGTAGTGTTATATTAGCACCTTTGTCACTCTTGAACTCTCCTGACAATGCATCCAAAAGAAGTCCTATTCCCAAATGCTCACAAAACGTTGGCATTCACACACCGAAGACCAAGCATCGGAACCATTTCCTTGGGCTTCCCCTTTGCTTCAAGGTGATGTCAATAAAAACCATCTCTTCTGTACAAAGCCCCTTTAAAGGCACACACTGACTGCCGATGCAGATCAGAAAACTGCTCAACACTGGAAGTTGGCAGCAAGTGCTCCAGTGGCAGCTCCAGCCCTCCTGCTCCCTGCTGGACATCCCTACAGAGCAGAGGGGAGACCACAACTGGAAAAAGGAAGTTCAAACAAACCTTTAATTTACTAAAACTCTCTGAACTCCAGCACCGTCTTTACATGGTACAGATGGCCCACTGTCATATCATAGGATCATAGAATGGCCTGGGTTGAAAAGGACCACAATGATCATCCAGTTTCAACCCCTCTGCTGTGTGCAGGGTCACCAACCACCAGACCAGGTTGCCCAGAGCCATATCCAGCCTGGCCTTGAATGCCTCCAGGGATGGGGCATCCACAACCTCCTTGGGCAACCTGTTCCAGTGCGTCACCACCTTCTGAGTGAAGAACTTCCTCCTAATATCTAACCTAAACCTCCCGTCTCAGTTTAAAACCATTCCCCCTTGTCCTATCATTATCCACTCTCACAGTCATTTCCTCTCCTGTCTAAACGCCCCCTTCAAGTACTGGAATGCCACAATGAGGTCTCCCTGGAGCCTTCTCTTCTCCAAGCTAAACAAGCCCAGTTCCCTCAACCTTTCCTCATAGGAGAGGTGCTCCAGCCCTCGGATCATCTTAGTGGCCCTCCTCTGGACCCTCTCCAAGAGCTCCACATCCTTCCAGTGTTGGGGGCCCCAGGTCTGAATGCAGTACTCCAGATGGGGCCTCAAAAGAGCTGAGTAGAGGGGGACAATCACCTCACTCTCCCTGCTGGCCACCCCTTTTTTAATGCGGCCCAGAACACAGTTGGCCTTCCACATCTCACTCCATAAGCTGAAAATAGCCTAGGAGTACAAATTGAGATAACAAACGTTGACAGGATCACAGAACAGAGGACACAGTCCTGTTTATGCCCTGAGGCACCGTTGCAAGAGGTGGGCACGGTGCTTCTCCTTTGACAGCCTGCCCCATCCCACCAGCTCCCGTGTGGCAGCTTGTTCTTCTGCCTCTCCTCACGCCAGACTTGTGCTTCAGGTATGCTCATAGCTAATTCACTACCCAGCAAGGCACAGCATGGGCTTGGCAGGAAGGGCTGCCATCTTTACTTGGGTATAGGGACAACTTTGGAATTGCTGCCACAGCTTAGAAGGAGAAAGGGAGTAGCAATAGGGGCTTCTCCACAGCTTCAGACTTAGAGCTGGAGCACCCGTGAACACACGTGCATCCCTCTCCTCACATTGCTCCAGGTTACAGGTTCTGTCAAACCACTGCTGGAGTCCTGCAAAAGGAAATCTGGACTACAAGCCTTTCATCTACTCTCCTTCCACATAAAATCAAGCCAAGAGAGAACTGGGTGCATACATCCACCTTGACAGTTTTACAGGAAAAGTGTTTAAAGCAAGCACGACGTAATTAAATACCAAACAGTGAATCTAGTTTGTGTACTGCAGTTTTAGACAAGGCCGTTTCTTGCTATCAAACATTTTTATGTCTTTTAGAGAAGGAGATTAAAACAGGCCTTAACGTAATTGGAAGCAATGATCTAATACTTCCAGCTTAAAGGCAGCCTTAATGCAGCTATAAAATAGGTGAGAATGCATTTAAACACTGAATAGCTTTGCTAACTCTTGCTCAGTTTAAGCTACTAGTATGTTTAAGAACATATATATTTTTAAGAATATTTAACATCCACTGTGACATTAAAAAATAATAGCCAAGCCTTTGAAAGGCTTACAGCAAGTGAAAAACTTAGGAAGATTAAGTTTTGCCTAGATCACTTAAGTTAATAAGAATCAAATGGTAGAAATGTTTCACACCTCTTATATTTGATACAAGCACGTATACACCATCTGGGCACTTATAAAATAAATCCTCATATTTTCTTTAATAATTATTTGAATGTAGAACAGTAACGTTTCACTGAAGGCTTATGTACAGGAAATTACAGGAAAGCACTATAGGTAAGAAAACTTTGCATTAACATTCTGAAAAATGAGTCTGAATTGGAATTCATATTCAGGCCTCTGCTTGAAGCCAACACAACTGTCATTAAGCACAAGACAGATGCAAGATAAGCTCACCACGCTGAACTGCGCAGTCAACATCCCAAACCAATACCAACCAACCACCAAAAAGACCAGTGGCTCACGACTCATTTTTAACCCCCTGTGAAATCACTCCCTGGAAGGTTTTTCTTCTTAAGTAACTTGACTAGCTTTGTCCAAATCCAGATCCACACCAGACTGCTGGAATAAGGAAAGGGATTTGGAAAGCAGAAGTAGACAGGGGCTTCAGAAATTCCATACATGTATGAAGAGTACGGGGTGGCGGTGGAGAAACCCATTCATAATAAGGAAAAGATTCACGCACAGTTTTCTTCAGTTTATTATCAGGCAGGGTTATAAACTGCTAAAACCAGACATCTTCACATTATTATACCTGATGCTCCATAAAACAGGTTTTTGTTAGTGTAAGATGCATACTATAAAACTTGCAGAGAACTTCACACAGAAGTCTTTCTTTTTTACCACGTTTATTCACATCCAAAATTATGAATTCTGCATACAAACGGAGTCTTTTCTTCCATCTTCTACAGCTGCTTTCCAACCAACCAGTTCTAAAACATCAATACCAACACTGGTAGTGAGATATCAACTAGAAAGAGCCACTGTTGCCATTTGATTAAGACACGCACACTTCCTGCTGGATAGCTGGTTGTGGAATTTTACTATCCTCTGTCTTTTCCTGCCCAGGAACTTGGCACACAGTCTTGCGTTTGAATAACCGTAGACTCAAACGTAACAAGTCACCGTCCATTGCTGCAGGATTTGTGTAAGTCTGTTTTGTTGCGCCCTGTTGAAAATGAGAAAAAAATTAAAATAGAAAACAGTTGCTTTTAACGTGCACGCTGAGAAACTAACCTGAAGCACTCTCGGTGGCTACAAGTTTAATCATGCATATTCCTAAGAAATACTTGGAGAACTGCAGGTTTTTCTATTAGCATACAAGATCACAAAACACACCATAGGGTCAGAAATGGATGACTGTTTCTTTGTAAAATTATCTAGGTTCTTTTAATTTGGAAAAACAGAATCTAATAATTCATTTAAAAGAACATAAGACTCTCAAGCAGGAAAATAATGCAACGACCGTCTTTGAAATTGTATTTTAACCTATTACTTTCAATACTCACTCTACAAATGCAGAAAGTGCCTCCTCAGAAGTTAAATGTCAAAATAAGAAACAATTTAAGTCCCCAACTTGAATTAATCTGGCGGCATTGTTAAAACATCGACATCCTATAACTTTTCAATAGAAGTCCGTTCTATTATTTAAAGGACTAAGTCTGCTCCAGAACAACAAACAGCTACTAGAAAAACTCCCTCCCTAGAGAAACAGCGCTACTATCTACTTTCACATTTTAACCAAGCTCTGTAAACAAATCACTTGCCTTTTCATTCTTCATGAGCTGCTTACGAATCGCAGAATCCCTTCTAAAGCACAGAGCTTTACAGCAAGGACCCAGATTGCTGAGAAGACCTGCTCTCTCCTCTTTTCGTAGAAGTGCAGCCATGTTCAAGGCTCCCAGTTCATGTTCAAAGAGGTTTTCTGCATCTACAAAGAATTGGCATTTGCAAAGATTAACAAATACATGGTATTTTGGAATGGTAATATACAACAATATAAATTTACTGGAGTTAAAAAACAATCTTGAAGGAGATTTAACAACTACCTTGAAGTTATTCTGTTGGTATTTCTGCCTTCTAAAAAATACCAAGCTAGTACTGCAATTTGTAGAAAAAGACCTGTAGAAATCTTTCACCAACAAGTTATAGATTAAATGTAGGTGTACTTGTATGCAGCTTCAGCAGTGGAAAGCAGTACTGGTACAGCAATCACAGAGAAGCCTAAAAATTAAGTGACAGCTCTGGGACAGAAGGGGCTATGGCATTCGTGGTCAGAAATGTGTGATTTCCTGCTCGAATTTCTCAGGAGGTGGGTAAAGTTTCACTTCCCTGCGAAGCACAGGATAACTGTACCACTTTCAACTCAGGGTTACAATGGTTAAGTATGAGTGAAATATGGCTATGAAAAGTACTTCATTTATCCATGGCAGTTGAACCTGGAAGACAAGTCAACAAATACTATTGAACTGCGCTCTACTTCAGGCCTACCTAAAGTATCTGCTAATAGTACTCAAAGAGCCAACATTAGTTCTTTAATACAGAAAAAAGAGAAGTAAAGCTAGAACATATCAACAAAGTTGATTTTCCAGATGGCTCCTAAGGCATATCTTCTGTAATATCTTTTTTCTGTGAAATGTTGGCAAATACAGAATACAAATGTCTGGACCATAGTATATTTATTTATAAACCTTTCACAATAAATAGGAAGATACTGAAGATAGTATATAATTAAATATTCTATGTTCTACCTTTTAATAGTTCGATACAATCTTCACTATATAGCAAAACACACAGTGTTTAGCTGAGAATCCTAGCAGGAGAAAATGCACATGCCTGAAAGCACACTGGCAGTTTCACTTGTGGTAACTTTGATGATCAGGAGACTGCACACATCAAAGGGAAAGTAATGGAGACACTTAAACCTCTCTTTCTCTCTGGAGTAAAGTCTCCTGCATCTCAGTACACTCAAAACAACACAGAGGAACTGCTTGAGAGACATCTACTATCACCGCTCTGCTGAACTTTATTTCACTTTATTTCTAGAGATGGATGCAAGGACTGCTGAGGTGGTTTCAGGTAATATTGGAAACAACCAGGTGAATTCTGCACTGCAGTCCCTGTTGCAAGAAATGCCTGATAAGAGCTGTTGAAGGATAAAGCAAAATTAAAGCTTGCAGAGAAAATGGCACTGTTCCTACTTTTACTGTATCAGACAGTTTGCAAGCTCAAGAAGATACAATAGTGTGTTATATCAGTTATGGAAATTCTTACGCATAAGAGCTAGGATTGCTTTTTAAACTAGAGAAAAGCAAATACTGCAAAAAAAGAACTGTAAGCATCACAGAATGCTTACATGACTGCTGGAATTAAGATACTAATCTGACTGATATGCAGCTGTATTAGATTCCTGAAATAAACAGTGCTGAGGATACACTTTTTATGGCCTGGAAACATGAAAGAATGAACTAGCACCCATTTCATTAAACACTGTTACTAAGAACAAAAGGACGGTTTAATCCCTGAAGAAACAATTACCTTTAGGTTTTTCTAATGCTTTCTGGCATGTCTCTTTAATTTTGGTGAAGAGTTCTGGCCCAGCCAATCGCTTGGAAATGCCAACTCTCAACATAACGGCACCTGGAGTGAACTTTAAGAGCGCAGCCCCAGCCTCTCGTGGTTCTTTTGGCTGCTTTGGCATGAGACTGGACCAATCAACATCTATAACATCCACAGGATCTGCAAAAACATTGACAGAGAATGAGTTATCACATCATCGTCCCCTACCACAGCTGATTAATTTCACAGGCTGCAGACATCCATCTCCTAAGAGCAAGATCTATCAGATGAACATTGGTCTGGAGTTCTCACTAAAGAGAGCTCCTTAGACATTTCAAATAAGAGCACTCAAACTCACTTAGATTGGTGAGAATAAGGTGCATATATAATTCCTTAAAGAACATAAAGGTTATTGGATTAAAATAAACACTCCTAAAATTCTGCTTCATTTTGATCCTAACAACTTTGTGAAAGGCTGCTTGGACTCTGCTCAGCCAGCAGATATGGATGCATCACTCAGGCATTCACTGCAGTGACAGCACCACTAATGTGCTACAACAGATCCAAATTTCATGCTTAAAAAGCTAGTAACTCAACCCTGGATGCTGTTCTTCTGAAAAGAGACATGTATTAGTTATTGAATAACCATAGAACCATGGGTGTAAATTTATTACAGAGCATACGAATGCTGATCATATAGCCCAGATAACCAAACTGAAATTATGACAAATAGGAGACTCCATGTTTCCCAGTGCATCTAAGAAGCATTCAAGCAATGATCAAATCTGTTCCTAAAAGTATCAGTTCCAAGTAACAATACCAAACAGGACAAATAAAAACACATTTATAAAACTAAACCCTATCCTTCTAGCTATGCAGAACATAACAAGTATTACTTAAAAACATAGCTCTCAGTACTCAATGCTTCACAGGCTTACCTGCCCGCTACAGGACAAATGAGGAATACTGAGAAGCATACAAACAGCATTCTGAATTCAGAACTATTGTACACTGCAACACTATCTGGAAAGGACAAAGTAGCACCACATGCAAACTCATCTAAACTTTATATTCAAATAATCACAAAGGGGTTTTGCTATACTTTTACCAGGCATCTTCTCATCTTCCTGTTGATCCTCCCTCTTTTCTGCATCACCTGCCAGAATTTCATCCAGTTCATCATCACTGATTGGTTCGTATTCTCCAGCACCAGATGCCAGTGACTGTACATCATCAATCTTTGCTTCGTCTTCTCCTCCTACAGAGGCAGATACATACTGTAGCTTTAAAGGAGTCATTCTTGTTTTCCAAACATGCTTCAAGCAGGTTGAAGAAAAAGAAGTTCGGTAAACTAGCTTTTTAGTTCTTTGGGATAAATATATTCCAAACGAATACAGGTATTTACTCATGGAGGCAGAAAACTTATTTCTCCCATGTACAATACGGCAGCTTGAATTTGACGCATCTTGGTCAATTTGTTTTGTGCAATATTAGTCAAACTACATACCGAAGGCCATACTCAGAAGAAATGTATGTTGATTATCCAGTATGCAGTTACTAACGTAAATCTAAGTAAGCACCAACACAAATTCTTCCAGAATTTGCTAGCTCAAATATTCAGCATAAAAACTTTACAAGACAAATAAGTAACAAAACTCCGAAATACAAGAAGGTGTGAGATAGCCTGATGTTAGCAATTATTCCTAGAGTTTTAGATTCTTAGTGGAAATCACAAGAGCTTGAAGAAAGCTGCGACGAATTTCTTCAGTTGTTGTGGTCACATAGTATGTACATACAAACAGAACCATACATCTCTATGTGTTTATGTAACTACCTGTCATACATGCATAAATGAGTTCCTTAAAGCTAGGAAACACAAAACACTCAAACGCTGCATTCTGCAAATAATGAAAGGCACATCTGAAGGTACTCTCTCATCTCCAAGCCTGAGAGACGTGACTGAAGCATTCAAAAACCCAGCTGTTCAAAATTCAGGCTTTAAGAGTTCCCTGCCAAGGTACTTGCCAGTCGTGCAGGGCAAAACAGAATTTATAAGGGTCCTTCCTATGGATGACTGTTCTACTATCTTCCCTTTTCCTTTCGTGTTAAGATGCAATCTCTCCTTTCATTTTGTTGTAGGTTTTTTTGCCTTTGCAAAAGCTCAAGGAAATGCCACCTTAGCTAACCTAAAAACCAGCATGGGCAAAGCAAGTAAAATACATGCTTGAATAGTGTAAATTAACTATTCAGACTACCTGGTAGTGCTTTGGAAGAAACATATACCATAGAATCATAGAATGGCCTGGGTTAAAAAGGACCACAATGAGCATCCAATTTCAACCCCACTGCTATGTGCAGGGTCGTCAACCATTAGACCAGGCTGCCCAGAGTATCACTTAAACCTACTCCTGCAGCAAATACAAGGTTCAACACACCACTATAATTAACTATATCCTCAAATATTTTGCTAGAAAATATATTACAGTAAATTCATTCAAATAAATTCCACACATATCATCAGAACCGGAAATTGCATTAAGTTAGCTTTCTATCATCTTTAAAATGAAAATATGGCAATCTCTAAAAGACTTCATTTCTAACAACTGGGCTTTATGAAGAGAAGATCATGCCTGACCAATCTGGTGCCCCTTTACAATGGAGCGACAGCATGAGTGGATAAAGAAGAGGCAACCGTCTACCTGGACTTGTGCAGGGCCTTTGACACAGTCTGGCACTACATCCTCATCTCTAATTTGGAGAGGGATGGATTTGAAGGCTGGACTATGCATGGATAAAGAACTGGTTGGATGGTTGCAGCCAGAAGGCTGTTGTCAATGGCTCTATGTCCAGGCAGATGTCGGTCATGAGTGGTGTTTCCCTGGGGTATGTCTTGGAACCGGCGTTCTTTCAGCACCTTTATCGATGACACAGACAGTGGGACTGAATGTACCAAGTTTGCTGATGACACCAAGGTGAGTGGTGCAGTTAACACAATACAAGAAAAGGATGCCACCCAAATGGACTGATCTCAAAAGAAGGTCCTAATGAAGGCTTCCCAGATAAGTGGTAGGTGCCCCATCCCTGGACATGTTAAAGGTTAGGTTGGATGCAACTCTTGGCAATGTGATCTAGTGCCTGATTTAGTGGCTGGCAGCCCTGCCTGCAGCAGGGGAGCTGGAACCAGATGATCTTTTAAGCCGCTTCCAACCTAAGTCATTCCATGATAATTTACACCACTTTCTCTGCATTTAGACTCTTGCTTCTTTTGTATTTTTATATAGGTTTGTTCTATTTCCCAAACTCCCTCTCCTGGTAAAGAAACTGTTTGCCTCTTACTTTACTAATGTTTTCCCCGGTACTACTGGGGATAGCAAACTGAAGCTGCATTTAGTGACACTAATTCAGCGAAGTCATTTTTGGACCATTCCGCCAAGCCATATATACATTTAACCTACTAATCAGACAATCATTTCTCTGATAATTGGACTATGCAGAAAAAAAATCCCTAATAACAGTTGCAAGTCAACACTCATTTTTTTCACTCATTACCTGTCAATTTCAAACTAACAAACAGATCTTAGAATAGTGTACTGAAGCAATTAAATTTTTGGCATTATTCTTCAGCAAACTGGCTATGCAGAAATGTTACACCTTGGCAGAATTACATGTCATATCATTTATGCTTCTTTGACTCAAGATTTCTTTAGAAAAAAACAACACTAATATTCACATAATTAACACTAAGGAAATGCTCATTAGAATTCTCCCTCATCCTATTATGCCTACAGATAGAGAAGCTGGAGCCAATATCCCTTTCATTAACAAAGCTTTCTACTATAGCTCCGTTCAGCATTGTGCTAAAAGGGAAAGAGTAATATATCTGACAGTCAAGGTGCTTTCCCAGAACGTCTCACCTTCTAGACTCTCTACCTTTTCAGCCTCATTTCCATCTTCAAAACCTTGTAATGATCCTGAATCTTTGTCTGGTCTTTCCTTCTCTGAAGCTGCAGAATCTCGACAAACACCATCAAATTCTTTTTCATGATCTCTGTCCAGTTTTGTTTCACTGTGCTTTGTTGATTCTTTTTGAGAGGAAATGTCAAGAGTTCTGTCCCTCTCTCTTTCAGCAGTATCAGGCAGCTGTCTGTCTCTCTCTCTGTCCAGCTCCCTTCTCTTTTCCCTCTCTCTCTCACGTTCTCGGAGTCTCTCTCGCTCCCTGCTCCTTGGCCAGTCTTTGTCAACGTCTCGGTCTCGATCCCAGTCTCTCTGTCTTCCCTCTCTCCTGTCTCTGTCTCGCTCTCGATCATGGTCATGCCGATCTCGCTCCTGAAGCCTTTCCCTGCTGTCAAAGGACCCAGATCTGGAGTGGACCTGACGATCTGATTCAGGAGAACTTCTTCTTGAACTGTGGCTTCTTGAATCTTGACGATCTGGATAAAATATTTTAAATACATGCATGACAGCAGTTCATGAAACCATTTTACTACACCAAAATATTTTAAGGAGCCTGGTATGAAAACTGACTTCTGAAAAGTATCATCTGGAAATTAATAATGATATTTCTCCAAGTTCCAGGAAAAAGATTTTTGGTGGCTACTTTCCACTATTACAGAAGCAAAACTGAAGTACATAATTTACTCAGAAATCTGAACAAGAATAGGAAAAAAAAATAGGAATCATCTCTTAAAGTTATTTTCAAAACATGCTTTTTTTAAAGCTAGGGATGTCTTGGCTAGCAAATGATAAATTCAGAGATAAGTTCTGACAAAAAGCATTATAAAAGTCAAAGCTGATTTAGGAGGAAGATATTTTTTTATTGATGCTATCTATATTTTACAGAAAATTTTCAGCCATTTCTTTATAGGAACTACAGAAATAAAATAAATCAATCGTAATTCCTCAGATTTGCAATAAAGATGATATTCATATGCACTAAAACTATCCCTATGAAGAATCACAACAGATTTACCTCAACAAAAGCAGCTCCTCAGATTGAAATGGAACCCTCTCCCAGAATGAAGGGACATTTTGCATAGATCTCAGAATTTCCACATGAAAATGAATGTTGATAATTCATTTAAAAACATTATTTCAATAAAACTAGTTCAGTGTTCTGTTAGCAGAAGGATTTTCTCTTTCAGTTTAATTTGTCCTAGAAATTACTTTATCCTCCAGACAGCAGTGCCAGACTGCCAAATCTGACTGAATGTTTTGATACGAACAAAGTGGTAATAATGCCCACTGAGGATCAACTTTTCAAACACAGTAGCACTTCCAGGAATCTTGATTCACTCTAATTTTACTATGAATGACAGAGAACTTCCCTCTCCCTTCATCCTGATTACAAATTAAGAGAGTACATAGCCATACAAGAACAATTTGGGATTTGTACCTTTGCACTTCCGCAGAGAACAGCAATCCAGACTCACTAAAAAACATTCTTACCTGAAGATGTGCTGCGACTGGGCTCCCCTCTTTTCAACTGATCAATTCTGGACTTTCGTTCCCCAGTGATTTCTAAGCTTTTCTTCTCTCTGTCCCTGTCCCTAGAGGTGCTGTGCAGGATCCTTTTCCGTCCGGTCTGGTCATCGCCACTGCGATGAGCTGACTCATTGGAAGGGGATCGAAGTCTGCTTGATGCATGGCTCCGATTACTACCAAGACTGCTGCTGCGCTTCTGATCCATGGGTTTACGATGTGGTCCATCATCTATTGTAACATGTTGGGTTTCCACCTTTTCTACTCTCATTCTGTGACTTTTTCTATGGGATTCCTCAGTGCTTCTTTCTGGAACGACAATGTCACCACGTTCCGGAACATCTTCATCGGACCAGTCACTAAAGGTTGTCTCTTCTCTTTTCTGGGGGACTTCTGCCACAGCTTTTTCAGGTGGTGCTTCAACCAATTCCTCTTTTGTCACGGGAGGGGTTCTCGGACCTTTCTTCTTTTTATGATGTGGAACAATTTCTTCATCGGAAACCTCAGAATCACCCTTGGACCTCTTTCGCTTTTTCTCTACATTTTTCTTTTTTTGACCTTTCTTGGGAGAAAAGACCTGGCTTTCCTCGGTCGTTGACTCATTAGCGTACCTTTCCACCCCACTGTCATCATCTTTCTTTTTCTTTGTGGCCTTCTTTTGTATTTTAGACTTCTTCTTGCTGTCATCATGCATTCTATCAGAAGCATCTCTTTCTTCAGAGGGACGGCGTCCAAGACTTTCCTGAACTCTGGACCGGGAGCTTTCTGAAGCATCTGGTTGCTCTCTCTGCTTATCTGATGAAGAAATTCTCTCTTTAAACTCTGGTTCTTCGTAACGCCGGGAACTTTCCTTTCTGTCTGACTTTCGTTCCTCTTCTTTCCAGCGGCTCTGTCTATCTTCTGTAATGTGAGAGGGACTCAGTGACCGGGATTCCTGTGGTCGCACAACCTGGCTCAGAAGTCTGTGCTTTTCATCTACAAAATGGTAAAAAGAACGTACTTGTATCATCTAGACAGGAGAACAGGTGAATATATGGTATCTTCTGCATGCTAGAAGGTTTCAATCAAAACAAATAATCCATCATTTCAGTTACATATTTTGTTTTCCTGTTGTTTTTTTTAACCTTCTGCAGCAACAACAGACTACATTTGTTTTGGTAAGCATGCATCTTAACAGACATGGAAGGGGAAGAGGAGACTTACAAAAGCTTTCTTCATGTGTTTTTGGTTTTTTTTTTCTGTTTAAGATTGCAAGTTATTTTCCATAGGCAAAGGCTAATCCCAGTGCTGCAGTGGACAGCCTACTCCTACTTACTTTTATCATCTCCACTGTTATAAGCATCACTGTCAGGAGAGTGCTCCCGGCGACGTTTGGGTGACTGACGAGGGCTTGGACTGCTTTCATTTCGGTGACGCTTCCTGCAGAGCAAATATCTGCAGTCAAATTTCTCGAGGACTCTTCCAAGAAAACCTTAAATAATTATCATTGATCCAATATCTGAAGCATAAGCACCTCAAACATAATACACCTCATACAAGATAACACGAGCAAGGATGCCAGAAAGTTTTGTAGGTTTCTAAGTTATTTTAAAACTTGAAGTCTTCTTTCCTGTCATAAATATGTGAATTATCTTAAATGACAAATCCAATACTTAAAACAACTTTTTTTTTTTTTTTTTTAACAAGTAGGTATGAAAGAATATTAAAATCACTTTTTTTTTTTCCTGTGGCAATGATCCTTGCAATGGGCTGACCTCAGCTGGCAGCTACGCTCCAACGTAATTGTTTGCTTTTCCCCCCCAAAGGGACGGAGAAGAGATAGATTATTTATAGAGCTCCACAATTCTCTCAGTCAAAACCTACTATTATTTCCAAGCAAAGCTGCAACTCAGGACAACACTGCTTTGCTCATTATTGCTGTCACAATGAGAATTTTATTGTACTAGCTGAAAAAAGAAAAAAAGAGAATCAGTGGCATTTACTTAAAAAATAGAAATATCACACATTTACTTGGGTACTGTTCATGTCTTCACTGTGTAGCCTTCTGGTGTTGAAAAGTCCACAGTGCAAAGGGTAATGTATGTTCAACAGAAACTTGATGTATAAAGTCATGATCTCTGGACCTACACAGCAGTTATCTGACTCATGAAACTTCAAAAGGTACCACAGTCTGCACCAACAGTGCAATGCCTGCACTATGAAACCAAGGCCACACAGGCATACTTAGAAGACAAAATGATATGTTCTGATTCAGCTGTTAAATCCTGAGTTGTTCCATGACTCTGCCCTAGGAAAGCACCATACCAACTTCACCAACACAGCATACGCACTGACTTTGTAGCCACTGGCACATGACAAGCAGGGAAGACATGACTCTAGACTGCACCTCTGCATAAACAGGCTATCCTCTCCTTCCTTATGACACAGTCCTGCTTACTAACTGACTGACATCAACACTAAAAGACATTTTCCTTTTGACTGAAGTAACATTCCGATCTACTTACTTGGACTTCCTTTCCTCGTGGACATCTCTTGAGCTTCTTTCTTCTCGAATATCTTCTCTCTTATCTCTGCGGTCTTCTCTTCCTTTGTCTTTGTCATCCCAGTCTCTCTGGCGCTCTCTTTCTTTATCTCTGTCTCGACCTCGCTCCCTTTCTCGTTCCCGCTCGCGATCTCTTTCACGCTCTCGCTCCCTCTCTCGTTCCTCCCTCTCTCGCTCTCGCTCCTTCTCTCTCTCTCTTTCTCGTTCCCTTTCTCTGTCATGGTCCCGGTCTCGATCACGCTCACGATCCCTATCTTTGTCCCGCTCTCGCTCCCTCTCTCGTTCCCGAGCACGATCTCGTTCCAACTCCCTTTCCTTCTCCCTCTCTCGTTCCCGGTCTCTTTCTCGCTCCCTCTCTCGGTCCCTCTCTCTTTCCCGCTCTCTCTCCCGGGCCCTTTCATCTCTCCTATCATCACTCCGATCTACCCTTCGTTCATCTCTTCTTTCATCCCGCTCAAGGTCATCACTCCGTCCTTGATGTCGTACTGGTGAGCTTGCTCTCTGATCTGTGAAAAGAGGAAAGGTTTGGTTACCAAGTGTTGCAGGGATGACATACACATCACTTTCATTACCCTATTAAAATACTGAGAGTTTTAGTTTTGACAACGTAGATATTGGTTTGCATTAAAAGGGAAGTGACTCCCTGTAGAAACCTGGGTTGTCTCTTGGGGGTGAGAGGGATACAAAAGGCAGTACTAATTTTGATTTCATTTTTTTTTAATCAGTATTTCAAGAGGGAGCTTTCCGTACTTTAGAAAAAAGTCAGTCGGAAAATTTTATCTTCTACTAGATGTTTCTGAAAGGGTTCAATAGGTAATTATATAACTCAGTCTAGCCACTATTAACGCATGACTGAATCACTCAAAATCTTACATAAGATCCTGGAAAGCTCTGAATGACATATGCATGAAAATGAAGAATTAGAACTTCTTTAAGAAATCATTACCTCCAAAAACCAAGAGTCACAGGTTTACAAGAACTCACTGTATTTATTTTGCTTCAATTTTTACTATATATCTCCTATATACCACCCATCTCCTCCCAGAATAGATCCCTGCCCAGAAATATAAGACCAAATCCAACTGAAAAGGAGAGATGATGATGAAATACAAAACTCATACCAGCTCTGAGTTTTCATGTGTCTTCATAGCGTCTGTTTTTCAATAATCAAACAGTGGATCATGGTTATCAAGAAAACTACACTTGTGTATAAATTAACTGATCCAGAAGGACAGTGAAGCTTGGTTATCTAGAGGTATTTGCTCACTGGAGATCTACGGCTAAAGTTTAGCTGCACTTTATTACTTTTTAATATATTTTATTTGAATATTTCAGTAAATTTGGATGACTTTGTAACAATTTTTGTGCTGACGTTAGAAGTATTTCAACAGTGAAAGATCAATACAACTTATTCCATTATATATACCCGAAGCATTATACAATAAACACGAACTGTGGAAATAGAGAGAGGTCCATCACTTGGAGTATACTTCCCTGTACATTGAGACAATGTCCACCATGGACAAGCAGGCAGAGTTTGAACAGGACTAAGTCAATAAAACATGCATGTCCACTGGTTTAATCAATTTTAATCTCAGAGTGAATTAATAATGATTTGATGCTCCTCTGTTACCAGGTAAAATGAAAAGTAACTTGAATGACACTTGTTTTTACAGATCTTAAATCATCAGTTCATGCAATTGGTTCCATGAATAGGTTTCACATTCTTCAAATGGTGTCTATAACTATATAGTGTGATATATTGGGCATACCTAGTACTAGGTTTTAGACAAGAGTTCAGTAATATTTATTATGTCAGGTTTTGTGACAAAACATCTACACAAAACGTTTACACTACTCATGATACCTGCAAGTATACTAGACACTTGAACATGGAACGTCAGCACTTCTTAAATAATCTTATTATATGAAGCACCACTCCAATGGTGGTTGGGTACACCTACCTGGGTACTTTAGTTGAATAAAGAGAGATCAAATATACAGGCTTGCATTTTAAAATCACACTGAAATGTTTCTATATACGTCACAGAATTAAGTACCAACAAGAACCTATCCTGATACTCCTTCAAATGACAAAGTCTAAGACAGTGGTCTAATCATGGAAACTATGTATTGACTTGTATCTCTGAAGAGGATTTGAAGTTACAAAAAACGATCTAGATTTTTAAGGAAGGAAATGACAAATCTTATCTCCATTTAAGCTCTTTACCTATTTTTTTCCCCAAAAAGGAAAAAAATAGCCCATTCAAAGCATTGAATTCCCTTCAAGAAGGGAAGATGTTGTAACAACATGTTTCTGCTTCTAAGTTGCTGTTTCTTTTTTTTTTTGTTGTTTTTTAATGAAAAACTTAGTATGATATGGAAAGTACAAACTACACTATAAGTTATTTACTGGGTATTTGTGTATTATAAACGAATGACATGAAAGCTAGTCTGCAAGAGGCAACCTTCCAGGACACATTCAGACTGCAGTGTTTTTCAGCTAACACAAGAAAGGAAACCTAGAGAACAGGTTTGCTGAAATTCTGCCTCGAAGACGCAAGAGAATCTAGAGCAGTAACTTTAACAAGAACAAGGAATAACAGTCATATGTCAATGGGCCAAAAAACATTCCACAATGTAGCATACAAAACATCCCTTTGAAAAACTGAAGGTGAACACCTAGAACACACCCGTTCTTTCCAAAACACTCTTACTGAGAGAGGAAAAAAAATCACTGCAGTTTTGTATTTGTTCTTTACAGCACCTCCTTTCATTTCCATACAATTTTACTTTGCTTGACTCCTCCCTCTTCCCTTAATTGGTGAGCAATACAAATATTCTCCAGAAGGGAACCTGTTACTGAGTTACTCAGAGACAAAAGATTATGCTTTCAGGTGAAAAAGTGTGACATCTTGCATGTTCTATCTAAAAGAACAATCCTGCATATTCTTTCCATGACAACTGGTATCTGTACCATCTGTACAGGTTACCCCTATTGATGAATTTAACTTGAAATATAGGATTAATATTAGTGTGCAGTTATTTATGAATTAGTAGTGGGAGGAGGTGGAAATAAAGGATATTCACCTTCATACATACACTGTGTGTAATACATATCTATGTGGGTGTAATATAAACATTAAAATACCTCTTTCTCTGTTGTCCCGCCTGTCCCGTTCACTGTGTCTTCTTTCAAAGGAGGAATCCCTTGCTTGGTCTCGACTATCATAGCGATCCCGATCAGGGTAGCTACTCCTTGATTCCCAACTGTCATGGTAGTTTCCACTACTGCTGTGACCATCAACCTGGGATCCTCTAGTCCCCCGACTTCCTAATAGTGATGTAACAATATAAAAGATGAGTTCTCACACATATGCAAATCCATTCATGTTTTATACTAACTATAGTATTCATCAAACTGATCAATGAAGTGCATCAAACTTTCAAAAATACTGTCCAAGTTTAAAATTTCCCCCCCCTTTTTTTTTTCCTCTTCATCAAAGAAGAACTGGGGATGGGGAAGAAATATGGTTTTTAAATGTCTACACAGTTGCTTTTAAGAAAATAAAATTGGTGTCCAGGACTTGGAGATGCACTGTTCCCTGCTAATCTGCTACATATCAGCCTCCTGTTGCTTGTGGCCCATGGGAAAACCCAGGGTTGGGTGACAGAATCATTGAGATCGTTGCATGGACATGAGTTTGTTTTAAACTGGCATGGCAGGATACCAGTGTCATGTCTCTTTTTATAGCAGAAGGGCTATAATTTTAGTCAACCATTCTAATTTAATAACAATAAAATTGAACATAACTTAAAACTATTTGGCAGTTTCCGTATGTCTTATCAAACAAGGTAATACAGATGTCAAGATTCAATCTCCAATGATAAAGATGCTCATTAGTGTTTTAAATCACATCATACCTTTGTCAGATAATTCCGGACCTCTGCCTCGAGTTCTGCCAGTTCGATCACTTCTGCTCTCATTTCTGGAATCACTTCTGGAGTCATTCCTTGTTTCAGCACGAGAGCTCTCCTCTCTGCCATGGGATCTCCCATAGCTGCGTGAGTCCTCCTGATACTGGTCATCCTTTTTATGGGCATCCCGACTTTCTCTGTCTCTGTAGTCATGAGAATCTCGCGTGGAACGTGAGTCTCTTTGATCACGACTATCTTTGTTATCTCTGCCATAATCCCTCGTATCTCTGGAGTCTCGAGTGTCTCTGGATTCCCTCGTCTCCCTCCGATCTCTGTTATCTCTTGTGTCCCTCCGATCTCTTCCATCACGAGATTCTCTATCATCTCTATGATCCCTGGAGGTACTCTGCTCCTGGTCATAATCACGATCATCTCTTGTTTCTCTTTCTTTTTCCCTTTTCCCTCTAGCTTCTGTAAGATATTTTAAAAAGTGTTATATACCCTTCTTAATCAAAGCAAGCAAAAATTTAGAAGACAACATTAAATCAATATTGTAAAAATATACTTTGACATACACACAGTAAATTAATATTAATATGGGAAGGATAATGTGATGCTGTGTATTCATCTAAATACTCAATAAGCTCTAAAGATCTTTTTGTGAATTTGAATTCATACCTTACAAATATTTAGCAATTCAGAAAAGAGCAAGTATAGTACAAATAAATTTCTAAGACTTTAGAAAGAAAACACACTTCAACAATTTAAAGACAGCTATCATTTTTCTTCCGATCATAGGTTCTTTTCTACACACACGTGCTTTCAGGAAATCTGTGCTATAACTAGACCACCTGCTTTTAAGACCTCAATGCCCTGCTAAAATCTTTTTTTTTTTTTTTTTTTTTAATTGTTTACAATGTTACTGCTTCAGGAAAGTGAGTTTATAGTAGGTCTCAAAAAAGTTGACAAATGCAATCTTTGTAATTCGTCTCTTGAGAGAAAAGGCACGTTTGTCCACTACAAATTGCTCAACCAACTTTACAGACTTCCAGAAGAAACGATTCTTTCTTTGCATGTACCTCACTTAATGAAAAAGACTTCAGATAAAGCTATCAACGATGACTGGATTAGCATTTAGGTACCTCACAGAAATGAGCAATAATAGGTACAAATATCCTCCTGCCACCCAGCTGATCCAGTAGCACAGAATCACAGAATGGCTTGGGTTGGAAGGGACATCAAAGATCAACCAGTTCCAACCCCTCTGCCATATACAGGGTTGCCAACCACTAGATCAGACTGCCCAGGAACCCATCAAGCCTGGCCTTGAATGCCTTCAGGGACGGGGCACAGACAGATCGAGAGATAACCCTATGACAGATGGAGCATTCACAGCTTCTCTGGGCAGCCTGTTCCAGCACCCTCTGAGTGAAGAATTTCTGCCTAACATGTAACCTAAACCTCCCCTTTTTCAGTTTAAGTTCATTCCCCCTTGTCCTATCACTACCTACCTGCATAAAAAAGTCAATCCCCCTCCTGCTTATAAGCTCCTTTCAAGTACCGGCAGATAGCAGTGAGGTCTCCCCAGAGCCTTCTCTTCCCCAGACTTAGCAATCCTAACTCCCTCAACTTCTAATCATAGGAGAGGTGCTCCAGCTAATGGTTCTTAAAAAGATGACTTACCTACTGTCACCACTACTGCTTCACACAAGAAACACCTGAACAGATGCCTACAGGATCTCTTGAATCAGCTGAGCCTACCTAAGCAGTCTCAACAGAGCAAAGCCATTGCACGGCCCCCAAAACAAGCACTATTACCAGAGAAAGAATAATACAGATTTCTGATTGTTTTCTTCATCGCCCTGGCCACTGGGACAATGCCACAAACTGAAAACCAAGGTACAAAATGCAATCTGCAAACAAAAAAAAAACTGTCCTAAAGTGCTATTTTTCTTCATACCATCCCGCCTTTCATGGCGCCTGTCATGAGACTGTGAAGTTCGGTCTCGATCGTGCCTTCCCTTATCTCTTCCAGGAGATCGGTGTCTTGAAGGGCTTCGCTTCCTCTGAGGAGAAGAGGAAGAACGTGGGGGGTAGGGGGAAGATGATCGCCTTGCAGGCGGAGAAGCTGTCCTTTGATAGGAGGGAGAAGGAGTTCTTTTGCGGTGAGGGGAAGGAGAATGTCTTTGAACAGAGGAACCTGACTGTGATGACGAAGAGTGATGTCTAGAGGATATGGGAGAATGACGCTGGCCAGATGGAGAAGCAGACCTGCAAGAAACGGTTACAAAAGTTAAATTACCAGACCCTACATAAAATAGAGGGATTAAAATAAACTGTGCATTCTCTACCCTCTGTCTGCTGCAAACAAGTTCTATTTCTTATTACAAAGCACTGATCTTCAAACAGTTTAGACTTGTGTCCTGGAAACTCATATGTGTATCTACTTAAAAGTTGAACAAACATGCACGTTACAAGCAGGGAAATCTTTTACTTTATAAAAAGTAAGAAAAAATACACACACAGTTTCTCTCATCTTGGAAATCCTGTAGCTTAACTAAATGTCATTTATACAACAGTGATAAGATTTCCTCACAATGTGTTACCACATGCAAATCCAATACAGACACATAAATGCTTCAAGCCTTTGAGCTCAGCAGTAGCTTTTTTAACTTATCAGCATCTAAGCAACTTGCAAGTGCCTTTTCACATGAAAAATGCATTGCTCTTAATTCCCAGCTCCCTTCCACTTCACAAGATTTAAGAGACTCCAAACAAAAGAGCAGGAGTCAGAATAACAATGCATTTTCCAAAAATTCACTTAAATAATTTACTTTTTGCTTTTAAATGTCCTTATAGTGTCAGTAACTTTAAACAAATCTCCAGATCTTACAGATGAATTTCTCAGTTTCAGCTGACTCACAAAGGAAGGACTACTTTACCAAAGACAAGATTTTCCCTGCAATATTCCACAATAGCCCAGCAGCTTGTAATTGGTAGAGATACATATGTAATACAACTTTTGCTCAATATCTTGATAATGTCACAGGAAATTATTCTCAGTGGGATAGCTGATGTCAATTGGACTCTGAATAAGTTCCAGAGTGCTTCAGGTTAGCAGGCTTTCAGCATATCAAGTTGCTATTGAGAAGCTAAATTAACAGCCATCAATGCCTGCTCAGCACTAGATCTCATGGCTAAGGCCATTTTCTAACAGACCAAGACCGAGCAGGTAAAAAGATTCTCCTCGTGTCAAGAACAGAGGAACAATTCAGCTTCCAAGGAGCAAAGCTCTGGGAACAGAACGCCAAGTGTAATCACTGGTGATCTGAGACAGGAACCCAAGTCTGTATGGAAGTCTTATTTGGGTAAAAGACAACATTGTGGGAATCTGCTCTTAATATCAGCATTTCATCCTCCTAGTTAATGTCAGTGACTCAAGAAAACTGCCTTCAGAGCCTTTGATCATCAAAGGATCATACTCACAATTATGGTGATTCTACCTCTTGATTATCAACTACAGAACCAGATATACTCACTAAAGGATGTTCCATGACTCCTCCTAGAAGTCAAAGAAAATACTTTACAGAACAGGCTGAAACAAAACTTGAAGCGAGTCTCTCAGCTCTACCAGAAAAACACTCAGGAAGGTGGCAGAAAGGAAGGGATGAGACAGAAAAATAAATAAAATCAGCCTTTTAGCGTATTTAACTGAAAAAGGCTGAAGAACAGGTTGCATCTGTTTTTTGATTTAATGTGTACTGTGTCTACAAGTCTATACGTTTGCAGAAAGATACTTCCAGGCCTGGAAACTATCCCACTAAGACGCATCTATGATGGTCAATGCCAGAGACTATTTGTAGTACTCAAGCGCAGACTAAGAATTTGCATCGCTTTATCTGAATATATAAACTTGTATGGGATCCAGCTGATGCATTTTTGTAGATTACGGATGCCTGGAATATCTACAGACTGACCTCCAGGATGTTTAAGTGTAGCCTCTTTTGTCTGAAAAAAAAAAAAAAAAAATCCTCAAGGTCTCCTGTGCATGCTAGAGGTAAATATTCTTCATGGATGGCAGGAAAGAGTAAAATCGAATTTCTCTGTCTCCGTAAGTGTATATTTACACTGGCTGCAGCTTGCTATCACAAGAGGGAAGGCCTGACTACTGAGGGCAGAGGACTGATTCCTGAGGGAACAAGTAGTTCTGTATGCCTCTAAGATGGTAATTTGCTCACACGGTCGCAGACAATCGAAACAGATGGCCTGGAGCTGGTAGTAAAGCTCCCAAAGAGCTCAGAAAGTAAAATACACTCAGAGCCAGAACTGAGAGAATCTAATTTCATGACTTACCATCTTTACATTTACTTTTCACTGGAGACAAGCACAATGTTTCAAACATGTTCCCTTTCCTCTAACAGAAGGCCTACTTTTCCCTGCTTAACTCCATTCCACAATACTTCAAATGTTTGCATAGAATCCCCATGCGAGTAGTGAGAAACAAAACACTGTTATAGGCTAAAAGTGGGGAAAGGGGTGCTGCAGAGGTGTTCTTCAGTATCTTTTCTACTGGCAGCTGCAGAGGGAAATAGGATGCTCAACTCCCTTTCCAATAAACAGGCCAATCTGGAGAAAGACTCCGTCAATGATGCCTAGATCAATAAGCTGAGTAACCACAGCAGCAAGAGCTTGCTTACAACTCTTAGGATAGCTCAACAGATGTCACATATATTCATGCTGATGGAACAAGAAAAATAAAGCCCATCTGGTGTCCTTCGCGTACCCTTCCCAACAGAAGTGAGGAAAACAAGTAAACCTTCTATTCAGTTACAAAGATTAGGTATACGGTATTTAATACTACCATTCCGAACTACAGCTTTGCAATTCTTTAAGCCTCAAATAAGAAGCTTTCTCCCTTTTCTTTTTTAAAAAAGTAGTAACTTTTCCCTGGGTGGCAAAAGGTTTTTTCCTAAGGTGCCTAGAATCAGCAGGAATTATGTCTTCTCTGAACGATCTCTGAAATGGTCCTCAAACTGTACTATTTAGTTAGCTGCTCTTGCATTTCAGGAAAGATAGAGCCAAGACTACTAAGTGCATCACCATATCCATTTCAGAATGCTGAAATTCTGCTCCTTCTCCAGCTCCAAGATAGATTTCTCACATTTTTTGCTTTCCAATGAGGGAGAAGAAGAGAGAAAAAAGTTCCTAAATGATCACAGACTGAGCATGTCTCATATCAGACTTGTGAAGTTCCATGTAAAACCAAAACATCCAAGAAAAACTGATGAATGGAAGCCTACACAATGACTTGTGCTTCTGACATGACAAGTACTTTCCACATAGTTCTTGCACAAAAAAAAAAGAAAAAAAAACAACCATAAAAAAGCCTCTGAACTCTATTTTTTGAGGCAACCACATACCCACAAACAGACACACATGAACAAGTAGTCAAAGCAATGGAGGAAGTTTCTCAACTAGAACTAATATGGAAGTAAAATCGATGTAGCTGAACACAACACCCACCTGCGAGAGGGTGAGAAGTTATGCTTGTGAGTAGTTGATTTCACTGGGGCTCGTGAGACTTGTCGTCGCCTTGCAGCAGGTGGTGAATACTCCCTGGAAGGGGAGGAATTACTGCCAGAATGATCTGCAGGACTGGGAGAACGCTTCTGTCTATGGGAACCTTCAGAAGGATCTCTGGGAAACATAAAGAGCAGCTTGTTTAATAGGCGTAATAAGGCATAAGTATAAAATTTCTACGAGAGAAATTTTACTCAGAAGATCAAAAATTACCCTTAAAGAAGGGTTAGTTCCATCTGTAGCTCCATTTATGAAATTACCTTAAAGTTAGCAGAATTACGGAGTGCAAGACATTCACTAACCAATGAATTGTAAAATTCAGAACTGTAAGACAGTAGAATGAAAACAGGCTTATAATTTTACATAACATTTCAATCAGCGGTGAAACAAAACTTCTATCAGCGAAGACTTGACTTATTACGTGATTTAAAACATTCTGTAATATTAGCATTTCATTTAAGAAGACTCAAGTTCAAAAGATACTTTGAAACATTAATCGTATTTTCAAATGAATGAAAAATCTGTCTGAACGTTCAGCTATTCCACTTACTGTACATCATGAAGATTATTTTTTATAATAAGAAAGGTCAGTGAAAATCCAATACTCAAATCAAAGGCTGCAGTCACCACAGCAATACCCGATTATAGTAAATCCATGAGCCTCGTGACTTTTTCAGTACTACCTTAGTCTTCTATGGTTTACAGCCTTCCAGTAATGAAGTTGGCAAACACAAGTGAAATAATACATTTCAAAATAAATTAGTTTTTACTTTATCAATTAAAAATACACAGTTTAGTGGTCTTCTATGTCTTTGCTGTGCTAGTTACCAAAGCAAGCACGTACAAATATGTACTCTATTTTTATCAAGGCAACATAAAGCTTAAAAATGCAAATGTTATATTTATCAACTATTAAAGTTGAAATGACAACCATGCTTCCAAAGACTAAAGAAATAGCCCTATCAGTCCACCAATTGAGATACATACATACATATATATATACATTAGTGAAGAAATTGCAAAATTCCAACAGACTTCTTCAGAAATGCTTTTAAACCAACCCAAGTCTAAGTGTGCCACCAACAATTCAGAAAGACATCAGTCCTCTAAGACTTCAGAAAAGTAGGCAAGAGGACAAGCAAATGACTTGATATTTTGGCAAATGAATCATTTCATTCATGAATGTCCAACTTCCTGAATAATAATAAACCTTTCCAAAGAGCATTTGAAAAACTTATATAGCTTAAACCTGCCAATATGTTACAGGTTATCTATCAATCCAGGTAACATACTTAAAATACTTAACCAGTGCCAAAATGGTTGTTGGTAAAGCAGGTATAAATTCTTGACAATTTGATGTTTTATAAAAGATAACTTTAAAAGCAAGGTTACATTAATGTTAAAAGCCAATAACGTAACGTAACTTACCTCTGCTTCTCTTTTTTCTCTTTGTGTCTTTCAAAGTCACGCCCTCTCTCTTTCACCTCCCTTGTCTTTTCATCTAAACGCTCTTTGCCTTTATGCTTTTCTTTGTGTTTTTTTCCTAAGGGAGTTTCCTCTTGTACTGGAGGAGGAGGACTTGGGGTACGAGGCCCTTTCTTTTTACTCTGGTTACTTTTAGAACTCCTAGAGATGAATTAAGAAAAAAAAAAAAGAAAAAAGAGTGCCAACTACTTCAAATAGTGACTTCCCAGATGTTGTCAGGAAAAGCTAAAATGGCAAGGGCTTTGCAGCTTTTAGGATAAGATTCACCGCTCCATTAGCAAGCAGTGCTCAGTAACTTGACTGAAGGGTACAAATTCACATTGAGCTCTTCAATTTATAAACTTTATTTCTGAAGCAAGTGAGCAAAAACAGAAACTGCTCCCATTCAGACAGAACTGTTTTCTGAAGTTACAATGTCCTCACATGAACTGCATGCTTCACAAGATCAGAACTCTGCAGCATCTGGTCTGCTTACACTCCCTGTTCTTCAATGCAATACCTCACACACATACGGAAAATAACTTAAAGAACTCATATTTTAGATTTAAAGTTAACTACCTGACTCAGCACAAAGCATCCACCTGTTCTGGAATACGTATCTCACAGTTCAAAAACATTCGCATCATTTTTTCATATAAATGATCACTGACATAACTGTATAAAGCAGCTGCTGCCACATACTACAAGTCAATAACGTTATCTCTGTTCTACCCTCTAACAAGAAGCGTCATTTTGAGAAGTTCAGAAACAAAAGAAAATTAAAAACTATATTGATTATGAAAACCTCAGTAACAAAAATTAATATAGTCCTCTGCTTCCACATTCTCCCAAGATGCATCTACTGACCTTTGCTGATCCAAAAGTGGGGAAGATACAGTAGATGCTTTCTTCTCTTTCTTACTAGCCGAAGAAGACGACTTCGGACTAGACCTTCGTTTTGGAGACTTGCTAGACTTCCTTGGTGATGGTGATGGTGATAATTTAGACCTAACCACCTCTGGCGAAATCTTGAGGAAAAGAGTACATTAAATGATAAAATGTTAATGCTCAAAATCTTTGCTCTATGCTGATACAGATCATATATGTAAATAACAGTCTAGATGTGAGACCTTAATCATTTACACATCTACTTCAAATAAGCTAACCAGATTTTAAAAAAGATGACATAAAATATGAGGGAAGAGAAGATGATGCACTGTAATACATCAGAAAAATGTATTACTACAAGATAAAAATCAGTACAATCCCAGTTAGCAGCCAAGTTTTTCCAATGGACTATCACATTAAAAAACAAAAAACAAAACAGAACACAAAAAAACCCACAACAACAACAACAACAAAAAAACCTTCCCCAAAATTAGGGTTTCCAGCACCCTATTAACAGCTTTGCACCTGCCACTCTACTTTCCTCTTACATGAAAAGGAACTTTGTGGAAGTTATGCCTTGTGTTTTCTTTCACATATTACCTCTGTTAAAGGTTTCAAGTCATTCAATTGCAAAGTTTCTCACTGACCGAGGAGAAAACTTGGCTATGGTGCTATATGATTGAGCAGATACCTGCAAGTGATATCCAATTAGCACGTCAAGTTATACACATGCCACTCATTTACTACTGTGTAACACAGCAGAGTATTTGTCCATGAAGTTCAGGTTTTCCAGAAAACAGGAAGTCTGAAGTGGTTGCTGCTTTTTAAAAACTTACTTTTTTTTAAATTTTGCATTTACAGAATACAAACCTCCTTTTTAATGACAATCTCCTCTCGTTTCTCCATGTTTTCCTGTTCCAACTTCATGAGTTCTCTCTGAATCTTTTGGCGCTTCATTTCCAAAGACAGCTCATGATCATAATCATAGTTAACATCTCCATTATCAGAGTCTTTATTTAAAATAAAAAGGCAAATAGATTAACAAACTGATTACATATGAAATAAGTAATATCACTTAGCATACCAGATGCCACACATTAATCGGTGTCTTTCAAGAATTACCTAAATGCATCAACTAAGCAAAACCAAACCTCTCCTCAAATTATCTGTATGAACGTGAAATAAACCCAGCTATTACCATACACCTTAAAATCAAAATACTTAACATCTTTAATAAGATTTTACTTATTTTAGAAACTTGCGTAAACTATTAATCTGAAGTAGCAAGGGAAACCCAGAAAACCATTCTTTTCTATTTAAGTGACACAAATATCTAAAACGAGGGTAATCACAAAGATTAAAAACATGTGGAGCCCTATTTAATTGGGAAATCTCACACAAAGTGGTTTTAAATAGTAACGTTCTATACCAGAGCTTTCTGTTTAACAAGGTATCCCACAAAACAACTGATACACTTGTTTAATTACATCTACAAACTCACTTTAAAATAAAAGGATGGTCTGCAAGACCTCTTTCACATAATTACTGCCTGGCTTTCACATTAAAAAAAAACATTCTCTCAATTGTCATTAAGTTCTTAGCAGTTAATATCACGCCTTTCATGCCACACAACTGAAATCTTGTTGAAAAAGTAAGCAGTTTTATTCACTCTGATTACTTTCCTCATTTTGTTTATGGTTACTTAAGTCTGATGTTCAAAAAGCACTTTATTAAATAACCTTGAGAGAAGAAGATATCCCATCAAACATCCATTAGCTTTTGCTCCCCTTCCGACAGACAGGAACTACGTACAAGTTTTTGCAATAATTATTTTCAGCCTGCTAATTTCCTTCATGTGTCTCAAATGCATGGGAAGAGCTCACAGAAAGCTGCAATTCTTAACAGCACACATCCCTTCCCAGTCCATCAATTCATTTATGTAATACTCAGCTTTAAAAGACAGTAATTCTACTTTATCCACCAGACACTACATCTCTAATTGACATCATTTTTATAAATTCTAAACTCTCAAGCTGTATGTAAACCTCAAGGTGTATGAATTAAGATATTCATATTACATATTTATATAGAAATAGACATTTTTGTGTTGCACTTTTTTTCTTTTTACTTAGATTCTATCTCCATGCATGCACGTCACGTGACAATGCTTCTTAAATCACTCTGAAAATTCAGGTTTAGAAAGGAGTGAAAATACATTATGGTTAGTTTTGTTAGGAAGGGAAGACTTCACTGAGTGCAACATCTCCTATGGACTCCATTGGAGTTACAAATGTAACAACAGAACAAAATATCATTAAGACCTCTCAGAACTACATTTAAGTAGAGCCGCTATCATCTTATTCTTTTAATCACCTGGCAACTTCCATCAATACACACCTTCACATATTCTAATCCAACAGTGTCTTGAAAACAATAACTGCAACACACAGAGCCCAAACAATAGAAAAGCCACCTTCTTAATGAAGCTTACACAGGAGCGCCATCCCAAAAATAACTTACAGTGTACTTCACTGCTAATAGATTCATTATATCCGAATTCATTTGAGTAATTTCCAGGGTTATTTACTTTTTCAGAAACACAAATGACCACTTGGACTATAGTTACTAAACCTCCATTTTCCACATTACAATATAGTACTAGACAATCAATCCTTAATTGACTAACAATTACATTTATATGTTTAGCTAAAATACTTTCCAAGGTATCAGAAAAGGTAAACCCCAGCATCTGAAGATTTCCAATTAGAGAGAGACTTTTTACCATGGTTCTGTGTAAATTTTTAGGCATCTTAATTCAAATGAAAATAATGCGTCCTCTCTCTTGTTGGATAACATATTCTTCCTCCCTCCCAAATGCTTAATTCAATTTATTTTATTTAGGAAGGCGTTGTGACTGTTTTGCATTTTGTTTCCAGCATATGGAACTTCCAGCTGAACATAAGCGTTAAGCAAAAGTGCTAAGCATACAGGATCACTTGTGTACTTTGGAAAGGTTTGGGGCTGACACAGTGCAGATAGGTATCTAATACAACTACTATTGATATCTAGTATCCTTCTCTATAGAAGAGCTACAAATTCTTCAGAAAAAGGAATGTTTCTTTGTCTAACATCATAACCTTTTGGTAGAAAGAATTCTCAAAGGTGAATGAGAATCCCTCCAGCCCCTCTCCATTGTCTTGCAATATTGTAACTACCACCGAAACACCAATGCTTGGAAAATCACATAAACAACACGCTCTATCAGACGCTGCCACAATTTCAGTATCCAACAGAAGGGAAATGGAAAATACAGGAGAGAAGTGAGAAAGCAATACAGATTTTCCCTTGACTGTTTGCATATAAAATAGATGAATATTATCAACACCAAATACAAGAAAATCACCCTCAACCACAGTCACTATCCTAACACTCTCCTAGTATTTCTAAAGATGACTAGCTATAAAATGCTACCTTTAGCTGTTGTTATTCTAATTGAGCCCTCTTTAATGAGATAGTTGACAAAAATTATGCAAAAAAACAAAACATCCCTGCTGACTTCAAAGGAGCCCTGCTTTCTTCTCACTGACCAGTTTCAAGATCATCTTGGATCTGCTATTACTCTGAAGACAAAAGGCTCAGCCACAGCATAGATAACAGCAAAGTTCCCTGTTGTCTGAGGAGTCAAAAAAGCATGTTTTTTAAAATAAGTTGGTTTTACCAATGCAACACTCCAACTCTGATTACTCCTTTGCTCTCTTCCAGTAATAAACCTTAGCGGCTACTGCACAGAAGTATTCTGCTTAGAGACTGACTCTTTATAACCACTTTTGCCTTACACACAGCCCTGTAGATCTTGCAACTCTTTGAACGGTAGTGAGATGTTTAGTTTAATTTTCTTACCTTCTCTATTTGTTTCCCAATCTCCATTTTCCTCTTCACTTTCTGGTGTTCTCTCCTTTGTAATTTTGATATCTTCCTTTTCTCTATGTCTTCCTCGTGAAGACTCTTTCTATAAGGGAAAAACACTGCATTAGAGTAAACAACTTTATTTTTAAAAGAAGCCTGAAGAAGCAGGTACATTTTACATGGTATTTAGGCTGTTCCTTTTTTTATAGCACAAAACGCATTTTCCCTTTTAGCCTGTTGACCATATACCTTCTCAAGTAAGCAGAGAATCCACAGGCAGAATATTCTAATGCAATTTCATATAATCAGTATACAAACAGCAGATCGGGAAAAGAGAGAAAAAGGGATTTGTCAAATAAGAAGGTTTACAGGCAGGGCAAGAATCAAGCATGTGCCAGAGAATCAAGTTTAAAATGGGAATCAAAAGATCAGATCAGGTTCTTAAAACCGTAAGTTTAACAGCATTAAGAGTTCTCAGCTGTAAATAAGAATGTCATACGAAAGGAAGATGACCTTTGGAGAAGCTCAAGCACTTAACTTGGGAGGATAAACAACATGGGGAGGGAAAAGAGAGAGGCTGGCAGAAGGAAGGGGGGAAAAAAAACAACAACAAAAGGAACACACTGGAATCAGGTTTTCTTGAAAGTTTTATCTTTGCTCATTGGCCCAGTGTTATAGGTCAAGCCTATCTACCACAGCAGCACCCACTTCACATTTGGCAAAACAGCACATGGTATATAGGACCATGATGGTCCTATGGATACCTAAGGATGTCAGAGACAATTCTTGGAGGAAACAGTTTCAAAAGACAACTGGACCTGTGCTACTTTCCTCACCCCCCCCCCTACATTCCTTTAGCAGTAAAGCAACATTGCCTCTGTTGTATCCTCACTCTCTAAATAATCTATCTGGACTCAAGCCAAGTAAAAGACAAATTCTTGTAACTGTATGCAATCAAAATAATAATAACAATAATAATAAAAAGAATATCCAAGCATAGAAGACTAATTTATTACACAGGATACCAGAAAGAGCAATTAATGAAAGCCTGCCCCACTCCCCTTTTCTTCTCACCTCCCATAGTGCTTTCTTTTGTCTTTTGGGGATTCTTCAGCGCTGGTACGTTGGACCCCTTATGTGAAGGAAAAGGAGATGCCTGAGAATTTCACTAGCTATTCCCAATTGGGACTTAAGCCATTACTCCATTTAAACCCTTAACACCACCTTAGACACACAGTGAGGAAATAATACAGTATCACGGAGAGTCACTCCTAAGTCAGTACAATTAAACTATTCCTTTATTTCTTTAATAACGTCAAACTCTAGCTTAATTACATAACAATGACAGAATAAGTACTGCATTCATCTTCCCTAGTAAACTGAAAAATACTTCAATGCACAGTTATCTTCAAACCCTTCATCTTGATGCATTAAGTATGTCATATTCAAAGCCTTAAAGGTTTTGAAAAACTGAGCATTTACTAAATGATACAGAGGAACTTCTCATTAAAGAGCAACTTTGTGTCAAGAGTAATCTAAAGCAGCTTCTACAGTGAGGAAAAGAGAGATTTTCATCACTTTATGACAGGTTCTCTAAAAGGATGATCACAGT
Source organism: Alectoris magna (assembly GCA_030625065.1). Classification (NCBI taxonomy): domain Eukaryota; kingdom Metazoa; phylum Chordata; class Aves; order Galliformes; family Phasianidae; genus Alectoris; species Alectoris magna. The sequence continues at coordinate 28,887,769 of CM060560.1, read as the reverse complement.
CCTAACCTACCAGGTCACACTGATTTCCAGCATCAACACAACATGTACCAAAGGCATTCCAGTCTAAGTACAAAAACTGTACTAAGCTCCAAGGCAACTTACTTGAAAAAAATAACAAAAAAATGACTCACGAGATTCGAAGTTTGCAGCTTTATCAAGTCTCTCCTGCTGCTATTCCTATTTTTGCTTAGAGCACTTTGTTTTTCTAGACTGCTCTCCTTGAAGGCAGAATCTGTTCTACAAAAATGCTTATTTCTGCTACATAATCCAACTAATTCCTACAATTATAATCAAATAATAAACATTCATTCTTAAAAACACCGGATTCTATTAATTCAACACTATTCGGTACTAGAGAACCGCAGCACGCATGTTAGGATATCCCTCATAGATACTAGCTTTAAAAAACATCTCAAGGCCAATTCACAAAGCTACTTGCCAACACAGAACCTGCAGTTTAACTAGAACATTTCAAAAACAACTTAACAGTCCAAGTTAAAAATCATACAGAAATGGTACGTATCTCACCTACACCTCCAAACTTAAAACCCAACCCAACATACTGAAACAGCCTTTATTTTCTCCTTTCAGTGGAGAGATTCAGTAGTGGCAACAGTGGGACAACCATACTTCTAAAAAAGAACCGAGAACAAAACCATCTACATGAGGAATTTTATTGAATTCTTGAATATAAGGGAAGGGAACAGACAATTTTTATGTAAACATGCTATTTCACAAGTCAGCGCAACTGTATCCGAGCCCGTCCATATGCTAAACAACTTCAGTTCAATTGTCAGGAGAAAATATTCTAGTAGCACCGCATCTTGAAAAGATAAATCTGAGCTTATTTTCCCAGGGCACACAGTTCAAACATTTAAGTGATGACAGTTTAGAACACATTCACATTTTCTCATGGAAAAGTCTTCAATATATTCCTTTTATGGTACCTGTTTTACTTACAGTGAATTTCATTCCCTCATACTATGGGTGATACTAATTAATAAGTAAATAATTCATTCATATCCTTATAGGCATTCTTATGCTTCTCATCATTTTTTCTGTCTTTCCCTTACAAAGCAAGAATAAAGAATAAATCAAGAAAAATCTCCTAGAGGACAAAAGCATGCCTTTCATTTGAAGATACTGTACCCACTTCAGACACATCTGCAAACTACTTCTCTGCAGACTCTGAAAAAAACACCTCCATTTACTGGAAGAGAAACATTACACCTTTAGAGAAACATAACTATTTAATTTTAAAAATAATAATAAAAAAATGGCCTCAAGTTATGACAGGGGAGGTTCAGGTTGGATACGAGGAAAAATTTATTTTCCAAAAGAGTGGTGAGGCAGTGGCACAGGTTGCCCAGGGAGGTGGTGGAGTCACCGTCCCTGGAGGCATTGAAGAAACATTTAGATGCTGTACTGAGGTATATGGTTTAGTGGGAAATATTGGTGGTAGGTGGATGATTGGACTGGATGATCTGGGAGTTCTTTTCCACCCCTGGTGATTCTATGATTCTGTAAGTGTAGACAACAATTTAGAAGACCTTGCCTATGCTGTTTTAAGGTATAAACTGTTTACATGTGTTAAACAGGCGATTACGATTTAATGTTGAACTTCAGGAAAAATGCTACTTAAGGAAAAAAAAACCACACATTAGAAGTGAATGCTATGAGATTTTATTAAATTTAACATCTACTGAAGTTGAAGTTCCACACTTCCTAAGACATAATTGGAACTCTAGAGCACAAGACTTGAGGTCTACTTGAAGTTCCCACTACAACCAGAGGGCTATGGCCAAGCACTAAAGGACTCACTGAGTCTGCAAATCACGCTTCTTGTCATTAAGTGGTATTTTGCCAATGCTGACAGAGAGAACATTTAAAAGGCTCATACCATCTACAGTTCTTACAAGGCAGAAGCTTCAGTTTCAGCCTTGTCACTACACGTACGTACTGCAGCAATATAAACTAGTTCAGAAGTGCCTATTGCTTTAATTCTAGAACAAGCTATCGTGTATGTACCTACACAGTCTTTTGGTTAAGTACAATACTGTTTTACTCTACACATAATATCTTCATATTGAAAACTACTACTATACAACATAAACATACAAGAAAATGAAGTCTCCTCAAAATGAAAAGATTCTGAGTCCATTTCAGAGATGGAAGACAATGCTGACTTCCATTTCCACCGTAAAAATTCAAAAGCCAGTGACAAAAAGCACAGATATGAAACAAATGATACACATTCCTCATGAAAACCTTTCCTAAATGAGAATCAAGTTCTTCCCACTGTTTCCCAAATCACACAAATCTCCCAGAAGTTGCTTTATGTAACACTTCAAATACTCTAGTCAAACTACCTTCCCATAATTCACAGAAAAACTCAACATAAAAATTTCCAACTAAATACGGCAGTAGCAAAAACCTTTCCTAATTCTTTGTACCATACTCGACACACTAACACACAGAGCAGAAATAATTCTGAACACAAACCTAAGAATCACAAAAAACCTTGAGCTCGCTGTAGTTACCCCAGTAATACAACATATCGTCTCTGAAAATAATAGTACAAGACATGAAGAAATAATAAAGGATATATTTTATAAGCTGCCCACGTAGGAATTTTCTTTCTAAATGCGTACAGATTTTACTGGTCATCTTATGTCTCCAAACAACATGAAATCTCTTCTCTTGGGAAAGATTTCATACTAATTCCACTGTCTCAACTTTCTGTGGAACCTATTCAGGTTTTTGGCTGTATCTTCTAGCAATCAGGTAGAACTATTATATGTAATGTAAATAGCATTTCCCCTTCAAGTTTGCCATTGTTTCTACCAGTAAAAGTATGAATAAGACGCATCTAGTTTACATTCTCTCAATCATACATTATATGCATTCGCAACATCTCTTTTCTTCTATCCTCCAGTTTCCTTCTCACTCCTTGCTCACTCCCCAAATGACCTTTGACTGTATTGTCTTGCATACAGGTGATGATAACGAAACAGTATTTCAAGTAAAACTGGACCATTAATTCCTACAGCACAATATTAATCATTTTCTATTCCATTTTTATATACCTGGGTTCTTGTATCTGCAACTATGACTGCGCTTTGAATGGATGGTTTCATTGAGCTGTCCACAATAACTTCTTTTCCTACTGGATGATTTCAGTGATTTTTAAAATATTTATTTATGACTTCTTTGCATTAAATACTTCCTTTGCCGTGCACTGCATGGCACTCGCCAATACCACGTTTCATCCACCATTGTACTGCCAAAAATCTTTTCCCCAGTCCCTATGGTGTTCCTCAGACTTTATTGATTCCAGTTAGTGTTCCCATATCTTCTGCAAAGTTTGACATTTGGGATGCCCAACATTTTTTTCCACATTTTTAAGGTAATTGCTCTTTAGGTGAAGCACCACAGCACCCTCTGTAACTTCACCATTTGAAATTGATCTTAATTTTTCCCCTTATCTGGCTTTCGTATTTGGCAACATTGTATTTGTTATTCTTCGAACTAATCTTCAAAAGCTTTGTTTCAAAAGAAGCTATTTAAGATTTCACTTACACCAGTTCTTTTTTAGCCACTACTCTCTGTTCAAGTTCTAGTAGATCAGTGAAACACAAATTCTGACTGCAGGAACAATGCTCTTTCTTCTTTATTTAAAAAGAAAAATAAACCACATAATTATGAAACTTTTTATGGAGCAAGCTACCTTCCATTGCTTCCAAGTAAAATTAAGAAGCTTTAGTAAGAGATGAAAAAGTCAATCGCTAGATCTCCACCATAACAATGGTTCTAATGATAGAGCAAGAATTTTGTAGTTCAGCCACTTCAGTCTTCTGTTCTTTTGGACATCCTGGTTCTCTGCAATGCAACTCTTGATGACTATCTCTCTGCGTCTATTTTGTCCCGAATATTTTCTTTGGATATCTCTTATTTTCCACCGTTGCCTCTGTGCCATTAATACAAAAATTCAGTGGTTTCCTCAGCCTTGTGTTTTATAAGATGGAAGCATATTTCTCTGCAGTGTGCTTAAAACCTGTGAACAACTCCTCGGTATTTAACAGATCCACTAATTCTCAAACTCCTTTTGATTCCAGTTCATCTTTATTTGGGGTTTAGTTCATTAAGAGTGTTTTATTATCGCATGAATAGAATACTATAAAAAAAACAGTTAACTAATCAAAAGCAAGAATTACATCAAAATTAAGAGTTGTACCAAGAGAGAAGTTACAGTAAATTTTTAATAATGGTTGGAAAAAAAAAACCACTTTCCCCACCAACCATGTGCTTAATAACTAAACAGTTTATTCAAACTATCAGAAAATAAAAGAAACACATTTAAGTAAAAGAATCAAAAGACTGGAAGTTTACACAAATTAACAGCAACTGAAAACATGATTGGAAGATAAGCCGTTCTGTTAATTTAATTATAGCAGCTGCTGTTGATTTATTCACACCTCACAGAAAAATTCATTTTACACAGCAAGTAGGAACAGACCCAGAGGAAAAAAAAAAAGAATGGTGTTAATACCTGCAGAAGCAAAACTCTGATTTTTCATAAAGAAATTTTTTTATCCATTGCCTATACGAAATTAGTCTTAAAAAACAATGCAAGAATACACCGATGCTATTGTTACAGAGGCTGCAGAATAATGCTACCAGTTCTGCCCCTATTTGTAACATCAGTGCATAGGTAACACAATTTTGAAGTAAATTCTGATACTGTAGGGGGTTGTTTGCAGAAAGATGCATAGAAAATGAGAGTGATGATGAATAATAACTTGTTGCAAAACCCAAAAGTGAGCAGTTGGGATGGCTGATGAATATGTGAGGAGGAAGATGAAATGAACCAGCACAACAGTAGCTGCGCTGTCTCATCAAAAAAGCAAATTTGAGATGAACAGCTGGAGTAGGAATGCATGTGAACAACGGATATCAATAAATGGCAGGGGGAAAAACAATGGATGATTCAAACAACAGTTAATATGTTTTCTTGGAAGTATTAAAGAATCTGCACTGTTATTAAATACTGGTTTATCAGTATTTATAACATAATTTAGTCTGTGGGATTTATAAAATCGTTGGGAACCAAAAGATCAAAAAACGCTAAAAAAAAAACGCAAAGCAATACAACTGTTAAGACACTTCACATTGAAATATGCCGCATACTATTGTACAAAATGAGCTATTTGTTAAACATTTCAAATATTACAAGTCACCACAAACAAGTTTCTAGGACGCACTGCCCAATTGCTACTGAGGGATTCTGGAGCTCTGCAAACTCCATTCTTACCCTAACAGGAGAGGACGATTCCTCTGTACTTCGTTTCTGTGGCTCAGCCTCAACATCTTGACGTTTGTTCTTCATTCTTTCCCGGAGATCTCCAGTAGGCCTTTCTGGCGACCTGCATAATACAGAAACTTAATATAACCAGCTCTGTGGGATTATTTTAAAAGGAATACAATCTTAACTATATTTGTTATTAGAATATAGAGAGAGATCTAAGCCCCTTGATAGAAGCGATAAGGCTGAAAACAAAGTATTCAGTTCTAACGGGCTTAAGCATTAAAAAAAGCAACACCCTCTTTCACAATACCAAGACAGATTAATTGTATGTACATATGGCACTATGTCATGGCTCAGTGACCACCCTACATCAGCTATAGGTGATCCTATCCCCAACAAATGTATTTTTTCTGATCATCACGCAAATATGTTTCACAATAATTCAGACTGTGTCTTTTCAAATATCTTTAGCCTCCTCCATGTTCTAAGCTATGTTGATCTATATATATACATAAACATAATTACTGCAGAAGCAAATTACTGAAAAACAGCAGCTAGTCACACAGAAGCACAAGTCCAAACACAGATGGAAGTCCATAAGTGCAGATCATCTGCCCTACTTGCCATCCTCCAATGACCTTGGTCAGAGTGACACCAAAGAATGACTATCACAAAGCCACAAACCAGAGGAATACTCTTGGAGGCCTCCGCTGTTTTTCATCTTGCAATAGGATAATTCTTTTATTATTTAGTTTTAAAATATCGGATGAACTCTTCCAATCATACAACTGTATATTTTCTGTTAAAGGCATTACTGTGATGAGGGGAGAGCAGATATTCTGTACTTCTCAAGCTATCTTTACTATTTTATCACTTCCTACTATAGATTTAAAAGTTGATTTATCCCCTACTGGTTAAAAGAGAACAATTCTTGTGTTTAAGAAGTTCTAAGGTAAAGGGGACATAACAGCTCCTTCAAATGATCTTTCAGTTGAAGAAAATTTCTTCTTCATACAAATCAAGCTCGATATTGAGTTTGGCACTTCTGTGATGGCTATTAGCTTTAATCACATATACTTCTGTGAAATGGTTGTATGAAAGTACTGGATATGTAACTAACCATTTACATTAAAGTAAGAAAGACCTATGAATGCTATTTTAGCTGATTAGAAGTTACATCTAATATTTAGATTTTGCTTTTTTTTAGCCCCAGTGTGAATTAGTTTCCCTTTAAAAATAGTTGTTTCTCCCACATCTCCTCTATCACGCAATATATAACTGTTAAAGTTTCTCTCTCAGCTTACACGTATGAAAATATTTAAATTAGTAAGGTTTCATTTTCAACCCGTGCTCATTTGAAACACAGTAATTTGTCTCCACTTCCTCCTTTGCAATGCTATCTGTATTTAATTATTTAAATAGCATCACAAGGTTAAGCGTCCTATGATCTAAGAAGACCAGTGACTGCTCTCCTTGTTGAATGCATTTAATTCATCGTGCAGTTGGAAATAAAATCACTCAAGATCAGAGGAAAGATACAAAACTGGAGCGTGCTGCTTCTTTCAGCACTAACAAGGACCAAAAAAAAAAAACCACCCCAGCATACAAATACAAACAAGTTAGTTTCCCTGCGTGTAAAACTATATCATCTCTAAAGTATCTGAATTCTGCGAAAGTTAGAATTCAAGGTACCTTTCTCACCCCCATTTTAGGAACAGAATTCCTTTGTACTACCAAAATTCTCCGAAGCATTCCAAACCATCTTCCAACATTAAAGTGGCAATTCAAAGGTGAAATTTTTAAATGGCATTTCAGGTATGGAACAAAGGATCCAGATTTACAAAACAGAACACTAACTTAAAAGGCAAAAGAGATTATAGATAATGTACTAGCAATATTGTTTCTCAAGAAGAGCAATTCTCAGGAAAACCCGGTGGCTGAATGAGAAAGTAGAACTTGCATTGAATCTAGATGACATACTCCCTAGAGATATATAACACTTTTTTTATATATATCTAAAATACTGGTTTGTTTTTACTTTTTTATTTGGAGTAGGAAAAAATCAGGTTATTTCACCCTGAATACCTTTTCCCACGTGGAAAGAAAGAACTTAGTTTATTAAGAGTACTCAGACTTGCTTTAAGATTACAAAAGTCATCATGAAAACACAGGCAAGAAAAATGCTACAGCCTTAGGTTTCTTCTGCTGTGCTCTTCTGCTTGTTTTTGTCTGGTTGGTTGGTTGGTGTCTTTCTTCTTATTATTGTATTTTACTTTTTCAGCTTTAGGAGAACACTGGAGTGAAGGTAATCAACCAGTTGTTCTGCACACTTCCCTCCACCAAACATCATAACATAAAAGACAAGAGAGCCAAACATTTAAGAAATTTTCAGACTCATTTTACTAAAGAAGTAGTTACTCAGGAAGCTGTGACTGTTTTCAGATATTCTGGTTTAATGCACAGAAAAACAACTTGGACAACTGACTAATTTTGCCTTCAGGTGCACCACAAGTTTCATTTTCAGAAATGGCCTCCTTCCTGCACACTGTTTTTCTCCCTTCCAAAAGGGGCCTTTCTGTTGTTCCAAGTAAAACACACAGCTGAGTTTCAACAGGAAAATACCATTTCATTCTACAGTTTAACACCACAAGCCTACAGCTCAACGGGTAGAACCCTTCACATAAAAAGCTCCACAGTATTACCACTGTACATTGAAAGAAAACTATTAAGTGGGAAAAAAAAAAAGATCTCTAATGAAATAACACTTCGTGTGGGGCCCATATTTTAAATGTTAAATTTCATCATTTCAAATGTTAAGCTGGTAAATGATTTGAACAGCATTATTTCCTGCAACAGTTCTCAGGCCAGAGCAGCTTGGTTAGGAAATGTAAGTTTTGCATACTCTTGTTTGCTTCTGCACTATCTTCCAGTGCCAGGAACAGCCCCCTGGAACAGGCACACATTAGAGTACAACTAGAAGAGAAAATAGTAGGTGTATGTGTGCACACAGGTGTGTATAGGCAGATTAGTACATAATGTACAGAACTGAATGCTCATTAGACATCCTGTTTTCAATTTCCTGTACAACAGTATTTATACTTTTCAAAATCCATACTTTTTTTTTTTTTAAATCTATTATTATTGGAGTTTCAGTTTGTTTTTTAAATCTACAGTAAGGATTCAGACTGCAGAAGTTCAGGAAAGCAAGAGAAAACACACTACAAAACCACTGATCCTGACAATGGTGTAAGACAAACAGGAAAGCTGCCAAGCAACTAACAAAAAAAATAGTGAAAGAGAAAGAGGGCAAAATTCCTCATGGGACAGTTTATTTACACACACGCCTTTCCTTATTGGCTTCTCCTTACGTTAGATGCCTGGAAGACAGTCATGTCTATTACTACATTCTTAAGCTTATCAGAAAAGCTTTATATACAAAAATATACTGGCCGTTTTTAGTAAAAAGATGAAAATTCATGCTACAAGCAGCAGCATTCATGCTGAAAGCTTATGCATGCTACCTTTAAGAGGCTTTTTTGCACTTCAGAAACAGACTTTCCTACTGTCTGGTAATGCTCTGAACTACAGGAGGCATTACGTTCAGATAAAACCATTAACAATGAGACTTACTTCAAGCAGGTATGAAATAGGAGGAGCAAGACAAAGGCAGTACAGTGCACTGTGTCCAGCCAAACCGTCTGCAAATCAGATAAAAGACTTCAGCAGCAGGGAAGGCTGAATGCTTGCAGTCACACCGCCAATATGCCCCAGGTACCTGAACACAGATGCTGCTTAAACTGAACCGACGTGGAATCATCATTAGCATGACTTGAACAAAGCAAACAGACTGCATTTAAAATACCTGTTTGCTCAGGTAACAGTAAAAATTTCTGTAATGTTAAACAGCCTAACAATAATAACATCTTTATTATACACATGAAACAGCTTTTTCCATGCCTGAACAAGAGCTATCAACTTCTGAAGGCAAGAGTGCTTTTCTCATTTGTTTTGGTGGGAGGGTAGGGGGTTTGCATCCCTCTTTTTGTTGCTGTAGGGTGGGGCTTTTTTTAAAGAACATTATTATTAAATGTTGAACATACTGGGCAAATGAGAAGCAAGATCTGCCCTTTGACCTTTTTAATATTCTAACAGGAAGAAAAAATTAGTAATAAATCAGCATTACTCTTAAGCATTAGTGGTGACAGTGAAGCAGAAACAAAGCTTTAGTCATTAAAAGAAACATGACTGCTCTTCAAACCACACACTGTGTGTTCCAAATACTTAAAAGCAAGGAGAAAGTGATGTGCTACATTCAAGTTTTTAAGAGTCTCTCTACCAGTAAGTCACACATTTTTCCCCACATTTGGAACATTCTGTGCAGAACAGAATAAGACTTTTTATACACTGAAAGAAATATTAAGCTTACTGACATATTTTATATCCCAGCTGTTACCACCTCAGAAGCAAAAGGAGATCAAACAAGCAAAGTCAAGACTATGCTGAGAGTGTGGCACAGGAACAGGAAATAGAACCAGAACCTCCTGCCAATCCTCCTGTTTGACCTTCACCGTGTTGCTTTACACTCCGATGCTTCAGCGCACCTATCCATAATCTACAGGTGACACTGACATTACTGCAGCATCAGGAAACAGTCATTTGTAAAATGCAAAGCTTTCATACAAAGGGGTACTATGAGAAAACTATGCTATCTTCTTAGTAATGACAATAGTAAAATTTATTACTAACATTTAATTTAACAAGCATACAGTGTCGCACCACACAAAGAAGAGTGGGGAAAAAAACACTTTAAAATGATAACAACATATGAAGAGACATTGTTTTTTATGTATATATATATATGTGGCAATTTTTTGAATTTCCTCTCTTGATCTATTTGTCCAATATCCGATAAAGGCACAAAATTCTGTTTTGAAGAGTCACCGCTGGAGAGAAAGGATGGAGATACCTTACTCGTGAGACAAGGTAGTGAAGGCAGAAGGGTTACAAGTATGAGATTACTGCTGTAAGTCGTTACAACATGACGTGTTAGTAAAGGACAGAAAGGCATATCAGAAGCTGCAGTGATGCTACAGTCAAAAAATATAATGCATTGCGGTACTTGATTTTCCTGTTTCAAGTAATCCAACAAGTTAATCTGTATTCAGTGGACTCCATTTTGTAAAGCTGCATGCACACAAAAAAATCTTGGGAAAACCCACTGCACATTGCCAAATCAATTGCTTTGAGCAGCTTCACGATACAATTGGTTACTGATAAAACATACCATTAGGCACACCACAGCATTTCATTATTTAAAGACAAAAACAAAAGACACAGTCGTAAAAGCTATTGTCCTACAGCATGTGAAGAATTCAAAGTGAGTTCTTGATTTACCTTCTATAACTGCTGCTATAGCCTTTACCTCGTGGTGAAGGGCCATGTACGAATCTACATGTGTTCCCATAGAGGCAGTTGCCAGTCTTCAGCCAGTTACGGCACTGTGTCTAAGAGACAGACATCACTGGGTGAATTTCACACTCATTTCTGGAAATACCATTGGTGTGAGTGTGGCAGAACAAACAAATGACTCCACATTAACTCCCATTTATCTGTAATTTCTGTCTATCAGTAATATAACTCTAAAAAAAAAAATAATAATAATCAACAATGAGCATCAGGTTTGGCAGAGAAAAATTTAAGTTGGTGGAAATAGTATTAAAAAGTACAGTACTATTGCTCTTCTCCTGAAGATGGGACAACACATGTAATGTGAAATTCTAGTATTAGTATTTTGTACACCCATGCGTTAAGGAAGTTCTTTTCACCTTCACTAACATCTGTGACAGCTGAGTATTTGGCACTTGTGAGCTACTCTTTCCCACCATCTAAATCCTGGAAAAGAAGATGCCGGGGTGGGGAGGAAAAGAAGAATTTTTTTACAACTCACCTCTGCAGTACTTCCAGTGCTGGGTCCAAGCCTTTCAAACACACTGGGTCTTCTGGATGTGCTATCGGATATGGTCTTGGTATTTTCCACTGTGACCTTCCTTCTAATTTTTGACATTTTGTACTACTTCAACCAAAAAAGAAAGCAAAACTGTAAAATCCTTCAGTTTGGGGCTACTGACACCGAACTCACATAAACAAAATAGTATGACACACGTTGCAAGAGTTGCTGCAGAGGTGATGAAGAAATAAAAGGTCATAAATGAGTGAAATGTCTTCACTTACAAAGAATGCTTCTGTTTCAAACTACGCAATAGAACAGTGGTAATAACAAATGTTCACTTTATTTTATGAACTGCTTTGGATTCTTCAGCTCCCCTCGAGGAAAGACCATACAGCGTTATTCATTTCGGTAGCAAACAATACACGGTACAGATTCTTGGTGATGTACCTTTGTGCAACAGCTCAAGTGACTTCAAGTGACAAAATCTTTTGACGTTACTTCACCAGCCTCTCAGAAACAGATTCTGCCCACTAAAAACTCCCATTTTCAGAAATGCATCTAAAAATGAAAGTTCCATTTCTTCTTTTCCCTCTTGTTTTTTCTTTGTTACGTGTGAGAACCTACTGAAAACCATCCTGAGAGCATCCACACTCCGCATTTATTACTGGTTTGTACCGTCCAACTATTTGGGACTGGCTGAGTATTGAAAAAAACAACCATGCTGCAACACAATTCTTAAGCTTATAAAGTAGTAACTAATTTTCATTAAAAACAGATTTTGAAGCAAATACAGCGCAGGTTTGACAAATAATAACTCACAACTTATCTTACCTGATAAAGAAAGGAGTTAGTGAATATAGAAATAAAACAATATAAAAATAAAGCATTAAATTTTGGCACTTGAGATGGACTGTACAAAAAAAGGCAAAAATCAGCTCTAACAACTACTGTCCATTCTTTAAGTGCTACCAATCTGCACCAAAAACAATCAAAACCAACAACCGACCAATTTGGGAAAGCCTGCCAGCTGCAGAACAATTTAAATACCAACCAAAAACCCACCTACTGTGCAGCAACTTCCATTCTGGAACTCAGTAGTCAGTATAGAATGATCAGCCAAGCACTAATCTCCTACGTTTCTGCTCTTATTCTTGTGTTATTCTGTTCAACACACACACACACACAGAGTAGCTAATTTCTTATACCCAAACACAAGCCACAAATGACAGAAAGCTCATTCACACAACCAGAATAGATATTTAATCTAGCCCCCGGCAGGCTGGATTAGTACAAAAGACCACTAGTCCGATCAGTATACGCTCCCACAGCATTCAGACTGTAAGCTTCCATTCTACAGCAAAAAGAACCGATGATACATACATATGTATACAAAATATAACACCACTGCAGCCTAGATTTTACAACTGGCACTTTGATAATACCTGTTCTTATTTTCCTTGTACCCTGGTGGAAATTCATTATCTGAATCCCAGTGTGAATTCAGTGATGAGACCTCACTTATCGGTCTGACATCGGTGCACTTTCTATAAAGGAAATAAGCTCTTACTGAGTGCTTCAGCTCCTTTATACACAACAGAAGGAAGCTAATGCCACGTACTTGCACTTGAGCCATTCCCCAGCTCAGCTCTCGTGACTCCTTCTCCAAGCCATTGGTGATCTGAAGAACACCATCTCTCAAGCGAGGTTCAGATAACCAAGCACTCAGAGAGCGCAAGATAACCATGTGGTGTACACCAGACATTAAAAACAATGGCTAACATTAATTAGTGCTCTAGAGGATGGAAGCAGACAGTGAAACCGTAGAATTTGCCAGTAGTAGGAAATTACTTGGGTTAGTAAAAACTGTGGAGGAGAGAGATTTCCAGAAAGATCTATTAGAGTTAGAAAAATCAAGTAATACAACAGCAGATGAAATGCAAATAAATATAATGTAATGCACACAAGAGGAAATGATTTTATCTAAATACTTGATGAGTTCAAATTAGTCCAGTCTTCTGAGAAAAAATAATTAGGAGTCATTGTGGACAGCTCAATGTGCAGCAGTAGTTACGAAGTCTGATAGGATAAATCACTGAAGTTAGAAAGCAAACATCACCCCTAGGCTAGCTGAGCACCATCCTGTTTCAGGATTGTTCCACTCTCTAATGAAAAAAAAAACCCCACTGAATTGGTAAAGTTCCATGCAGCTACTCTTGAATATAGGATACAAAAATATACTGACGTATGCAAAAGCATTTTTATTAAGACAATCACATTCCAAATATTGAACTCGGTTTAAATGGTTACAGTAAAAAAGAATCAAACCTAAAACGAAAAGGGTTAGAAGAACGGCACCGGCAATGGCACTGGGGGAGGGGGGGGGGGTTCAACACATGAAGGACAGATAAAATGAGTGCACCTAATACATAAGTACAGCACAGCAACATGATAGCAGTATACAAATACAACAAATTCGCAATCATTTTGCCTCCTAATTTGAATATCCTTTTATTCCCAGATAAACCAGAGGCAAAATACATTTAAAAAACAAAAGAAAAAACAAACAAAAAAAAAAAACAAACCAAGAAACACCACCATGTTACCCTTTACCCAGCTATTAATACCTTCTTAGAATTCATCTCTATAGGAAATGATGAGGTCTAGGTCTAAAATAGAAAAGGGAGGAGGGGAGAATATCACTGTAACCAAATGGATAATCTCATTCTAGCTACACACTTAACCAAACTTTGGCCAATACCTATAAGGGAATTATGAAAACACCATCCAACCCTGCATCTTCTAAGGTTTGGGAAAAGAAAGATACAACAACCAACTGCTTTTCAATCAAATCAACACTTGGGATGTGAAAATAAAATACAGGTAGCATCCTGTCAGTTCTATCTTTATGCTCTGCCCCACACCCACTGGCTTCCTATTAGAACTATATGATTTCTAAACGGAAGAGCTACTTCATGAGAAATAACTTTAAGCAAATGAAAACAGCATGCTGGGACCTGCACAGCACATTGCTTTCTGCACACACACACATTATCTATCACACATTATCTACCACACAAAGGTTTCTCTCCTGCAGCCAGAACTGCATAGTGAGAAGTGAGAATTCCCTTGTCAGGGAACAGAGCTGTGACACAGGAGGCAGGGTTAGAGTCCAGGCATGTAATTCAGAGACAAACTGAGCAATATCCACACGCTGAAAGATGCGCATCGCATGTGAGGGGATGTATCTGAGTGTGCAGTCACTCCTGTTCTCATTCCCCCGAGACCAAACAAGTCAGATAAACAAAGATCGCTAAAACAATGCTGTATTTGACAATCTAGATGCAAAACGGCAGCTTTATGTTACTGACAAGTACAGAAGTGTTCCCCTTGCTCACAGACAAGTATTACGAGGGAAAAGGAACAGAAAGCTTAAGTAAAATGTTTCCAGATTCTTCCTATGGCAAATTAATGGGTAACGGAGATTAAACAGCCAATAAGAATTCCCACAACTTGCTCACTCCTTCACACGCATCTCACACCGCTTTACCATCACAGCCCTGCTGCCCACCCCGCGCTGACGACCAGTCCTGACCCACCACTTCCCTTTCCATCCAGCTCTGCAGCTGAACTGCCCACAGGGATCACACAACGCTGAGCATCGGCGTAGGCCGGGCCTTAAGAATCCAGATTTCCTGTACAACATTTCAAATAATTAGGACAACTATTTAAGTTTCTAAATAGAAATATATCTAATTCTCTATCTCATCTACATGAGATTGCATGGTTAAACCTTCTTAGGGATTGTGAAATGTCTGCAAACTCTGTAACAGTTCCTTACTATTAACTAATATATTAACTTCCATAACAAAAAACACTAAGACACTAAATTAGGAGTATAAAGTTGATCTCCTTAAGTTCTATACCTAAGGTTTTGACTGTAACAACCATAAAGCATTACCTGTCCATACAGGAATAGTATTTGCTGGACTGTCCCACTGCACATTAGAAATGTTTCACCACTATAACATCTTGTTCACTTATAGGTACACCGATGTTACTCTTCGAGGGAGTAATTCTAGAACATCAGTAACAGACTGTTTCTCACTGTCTGTAACTTAATTTGGAGTGAAATACATATCTAGTAGCATCTTAAAACACCTAAATGCAGATAGATTTGAGCATATCTATGGGGCAATAAGTAAGTAACTGAATCACTGAAGCATGATATGACTGACACAACACCCAGCAAGATTCTGCTTTTACTAACAGCACTGCTACACTTGGAAGTCTTAATACTTTTGCTTAATACTTTTGTTCAACAGAAGCACGATATCACACAAGCCACAAACAAGTGAAAAACATCTGAAATGTGTTTTTCTTCTGTTAGAAAACCCTAATCCAGTCCTCTGCAAACAGCAATCCTGCTTCTACAAGTAAGCCAATAACTGAGACATAACACAGCAAAAACAAAGTTCACAAAAACTGTAAGGTTTTGGATGAAGTCTCCTTGAAAGTCCAAAACATTGGTGTCAAGTATGGCAACATCCATGCACGCATAAGTGCACACCACGCACAGCCTAAACATTATCAACACCCTACCTGTGAAGCAGTAAATAATATCCATTCGAAGTAACAATCAAATTTTAGAAATTAAAATCTAATAGAACTTATGACACAAACTGATTGCAATACTCGAGGATAAATTAAACCATTGGCAACCACTAATGACTTAATAAAAGCTCACAAAGAGGAAGGTGTCAGGGCTCCCCTCCATTTTTTCCAAATGGAGAGGTTTGAGCTGAAAGGCTTTTGCTTCTAATCACAACGTTCACATTTCCTCATTACAAAGCTAATCAAATAGTGATACCTGAAGAAGTTCCATAGTTTCACTACCTAAAAATAGTGCTAAAAGCAGAAAAAAAAATATGTAGTTAACTGATTTTCAAGATTCCAACATTTGTTTTACCTCTATGGCATGTCGGCCTAGCAGCTTTCAGTTTTAACTAAGAAGCCTGATAGAGATTATTCCGAGCTTATTTCTACAGCCACATGATGTTAACACATCAGCATGTCAACCTGAAGCTATCGCTAATTTAATGTGTGATGCTTCCCCAACAGGAATGACAGAAAACTGCCAAATATGTTCTCACCATAATAAAATCATGATCAGCTTTCTTTGTTTTAATACATAAATGAACAACAAGGCCTGAGGACGACGACAGAAGGTATGCAGAACTACCTCACCTAAGTAAGTCCCCTCCTACCAGAAGAAGTTTCAGCAGACCAAGAGGCAACCTACACAGACTGGTGGATAAACCTAATCTCACTCAGCCTTCTTTGATGATTAAAACTAGGTGATCTTTGAGATTCCTTCCAAACTAAGCTGTTCTATGACTTTATGGTATGATACTAAGCGTGCTGGACGCCCACTACCTCCAAGCTGTATGCTGATGGCCACGTTAACATGTGGCACACTGTCTCACCCCAGCTAACGAGCTAAGCAGCGGGGTTCAGCCACAAACTAGCACAGCCGTGCGACGAGCACATCAGCTCAGCAGGATCGGTCTGCCCGCTCCGTCCTGCGGACAGGCGGCAGGGTGAACCCCCACAACAAGGCCGTGCCTCCCTCCCGACCTACTCCTCGCATACCTGGCGGAGAGGAGGAAGGAAATGGGGGTTCTGGGGCGGGGATCCAGCACAGAGGCGAAAGTGAGGGCGGGGCAGACCACCCCATAGGGCGCCCTATGCTGCGGGGGACGGGGGGGGGGGGGGGGGAGGGGCGGTTAGTGCGTACACTCCAGGCAATTGGCAACTTGACAAAGCAAAAACTCCCTCACGGTTAGAGAGCGGGAGAACGGGCCCATTGACGGCAAAGACAAAAGGAGCCACACAAACAGCCCAGAGCCGAGAACGTGGGAGGCCCCGACGAGCCGCCTGCCGAGCCAGCACCCCGAGCGGGCCCCGCGCCTCCTTCGCGCCTCCTTCCCCCCTCCTTCCTCACGGCCCTCCCGCACCCCGGCCGTTCCGCCGCACTCACCTGCTCCTTCCGCTGCCGCGCCGCTCCCCGCCGCCTCCTCCGCCGCCGCCCGGGGCGGAGAGGGTGGGAGGGGGTGAGGGGGGAGTCCGTCCTCCCGGGCCTGAGCGCGGAGCGACGCGGAGAGGAAGGCAGGGAGCGCCGCCGCTCCCCCAGCCCCACGGCGCCGCCGCTACCGCTCCCGCCCTGCCCCGCGCCACGGGGCCGCGCTGCGCCCAGCTGCGCTGCCCTCCCGGCGGCCCCTGCGCCGCCCGGCGGTGGTGGCGTCGGAGGGGGCGGGAGCGAGAGCGGAAGTGGCGGCGCCGCCATGATGGAGAGGGGTGGGGCTCGGTGCCTGCGGTGCTCTGAGCTTGGGGCAGGTGGTTTGTAAGGTCCTTTACAACCCAAGTTGCTCTGTGATCCAGCCCAACTCTCTCATCCAAGTCAACTTTAGCAGGCTCTCTGCTGTGTTGTCCTGTGCTCTATATCCAGCATGGATTTTTGCTTGGTCTTGGGCAGCAAGAATGCTTAGTGGCAGGATAAATTAGCATGGTCAGCTAATGGTAGCAGAAGAGCTTGTGGGTAGCTCCCACTCAGTATCAGCAATGAGGCCATCTTCATGACCTTGCCTTTATCTAAAAGCAGGAAAGTCCCACGTGAATGTCCTTTCTGTTTGATAGTAAATGTGATCAATATAGTTGTTTTCTTGTAAGAAAATCCTGTAATAGCTCAAATTGCCAAAATGGGGGAATCTTGTAGAATCATAAAACTAACTGAGTTGGAAGGGACCCTTAAAGACCATCTGGTCCAACTCCCCTGCAATGAACAGTAACACCTGCTGCTCAATCAGGTGCTCAGAGCCCCTCCAGCCCGACCTTGGGTGTTTCCAGAGATGAGAACATCCACCACCTTGCTGAGCAACCTATGCCACTGCCTCACCTCCCTGATTGTAAAAATCTTTTTCTTATATCCAGTCTAAATCTTGCCTCTTTTAGTTTTAAACCATTTCCTCTTGTCCTGTCAAAACAAACCATGCTAAAGACTCTGTCCCCTTCTTTTTTACAGCCTCTCTTTAGATACTGAAAAGCCACTCTCAGTTCTACCTGGAGCCTTCTCCAGCCCCAGCTCTCTCAGCCTGTCCTCATAGGAGGGGTGTTCCATCCCTTGGATCACTTTCGTGGCCCTCCTCTGGAGGCACGCCAACAAGTCCATGTCTCTCCTGTACTGAGGACTCCACGACTGGACTCAGTGCACCAGGTGAGGCCTCACCTGCACAGAGCAGAGGGGCAGGATCACCTCCCTTGCCCTGCTGACCACGCTTCTTTTGATGTGTTTGGCTTTCTGAGCTGCAAGGATACATTGCTGGCTTATGTCCAGTTTGCTATCCACCTGTACCCCTAGGTCCTTTTTGGCAGGGCCGTGCTCTATCCTTACATCCCCCAGCTTGTACTCACAGTGGAGGCTTCCACAACCCAGTTACAAGCCCTTGCACTTGCCTTTGTTGAACCTCATGAGGTTCACCTGGGCCCACTGCTTGAGCCTGTCTAGGTCTCTCTGGATGGTAACCCACCCCTTGGGTGTGTCAACCACACCGCACAGCTTGGTGTCATCAGCAGGCTTGCTGAGTGTGCAGTTGATCCCACTGTGGGTTCCCATTGTTCCCAGTCAATCCCCTCGTCGTCTATAGATGTGGTCTGCCCTGCATTCTTTGTAGATCTCTGTTACACCTGGGGTTCCCACAATCTAAAAGGATGTAAGACTGTTTATACTATTTTCCCCTTGTAGTGTTAGATCCAATAAATAACATTTTCACTAATACCTTACAAACTCTGAGTGTCTTTCTTATTGGGATTGTAACATACTTGCACCAGAGATTTTATTTACAGCACTGTTGCTATCTGTTTTGCTGTCCTTATAGGAGCTGCACTGATCTACTGTTGTAAATGTAAGTATTGAAGTACTTCTTGAAAAGTTTGAGATATTCTAAAGTGAAGTGTAAGGGGTGTAGTTATCGGGTTTTTATGTGTATAAAATAAAACAGTAGTAAAGCAGCAATATTTGTAATTGTTATTGAGCTACCTAAATACAGTCATGCTGGAATAAATTATACTCGGTGTTACAAATTTTGAAGAACATGTTGAGCAATCTCTTTGACAGCAGAAAGTGCTTCTATGCAGGTTGGCCTAATTTGTGCAGAAGGAAGCAAAAATCCATAAGTTCCTGTGTCCCGAAGCTCAATGGTAAAAGAATATTTAATGCCAAGATCATAAGCCCAGTCATCTGAACCTCCAGGAGCTAAATCTGTATGATGAAAGGAGAAAAAGATAAGTTACCTGAAAACAGAACTTCAGTTTTCTGTTCAGAAGCTTTTTCCTGTTGCTAATGAGCATATGCTATCATGCTTATTGTTGTAATAAAAAATAATACTTACAAATTGTTTGTGCACCAGGACCAAGTTTATAAATTTTCTTTGTTGTTCTCTTTATAGCATTAGCTGCTTTCTTTGCCAGACTTTCCTGAAATTAACAAAGCATTATTAGCTTTATAGCCTTGTGATAATAGTTAATAATGTTCAGTTAGGATTTATTTACACCATGCTGAGGATCTGGTATTAGTTAGACATGCATATAAAAGTCTCCAGAGAACCCACAAAATGTCACTAAAATTTTCAGCATAAGCCCGTGCTAAAATTACATTCCTACTGTAGATAAAAACATACCTGGGACCTTGCCACCCACTTCAGGCAACAAATAATTGCCTGAGTATTTATTCCCACTTGTCTCATATTTTTGCTTCTCCACCATGGTATTTAAGTCACTGTTGATTCATTTAGTATTGACAAGAACAGCAACAAATGTTTGCATTGACGAAGTTCTGCACATAAGCCACGTAGAGGACTAAATGCCCAGAATTAGTGAATCTCTTTCTGCTTTACAGTCACAATGCGTTTTTTAATGTAGGCGTATGAAACAGTTTGTTTCAGTAAATTAAGTGGTAACTAGGACAGTGTAAGAGTATGTGTTTTTTGGGAATAGTGTGTTCTTAGTTTGTATTTACATCGCTGGATTTTTTTTCCTTCCTCCTGAATACACTGGCAGTGGTGACCAATGGAAACACAATGTTGGACTCCCTGGGGCTTTGTCAAAACGGGATGCTTCCATTTCATTTATTGTGTGCTTTTTACAGTCCTCTTATCCATGGAACATGAAGTTTAAAAAGATATATATATGTTAAGTATCATAGGCGATGCATATGGTTAAAAATGACAACAGTATTTGGATCGCTGCCAGTATGTGCAAATGTCAACCCTATATCTTCATAGCCTCTTACTCTCTGTCCCTGTGTAAGGGCTTGTGGAAGGTATCACATGTGTACCTTAGGCATGTGCTTTCTTTCCATATGACAAATCCCAAAGAATCAGATTTTCAAGTCTGATTTCTGGTCCCCTTTACAACATTTTTGGTCCATTTTTAGTGCTATAGAAGAGCCCTTGTTTCAAATAAAAGAGCTTGCTGTCACTTGGAGCCTAGGACCACTGCAAGAAGTGTGAGAGGAGCAATTCTTTGCTCTAGGGAACTTGATGTCTTTAAATAAAAGAATATTTCTAAGCTGTTTGTCTATATCTGTGTCTTACTTATTCTGTTTATTCATTTTAGCCTGGATATCCTTCCCAAGATCCAGGAAACCCAAAGCTTTCTGCTCAGTGAGGAAAAGTGCTGGCTCCTTTTACTCGCTCTAACTGTTTTCTAGGAGGATCCTTACCATGTGGTTTGGTGGCTCAGGAATTTAAAATTCTGCATATGCAGGACAAGGTTTCCAACCAACCTTTAAAACCATTTTAAACAAGTAACTCTAGCAAAAAGCCTTTAATAAAAACAGTGAGTACTCGCCAGATCACCTCATTGCATAGAAGTGTGGAGTGTATTTTTAAGAATTACATGCCCGAGTGCTTCCATACAGCATAGTCATATATGATTATATACATGCAAACCACATAATTTAATCACAAATTTACAAAAACGTCCTTTCAAGGTGTTAAAAAACTGTGACTCTGCTCTTTTTTTTTCCCATCAGCTTCAAAGTACCAGCGATTGATGATGTGCTAACAATGTGGAGTAAGTATTTTAATTTTTCCACAGTCTTCAAAAGTAGCTGGCTGGCTTGCACACTGATAGACTAGCCCAGAAACCCTGAAGTTCTCAAGAATGGCAGGAAAAAGCTCATTTCCTATTTCTCAATCTTCATAACATTGTGATTCCCTCATTACAATCCTAACCAAACAGGATAAGAAGTTCTGAAATAAATGTGAAACTTAAGGAAGGGGGATTTACCAGCTCATCGTGGTCTTTGCTTTTGTTCATTGTGTAAGAATATGGAAACAATACCAGCTGGGAGTAAGAGTGCATTGTTATGTAAGCTTTAATGATATCTTTGTGATCTCTGATAAAGCGAGCCACAGCTTTCACTTCAGGTTCAGACTCTGGATAGGGTCCACAGTATGTCTCATAGCACTCATTGGGAGATGCTCCTCTACCTGTAACAAAAGAGCATACAGGCTAAATAAAACGTCCTAGAGAAGAAGATGAAAGTGTTCCCATTTCTTTAAATTTGTCAGGAACAAGGTTGTGAGATGCCTTCTTGAAATATAACAGTAGTATAGGAACAAGATTCCTAATTCTAAGGGTTTAGTTATTCTCAGGGTGGAAAGCCAACAGCTGATTGAAAGTTGAAGAAACACAAATCAAATGAAAGCTAATGTGAGGAATGTTGAAGAATGAATAAAACTATGCACTAGAGCAAGTTACCTTTCACCACTTTTGATATCTTCACAATAAGACCAAATTGGTTTCTGGAAGCAGCCAGGATATTTATTGTTAAATGTCAACCTTTGTCTGAATAAAATATGTTTGTCACAGATGGTAAGGAAGCATCTTTATTCCCAGTTTAGCAATGGACTGACAAACCTGTTAGTTTGAGATATCAGACTTCACTGTTAAAAATGTAATTTATTCTGATAAAATAGGAATTGTGGACAGAAATAATGTGAATGTTGTTCCTCTTTTGAGTTTAAAGATCGGAGCAAATTCAGCAGGTCTCCACTTACAAGCCTCTAGTTACCTTGCTAAAAGTCACGCAGGACATTAATGACAATATTAAGTGAATCCAGACCTGATATATAATGTTTTAAGATAGCTGTTCTGCAGAATATTAAAAACCTATCAAGTACTAAGTGGGTAAGTAAAATGGTATAGCCTTGACAACAAAGCCTTTATGACACCAAGTTGGGAGGGAGTGTTGATCTGCCAGAGGGGAGAAAGGCACCACAGAGGGACCTAGATAGACTAGATCAATGGGCCAAGGTTAACGGCATGAGTTCCATTGGGGCCAAGTGTCGGGTCCTGCATTTTGGTCACAACAGCCCCAGGCAACCCTACAAGCTTGGGGAGGAGTGGCTGGAAAGCTGCCTGATGGAAAGGGGCACTGGTGTACTGATGGACAGTCAGCTGAATATGAGCCAGCAGTGTGCCCAGGTGGCCAAGAAGGCCAATGGCATCCTGGCTTGTATCAGGAATGGTGTGGTGAGCAGGACTAGGGAAGTCATCCTGCCCCTGTACTCAGCATTGGTGAGGCCTCACCTCGAGTACTGTGTTCAGTTTTGGGCACCTCAGTACAGAAAGTATATGGAGGTGCTGGAGCAGGTCCAAAGAAGGGCAACGAGGCTTGTGAAGGGCTTGGAGAATATGCCCTATGAGGAGAGACTGAAAGAACTGGGGCTGTTTAGTCCGGGGAAAAGGAGGCTGAGGGGAAACCTTATTGCTCTCTTCCAATACCTGAAAGGCGCTTACAGAGAGAGCAGGGTTGGTCTCTTCTC
The DNA here is from genome assembly GCA_030625065.1 of Alectoris magna. Classification (NCBI taxonomy): domain Eukaryota; kingdom Metazoa; phylum Chordata; class Aves; order Galliformes; family Phasianidae; genus Alectoris; species Alectoris magna. The sequence goes on along the minus strand of CM060560.1, from coordinate 28,864,629 downwards.
ACTGGTGACAGGTGACAGGATGAGGGGAGACAGCCTCAAGTTGCACCAGGGTAAGTTTAGTTTGTATATCAGGAAAGCTTCTTTACAGAAAGGGTTACTAAGCACTGGAATAGGCTCCTCAGGGAGGTGGTTGAGTCACTGGATGTGTTTAAAAACAATTTGGATGTTGTGCTCAGGGACATGATTTAGCGGAGGGTTGTTAGAGTTAGGGTAGTATGGTTAGGTTGTGTTTGGACTTGATGATCTTTAAGATCTTTTCCAATCTGAGCAATTCTATGATTCTATGATTGTATGCTGAGAGCCAAGAAATCTTGCTTAGTTAAGCGTCACCGAAGGACTAAGGTGTTTATGTAGTGCAGGTGGTACAGTAAGTAAGCTTTGAGTGACAAGGTAAGAACCACTTCTTCCCTCTGTCCTCCTTTCCCACCATAACCTGCACTGCTTGTGTCCTAATCTGAAAAGTACCAACTGAGTTGATGGGTTGATGGTTGGACTTGATGATCTTAGTGGTTTCTTCCAGCCTTATCCTCTCTGATTCTGCAAAAGCGTATCTCAAGCTGGGGAACCATTCATCAGTTTGTAGATGTTATTTAGGTGCATTTGTCTTTTTATGAGAACTTTTTCAAAATTACAAAATTTGCAGGCTAAAACTGAGGCAGGGGTACAACAGAAAGGAAATTAGGTCATACCACACCACTGTGCATCAAAGTTCCTGTTCATGTCAGTACCAATGCAGCCACTGTTACTGTGCGATGAGCGGCTCTTTCTCCACAGCCGATTCTGTGAAAAGAGACAAATAAATCACATCCGGGGAAAACAGCTGTGAAAAATGAGGGCAGCATCTCACTTAGCTAAGAGTGATGACTTCCCATTTGAATCTCTACAGAGGCCACATGCCAATGAAGGGATGAGAGACCAAGGAAGATTATAAAACCACAATCTGGTTGCCAGTGAGGCTTTACGATAAAAAGAGGTGTCGCATAAGCTGAGAATTCACATCTGCTCTGAACTCAATGGATTGAGACTGTAGGAGAAGGGGAGACGTCACACTGTTTAGCCAGGTATGAGTTTACAAGCCCAAGTCCTATCTTTCTGTACAGTGCGAGCAGCATGTGTAAAGTTGGAAATTCGGTGTGCATCTGTTAACGTGTGTGTGGGGCTATCCAAATGGAAGCCAAACTGGGTTGAAGATCAAAAGGGTGAAATAAAAGCACTCCAAGAACTGAGCTATTGCACAGGAGAAAGGAGTGAATTACTGACTGTGGTCTCTGATGCATCATGCTATTCAGCTTGTGCTGGATTTGCAGCTTTGCAAAGGCATTGCCTGACATCTAGAAGCTTAAAAATCCCAGCTTCAGTTGTTTCAGTTGCATTTCCAGCAGCTTGGAAGATGCAAAAGTACTATGATTCACACGTCACTTAGTTTCAAGATTTGTTGTGGTTTAAATAGGGCAGAGATGCAGAAATTCCAAGCATAGATGAAGAATCTGGACCATGTAATTCTAGGATGGAAATTGTGCTCTAGACACACAAGGTGATAGTTCCTATAAACAGCGTGTCAGTGTGTTTCAGTCAGTCAGAAAATCTCTACATACAGAGGGTTTGCTCCATGTGTACTCATAGCCATCCACATTCATCACGGGCATGACATAGAAATCAAAATGCTCCAGAAGCGTTGTCATGATCCGATCTCTCTCACGCAAATGGATTGTCTATAAAACACAAAAGATCTTATTAAAAGCATTCATAATGATGGCTTTCTTACCTTCCTAGGAAGGCACCTGAAGGCCTGTGTAAAATAACAGCAATTATCACACCAGTCGTTTACACTGTAGTCTTTTATTATTTACAGGTGGTGATGAGATAGAGTTGAAGCCTATTAGTAGGAAGGTTTATCTTTCGCTGCTTGTACAAATGGTAGGAACACTCCCTCCCTCTCAAAATACAACAAGGGTAGCAAAAAATAGTGCAAGCAGAAAAATAAGAAACAGCATTTCAAGTGGCTGCTATATATAACATTATTTCCACTGGCTTCATTATGTGTTCAATGCACTTGTATGCAGGGAACAAGCTACATCGCTGGTTTTTCTTCACAGCCCATTTCGAAGGCTTTGCTTTAATAATACCTAACCTGGTTGGTTGTCCACTACCCAGGCATGAATTTTAATCTGGATAAGTGAGGGTTTTTTTGAACTATTGGAATAGATTAAGTCTTTATCGTGTATATATATATATATTTCTTTATGCCTTACTTAAAGCACATTCTTTCATTTTAAACCCTTCCATATTTTCCTCAGGCAATGGACTTTCTGTGACTCAAAAGAGAAATGTCAATCTTTCTACAATCTAACAACAAAATTAAATGGTAAAGAATGGAAACATTATATAACAAGAATGTCTAGTATTCGCAGTAGAGAGCTACTGATTTTAATGTGTGTGCAGATGTGTATTAATGTCAAGTTTTAAAATGTTACTTCATGAAGTGATGTAGAAATAAAATTTGAATTTAAAACATGTAGATCAGATCAAGGGGATGGAGAAGCTAAATGCTCAGCTTGTTAATTCTGAAAAATGCTGCAGGGACGTGTCATTGGCAAACTGACGGCATAGCTGGTAATTATTTGGAGCAGTGTGAAAAGGGCAGATACATTTCTCTCTAGGGGAACCTTGAAGGCTGGGATTATGAGCGGGTCAGAAGGTACATTCAGCTATGCCCATTCCTAACTCCTGCAATGTCCTTTAAAATGTTGTTGTTGAGGTTTAATTGTTGTGACTAAGAGCAGAAATAAGCACATTTCTTATTATCATCATCATGATTTAGTTCCATCATGGACAAACTGTAGTTCATATTTTAAGGATTCATCTTTGCTGTTACTCTGACTACAGTGCTGGTGATGATGAAATCTCAATCTCATTTAATTTATATTGATTGTGAACTTTGCTTTTATGAAAAATAACAATAAATAATGTTTCAGCACACTAAATGGGCAACCTGGGCAACCTTGTCTTGGACAGAAGGGCTTTAGAAGACTTTTTCTTAGACCATACAAAGAAACGGGCCATCAATTCAGCATCACAAGTTGAGATGCCTCAAATTGAAAAATTAAGATCTGGAGTGCAAACCATGGATCTGGTGTCTTTTGGCATACATTTGTTCAGTATCCTGAGCAGTGTAGATATTAAAGATACCAAAGATTAGATGTGACTGTTGGTCTGGGGCTGCAAGCGAGGGCTGGTCTTGCTAAACCCACAGTGTAGTGTCATCCCATCATGAATGGGTGCTATGCATGTGGCTAAGGGTTGTTGTTCATATTCTGAAATGACAGTGTTCAGAAGAAATGACACCTTCAGAAGAAGGTGGCTTGTGTGGCCTCTTTCTCTGAATGAAACAAATCCAGAAAAGGCCTACTCCATCCCTGACTGTTCCATAACTGTAAAAATCTTCTGAATTTGATCCTCATACTTCAACAGTCATACCTTAGAATCTCTCTGAACTGCTTTGCATTTGATCCATTTGTCTTTCCCTTACACATACATACCTCCATCTACTGATATGCACCTACATGTACAAACACGTTCACTGCTACATGTTCATCTTAGGCATAAAACCGATATTGGTGCTGTGAAAGTAAATGGATTAAGACATTATGGAACTTAGAGTGAAAATGGAAAGAGAAGGTGATTGGCTTAAAATAATTTTTCTTTGCTCTGAAAATGGTAATCAGGTATAGTGTCTACTCACATGGCCTATGAACCACAGGCAGAAAGCAGGAGAAATCCATTCTCTAGCATGGATACCACAGTCAATCCATATAGCACTTTTGGGGTTCTCTTGCCTTTTAGAAAGCTGACAAAAGAGAAAATATATTAAAATGTCCTTATTGTAAAATGTAGCACATAAAAGTAGAAGCAAAAAGGGTAACCAAGGTGGAAAAAGAAGCTTCTGTCTTATAGGTAGTGCTTAAATTGCTCCTGAGCCAGGATACTGCTCTCATGTATATTCACACATGGGCAGAGGGCTGTATTCAGGCTGTCTGCAGCAAGCTCCTGACATAGACACGACAGCACCAGGCCCTCATGCCAGGAGATCAGATCACCAGCTGTGCAGGGCAACAGATCATTTTGGTTTTTTAGTCAATGGAGGAAGATTATCCACCATGCCAGTATTTCATGATGGCCTAGATGCGGTAACTTCTTTGTGACCCAACATGCCCAAATGCCTTTATCTAGCATAATGGCAGCTTATCTGAAGAACCTAGCAGACTTCTAAGGCAAACATTTACACATTGTTGAAATGTGCATCTAAGTATGGATTTAAGAAAATGTTATGGCCAAAACCCATCACTTTCTTACATTAGTACCCGGAAAGATTTCTCAGTAAGACAAAACTGTACCTTCAAGACATAAAGTGGTCGTTTTTCATATGATGATCCAATATAAATTTTCTCAAGTAGGTCAGAATGGACTCTCACTGTTTCTTCCATCCAGCGATAGATCTGCAAAGATGAGGTGGAACAAGTAGTAAACAGATCTTTTCCATGTTGTTTTCCTTCATTCCTGAAAGTGGTCTGGACCCGAATTCATTGTTCCTCCCCAAATCCTGCCTCCTCAGCTGACTGGGAAGAAAAGCTAGCAATTCAGACCAATGTCCTCTGCCAGCTGACTACTGAAACAAACAGTGAGATACAGTCACAACACTGTCTAAGCATAGCCCTAAAATTCCTCTTCAGTTTTATTTGGTTAAAATGTTATTCACTTCATGCTTTAGATGTTTAAGTATGTGGTACTTTGCTGCTGCATTTTGCTTCTGAGTAGGCTGCATTTGAGTGGTGGTTTGAGGTAATGCGTGTATAATAGATTTTGTCTGGTGCTTTGTTCCTTCTTTATATAGGCATCACACTAATTACAGTTCTCAGTGGCTGAGCAATAGTGATCATTATTTACCTGTTGATGGTTCCTTTCCCCGTCTTCTGTCTTAACCATGAGACAAATTTCACCCCTTAAATGAATCTACAGAGGATTACAACAACAGTATCTTACTTCTGTCATAGAATGGTAGTTTTCGTAATATGATGAAGAACTGCGTGGGTTGACTGTGTCATTGAGTGTCTGTTTTTCAATAAGTCCTTGAACATCTCCCATCAAAACTCTGGGGGAAAAAAAAAAAAGCAAAGAAAAAGCACAACTTCCTGATAAAAAACAGCGTTTCCAAACAAGTGCACTGAAACATTATTGACAAGAAATAAATACATACTTGTGTAGGATGGTCAGTTGCCTTAAACCAGCTTTTATTCTGTTTGTACTGGATGCATTGACATAGAAATGGACTTCTTGGTCCTTCTGGATATTTTCAACCACAACAGGTTGCCAGAGAATGACCTGCAAAGTTTCCAGGAACATTTTCTCTCTTTTTATTTTTTACTTTTTTTAACAAAGGAAAGAAAAAAATACTAACATTTAGTATTTTGAAAATAATCGAAGCGTATGTTTTCAATTTAAGAGACTGCTTATAAAAAGCAGTTTAATGTGCGTTGTGTTATAGCATTCTGCTACTGCTGGAAATGAAATGTGTGTATTTAAGGATTTTTTATAATGACTTCTGCACATAAATTCGTAAATCAAGAACAAAGACAGGAACATAACCTTTACTGAGATAGCATTTCTAGGATAACAGATATGTTTAGCCCATTATTATGTTGCACATTTTCAAGTCTGCTGAGAGTTATTTTCCCTGAGGGTATTTGGAGAATTAATGAAGATCAGACCAGTCTTTGTAGTTATTGTGTTCACTGATTACTTTGATCAGGGAGGAAATAAATGCCAGAAGCGGTTTGAGTATAAGTCAAGATGAAGCAGCAATACAGAGATTAGAAACTGGAAGAAAATAAGAAAATGAGATTCTTCTTGGCAAAATTAAATCTTGCACAATAATAAAATCAGAAGCCAACATATTAAATAAGAGAGTGAAACTTTAGAAGAAGTAATAGCAAAAGATCTAGGAGTGACAGCGAACAGAAAGTTATGCATGAATTTACAATGTGAATTTACAGTGTGAAAAAGGTCACCATCATTCTTGGATGTGTTTTTAAAGAGATGCAGCCTGGAGTCACTAGACAGCAGGGTTTATTTTATTCCTTTCAATTGCACCAGTAATATTATGTTCTACTTAGGGCACTATGTTTCCAGGCCTATGTCAGCTGTCAGCTGTTTACCTCACTCATTTCTCAGACAGAACCTATCTGCAAACCCATATAGAAAACTCTTCCATGTTTTCAATCAAGATTTTGGAGCAATACATGTTTTAACAATTGTGCCCCAGGTATACGACTGCCGCGTGCCATATGCATGTCATCAACTCCAGAGCCATCTCAAACATTATCAGCAGGTTAGCGGCAGCATCACATAGCTCAGCATTGCTTGGAAAAAGCATCCAAGAAGCAAGAGTGATGCTTAGCTCACCAGCACCAATTTCCCCATGGCCTGGACTGTCGTGACATTAATGTTCACATGTACCAGTTCAGATTTAGTTTCTCATTGATGTAGGCATTCTTTGAATTGAGAATGAGGAAAACTAAGGAACTTGAGGCTGACATAGCTGAGGTAACAGAAGAGCAATGAATGGGGGTTATGGGAAAGTTTTCAGAATGCATTTGATAATTAGTTTCTTTAACCATCATCAGCAATGGTCAATACTTCCCCCAGGGCAGCTGCCAAAGACTCAGTTCAAGCGTTCCTGCATCTGGGTCTTCTGGTGAAAGCTACATGCAGCCTGTGAGCCATATGATTCTTTGTGTAAGATGATAATTTTCAGTTGCCTTTTTTTTTTTTTTTTTGCCATATTGTAATCATCATGATTTGTTGAGAGGTACCATTTGTATCTTCCCTCCCCATCTCCATCTCCCCACTACATTTCCTTTTCTCTTTTCCTTTTATTTTCCCTTTTCATAGGATCATAGAATGGTTTGGATTGGAAGGGACCTTTAAGATCACCTAGTTCCAGCCCCCTGCTGTAGGAACACCTCCCACTAGACCAGGTTGCTCAAAGCTCCATCCAGCCTGGCCTTGAATGCCTCCACAACCTCTCTGGGCAACCTGTTCCAGTGTCTCACCAACCTCACAGTAAAGAATTTCTTCCTAATATCTAGGCTCAATTTTCCCTCTTCCAGTTTAAAGCCATTTTCCCTTGTGCTGTCACTACCTGCCCTTATAAAAAGTCGCTCCCCAGCTTGTCTGTATGCCCCCTTCAGGTACCGGAAGGCCACTATTAGGTCTCGTCAGAGTCTTCTCTTTTCCAGTCTGAAGAGCCCCAGCTCTCTTAGCCTGCCCCCATCGGGGTGATGCTCCAGCCGTCCAATCATCTTCGTGGCCCTCCTCTCTACCCACTCCAACAGCTCAATGTCTTTCTTGTGTTGAGGGCCCCAGAACTGGACACAGTACTACAGGTGGTGTCTCACAAGAGCAGAGTAGAGGGAGACCTTGCTTGCCCTGCTGGTCACACTTCTCTTGATGCAACCCAGGATACAGTTGGCCTTCTGAGCTGCAAGCACACATTGCCAGCTCATGTCCAGCTTTTCAATCAACTGACACCCCCAAATTCTTCTCCTCAGGGCTACTCTCAAGCCATTTTTCACCCATTTGTGTTTGAGATTGCCTTGACCTAGGTGCAGGATCTTGCACTGGCCTTGTTGAATGAGGTTGGCATGGGCCCACCTCTCAAGCCTGTCCAGGTCCTTCTGGATGGCATCCCTTTCCTCTAGCATATCAACTGCAACACTCAGCTTGGTGTCATCTGCAAACTTGCACTTGATCCCCCTGTCCATATCACCTACAAAGATGTTAAATAGCACTGGTCCCAGTATTAATTGGGAAAATAAAATCCCTGAGGAATGCCACTTGTCACCAATCTCCACTTGGGCACTGAGCAGTTGACCACAACTCTCTGAGTGAGACCATCCAGCCAATTTCTTATCCAGTGAGTTGTCCATCCATCAAATCCATTTTTTCTCCAATTTGTCAACTAGGACGTCATGCAGGACAATGTCAAATGCTTTGCACAAGTCCAGGTATGTTGCTCTTCCTTTGTCCACTGATGCTGTAACTCCAACATAAAAGGCCACCAAGTTTGTCAGGCATGACTTGCCCTTGGGGAAGCCATGTTGGTTACCACCAATCATCTCATCTTTATTTTATATGTGTCTTTGTAGGGCCTTCAGGAGGATCTGCTTCATGATCTTGCCAGGTGTAGAGATGAAACTGACTGGCCTGTAGTTCCCTGGATCTTCTTTTTTTCCATTCTTGAAATTGAGGGTTATGTTTCTCCTTTTCCAGTCAGTGGGAACTTTACCAGACTGCCACAGCCTTTCAAATATGATGAATAGCAGCTTGGCAACTTCATCTGCCAGTTCCCTTAGAACCTGGATAGAATCTTGGATAGATTTAATTGGGTCCCATGGACTTTTGCACCTTCAGCTTCTTTAGATGGTCTTGAACTTGATCTTCACTTACAGTGGGCAGATCTTTCCTCTCCCAGTTCTTACCTTTGCTTTCTGCAAGTTGGGTGGTGTGGCTAGAGCCCTTACTGGTGAAGACTGAGGCAAAGAAATCACTGAGTATCTCAGCTTTCTCCATATCTCTTGTGACCAGGTCACCAGTTTCCTTATGGAAAGGGCCCACATCTTCCCTAGCCTTTCTTTTATCACCGTTATACAAAGATTTAATTCTACCTGGGTTTTAGCTTTCCTAACCTGATCTCTTGCTGCTCGGACAACTTCTTCATAGTCTTTCCAGGTAACCCATTCCTGCTTCCACTCCCTACCGACTTTTTTTCTTATGACAAAGTAAGTCAAGGAACTCCTTGTTGATCCACAAAGGCCTCCTGGCATTCCTGCCTACCTTCTTCATTCTTGGGATGTACTGCTTCTGGGCTTGGAGGAGATAGTCCTTGAATACTGACCAGCTTCTTTGGGCTCCTCTTCCCTCCAGGGCTTTATCCCATGTCACCCTGCCAAGCTATTCCCAGAAGAGTTTGAAGTCTGCTCTCCTTAAGTCCAGAATAGATAGCTTGCTGTGCACCCTCTTTGATGCCCTAAGGATCTTGAACTCCATCATTTTGTGATCACTACAGCCAAGGCTGCCCTTAGGCTTCACATTACTCACCAGCCCCTTCTCGTTGGTGAGGACAAGGTCCAGCATAGAAGATTATCTCATGGGTTACTGTACCACTTGGAAGAGGAAGTTGTCATCAACACATTCCAGGAACCTCTTTGATTGCTGGTGCCCTACTGTATTGTCCCTCCTAAAGATATCAGGATAGCTGAAGTCCCCCACAAGGACTGTGTTTTGTGACTGTTTCCCCTTCCCTTTCCCTTTCCCTCTTCCTTAACTTTTCCTTTCCCTTTCCTATTACCTTTCCCTCTCTTGGCTTCTTGAGGCTCTTGTACGTAAGAAAGTGATGAATGACAGAACTGAGGAAAAGATGGAGGAGGGGAGATCTATTTTGTTACAACAAAGGAGATGAATATTTGAGTTGACCCGTGGAGATGGAAAAGAGCAAAGTGATGTGAAAGTTTGTGTGAACTGAAGGGTACAATGCTGGGAGGGACAGCAGAGGACTGGTACTAACTGGGTTGGGCATAGAATAAGAAATAGAAAAAAACAGTGAAAGACAGGAAATGGGCAGTGTCAAAAAATCTCAATCATCTGAGACACATCCTCAATCATCCTGAAAATTACGTTGGCTGAGGGAAACAGTGCACCTTTTGTTGTAAAGTGTTGGCTGTTGTCTTCACACTGTGAGGATGTGATTGGGGAAATGCTTTTGAAAAGGAAGAGATGCCTCATTTTAACTAAATACTCTTACTCAGTGGAAGATTGAAATAATAAAAATGTATTGCTTAACGGACTTTTATAATGTGAATAAGATGCTGCTTTGAGAAAACTACCTCTTTATATTGTAAATTCAATTCCTGTCTTCAAAGCTGTGCAAGTCACATTGGTCAAGATTGAACTGATGTGCTGAGGTCTTCTAGCAAATATGTTTTCTACTTACTTTATGCTGCTGCTTTACCAATTTTGATGTGTCTGGGTACACAAAATCAATTGCAGAAATCTGAGCTGATATAATCTGACCTGCTATAACATTATGAAGCAATCAGTACAGTTTGTGGTAGAGACCAGACAGACACTGGAAAACATTTACCTCGGTGGTGTTCAGTAAACTCTGAAGGTCTTCAGCCTGTTTGTCTGTTTTTGGAAAAGCCCACAAAACTTCATCTCTGAAAAAAACAAAGGTATTTAGGTGAAATGAAGCAATTGAAACTAGAGCAAGGCTAAGGAAGTAGACTTGGTCTTTCTCATCTTCCCTGACTTGTCTGCCGTGAGCTCAAAGAAGCTTCAATAGTGAAGGTGTGAGCCCCATTCCAGCCTCTACATCTACCAGTCAGTCCCAGTGCAAGATTTTGGCAGCCAGCACCTACTGCAGGACTCTGGCATTGCTTCTAGAAGCTGGCACCAGCACTGGAGCTCACAGCCCTTGCTAAACTGAAGTGCAGCAGCATTGATGTAAAACCATCCTGAACTGGGAAGATTACCCTCCTGTCCTCAGTTCTTCAGTCTTCACCATTGTTCAGCAGAGACATGGGCCACCCAGCATGCTGTAGAAGCACAGCATGACATTTTGTAGATGTGAAGAGGACCGTGCCATCATAATTCCTACTCCAATTTTCCTAATCTAAGTTCTCTCCCTGTGCCTGTTACCCATGGTCTCAGGTGCTTTATACCACTGATGTCCTCGCCCTTTGCTTAGAAATTCACATTCCCCCTTCTACTTGAAACGTATGGTCCAGATGCACAGTAGAGAGAAGTAGCTTTTCCCTTCTACCCCATGCCTGACCCCACCATTGCTGGCAGAAGAGAAATTTATGCACAGGTTGGCCAGAACCAAAGAAGAGCTTTCCATCCCTGTACTAGTCCAGAGTAGTCGCCATGTAAGCAAACACTTCGCAAGTGAGGTGGGGAAGTACTTCATCTCTTTAAAGAGATCTCTGTCATCTCAGTGCTACCTTAAGAAAAATGCCAGTTTGTATGATAAATCCTGCCCTGATCTTCAGCACTCTGCAGGACATGTAGTTCAAAATTGCACTGTGATGTGAATAAAACAAAATAATTCAGGTGCACAGGGGAAGCAGGAGGAGACTCAGGGTAATGTTGGGCTCTTATTTTCATTTTTTGGGGGGCTGGATGACTCTCATCCTTTCAGTCCTGTGGCACCGGTGGCAGTGCATAAAGGAAGCCCTACATGCCCACAAGCCCTGGCTGAATAAAAAGAAAAAAAAAAAAAAGCAGACAGAGCTCTCAAAACAAGCACTTTCAAGCTGCATAACACGATTGTCAGAACTCATTGTTGTGACTGATTTCAAGCCAAGACCTGACAGCATCTGGCAACCAGGTGATTCATCTTTTCTACTTTTAGCTGGGCTCCACACAATCACTGCTGCTTCTCATGCAGAACCAACAGTATGCCAGCCTTTTTTCTGCCTCAGCCATCATTTGACGGAGCATCCAAAGGCAATCAGAGGTAGGCAGGGGTGGCACTTCAACTATTTCATTAAACAAGTGCATGCCAAACTTCGTGTTTAGGGCTATCTTAAAAGTGAGTTTGTTTCTTCTGTCTGGAAGAGACTTTTCTCAGGGTAGGGAGAGGGGTGTTGTATGTGGTTTCATGCTACAATTCCCACTCTCCCTGTCCTCCCTCTCACTGATGTGCTCTGGTACCAGTGACCCCACTGTGCCAGCCTCTGCTCATAGCTCCCAGCATTTTCAAAACAAGCACCTCTGTTGTACCTCTGTACTCAGCACTGGTAAGGCTGCACCTCAGGTACTGTGTTCAGTAGTGGGCCCCTCACTACAAGAAAGATGTTGAGAAGGGTAACAAAGCTGTGAGGGGTCTGGAGCACGAATCTAATGGGGAGCAGCTGAAGGAACTGGGATTGTTCAGTCTGGAGAAGAGGAAGCTCAGGGGAGACCTTATTGCTCTCTATAACTTCCTGAAAGGAGGTTGTGCCAAGGTGGGGGTCAGCCTCTTCTCTTGTATAACTAGCAATAGGACTAGAGGGAGTGGCCACAAGTTGCTCCAGAGGATATTAGGGAAAATTTCTTCTCTGAAAGAGTGGTCAGGCACTGGAATGGGCTGGTGAGGGAGATGTGGTTGAGGCACTGTCCCTGAAGGTGTTCAAGATGTTATACTAAGGGACATGGTTTAGTGGGGAAATACTGGTGATAGGCAGACGGCTGGACTGGATGATCTTGGAGTTTTTTTCCAACCTTGGTGATTCTGTGATTCTGTACTTAGAGTTCCAGATGCAGCAATCACACCATAAACTTTAATACCTGACCATTAATTTCTCCAGCACTGGCAGTCAAGTGAAAGTAAAAAGTCAGATAAAATACATCACCTTTAAAATCTTGCCAGTTTAACCATTTTCATAACTGGAGCTGCGAGGGCTAGCCTCATGCTTTCTAGTGGGAAATACCATACTCTTCTGTAAGGGTCAGGAATTCAGTGTTTTGTTTGCGTGTTTGATAAATGAGCCTCCAAGCACCACAGAGCAACATTGCTCCACTGAATTCACCTAGAAGTTTATTTAATTCCCCTCTTATCTTAACCCTTCCACCTCCATAGCAATCCACAACAAAATATTACTGCAACACAAAATAGAGATAAATGACCCTGTTTTTAAGGCACAGTCTTAAGAGTGACACCGACTTGGGGTACAGAGTCACAGAAGGGCTGTGAGTTCTTATTTGTGTAGGCATTTGGGTTCTGAGAGCACGAGGTGTTTAATCACAACTCCTATATGTTGTTTAGCTTGTTTAATATCACCACTTATCTTTTTGCTTCTACCTATTAAGACACTGCAGGTTTTAAACCACCTGCCCGTACAGAAAATAAAAGCACTTTGGCTGTCTTCATCTCTGACATATGCTCTCATGTTTTAACAACCTATTTGGTTTCAGGGCATTCTGGAAGTTTATCGATAGGCAACAATAACCTGCTTCTGAAACACTGTACAAATACAAAACGGTTATTCAAAAATGATTTATAACTGGAGAAACAGTCATAAAAGCTGCTTTAGAAAGAAAACAGATTGTTAGCACTTGCTGAAATGGTTTCTCTTTCTACCTCAAGAAGTAATTCATTTAAGGTCTTGTTTTAAGGCAAACAAAACAAATTATTTTTTCCCATTAAGTTTCAAATGCCCTTTATTGGCATTCAAAAGCACTGAATGAACTGAATTGATTTGCACTTAGACTGGAAAGAATAGGTTTAATATGATTAAAAACATAGGATTTATGGATGCAAAGAAGACTTGGAATAATTTCATTTTCTCCACCATCTATATATTAAATTGAACCACAGATCCAATTACAAGAGCAATAAATAAATGTCAGCATTTGCCAAATGTTTTCTTACGCAACTTGGAACTACTGTGCCTCAATATTTTCCCTGTCCCACTCATCACACACTAAGAACCCAACAGCCACAGAAGGTATTTACCTTGGAAGTACAAAAGCATGCTTCTCTTCAATCCAGATAAATAGAGTAAAAAAGAGCAAGTACATCATCATCTTCACAGCATCCACAGTGAAACCCAGTTCCGTTGCAAAGCCAAGGGTTCGGGACCCATATTATTGATTTCAAATATGTTATTTGAAGAGTGGTTAAAATTTAATGCTGCCTCTCACTCAACCCCAACCTCCTGGTAGCTAAGTCAATATGACAGAACTCCCTGGGCAGGCTCTGCTCATATTGAGGTCACCCAGCATAGAAAGGACAAGGTACGTTTTGGGCATTTTCATGTTGACGAGTCACTTTGTCATCTGAGCCTTCACTTTATTTCATTGTGGCTACAAGCCACAGACATAAGGAAGAACACCAAGCATGATGTTTCTGTGTTCCTGTTATATTCATCGAGCTCTAGCAGCATGCTTTGCATTCAGTACTCCTACAGCATATCACAGCTGAGCATGAAGCTGATGAGAGGAGAGGCAATGAGGTTATGAAGTCCAAATGATAAAACCCTAAACAGGAAATATTTTTTTGCTGTTTTTTGCTAGCGAGAAGTGAAGTGAGATGTGGTAACTTCTTGCTGTTGAGAGCCACTCCCATAGCTCTGGATGAAGCCACCTTCCCCTACATCTCCCACAGCTGGTCTCTTAGTTAAAATCTGATCCATCCAAGGATTTCAAGTTGCTTGTGTTGCTCCATATCCCCTTTGCTGTGACATCCTGATGTCCAGCCCACCTTGTGGTTTTCACATGTCACACAGTCAGTTAGCTTTTCAAAGAGAAGTACCAACGACTCTTCACCTCATGAATTTTGTATGCCTCGAGATTTGTCTCATATATTTCTATCCATGGTTGTCCAGATAGGACATGCCAAAAAGTTGAATGAATTTGACATGTCCAAAATGGATGATCTCCACATACATTCTGTGCTTAAATGGTAAATCAACGTGATTGGGACATGTAATGGCAGGCTCGTTACATGGTCAAAATCCTCTTCTCCCACACACCAACGTAACAGTTGCAGGCATGGCAGTGATTAGGGAAAACCCCTATGACGGCCTTATGCAGAAGAGAGATGCTCATCTATGTCTTGAGCATTATGGTTGTTAGCCCTTGGCTAAGCATGTTACAGGTGCAGAGAAAGGGAACAAAATCTATAGCAGTTTCATCCATGTTGTCTTATGTAAAAGGTTCGTCAGGTGACTGGTTTTGTTCCATAGGATATTCATTGTGGAATAGGACCAAGGAGTGAATCCACATACACCCTTTGGGGACACCAGGGAGCCAACACCTGGGTGTGAATGAGGAAATTAAATTATTTGACACTATAGGAGTAGCTTAAGATCGTAGCTCTGTAGCTGGGAGAAAAATGCCTGCAAGCAACCTCTGAGTTAGATAGCACGGGCTAGGTTGCACCCACCATCCACTTCTATAACAATTCTGGAATGGTCCAGATCAGAGACAGTGCTCCAGGTCAGCAGGCAGCCATGACTTCAGAGCTCAAATGCAGTCCTGGCTCTCTTTTATTTAGGTGGGCAGATATATCCTAGAAAGTCAGACTGCAAAGTTTTAGGTGGCTGAAGTCAGCAGAGGTGAATCACCCGGTGTTAATATCTCTGCAAAAATACGCAAACATTGAAAATCACCAAACTGAAAACATGGGGTTGAGCTCAAACTGGACACCCAAAGCAAACAAACAAGCAAACAAACAAAAAAAGGCTTACAGAAAGCTAAGCCACTGACACCTCACCTAGATTTTGTAGTTCCTTCTTTATCTTTTCTAAATGCTGTTCAAACAAACATGAAGTTCGGATAAGTCCCACAGGCCATTCCCAGCATGGGAAGTGGGCAGCACTCTGCTGCCGTGGTTGATTTTTAAACTGATGGTTCAGAAGTTCTCTGCTCACGTAGGCAAAAAGAAGCTGCTGGTAAATGAGAAAATACAGGAGACAAAACTTGGACATCAAGTTGTTCTCAGGTCTGGAAACACCTGGTGCACAAATATAAATTTAAAGAAAAAATAAATCTACTGAGAAAGATGGAGCAGAAGGAATTGAAAAAATAGTGGAGTAAATTTACAGGTAACAAAGAAAAGGATCATTTTCATATGTATCTTAACATGCTAATTTAGTGGTAAAAAGGACTACTTTACCATATCTACCTGAGAAGGAAATTCTGGATCAATGGTAGAAATCAGACATTTCTCTATTTTGACTGCTTTCCCTATGGGTTCTCCAGCTTGTCTGCAAAAAGATGGCTCACATCATGTTCGAGAGTCACCATTTGCCTAGTTGTTTCATGGTTTTTATTATTATTATTGTTTCTGATATGTACTGGAGATATTTCACAAACCTACATGAAAAAAGATACAATGGATGTTTGAAGAAATCAAAGGCACTCAAAGAAATTCTGAGAGAAGGATGTACCCTGTGGTTCAAACACCACACACCAAAATGTAGTGAACAGAAAGGGAAATGTAGGATGGAAGACATGAGTGACCACAAGTGTACCCACCACTCTTACTTATCTGAAAGCTTCTCAGGGCTCGTGGCTCAAGGTAAGATGTGAAACTATTGCCTTTCAAACACGTGCTGGATGTTGCTTATTTGGATCATTTCTGCCTTTTTTCCCCTCCTTTAGTGTTCAGATTACACAAACAGTATCCCACCCCTCACTTACACAGCCTATCTCAGTAACAAGGACATGCACAGCAGGCAAAGCCAGCATCACCGGATTGCCACGCTGGGGTCATTTAATGGCAGCTCTGTACCTACCACAACACTTGCCCCATACCATCATCACAACCTCAAGAGCAGCACCCAAGTGGAAGCCTATATAGAGGTCAGCAAGCATCTTCATGAAGTAGGTTGTTTTTCAGAAGCATGAGATATCTTCACAGATATATTTGTACCATGTGACACACATTTCACACGCAAAAGCAATTTCTGAGACAGTTTAATCTACAAGTGGATCAGATTTCCCCTCCTGATATGATCTATCTATACTGTGTCACTGAGGTTTGCTTGGATGAGCAACCACCTATATACATTGACTACTCCCAGAACATTTTCATAAGTAAAAAATCTGACATAAGGGATGGGAATGTATTTAGATACCAAATGTAAGCATTAACTTCCTCGCTTTCACTCAGCTGTTGGGGATTGTCATTTGTCCTTTGGAGTAGGTTGACGTTCCCACCATCCACTCATCTCATCCCCTCTGATAAAGAGATTCAGTGCAGACTGTGGCATCTGAGTGAGCCACCTTTTGCTGCTTTCATAGGCACTGCAGAGAAATGAGCACTTTTGGGGAGGAATTTGTCTGACCTGCTGAAGGCATCTTAATTAGTGGGTAATTAAATGCCTGGTTCTGTTCATTCATGGCAAGAGAAGCTGGGGTGACTTTCTTGGGGGTAGGAAGATGGATTTGTTCCAGCAAATCCCATTGATTATCCATCTCTCACCCTCAGGTTGGATACCTTGGGTGCTTGTTGTGAATAGGAGTAGTTGCTGTGTTTCACTTGTTATTTGATTTTGATTCAATTTCAAGGTGTTTTCATAGTTTTATTGACAATTTCTAGGCAAACTTTTTTGAGACTTGGAAGAAGAAAGATTGGATGTAGTAACTGTTGTAAGGGGGGGATTTCAGCACTTTGAAAGCTTCCTTTCTTGAAGAAATATATTTTTCTCCAGTTGGGAAATTCATCAAAACCATTCCTTTCCAGCTTCTGATGAGTCAGCACTCCCTGCTGAAGAGCTACTTCGTCAAAAGTTCCAGCTGAGTTCAAAGGTTTTACTGCACCTGGATTAATTGTTATTGCTGCAGCACTGAGCAGACTGTGGGCTATGCTGAACTGGTGCCTGCATGTATTAATGCAGCAGATGAAACCCAAAGCCTTGCAGTTACAGTGGATCGCTTCACCTGTGCTGATTTCTGTTAACTTCTAGACGTGTGTGGGCTTTTGCTCAGAAAGGGATGATTGGGCCCTAGATTTGAAAGCACATACTAAACAAAAGTCTCTCAGTTTCTTTGTTCAATACTACTGCTATTGGAATTAGGACTGGCAGTATATACAGCCTCCTGATGTCTTTGTTATATTGCATTTTGAAGTATAATCACACTTTAAAGGCAGTCCCAAAGAAAGATCTTCATTCCTTTGGCCGCTTCTGTTTCTCCCCTCCCTTTCTACATGTAGTCATACCGACATCCTTTGAATGTTGTGCTGGGGCCGTACTTCATACAGAGGAGGCTTTGGCAAATCTTTTATTATGTGGTGGTTTAAGACAGGAGGGCCACAAAGATGATCAGAGGGCTGGAGCACCTCTCCTATGGGGACAGGCTGAGAGAGCTGTGGCTCTTCAGCCTGCAGAAGAGAAGGCTATGGGGGGACCTTATAGCAGCCTTCCAGTACCTGAAGGGGGCCTACAGGAAGGCTAGGGAGGGACTTTTTATAAAGGCATGTAGCAACAGGATGAGGAGAAATGGCCTTAAACTGGAAGAGGGTAGATTTAGACTGGATATTAGGAAGATATTCTTCCCTGTGAGGGTGGAGAGACACTGGAACAGGTTGCCCAGACAGGCTGTGGATGCCCCCTCCCTGGAAGCATTCAAGGCCAGGCTGGATGGGGCTGTGAGCAACCTGGTCTAGAGGGAGGTGTCCCTGCCTACAGCAGGGGAGTGGAACTAAGTGATCTTTTACAGGTCCTTTCCAACCTAAACCATTCTGTGATTCTATCATATCAGTGCCTAAAAATGTATCAGCAGAGGAGGCCAAGAACTCATGTCTCATCTGTATCAGGGTATCTCTGCTCAAACACCCTGTAAGCCAGCACATGTGGGATGCTGGGCTGGGCCTGGACCTCTTGCTAGACTGGGCCTGGGCCTCGTGCTGGGCTCCCACAGCTGTATTTGATGGTGAAGGAGAGCCAGAATGTGATCAGATAAAGCACAGGGAAGGAGGAGCTGCTTGAACTGCTGCAGCTGGATGGTCTCGACCCATCTCCGGTGACTCCCATTAGCAGCATCCTCAGCTTTCAGCAGCCAAGTGTCACAGGACTCCCTCCAAGCTCAGCCAGGGCCCAATCATGACTGCCTGTCTGATCTCTGGGCTTGCGCAGTGCCCAGCAGAGAGGCTGTTGTTAGCAGCAAAACTGTCGATGAGTGGACAGAAAGATCAGGAGGCAGGGAAGACAGCTGTTATCAGTAGCCATATCCCTCAGATCATTCTCCCTGGGTGGGATTACCATATTCTGCCACTGGTGTCATCCCCCTGACTCTTCTTGCTTCATTAATCCATAATGAGTCCCTCCAGGGATGGGCACCCAGTGAGTCCATGTGACTCAAGCAAAATACAAGAGCCAAGTGGGTCCATGCTCTTCCTCTTGATTCTTTTAATTCAGCTTCGAGTGCAAAATTAATATCCTGAAAAATATTTACAGGCTTTATCCCTTTTTCGGTTCGTTATCACTCTTGAAGAGGCCAAAGGTAACCGGCTAGCATCCTTGCATGAGGCAAAGGGTGACTAAAATCTAACTAAACTCTGATCCCCATGGCTTGCTGTGCGGTGCAGCTGAGGGCTGCTGCTCGTGAGCCACACGAGGATGCAATTAGTTTAACAGCCCTTTATTATGAACGCTGCAGAACAGAATTAGAACTCAATTTACAAGGCTCCCTTTCAAACCTATTCAGCTGTTAAGGCCGCATCATCTTTCAGCTTTCCGAGGCATATAATTGATAAATGATTTCTCCCTGCACACCTCAGCTCCTCATCTTTATTCATGAACCAATTAATCTCTGTAGGACACTGTGATCATTTACATACATGGCCAATGTCACCAACCTCTGTCATTTCAGTCTGGAAAGAGTTTTGCAGAACACAAAACCACCAGGGTGGCAAACTGTGGTTTATCTCCAACTGCCTGTGCTTCTGGCATTTCTCCCTCATGTCAGTCCCAAATATAAAAGTCAAATTCTACCTGCGTTAGAAAATGATGAGTTAACCTGGCAGAAAATGAACCTCTCAGCCCTGCATGAGTGCTGGTGTGTGACTGCTAGATATGAGCAGAGCCTGAAAATACATGTTCACTTTGTGGTTTGGAGTACTCACAAGTTGCCCCCCACCTATTTCATTCATTTTTATCCTTTCGTTGCAGTTTAGCTTTCCAGATCAGCTAAGAACATGCTGTAGTTCAATTCAGCAGCAAATTGTGTATGCAGGTTGAGGAGGTGAGGATGTGTCAGTCCTGGCTGAACGCTTTCCTCATGAGCTCAGTTTCCTGAAGGGCTGTTATCAGCTTCCACCCAAACAGTGCGTTCCCCAGGTGACTCATGTTTTTATGCTGCCAGTAGATATTGATTTATTTGCCGGTATCTCAAGAGCTGGCACTTGAAGTGTGACATTGTTAAACACAGGACAACAAGGGGAGCCACGGGAGCACTTGGGGAAGGTGCTGTATGCACCGTGTGCAGTGAGCATGGCTGAAGTGCAAGAGGATGGATGTACATACCTCTTTCCCTCTGTATGTCACTCCAAAATTAATGCCTCCTATTTATTTCTGTGAAAACTATAGGAGATACAAAGAGCACAATGACACTATGTGGTAAAGCGAATTCTTAGCTACAAAACTATTTTTCAACGTAGTCACCACCCTTAACTGTGCATTCTCACCTGCTTGCCATGCTTGAAAAATCTGTACCAGCAGGGATGACCCACCACATCTACTGTTTGGTCTCCATAAAGATTTGGTATGCGCTGATGAATGTCAATGGGTGCAATTTTTTTCCAGGTGGAGGAATTCAGTGACACACCTCTGCTTCATATGCACTTCCATGTCGTACACCATTCTATCAGACTGCCCCTCTGCTGCCACCCATTGCACAGCAACAAAATGTAGTGGGATATTGGTGGGAAAGTGCAACCTCTACTGTCATACCACCAACATCCGCCTCTGACATCGTGGGCCAACATAACATAATAAAATAGGAGACATTACTTCCACACACCTCTTTTTTTTGTGTGTACATATCTATCTATCTATGTATATGCATATATACAAATCAGGATTGCAAATAGCCCTGGAGAAGTGATCCCTGTCCCTGAATGTCCCTGAAAGTGTCAGCAGTGTTTGCTTGCTCTCCCCTGGACTGCTTGAACCTGCCCACATTGTCTGCATGGTGCTTGGCAGGGGTTAGAAGACTGGCAGTAAGGCTTAGCAAGGCAAGAAAGTTTGTGACAGCACAGGGAGATCCCATGAGCACTGTTCATGGACCCTACAATTAGCAGAACCTATAATCCCAGCAAAATGGAGTTTATGTTTTCTGCAAGGTCTGTTCACCCTGTGCCCAGTGTTGGCCTGGGAAGGATCATAACTGAGGTATTATGGGGCACTGCAGCCACATCCCCTGATATGAAATGTGGTTTGAGAGCGCACCAAGCTGCAGGGGCAAGGCTAGTGGTGAGGGCCTACATTTCTCTTGAGATGTTTCACTAGCGCACAACCACACCTGAGTCCCAAAGTCTGGAGGGTTTGAGGCACCTGGTACACATCCACCACCTCTTATACATGTCCTGTTCCATGGTGGCAAAAGCAAGGGAGAGCATCCTTCTGCAGGTGAAGACATGTCAGGACTGGTCAGGAGACATCTCCTCTCCTCGGTGACAAACCAACACATGGTCTGAGGTGTCTGTTTTGCTTAACCATGGCAAAGAGCCTGGACAGGATGCCACGAGTGTCTGGCAATGGGATATTGTTTTTCTGCCTGTGTGAAAGAAAACAGCACCGTGTGTGTCACTCACCTGCTGGGAGGTTTCCCAAGTGGATGTGGGGTGGTTTCTCTCCTTGCTTTGTGTTTGCAGATATTACTTGCCGCACTCCTTTAGGTCCTTGACACGTGCATTAAATGAGTGCCCACTCTGGGGGAGCTCAGTGCTTCTATGTATTATCAGTTTTATGGCTTTCTGCCCTTTACACAAATTTCAGACATATCTTTACTATTGAGCATATGGCCTATGGGAATTCAGGCATTTTTAGGCTTGGGGTGATTTATTAAGGATCTGTGATGTACATTCCAAGCAGTAATAACTTGCACCCTGGAAGGAAATTGGGTTTTCTGTAAGCCTCTATTGCCATTTAAAAGCAATCAGTGCACAAAAAGTAAATGAAGTGCAAATTTAAAAAAAAAAAAAAAAAAAAAAAAAAGCTTTAAAAATAGTTATTTTACTTGAGGAGAACGAAGACTCACGGCTCTGTGAGGGAAGAAGCCAGGAGAATGATGTGATTTTTGTGGTGGCAGGAGAGGACTGATCTGCATTAAAAATATGAACAAAGTAAGAATTGAATCAGATATCGATCCTAATTAATAGAATCATAGAATCACAGAACGGCTCGGGTTGAAAGGGATCTCAAAGATCATTTAGTTTCAACCCCCTGCTGTGGGCAGGGCAGGCTTTGCTTACCCTAAGGTATGTAAGGTCCACAGGTACCGCTTTAGATTGGCAGTGGTGGACACCAGCACCTGAAATTGTGCTCTGCCCTTGGAGGAAGGAGTGTGATGCCCATTCATTCCCATCTCTGGAGGAAGCAAAAACCTGACTTCATCTGTATGAGAGCACGTGCTGTTGGTATCCCCTTTCTAACAGTAGCCAGGAGAGATGATTTACAGCAAGGTGTAAAACCTTCATCACGCACCTAATTATGCTCTACTACACCATGGGGGGATATTTCTTTCTGAGTCCATCTGGTGATGAGAACGTAACCTAAAGCACGTGGATTGATCGCCCTCATGGTTTTATTCTTCTAGTTAGGGTAACTGCTGATGCTTTACTTTTATTCATATGAATAACTAAGCCTTTTAGAAGCTTGGAAAATTATGATTAATTGTGCAAGGAAAATCAATAATGGAAGTGCTTACCAAGCTGGCTTGATTTGGGAGTGATCCCACAGACAGCTGCTTTCTCTCAGAGTGATGGAAAAAGTTGGAGAAAAGCAACAGCACAAAAATTCCAAGCCTTCCCTCCCCTCCCTCCCCTCCCCTTTGATTTTTTGATGTCTGTCATGAAATTAACTCATTCAGGAGCAAGCAGGAGCTCTATTACAGGCTGCTATTACTAGTCCACAGAAGCAAAACCTCAAGTCCATTAAAAACAACCCCAAACCAACCCAAGTATATTAGTTAAACTGAGGTGATAAGTGAAAATATTTATACACCCTTGCAGTTATTCCCACACGTCTGTGTCCGTGACGGCTTTATTTTTCACAGGAGACAAGAGATAGGGATGAAAAACTGCTAAGGCACTCACGGCAGCATCTCTGCCGACAGATCTTATTCCCTTTTGCATGCTGATAGGTGCCAGCACTTTGCCTAGGGTTAAATATCCCAATTTTTCTCCATTTCCCAGAGGAGAGCATTTTCAGAGCTCACGTCTGCCAGTCTTTAAACCTCCAGATAAGCGATGCCATCTTGCGGCTAGCTGGCACTGCTGCACTGGTGCCAGGGCTCACACGGGCTCAGCAAAGCCACAGCACTGCTTCGTTAAATTTGTCCCACTTTCAGCTATGTGATGCACACTTCCCCATCAGCACGCGCCCTGCTCACAGCAAAGACCACACGTTTGGCTTTGTAGAACACTTTATTTGGAGAGACTTCTAATATCATTGGATATCGGCTCTTTATTAAGGCAATTCTGAAGGGGCTGGGAGGGGGGAAGGAGGAAAACGAGACTGTATCAACAGGATCGCATTAAGGCAAAATTCCCTCCTTCTGCATTTCACCACAGCAAAATCCACGTGAAGGCCAGGACAGAAAATGACTCACACCAAGGAAGAGATTCAGTGCAAACACCCGCTGGCCATCCATGGACAGGGTGAGGTTCTCAGCTGGGGCAATCTGCAAGAGCCCTGGGAGCTGCTCAGCTGAGGATCCTGGCCTGGGTTCAGGGAAGCATTGAAATGTGTGTTCCTTTTGTAAGCACACATTTAAATGCTCTTCTGAATCAGGGCCACAGCCCTTTGAGTGCAAGTCTGTACAGCTCACCGTTTAATTTTTATTCAATACATAAATAGATCATTCTATGTCCCTTTGGTTAACTTCTTACCTCTGGTTTGTTATTGCTACTGAGTGTACCCCCTTAGTTTGCTTAACACACTTGTCATTTCTATCATGCTTTGCAATCTGCTTAAGTTTTAAGTGTATTATGGCATGAAAATGAATTATCCTTTGGGGAACATTCCCTGCAGAGGCTCCAGAGCTCAGCAGCTCTTGGAAGACTGGGGTACAGTATGGTGCTGTGAGCAGTAATGTAGTCTGTGAGTAATGCCAGCGATGGCAGAGGCAGAGCTTGCAGGGAAAGATACTGCACAGATCCCACACCAGCAGCAAACAGCAGACCCACACGCTTTCCTCTTTCCATCAGCATTTCTCAAGAGGGTTTCTACCATTCCAAAAATGTAGTCACTAATACTTGCATTGGTTGAGGAAACCCCGTTTTACAACCCCTGGTGCAAACTGAAGGAAGTGAGGCAGAAGCACTGCCAGAAGCACATAGACATTTTCAGGCAAAAGCAGTATACAACATTTCATAATCCTAAAAGCCACCTGCATGTCCACAGACAAAGACCTCCAGGTGACCTCTGCCAGATAATCCTGGTATCCATTACTTGGAGGTTATGCATAGGCCTCCTGGAAAACTTTTTCAGGAATATGAAATGGTTATATCTAGCAAAGTGGAAAGTAAGGCAAAGAAATCAAGCATATATTTCTGTTTGAAATAAAACATTTTCTGGATACGCGACTTTCATGTGATCTGGCACCATGTATAATATTCATGCCTTACGAGCATGAGCACCCTGCATGTTTCCTTGATACAGAGAAGAGCATCCAGTTTGAGGGAATCAAAAGGGTGAATACCAGGCATCAGTGCAAGTCTCTTGTGCTTTAAACTTTCTTCATTCCTTTCCCCATAAGGCAAGCAAACACCGTCATAACCATTTTGGGTTTCACTTCAACCAAGTCTTCTGGGAGGGCATAGACTCTTGCTCCAATTTTTCTTGCCATGGAGATGGCATATCTGCATTGCAAGTGGAGGGAAAAAAAACACAAAGAAATAAATCAGTGCAATAGTATTAATATTCCCTTTGTTAAGAATTTTTTTCATGATCAATATTAGAGCGGGTTGGGAACTTTCTTAGTGGTTCACCAAAATCAAACTGTTCTATAGGAACATGAGAGCTGTGGTCATAAAGCACTAAATATCTTGTAAACGATGGAGTATGGGCACCTGATCTAACTGTAGGTATCCCTGTTTATTACATGTAATGGTTTATTACAGCTCAAATCATTCTATGATTTTGATGATTCTAATGTTCTTTCACAGTTAGAGCACTGACTACCTGCAGTAAAAGTTAAACTTTTCTGAAACACATTTAGTCTCCCACGTCCTAAAAGATCATCCTGACAACACTGGTCTTGCTCCCTGTATGGGAAACTGTTAATCACGGCCTGAACCTCTGATTAACCATCTGAGGCAAGTGAAGGGTCAGCTGCAGGAGCACAGGTGAAGGTAATTCAGCTGTGCTCCCGGAAGGGGGTGGAGCTTGACTCCACCTCTCCTAGATCCCATTTAAGGACTGACCATCACTAAGGCAGCATCTCTTTTGGAGATTGCTTCTGTGTGGAGTTCCTTGTGGTGAGCATCCATCCTAGCTGTGAGCCTCAGTGTTGGTGAGTTATTCCTCTATAACCTCTGGCTATCCATCTATTACAACTATATGTTCCCTTTCTCACTGCTTTTCAATCTTTGTGCATAAATAAATTCACAAGGAGGGAAAGCACAAAGCTGATGCTGGTGGACATCCGTGTTGTTGGAAATCAGTGTTCAGGGACTTCTGCTTGAGTTCTAATCAAAATTTGTGATCTAACCTTTCCATCCCCTGTTCAGAGTGTGATGTTGCAGGACTACTGGCTGATCTCCTGTGGGTATCTGTCTTCTATCTTTATAAGAAAAATGCTAGAAAAAAATCCCAGGTTCTTTCCACTGCAGAGCATATTCATCTGCAAAATCCCCTCACAAATGCGGAGAAACACTTATGGAAAGGTAGGAAAGAAGTTGGAGGAAGACATGAGCTAAGGGATGGAGAAAATGGAGTACAAGGAGGATCACACAGGGGACAGCAGGGAAAGAAAGAAACAGATGATAGGAAATAGGAGGGTAAAAGAACAGTGGGAAAAGTCTTTATAATAAATATTTGCAGCTGTGATTGCCTTGCAGTCATCCTTTTCTCTTTTGTAGCTGTCAAAAAGCAAAGGAGAAGCTAAACTGATAAAAGACTGGGAGGTGATCCATGTAACTGTGACAGGACAGGGGATGATGCTCTCAGGATGGCTTCCTGCTAGGAAATCATTTGCACTCCAAAAAGACAGTTTTTCAGGCATGAGTCCTGTCTCCCCTTTCTGCCTTAAACATGTTCTTGTACCACCTGTATTTGACTAACGAAGTATCGTGACCTCTAATTACTGGTTTTCCTGGCTTACAATTGTTGGCCTTATTCCCCATCTACAGAAGAGTTTAAAGTTCAATATTCCAAAATAGGAACTTAGGAAGCCAAGTGATTTTGATCTCATGAAGTGAACAATAAAGCAGGAGTTGTGACATTATACACTTCATTTCTAATGATAGCCTTTTTTAGTGCCTAACTTCTGGCCTTCATGCTTTTTAACTCTGGAGGTTCTCAGCTGAGGATGTACCAGATGAGAAAGATAGTGGAACAGTTTCAAAGACAATCAGGCAAGCCTGAGCACAGAATTAACCGGAGTTGTGTCACTTGGAACCTACTTAGCATTATTTAGCTTCTCCTCATCATTAAGATCCTCTGTTTTCAGAAGGTCATATTTGATTGATCCTGGTTGAATGGCATCAATGAGGTCAAGGACTGGCATGCTGGTGCTGATTTTGCTATCCTGCATGGATGAAAAACACAATTAGATGCAAGAACAGGAAGATATATCTCTCACAAAGACGGAGTCCGGGTTCCAGAGCAATAGCAGCTCATTTACCATTGAGATCTTTATGAAGCGCTGCTCAGCATGATTTTTCATCTAAGGCAGGCTCAGAAACCTTTCATGGCTTTTTTTTTTTTCCTGAATGGATGAGACAGAACCCTGTCTTGTGATTTAATACTGGGTTTGCTGGGTGGAAACCTCAGTGATGCAGATCTGCTGATGGGGAGACGGGGACTTCGGTTGGTGCAAGCTGATCATTTACATCCATTGCATGTTTCCCAGCTTGGGAAGTGGTAATATATTAGGGAAATTGGAAGCTCTCTGGAATTGGAGTGCATCCATGTACCTTGTAAAATGGGGCTCCAGCCCTGAGTGGTACTACCAAATTGTTAGTGTACTGCTGTTTTTAATACCATCACTTCTAACTGTTGCTGCTTAATAGCCAACAACACAGTAGTTCTTGTCAGCTATCATCCCTGCTCCATACTTTGATTTCATGCATCAAAATGGCATTCAAAGTGCTTTCTGTTATGTTTATGTCATCTTTCTACTACCTTTTCATAATAAAGGCTATTGAATAAAATCTACATATCTGAAAATGCCTTTAAAAGGGAATGAAAAATAACTAAACACTGTACTTGATTATATGACAGTGTAGTGTGTGAGTATATGCATACACATGACTATATTCACACCACATGTATAACACAAACACACTGCAGGACAGATTCCTGAGTGTAAACTTCTAACAAAAATCTGTACCTTGAAACTGGAGATGGTTGAATCCTTGCCGGCTGCAGTCAGTGTTTCATTGACCCAGCTGACAATGATTTCATCGTTCACCTTCTCTCCACCACCAATGTCTTCCAGGATACTCAGAGTGTACCTTAAGAGGAAAGCCAGAATTTTGCTTTTGCTTGAAGTCTACTATAACCTCAAATCTAAATAGATCAAATGCACGAACCCAATAGACCTCTTAGACCTAGTATCTCCCCACTCCCCACGCACTCAAAGAATATAAGTATTACATCATAACATGCTAATTCATCTGATGGTTCTCATTCACCCCCAATTCCCTGGTTGCTGCTTTAGGAGTGTCAAAAGATTTTGATTCTCAATATGCCTAAAAGGTCCCTCTCCTGGGATCTCAGTGCAAATGACTCACTCTTTTATTGTTTTAAAAAATTTAAAAAATAATCATTTATAGGCGGAAGGTATTTGTTCTCTTCTAAAACTGACATCCTGCGTAAACACAGACTTGAAACACTTTGCGCATATGACAGCATACACCCTGGAAAGACATCCCAAGCTGATGGCAAGTAATCACCACCTCCCTATATTAATCACCTGATAAACTCATAAGTTGCAGAATGTAATCTGTATTTGGTTCCTAGCCATTGGGTCTCTTTGCATCTTATCATGGAGTTTTAAACACAGAAATTAAAATGGAAAGAGCTACCAAGCTGTATCTGCTCCAGGTAGCAGCTTACAAAATATCTGCTTCAGTTCTTTGTTTCCAGTATGTTCTCTCCACTTTTCAGTACAGAGACATTTCATCTTGTTTTTCTCTCTTCCACACAATGAACATTCATTCATGCTATATGGATGGTGACAATAATAATCTTCTGCATGAATTGAATGTAATGGCCTTGGCCACAAGATAATGTGCTTCATGATCACATCCCTAACTAGGTTACCCTGTCTCTGCATCTATGTGCAAACAGATGAAAGAAAAAGCTGTAGCCTGTAAATCCTTTTTGTTAATAGCATCTGGAAACTACTACTATGCCAGCTGTGTATACACTCCTAAGCTTGTATTTGACTGCCATACCTCCTCATCAACTGCCAGATTAAGGCCAGTGTGAGCGTACGGTTTCCTTCATTCAAATCTTGTCCAGCGATGCCAACAAGGGAGAATTTGGCTTGGTTTTTTCCCAGTTCCACTGCATAGTTGCAGTTTTCAAGCTGTTAATGACAGAATCAGTTAATAAGGTTCAAAAATATAGAAAGAAAGGCTGACAAGACATCCACTATAACTGTACATTCTTTGGATCACTTAGCCCATATCCTCCTGGGCAAACTGGTCTATCCTTTCTGACAGGTAATACAGACAATATAGATAATATTTGACTACCATCAGCCAGCACCATCCCAAAGATACTGAGATAAGAGTCAGCCTAGGAGGAAATGCTATACTTCATCATCAGAGCTCATAAAACACATTACCCTGGGAAATGTGAATCTGCAGCTCGTAAGTACCTCCAGCAACATGGCACTGCTCTGAGACAAAGGATCAATGTCCCAGCCAATATTTCAGGTCAATTAATCACCCTGCCTTAAGTGGATGGAGGTATTCACCCAGACAGCTGGGATAAAGCTGCGTATTTAGCAGCAGCTCTGTGATCGGCTCTTGAGGCACCTGGTCAAGAATGCTTATCATCACTGTCTTTGTTTGATGTAGAGGGCAGTGGTCCGGACAGCAGCAATTAAGCTGGTGCCATATGACTCACACTGGAAATACATTATAGTTGGTGACTAAAGCAGTAGCAGAAGTGGTCCGCAAATACAGTTTTCAAATATTGATACAAAAGGTGTCAAGTCTTTTTTACGTTAGCAATCCTATTCACTTGTCAATGGAGCTAATGTGAGTCAAACGCATTTCTTTTTCAGGATGAAAAATTATTCACTGACTAGACAAAAAGAAAACCACGTGATGTGTTGTACTTGGGGCTTGAGAGCAACACAAGTGCTGGCATTGTTGCTTGAAATCCTGTACACATTCCTTGAGGGCATGGCTACTGGGGATATCCTTTCTGTACCTTTTTCATGTTGCCACCCAGTTTAGGATATGGTGGTTTGTTCACTCTGTTCCAGTCTACTGGCACTTTGATCTTCTCATAGAGCTGGAAGATAACCAAGGCATCTGACAGATCACTGAAAACAACAAAAAAGATAGATTACTGACCAAATAAATGAAGAAAGGTATCCAGCTGAACCATTAGTAGAGGTAAACTTAGTTTCCTAAATATACATATATACGCATATATACATATATATATACATATATACTTTTGGACCTTATATGCATATCATTTTAAGGTCTAAAAGTTCTTTTATGTTTTCTGTAAGCAATTTTCTGGCTACATGTATTGTCTGAAGGAAGTGTAAGGCCTCTCCTTACCTGTATAAGTGATTTACACGTGGAGTAACGCCCAGGGAGTTCATCCAGTTCCTGAATGTCCTCTCTTCCCTTGTCTCACCTAAAACAACAGATCTATCAATCAACAGGCCTGCACACCACAGCACTCCAGTGAAATAAGTGTCTTGTGATGAAACCATAATTCAGAATTTACAGTGCTCTGAACAATAAACAGAATGAGACACTGGCTGACAAGAGAAATGAGAGAGCACAGTGCATGTAATATTTCTTCGTGCCCTAGATATTATAGTATTTAGCTAGATTGGCCTTGAAATGCCTTCAAGAATTCAAGAGCCCATGCCCTAGAATGAACAATTTCATTATGAGGCTTTTGAGAAACTTAAAAATAATTGAAAATATAGATTTATTCTGAATAACTCCTTGTGAGCACAACATAGACTGAATAAATGCTAGAACAAACTGAGCGCTTCCATTCATTTCAGCATTAAAATACATGCTCAACCAGTTACAACACTGGTCCCATTGACTTCATAGACACCATGTATTTTCTTACTTCTAAGCACATGTTTAAGTACTTTGCTGATTCACGGTATAAAGCTGAGAATCTCAAAAGATGGACAGTTTTAACTGCCACTTGAACTGTTACAGGCAGTTTTTTCATTTTCTGTAGCCAACTGCATAACTGATTTTCTACATATATTGCATACAAAAACAAACAGTGGGCTGCCTTCTCCAAAAATCTTTGAATAACTGCTGTGCTGTGAGAATTAGACCCCCCCAGAAGCAACTTAGATGTTTTCAGTTCAGGTTTTTCTGAGCTATCTCTGTGCACCAAAGGAAAATAAATAAACAAAAAAATCTTTCAATGGTACCAAAAAGGGAAAAATACACTTCCTGTTGCCTTGTTTAATGATGGCTCTACCGATGATGCCTCAGAAGCAGCATCTTTAAGAGGGTTTAGAATGTGAGAGCTGAGAAAGGCATTTTGAAGTGATTATTCTGCAAGAAGCATCACCTGCCTCAGAGCCAAAGTACTGCAAGGGAGGAGGCTGTTGGGTCTCCAGATTCAGAGCACGGGGCAAACAGGAGGATGTAAAGCTCAGCCAATGATATACACATTGATGGTCCTGACCCCAGCCCAGAGCGGGCAGGTATTAGGCTTATGTAAAATCATATTCTTAAATTATGCCCTGAATTAAAGGAATGCCAGATCGACTATTATTTCATGCTAAGAAGCATGTTCAGTAGTCCAGGGAGGTTCAGACATCCCACAGACATTTTCATCTCTAACATATCATGAACTCAGAGCTGGAGATTCTGCAGATAGATGGCCAGAAGCATTCTTTATGTGCACTTTCCTTACCTTCGATAGAGCTCCAGTCGATGTCCTGGTTCTCTGGCTTATGCAGGGCAGGGTATTTGTTGAACAAGTTGGCAATGAATGCCAAGTTCAGCTTTGGGTTCCCCCGGACAACATCAGTGGCTGTGACGAACTGCCGGCACCCCAGCCGCTCTGCCTGTTGCAGCATGCACTCTGCACGCTGCACGTCATCCTTCTCCTGTGCCAGCCAAAAATGGAGATGGAGCCACATCAGCATTACCTCGCAGCCCAGCACTGTGTGCACACCAAAGCTTCAGATGAGCTTTACCTATAATCCAGCTACCCTGTTATGTTTATTTTAGTTATACAACACATAAAAGGGGAAGGGTTGAATAAATTTCCAAATAAATGCATTTATACATACTTGCTACATGTTAGTAGTTTATCAGTGTGGTTCAAGGGCTGTTGGATGGGGCTTTGAGCAACTTGCCCCGGCAGGAGGTGTCCCTGCCCATGGCAGTAGGGTTGGACTAGATGATCTTAGGACCTTAGTCCTTTCCAACCCAAACCGTTCACTGACTCTGAATATTTAATGAAAACCAAAACACATCATTTATTTATTCAGCTTCTGAAACATACAATCATGTTGCTACACTGAGTTTTCTTGTTTTGTTATCTTGGTGCAACTTTGTGTTGACCAGCAATGCAAGTAACAGACAGAGAATATTGGCATTTACTCTGAACTCATCTCATCTTACCCTTAATCCTGACATGTCAATAGTAATAGCTGGAATGCCTTCTTCATCTCCCTTGGGGGCAACTTGATTCAGCAAATGGTAATAAGCTCTGGAGTCCTGTAACAGACAGAGGAATTAAAGGGAGAAAAATTACATCTAAAGCCCAGATTTTGCGTGCCAGTGCTCTCTCGAACAATGTGCACACATGCTTCATTTTTATTACATCAATCATTGGACTACACAACTACACAATTAAATTACTAAAGCTAGAAGCACTTAACAATCCCCATTTTATGCTGTGTTTGCCAGATCCACTTCTTCCCTAAGCCAATATGTATACACTACCGAAAGCTAAAAGCATGAGGCAAAATGCTGCATTGCACTTATAAAAAAGACAGCAACAATAAAGAGATGTAAGAATCGACTTGATATGAACATCAAATTAGAGATAAGAAAATGTATACCTTTATAATGCTGTAGAAGTCAGGCTGCTGAGCATTTAATAAAAGAAAATGCAGAAGGAGAAAGCAGAGGTTTAAAGCAGATTTCAAAGAAATGCTGGAACAGTTACAGAAGAGAAAGCATAACTTTCTAGGACAAAAGTTGAAAACAACAGCACCAGTATCATTTTTTTTCAGGCAAAAGGGCAGGGACAAGACAAGAAGTTAACATTTTTTGTGAAAGTTGTATCCATCTATGGAAAATATTAATCTAATCTCAAAAATAAGTCAAAGAAGAACTGAAAACAAAGCTGCATGTTAGTGCAGAAGGACTTGACTGCTTAATCAAACAAATAGTCCTCAAAAATGTAAAGTAGATGCCCTCATTTTTTTATTTTTATGGCTTATTGTATGACAAATACCATTTATTAAATATTTTTATATCTCCAAAAATTCTTTATGCCCACTGCATTTGGAAGGTGGATATTTATACCAGAACTGAGGTGGAGGGACACTTTTAGAATCATAGCATCATAGAATGGCCTGGGTTGAAAAGGACCACAATGATCATCCAGTTTCAACCCCCCTGCTATGTGCAGGGTCGCCAATCACCAGACCAGGCTGCCCAGAGCCACATCCAGCCTGGCCTTGAATGCCTCCAGGGATGGGGCATCCACAACCTCCTTGGGCAACCTGTTCCAGTGCGTCACCACCCTCTGTGTGAAAAACTTCCTCCTAATATCTAACCTAAACCTCCCCTGTCTCAGTTTAAAACCATTCTCCCTTGTCCTATCACTATCCACCCTTGTAAACAGCTGTTCCCCCTCCTGTTTAAACGCTCCCTTCAAACACTGGAAGACCACAGTGAGGTCTCCCTGCAGCCTTCTCTTCTCCAAGCTAAACAAGCCCAGTTCCCTCAACCTTTCCTCATAGGAGAGGTGCTCTAGCCCTCTGATCATCTTAGTGGCCCTCCTCTGGACCCACTCCAAGAGCTCCATGTCCTTCCTGTACTGGGGGACCCAGGCCTGTAGAAACTGAACTCTTGGCCTCCAAGAGGCAAATGTGTACCTTATTTTCCAACTGTAAATATGGCGAGTGTAGTTTATTTTTCAGTAGGATTTAATTAGTTGCCCTCTCAGGCAGCCTATGAAAA
The DNA here is from genome assembly GCA_030625065.1 of Alectoris magna. NCBI lineage: Eukaryota > Metazoa > Chordata > Aves > Galliformes > Phasianidae > Alectoris > Alectoris magna. The sequence continues at coordinate 28,831,256 of CM060560.1, read as the reverse complement.
GATGAAAAAGACTCCATGCTCTTCCCTTTCCACAGATATTCCGAGAGCAACTTCACACCAGTGAACCAAAAATCTGTTACAATAGAAAATTATAATGTTGTACCATTCTCAAACTCTCCTATTATCTTCCCTGATGCTTTTTTTGCGTGTGTCCTTAGTCATACTAAGTAAGTGACTCTTCCTATGTTGTACTGTAGGAGATACCAAATGGAGGAATTGGAAGACCTCCATCCTTTTCCCCCACACCCAGTTATATGCCTGGGTAGGACAGCCTGGGTAGCCTTCCAAACCAAAGTCTAGAGGAATTTAGGGACATTTAGTGATACATGATCCTTCCATGCATGACAGGGTTTGGGGCGTGGAGTGGCTGTTCTGCTGTCGTTGGTCAATGTTCTTCATACCTTAATATCTGAGCTGAAGTTGTTGACTTTGTTGCATCCTGCGTTCTCCAGGTGATAGTTTGCCCACCTCAGCAGCAGCTCCTCTGGAGACAACCTCATCAGATCTTCCAGGTTCTCTCCTTCTCTCAGAAGAGCAATCAAGGCTAAATAGGTACAAAAGAAAAAAAGCAGTGAATGCCACATACTGCACTATTTACTTGTTCACAGAATACCTTAAAAAATAATAATAATAGTTAAAACAAAACAAACAAACAAACAAAAAACCCAGCAGGATGATAGGCAACAGGCAAAAGCTGTAAGGAAAAATCTGATGAGACATGAGGAAAAGTAATTTACTACATAATGAGACCAACACTGGGGCAGGCTCCTCAGAGAGAGAAGTCGTCTAGATGAGGGATTCTCGTGGTGTTGATCATGGATTGATTTTTGGATTAATGTCTTTTTTTGTTTTCTTGGCACACATAGTAGCAATGTCCAAAAAAAAAAAGACGATGATATTTGCTAGGTGGCGTAGCACAGTGCACAATGAGGAAGTCAGACAGGAAGAATGGGATGGTACTCAGTAACAAAAATGGAGTGAAATTCAATAGTTCCATGTTGAAAGACACTCACTGGGGAATTAATATGAATACCTCCTATTAGCTAGAAGCTTCTTATTACGAACAGAGGATGAGAACAACCTCAGTGTATTAGATGTCTTCTGAGCTAATCTGAGCCACCACGTGACATGACCAGGGGAAAAACAAGCATGATATTAGCCCATACCAGGTATTTCCCATAGAAGCTGGGATATTAGCTGCTCACAAAAGCTCTCTGGGAATACAATGTTCGCATTCAAAAAGGAGAAATTTCACCTGGAACAGCTGTGAAGGAAGGCTATCAAGGAAAGAGAGAATCCGAAAAAGAAATCAAAATGATAATGGCCTGTCTACCCTGACAAACTGAAGTCTGAGATGAGAAATAAAGGAAAATATTCCATTATGGGAAGAGAGTCACTAAGCCTGGTAAGGTGACCAGCTTCATCAGTATTGCTTCACAACAACGGAATAAGAACTGGGAATTCTAGGAATTGATCCTTCTGGCTATGAAAGGGTTAGAAGGTATAAGAGGTGAAGCAATGAAGGTGAAATCTGCATGGTAACAGGAGGAAAGTAGTGCCACTGCAGGCTGAGCAAGTTATTGAACACAGCATCAAAAAGAGATGCTGTATGGACTGCATGCACAAAAGCAAGGCCTTCCACTGAAGCAAGTTCATGGGTAATTTTGGTACTGGTCCTGCTGTAAGCTGATGGTTTGATGGTCAGACCAGAGAACCTCCAGACAAAATTATTCCATGATTACACAAACCAAGTTTTCCAAAGAAAGGGAGATGTTTGACACTGGTTTCACTAATAGAAAGAATTCCGGTGTAGCATTTCCTTGACCCCAGGTTTAGACAGAATGAATTCTGTGTTGACTGAAGTGCCAAAACACCAGGACACCTGGAGGTAGACCATCATTCCCGACTCAGTGAGCATGAAATTGGCTTTGCACAAACAAGCCTACACACTTGCCCTGGAGCTTGGAGTGCCAGAACTTGTGGAGAGCAAGAGAAATGAGAGCAGTCAAGAAGGCAGGCAACAAAGACTTAAATAAAACATTGAATTAATATAGTTTTTTAAATAGTTGTGTTGAGAAGATTGCTTAGTAGTAATGACAGAGCACTGAAACCAAGAGCCACACATACCTTCATTTCTGCTGATTTCAATGTCAGCAAAGAGTCCAATTTTAATGACTTGCCATAAAAGACCCAAAACCAGATAAGGTTTGCCTTCTTTTAAGTCTTCAGCTCCGATGTTAACAACATGGCACCCAATGGCTGAAGCAGAGTTCAGGGCCAGGTTCAGATTTTCCTAGGGAAGAAAACATCTGAACGACGTAATAATGGAGAGCTGAGGGTACGGGAATGCAACTTTATGGAAAAGCCCTAACCCAAGATACGAATAAATTGCTAGTTGGCAAAGTATACAAAAAGCATATGGTCATAGGAATCAGTACGAATAAACCTGTTGTATTTTTAACCTCACGTTTCAACCATAGGCAGAACATTCAGGCCTCATTATTTTCTGTTTGAACGTTGGGGTGTGGAATCCAGAGCTGGGAGTGTTCAAGGGAAGCAAAGGGCTTATGTAATTCTTAGTGAGGGGCAGAAAGAAAAGTGATATTTCATGAACGTTATGTTCCTTCACCATTTCCTTCCCATTTAAAACAAAGGGTGTAAGTAAATCCGAGCCATGAGTCTGCGATATTTAAAAAGGAGGCTTGATGAGCAGGGCTAGTAAAACAGATGAAAAAGCCTGGCAAATACCATTTTTCACACAGATTTGCAACTTTCAAATGAATTTCACTGCTGCTGGCATGACAGATAGATTTGATTAGCCATAAAACACAGGGAGACACACAGTGTAAATTTTCATAAGCTGGAAAAATCGGAGCATTTCAAATTAATTATCTTTTCTCCACCAGACAGCTGTAAAAGGGTTAAGTTAAAGTGGAAGCTGTATTGATTGAATCATGTCTACATGTGACAGGGATTGATCTGGGCCGCATCACTAAGCGATGCTGCTGACCAAAACGATTATAACTGAAAAATGTGGTATACAGCATAAAAATCCAATTTAATGGCTTCTGAGCTTACTTGAGCCTGGCTAATGTTCCATCTAATCAGGGTAGCTGAGGGCTAAACTGGGTTAGGTTCACATCCATTCCATATATCTATTTATATTCTGTGCCCTGTTATATAGATGTCGTTCATATAAAAGTCTCTCTCTATGTACTGCTTTGTGAGAAACGTAATGAACTTTAAGTAGGTGAAAATTTATTTTTTGTCCAATTTCTAAATTGTATTTATGTGAACATGACAGAAATAAAGAAAGGATTCTGTTTTCAAGGTGAAAAAGCACAGACTGTAAAGGACAGGCAGAGGTTTTTGTTCCATCTCAGGCCCGTTGCACCCCACAGTACTGCCTGGACCACAGCTGATATTTGGGTAAGGACATCAGACTACAACACAGCAGTTGCGAATTCAAGTCCAATGCTTGGGTAACCCGGAAGGGTGTTTTCAGCCTTCTGAGAGTTACTCCACCTAGAATTTTGCACCATATTATCTATCCAGTTGCTCTTGTTTTCATGTGGCATCTACCACAAAGTTATCCCAAGCTTTGACCAGGTAAACATTTATACGTTGGTTTAAGTGCAAATACAACATTTGTTTAGTCCAATTACTCCAACACTTAAAAAGAAACAGAACTATAATTCTTCTTGACCATGTGAATCTGAGCATCTCAGTTTGCCATAAACAACTTTGGCTGATTGTGCTGGGCAGAATGAAGTCCAGCCTTTGCTCTAAGCATGTATATTGGAGCATCCCATGTGGAAAAGCAAGGAATCCTGTTACATTTTTGTACCTGTATGGTGAAGGGTGTGAGTTTCTTCTTGTTGATTGTTCTCTCATCAATGGTATCCGGGACTGAAAAGTTGATCATCTTACTGGAAATAAAAGAAAATACAACAAAAGACACTAATAATGACATGTGCAGATAGACCTTTTGTCACTACAGGAGAAGTCAAAGAGCTGGAGGGTTACTAAAAAACATAGTCATCCTCTGCCTTTTACATTTGCACTCATTCACACAATACTTTAGCAATTATTTTGAGTCACATACTATAAATGTGGGGCAAGAATACCATAATGTGAAGTTGTAGAAGTTTATTTTGTGGAAATTCCCATGAAAGCACTCAGTATCTTATGTTACTTCATATGAAACCCCAAAGTCCTTGAACAAAAGTAGAAAAAAGTAACTGCCAGGGGCAAATTTCATTGACTTCTCATTGGAAAGGTCTGGAAGCAAAGAAAAATTCTCATTGAACATGAAAGAAGTGTAATCTTTTTAAAGAGAATTATTATTTACCAGAGCACTATGCCATCACCGACTGCCTGGAAGAGATCATCTGTTTCCGGGTTCATTGGGACCACATGTTTACAGTCAGGGTCCTTCTCAAGGGCTTTGTTAATCCAGTTGACAAAGGCATACTTTTCTTCCTCTGTGGACACAACATCAAACCCATCCATTTGCCATGTAACAAATTTACCATCATTTTACTTACAAATGTTCATGAGGGGAAAGACTCTATTAAATCTGGGTGTGACCAAACAACAAACCTCAACAAGGGAAGAGGGCTCTGAAGAGACAGGCAAAAGTATGAGCTTGTGAAGCTCAAGGAAAGATGAGGAAGGATGTATGGGGTGACTGAACACAGCTGCTGCAAGGGAGCAGAACTTAGTCTTGACACAAAGGGAATTGGGGGAAGCATTTATTCTGTACAAATAACTAACTCAGCTGAGTGAACCAGACAGCTGTGTAACTGACCATCCCTAACTTAATCAGAGAATGCAAATATACGTCTTCCTCAGTTAGCCAGACCAGCATGGGGGTGTATAAATGGCTCAGCCAACCATAGAGCAGAAAATCTGAATAATGAACAAAATGAGATGACAAGTGCAATGGGCTTGAGTTCACTCAAATCCCCATACTCCTTCACACCCAGTGGCCCTGGTAGGGTCTCGCCCACGTTAGCAGAAAGGTCAGGAACCATTTGGTTTCAGATTTTCAGGAGACATTTACTCCTGGTTGCTACCAGCACAGGACCCCTGTGCTTACCTGAGTAAGAGTGCTGTGTGCCAGCACTGGATTGCTCCGACGTCCCACCGATTGCACAGATCCCCTCCTTTTTGTTGATTTGTTTTCGGAATGATTTAGCAACATCATCGCTCTTCAGGTTTTGGAAAATCTTTCAAGCACGACAGACAATTTTAAATTTTCAGAGAATTAAAGCAAGCTAAAGCCACGAGCTCTTTGGCCATGAGACACGGCCCCTCTTCTTTACATGTCAAGAAGCACAGCTTGTGTGATATTTAGTGGGAATGGAGGAAAGTCTGTGTACCTGCTCTGATACTTTCAAAGCCATGAACAAAGACCAGCTCAGTAACAGAAACATTTATGGCATGAAACCGTGGAGCTGAAGTCTGCAGAAGGAGCACCTTTGAAAGTTTCAGTTTGAGAAAAAGGCAAGCAAAATTCTGTTTCTCCACCCCAACGGAAATCCCACTATTTTAGCATTTTGACCCAGTTTAGACCAGAGAAAGAACAAGTTGAAATTTCTTATAGACATCTAGCCATAGCATTATCTTTCCACAACTTAAAGCCAAAAAAATTCGTTCTGCTGCGTTAACCAAACCAAAAGATATGAAGTCTGTTCAATATGCAGCTGCACTCATTTAATTTGTCCCAGTTAACTGCAGGATTTCTAGTTCAGTTACATCTTCCTCTCATCTTTTCCACTGGGGAACACCTCAGCGAAATGATGTACTCATGGCTCTCCTGTGCCCCAGGGACCACCATTATCTGAGTATCACAGATAATGAGAACATTCTGGGGAAAAACAAACATTTACCCACAGAAAAGGCTCTTTCTGTGGAAAAGATATTCTCTGCTGATGCAATGAATTAAAAATTCCCCAACTATTCTATCTTTTAGAAGTTGGTATGCTTTTATTTCTCATTTTCTGTATTTATTGTATGAAATAACATCCCACTTACTGAAATAAATTCATCAAAACTGATCCTGCCATCCTCTGAGGTTGTCAAATTCTGAACGAGCTCTCTGGCCTTATATCCTGGGAGAGGGAGGTTGGCCGCCTTCAACACATCTGTTAAATCATTGGCGTCGATGAAGCCACTCCCACTGACATCTGCAAAGATTAAAATGAAAATTTCAGATTCTCCATCAGTTGAATGAAATTTTCTGCACACAAAGACTGCTGTTTTTATGTCACCCGAGGAAGTATACATTACATATAAAGATCTGTTATTCAGAAGTCCATTGTTTTCAACCACTGCAGTGGCATTTACACCCCCTAAAAAATTACAATCACCATTTAACAGACAAAAATTCACAGTGATGAATTTACACGTTTTAGACATAGTAATATCATAACGAAGCTACGATTAGATAAATACAGTGGATATACAGATAAACATGTAAGCAGTCTATGGAAAGACTATCCTGCCTAGAGAACAGTGAAGAAAATGGATTTGATGCAATCCTGAGTCCGACCCTGGAGATGTTCAAGAAATGTTTAGATGTTGTACTAAGGGACATGGTTTAGGGAGAAAATACTGGTGATAGGTGGACAGTTGGACTGGATGATCTTGGAGGTCTTTTACAACCTCGGTGATTCTATGATTCTGTGGTTCTATACACCTTACGCCTGTATATGTTCAGAAGTGTAACTTGCGATTTTTGCCTCTTTTTACATCTAATATCATCAGAAGTCATGAATTTAGAGGCGTGGAAATGGTCAAGCTTAAAATAACAACATTCATGTTCCTCTGGGACATGTGCTGACACCGACAGGCCTGCTGAGCCTGTTGCAAGGTCCAGGGGAAGATTTTAGGAATAATATGGGTTAAATAGCCCCTTCTTCCCTACCAGTTTGTGAAAATCTCCACAAATAAGAAGAGAAAATGATTCTATTGCATGGAGAGCTTCTGTTATGAAGCAATATTTATATATAGTATTACTATAGTATTACATATATACATTCATATATATATATACATATATATACATATACGTATATAGTTATTTATTTTTTTTTTGTATTCGCTTTTTATAGATCTGTGAGTATCTTGCTCTGCACTCTTTCCCCAGAGCAGAGGCTGAGGTGATTTCAAAGAAGCGGGTGTCAGTTTCCTGCGTGGTGAGCTGCAGCCAGCCACCACTTGCCACATGCTGCAAAAAGGGCTGAGCTCAGATTAATACAGGTTACAGAAGGCATCCGATCTATCTCTGGTCCAGAAAAGGGTCTGGATTTGGAGAGGGAAACATCTGGAAGAGGAATGAGTGCGTCCTTCCAGCCTTTGCTTTGGGTACACTGGACACACCCCATGCCCTGGTGTTTCAGGTTCCCAGCCTGGACTGCTGTGTGCTCAGAAATGAAAGCGTCACTACCTGAAGCAGGAAAGACAACTGGTCAACACACAGCCCAGCGAGGCTGATGGATCTGATGGTTAAAATAAGCAAGTGGTGAGAAACACAAGGCCCTCTAAGCATTTGGATAAGCAGTGACAAATCTGCATAACTTTAAAAAAGCAGAAGGGACCTTTGAACCTTGGAAAGGAAATGCATATTTGAAAAATAACCAGGGCTCAAGAGGCCACAGGAAGGGGATTACACATTCTGTAGCCATTTGCACATTTGTCCCCTCCAGGCCATCCCTCCCTAGAAGTGGTACTCAATTTGCATTTAAATAAAAATCTCTTCCCTTCCCAATCATTTCTCTGAAGTAAGCAGAATTCTAAAGAATTTCCGTTCAGGTTTCCAAGCTGAATCCCAAAATCTGCTGCTCTGCCTCCAGGATGCTGCATGGCATGCTGTGGTTTCGCTGGGAGCTCTGCAGGACAGGCAGGACTCTGCGGTTTGTGTCACAGCAGATCAGCACTGCTGGAAGCTCATTTTACCACAGCCAGTTGGCTCGCCAGCAAAGAGCCAGCAAAGAGAGTTCACATCTCACACTCACCCACTTTGCCGAAGGCCTCGTGGAGCTCCGCCATCTCCTCCTCCGAGAAGTGCACTGCCGATGCCATGCTTTGACTGTCCAAGATGCAGGTCTGCAAGAGGAAAGCACACATGCTCACAGGGCGCTTCCTTGGGCTTGTAAGCATCACGAAAAAGAGGGATTTTCATTATGGAAAAATCTTATTTTTGTTTGTTTGTTTTTCTGAGTAAGCAGCATGGATCAGAATTCTCAGTGCAGTTGAAAACCAGTTCCTCTCTGCATCCTGAAACTGAGCAACGGGTTAAAGCCTTGAGTATCTGAGATATAAATTCATGCCACTGCTGTTGTTTTGCCAAGCCCTACTCAAAATCCCAACAGCTTTCTTTATACCCACTTCACTGGAATTCAATCCTACTCCTAACTTTTCTTTATCATGGAGAAAAGAGAACAAAGTTACACTGTTCCTTGCTGTTCCCCCTTTGGAAACACTATTTGCCATAGCTTGTGTACTCCCCTGGCCTACTCCTTGAGCTCTGGGGTGCAGCTGACCCTCGCTCTGGCTGTGGGGAGATTTTAGGGACTTGCCCACTGAGGTGTCCAAGGCTGGCAATGCTTTAAGAACACACAGCTGGAGGAAAATGTCATGTCTTCCCCTGCCTCAAAGCCCGGAGGAAGGATGAGACTGGAATGATTTGGGTTATTAAAAATGGTGCCTGGAAATTCAAAGTTTGCTTCTGTTTGTCACAATATTCACCACACGGCCAGAAGATGCACACTATACCTACCCCGCTGCTTTTTACTGCACCTACACACCTCACATCACAGAGGAAACCTTCCAGGAGACAGGCAATCTATTATTCTGTGTTTGCGAGAGTGACTCCAGTGTCCTATGTCTCTTTAAGTATTAATTAACCAAGCAACTATTTAAATAGAATACAACGGAAACATGAGCTGGTCTCGGAAATGAGTGGCTGTAGTTGCAGTGTTTAAATTTGAAAATAAAAATAAAATCAGAAAAGAAATTCAAAAATACCACATTGCCAGACTGAAAACAACAATGCATTCTGGCTGCTAAGATTCCAAGTTCTATATAAAGATTTTCACGTAAGAGTTAAAAAAATGACAGATTTGCTACAGCCCTCTACAAACACACAGGACTGTGCACAGCATATCTGGCCTTCAGATTTAATACTCCTAAATTCATGCTTTGATTCCTTCTATCAGTGAAGAGTACTATGGAAATGGGTTTGAAATTACTCAAAGGCAATTTCATGTGGTTGTTTTTTTTGTCTGCTGTCTCCCTGTTGTATCATGCTTTAGCTGCCTCATCACTGTGATTTCAGATACAGCTTCCAGAGAAATATCTGTTTATTCACAACAGCTTCTGTAAGTAGAGAAATGCAGCGTAATCAAAGGCTATTGCTTTCAGGGCCCACAGATACGTGTGAAGTTTTCAGCACAATGAATGATTGCTATTGTAATACTAATATAAAATCGGAAGTGATTCTAACAACCTTATATTTGAGGACTATCTTGAAGTTCTTTGCCTCAGTCTTCAGTGGCAGTCAGGCTCTACACGTCTCTTATGCATCCGGACCTTTACGTGGGAGTTTGGGGAGTAAAATCCTTCCCACTCTAAGACAAGAGTAAGTTTGAGACCACCTGATGAGGCTGAATATGTACAAGTCTATGAGGCTGGGCAGCATAGAATCATAGAATCATACCATATCATACTTTTCCAACTCAGGTTGGAAAAGACCTCAAAGATCATCAAATCCAAGCACAACCTAACCATAGTACCCTACCTAACAACCCTCCACTAAATCATGTCCCTGAGCACCACATCCAAATGGCTTTTAAACACATCCAGGGATGGTGACTCAACCACCTCCCTGGGGAGCCTATTCCAGTGCTTAACAACCCTTTCTGTAAAGAAGTGTTTCCTGATATCCAACCTAAACTCACCCCAGCGCAACTTGAGGCCATTTCCCCTCATCCTGTCACCTGTCACCAGTGAGAAGAGACCAGCCCCGCTGTAAGCACCTTTCAGGTATTGGAAAAAAGCAGTAAGGTCTCCCTCAGCCTCCTTTTCCCCAGACTAAACAGCCTCAGTTCCCTCAGCCTCTTCTTATAGGGCATATTCTCCAAGCCCTTTGCCAGCCTTGTTTCCCTTCTTTGGACCTGCTCCAGCACCTCAATGTCCTTTCTGTACTGAGGTGCCCAAAACTGAACACAGTAGTATCATTATTATATTATTAATACTTATTATTAACATGTATCCTAGGATCTTGAAGGAACTGGCTGATGTGATTGCCAGGACATTCTCCATCACATTTGAAAAGTCGTGGCTGTCAGGGGAAGTCCCTCATGACTGGAAAAAGGGATGTGTAAGAAAGGGGAAAGGAAGACCTGGAGAACTACAGACTGGTGAGCCTCACATCCAGGCCTGGGAAGACCTTGGAGCAGATCCTCCTGGAAGAGGTGTTAAGGCAGGTGCAAGATGAGTAGATGATTGAAGACAGCCACCATGGCTTCAATAAGGGCAGATTGTGCCTCACCAATCTGGTGGCCTTCAACAGTGGAGTGACGGCATCGGTGGATGAAGGAAGGGCAACTGTTGTCATCTACCACTATGGGTCTGCCACTAAGCTGAGTGGACCCGTAAAACTCAACAAAGCCAAGTGCAAGGTGCTACACTTGATTTGAGGGAATCCCAGATATGTGTATAGACTGGGAGAAGAACTCATTGAGAGCACTACTGAAAGAAAGGACTTGGGTGTTCTGTTTTGTGAAAAGCTTGAAACAAGCCAGCAGTGTGCACTTGCATTTGTAGCCTGGAAGGCCAATTGCATCCTGGGCTGCATCAAAAGAGGGGGTGGCCAGCAGGGAGAGAGAAGGGATTGTCTCCTTCTGCTCTGCCCTTGTGAGGGCCCATCTGGAGTACTGTGTCCAGGCCTGGTGCCCCCAGCACAAATAGGATGCAGAGTTCTTGGAGCAGGTCCAGAGGAGGGCCATGAAGATGATCAGAGGGCTGGAGCACCTCTCCTATGAAGAAAGGTTGAGGAAATTGGGCTTGTTCAGCATGGGAAAGAGAAGGCTCTGGTGAGACCTCTTTGTGGCCCTCCGGTACTTGAAAGGAGCTTACAAGCAGGTGAGGGACTGATTTTATCCACATCTGATAAATGATAGGACAAGGGGGTCTGGCTTTAAACTAAAAGAGGGGACATTTAGGTTGGATGTTAGGCAGAAATTCTTTACTCAGAGGGTGGTGAGGCACAGGCCCAGCTGTGCAGAGAAGCTGTGGATGCCCCATCCCTGGAGGCGTTCAAGGCCAGGCTGGATGGGGCGCCAGGCAACCTGAGCTGCTGGGTGGCAGCCCTGCCTGTAGAAAAGGGGTTGGTCTCTTCCAACTCAAACCAAATGGCTTTTTTTCCTCCTATTTTTCTATGAAAAACTCTTATGGTCCACTAACAATATGGGTTATATATACGTGATCACCATGAGATCCATCGTCTTCCTCCTTCATGCTAATCTCTTTCCTGTCTTCGATTCCTCACTACTAGTTTTTTATCTGCATGTTTTTGCTGCATTTGGACTGGATGAGAAATAGCTGGATACATGCAAATATTGCAGTGCTATCACCAAGAAAATCCGTATTCCACTGCAAGATGACCAGCCTTCTTGCAACAATTGTACAATTTGCAACATAACTTAATAGAATTAAAGATTGTTGTGTAGCATAATAGGTAAGAAGCACCACAGGATGATGACGACTGCTTTTGCAGAGTTTCATAACCTCTAGATAAAATGAACACTGACATAATAACCTGGAATTTTCCCGATCACATTTGATCTGTTAAATACAGAGAATTCTATTAATAGCACACATATTTACATCTGTGTATACTAACAATATACAGTAGAATGAGGGGTTTTGCTGCAGTGAACCCTTCTGATATCCATTTTAGGTCAATATGACCCACTCCCTGGCAAATGTGGCTACATTAAGCAGGGAAATTGAATGACTCTGAGCTCAGGATGAGAACGTGTCCTACATCACCCACAGATTAGTTAACTTGGGTGATGGAGGAACCACGACTGTTGGTTCCAAAGTACATTTGAGTTATACAAAATTGAAAGTCATCATCATTTCTGAAACTGTTCAAGCAGTAAACCATAGCATACAGAAATCAAGAGAGAAAAGGAGCTATAAATGTCCAACACATTAAACAGTGACAGAAAATGAGCACATACATTTTTAAAAAGCTTCCTTACTGAGTGCAAGCTGTGTACCTTGCTTAAGTCATTAAAAGCAAAGCATATTTGGGTACATAGAAATGAAAAATGCTTTTGGAGAATGGTGTAAAAGATCAGGTGCAATATTTTCTTTCTGATTTAATCTGCCAAGAGCAGAGCAATTTGCTTCTAGAGGTGAAATACTTTCAGAGCCTCGCTGTCCACAGTGCAAACTGAAATCTCTTGAACACCCCATCAAGAGGGCATCCAACAGCTCTAGGTAAATGACCCAGTTATTGATAATGCACAAGGTACTGCAAGAAGATGGTACGCATCTCTGACCCAAACTGCAAATCAGTGCAAGACAGATGCAGAGAAAAGGTGCAGAGAATGATATACAAGCAAAGGAGTACATGTGGATATGAAGAGCAATATGAACAAGTTGGAACAGCTTCTTTCAAGGGGATAGCTGTTGAGGAACTCAGAGAGGAGCAAGGGGAATATCGACTGATGAAAAATGGGTGATGTTCCTATTTGCCAGACAGTGTAAGCCCACTATTGCAGCATTACATTTCACAAACATATACTTAAGTTGTCAGAATCAATGTAACTGTGAGTTTTGTGTCAATAAAGTTGAATAAATGACTAATATCCAGTCATTTTACACCATTATGGCTTTATTTCATTAACGCACTAGCACTTTGTTAATAATACAGTCCCCTCTAAACAGCTGGAGAGTGATCAAATAAAGGTTTACATGTTTTCTCTGTCATAGAATTTCCCTACTTTGTTTTGCCTTCTTCTCCTCAAACTTACTTTTTGACAGTGATGTAACATCAAGAAACTCACTCTTGCAAAATACAGCTTTAGAATTGCATGGGGAAGCAGAAGATGGTGCTCTCCTCAGCTCCTGTGCTCAAAATTGTGTAATCTACGTTATTACAGTTCACAGCTCCAGCTCCAGCCCTTTTGTCTTCTTGTCCCATCCACAAATTCAGCTTCCAAATGGCTGGCTTTCAATAAGGGTTGGGGAGTACTTCCCCAGCTTTTGCTTTTCCAGCTGATTTCAGAGACATGACCTGTAACCTTCTCATGTACAGCCAACCCTAAACAATGCCAAGAGCAGGCAGAAATAAAAGATGTGCCCCTAGAGCTGCCCAGAAGCTCAAGATAGATTTGAAGCATTAGATCTAAGGATACAGGGACTATCTTGAACATATTGGCTATTTGTCCCATTCTTGCATCCTTGAGACACTTCTCATTCCCATTGCTCATGGGAATATCACCAATAGGACATTCCTCTCCAGAAATGTTTCCCTCTATCGTTTTCTCATAAGGTTCTGCGCACAAGTCCAGATATCCCCTAACACAGTGCTACCACCCCTTTTCATGCACTTCTGTTCAAATCACGTGTCTGAATCAGTGTGTTTTCTACAGCATGGAAGGACCAAGGAGGAGACAAGAGGGATTTGTGAGAGAGGCTCTTTTAAATGTTTCCTCCTGGTGAAAAGTGTTGACATCCTTGGCCCCATCAGGGAGTGAGAAAAAGAGAAATTACTCAGTGGACCTCATGCTGAAAGAAGAATCAATGTTATAACCACAACAGTGTTGCCTAGAACTTCCTCAATTTTAAAGTTTCATCTTGCACTCATTGGCCAAAATGAACCCCTTCAACTAAAATGACAGAAGCAAAACCATCTTGTTGACAATCAACAAAACATACTCTTTTGCATAATTCAGAAAAGTTTATCTCACAGTGTAGCTTCATGTTCTCTGCATGTGTTACCATCATGCACGTTTCTCATATATTGATTAGTACCTATTCTTATAGTTCCAGTTCTGATTAAAACAAAGTGCTTGTATCTCTGCACCAGCAGGGTGAACCATAGTACACCCACAGCCAAGTAGCATAGCAAGGTTAACAGAATTCGCCAGAATTACTGTCCATTTGGAGTTGTAGTAATTTGGAGTAGCAACTCTAGCTTAAACAAACAGTCCCATTGGTGCCTTCTACTGTAGGCTGGTGTTACAGCTTCCACCCAGATTGCCTAGATATTTATTTGTGACAGCTTTTTCTCTGCTAGTGATGTACAATAAAAACCAGAATCTGCATGTCTCTTCACTTCCTTCCTCACTTCTCGGTTATTCAGCTTGTCATCTACTCACCATGGTGGACAGCATCAGCAAACACCATCAGGTTTTGAACTACGTATCATTTAGATGCATTTCGCACATACCAACAAGAATTGCAATCTATCTGAAGAGTTGAGGGGGTTCATTAAAAAAGTTGATTTTTCAAGTCGTGCACTTAGTGTCCATTTAAATAGAATTATAGAATCACAGAATCATTAAGGTTGGAAAAGACCACTATGATTATCAAGTCCAACCATCCACCTATCACCAGTACTGCCCACTAAACTATGTCCCTAAGTATACATTTCTTGAACAATGCCAGGGATAGTGAAATAGCTATAGATGAACAGACATTTAAGAGGGTTTGTTGTTTTGTTGGTTTTTTTTTTTTGGGGGGGGGGGGGAGGGGAGGCGTTCAATTTCCTGAGCAATACTGAAAGAAATTACAAATCCTAAGGTAAAAACATACTTAGGTATATTAGCAGTATATGATTTATTCAAATTGTCACAGTGGTTTCCATCTGGATAGGATCTTACTTTTGGAATACAAACCGGAATCTTTCTGAAGCTGTGGCAAATACTTCCTCTCTGATATTTGTTAGGAATTCACAATCCAGCCCATAATAAATGTCAATCTCTGCCTCAAAGGTATTCTAACAAATGAGTACCTGCAACAGAAAAATCTCACCGTGTATACAGGTGCTGGGATTATTGAGCTTCAGACATTTCATTTCACATAGAATTTGAAGAAGCACAGAGAAAAGACATTTGTCAGTGTTTAGAAAGCAACTTGGTGATGCTCCATGAGTTATTTTCTTAATGTTCTGTTTTATAAAGTGCCTGGATCCTAAATCAAATATGAATCAACAGGCCATAGGAAGGAAAAATCCACGGAGCTTGCAGAGGAAAAGAGAACCCTTCCCAATATGTCACCCAGCAGTAGTGAATGCTCGTCCTTCATGGAAATTAAGGCATGAGGACGCTGAGCTGTGAATCCATAAATACTGTCCTCTTGTGTCACACCAAAGAGATGCAATATACGTATATATTGTTTTTTACATCAGAGCCTGAGAAGTTTTTCTTAAAAAAGAAAAATGTTGATCTAGTAGATTTTACATTTTTTGTTGAGTCACTTGTCTTTTCCATCCCTTTACCAACACAGCCTAGATATTTTATAAGGGGGAAAAAAAAAAAGAATTCCATAAAAATAGGAACATTTTGACTTCTGAAAGCTTTGTGTGATTTTTTCTTCCCCTTTTTTTATTTTTTACTGAAGCTGTTTTTAACCCAAGCCATGCTGAGAAACAGCATGAGAAACAGCTTCAGTCTTTCAGCAGATTTCCTATTTGGAATAGAAAACCCTGATCTGCCTGGCCTCACCTTCACCCACTATGATGAGGCATCTCAAGGTACAAGGAGTCACTCTATGCCTTCCCCACCATGACCAGGGTGTCAGACAAGGCACAAAACCCTGGAGCAGACAGTTATAAGCCTCTCTTCCTATTCCTGTGATGTAGTCATACCACAAACCCGTGGCAGAAGGTCTGGTCACAAAGTCCTGACTCAGTTCCAGATGTCCTGCAAGAGCCATGTCTGACAGAAGACAAGGATACCACAGCTGACATTTCCAGCTCACTGGCATGAAAGCAGTTCCTCTGTGCAAGGAAAATATTAAAAACACGTTCCCATCATGAAAAGTAGATGGATACATATTTTTAGAAGATTCCACCTAGATTTACTGAGCTTGCACTGGGCAACTACATCAGCAAATGGAGCAGTTAGAGGCAATATCTCCTCTTGTGCCCATTCCCTCTGAACAATATCTTATCATAGAATCGAAGAATCTTTAAGGTTGGAAAGACCTCTAAGGCCATCTAGTCCAATCGTCCACATACCACCAATACTGCCCACTAACCATGTCCCTCAGTGCCACATCCACATGGTTCTTGAATACCTCCAGGGATGGTGACTCCACCACCTCTCTGGGCAGCCTGTGCCACTGCCTCACCACTCTTTCAGAGAAGAGATTTTTCCCACTATCCTACTTTCCTACAGGTTGGATACAACCTGAACCTCCCCTTGACTTCATGTTGTGCTCTCTGAGCCCCAAACACCCTCCACTCGTCACACTCTGACCCATTCCTCCCCATGGGCTCTGCCTCTGCACTAGAAGCCCCACTTATCAATCATTAACACTTCCCAGTAACCTATCACAGCTAGCAATTTCCAAATGGGCTGAGCAAAACCAGTGCAATCCCCCACGTGATTTATTCTCTGTTCTGCAGCCTTCCCCTTTGATGATTGAAAAGATTCACAGAACAACCAGTGCATCCTACAACACAGCTGGATTCAGGATGTTGGATGCATTTCAAGTTTTCTTCGTACATATTTTTTACTTTGATAAGTATTTTCCATTTTCTATCAGCATTTCACTGGAGTCTGCTGCTTTGCAGAAAAGGGTTAGAGTATGAAAATCAGCTACATTTCTGAATGCACTGTACTTTCTTGACCTCTTCTCCTCCACATTACTCAATTTCTTTCTGAAGTTCTTTCATACTTAAAAACAAAACAAAACAGATTATTTTTACTATAGCAGCTCTATAGAGTCAGCTCTGCTTCATGCTACACAGATGAGTTTTAGGCTGCTCATAACTGTAATCTGAAGGTAGCAGGATTAAAAACCATGGTGGCATAACACAATGAGATGGCACGGATAGCAGGTTTTGTGAGCAGGCAGGAAGAACAAACACCACTAGACTCGTTTAAATATCACAATTGTACAGAGGACCTCATCATGCCCTGTCTTTGGATGCATTCAAGGCCAGGCTGGATGTGGCTCTGGGCAGCCTGGACTGGTGGTTGGCGACCCTGCACATAGCAGGGGGGTTGAAACGAGATGATGACTGTGGTCCTTTTCAATCCAGGCCATTCTATGATTCTATGATTATTTATAACTATAACAGTATTCAGTCCAGACTCACACTAGATGCAACTGAGAAAACAGACTTCAAAACCACAGCATAATACAATCCCTTCTCCTTTTTCTGAACTATTCTGTGTGCCTTTTCCTTAGTTAAATAAAGCTGGACTCCACAGTCAGGACTGAAGCAGAAATCCCCACGGCAGCTACCAGCAGGCAGGCAGGTACTTCCCAGTCCCTCCTGGCTCTAGCATTCACATTTTGGTGGGGTTTCCCACCATGGAGGGGATTTCCCCTCCTCCTGTTTGCCCAGGAGAGCCACATCCCCAGGCCCTTGCAGCCTTTCCGGTGCCATCTTGGGAGGGTGAACTGCTTCATACCGGAGTTTCTCTGAACAAGAGATTTCAGGGCGTGATCTGTTTCTATCAAGGCCATCAAACAGCCATCTGTTGAGCACCCTCCACATCTCTGGCCACGCTATTTCATCTGCCATTTACTAGAGGTAATCTTCACTTGGTATCCACAACAGTGAGGGGTTACTCAAGCAATAGAACTGTCTAAACTAACAAAAAAATACCCAAGGTCCTGTTTGTTTGAAAAGTCAAGTTGCTCACAGGCTTAAGGGTCAGTTTACAGTGTTCAGACCAAATTTACATACTGAGGAACCAGTACCGGACAAAAACATACATCTACAGCTCTTACAGAGCAAAAATATAAGCCCAAATATTCCTGTTCTGAATAGCACTTCTGTAGAACATTTGAACATTGTAGAACATTGACATTTGCAAGTCAAAGTTCATCTACAGCCCAAGCTGAAATCCCAAAGAAGTCACAGGAGAAGTCTGACCAACTTCAACCATCGAGATATTAAAAAGCAGATACAATGTCAGGATCGATCCATATTACTGTTTTTGTTTTTTGTTTTTCCTTTTAAAGCAGAAATCCCTATTACAATCAGGATCCAAATTCATCAGTTTGATTTATTATCTGGAGAGCAAAATTACATTTGTAACAGCCTACAAAGAATGTACTCACAGGCAGCAGAGTACAGCATAAATAAAACCAGCTGAAATACACCAGGTTTATGAATGGGTGTTTTTCATCACTAGAATTAGAATTACCCTTTTACAGGGATCCACTAAATAACAGCTTACTTCTTCCCATCCTGCCAACTAATCTTATCATTCAAAGACAACCACCCCACTCAAACACTACTCAACTACATCCACCCAATATCCTGAAGGTCCTTATGAAGGTTCTGCACAAGACAACTGGAAAATGCTTCATACTCAAAGCAAACTCATACTCCTTCATGGCAACCACAATTTCCTGTTCAGTTCAACTGCTTGCACACTCAGTGAGGGCAGCTTGTTGAAAAACAGCAGGTGCTGTGCTCTTACCTCCCAGGCTCACGCTGTGGGTCCCAACTAGTGGAGCAAGTGCTCGGCAGCTGCAAGTCCAATAGAAAGGGAAGTACT
Organism: Alectoris magna; assembly: GCA_030625065.1. NCBI lineage: Eukaryota > Metazoa > Chordata > Aves > Galliformes > Phasianidae > Alectoris > Alectoris magna. The sequence continues at coordinate 28,812,489 of CM060560.1, read as the reverse complement.
TCTTAAAAAAAATAAAACTTATTGTGGGATGGTAAACTGCAAAGTAGATGTTGAAACGGGTTGCTGCACGCCTAGAAAATCTGCAGAGCAACTTGAGCCCAAGACTGCAAGCCCAAGACTGAACCCTGTGGAGGAAGTGGCTGGTAACAAAACGTCATAGATGAAATAGATGATTTTGTCTTTATAAGGAAATTTAGCATACTCTGGTCTTCCTCACCACCTCCTCGTAATTTCTTTTACCTCTCTTCTGTTCCTTTCTCTTTCACTGACTGCACGCATGCACACACACAATTTTACACCTCTCCTTTGCAACAAAATCAGACACGTTTTAGCTTCTGCATCTGCAGTCCTATTCCCTACAGTCAGAGCAGTGTTGGCTGTGAAGCAACTAGGAATAGCACAAGAGGGAATGGCTACAAGTTGTGCCAGATTCATGTTGGATGTTAGGAAAAATTTCTTATCTGAAAGAGTGGTGATGTCCTGGAACAGGCTGCCCAGAGAGGTGGTTGAGTCACCGTCCCTGGAGGTGTTCAAGAAACATTTAGCTGCTGTACTAAGGGACAGTGGTTTAGTGGGGAAATACTGGTAGGTGGATGGTTGGACTGGATGATCTTGGAGGTCTTTTCCAAACTTGGTGATTCAGTGATTCTGTGGCAATGTCTCCAAGGATGGAGACTCCTCAACACCTCCAGGCAACCTCTACCAACATTTTACTGCACTTACTGTGAACACTTTTTTCCTTGCATGCAGCTGGAATTTCCCTTGTTGCAACTCGTTGCTTTTTATTCTCACGGTACACTTCTAAAATAAAGTCTGTTTCAATCTTCTCTATAAGCTCCAATTAGGTAGGTACAAGAAAGTGTCTCTCAGCTTCCTCCTTGAACGAGACTTCTCCACCTCTCCTCATACTTCACGTGCTGCAGCCCTTAGCCATGCTGGTGTCTAAAGACCTTGTGCTGGAGGGCATCACACAGGACACAGCACTCACTGAGCTCACAACTGGCACTGACTCCAAGGACACGTTTCCCAGATACACTGAGGGTCAAACACAAAAGCGTTGAATATGGGTGCAAACACAAGTTGTCTTTCAATGCTGATGAAAGAAGCGCTGCAGAAACCTTAAGAGAACTGAAAATATAACATCAAAAGACAAAAGTGATTCACTGACCCCATGGGGATTTTAAGAAGTGTTCAACATTAACAGAAAAATTCCCACCACTTTCTACAGGCTGAAGAATGATCCCTCACCTTTTTTTATAACTTCTGTTTTGACTTTTACCTTTGCAAATACACGGCTGAAGAAAGAACCAAACTGAGCAGATTTATGTAGTCAGGATTCACCAGACCAGCTGGACCATCAGCTACATGCTAATGTAGAGGACTTCAGGAAAACCTTCTCATGAACAAAATCCCCACACTTATGATCCCATCCTTGAAGCGCACATAGATTTACTGTATTTGAAATTACACTGAAACATATTGAAGGTATTTTTGACAAGAGAAAACTTAGTTCCATTAGAAAAATAAATGTCCAGTTATTCCTTTGATATTCTCACAGTGATTCTGTGCAGAAATCACTTGTACATTTTCCAAAGTTTCTTCTGTCCCTGAACACTTCTGTTATAACTTGAACAACAAATTCTTATACTCAAGTGTGGGAAGGATTTCCACGATGTAACTACGAAGACCAGTGTCTTCGTTTAGTGTAGTGTATAGTGTTTTAACTTGGCTTTCAATTTAATACAACACCTCTTTGGCTTCTTGTTATTAAACAAAGAGGTGTTCCTACTCTGCATCCTCTACCGCATTTCATTATTTGGCAAACTGTGCCACAGCTCCTCTTTCCTCATTTTCTAGGATGTTTAACACCAGCCTGGTAAATGTTTGTCCCAACTTTCTTCTTATAGGCTTTTCAAAAATCCTTAGTTATTTCTGCTGCTTTCCACAGCATCTCCTTGAATGCTGCAACACCTTTTCTGGTACAGGGAAGAGGGCACTAAATTCCACACCATTATATTATACTGCATGCTTTAAATGTAACATCTTACTTGCACAGGAAAACCAGAGGTAGGTGTTTCCTTATCAGAGATGTTTGCAACATCCTCTCCTGGGTTGTTAGAGTTTATATAGAAGGTAGGTGAGAAACTCAGATTTTCCACTCAAATGTGTGCAAGTTTATATTAATCTTAGAATGCACTCAGTTCTGTGTGCTCAGTGTACAGCACTGATTAATACTAGTGTGTGTCCCAGTATGCACCTCCTGCTCTAAAACAGTGCTCAGAAATGCAAGTTCAGTGGGGAAAGGATTTAAAAGGAAGTACAAAATAAAGATTTTGAGGCACTTGTCATGTGGACCACGAATCCTTTTCCATTTCTCTGCCTTATTTCAAGGCCTTCTGGAGTGTCTCTGTGTACTCCCAGTAATGCTGTTTCACCAAGCATCATTAAACTTAAGTATTCTTTGCACACAACTCCAGCTGAAGTCCTGGCACAATACCCTATTTAAATTCTGCACTGTGAGCCATCAGACAAATAACAATTTCAATGGGCAGCACTGAATTACATTTAGCTGGGATGCAGCAGGATTAGGATGCAGCAATCAACTCCAGCCTGCAACTGGTTAATTCATACCCACGTGATGTTCATTTGTGGCACTGAGGACAATGTATGACTGTAGGACAGGGTATAACAACAGGCTCTCTAGAGTAATTTCTTACACAGGACAGAATGCCGCAGGCAATCATTGTAGTATCAATTTTAGAAGAGTTATTAATCATAACTCTTCAGTATAAGTAGCTTGTATTTTGTAATAAGGCATGCTTACGGTTAGCAAGACGAGCTGGTGTCACAATAGGATGTGCTGCAATACTGAGTTAAATGTCCACTGCTGTCCCATGTTTAAAAGCAAAATATGGCTGATCAACAGCTACACTTTGTGGGAACAAGCATCCCCCACAGAGGGTTGAGCAGGGGTCTGCCACAGGCAACAGTCTCCTGGTGGGAATTAAGAAAGGATATTCCTGCAACGGCCTTTTCTGCCATGACCCAAGACCTCTGCCTTTTTCCAGGCTGTTTCTACATCAGTTTCTCCAAAAGTCGTGCTTTATAAAATCACACATTCACAGAATGCAATGCCTTCCTCGCCTCTGCTGATGCAGTCATGGATTGTGTACATGCTGCCCATGCAATAAAATGTACAGGATGGAAAGCGTGTGGTGGGAAGCAGAGTGGGGATAGGCACACAGATCTTCACAGATGTCAGTGGAGGGTTCCCATGGACCTGCAAAATGTCTTTGTTTGAATGACAGCACAGTTTTAAATGAACCATTGTAGCAGATCCTCACTGTCTGAAAAAATAGGGCAAATCAAAATTAAAGGAAATTATTTAGTAAGTGATCTCATTTAGAGAAGAATTATCTTACTCTTATAAAAATACAAAGGACCCAGTCCAATTCCCACCGCATTTCAGTGCAATCTGAGTCACAGCTTTGTTCAGTGTGACCCTGTTCTTGTCCCTGTTAAAGTTGGTGACACATCCTGCAGCCACTAGTGATTACAGCACTGACACGTATGCCTCGTTTCTGAAAGCAGACCCTAAGAACTCAAATGCTGTTGAAAAGTAAATGCGTCCTTGTGAAGCTGGAGTCATTACTTCAATGGCGTGCACTTAGGTGAGGGCAAGTAATTTGACCTGCAACATTTGCGGGGGCAAGATACCCTGCTACTGGGACTGCACATTTCAGCAACTTGCTCTGAAATGCCACGTGTGATCTCTGGAGAAAATACTACAGGCTGTGGGCTTTGCAGAATGCATGTGAAAATAATACCTTTCATGCTGTATACACACTGTATACAATCTGCCAAAAAGTCCTGAGAATGCAAAGTAATGATGGGTGAATCCATTGAATCTATCACAATATGGATCCTTGGAGTTTTTATTTATTTATTTATTTATTGGGGGGGTGGAAGGGGGGGGAGGGTATATCACAATACTGGAAGATCTCTGTTGGTGCAGTAACAGCATCTCACTGTCTCAACTTGTTTAAGGACAGAGCCACTTCACCTCCAGATAGAACAATGTGCCACCACAACTCCCTTCCCTGATATACCGGACCTCCAGCACCTCCGTGCCAGGACCCACCTACACCCATGGCCCTGTTGTAACAGCCAAGAAGCAGCAGTGACATGCTGCGTGGAGCAACATCTAGGCTTGTACACTGGCCCACATAGAGATGAAGGCATGCGAAAAGAAGTTATTTCATATGGAGAAGGGCATTTTTGCTGGAGTCATTCCAAGAATGAACAGCTCTCCATATTTTACTCTTTTCCCTACATCTATCTACAAGAGTAACCAGGATGATTTTGCATGCTTGTGCAGCTTCCAGTCTCCAAACTCCTAACTCTGGCTTTGAGTCTCCTACGGAAATCTTTACTTTGGTTTCAATGACAAGTTGCACTGTTTGGTAATCCAGATGAGCTATACAGATCAAGGATGCTATGGGTAGACAGTTTCCACAAAGCAGAGCAAAAGATCACTCCTAAAGAGGGAGTACAACCAACCTACAAAGAGTTGTACTCCCCTGAATGTATGTGGGGGACCTAGAAAAGAATACTGTTTGTTGGCAGAGTAGGCCATCCAGTTACCAATCATGAGGGAGCAGATATCTCCGAAGCTAGGGGTAAAATCTGGGCAGCGAGTCTTGCTACCAAAGCGCAAAATCATTTGCTCCAAAGAGATCTTCAACACTGAAGTAGGAGATCTGTGTCTGAAGGTTTCACTTACGGCCAAGCCCCAGGCACTTGTGCTGAGAGCTCAGCCTTACTTACAAGACACAAAGAACAAGATTGATTTCCCGCAGGCAGTCTGAACTTTGAGCGAGAGGCATTTGTGCGAGTGAAAAATGAACTAGCAAATAAAAAAACTCCTGTAAAATGAAAGCAATAATAAATAAGTAACATGAAAGTGTACACCCCGATACAAATTTTATAGGCTACACCCAGCCATGAATTATTAAGCAGAACTATCCATTTGTTGCAATAGGGAGTACTAGTGAAATATTAATAACAGTATATAGGCTAATCTTGTGTTTTACTTGGTGTGGGAGAAAGAACAGGTCAGAAAAGCCTGGCCATTATTAACGCAAAAAAAAAGAGCATTCAGGACAGCAGTTTATCATGAATTTGAAGTGGAAGGAAAGAACCAATGCTCCTCAGGCTGTCATGGAAAAATGCTGGATCCCTATGTCTTATACAGGGACCGACAGTGACTCTACGAGCTGATAAACCCAGCTTCAGAAGGATAAGGGTTCACAAGCGGCATTCCCAAATACTATTGCAACAATACTGACTTCAATGATTCTGTTTTCACTACTGTGAAAAGCAGAGTTTCAGCTAGACCCTGACTCAGATGGTTTCCAAGCTGTTGTGTTTCTCTTTCAGGAAATATTTCATCTTCATGATTGGGAGAGAAGAGTGAAAATGGGACTTCAGTGGCTCAGAGGCTTGCAGAAGTATGGAGAAACAGAAGGAAAACAAATGCTTTATTTTAAATTATAATTATTGTGACAGTTGTTTTGCAAAGCTAGGAGGAAATAAAGCCGTGATTTTTAAGCATCTGGATCACACAAAAGCTGTCTCACAGTTAAGCGACCTTCTTTATTTGTTAGCCTTCTAGTCTCAATGTCACCTCCTGGTGGCTTTGGCACTGCAGCACAATGGGCTTCCCTATACTCCCTCCCTTTCCTGTGCTGGGAGCAAAGGCAATTCCACTGCCGGAATTTGAGTACCTACTTTCTGCTGCAAACTCCTGCAAAAGCAAGGGGGAAAAAAACAACACAATTACAGATGAATCTGCTCTCCAGAACAAGTTCTCCACCAGCATCTTTTTGCCAACAGCCTTAGAAAAGAGTGATTTGGTTTGCCTTGGATCCAGAAGGAAACCTGCACACCAACACTTACACAACAGAACAAAATGTTTTGTGCACACAGACATGCTTCCATACATATCTTCATGTATACTCTGTCATTATACTTTGATTTTAAATGTTTTTAAATGTTGGAAAACTCAACTTCATAAACTGCTTGCTTTGCTGTTGGCTTTTCATTTTATTCTGCACAGCTTCTTTAAAAATCATATTGCTGTATTTCTTCCTCTTTTGTTTTACATGTTTCTCTTCGTTCTCTCATTTTCCCTTTGCCCATTTTCTGTATTTTTTTTTCAATTCTCTCTCTCCCTCCTGCCATTTCCTCACTCCTCCTGATTGCTACCCTACTGGTTCCTATTCGCTTGCTCCCACACCAATGTTCTTCTTACTATTTCTTTGAGCAGTCGGTTCACAAGCCCCACTTCTCACATGCATTTTCCAAGTCTGGAGTCACTGGCCCCAAATTCTGCACTGAAACTGATACACGCTGCTCTTCAGAAACCCCTCAATGCAGTTATTGGTTCCCTCTCTGGTGAGGAAGTTTGCCTCCTCCAGGAGGAACTTGCTGTGTTTCTCCAGCATGTACCAAAAAAAAACCAACCCAACTCCTACAGAATTTGGACAGCAAATGCCTGACCCATGGGGTTTCATTTCCAGTCTCACTGCAGTTGTGCTCAGAGCAGGCTCTGCTCCCAGCTCTGCATCAGGGGCTCACCACCGTTCTATGGGGCAAGGATGAAGGTCACTGCCAGGCTGAAGCTGCAGGATGACAAAAATATTGTTGAATCCAACAAACTTGTACCTGGTGCATCACTATTTTTGGAAAAATGCCATCCTCTTTCCTGACAAATCTGGTCCCAGTAATTTTTTATTTTATTTTATTTATTTATTTTAATTTTGTTTTGTTTTTAAATGGTGTTTAAGAAAATCTGAGTTACAGTTTATATTTGGGACATATCCATTCCACTCCCTTCTCTGGGGGTGCTGGTCAACACTTGGCTAAACATGAGCCATCAGTGTGCCCAGGTGGCCAAGAAGGCCAACAGCATCTTGGCTTGTGTCAGAAATAGTGCAGACAGCAGGAGCAGCGAAGTGATCATCTGCCTGTACTTGGCTCTGGTGAAGCTGCACCTCGAGTGCTGTGTTCAGTTTTGGACCACTCACTACAAGAAAGACACTGAGGCTCTGAAGGGTGTCCAGAGAAATGCAATAAACCTGTGAGAGGTCTGGGGCAGCTTATGGAGGTCTTATGAGGAGCAGCTGAGGGAACTGGGATTATTGAGTCTGGAGAAGAAGAGGTTCAGGGGAGACCTCATCACTCTCTACAATGCCTGAAAGGAGGTTGTGGCAAGATGGAGGTCAGCATCTTCTCCCCAAGTAATGGTGACTGGATGAGAGGGAATGGCCTTAAGTTGTGCCAGGGGAGATTTAAATTTATATCAGGAAAAAATTATTCTCAGAAAGAGTGGCGATGCATTGGAACAGGTGCTCAGGGAGGTGGTGGAGTCACTGTCCCTGGAGGTGTTTAAAGAAATGTGTAGACATGGCACTGAGGGACATGGTTTAGTGGACAGTACTGGTGGTAGGTGGATGGTTGGACTCAATGATCTCAGGGGTCTTTTCCAACCATAATGATTCCATGATTCTATATTAAATATGAAGGCAAAACAACTGGGAGGGAGGAGACATTTCTGCACATCTTTGTGAGCTAGTAATAATCATGAACACCAATTGCAGCTGGTCTTGGCTGATTCTGCTTCAGCTCAAACCCCAGAAAAACACATTTACAGTTCCTCCATGCTTCTAGCTTATCTCAAATAAGCAAAACCAAACTTTGCCTTGCATTTATGTCATCTTGTTCATCAAGTAAGAAATCGGGGAAAGATGGCAAGAGACCTGTGTGGACGAGTAAGGAACTCACGGATAAACTAAAATGAAAGACGGTCTATAAACACAGAAAAAGGGCCTGGCCATCTGGGAAGAATACAGGAATGTTTTCAGGGCCTGTAAGGGACGTAACAAAAAAGACTCTTTGAATAAAACATTGCAAAGGAGGTAAAGGATGACAAGAAAGGTTTTTTAAGTATGTTGACAGTAAAAGGAAGACTAGGAAAAATGTGGGTCCCCTACTAAATGAGGTGGGTGTCTTGGTAACAAGGAACACTGAGAAGGCAGAGACTCTGATGCCTTCTTTGTTTCAGTCCTTAATGCTAAGACCTGCATCAGGAATCCCAGCCCCTGGTGATAAGATAGTGTGTCTGGGAAAAGGAAGACTTTCCATTGGTTGAGGAGGATCTGGTCAGCAAGCATCTAGCTAAAATCAACATACACAAATCCACGGGCCCCAATGGGATGCTGTCATGGAGTTATCTAGATCAATCTATGTCTGTGACAGGGGACAGTAGGCCTGTGGGCCCCCTGACCCCAAAAATGGGAAGGGAAAAGGGAAAGGGGTAGGGAGATGGGAGCTGGGCTCAAGGACACAAACAGAGCAGTGGCAACGATCTAAGGAGGAAAACTTATTTTACTAACTACGATGTCGGAATGCAAGATAAGACAATATAATACAATCTAATTGAAATTGAAGATAATAAATCAAGTAAAATAAGAGAGAGTTTTCCAAAGACCAAGAAGCCTACTTTGAAATTGAAGGCACATGGCTTGGAAGCACACCCACACCCACTGCCAGGCAGTGAGAGAGAGAGAGCCGGTGTCATTTCCGTGACATATTTTCCTCTTTGACTGCGAGGTCCCCTGGGACGTGTAGTTCTTCTCTGTGCTCCACATGATGTTATGATGTGGAATACCAATAGCAAAAATTACAAAACCATGACATTCCACCCCTTATTCCATATCACTACATCATGCTTTATATATATATATATATATATATATACAAATAAACAATACTTAAAAATGCATTACACACATAGGTCTATATACATATATACACACGGAATTACTGACTGCACTCCCCCAACATCAAATTCCCTTGCAGTACACACTGAACATCCCCATCTTTCTGCATCACCCACCAAGTGCACCCAGGACCCTGGGCAAAAACAGTTCCATGGAGAGGTTTGCCCTTTCCAGAGGCTGGAAGGACCCAAACTGCTTTCCCCCACATGTTCTTTACGTGTACAACAGGGACCTTATCTCCCTCTACAGTAGGTAGGGGGCTGGATTGGGTAGGACCATCACGATTGACAGATCCTCTGGTATTGACCAACCAGGTGGCTTCTGCCAAATGCTTCTCCCAGTGCTTAAATGTTCCACCACCCACTGCTTTCAACATAGTTTTCAACAACCCATTGTATCGCTCAGTTTTACCAGAAGCTGGTGCATGATAGGGGATATGGTCAATGCCATGATCTTTGGCCCAAGTATTTATAAGGGAATCTTTGAAATGTGTCCCATTATCAGACTCAATTCTTTCTGGGGTGCCATGTCGCCACAGGATTTGCTTCTCCAGACCTAATATGGTGTTTCAGGCAGTAGCATGGGGTACTGCATATGTTTCAAGCCACTCAGTGGTTGCCTCCACCATGGTAAGCACATAACACTTACCATTGCGAGATCACGGCAAGGTGATATAATCAACCTGCCACGCCTTCCCATATTTATACTTTTGCCATTGCCCTTCCTCCCAGAGAGGTTTCATCCTCTTGGTTTGTTTAATTATGGCACGTTTCACAGTCAAGAATAACCTGTGCAGTAGCGTCCATAGTTAAGCCCACCCCTCAGTCTCTAGCCCACTTATATGTCGCGTCTCTTCCTTGATGGCCCGAGGTCTCATGGGCCCATTGAGCTAGAAATAATTCACCCTTGTTCTGCCAGTCCAAAGTCTATTTGAGCCACCTCAACTCTGGCAGCTCGATCTACCCAGTGGTTATTTTACTGTTCTTCAGTAGCCCGACTCTTGGGCACATGAGCATCTACATGACACACCTTTACAACCATATTCTTCAATATATTCTTCAATATTCTTCCAACCATATTTGGGCAGCAATGTCTTTCCACAGTTCAGCAGCCCAAACAGGTTTACCCCTCCGCTGCCAGTTATTTTGCTCCCACTGCTGTAACCACCCCCATAAGGCATTTGCCACCATCCATGAGTCAGTATAAAGTATTGGCCACCTCTCCCATTCAGCAACATCTAAGGCCAGCTGGACAGCCTTTACCTCGGCAAATTGGCTTGATTCTCGTTTTCCTTCAGTGGCCTCTGCAACCTGTCATGTGGGACTCCACACAGAAGCCTTCCATCTGCGATGCTTCCCCACAATATGACACGATCCATCAGTGAACAGGGCATATTTCTTTTCATTTTCTGGTAGTTCATTGTATGGTGGGACCTCTTTAGCATGCGACACCTCTTCTCCTAGTGATGTTCCAAACTTTTTATCTTCAGGCCAGTCCATGCATCCACGTGTGCTTGAAGAACTGGTAGAGGTGACTGGTGAACTGCTCTCTCTCATCTTTGAAAGGTCTTGGCAAACAGGAGAGTTGCCTGAAGACTGGAGGATAGCCAGTGTCACTCCAGTCTTCAAAAAGGGCAAGAAGGAGGATTCGGGAAACAACAGGCCAGTCAGCCTCACCTCCATTCATGGAAAGGTGATGGAACAACCTGTTCTGAATGCCCTCTCCAAGCAATTGGAAGAGAAATAAGTTATCAGGAGCAGTCAGCATGGATTCACCAGGGGTAAATCATGCTTGACCAACCTGGCTGTGATGTCATCACCAGCTGGGTAGATGGGGGGAGAGCAATGGACCTTGTGTACCTCGACTTCAGCAAGGCATTTGACACGGTCTCCCACAACATCCTTTTTATGAAACTCAGAAAGTGTGGGATAGATGAGTGGATGGTGAGGTGGACTGACAGCTGGCTGACTGGCAGGGCTCCGAGGGTTGTAATCAGCAGCACAGAGTCCGGTTGGAGGCCTGTAACTAGCAGCGTTCCCTAGGAGTCAGTGCTGGGTCTGATCTTGTTCAACACCTTCATCAACAACCTGGATGAAGGGACAGAATATATTAAGTTTGTTGATGATACGAAACTGAGAGGAGTGGCTGACATCCCTGAAGGCTGTGCTACCACTCAGCATGACCTGGACAGTCTGAAGAGCTGGGCAGGGAGGAACCTGATGAGATGATGATATAGCAAGAGCAAGTGTATAGTCTTGCACCTGGGGAGGAATAATGGCATGCATCAGTACAGGTTCAGGGATGACCTGCTGGAAATGAGCTTGGCAGAGAAGGATGTGGGTGATCTTGTGGACAACAGGTTGGCCATGAGCCAGCAGAATGCCCTTGTGGCCAAGAAAGCCAATGGCATCCTGAGGTTCATGAAAAGGAGCATGAACAGCAGGTTGAGGGAGGTGGTCCTCCCCCTCTACTCTGCCCTGGTGAGGCCAAATTTGGAATATTTTGTCTAGTTCTGGGCTCCATACTTCAAAAAAGACAGGGATCTCCTAGAGGGAGTCCAGCAGAAGATGATAAAGGGTCTGGAGTATATCCCTTGTGAGGAAAGGCTGAGTAACATGGGTCTGTTCAGCCTGGGGGAAAGAAGACTGAGAGGGGATCTGATTAATGTTTAGAAATATCTAAAAGGAGGTGGGAGGCAAATGGATGAGGCCAGGCCCTTCTCAGTGGTGCACTGTGACAGGACAAGGAGGAATGGCCTAAAACCTAAACACAGGAAGGTCCATATTAACATGAAGAAGAATATGCTTCTTTACAGTAAGGGTAATGGAGCAGTTGTAAAGTGCCAGACACGTACCAGGTGGTGTGAGTTTGCTGGCAGAGATGCTGCTTTTGTTGCTACAAATGAGTGTCATGTTGGAATGCCCGCACTGCTGGAAAATGGGCATAGCAGCTCCTCAGACAAGCTGAGCAGTTTCTCTTCTCTGCCTTCACACTTTGCTGTTCCATTTTCTGTGCCACTGTGACCAACGCACACCAAAAAGTAATGAGACAAAGTCAAAGGGGTTCTAAGCCAGCTTTAAGAGCAGATTACAGAGTTTGTGTATTTTAACATCTCTGTGTTGACCTTATTTTGCTTGCATGCTTGTAATCAGGAAGCAGAGATACTTGTTCAAAGCTACCTGCCTAGAAGAGTAGTGGAAAGGAGGAAGGCTGGGACATTTCTTTAAGCAAGCACCAGGTACAAAGAGCCACATTACCAACCCAGGGACAAAAATGGCCTCAAGACATTCAGAGGTGTGAGATCCTGGCATGAAATTCCCACTGTCTTTAGAAGATGCAGCTGGACAGACCTGGCTGCCCAGCACACCAGCACTAGCCTATGCTTGAAAGCATAAGCACTGGGTAATGGGAATCAGGTGACACCGTGCCCTCTGCAAACACTAGGACTGTGCGATATGGTGTGACACCATCCTGTAAGATATGTTAGGGAAATGTGCAGGGCTGGGCATAACCTTGGGAGTGCTTTAAGGAGCTTTCCCTCATCTAGCATGTCAGCCACCCTCCCAACACCTCAAGTTTGCATACAGGAATGGGTAATGCAGCAAGGATTTTTTTCTTACAAAATGCTCCTGGGTGTTCAGGTTTGCTTCTTTCCATGTTTTTGTGTCTTCTTTGTGACTAGGGTGGGTTTTCAAGACAGCTCCTGAAGCCACCAGGCGGCTGTGGTTCCAGGACTACAGAAATGATCTAAGGGATGGAACACCTCCTCTATGAGGACAGGTCTGAGAGAGCTGGGACTGTTCAGCCTGGAGAACAGAAGGCTCCAGGGAGACCTGAGAGCAGCCTTTCAGTATCTAAAGGGGGGCTGTAAGAAGGAAGGGGAAAGACTCTTTAGCAGCGGCTGTTGTTATAGGACAAGGGGAAATGGTTTAAAACAAAAAGAGTGGAAATTAAATTTGTATATAATGAAGACGTTTTTTACAATATGGATGATGAGGCACTGGAGCAGGTTACCCAGAGACGTGGTGGATGCCCTATCCCCGGAGACATTCAAGGTGAAGCTGGAGGGGCTTTGAGCAACCTGGTCTAGGTGTAGGAGTCCCTGCTCATTGCAGGGAAGTTGGACTAGGTGACCTTTAAGGGTCTCTTCCAACTCAAAACAATTCTATGACAATTCTATGATTAATGAAGATAGAGGATAACATAGAAAGCTTCCCCAAAGGCCTTGCATTGTCTCAGAAAAGAGGGACATAACCAAGTATAACCAACAGACAGAACTTCACAGAAGGATGGCTTGCTACGATCATCAGTGAACTGCAAAGAGTGGAGGAAAGAAAGCATAAACATCTTTTGTTACTTCAGTCCTCTTTGCTAGCCAAGACTGAAGGACATGCAGATAAGAGTGATGGAGCACTACTGAGATACAGATCTGAAAAAACCATCATATAGATCAAATGAAAGAGGGTTCAGTTTCTGTAGTGGCAGAAGCAGTCTGCCTACCAGTTACACTTGCCTTGGGTGGTTCTTGAGGCATCACTTTCCCTTTCCCCACCTGGTGAGCTACAAGCTTCACGCAAGCAGTAATGTGTTTCCAGCAAGACAATAATTCTAAATCCTTTTTTGACCATTAGTGCATAAAGTATCTAAGTTTTAGGTACTGGAAAATCCGTTCTTCAGTTCTTTACAATATTACATACTACACAATTGAGTAATCATAGAATCACTCAGGTTGGAAGGGACCTCAAAGATCATCAAGTCCAACCGCCAACCAACCAACATAGTACCCTAACAACCCTCTGCTAAATCATATCTCCAAGCACCACATCCAAATGGCTCTTAAACACATCCAGGGACGGTGACTCAACCGCCTCCCTGGGAAGCCTATTCCAACGTTTAACCACCCTTTCTGTAAAGAAGTGTTTCCTAACATCCAACCTAAACCTACCTTGGCGCAACTTGAGGCCATTTCCCCTCGTCTTGTCACCTGTCACCAGTGAGAAGAGACCAGCCCCAGCTATGTATTTCATAATATGTTATGAAATATCAGTTTTAGCCTTCAGAAACACTGGACAGCCAAACTAGAGCAGAGCCATGCAAAGACATGATGTTGAAATAAAACCCAACAGTTTGCCCTTTTTCCCTTTTGCATGTGAGCTACTCCTGCAACTGGAACAGACAGGAAAAACTGCTGGGGATGGCCTACAGCAACCCAGCATTAACAAATCTAGAATCACAGAACATCCCAAGCAAAGGGACCAACCAGAATCACTGAGTCCAACTCCTGATTCCACACAGAACTACCCCAAATTCAGACCATACTTCTGAGAGTGCTGTCTAAATACTTATTGAATTCTTCTGGTCACCACAGAGCAGAGCTCAGCGCTGCCCCTCCGCTCCCTGTGAGGAGCTGCAGCTGCCATCAGGCCTCCCCTCAGCTCCTGTGCTCTGGGCTGAACACACCAAGGGACCTCAGCCACTCCTCATATGTGTTTCCCTCCAGGCCCTTCACCATCTTTGTAGCTCCCCTTTGGATGCTCTCTAGTAGCTTTATGTCTTTTTCGTCTTGTGGCATCCAAAACTGTGCTTGAAGTGAGGCCACACCAGTGCATAGCAGAGTGGGAGAATCACTTCCCTTGAAGCGATCTTAATAAATCTCACAGAGAAGTAAGACCCACCATGCTCCCACTCAGCACACCAATACAGTAATAACATCCTCAGCCACATGCTGGAGGCTCTCTCTGACTTGCAAATTGTGTTAGAACAATAGGGTTTGCCTTCCATGCAAAAGGCTAGACTTAGCCTGTCAGCCCATTTACAGTTCCTCAGTAGTTTCAGCTGCATGTTCTAATCTCCATTTCCTGAAGAGCTGCTATCTTCCATTTTAAAAATAAGTGCACATCCACACACCACCAAGATGTGAGTACCCTGAGCTTCTTTCCTGGAACAGGTTGTCCAGAGAGATTGTGTATGCCCCATCCCTGGAGGCATTCAAGGCCAGACTAGATGTGGCTCTGGGAAGCCTGGTCTGGTGGTTGGCAACCCTGCACATAGCGGGGGGGGGGTGAAACTAGATGATCACTGTGGTCCTTTTCAACCCAGGCCATTCTGTGATTCTGTGACACCTTTGTAGGTGCATTTCTGGCAGTGGCTGCACAAATGAGGCACCATGAGGACAACTGACATGTGGACCGCAGTTCTACAGCTACTCTGTGCCAAAGGGTATGTCCCTGCAGTGATGCTGACTCAAGAATGAAAGGGAGGTAAATTACTGTACACGTACTAAGATCCTGTGTGCCAGCTGTTCTGCAGCCTCCCCGCAAAGCTTTGCAGCCTCCCTTCTCAGTGTGCAGGTATCTGCAGCCACAAACCCCAGCTTTTTCTGAAGGCCATCTTTCCAACAGGTCTTCCAAGCAACACTTGCAAAATTAGTGAGCACTTAAGGAAAGGCTGTACTCTTCTGCCCATCATTTCTTGGAAATACCCCTGCTACACTGGTTATGTGCACCTAATGCAAAAGTGGGAGTTATGAAATCCCACCTTACACAAACTAGTTCAAATGCTGGTAGCAACCTAGCTGTAGTTGACTAATACATTTTAATTCTAGTGTATAAAAATATACATATTATATATATATACATATACGTGCATATCCACAAGTGATATCTCATGGTCTAAAACAGTGGTTTAGCCACTGGCCATTCCATCCCCTCCCAAAATTCTGCTTGCCCAAAACTTTCCACCTGTCTGCGTGGGACATGTAATTATGAAAGTAGATTTTGATAAAGCCTGGGTATTGGGATGCAAATGAGAACTACACACAAAGGCAAATGCATAGCTGTTCAGCAAGGCTAGACAGGAAGGTGATCTGAAAACCAGTGTGAAGTGACAGTCCTCAGTGGAGGGTTGTTTTTAAGTTGGCTTGAAAAATGAATGTATGTAGTATCACTAGTGATAAATGAAATGAAAAGAAGGCAGGAGATGGTAGCCCTTAAAATATTTTAATTCCTTCTGGTACCAGAAATCAGATGAAAAACATTTCAGTTATCCACTTTTTTACAGGAGATTGAAGACGAGTCTAAAGAACCTTTAGTACAAACATTTTCTTTCTCTGACTATAACCCATTCTCATTTTCTGCCAACTACCTCTTTTTGACACAGCAATTTGTCTGAGGCAAGCAGAAGATAAAAGAACTTTATTTGTAACATAAAAGTCATAAAAGTGACTACTGGCCCATCCTGTAAAATGGTTACCATCGTAAAATGTGCAGAACACTATTTTCCCTTTGCAGGACTTTTAACTATTTGTCTCAAACATCCTGTATATATTGACACCTTCAGTGTGATGTAAAAGCCAGCTACTTTTGCAAATATCAAGCATCTCAGTGACATGCATATCTGAAGGCAGCTTCTTTTTAAAGAGTTTATGATCAGTGCTATTTCTGAAGAACAATATTTGATGACAGCAGGAGACCCACAGAGATTGACAACCTCGCTTCATCAGGAAGGGAGTAGCAAAGTGTTAACTCCTCTGTCCTGATGTCTCCTCGCACCACCCATGAGGTCCAACTACTGTATCAGCTTACAGGCAGAAGATGTCCCAGGCTCATCACTTGACGGCACCTAAGGTCTCCCAACAGGTAAAAAGGAAGAACACCACGCTTTCATGCTAGACTAACCCCACCAGCCCACTTGTTAGGCTTCTGGCTTTGGGTCTACTGGTAAGGAGGATGTTTTCCAATGATTTTAGACATTTAGCAAGGGAAGTGCAATCAGTGTTTTTGCTCAAATCCACTCAAACTTGTAGATAACCGTCTGCACAGCAGTGTTTTAGTACTAGGAGTAACTGCGTAGGTGTTACAAGAAAGTATCTAGTGAGGATGAATCTCTCCTAATGAACAGAGCCCAGGCCACTGGGAAAGCACATCCAGAAATGGCAAGTTGGGTGTTTTTTTTAATGCAGAACTGCTAAGAGAAACAAAGGTTTTTTTTAAAGGAACACTTAAACTACTTCATTTTATTCATCAGTAAAATTATATGTTCTGAGATTGCAACCTACTGCTCACACTCCTTGTTTTAATCACAGCTCTGATTAGCTTTGTTCATTAAAGCCAAGCTGATCCAATCACAAACATGCAACTGACCTCTCTGTACGTGCAAAACTTCATTCAGGCATCTTGTGTAATCTTTGCTCTAATCCTGAGTGAAAACTCACGAACGCTGAAGTTGAGATATGGAAGACGTATGAGAAGAGACTTTCAGAAAGCCTAATGCATTTTGCTCTCTGGGACCTTACAGACTACAGCTTTCTGACAGCAACTGATCAGCATTTTGCAGAGACTTCTCTGTTTTTACTTCCCAGTCTTAAACGGGGTACTGTGCAAGCCACAATTTGTTTTGAAAACTCTGACCTGGATACACAAGTAAAAAAATAAATAAATAAATAAGGCCATAAAACCAGCAAATATATGCAACAGGGAAGAATCAACAACAGTTTGCCAAACTTAACCAGTAAGCACCAGTTAAATTTTCAAGCATTTGTATTGCATGAGTAAAATATCACAATCTGTACTTAATGCTTCTCCTTACAGCACATCAGCAAGTCACGGTGGTATACAACTAGGCATAAATGCTATAAAATTTTATCGACACTTGGGAGCACAGATGCTTTCAAATTTTCAAAAAGGCTATAAAGCTTGAATTGACATTTCAACATATGGCTTAAATGATTTATTTTCTTGTAAATGCTAAGAAGCACCTGCCTAAAAGATCCACTGAAACCTCATCTTTCAACTTCTTCCCATAAGCAACAGAAGAAAAAACTATATTGACAACTTCCCAGTCATCCAGAAACTTCTGTTTATACAAAAATTGGAGGATGTTCTCATGTAGCTTTTCATAATCCTGAAACAAAGAAGTACCTAATCTTAGATACGTGTCTTCGATGATTCAACTTGAAACTTCTCCATAACAGAGGACACTTGCTGCTTTTTGCATCTTTGTTATTTAACATGATCTGCATATAAAACTATGAAAACAACAACAGAAAAACAGCAACTCTTGCACTTTTTCAGTTACACGCCTTCCTCAGTACAAAATAATTTCATCCAGTTCCACTCTCACACAGCACACTGGCTCCCTTTTATCAGCATATGCAATAAATGGAACTTTCTCCTGTATATATACATATTTTTGCCACTGACAGGGATAGGCAATTCCATTCCAACATGGCAATGTTTGTTAAAAAAAAAAAAAGAATAAATTATACATTTAGAGAAGTTTAGAAGACTGCTTTATTTCCAGATTAAGCAACATAACAGGAAGATGACAGGAACTGTACTGAGGGAAGAAAATCCTCTGATAGGAAATACAGCTATTTCTGTTTACAGGAACAAAGCTATTTTGTAAAACACTGAAGTCTTTGAAACAATTATCTTTTCACTGCAGTTTTACTGTGCTTTGTCTTTGGGAAAGTTGATTCCAGAAATCATAGTGACCTTTTTTTTCCAAAAAATTATGGATTCACCGACATCAGTGTAATGTGGAAGGTACGAGTTGTCGTTCTGCTGTCCCAAAGATGTTGACACGAGTTTCAACCATGCCTTTCCATCCTAGAGTACCCAGTACAAACAGGCTGAGAAGACTGCAGGTATGTTAGTCAAAAGGGACCTCAGGAGTCATCTACCCACATCTCCTGCTCAGTGGATGATGTGAAAATGAAATGCTACAAGGAAGGAGGCTTCTCTGATGTAAAAGCACGCATGCTTTCTTGGCTCATATGTATGACTGTTCCCAGCCAAAATCATAGAATCACAGAATATCCTGAGTTGGAAGGGACCCACAGGGATCAAGTGCAACGCCCGGCTCCATGCAGTATTATCCAAAATCAGAGAATCATAGAATGGCCTGGGTTGAAAAGGACCACAATGATCATCCAGTTTCAACCCCCTTGCTATGTGCAGGGTCGCAAACCACCAGACCAGGCTGCCAGAGCCACATCCAGCCTTCCCTTAATTGCATCCAGGGATGGGGCATCCACAATCTCTCTGGGCAAATGATCAACATTCTGCAGGATAATGGCTTGTAAAGATAAAATGAAACTCTTATACCTTATTCTGAAATTTTGTTTGCAGAAGAAAACCTTATGAAACTACTTCCATGGCTTCCTGAAACAGTAGTTGTTAAAGGTGTGCATTCACAATCTAGAAACAGTCTACTAATGCTAATATATCACAGCAGGGAAGAAGATTAAATACTGAATGTTCAGTAATGAAAATGAACAAACATAAATAAATTTGAGCTTGGAAAATGTTAACTCGGGAAATGCGTTAAGTATAGATGCAGAACAAAAACACCAAAAAAAGAAAAAAAAAAAAAGAAAAAAAGGGAATTGTAAGGATAATGACAATAAGAACACATTAAATATGGCTAAAGTAGATTAAAACGTAAACATGGTTTATTCAAAATACTGATTAAGTGAACTAGCTGTCTTCCAGTAACAGAGGAGGAGATGAATGCACTGTAAATCACAGAATGGTTTGGGTCAGAAGAGACTTTAATGCAGTTCCAACACCCTGCTATGGGCAGGGCTGCCACCCAGCAGCTCAGGCTGCCCAGGGCCCCATCCAACCTGGCCTTGAGTGCCTCCAGGGATGGGGCACCCACAGCTTCTCTGGGCAGCTGTGCCAGTGCCTCACTGCCCTCTAAATAAAACAAATTTCCCCTAGTATCTGATCTAAACCTCCCCTCTTTTAGTTTAAAACCATAATCCTTGTCCTATCACTATCAGATTGTGTATAAAGTTCAGTCCCTCTCCTGCTTATAAGCTCCCTTTAAGTGCTGGAAGACTGCCATGAGATCTCCCTGGAGCCTTCTCTTCTCCAAGCTTAACAAACCCAACTCTTCAACCTTTCCTCATAGTAGAGGTGCTCCAGCCCTCTGAGCATCTTTGTGGCCCTCCTCTGGACTCGCTCCAAGAGCTCCACGTCCTTCCTGCACTGGGGGCCCCAGGCCTGGACACAGTACTGCAGATGGGACCTCATGAGGGCAGAGTAGAGGGGGACAATCACTTCCCACTCCCTGCTGACCACCCCTCTGTTGATGCAGCCCAGGATATCACCAACCTTCCGAGCCACAAGCATACACTGTTGTCTTGTGTCAAGCATGGCAAATACGAAGGGTCACCAGATCACAGACAGGGGAAGGAAAAGAGGAAGCCTACACACAGCAGACATTTATACAGACAGTATTTCCACTCCCTAACTCTCAGGTCCCCAAGCAAGACAAAATTCGGGGCCCTCCAGAGGTGGCTGGGATGGGCGTCTGTTCACAGGCAGCCCAGAGAGAACTTGTGAAAAGCAAAATACAAAGAGAAAAGCAGCAAAACTTTTCTATGCACACTACACCAACAATTCAGAAAACCATCTCTCATGTCGGCCTTGTAATGCTATTGCCAATTTGTGAATTTCCACTTGCGTTCCTTATGGCTCCAACACTAAAGGTCAGCAGGCAGACTTGCATCATGCTAGTCTAGAATTTTCTCTGATTATATCATTCTGTGTTGGTAACACACACTGCTACGATTGGTTCTTATCTCACCCGGCCTCAAAACTGAAGTGTGGGTTCTACACTAACAAGGAAGATATTATGATTTCTGATGAAGGACCGTATGTTCAAGAGAAAAAACTGATGGATATCTGTGATGATCGCTGTGGAAGCAGCTAACAGACTCCATCCAACAAACCAGCCACCTGATGCAGATCACTAACGACCTACCCAAAAGGTCCCATTCAACCAGAGCCTCTCTAGGCCGCACTGCCACAGTGCCATCACCCGCACCACTGGCTCACCCCCACAGCACTTGGCACAATGGGGCTCAGCCAACAACAAACCCTGTTCAAGTCAGCACTCAGCTGAAGAGAAAGTACACATTTTAGCACAGGCTTGTTTAATTACACCTACTGCTGCTCACCAAATCCTACAAAGCGAAGACCGCAGCCCAGTGCCATGTTGTCAACAGCACCAACACAAACAGAAGGTTTCAGTAAGAGGACTCCGGTCTCCTATTATGCTGCTAAACTTCCCCACAGGCATCACTTTCATGGATTCCCAGTCCCAGATGCCTGCTGTGGTTCTACTTGACCCAAAGGTGCCATCAGTCACCCCATCCCGCCTCTCACAGAGCACCGGGATGGAGTTGCAGGGGTTTCCCACCAGTCACCTGTAGTCCCTGGTAGCCACATCTCCATGGGGACATCAGTGTCACAGAGACAGTGACACGGTGGGTCCTGCCCCAATCAGCTCACAGCCCAACGCGGGAGGGCTGATGGTGCAGATGTCAGAGGTATCTCTGAACTGTGACGCTGTTTTTAATCTTGCAATGCTTAGCACGGGAACAAACGATCAAATGAATCACTCGGGCACAGTATTGATCCTTGAGTGATGATTACATAAAATGAATGTAAATGCCTCAGTGCCTCACATAAATAATTCCCCACTGGCATCTGCTATGCGGGTTGCGGCCATACCTTCGATTTCATTTACCCGGTTTCATTTGTAGAAGGAGATCAGAATTTTTCCCTCATCCTATGCCCCTCACTGACCTTTACCCATGCACAAGGGAGGAGCACAAGCAGAGGGAGCGTAGGGAGGGACATCGATCGCTGCCACTCTGGGAAGAAAGCGTTATAACCTTGCAGGCAGGGGACAAACAGCAGAGTCATCTGCAACACGCAAACAGCTTCTCTCCACTTCCATAGCGAGTCAAAGAAATGACCTTCAGATATTCTCCAAACTAGCACTGCTTATAAATGAGATGTCTTTTGGGGGACTCTGTGGATAAAAAGGAATGTAAAGAACAAACGCTGAGATTTAAAAAGTATCGCTAAGGCGGTTTGGGACACAGAACGATGGCACAAGAGCGTACTCCCCAAACCCACTCCCGTCCAACAGAGCTGCCAGCAGCGTGTGCCCTCAGCCCGCACCTCCGTGTCCCTCACAGCCGACTCTTTCACCACGCCCGATCGCCTTCATCCCCCGGACACGCCCGGAGCGCACCGCCACCGCACACCGCGCTCGCTCCGGGGCTGAGCCCCCAGCCCTGCCGCCCGGACCCGGTCCCCGCACGCCTTCGACTACCCTCGCACAGCGCCGCCCGGATCCGACAGCGACTCCTACCCGTGCAAGCGGCCGCGGGTCGCTGTTTTATTTCTTTTTTTTTTTTTTTTTTTTTTTCCCCCGTGGGAAATATAGATATAGCTTTTAATTATGATAATAAATCAAAAGAAACCAGCGGCGCGAGGATAATTACCAGCGAGAAGGCACGCTGCAACAGGCGGTGCCGGCACCCGGCGCGGGGCGGGCGGGATGCCGCAACCCCGCCGCCTGCTGCCACCCGCTCCGCGCCGGGCCGCGCCACGTGCGCCCCGCCCTTCTCCGATTAGCCCCGCCTCCAAATCCGTGTGACCACGCCCACACGCCATCGTGGCCCCGCCCGCTCCTCTTGGCCCCGCCTCTAAGCCAGATGACCACGCCCTCCCCCCCGACCCTGCTCGCTGAGGAGGCGGTTGGCGGGAGCGGCGCGACGGGTGACGGGGGTTTGCGGTGCGGGTGGGCAGGGAAGGGGGTTGTACTCTCCTGCTGCCTTGTGCCGTTCAGCAGGGTGGGGAGTCCTGCTCCTGGGGAGGCAGATGTAGGGTGAGTTTCCTAGTCAGGCTTGGTAAGAGGGCACCTCAGATTCCACCTGCAGTGAGATAGAGTGGTTATAGCTGTGTGTTTAGTAGTGTCAGAGCTGGGAGCCTGAGGAGTGGTGCATTAGGTGGCCTTGTCTGGGTCTGCAGTGTTGACAGGGTCAGGTGGACCACCGTAAAGCATTCCTGCTATTTGGCCGTGTTAGGGCAGTATACAGCTGTGTTGAGGTTTCTTATGTTCCACACCTGAAGTCTCTGTGATGTTTGCTGTCAGGTGTCTCCCCTCTATGTCCTGCCTTGGCTTTGCTCTCCCGCCCTTTTGCCAGAATCTGTGTGGCAGGATTCCTTCCAGACACCTTCTTCCTTTGCTCCCCTGCCCTCTGCTCTGCTCTGCTCTTGCCTCTGCCACACTGAATTTCCACAGCTGACCTGCTTGTTGCCTTCAGCCAGCAGGCTGCCAGTGCTGGTTCAGCTTCCCGGTATCTGGGACTAAGCTAAACATACAGTTGTGACCACAACCCTGTTATTATGGCTGCAGTCTTTCAACTTCTTGTTTCTGTTCTCACTTTGATTTTTATCTAGAATCTCAATAACTGTAGTAGTTTAACCTCATGCAAAAATCTTTTTTGCTTTTATCCTTCCTGTCTCTATGAGCAGGGACAACACTGATACTCTATCGGAAACATTAGGGTTTCTTGTTTGTGTTGCACTTCCTCCACTGCCCCCATCCAGTCTCTTCCCTTCCTTTGTATCCATCCTGCTCATCTTCAAACTTCAGGATTTCCTCTGGAGCTTTCACCCCAAGCCAACTGCTTGTACTCACTGCCAGAAGCTCTGTCTCCACTTTCATCCTAGGCCTTCATTTTTTTTCCAGTCTGTTCTACCCCTGGTGATCTGCAGGCAGTGCTCCTCAAGGTATTGGTGAAAAGTCATGGCTGTCAGGTGAAGTTCTGGTGACTGGGGAAAAAGCAGTGTCATGCCTGTGTTTAAGAAGGATAGAAAGGATGACCCAGGGAACTACCAATCTGTCAGCCTCACCTCAGTGGTGGGGAAGACCATGGAGTAGATCCCCCTGAAAGCTATGCTAAGATACGTGGAAGTGAGGGAGGTGATGTGGGATAACCAGCATGGCTTCATCAGCGGTAGGTACTGCCTGACCAAACCTGTTGCTTTTTATGGTGATGAAACGGTGTCAGTGGACAAGGAAAGAGACACTGGACTTCAGTAAGGCTTTTGACACGGTTCCCTATAACATCCATCTCTTCAAATTGGAAAGATGCATGTTGGATGGGTAGATTGTTCAGTGGATGAGGAACTGGTTACAAGATTGTACCCAGAGAGTGGTGGTCAATGGCTCAATGTCTGGATGGAGACTGGTGATAAGTGATGTCCCTCAGGAGTCAGTACTGAGACTGGTGCTCTTTAACATCTTCATCGGTGACATTGACAGTGGAATGGAGTGCACCCTAAGCAAGTTTGTGGATGACACTAAGCTGTGTGGTGCAGTCAATGTCCCTGAGGGATTGGATGCCATGCAGAGACCTAGACAGGTTAGAGCACAGGGCCCAGGTGAACCTCATGAGGTTCAGCAAAGCCAAGTGCAAGGGCTTGCACCTGGGTCATGGCAACCCCCACTGTGAGTACAAGCTGGGGGATGTAAGGATAGAGTACAGCCCTGCCGAAAGGACATAGGTGTACTGGTGGATGGTAAACTGGACATGAGCCAGCAGAGTGCCCTCACAGCCCAGAAAGCCAACCATATAATGGACTGCATCAAAAGCAGTGTGGCCAGCAGGGCGAGGGAGGTGATCCTGCCCATCCAAAGAAGAGAAGGCTTCAGGGAGACCTGAGAGCAGCCTTGCAGTATTAAAAGGGAGGCTGTATGAGAGAAGGGGGCAGTCACTTTTAGCAGGGTCTGTTGTGATAAGACAAGAGAAAATGGTTTCAAAGTAAAAGAGGGAAGATTTAGATATTGGATATAAGGAAGAAATATTTTACAGTCGGGGTGGTGAGGCAGTGGCACAGGTAGTCCAGAGAGGTGGTGGATGCCTCATCCCTGGAGACATTCAGGGTCAGTCTGGAAAGGCTCTGAGCACCTGATGTAGCTGTAGGTGTCCCTGTTCATTGCAGGGGAGTTGAACTAGATGAACTTTAAGGGTCCTTTCCAACTCAACTGATTCTTTGATTTCTTAATCAAACACCACTCACAATCCTTAATCTGTCAGAGAGTTTGAACCCAAGCAACCTACGTGAGAGAAACCAAGAACATTTTTCCATGTTTATATGTGCGTGCTTATCAGCTGTGAACTCTACATCCTGATTTTTATCAGTGTTGCAGGAGGCTCAGAGGTTGCCCAGAGGGTTCTGATGTTTCCGTCCTTGGTGGTTTTCAAGACCAGACTTGCTAAACCTCTTAGTTACTTACTTGGAGTTCACAGTCAACCCTCCTGTCCCTTCCAGCCTGGATGATTGTCCTGTGCTCTGGTCCAGTACCAGGCAGAACCTGGCAGTGAAAGACTGGGATGGTAAGATGTAGTGAATCACCTAGGAAGTCAATGCATGACTATGGAGTGTTTTTTTTTCCAGTTCTCGAAAACGATCTTTGACTTGGTAAGAATTCCTGCATTGTGTGTTGTTGTTTTTGGTTTATTATCATTATTATTATGCTTGTTGTGATGTTTGACCGTTCATTCAAACTTGCCATGGTTAACATTGAACTCCAGGCTTCCTTTTTAACCTTCTGCTTCTTCCATTCTCCATCCCCTTATGTGGGGATGCAGTGTTGAAGAGGCTACGAGATATGGTTTAGTGGCCTGTGGTAGCAATGGTGATGGGAGGACGGTTGGACTAGATGATCTTGTAGGTCCTTTCCAACCTTGCGATTCTATGATTCTGTGATTCTATTGCCATTCAAGTTCGTAAGCTGAATGTTGAATCTGAACTTGATCCTGCTTACGTGCTTCAGGACTGTGTTCATTTTTTTCATCACCATTTTTGTTTAACAGAGTTTTTATAATGCTACAATTCCATTTAAATTAATCTTGTCCAGGTGGAAATTTGCTTTGAAGTCTCAAGCTTAGCTATTTTCAAAATGAATCATTGAAGTATTTTCATTTCCTAGAAATCCCCTTGTTTTTAGGTTCACATGAGAATTTTCTTAATCTTTGTAAATGTTCCCATGAGCCCATAGTTTTCTGATTATGGCACTTCTCATTTCTCTTCAAAGTCACCATCTCTGGTTTGTCTTCTGCACTCTTCTTCTGATTACAAGTTCTTTAAGGCTGAGTCTTTATGTTATTTCATGTCTTATGTCATATTAGCTCTATACCAAAAAAAAGGAAACCTAAACTCTTTAATCTGGGACATACCTAACTTTGACAATCACTGCAAAGCATAAATGTGTTAAACTTGGCTGGTAATGAGAGGACTTCTGAAACCGAATCAGGAGTTCTATGATTTAGATCAATATCATTGTATTCAATCATAATCTAAAAGGAAGCTGGAAAGCATAAATATACTACTTGCATACTCAGCTTTTTTTTTTTTCTTTTCTAAACTGGGTTGACTGTTGCTCATTCTAAATCTGTTTATCCAGCAGAAAACTATTTCTGAGACCTTTCAGAATGCATAATGTGGGGTGTTTCTCTAATTTCCTGCTCCTCCTTTTCCTCAGACAAGAAAAACTTTGCCTTGCCTTCTGTGGAAAAAAAAGTGCTGAAAATCATTCTTTAATGGAAGCATTCCAAGGTTAATGGAATAGCTCTTTCAGGTTCTTTTTATAATATCACTGATTTATTTCTTGAAACACTAACGATAATTAGAAAAAACTGTTGAATCAATCACTAAGAGAACATCTCTCCCTTTTGGCCACTTGTGCCATGTTATGATTCTTGTATTGCCCAGTTTATATGAGCAGACCATTCATAGTTAAGCACATTAAACCAGAGATGACTGTTTCTTTTGTTTTGTCTTCTTGTCAGGTTTTTCTTATCTTTGGAAACATCTTCAGTCATCTGTCAGGAACGAAGGCAAAGCAGAAAATGACTGAGCAACCAAAACTACTTCGTAGACCTCTGCCTCCTAAGCTGCCATCTAAACTGTCTACACCAAGGGAGAAGGTTGGTAAAGGTAAATTATATAAAAACTGTTCTTGCAGTGAGTAGTTTCAAATTCCTTATGTTCTCTGAAGCTAACACGGAAGAAGATAAATCTGTTGGTTAATCTGTAAATTCACAACAGAGTGTGGGGAAATACCCATGCTGGCTCCAGTCAGGCAGTTCTAATGCAGAAGCTCCTTGGCAGTGCAGTATGGAAGATCCTGAACAATGCTAATGTTCAGTGCAGGCATATTAATGCATGTTGATGCTAGCCCAGTCTCTTACAGAGTGCAAAATGTGCGGGAGGTGTCTGTTTGTAATTGCTGTGGCTGTTCAACAAGTGATTAATCTACATAATCATAGAATCATAGAATGGTTTGGCTTGGAAGAGACCTTTAAGATCATGTCATTCTAACCCCCTGCTGTAGGCAAGGACACTTTCCTCTAGACCAGGTTGCTCAAAGCCCCATCCAGCCTGGCCTTACCAGCAACTGTTGTAAGCTGCTAGGGCAGAGCAGTGTGAATAGGACTGTGTGATTATCTGAACCTCTCTTTGGGAGGCCCCATGTAAAATAATGGAAGAGTAGCTGAGACAGGTGTAGGAACCTGAGTCTGCCACTTCTCTGACTTGAACGCTACCCCTCTAGCTTGTCCAAGGAAATAAGATATAACATGAGAAACTGGTGGTTTTGGGAAAAGTTATATTGGAACAGATAAGAGTCAAACCATGTGGGTAGTGATATACAACTTTGATTCAGAGAAAATAAGAAAAAATGCTCTGGGGGGGTGGTCATATTCTTAAAATGTACATTCATGTAAAAAGACGTAAACGAGCTTATATTATTTTAAAGGCATCAGGGAATTCTATTTAAGAACAAGAGACTTGCAGTGCAGTGTGGTTCAGAAATAAATAGATATTTTGTGTGCCAGTATACGTGAATGAAAAGCTCTTCTCAGTTTATATAAAGTAGCTATTGATTAAATGTTTAAGTACTAACCTTTAAAAATAAAAACGAAAAACAATAAAATGATCTATAATAAAATATTTTTAACACAAGTGATATAAGAAGCTGGAAACTATTTACTGATCCTGAAACCAGATTTATACAAAAGATTCTCGATGTTTGAACAGATTCACTGGCTTCAGTCAAAACTGTGAGATCTGCTGTAGAAACTTGGCATACAGAATTTGTCAACTTTTGTTTTTTCACTGATTCACCCATGAAAATTATTGTAATATGAAATAATGAAGGGCATCTCAAACAACAGTGCTGTCCCTACAAACTGATCTAAAGAGTGCAAATCATTTACTGCTTTTTGTTTCCCTCTGGATTCTGTAATTCTGGTAGAGTATCTACATAGCTAAAACTATTCGGTCTTCATGTAATCGTGAAGAGAGACCACCAGAAGGAAAAAAATATTTTGCATTATGTTTGAAATAAATTATAAGCAGCTTTATTTGTTACAGCTCATTTGTTTTTTAGGGGGGGTTGTTTGGTTGGTTGGTGTTTTGGTTTTTTTAGAACACTGTCATGCTGTATTTGTAATTATTAGTAGGTAACACTAACTGTAAAGGAACAATGATGACATATTGTGTGGTATCTTTATAAAAGTACTAAAAATGTTAAGGAGAATTCAGTTAAAAAAAAAAGTAGTTATTAGTCCCTTGATATTATTAGGCCCTTCTGAAGACTATTTTGAAAGGCTGGTAAAATCTATTCAGTACATTTCCAGCCTGGTGCTGTCGAAACTGATGTAAGTATTTCTGGCTCAGTACCAGAGCTATGCTCCAATGATTTAAAACATTTTAAAAGTGATAGATAAGCCTTTTATCCTCAGAGTTTTATTGTGATGGCTCTTATTGTAGTAGAGCATATGATTAGTGTTGGTTGCTATTTATAGATTATGTATTTATAAAGTACACCTGACAAGAATCCAAGATCCGCACAATAAAGTTTGTTCAAGGATCATTTCTCCAAATGTAACTGTTGCACCTGACAGATATTTAAACAGCAGCATGACCATTGATCAAAAAGCAACTCTTCAGCAATGGTGTCTCAATCATTTTTGGGGACAGAATTGTTTTGTGCTTCATGAAGTGTGAGACTGAGACCTGGGGCCAGGAGCTCTGAGCTAGGAAAAAAAGATGAGCCTTTTAGTGGTACATCGTAAGTGCCTTCCTTTGCAGGGAACTGTAGAAAGGGGGGATGTAATACAATAAAGCAGTTGACTGAAAATGCAGAAGAAATTTCAGGGAGATGTGGTGGTGGACTGTTCCTGGTAGAGAGCTTGAAGTTGTCAGTCGCAATACTGGAGGGCAAGAAATGCAGGGAGATAACCCAGTGGTCCCAGCTTTTTGGGGGAGCTGAACTGCAACAGAGAGCTAGAGAGAGTGGCTTCTCCTTCAGCAGGTCCCAAAAAATGAGTTTCCCTAGCAAAGGGAACAAAGCACCAAGCTTGTGGAACTACACAGGCTGAATGAAAAGTACTTTTGTAAGAATTTCCTTGTTGATAAAAGTGTTCAGGGCTATTTACTTTCTGATACAGTATGGTTTGGAAGCTCGGGTCTAGCTGAGGAGCCAATAGGCCTTCAGAATGAGCCCTAGTATCAAAGTGACTATTATGTGAGGAGTATGAAATGAATCTCCACCTCAGTGGTGTGGGACACTAGGGCTCAGCACCATCGCACCACACATGCTACTCATTGAACTGAAATGATTAAGCTAAGTCAATAAGATTTCTAAGCCTCATTCTCAATGTCTTTCTTTTCTCTTGTTTTCAGCAGGCAGGAGTTTTGGACAACACCAAGCTAGAGCGATGAAGAGTACAAATGATAAAAATGGAAAAGCAGTGCCTGACAGTTGTGCCAGTACTCAAGGGCAAGTCAAGCAGACAGATGTTTCCTTCAGCCATGGTCACGTTTCCCAGAATCCGGTGAAAACCCAGCCCAAAGATACATTCCTGTCTGTTCATCAGATTTGCCAAGGTCAAACACAAATCCAACTCAAAGATCTCCTTCAGTCTCAATACCTGTCTGGCAGTGTCCAACTCCAGTCTGACCACATTTCTTCTTGTCCAATACATTTCCAACACCGACATGTATGTCAGCTTAATCAAGACAGTAAATATGGGCCAACGCAGATTCAGTCTAAAAAGACAGGTTTTCATCACCAAAGGAGAAGTTTAATTCCCTCTGATACAAGTTTCCCCACAGAAGGCGTGGAGCAGAAGGGTGAACTAGTTTTTAAGAATAATAACTCTGCACATTGGTCTTTACGAGGCAATACTGCAAGCCTGGTTGGTCAATGTGAAATTATTCCTATCTGCTCAAGCAGCCAAATGCCAAACCAAAGCAAAGAGAAAAATGTGTTTTCCGCCCAAATTCCTAGGAGAGATTTTATTCTTACTAAAAGCCCCAATGGGCCTGATTACTTGTTTTGCAAAAATCATAAATTCTCTCAGTGGAAGCATCAAAAATTAGAGAGCGCTGGCCCTGCCCATTCCACTCCTCCTGTATTTATACTGGAAAGTTTAGCTGCAGGTTCTTCTCACCATCTGCCTTTGAAGACAACACTCAAAAAGCCATTTGTTTCCCGCTACAACTGTGAAGTCCTCAGTAACCGATTAATGACTGAAAACAGGAGTTTGCAGACTGAAATTAACACAGTGATTTTGTCTGACATTGCTTTACCTGCAGATGAAACAACAAAGCCTGAGCAACAGAAGTTTCTAGGTAATTAATATTAAACACTGTAGTATCTTTTTTGTTGGCACAGTGTTTTATTGTAAACTTTTTTCTAACAATCTCTTGCGGGGGGGGGAAATCATTGTGTGCATCTTTGAATTGGCCCTCATTACTTGAGAAATAGCTAGTACAGAATTATAGCTTGTGATAACTAAATGAAATGTTGTGTCTTCAGGTAACAGCAAGTGTGATTTAAGTGTATGCAGCTTCATTATAACAGATGGTGTATGGGAACTGTGAAAAGTCCCGTCATTTAAGTCTTTGAAAATGGTGGGTCCATTAATAACCAGGATTTAGGAAGGCAATTCTGACCCTTTCATGTGTCTTTGGCCTTGTTTTCCTGTATCTTATTGAATGCAAAATGAGGAACAAACTTAGAATCATAGTATCACAGAATCATTAAGGTTGGAAAAGACCTCTAAGATCATCTAGTCCAGCTGTCAGCCCATCACCATTACACCACTAACCATGTCCCTCAGTACCACATCTCTGTTTCTTGAACACCTCCAGGGACAGTGACTCCACCACCTCCCTGGGCAGCCTGTGCCAGTGCTTGACGACTCCTTTGTAAAAGAAACACTTCCTAATATCCAACCTGAACCTCCCCTGGTGCAACTTACTACCATTCCCTCTCGTCCTATCACTATTACTTGGGAGAAGAGGCTGACCCCCACCTCACCACATCCTCCCTTCAGGAAGCTGTAGAGAACGTTCAGGTCTCCCCTGAGCATCCTCTTCTCCAGACTCAACCATCTCAGTTCCTTCAGCTTCTCTTCATAAGACTTGTGCTCCAGACCCTTCAAAGTTTCAGTGCCCTGCTCTGGACATGCTCCAGCTTAAAACAAAGATGTATTTATTTTTGCAGGATTTTATTCAGGACTGACCATTGTCCTACTGTGTCCTGTATTAGTGATATTGCATGAATGGTTGAGCTGATATAAGCCAGAAGAAGAGCAGAAGTAGAAGGAAAAAGCAATGGGGAATTCTGTAATCTGATGTTGCTTCCAGTCACATAGTAGCTTGAAACCTCAGCACTAAAGACTGTGCCTGAGCTGGAGGAAGAGCGGTGAATTCTCTAGAGGACTACTTTTAACTTTCTCGGTGCTTCTGAAACTAAGCTTCCTTCCACAGCTATAGTAGAGAAGAGCCTTCCATGGGTTCCATCCTGGGATGCGGTAAAGTGAAACTGGGTTTAACAACAAAGTTTAGAGGTATGGAGGCACTCCCAGATGCTGACATTTTATAATTACCTTTCATGAATTCAGCGTTTTTTCTCTCAGAAAGCCAAGTCTCAAATGTATTCCTTGGTATCGGTTTTCCACTACTGACAAGTGAGTAACTGTGACTCATGGGAAGAAGTGTTTGCCTCATTCTTCCACTGTGGCAGTCTAGAAGCAGGTATACAGTTATTTCTGTACGATCGCTATAAATCATTAGCACAGTGGAAATGGTGTTTCAGTGTATGGTAATAATATGAAAGGTGGAAATGCACAGTCTCAAATAGTGGTCACACTTAAGGACTGTGTGTGCTTTGGCTCAGGGGATGCAATTCTGGTTACTGATGTGTTTCTGTTGCGCAGGCACAGCTTCAAGAGGGAAGCCATTCCACTGGCAGGAACTGTTCGCTGTGTTGAGAGTGTGAGAAATGTGATGCGTTTTGTAAGAGAAAGGTGGCACTCAGATTCTTCTGATGAAACGCAGGGGCAGACACCTGGCTGTAGAGTTTGTGTTCCTAGTTGTATTCCATGTACCCAAAGCTGTGAAAGGCTAGAAGCAGCACTGTATGGTTGCCACGGGCTTTTCTGCAGGCTCTAGTTGGACCACACTGCTTATCCAGACTCTGCATGGGTGGGAATACAGGTGCTGTGTCACTTGGGACTAGAAAAGTAATTTTGAGGAGGTGAATAACATGTGGAGATTTCATCCTACTGGAAAGGTACTTTGTTGGAGGAGTACTCTGATGTGGTTCTTTTCAGCAGCATTGGAAAGAAGGCAAGCATAATCAAACCAAAGCATTTCCTGAGGCCTTGTCTCTGCCTCTCCACTCCCTTTCAAGGTCATCACTGTAGTGTCCCCTTCTCCCTCTCTTTCTCAGGCAGATGCATCCCTTCTTCCTAACTTTGAGTGTTATCTCAAAACCATTTTTAAAGAGATCTGTGAAGCTGGCAAACCACTGCTACCTAAAGTGGTTGTGCTGCAGACTGCACGCTGAAACTGAAACCCCAGGGAGGCGATTCATACCACCCAATGTAATATCCCTCACGTTGATCACTTAATCATAACTAGTAATGCATGCTTCTTTCTTGGAGAGAGGGACAGAAGCTTCCAGAAGGCAAGTGCTAACCCAAGGTAAGCATCTAAGATGAATTGAATGAATGAAACACAAAATAGATATCTATCTCCTTTTTGACCATTTACAATAAAATACAGTTTTGCAGTGACATTTACTGACTGACACTTTATGTTATACACCCATGGTCAGCTGCATGAAAAGGAGCAGACCATGGCAATGCTATTTTAAGCACAGAAACTCAAAGCTGTTCACTGTAGCCAGCAATGAGGCTCTATTCTGGTTGCTGCGCCACAGATACAGATATGGTGATTGTGGCTTAGAGAAAGGCGTTACTTGAGATTGAGAGAACCGGTACATTGAGTTTGTGCAGCTGTTAAGCTATATATTTGTTCACCTCCTGGTACTGTTTGGGCAAATTATTATCTGATGTTGGATTTTAGTGCTGAGAACGCTTTTCTGTGAAACTCTTTTGTAACAGTGTCAGCATGAACCTTTTTATGATCAACCTTTTTATGATCAATCTTAGGTTCAGATTTTCTAGGACATAATTACTTCTCATGCAGGCTGGACCCAGCTGGCTGGAAAATGTTTTGCACAAAAGATTTTGCACCAGAAGACCTGGTGGATGACAAGTTTAATGTGATCCAGCATCATGTCCTTGTGGCAAAGAAAGCCACTCACATACTGGCAATGTTTTAAAAAGCGTAGCCAGCAGTTCAATGGAAGTGATTATAACTTCATATACAGCACTTGTAAAACCAACCTGGAGAACTGTGCCCAGCCTGGGACTCTCCACTATAGGACAGGTATTGATACACTCCAGCAGAGGCTGACAAAAATGGTCAGGAAACTGAAGCAGCCAAACATACGACAGACTGAAAGTTGAGTTTGTACAGTCTGAAGAGGAGATGCTTAAAGGGAGATCTTCTGTCTTCAGCTAGTCAAACTCTTCTCAGAAGTTCATGGTAACAGAGAAGAGGCAACTGACTCCAGCTGGGAAATGGAAAATTCTCGTTAGATGTAAGGAAGCCTATGCTGTCTTGCTCAAACACTGGCACAGGTTGCTGGGAGAAGTTGTGGATTTAAATCCCTGGAGATAATCAGCAGGAAAAGGCCTTGAGCAACCTGATCTAGACCTGCTTTGAATAGGGACCCGGATCTGATCTCTTGGAGATCCTTTCCAGTAAGAATTATTTTATGATTCTGTGTGTTTCTTATCCCTACTGAAGCTTTAAAATTTATCTCTTATATATCTAAGGTCTTTCTTACTGCATTTGAATAATATATAGGGCTTTTGTGCAATCAGATTCTGAGCCATATATATTAAAGAATCTATTTCTTGTGTATGCAACGTCTGCTATTACTTTGCGCTTCTCTTTAGAAATGGCCTTGCAAGAGAAAACAAGAAAATCTGACACACCAGAAGAAGTTGTGCAAGAACAAAAGAAAGAAAAAGCATATGTTATACATTATGTAAAGTTAACTGAACCTGATAGAGAAGAAGGACTCTTTTCAGGTACGAACAATGTTTATGTGCAATAGTCATAAAATGGTGCTGTGATAGATCATTCTCAGAAATACGTCATGACAGCATCAGCCTGTAGGGGGCTACAGCCACTACATGTCGTTGAAGTAGCAAAATAGTGGAATTATAGCATAAGAAAATAATCTGCAATATTGACCTGGCTGTGGAGTGACAGTAAGGTTGAAGGCACAAGACCTAAAGCGCTCAGAAGAAAGGTACTGCTTCTGAACACTTTGGGGTTCAAAAACAATCCAACACAATGACAACTCTGTAGTCTCTATCTCAGCAAATATTAGCTATGGAGGAAGGCAAAATACTGTCATTATTGCAGGCCATGATCCAATTCTACTTTTTTAATGTGGGTTTTTTGGGGTGTTTGTTTGTTTGTTTGTTTGTTTTTGGACATGAAGACCTATTCTCCTATCAAAGGGAAAAGAAAGGAAGAGATTGTAAAGGACCTGCAATCTTTATATTTCTATGCAGACATTCATGAGTCAAATATATTACTATGTGAGAGTCTTGTCTGTGTTTGGTAACAGAGGATATAAATCAGTAGATTCAGGAAGTCTGCAGAACACTTCTCATTCTGTCTTTATTATCTAGTCTTTACCTTCTGTATGGTTGTTATTATACAAGGTGGTAACAAATTGTATAGTTGTTATTATACAAGGTGGTAACAAATGAATATCCAGAGGTTATAGGGAACAACTCACCCACTCTGAGGCTCACGGCAAGGATGGATGCTCGCCACAGGGAACTCCACACAGGAGCAATCTCAAAAGAGATGCTGCCTTAGTGGTAGTCAGCCCTTAAATGGGATCTAGGAGAGGTGGAGTCAAGCTCCACCCCTTCCGGGAGCACAGTTGAATTACCTTCACCTGTGCTCCCGCAGCTGAGCCATCACCTGCCTCAGAGGGTTAATCAGAGGTTCAGGCTGTGATTAACAGTTTCCATACACTCCACCCCTTCACAGCATGAACCAATGATTAGGTGAGTTTTTCCTTATTACAGGGATCCAACACGACGCTTATACAATTTCCCGTCGCAATATATATTGACATAATTCGAGCGATGATTGATGCAAGTTCACGGTCTTCCATGGGCCAGTGCTCGATTGATGTTGTTGGAGGCAAGCAATCATGAGGTGCACGTCCATCTGTTTCATCAGTCCCATTCCTTCCGATGATTCTGGAAGCTCAAAGACTCAGGGGGAGTAATACAGATGTTTCAAAGGTACCAGGAGGGGAAGATCTGCCCTCCAGGGTAGGATACAGGCCGTATTTCTATCCTGGGTCAATACTTCAGCTTGTACCGGAGCATGCCCCGGTCGCCTATACCACACCCTTTGGCCAGTTATTTGTGGTTGTATAACTATATCTGGCACCAAAGGGGGCGTCTTGATCTGCCACAGGGACATGATGGGCGTCCCTTTAGCAATAAAGATTGGAGTATTGACCACAATATCCGTAGGCCATGTACCTATCACCGAGGGGGCTACTGAGCCTCCTACCTCCAATAATCTCCCCCAAGGTGCCAGTAAACCACACCACTTGGGTTCTACTTGCACCTTCCAGGGCCACTTTACCTTATGGATTCCTGGTTCTAAATTCTCAGGGGCAGGGAGCAGAAGATTATTTTCATTACCAATCTGGGGTCTTACCTGATTATCAGTGCCCGTAACTTGGATCCTAAGCGGGGAGGCCCATATTGTTTGTAGCATTTTTAGGGCACTAGGCCTGCCATCCCGAGGTCTTTCATTCAAGTCCCGCAGAGTTTCATAGAGTCTCTTTGTCCACCCCTGCAGGGACTGAGAGTCTGTCTTCAGGGCAGCCTTGAGAATACCATTATAACGTTCAATGAGGCCTGCCCCAGTTGGATTATATGGCAGGTGGAATCGCCATTCAATGTTGTTCTCTTCTGCCCAATGCTGTATTGTTGCACCAGTAAAATGAGTCCCCTGGTCGCTCTCGATCACTTGAGGCGTCCCATAGGCAGACATCAGTTTCATGAGTGCCTTAATTGTATATGCCTGATTTGCCTTTGGTACTGGATAGGCCTGCAGTAGCCCACTTACTGTATCGACGCAGGTCAGGGCATACCTCGCCCCCTCAGACCGAGGGAGGGGCCCGATGTAATCAACCTGCCATCGCTGCAGAGGACTGTATCCTCTAGCAATATGGGCTGTTGTTTCGGGCAACGATCTCGGTCTCATCCTCGAGCAAGCGTCGCAATCTCGACATGCCTGGGTGATGTCAGATAGTTGTACGGGCAGTCCCCATGCTTTAGCAGCTGCCCACATTATCTTCTGTCCAGCATGTCGCAGTTTCTGGTGTAACCAACGGGCAATGTTCTCGGACTGCGAACTCTCAATCCATCGAATTCGGGCCAGTGTGTCGGCTTCATCATTTCCCGGTGACTGTAGGGGTTGGTGACCAGAGACATGGTAGACACATACAGTCCTATGTTTAACTGCATTCCATATGTCTAACCACATGTCTTTACCCCAGATTGGTCGGGCGTGAATAGTCCATTCCTGGGTAGCCCACTGTGCAATCCAAAGAGTAAGCCCCCGATATACAGCCCAACTATCTGTACAGATGTTCAGAGTACCATCACCGGGTTCCTTGGTTATAACCATCCACACGGCTCGCAATTCTGCCCATTGGCTGCTCTGACCGTCCCCCTCATCAAACCAGATTGTCTCAGTAGAGGGATGATATGCTATTGCTCTCCACTTGCTTGGGTTGCCCTTGCTGGATCCATCCGTGTACCACGCATCTTCAGGAATAGGATATTTTCCTTCCTGAACGGGACTCTTCTCTGGTGGAGCGACCAATGTTTCTCTTGGTGCATCACTATGATATGTCACTGGGCCTAGGATTTTCTGTAGTTCTTCTTTCAGCGGTGACGAAGACAGACTACTTCTTTGGCTG
The DNA here is from genome assembly GCA_030625065.1 of Alectoris magna. Classification (NCBI taxonomy): domain Eukaryota; kingdom Metazoa; phylum Chordata; class Aves; order Galliformes; family Phasianidae; genus Alectoris; species Alectoris magna. The sequence goes on along the minus strand of CM060560.1, from coordinate 28,775,368 downwards.
AGATAGGCGACCCATCGTGCCACCGTTTGTGCTTGGGCCACCCCCGTCTTAGGAAGGTGGGTCAGATCTCTTACCCACCCCTGGATTGGCAGAGTGGTTTTGACTAAGATCTCTGCTGTTTGAGTTATTGGTTCTACTGCCTGTAATGCTGAATAGGCAGCCAATAACTGTTTTTCGATCATACTATATCTTTCTTCTGCTCCGTGCCAAACCTGAGACCAGAATCCAATAGGGGTCCGAATAGAACTCTGGCGTTGCCACAGGCCCCAGCCAAAACCATCCTGAGTAACATGAACATCTAATTCAGCTGGGAGGGTAGGATCAAATATACCCAATGCCTGGGCTTGTTTAACTGCCAGTTTTGCCTGTTGGAAAGCGTCCTGTTCTATTTTCCCCCAATCCCATAATTGCCCCTTTTTCGTGAGTCTATACAATGGTCTTAGCAGCTGCGCTAAATGAGGTATAAAGGAGCGCCAGTACCCCAATATACCCAAAAATTCCTGCAGCTGCTTTGGTGTCGTAGGGACTGGAAACGCCTGAACCTTATCTATTACAGCACTGGGTAGTACTTTGGTTTTCCCAGACCAAACTACTCCCAGGAATTTCACAGAGAGGCCCGGGCCTTGCACCTTCTGAGGATTTATAGCCCATCCTCTTCCCTGCAGATAGGTGGTTAACAAATCTGCTGCTTGCCCCACTGTTTCTAATGAGTCGGATGTTAACAGGAGATCGTCAATATAATGATATAAATTGACATTATCTGGTTTTTCCCATTTAGCCAGGTCACGCGCCACTAGGTTATGACAGTATGTTGGCGAATGCACGTACCCTTGAGGCAGGACCTGAAAGGTCCACTGCCTGCCTTCCCACGTGAATGCAAACTGATCTTGCGATTCTTCAGCAATCGGAATACTGAAGAATGCATTCGCCAAATCCAAGACACAATGATATGTTTTGATTTCTCTACTCAGTGTGTCCATTAGGGAGGCAATATTGGGTACGGCTGCATGAATAGGCGGCGTGACCTTGTTCAGTTCTCTGTAATCAACTGTCATTCTCCATGTTCCATCCGACTTCCGCACTGGCCATATGGGGGAATTATATGGGCTATGTGCAGGTCTTATGATACCCACTTTCTCCAATTCCTGCACTGTTCTCGATATTTCCTCTTGCCCACCCGGGAGTCTGTACTGCTTTACATTAGTAATCCGGCGCGGTTTTGGCAGACAAATAGGCTCATGCTTTGCATGGCCTCTTAGTATTGCCTGTACCGCCCGGACACTAATACACCTTTGTCGGAGCCTGAATTCTCCCACAGTCGTGTGGAGAGCCAGACCCCATAGGATATCTATGCCCAGAATATATTCCTGGACTGGGGCAATAGATACCTTATATTCCCGAGGTGGGAGACGCCCAACCCCCAATTTTAACCAGGTTTGGGTGACTGGAATAGTCTGTCCCCCAAAACCTCCAATCATCGCTCTATTGCCATGGAATTTGGCTGGATCCCCGTAAATTATTGATGTTTCTGCCCCTGTATCGACTAGGGCCATAACTCTTTGAATATTTTTTCGGGACCAGAATATCGTTAATTCTACATAGGGCCTCCGGTCCCGTCTGGAAGCCCTAGGGGGACTGACGTCCCTCGTCATGCTATATACTGAGCCAGGTTCAGGTCTTTTACCTCTGGTGGTTCGGGCATTGTGGCTCGAGACACCTGAGGTGGCTTCTTTCTTTTACTAGGAACAATAAAGTCTGCTAAATTCCATGTTATTGATGGTTTTCTTTCTATAATTCTTACCCTTGATTTTCTAGGGTAATTTTGAAATTTTTGATCATCCTTCAACTGTTTCCACAATTGAAGGAGGATGTGGTTGGGCTGCCGATCAATTTTCGCAAATTGAACGCCAGCCCTAATAAGATCATTGAACATTTGCTTTCGGGATACCCTTATGGGTCCCGACTGAGAAGCTCGTGGAGCCGGCCCCTTAGTTTTAACCACCGGCATAACTTCAGCTTCTTCTAACACTCGAATATTGCGTTTAGTTCGCAGGCGCTCTGTTTCTCCTAGATCTGCTACTAGCTGAGCCGCCTGTTGAACTGCAGCCTCCGATGCTACTAAAGGGTTCAGTATAGACACTAAAGTGCCATACATATGAGAAGGGGCCTGCTGCAAGATTAGATCCCTCATTCCTCCTGAGAATCTAACCATATCAGGGCTATCAAAAGTATCTTCATAAATGGCCTCTCTCATTCCTAGCTCCCTGATATAATTCTGAAGGTCCTCCATAGAGGACCATAATCCTGCATTTAACGGTATATCTGACTTATTTGGCCAGACCATACGGCATGCAGCCATCAACCAATCCAGAATAGAATGGCTTTCTTCTGGGAACTGGGTTCCGCCATATAATCTTTGCCTAAGGGCAGGGTGGACAGTTACAGTGGCCAATTTCGATAATTCAGGCCCACTGACCGTAACACTCTCCGCCCCTGAATCCCATAGGCGTAGCAACCAAGTTGGCACACTTTCTCTGGGTTTTTGTCGAAACCGCTGCACCAAGTCCATTAATTCCGTGGCCGTGTATGGTCGGGCCGTGACATGAAAATGAGTTTCAGCAGGGGGCCATTGATCAGGAGGCACCCCTGCTGGTCTATCTTGGACCTTTTTTGTTTTTTGTGTTATAATAGGACGGAGTTGTAATGCGTCCGTCATAACAGGTTCTTCTAAGTCAGTTTTAGTATTTTCATCTCCTTGTTTAGCCTGGTCCATTGTTTCAGGTACAGAATCATCATTTATCAAAATATTACGGACCTGAGAGACTGGGGAGTGTAATAGGGGTCTTTTTCCCGTCAGTATACTAAGCTCTTGCTCCAATTTTCCAATGCGGTCCTTTAATAATTGATTCTCACTTTCCAATACATTTGATCTAATTTCTGCTTGATTTAAAGCAGTTAATAGTGGCCATGCCACTGTAGAAGCAGCTAATCGCCGTTCTTTCGTAATCAAGATGTCGTTACTTAGCCCTTCAAAGTATTCCGTCATGCGGAATGGAGAAAAATTCCCCATAACCCTCAAGGGACCCCATTTTTCAATTATAGTAGCCATTTGATAATAGGGAGAACCCATAAACCCTGGGATCTGCCCCGGAATCATCTTGTCTAAGGGGGTGATGTTCTCCCCCTTGACCCATTTATACATTCTCCACAGAAAAGACATTCTCTCTCCTGGCTGGCTCGCCAAATGTATGGTTGTTATTATACAAGGTGGTAACAAATTGTATAGTTGTTATTATACAAGGTGGTAACAAATGAATATCCAGAGGTTATAGGGAACAACTCACCCACTCTGAGGCTCACGGCAAGGATGGATGCTCGCCACAGGGAACTCCACACAGGAGCAATCTCAAAAGAGATGCTGCCTTAGTGGTAGTCAGCCCTTAAATGGGATCTAGGAGAGGTGGAGTCAAGCTCCACCCCTTCCGGGAGCACAGTTGAATTACCTTCACCTGTGCTCCCGCAGCTGAGCCATCACCTGCCTCAGAGGGTTAATCAGAGGTTCAGGCTGTGATTAACAGTTTCCATACACCTTCCCCTAAGAAATTCTGTAATGCTTGACACACTTTTTTGTATCATAGATGCTAATGATGCCCCTGACAGCAGTAGTGTGGAGGGTGACTGGAAGACCAGATTCCATTTTATGGCAAACAAGAAAGATGAAGAGGAAAAACTGATGTTCAGATCCCAAGTGAAAGTATGGCATTGCTTCTTGAACAGGAAGACTGCTCTCAGCCTTCAGGTATAGCCATCAAAGATGCAGTACACATAGTGCTGTATTTAATAGTCAGTTTTCATTCCAAGTATCTTTTGGCTTTGCAACATCATCCACAGAAAAAGCAATCTTAAAATTGGTCCTGGACAACTGCATGAAAAAAAGAAGTGACTAGAATGATTAGAATGGTTTTGATAAAATTAGAGCAGCTGTACGGATGCTTTTCTTCTACAGTTCCCTTGCCTAAATTCTTCATTGTTTGTTTGTTCTTTCCTGTACTTTCCCCTGTACTTTTACTGTCTTATTTTCTTTCTGATGCATTCTGCATAATTTTCACGGCACTTGCTCTGCATTATACCTTCTGCCAAAGTGTTTGTCATTCAACCCAAATTATGCCAGCACCATGAAAAGGAATCATCAGATGTGGAAAATGAGAGAAAATTCCTCCTGCTTTTGGTCAGAAACCAGCAGAGATTTCTTATTTCAGGGTTTCCGTCAGTTTGCTTGCTGATACAAACGTTGTCCATTAAAGGATGTGAACCAGCCATTCTTGCCAGATAAAGCTTCAAACAAATTCATATTTGGGATTCTCTGCCAGAATTCATGTTTCTGACTGTAAATTAATGAAATAGTTTTCTAAGCCACCTTTATGTAAATGGTTTGTAGGCTTCAACCCACTGTCTGCTGCAGGCATTCATCGGAGTAGGAGTTGGTATCTGAATAAGCAAAATCCTTCTTGGAGGTAGACAGTGTTTCGCGTATGGTCTTTAATTCTCAGAATAAATACATCTACTCAAACAGTAGATGGGGAAAAACTGATCAGGGATTTGGGGAACAATTCTAACTTCATACTTCCTGCTTTAAATATATATCAGTCTTAAGCAAACACTGTGGGTAAATTAACTGTAAGTATTTAATTCCTTTTACTGTGACCTTGAAAGAACTGGTATTATTGTTTCCCATTCTATCATCTAGAAAACCTATTGAAATGTCAGTATTCCCAGTGAATTTGATCAGTATCTGAAACTGCTATGCTGTGATGAGGCTATTTGGAAGAAATGATAACAAGTGTCCTGTGTTGTTTGCCAGCAGCAATATGGTAAAAAATGTTGCCTGATACCTATTCATTTTGACGTTCTCTGCTACCACGTACGTAAGAACTGTCATTATCAAATTGAGCAGACTGTGTTACTTTATTATCCATTTCTGCAAATTTCACCAAAATGGAAACTGGCAGTAACAGAGATGGAAATACCAGAACTACCGTCATGAGCTAACACTGCTGTGAGTTCTCTTTCTTAGGACTATAAAAAACAAGTATTGATTTTTCACCTTCTTGCCAGCAATACCCTTAAGTGGTTATAGAAAAAGATATTTATAGAACTTTTTTCTCTTTGCTGAGAAGTGTACGATAATTTAACTCTTCTGATATATAAATAACCTCCAAAGCATCCAAAGCGAATGGAAATAAGCTCCAAAGCAAATGGAGCTACTCCACACTTTACCAGCTAAGAGCTGAGATCCTCAGGTGATCCCTACTTATGTTATTCAACTTATCCACATTTTACCTAGTTACTAAGAGAATTATTTGCTGACACTGCTATGGTTTTGCAGATAATTTAGGCGTCTCTCTGACTTCCTTGCTGTGCTGCATCTGTATTTTTTCAGGAATAGCTGCAGAAATTATTTTAAATTACTTAAGAGTACTCACATGCCACCGCACTGTCCCTGCCTTAGGGAGGCCTATTCTCCTGATGCATGTTGCAGAGAGGTCCAGGCTTGCCTTGAGTGAGCTGACATTTTCACACCAAAAGATGTGGCTACAAGCAGGGAGACAGGATGGATCTGCAGGTTAGCCAAATAACACTGCATTGCTATGGCTGTGCTACTTCCTTTTCTGGAGCAAGCTGGTCGGTTACTCCTAAAGTCTCCTCACTGCTACCTGAGAATAGACACTGTATAATTTCATGCAGCTTTGCTGAGTCCTCCACTAATGGGGATGTGAAGATTTGTCATACTGTACTGGTTTTTATCTATGGGAGAACAGGCAGACGTGATGTTTTGCTGAGGTTTCGGTTGTGTTCCTTAAAATTGTCACTGTGTCTAGAAATTCCAGAAGTCTGGGTGAAGTCAGTAAAGATATCTGTGTAAAGGAATTGTGTGATCAGTACCTTGAGTCATGCTAAACTTTAAAAGCAAAATGAAAACTGGAGAGAGGCCTCAGTTCAGAGTAAGCTTTCTTGGCCACCACTGAAAATCAATCCAAAATCCTCCAATGCAATTAATATATAAAAGTCATCAACACTTTCACTTTTCTTTCAGGTATTTTTATCTCTGTGTTACAAAGCAGAGTCTTATTTGTGTAAGGAACCTTTCCTTTGAAGTATGAAAACAGAAGTGTTGATTCATTAAGAGATTAAGTAACAAAATTATTTTCCTGAGTCAGGAGAAAAGTCAAAGAAGTTACAATTTGTTGAATATAAAACAATCCTAAATGTTATCAATATTGCTTTGTTTTGTGAACAGGAAATATTTTTCAGTGTCTGAGAAAGGTATTAGATATGAAAGCATGTTTTCATGCAACTCTACAGTAAGTATTGCTTTTGTAGATGTAATTAGAAGCTCCAGCAGAAGCAATCATTTAACTAAGTGATATATATAAACTTTTAGGCTTTTATGGTCCCATCAACAGGCAGGGACCAAAGCATCCAGCCCACTGTCTTGTCCCTGGAGAAGTTAAAGAAAGAGATCTGTCTGAATGCAGAATGGGATTAAGGAGCCAAACTCCCCTTGTGCACAGAGCCCAGGAGCTGACTCCAGGGCACTCTGGAAAAGGCAGGGAAGGCTAGAGGTACATCGCTTTTCCAGTCTCACTGACTACCAGCCCTCCTGCCTAGGTCCAGCTGGGAATCCCAGCGCCATCATCTGCTTTAAGCTGAAACGGGACAAATTTCCGGCGTTTGCTGCTATTTCAGAAACCATTCACACATTTAGAAAAAGAAATGCTGTGAACTGAGAAAGGGAAGGGCTTACATGTGAAGCAGAACCACTTCAATTCATATACCTTAGTAAATGTCAACATATTCCTTCTTGGGGTAATCATGTTGCTTAGAAGGCAAAGTGCCTCTGTTTCAATTCTGCATCCTCAAAGATGGTTGTTTAAAATCAGAAAGAACTGTTGCAGCTGTTTGCCGAAGCACTGAACTTTGTTTCATTTGAAGAAATGATACTTGAGAACTCTTATCTGTTCATAAATTACCAAATTTGAAACAATTCATCACCATAACAAATTTAAATCCATGACAAAATCCTTCTAGTATTTACATCTACCTTGCTCATCCTGCGTCTCTTGAAGATTTCATACACAGCAATGAGAACATTTGCACTGGATGTTCTTTTTTGCTGGGAATATTTTTCCTCTTCAGAATGGAATTTTGCAGATTTTTTTTTTTAACCTCTAGAAGAACTTCCAGTTTGGTTTTAGTTCTAAAGAAATGTAAAAGATCTCCCTGCAGTCCTGCAGTATTGCCATGGGAAATCCTCAAATGAGGTACTGTTTTTCTTGCAAAACAGATTCAAAGAATCCAAGAAAATTCTGAACTCAAACGCAGTATGTAAATCTCATTTCACTACAGTATTATTTGTGATTTACATTCATATATCTATTTATTATAACTCTTAGATTGTATTGTATTCTATTATAACCCTTGGATCCAGATTTGATATGACCACTGGCAATACAGTAGATAGTATATGTTATGTATACTGTGTATCTGCCATGAAAATGATAAGTAATTCTGGCCTACAAGGAACAAGAGGCTAGATTCGTATATCTCTTAAGGCGTATTTGAAATTGTATGTGACATTAATTAAATATTATCTCAGCATCTATGTAGTAACAATAACCACATACTTTCCGGAGGGGTCGTAATAATGCTGAAGCAGCACTCTCTCAGCAGACTTTAGTATAAAACTTTCCATGTTAGATTTGAAAGTAAGAGTTCAATAAAGGAGTAATAAAATGAAAAAGAGCTTCGTTGCCTGAATCCGGAGATGTTTGGGTTGCATGTTTTGGGATTTTTGGATCCACTTTAGAGGGTGAGTACATTCCAGAACTAGACTAGATGGGTTGAGCTGATAAATCAGGTACGCTTTAGGAAGGTCACAAAGGGAAGTCTAGCACAGTTTCAACAACATTTGAAAGTAGGTGAAAAAGAAAAAGTAAGCCAAAAATCACAGAGCTTCAGGCAACTACAGAACTGGGCCACTTATTTCATGGAACAATTAGGAAAGCAGCCAGAATGAGGGCACTAATAAGAGAGGACCTTGGTGCTCTTAGTGATTGCAGGTGTAGATATTGTGTGTCAGTATCACAGTACTCTCTCTGTGCTCTGTTGCACTTTGGTTCTCTGATCTATCTACATTGCAAAAGTATTCATTGGACTGCGGTTTTTCTTAGTGTGCACAAACAAGTCCCTCTACAACAAAACTTCATTGTAGATCTGAGAGTAGCACCTGATTTATCTTTCTTTTCCATATTCACTGAATACTTTAGGGCTTTTCTTCCTGTACACTGTTGTACACTCTATAAGGACATCAGTATAGCAGGCTTCAGGAAGTGCCCTCATGTTATTTCAGACTACAGTCTGAAAATGAAAAAAAAAATCTTGCAGAATAATAATTATACACAAAAGCAGAAGGGAGATCCAGAGCCAAAAGCTATGCTGTATAAGTGCAGTCTGTTCTCAAGCAGGCCAGCCGGGCAGGGCATGTGCCACTCAGTATCAAGTGACCCATGGCAAGGGATTGCTTTTGGTATTTTGGTAAATTGAGTAGAAAGTTGCATTCTGGACTGTGTCCATGCTTGAGAAAAGAGAACAGGTTTTTTGGACATGATGGAAATGAGCGGGAATGACAGTGGAAGACTTTGTGGCAAGAGGCAGGGGGGGCTGGGCTTTGGGTTTGCTAACGTTGTCTTCAGGCATATCAGTGATGCTGCTTAAGCTGACTCCATCCAAAGAAGAATCAAATTGTGGTATTTCTAACTTTAATGACACGTCCGTGAGCCCTAGGGCACCGTTCTTAAGGTTGCTAGTTATTGCATTTAAGTGAAAAGGCTGAGAGATTTCCTTACGCAGCTGACCCATTTTTTTTTAATATTTCTTTTAGGCCTATTTTTTGTTTCACCTTCCAGACCTGACCCCACTGATGGATACACTGGTCTGCCTTAACTTGTCATTCAATAATTTACTCTTCTTTCCCACGGAGGTATGTACTGCTCATTTTCCATGACTTCACTGAAAGTGATCTCAGTCTGAAATTCTACTGTTTGGATATAAAAATTGTTTAAAACAAGTGAAAAAAATAATAGCTTATAGTGTTAAAATATGCTTTGGTTACTTGGGGTTCAGTAAGAATGATGGGAACAATCACAGAAGTCTTGGCGACTGTTCTCCCAGGCTTCTGTCTGCTCCCACAGGTCCTCCTGTCCCTTATCTATCTATCTCCTTGCTCCAGCAGCCTGCAGCTACTGCAGCCCAGTGTCTCCTCTTTGCTCAACATACTTAAGATATTCAGACAGGGTCTATAGCAGCTTAAAGCCTGCATTTACTGTGAAAACCTAAATTAGAGCATGCTTGGTGTGGACCAAATTACTAGGAGTAAGTAGCTACTAAAGTTTAGAAAAGTGAACACATACAGACTATTATTTTTCCAGGCACTCGCAATTTGATCAATTTCTGACAATGCAGTCAGATGTTTACATGTTGGAAGACTGCAGACATTTCACAGAATCACAGAATTGCAGGGGTTGGAAGGGACCTCTAGAGATCATTAAGTCCAACCCCCAATTTCCCAGTTTCTTGTTTCTCCAAGCACTGCACAGGATAGCATGCACACTGGCATGCTACCTGAGGCAGTGGTAGCTACGTAGTTACATGGTCTCCTCCATTCAAGCTGTGTTTGCCTTGACAAAGGCTGTGCTTGGCCAACTTTACATTACAGATACAGACTGGAAGTGTTCTGGAGGTTCTCCAGTCCAAACTCCCAGTTAGAACAGTGCTAGTTTAGACCTTGTCATGTCTTCCTCAACAGCACGGGGCCCCTGAGCTATAGGAGGTGAAACAATATGTTTCAAACTTTTCCAAAATGTGATCCTGCCTTTCTGACTCACCATCTGAATGCAGCCAAGCATACAAGAGCTTAAGAAGTGAGATGAATAACTGAAATAATAGTGCTCCTAGTAGCTAACAGTCTCTTTTGAAAACTCTCACAACTCCTTTTTGTGATTTTGATCCATGATTTGAAAATCACTGCAGTAGCCCTTTCAAAACTAGGAATCATAGAATCATAGAATCACTAAGGTTGGAAAAACCTCCAAGAACATCCAGTCCAGCCTTCCCTCTACCACCACAGTTGCCCACTCAACGATGTCCCTCAGCACAACATCTAAATGTTTCTTGAACCCTTTCAGGGACAGTGACTCCACCACCTGCCTGGGCAGCCCCTTCCAGTGCCTGACCACTCTTTCAGAGAAAAAAATTCATCAAGTTGAAGAATATTCATCAGCTTGTTTCTGTAGGGTCTTTTTAAATGCTGACCAAACAAAATATATTTTTTCCCCATTTTTCCATTTACATGTTGTTAGCAGAAGCATTTTTGAAGTAGACATAATAAAAAATTAAAAATTTCATCTCAAAAAATGCAACATCAGAGACAAAAACAAGGCATATCATCAGAAATGCTGAACAGTCTTAAAAACCGGCAGCACTTGATACTCTGCTTGCAATTCTCAATTACAGTGTTGTAATCAATACAGTAAGTGATTGGCAATTGTGTCTCATGCAGTATCTGCAGTAATACTATCTATCCATATATATAGCAATTGTATTAGCTAATCTTATTATATTTATTTCCTCATTCTTCCGGTGTAGTTTACTGTTACTAGAAGTGCAGAAAGCTTACGATAGAACAGTGACACGCTGTATGATGAACAGATGTTGGTTTTATCATTCCCTGTCCTCTTCCCTTCTCAGTTGTTTAATATTAAATCCTTGCAAGTCCTTGTGCTCCGAAGCAACCCCATCAGAAAAATCCCAAATGACGTTCACAAATTGAAGTCACTGAAGAAATTTACTATTTCCTTTAATTTGCTATCAGAACTTCCATCTGGGTAAGTTATTTTTTTTTAGTTCATTGAGAAGTTTGTGTCATTTATAAACACAAACAAGGATTTCTGTCTTGAACTACATTATAGTCTTCCACTAATTTTCATTTTAGTCATATTGCTAAGCCAAATGGAAAGACTTTATCATGGTAACAGAAAATAGAAGCGTTGGAATAGTTCATTGTAATTGCTTGCCGTATTGAATCTTCACTAAAAGTATACAGGTATACTAGTTTGCTGTAGCTCATTTTCAGTAAACAGACATTTCAGCTGAAAATATTTTGGGGAAGAATGGTCTTGTGGCTTCCATTCTTGGCTCTACTGTCTGCCTTTGTGTTGCAATACAAATAGGTGAATTTTAAAACTTAGTCAATACATTAAAATACGACTGTTCTGTTGAGATGCTGTGGTATGGAAGTAAAATTCTACTTCTAGAGTATTTTGGAATGCTAAGATCCAGCTTCAGCCCCCTCGGATTTAGGTATTTAATCGAGGCATCCATCTCAACCTCCACAGGGAGTGGAGAGAATAACTCTGGAGGTCATTTCAGCTCATGTAAGAGCTGAACCATTGTTTTGATACCCAAAAGAGGCTAAAACATCGTATGCTTTCAAACCATGTATGAAAAATAGAGGCCTACACACTGTGAAGCAGTAACGAATGCTCTGAGCTTCAGGGCAGGACTAGATGAACTCCAGAGGTCCCATTCAGCATTTATTATTCTGATTTTTGCGTTTCTCTGTCATTTAGGTTTCTAATTCTTACTTCTGCTTTCTTTCTTTATAGCTTGTTTTTATTAGAAGATCTCTGGTACCTGGACATTGCCTATAATTATATTAGCTATATTCCTAATGACATCAAGAACCTCAGGTATATAAGCAACATAAACTGAAATTAGATTTCTACAGCATAATATGTGGACCATATTTGGATGTTAATTGTAAAAGTGAACACATGAGCAAGATTCAGTGTACCCTCTCTTCCTTCTCCTATCCTATGTGAAAAGCTCATTTAAACTTAAACAGTAAATTACAGTTGTATAACTGTGTCGCTTGATGGTAGCTGCAAGTCAAATATTCACATGCAGAACATGCTTGTTCTCCTATTTGGACTACATACATGCGCATACACTTGATTTGTATGATAAGGAAAGAGAAGATGCATTTTCAGCCCATGTGTGGTTGCTTTCAAGCAGTGTTGTTTCAAATGTTGATTAAACAAGAATTAAAACCAAGCTCTGTGAAACCCACCCAGTAGAAACCGTAGAAAAACAAATTACTCATACACGTCCTTAATGTTGACGATCTCTGTTTATGTCTGATGCATTCAGATACACCCAGCCTTGTTATCTATAGATAACTCAGATATTTAAATTATATTTAGAAGAATATTATAGGTACAATTTTATCCAGTACATAAAGCGTGCTGTAAGAAACACATAGCATTTTATGTGGCTTAGTAGTTAATCTAATCAGAGTTAGGCAATTACATAAAGCATTGTCACTTTAGGGTATGGTGTGAACAACCTATAAATTCCTGGTGGTCCTTAAAATTACAGAAAGCTTGAGTATTTGGACGCTGAAGGGAACCAGCTCTCTGCTTTGCCATCCGGGGTTTTGAATCTTCCACTAAAATTCCTCAGGATAGAAAATAATTTCATACACCCTTTGTTATGGAATGAAAAGATTCAGAACCAGCCTCAGAAGCTGATTCATCTGGCTGCCCTTTGCTTCTCCGCAAATAATCTAAAGGAAAGATACAACAACATCACAGAAGATATTAAAAAGATTTTGGATGAGTAAGTAATGCAGAATTACATCTGTTCCCTTGCCCAACAGAGGAGTATTGTGTGCAAAAAATAGTTAGTTGGCCCCTAATCAGAAACTCTGCAAGTGTTAGGAGTGTGGAAGTCCATACTTTGTCCATTCCTTCACATGAAATTAGTGTTGATCAGTGATATGCTATTAAATACTGCAGTAATAGTAATAGTTTTAGTTCCGTGTAGGTATACTCAGTTCACATGTTGAGTATATCTGGGTGAATGTGAAAATACAATTAATTAAGATTTGTCAGATGCTGCATGCAAATCCATTGTTCTGTTTAATGTGCCTACAATTTTACACAGCCACCTGTCCGCCAGACAAAACTTGTGTTGCAGCTTCATGTTCTGGCTCTACATCGAGCCAGTCTGTTGGGAAGGGAGGCTGACCTGAAGCTTACAGCTGAGATGAAAATTATGTCAGCTCCATTTCTGGGAATTGCAGGATTATTTTCTTCCTCGCTTCTCCATTCCACCCCAACTGCATAGCACATCCTTCTATTTTCGATGTGTCTGTCTCCTCCTTCCCCATGGGAGCCATGCAGACTGTGCATTAAGGCTAGAGTAATTACTTTTTTGGAATAGAGCAGGCTTCTGCTAAAGTGGAACTGAGGAAGTTTAAGCATCTTCTTCAGCGATGCTTCATAGTCATTCTGAGGCCAGATAATTTCTTTAATTTGTGCTTTTGAGTGAGGAAGTAGAACAGCTGCGGGTGGGTATATAGCCTTAGGAGGATGATGCAAAGTCTTTGATCTAATTTCTTACCATTTTAGTTTTACTGTCTGTGACTGCTGCAGCGGACCTCGATATGGCAAAGGACTTCAGCTCGTCCAAATATACAGAGATGTATTTAAGTTTGGAAGGCTTCCTTTTTACTTCTGTGCCTGCTCTTCATCATGCTGTAGAAACTTTGTGTCTCAGCCTGAAGCTTGACTACAGTACTTCGTGAAAAGGTATCTGGATTGCAGAGAAACTGTGAATGGGATAAAATAGTTCAGACATATGAGATCTTGTGTTGTGTCATTCAGGTGGACAGCCTGGGACTCTGCTGGTGTGACGGGATCGCTTGCTGTGACTCCATCTTTCTTAAAGCGCTTTCAGCTCTGAATGGTCTGCTTCATATCAATGAATATGTAACTGTATTGAAATGAAGTGCAGACTCAGCTCTATGTAAAGTCAGTGAAGTTGGATGCTGACCATGTATTTCCTCCAGTGACACGCGACAAGGTATCAGATTCTTCCCCACAGCTAGCAGTAAGTCATTTTACATCACTGTTCTTGTCCCTGCTTCAAGAATGGATAACTTTATTCCTGAGCTACATATTACATCCTTCAGTTATTTGTCAAATCTGCAATATTTTTGCAAGTCGTGGAAGGTCTTGTAAATTTTTTTTTATTTATAAGCATTTCTTCTACTATAGCAAAAAATCTTAATTTTTTTAATGAATTACAGTCCCCAAAGCTGAGGTGTCTGATGTTTTTCTAAACACAATAATAATAGTAAATAAAACCCTCATCAGAATGACTTAATGAGGAAGACAGCCTACAACAGATCTGGGATCAGAGCTCCTTCTTCTTCAGATTTGGTGCTTGTAGTACAGCACAGTCAGTGCTTTGTGTTGTTTTGTGTCAGTGAAAGTGTTAAAATATACAAAGATGTTGAAACTCATTCGCCACTTCAGGAAAGTAAAAAACTTAATCATCTGATTTTATTATCAATCAATACAGCTACTGAACTATGACGTGCAGCAGATTTTTTTTGCATCCTTAATTAAAAGATCAACGTCCATTATAAAGGCAGCTATGACCCAGAGACAGTCCAGAGGGAAGAAGAGGGAAAAGCTAAGGGAGAGATGAAAATCTGATGGCATTCTTTGTACACATGCAGTCCCATGGATGGACCACCATCTCTGCTCCAGTGATTAGATGACAGAACTTGTCCCAGAATAATTGTTGTATAAAACGTGACAGCAACATCAAGGGCAGGGCCCATTCTCCTATGACAGTGTCATCAGCACTGGGCTGCAAAGGCAACTATTGCAGACTTCTCTTGTCCTGTAAGTCCTAGATGTCTGATGACAGGTAGGCAGCATCAGTACACAGGAAGAAAAGCAGCCCCCTATCCTTCCCCAGCCCCCTATCCTTCCCCATCACTTCCGCTGCTTTCCACCCCATATCACATTACTCCTGCTGACTGACTGGCGCGCTCTGCTGGGATGACTCAGAGGGAGTCGAAACTGCCTCAGCATAAGGAGTGCTTTTCACCTCCTGGTAGATGCTCCAGCCTCTGCACAGCTGTGCATGAAAGTAACTTTAAAACATTTTCTTCACTTGCTGTACTAATTATAGTAAAAAACTCAAACTGCTTTATCTGTGCTGAGACTTTAATGGAAGCAGTGTGTTTAGTTGGATGTGCGTTCAGTGCGAGTACCCAGCTATGGACTGCCAGGAATGGGGCTGGTGGCAGCGTGCATGGGAAAAGAAGTTAGATAAATGTAAATGCAAAAGCAGAAACGGATGGTCCAGAAAGAGAAAGAGAACTGAAAGGGGGAATTCAGAGGTTTAACAGAACTCACGGGCACTACAGTGTAGAGATCTGAAGGCGCTTATGCAAATGACAACAACCATCATTCAAAGACAAAAACCAGGGAAATGTCACTTACCTGAAGACGGCCATTTGCTAAATTCTAAGCCTTCACATGCGGAGTAGGAAATGATTTAGATACCACAGCATCTGCAGTGCCTACCACCGAGCACGCGATCTGAGCAACCACCTCATAACACTGAGAGGAACTGGAAGAAACCAGCTACTTGGCAGTGGAGGAAGAGAGAATACTATCTTATCTTCATATAAATTTGTCTGGAAGTGATGTAACCTGAAGAATTTGTGCATGCTGACTAATGGCTGAAATTCAAAATAATATCAAAATGTCACCAAATCCAGGAATTAGCAAGATCCACAGTAAACTTCCCAGCAGCCTTTGGCTTTGTCTCACACGTCCCTGGCTGCTCCTGGTGAGGAAGGTAAGCTGTAGCACTGAGTACCACCATAGGTCCTTCTGCAGCACTGGTTGCAGAAGGACCACAGACACACATACATAGCCTCCTGTGCTCTGGGCTTGGAGCTGGCTGGCTGAGAACAGATGAGAGCTGGGCTGTGCCAAGCTGGCTTGAGGAGGATGTTTGCGTCAGCCCCTGTCCTAGTTGCTGTGCCTTTAGGGAATGGTAGTCCTACCCCTTCCAAAAGCATTTGCTAATGTTGAGATATTCTGGGGATGTCTTCAATAGTTTCTTGCATTATTTTAGGAATGGCTGTAAAGCTTCCCGGGACTAATTAATAGATAATATCTATGGACTGAAAGAGTTTCAAATGCAGTCAGCATTTCAGGACCAGATGCACAGCCTCTCTTGCCAGCCTCTCTGCATTGCTAGCTTGGCAGTAGTGGAGTTGGCACTTGGTGTGGCCTTCACCGAGAATCACTTCTAAAGGGAGTTACGGCAATGTAGGAAGAGAGGTGGGCACATTTGGTGGTGTGAGAGTAGCATGAAGCAAATGATGGGTGCCGTGCTGAAGGAAAAAGAACCGCTGTTGCATGTGGACACTGCTTCCCCAGGATGAACACATGCTCACCTCCAGCTTTGGGTGGCTCTGTGAGCACACCTTTGGACTGGAGAGCAGCCCAAGCACGTCAATGTGACATTTGTGAGGTTAGCACTCGATGTTTTCCTCTGGTTCTGGGCAAATCTGGCAGCTTGCATGGCTACACCCGAGGTACACGTGCGCAGGCTGAGGCTGTCCATTAGGACTGCATTGGCCAAATAAATCCCTGCAGTGGAACCCAAGCGCTAAGACAGTTACCGTCCTGCTTAATCCTGCAGTTCATAAACCTGAATCGAGTTACGTACAGTCAGCTCCCTCTAGTGGTATTTCACCCGAACTTCTAATGCCTTGTGAGACTGGGTTTTGCTTTGGGATTTTGGTTGGTTGGTTTTGCTTTGCTTTTTATACATACACCCTAATGTGAAGAAGTTATGACACGACCAAGGTATAAGCAATCTGAATCACTTCCAGGCTCTTCTGCCCTTAAGGACAAGGCACAGGGAGCCAGTTGCCTCCTGAAATTCCTATCACACCGTGAAATGAAAATTATGATCAAACCTGAGCAAAATTGCTACTTAGCAGATGAATACATGGCTTTCCAATTCAACTCAAACTCTCTTTTCTCCTGTGCGAAGGCCATCAAACCTTCTTTTTGTTTGCCTAGGGTACATGAAACAAACTTCCTAAACTATACATGAGCATTTTACTAGTAGTACTTGTTGCAGGGTAACCAATTTAAAGTATCCGATCCACATCCTGGAGTATAAGCATCATATTTGACATATGAAGTCATGAAGTATGAAGCAGAACAAGGGGAAATAATAGTTTTGTTGAGGGAGGGAAGATTTAGGTTGGATATTAAGGGGAAGTTCTTTACTATGACAGTGATGAGGTGCTGGCACAGGCTGCCCAGAGAGGCTGTGGATGCCCCTGGAGGTGTTCAAGGCCAGGTTGGATGCGGCCCTGGGCAGCCTGGTCTAGTAGTAAATGTGGAGGTCGGTGGCCCTACCTGTGGCGGGGGGGTTGGAGATTCATGATCCTTGAGGTCCCTTTCAACCTGGGCCATTCTGTCATTCTGTGATTCTGTAATGATCAACAGGCATGTCCTCTGCCAGTGCTTTGGGAGGAAAAGCCAAAGGTTGAAGGCTGTGGGGTCTACACTCATTTTGTAACTGCAAAATACAGGTTTCTAGGCCACAACACTTGCTGGTGTTGACCATTGGAGCACATGCTGAGGTCCCTTCTGGAGCTCCTGCCAGGAAGCAACTGCTCACCACAGCACAGTTGTGTATTAGGCAAGCACAGGAAAGGTGTGTGTATGCCATGGAGTGCAGTGTATGACAGGAAAAACTGCCCCTCCCCTGACACAGCTCCACGCTGTTCCCTCCTGCCCTGTCGCTGTCACACAGAGCAGAGCTCAGCGCTGCCCCTCCGCTCCTGTGAGGAGCTGCAGCTGCCATCAGGCCTCCCTTCAGCTCCTCTGCTCTGGGCTGAGCAAACCAGAGGCCTCACTGCTCCTCATACATCTTGCCCTCCAGACCCTTCACCATCTCTAACAGCTTTATGTTTTCCTTATGTTGTGGTACCCAAACATGCACACACCATGCAAGGTTAGGCCACGCTATCTGTATCAAATGCAATAGTGCTGCAGTGTGACAGTGAAAATGCAGGGATTAACCCCATATTTTGATGCAAGTTTAACAGGAAGAAAGGGACTAAACACCCAACTTTTTACACAAAACAGGAAATACCTGAATCAGGTTTTATTTCACCGAGCTACAAAAATAAGTGATTCCATGCCCACAACTTTTCTCTTCCCCTGGCCCAAGTGGAACTCATGAGTGAAGTCCTGGCTAGATACAAGCAGTGTGTTTGCCAGTGTTTTGTACAGTATCTGTGGTCATTCGGAAGTTAGTGGCAAGCAGTGAATATTCAGGTTGGGTATCAGGAAAGGGCTCTTCACCAGAAGGCAGTGGGCATGGAACTCTCTCTGCAGCAGTGGGCACAGCACCGAGCTGCTGGAGTTCAAGGAGCATTTGAATAATGCCCTCAGACATGGGGTCTGATTTTTGGATGATGCTGTGCGTAGCCAGGCATTGGACTCAATGTTCCCTTTGGGTCTCTTCCAGCTCAGTGTATGATTCTATAAACACCAGGTGCCCCCCGGTCCTGCTTGAGCAGTGCTGGGAATGGTCTATGACACAGCAGAGTGGCAGGACCAAGAGGAAAGTTTGATGCCATCTACTGTCAGACTTGGACAATTGGTTTTGTTTGAGCAACCCATCCTTACATACTAGCATGACTTCAGCACTTGTTTTCCTGGTAAGACCTAGAACTTAAGAGACTAGAAGTGTCTTTAGACTTGCCGGTGTGCCAAATAGCCTCCAAAGGACAGGCAGACACTGCAGCATATGGGGTTGTAGCCCAGCTTTGAAGACAAAGACATGTCATTTTTTCATGACGCATGGTATGCATCTGGCATTTCCAGATCTAGAGCAAGTGCAACTCCATGGGTGATAGGAACTGGGGATTTACAGTTTTTGTTTTTCTTTGAAGAAGATGTAGCTTTGCATTCTGTCTTCAACTGGACTTGGAAAGTAGAAGTGTGAGATATCTCAACCTTACATGTTCAGAAGGGTTTTTTTCCTGTAAGCTTGACTGGAATTTCTGAAATCACTGGACTGGGGAAAGTTTTGTAGGTGAATGCAAGTTGATAGGAAGCAGAGCCACGGTAGACTGTTGAAGGTGTTTCAGGTTTCACTGGGAGTCAGGTTGAGATTGAAGAAAGGATGAGTGGTAAAAATGTAACTGGCAGAAGGCAGTGGGAATTTCAGTCGTAGAGAAAGAGAAGTTTGTTAGTGATGGTTAGAGGCTAATTCTTGTGATATGCTCTGGAAAAGTAGAGTCCCTTGGGCCACTGCTCTGGAGGAGCGGCAGCAATAGAGATCAGGAGGGCACTTGGGCCTGGGATAATTGCCAAGGAGATACAGTGGCTGGGGGCAATGAGCTGCAGACAATTTGCATTGGTGGCAGGTGAGGTGGAAGGAAGGAAGGCTGAAGGTTTTGGAAAAGCACTGTTGGCAAATGCTAGAGGAAAAGGAAAGGAAATGGTGGAGAGAGAAGTGGTGGCTGTAGAAAACCAGAAACGCCTGGTAGAATCAGGGTGAACGATGTGTCTGTAGGAACTCACAGAGAAGAGGATGGAGTAGGATGGCCTGAGGAGTCTTCCCATGGAAAGGAGACCTGAGAAGACAAAAATGTGAGGAATACTGCTGGGAAAATGGAAGGTTAAGGTAATCACACTTCTTTGGTGAGCATGAATGACATGTTCGGATGAGACATTTATGGAGATGGGCCCTGGGTCCAGCAGCAGAAGCCTAAAGGCTGGATTGAGGGCCAGCAGATGGGCTTCCCGTGGACTTTCCCAACTCCTGGAAAGGAACATGGAGCTGCAGGAAGCAGGGGAAGGGCCCCAACCATCACCAGCCAGCACCTGCTGAAGCAGCAGTTGCATGCATTTGCTTTATAAAAGGGGAAGTGCATTTATTAACTAGACAGAAAAAGGTTTTGAAATAGGAAGTATGTAGGATACACTGGTAGTTATTTCTGCTTTCCCATCAATCTGGCAAGGGGTCTGGCCTCTCCGGCTCAGGGGCAGAACCAGTCTGACCACTGGAACTGACTGAAGGAGTACTATGGCAATAAACACAGTGCTACACAACACGGGGAGTGCTAGGCATCTTTAAAGGCATTATAGTGTGGTCTTGGACACTCAGATCACTCATTCTAAGCAGGCTCTGTGAGGTGGTTGATGAGTGAAGCTGCTAACATCTTGGCTAAAACAGATGGAACACAGAAGAACAAAATTTCTCTTTACTACAGGGAATAGACAGGGCCCTTCACCCTTCATCCTTCTTGAGAAAGTCTGCCTCCATCCCTCTTGTGTCTCCAAAAGTCATAGAGAATGATCTGCCTCAGCTCAGGATGCTGGCCTAGATCTGGGATGTGCTTCCAGCTGAATCAGCATTTGTTGGGGCTGCTTTAGACTCAGCTCCACTTTGCTTCCATTTTGCTCTGCAAAAGAATGCTAACACTTTTCTCAGATTACTCATCTCTTCAGATTTTCTTACTTCAGAGTCTGCTCAATCTTTTGTGTGCTTCTAAGCAGCCATGGGGCTCTGCTTCAGTTGTACACCCCTGCACTTTTGTCTAGGCTGATGCAGACCCATGTGGATTGCATTCCCAGCTCGGAAACAGTCTGGCCCTGTCAGCACTGTGCTGAGCAGCTTATCCTGCCATTGCTATTACAACCAGATGTTACTTGGGTCTGAGTTAGATTAGGAAATTCTCTGCTACACAAGAAGCATAAACATATCCTCTGCTGACTTAGCACAAAAATACTGCTTGTGCTCTTTTGTCTCATCCATGAAATGTGTAGGAAGCCTGAAAACATACTCTGTGCCAATGAAACCATTCCAGCTTTGATCTAGTTTCACCTTCTGAGACACTGGACAGAGGGAACTTGATTTACAGTAACCATTGGACCGAGATGAGAGCACAGGAAAACAGCTCCCAGTCACCGGTGAGGCAAATAAATTCTCCTTTCCCACACCATGCTCCTTAACACACAAGAGCAGCACTTCTCAGCTGTTTCAGAGTTACTGGCTTGCTTTGAACTGACCACAACACCACCTTCCTTCTGCTTTGTCTTTTCTTTTTTTTCTTCTCCTTACTTCTTACTCTTCTTTCTCTTTTCTTCCACTTCCTTCTTCTTTCTTCCTTTTTCTTCTTCTGGCTGACACCACCACAATGAATTTGGCTCCTTTTTCTTAGGTTGTGGAATAGTATTCTCGTATATAGAAACCAGTCCCTCCACAAAGTACATTCATATTATATTATCATAATCTATCACCATACCTCAAGGAAATTCTGCTGCGCTGTGAAAAGGTAAAAATAGTTTAGTAAGTGAATAAAAGAGACCTAGGCAGGGCACTAGTGCCAAGCTGCTCAGATGAGGACAGCTCTGGATCTGAGGTGAAGACCTCTAGGCAATGAAAAACCTTACTGTAAAGAACCATGGGAATTTAGGCCTGTGTAAATTCCCATTTTTGACTCAATTCCACCTTAAACCTGATTTCACCTTTTTTTACTGGATCCAGGCTGTTGTTGTCTGACTCCTTGTGCATTTGCACGGGGAAGTGGATGGCTACCCCAGGTCCACAAAATGAGCACCACCATCACACAAATCCCTGCCATGGACAGTCAAGTTGCTTTAGTGTCTAACTGTTGCTGCTTCCTTATGTCAGATTTACCTATATGGTGTTCTGCTCATACCATCAGGGCATCTCTGCTCACACCTATATAGGTACCCCACGGTATTTTCATAGATACATTCACCATAAGGTCCACAAACACTACTGTATAGAAGTTGGCACTTCATCACCAGAAACAGCTGGATAATTTCCTCAACTACTTTCTGATTCTTCTGTATAAATCAGCTGGCTTTTCAGGTAGCTGGTGCTTTGCTGTTTCTTCCCATGTCTTCATCATGCTCAGGGAATATATTTAGTCCCGCATTCCCCCAACTGGCCAGTCCCAGTTGTTACTAGGCCAGCACTGAGTTTGGTTTGATTGCAAATAATAATAAAAGTGATACGTTAAAGGGAAATCTACACTCTGGGAGGAAGAGAAAATGGTGAGATGCCAGTGCTTGTTGGATTCTGGTAGTCCTCATCCCTGGAGGTGTTCGAGGCTGGGTAGGATGGAGCCCTGGACAACCTGATTTAATGCCCAATTTAGTGGTTGGCAACCCTGCCCACAGCAGGAGGTTGGAACTAGATGATCTTTGAGGTCCCTTCTAACCCAGGCCATTCTATGGTTCTATGATTCTAGTAGTGCTTGTAACATGCAAATTAAGCAGTCGTTCTGGGCACCGTGACATGGATATCTTCACTGGCCAGTGTGGCATAATTATGGCCAAGCCAACAAATGCAGATTTTATTTCTAATAAAACACATAGATATTTTCTTCTCTTGAAGTGAATGGGTGTGACAGGCATCCCTGGAATTATACAGCTCCACAAAGCCCCTTAAATTAGTCATCTTGCTTACAGCAAGACCTATGTTTGTGAGTCCATACTACACTAAACAATTAATATTATTCTATTATTTACAGTAACAGATGTATGATGTATCATGAAAGATCCTGGCTGCAAAGCATTGTATAAAGTCTTAGCAAAGCACTTCCACCTCTGGACCACTTCGAACTGAAACTAAAAGAAAAATATATGTAACAGCATAAACAAAACTGCTACAAAATCAGGAAAAACTCGTAGCAACAAGTCTGAGATGTTTGTACCCTTTGAAAACCTATTCCTACGGAAATTAGTAATTAAACCATCTTGTCTTGAATTCTGTTAGCACAGTGAGACAGGCAGCTATTAGGAAAAGGTTTCTCTGTCTCGTGTCTCCAACAGCATACAGCCAGTAGAATCCTCAGTAGTGCTCCTGTTGTGTGATTATGGCATCATGGAATATCACTCTATAGAACGGGCACTGGTCCATGTTGCTTGAGCAATGGATGAACAGTTGTGTCTCTTGCATCACTGTTCAACGCGAAACACATTCATCTTTCCAGCTAGCAGTTTGCCTGACTCCTTGAAAAGACAGTCTAACCCTTCTTTGAATTCATGGACATTTCCATGTGCAGGACTTCTTGCAAAGAGATTCACTGTAGCCATATCTATACAGCTGTGGCTTCTTAAACAGTTCTTAGCTTGGATCTGCATTGTAGTCTAGCCTAACTTCATAAAAAATCAAACTCCAAGACTTACTTACAAAGACATGCTCAATAATATTAAGCTTCGTAGGACAACACCAAACCTCACAACTTGATTAAGAGAACACAGTTCACAGAATAATATAATTGTTTGAGTTGGAAAGGATCTTTAAAGATTATCTGATCCAACTCCCCTGCAATGAACAAGGACACCTACAGGTAGGTCAAGTGCTCAGAACCCCATCCAGCCTGACCTTGAATGTCTCCAAAGATGGGGCATCCACCACTTCTATGGACAACCTGTTCCAGTGCTTCACTACCCTTACCATCAAAGAAAGACTTCTTCCTTATTATCAAGTCTGAGTCTCACCAGTTCCAGTTTGAAACCATTTCCTCTCATCCTACCACAGCAGGCCCTGCCAAAGATTCTATCCCCTTCTTTTTTCTAATCACCCCCTTTAGATACTGAAAGGCTACTCTTGGATCTCACTGTAGCCTTCTCTTCTCCAGGCTGAACAGCCCCAACTCTCCCCATTGTTACCAGTCTGCCTATATTGCTCACTATCGAGGGTGCTCCTTCTTGGACATTATTTGCTGGTTGATGTGCCTGTAGAAGCCTTTCTTGTTCTTTTTTGCACCCCTTACCAAGTCTAGTTTCAGTCGGGCCTTAGCCTTCCTAACCCCATGACTACACAGTCTAGCCAGTTGTGCCCTAAAGACACCTAGAGGGAACATAGCATAGAAGTCACTCCTTCCTGCCAAAGCCACATTATCACCAAACACAAAAAAGATACTAAGACACGTTTTCAGTTTTGATCTCATTATTTTGTGCTATCCCAGAATGGCAGCTGATAAGAAGAAACTCACTCTTGTAATTAACTATATTCAATGGATGAGGAAATGCTGAGTTCACATTGTGATACTTAGCTATGATTAGCCAGGATAAGCTGTACACGCTCTATGGAGACCTGGGCTTAGCCTGGACTCAACTGAGTGGATGTAAAATGTGAAACTCAGCCTCTGGCTCCCCCCCCACTACGTACATCTGTGTATCTCAAGCATTTGTGAAAAGCACGGCCAGAAACCAGATTAGCTCTTCTAAATACATGAATAATGAAAAAGATGCATTAAATTACCCCGCAGGTTATCCCACGGAAGGATTATTCAAGTGAGCTCCTTTGTAAGCAGAAAATCCCTACAGCAAGGCATTTCATGTGATTCAGTTAGTTGTGCGCTCGACTTTAGTGTTATGCAAGAGTAAATTCTCATTTAACACAGCCAGCTAAGTAAGCAGGCTTCTTCTCATCACATCTTACTCTACGTCAATATCCCTTTGGTGATCTTGAGTGATAGATGATAATCTTGCTTGAGCAGTAAGTAGTTGGTCTGTTTTTGGCCACAGAAAAAATAGCTAAGTCAAACAGTTGGCAAGTTCACTACTTCTGCATACTGTGAGTATTAGCATGGAAGTGGACTTAAATAGAGCCTGGTTACAGACAGCTGTCCTTTTCCTTACAAAACACTTTAGCCAGAAGGCAGGGAGAGGAAGAATACAATGCAAATGACAAATTCAAAATATTAAGGGCATCCTCATGGAGAGGGCACAGCTTTAAGTACATGCTTGCAAGATCCGAGGCTTCTCTGGACAGGATTGTGGTGGAGACAGCAGGTATGTCCTGTGGCGAGCCCATGCAGAAGCAGGTTTATCCTGAAGAACTGCAGTCTGTGAGAAAGCCCCACTGTTGGAGCAGTTTGTGAAGGATTGTATCCCATGGAAGGGGAAAGTGTGAGGAGAAAGGAGCAGCTGTTTTCTGCTGTCATGGCATGACCAGCACCCCTATTCCCCTGCACTGCTTAGGATGAGAGGAAAAGAGAAGAACTGGGTAATGTTAAGCCTGGGAAAAACAAGGGTAAGGTGTTTCTCACCCTCATACTCAATTTTTCGTTGGCAATACATAAAATTGATTTTATCCAAGTTCAGTGTGTTTTGACCATGACATTAATTGTTAAAGAATCTGCCTGCCTTTATCTTGGCCCACGAGCTTTTCCATCCTACTTCCTCTTTCTGTCCTGTTGAGGAGAGGGAGTGACAGAGCAGTTGGGTGGGTGTCTGGCAGCCAGCAGATGTAAACCCACCACAAACTGTTGTAAGTCAGTTTAAAAGACAAACTTTCAATCCACAGTTCACATCAAGTGTCTGCCAGAAGAGAACTTCAGATCTCTACATAAAGCTTGCAGACAAGCTTCTTAGATTATAAAAATCTTACAAGAAAATGACTTCATATTTTACCACTTTTTCTATTTCCAAAATCTGACACAGGTAAGGATTTCCAAGACTTGTTTACTATCTATACATTATTTGCATAATTACAGAGAAGAATGAATCATTTTTACATGGAAAGAATACAATATTAAAAATCTTACATATAAGAACAAAACAGGAACAAAATGCTGCTCCCAGAATTAACATTCAGGCTTTCTGTCACCAGTTAAGATGAAACTCCTTAAGGGAGAGTTTTCAGAGATGGTATTAAAGGCCTTTTTTTTTTTTTCCCCTCCTTTTTTTTCCCCTATAGGAAACATGCATTAAAAATAGTAATGTCTAAAACAACATTATTCAGTTCTTAGTCATGCACCCGAAGACTTGGCTTTGAGCAATCATCAGAGGAATCCAGTTTCACAGAGGGACCTGTGATGGAGTTTCTGAAAGTGTCCTCCGAGCTGCGATCCGCAGACATTTGGGGCAGCCTCCAGCCTTGAAACAGGCTCTGTGAAAGCACGCTTTGCACTCTGTTTATAAACACAAGCAGTTTAACATTCAGGAAAAAAAAAAAAAAAAAAAAGAATCAGTAGCTACATTCCTGTAAGAATGTTCTGCCTAGTTCACCCAAGTGTAAAAGTAAACAGAAGCAGCATAAAACCAGGGCAACAATAACCACTGTAACAACTACGATGAACTGTTTTGGTAAGATTCCCAGGATTTACAATGAATGTTGGTGAAATGTGATACAGCAGCAGGACAGCACTGATCCAACCTCCACCCTGCAGCTGTAATTATGATCAGACAAGTCCCTGTTTTTACTCTGGATTTACTGGTGCAAGACAGCCACCACAGGCTGGTTTTCAAATATATACACTATTACAGTTTTCAAATATTCATGCAAGTTCTCAGTCTTTTCCTATAACAGTAGGAACAGCTTTACACAAGGAAGGAGGAAAAAGTGTTTGCTCTGGAACGTACCTGTGCACCTTCTGCATTTGGAAATCTGAAATGCAAAGAGCAGATCTGCACTCTGACAGAATTCACAGATAAATCCCTTTGCTTGACAGAGCTACAAGAGTGGAAAGAAAGTTGGTTTACTTTTTAAGTTTAATCCAAGAAAAAAAAAAAAAAAACTTGGGAACGTCAACAGGGCTATTCCTCACACCAAGGACCCAAGGGTACCAACCCTTCCATACCTCACAGCCATCGACGTGAGAGGTGGAGCTTTTCAGAATTTCTTTAAGAAGGGGCAATAACTGCCCTCTTTTGATCTTCACCAGATCATCCAGTGAGAAGAGATGCAGCTCCTCTGTCAGATGGCTGGGGACCCGTTCAAATTCTTTCAGTACACTGCAAAGAAAACAAAGAAATCCACATCAATTTACAAAAGATGTCTTTCAAGCATATTTTAAAAATAAGCCTCTTTCACTTCTCCAGTCACTCAGGGATCGCACAAAGCAGATTCCTGCTAAATACTACCTCCTCCCCTCCCAATCCTAGCTCGCATTAACAAATGGTTCAGGATTTAGAATAAAATGTCTACTTTAAGTGTGCACTCCTCAGGTACTGCAATATGCAGTTATCCCAGAAATCTTCAAGTAAGAATAAAGGGATCTGTCCTCAGCACGTAAAATCATACCATACCGTATCTAGTGCAATAAACCTGGCTTATTTACATTTTCTTGCTAATAAGTTTTATACAGCATAGATCACTATTAGGTGATCTACACTTGTGCAAAGAACACGAACACTGAAAATATAACTGTTACTTGTAAAATGTCCCACATATGGCCAATACAGAAGATGCAATGAAGATCTTAATGCTTATTTCCATAATGGAATCACAATGTTGTGCACAAGAAAGACATGAAAATACCTATTTCATTTTGATGAACAACACATAATTGAAGATTTTCTTAAAGAAATCCATGTTGAAGTGATAACAAAACTTACTTTTAAGGCTTATTTTGCTCATGGCTGTTTTTAAAGATGTCAGCAATTCTGTGGTGATTTCACCATTCACGTGTCTAACCACTGTTTATGCCCTTAGTTTGGGAAGGCGTATGCCAAATATCTTTAAGTTGCAGCAACAAGCAAGAGGAGCTTTATGCCTCCTCATATTCTAGCATTTATCACATTGGGTTACTACTTTCATTTTAATATCTGAATACAACAAACTGAACCGAGCATATGATAAATTTCTAGAAGGGATCTTTGAACACTTAATGATCTTCTTTGTTTGCTTGTTGGTTTTTCAATACAACAATCCATCTCAGAGAGGTAGATAATATCTGGCCCTTTAGGAGCTAATGACAACTAAAGACATACAAAGAAGGAATAAAAATACATAGCTGCAAAAATCATTCAACTTGCACAACTAAACATCTCAGGATTTCTGAGAAACAGAAAGCTACCACTTAAAAAGCTGCTCTTCACTCAACATTTGCAGCGCAAGGGAAGGAAGTTCTGTTACCAGATTTTTCTCTGATAATCAAATTAGCTCATTGAAAATTGCACTCACATGTCTCTAGAGAAGAAGACTATGAGTACCGGATGTATGTGTGTTTTATAAGCTATTTTTCAAGCATGATCATGGCCCGTACCTTTCACCAAACCTGCAGGTTTTCAAAAGCTTTTTTAAATGAAAAAGCTGTTCTTGTGTCTCCTGAAAAGAAGAGAACATGAATGAAAAGAAGAAACAAAACAATTTGCAAATGGAAGAGTATTACTTATAAGTGAGAAAAAACAGTTAGGAACTCATAAGTATATCATTTGTCATCAGAAAGAAGGAATTTCACACTCAGCACAAAATTTAACAAGTGGATTTTCTAATGCATGAAGGGACAAGGAATGCTGAGACTGCTTTTATTCACAGAATCACAGAATTGTAGGGGTTGGAAGGGACCTCCAGAGATCATCGAGTCCAACCCCCCTGCCAAAGCAGGTTCCCTACACCAGGTCGCACAGGTAGGCGTCCAGGCGGGTCTTGAATATCTCCAGAGAAGGAGACTCCACAACCCCCCTGGGCAGCCTGTTCCGTTCACTGACGAGACATTCACTGACAAGAGAAACAATTCTTGGTACTGCCAACTGCTTTACATCAGCTCACCAAGGTGCAAGGTAAGAAGGCAACTTGGAATTTCTGCAGAGCAGCCCTCCTTGTAGGAAGTACAACCTTCAGATGAGTCAAGGGTGTTTTTCTAACATAAAATTAAGGAGTCATTAAAAACTTCCGGAGCTGTCCAACATCCAATTGCCAAGCCGAAGTAAATATTGACTGCAGAAGCCCAGCTATTCAGTGAACTGAAATCAATTAAGAAAATGCCTCCCATAGATGGGGAGATACGAGACTTCTGGCACAGATTAGAGATTTCTCCCTGCTCCCTCATTATCTGTGGGGAGAGAGGGTAAGCCCCAGAAGTGGCGATGAGACAAGTGTTAGTGCAGAAAAGACAACTCTGTCCCCTTCTCCCACATGCAGCAAGGACAACTGGCTCTGAAGAGTCTTCCCCAAAAAGTCTCAGATCCACAACTTCAAAAACAAAAGAAAATCCGCCACTTACCCTCACCCTGTCCAGTTCCTTAGATTTTGTATAGAGGGCTTTGTTAATAGACGACACATTGAAAATCGGTTGCTGCCAGATGCTGTCCAGGAGGTGTTTGGAGAAGTTGCATACGTAATATTTCTTGAAGTCCCATTTCATGAGTATTCGGGCAGGAATCGCAGACTGAGCGTAACTGTGGCAACAGTCACAAAAGTATTTCCCCAGGTAGTCACAATAGCGAAGTCTCCTGATATATTCTGCAGGGACATAGATAACAATGACACTGTGAATATTTAGTGGACTTACCTCTTGATGGTATGCCTGTTCTGTCTAAATAACTCATATCTAATGGAGAGAAGGGCAAGGAATTTCCTTGTATTTATTTATTTTCAAAGCGGGGGAGTTGTTGCTGTGATAAACACATTCACAAGGTTCATGTTTTCCATTAGAAGAGAAGGTTTCCCTCATTTCAACATCTATCAAACTGAACTTACGGTATTCATCACCATGAAGTCTTAGGGAATCCATCATTACTTTACACAACAAAACACAAACACCACCAAAAAATACCAACAAATTCAAAACCAAAAGAGTAGCAAAATATTTTCACCAAACAGAAAGACACACTGATCTTGGTGTTACATTTCTGTAATAGTTCTTTTCACTTAAAGCCTTTTTTCCTTTTCCTTAGTTCTCTCAGCATCTCATTCTTGCTCAAGTTCACGTGCCGTCACAGATTCTTCATACTTTACAGGCCATCACAAATACTGCTCTTTGTCAACTGACCCAGACCCTTCCAAGCGGTCCTGAAAGCCATTCCAAGGATTTCCTACATAAGGTCTGGTTACCAGACCTGAAAATCACCATGCTGTCAAGCAGTTCTCACAAAGTACCACAAATACTCCTCAGACAAGTAGGATTTTGTGATCAAGATTAAAAGGAAAAAAAAAAAAGTTTAAGAACATGCCCAAAAGAACAAAGCTACACATTTCATCAGCTTGCTTTTAGAGACTTCTGGAATTGTTTAAGTTGGAAAGAGAGAAAGAATTATTGAAAGAAACTGTTGTAAAATGTAGAAATAGTATTTTCCAGCCTGAAGGCTTAATTGTTTGTAGCTTTTTCTGTTTTGTTGTTGACTGTCACTAATTTTAACTGTGTCTCACAAGGACATCAAGTATCAAGTACTATATTCTGTCCACAATAAGAAATGCTGAGCAGTGGTAATGGGCTACACTGCCCCTTTTATTGTAGGCATAGCCAGCAGTGAGATTTTCCTTCTAGCTCAGACAGATTCTACAACTGTGCTATATCTATGTTAAGTATCATAGCCTGATTATCACTTAAAAATATATTTTTTTCTTTTGATAATACTTACTGCTTTCTATTGGGGTTCCACAACCAACGCATGTAAAATTTTGGGCAGCTACCGCTGCATCTCTCCTGCATACAGAGATAAATGGTTACAGCTTCCACTATGAAATGCAGTTTTATTGTCATTTTCCTCAGCGTGAGAGACAGTTTTCCTTTCCTTGAGCACCTCCAGGGACAGTGACTTCGCCACCTCCTCCCTGGGCAGCCTGTGCCAATGCCTCATCACTCTTTCTGAGAAGAAATTCTTCCTAATACCCAACCTGAATGTCCCCCAGTGCAACTTGAAGCCATCACCTCTCATCCTACTGCTGTTACCTGGGAGCAGAGGCTGAGCCCACCTCACCATAACCTCCTTTCCAGGGAGCTGTAGGGAACAATGAGGTCTCCTCTAAGCTTTCTCTTCTCCAGGCTGATTCATCCCACTTCCTTAGCCCCTCCCCAAAGGACTGTGCTCCATATTCTTCATGTAAAAGTGCACACACTGTGTTAATCAAGGCGTGCCAACAGAGGGGAAACGTATGCCATCTGCTTTCCAAAGCTGTTGACAGACACTGCAGAATGCTGTGCCATGCAATAGCTCTAATCTTAGCTTCCATTAAATCACCCAGGCTCCTTCCATTAATTCCAGCATGTTTTAGACAAGTCTCCATGGCTATACTGACAGTACTCACTTAATTAGACTTACTTGACCGAAGGGTGAATGCTGAATATGATCTGAGATCTTGGTGGGGACCACCCAGAAGATCCTCTTAATTTGGACAGCAGCTTTATTTCTTCAGCCAGATTCAAACTGGACTCAAGCTCTCTTGGAATCTCTTCTCTCACAGACTATTGGGTAAAACAAACTCATGAAGATGAACAGCCATATGTTCATACCCAGACATGTTAAATTATAGAAGTCTTCTCCCTTTACGCCTCAGGATTTTAAACTTTGGTTTTGACCTGCATGCAATTCCCTCACTTAAATTCCTTCACATCAGTCCCAAGAGAAGGGCTTCCCACTATCCATAACAGGGAGGGAACAGTGAGATAATTACTTGGGGAACAGAATAAAGAGCCCGCTGTTCTGAGCTCAGACTCACTCTCTGTTTAGATGAGCTCGGGCAGCCAGACAGTTGCACTGCAGATTCTGTTTGCAACCACTGTTTTCTGAAAGCTCTGCACAACTCCTGAGCTGTTGCTTCAGCAGAATTGTTGCCTGGTTCAAAAGATGATCTGAAAGTTAAGCAATAAAGACAGTGAAAAAATGGCAGCCTGACACCAACAGCTTCACTGCTTCTTCTGCATCCCTGAAAAGCTGTCTCTCATCCCTTCCTTCCTATTCCCTTGCTTTGATACACCCTGGCCCTCGAAGAGTCACAGACACCACCCTCCAGCAAGACTCCAGGAACTGATGAATGCTCTGTGAAGCCAAGTACCACATAAACATTTGCTGTCAAGCAGCATTCCTTCCTCTTCCTTGGTGAGTACCAAATTTTCCACTCCCACACCTTTCCCCAGCCCATCCAGAAGAGCCACCAGACCCAGCAGAAAAGGTAGTGCCACTGCACTGGGCTTAAATGGCAAGGGCTGTTACATTAAAATACAAAGCATTACCTTTCATTTGAGGTCACAGACAGATTTTCAAGGTGTTCAAGTTCTGTGGTAAAAGAGAAAACTTTATCAAATTTTCCATGAAACAATGCTTCTGTTACTCAGCACTGTTTTCTATCTATCTTCTGTTTTAATACAGGTGTCAGTCCCAAATACATTCATCTTTACAACACCCTTGTTAGATGTGGTAAATAACCTAAGGCTGTAAAAAAGAGCCTGATTTTCCGCAGAGCTAAGACATAAATAAAAATAATAATAATCTGTTAACAGGAGAAAATAGGATGGAGGTTAAACATTGCTCAGGCCGCTTGTAAGGGTTCGTATTTCTGTATATGTGAAAACCGGAAGGTAAGCAGAGAAACATCGGGTTCTCTGAAGAAGAACAGAATGCTGGCAACTAAAGGCACAGCGATAGTCTGCTCTAGTCCAAGATCAGAAGTAGAGCTGCCTAAAACCTAATCGTTTTATAGTTAAACATATAATATACTGTCCTAAATTCTCCCAAACGATGCTGCTACAGTTGGCTGAGGCTGTAAATTAAATGCGAACTTCTCATTTGTTCACCCAAATTAATTTGCTTTAAGCATAGCTATAATCCTTCAGATCAACAAAGACATTTCATTTGCAGAAAAGAAATCCTGCACCACCCAGGGGTTTCTGCATATTTTCTACCAAGACTCACATCTACACAGCTCTTTCCATTTTGCCATTCAATCTCTGCACTTACTAAGTCAATAAATTTTCCAAGTGATGCAACTTACTCAGCTGAACAATAAAGCTGTTTCTGCTATTAAAGTCTTACCAATGATGACATATTCATCCTCTGAGTCACTGTGGCAAGGAAGTCCAGTAGCCTCATGATGCAGTGGTAGATGTACTGAGGAGCTGCCCATCAGCAGAGCACAGCCTGCCCAGAACAAAGGCGGCACCAATAAAGCTATCCAGCATGTACAGAGTAGCTGCAATTACACTCGTCACTTTTCTTTGCTTCCCTAAACTTTAGCACACAGCCTCTATTTGCAGAACAACTTTTAGACACACAGAGTGGAGTCCTGGGAGCTTGTCACACAGCACGTTTCCTTTTTTCTTACGGAGAAGCTTCTAGAAACTAAAATAAAAGTTTTAACAGCAGCCTCTCCAAGTGCGCACCATTCATTTTCCCTAGAAGCTGTCATTTAGACTTAAGTTACACCTCTAAGACTTGTATTACTTCAGAGATTTCAATCTACTTAAAAATGCATGTGCTGACATGAGCATTACAGTGCCAGGAACACTTATTAACCTGCCTCAAACTAAACGTACATGAAGACTCAGGGCAATTTCACTCAAATCAATTGCATGGCCTGATCTGCAAACTGCAGAATTCAGTACAGGAGGAAAGAGTTATGCTTGAAATCCTGCTAACGAGGATTTTAAGTATTGAGAGACTCAAAAATGCTGACAAGGGGATATGGTTGCAAGCAATGCCCAAGTTCATTTGGTATTTTCTTGCATAAGAATAAACAGCAACGGCTGTCAGAAAAGGCTGCATCATAGATGAATAACTTGCCTTCATAACCGCTGTCTGTGGAGGCAACAGAAGAATCAGACTTCTTCTCTCCAGGATAAGAAGATAACTCTGAATCAGTGTGATAGCTGCCATCTGACCCGCTTGTTTCATCCACACCCCAAGACTCTGCTTGCTGGCTTAGGATATTACATTTCATCTTTTCCAGGGATGCTATAATCATATCCGCAACAAAGAAGTGGGCGTTCTCCTGGACACAAGATAGGAACACTCATTAGTATGCTATACATTCAATATTCACCTAAGGGGACATTAAATGTGTCATCTTCCACATGCTTTTTCTGTTCAAGAAATGAAAACGTACAGCTATTTCACCTTTCATTCACAGACTCAAAAAAACCACCCCAAGGGCAATTTGGAGACAATACTCTAAAGGCAACTGCCCAGATAACTGCCTCACCCTTGATTAAAATACACGATTTACTTTTATCTTGCCCATCTTTAGATACAAAGAAACTTGATTACATGCCTAACTGATGAATATGTATGCATTTTTGGGCTTCTAGTTACACTGCTTTTTTAAAATATACAAATGTTAATCCATGCAGTGTATTTAACAGGATTTAATTTCAAGTCATGGTATCATTGCCAGTTGAGTACAAGCAGTTTTGCATGCATGCTAACGTGGATGAGGCCAGAAGGGATAGGCTATAAAACGGACTGCAGGTTCTCAGATCTGATGAGTGGTACGGAAGCTCAGCATACCCTTCCTTTCTCCCTTCTACTGTATGTACCTGCACTGTTCCAAATCAAACCTCTCAGCTTCCATGGTAGTAACTAAAGGTAAAGATTCTGAATGCAGAACAATTCAAGTTTTCTTGGAGTGACTTAAGATCAGGAAATTCCACCATCTGTGTCTGTATTCATGGCAACTCCTACACGCATGAAGAAAGGCACTGGCGCTTAAAAATACCCTAAATCTTATAGAGCACAGCAGACATCTCCACTGCATTCTTATTGTCCAGAGCCAAAACCTTTCTTATTGTCCACATCAATCTCAGAAGTCTCTGTAGGTGTTTAAAGAAACTTCTATCTTTCACCTAGTGCTGATTAATATCACTTGCTTAGTTCTCCAGAGTCAACTTTCCGTGAATCTCTGGACATGCCATTAACAAAGGAAAGCAATGAATGCACTTTTTCCTTTTAGAAGGCAAAGAGGCTGTTCTGAAGATCCAAAAGCTGCTGCACACATTGGTTAACGCCAGGCTAGAGGAAGAGCACAGCATACCAGCACGTCCTGCTGACGGAAGCAGTTAGGAGTTTATCTGAGAGCAATTTTGTGAAGCAATACAGATTCTGGTGCTCCCATACACAGCAGGACTATCAGCTTCCAGCTCTGCCTGCTGCTAGGGTTTGTCACCTTGGGAAGGAGCTCAGCTGTGACACCTTCTCATTTCTCTTCCCTCCCACTCACATCACAGTGGGATGTCTTCCTACATCGCCTGGCCCACATCCCTCCTGGCACAGGACTACAACACTCAGACTTCCTGACACTCTGTGTACCTTAGTGGGTTTTTCAATCTGCTCCCTGGTCTCCTGGTGACAGAGCAAATTACTTTGGTGTTGATACCCACACTGCAGGTAGGGAAATACACCACCTCCTTTCCTAAGCACCTTTTGCAAAAAGCAACCTGTAAAGCTGAATCAGAAACCTACTTTTCATTTGTTTGTTTTTTTCTTTTCCCCTCTCTCCTTTAAATGTACCTTAGGGACACGGAGAGCTTCAAATCAAATGCAGGACTTACCACTCCAGTGAAACCCATGCTACACACAAATATTATTATTTCTTGGGCCCAGGACATGGGATTAAACACATATCTATTGTCCAGGAAAATCAACTTTTCTAGGCTACAGCTAGAATTACACTACAATTAATTATATACATTAACCTCTCTTTTCCAATGTTTCCCATTTCCAATTTTTGGAAAAGATCAAGAACTTATTTACCACACAGAGTTAAGCGCTACAGCACTATCTTGTCATCTTTATCTTAGTTTATAGGTTCAAATGGGCTGCCAAGCTTAAACTACTGCAGATGTTGCACTTACAGAACACGTTACTCATTTTATTATTCCTTTACAGTAGTCATTCATGCTCTTCATAAGGAAAGACAGAGAAAACAGGCTCTTCCCACCTCCTGATGGCAAAACCATGGGTAAATCCTGCCTGTATGCATGCAGCTCCAAAAAATTCTATTGTGACATACTCTACTATAGTTACTCTAAAGTTACAGTAGAGTAAATCAACTTTGACCTTGTAAAATTTCATTGGGAAAACATATTGGTGCTAGGTGGATGGTTGGACTGGATGATCTTAGAGGTCTTTTCCAACCTTGGCGATACTATGATTCTATATTTCTCGGCCCTTCCCAAGCTGGTAGATCAGTGCAGATGACCTCCAGAGGCCACTTCCAACCTCAATCCTTCTGTGATTCTGTGGAAAATGGTGGAACAAAAAGTTCTAAAATATGTCTGTCATTTTAAAAATAATGGAAAAAACTTAATTAGGATGGACCGAGAGGAAAACCAAATGAAGATACAGGCATTTTAGGTCTGTAGGTGGACTCACAAGGGGAAGAAGAGGGAAAATACAGAATTTGTAAAGATCAGGAAAGAAAGAACTTTGTGATAACTGGAGTCAACTGGACAGTACAGTCCCTGCAGAGATGACAGCAACTGACAGCAGTTACTGAGAAATGCCTTGTGTCATCTGGTTTCATCCCTATAAAAATGGAAAATATCATTATTACAATATATTTTTGCTGTTCTCACCTTCTCCACATCTTCTGGAAGCACAAAGATGTCCTGCAATGTACGATTCGAGGGTACAGCACTTATGTTCAAAAGGGAAGCAGAACCTGCGGGTACAACAAGAACTTTGTTAGTAATAATAAGTCACCGATATCTGATTAATTTTTGTCCAGACTTACAGAACTCATTTAATCACTGCTGATCTTGTGCAACTACAGTAGTTTCGAAGAAATTTTGTCTTTATGTTACCACATCCTTCCTTGAAGGATATGTTCCCTTGAGTACTTGAAGGGAGCATATAAACAACAATGGTTGTTTACGAGGGTGCAGAGTGATAGGACAAGGGGGAATGGTTTTAAACTGAGACAGGGAAGGTTTAGGTTAGATATTAGGAGGAAGTTTTTCACACAGAGGGTGGTGACGCACTGGAGCAGGTTGCCCAAGGAGGTTGTGGATGCCCCATCCCTGGAGGCATTCAAGGCCAGGCTGGATGTGGCTCTGGGCACCCTGGTCTGGTGGCTGGCAACCCTGCATATAGCAAGGGGGTTGAAACTACATGATCTTTGTGGTCCTTTTCAACCCAGGCCATCCTATGATTCTGTGAAAAAAACTGATCACTTACCATTAAGAACTTTCCACCATTCACTAAAAGTTAGCATACGTTTTTCTGCAGACTTACAGTTTAACAAGGACTGCTTTTATGTATAAATGAATGTAGTCACAATCTTCTTTCCCAAAACAGTGAGGGTGTCAAATCATACCTTCATGTTTTATATTCAAATCACTCACAGATGGCATAAAAAACTTGCTAAAATGGTGATGAACATTACCCTTATTTCTTGAAGCTGTACGCGCTAAGGAGGTACAAAAGGAAATAACGGAGGGGCTGATGATCTGATTCTTCAGAAAAACTTTAATCACTGAAGCAAACTCAACACCTAATTAGGTTATTGCCATACCTATGGCAATGGGGAGTAAAGTAAGTGCTAAAGACCCTACAGCTTAATAAAAACCTATATTCTTATCAGTTATGATAAGAAACACTCTCCTAATTACAAACAAGCAGAAATAAGGAAACAGAAAAATATTACTTATCTTTACATATGACTTACATATAATTGTGAAACCTAATGGAGTTTTCTTTCTTGCTTACCTTATTCACCTCTCTTCTATCTTTTAAGAGTGTAAAGCAGAAAAAGAATTCTGGTTTCCTAATTTTAAATACAACTTACTTCTATTTTTTCATGAAAACAAAGCTCTGTACCACATGATGACTGGTGCCATACAGAAATAGGGGGGGAAAAAAAGGGACGTCCGGGTCTCAGTGAAACCATGGAAGAGTTACAGCATGTCACATGTTACTAAAGCTGCCCAGGAATGTAGTGAGGGTAAAATTAAGAGTTAAAAGATTATTATTTTTCTGTTTCAGAGAAATGAAGAAGTTGTGAATTTTCAACAAGATTTAAAAAAACACACAACAGACAAAAAGGGCTCTCGGGACAGACAAAAACCCAAAAGAATGGGGAATCTCAACAGGAAGCATGATGAGATTTATGTTTTGCTCAGGAAATTTACCAGTAGAAATTACTCCGCTTCCCTCACTTTTCTACGGAGGAGGATGCCACATCCACGCTGAGGCAATGTGGTTGGGATGACAAGTGTAAAAGCAGGCAGAAAACTAGATAAAGACCCATGCTAAGGAATGCATATGTTGTAAAAGCACTTAAAACACAGAATACATCACCACAGACGGGTTTTCCTGGGATCAAGTTGTACTGTGACACTTAGCTGAACAATTACTACTGTGAAAAGTTTTACTCCCTTTCCCAGAAGCTGTGTGACAAATGGAGGATGTCACAGAGAATTGTAGCAGAACTCTGTACTCATGCAACAACCAAGTGAGCAGCACAGGAACCGTGCAAGGCAAAGCCCCTTCCCAGTCAAAGGCATAGGGAATGAGTTTTGTGCCAGCTCCGTATTTCAGCAGCATGGGCAGACTACAGGGAAGGAGTCCAGTGCATCCTACGTCAGGATTTACTCTGGGTCTGATTCAAAGTGAGGTGGTTGCCTTCTGTCCATGAGCACCATTCAATGCCTGGAGGCTGCTAAGGTCGTGGAAGGAGTGCTTACGGCCACAGAAGGAATGACCTTGGTATACCCAACACTTAAATGCAGGAACAAGCCTCCTGAAATACCTGTGACACAGCAGCCTCAACAAATCTGTCACACACTCTCCATTAGCACCATGGAACCTTTCCAGAAGGTCACATGGGGCCGCTGGAGAACGGCCCTTAAAAGTGTGAAAATGGGACAAGTCTTAGCAGGAGTCTCACAGGATCAGCAGAAGGAGCTACCTTGTTAAATCTCATTGGAAAAAATATATATATATATTTATTTTGATTTAAATCATTTTCTTGAACATCCCCCACTTGTTCTCCAATAAGAAACAAAAGTGAGAATCTACCATCTTTGAAACAACAATCAAAAAGAAGGCCCAACAGCAGATGCCTTTTGTGAAATTCCTGCCCTCAAATTAAGCATTTCTTCTTTTACAGTTTGCCATTCTTTTTCCTGTCCTCACTGTCCTGAGTATCATAGGGGGGAAAAGAAATAATCACATCACACTTCACAATCTCTAGCACCCCCCAT
Source organism: Alectoris magna (assembly GCA_030625065.1). Lineage (NCBI taxonomy): Eukaryota > Metazoa > Chordata > Aves > Galliformes > Phasianidae > Alectoris > Alectoris magna. The sequence goes on along the minus strand of CM060560.1, from coordinate 28,736,496 downwards.
TCTGGACCACCCAGAAGTTATGTAAACAGCTGGAAGCAACAATGAAAGATGAAATCTGTACTGAACAGAAGCCTAGGACTGATGCAGAGCAGCCTGCCTTACTGCACAGTGTCTCACAGCACTGTGGATTGTAAGTTAGTAAAACTAAGGCCATGCTTCTTCAGCCACCTGGCTGCTGTGTTCCTATATTCCCTCTGCAGAGAAGCAGGAGCTTTAATGACCCAACAGAAACCTATGACACGTCCCACCTGTGCCAGAAAACTGAGTCACACGCAACTTACTCTCATACACGTGCCCTGTGGTCCCTGATGACATTTGGAGCCTTGGCTGTTTCCCAGACTGAGCTCCCAAAACCTGCATGACTGGCTCAACCCAGCTCCAAGCACGGGGTGTGGTTTCCTTCTCCCTGCTTCTACCCGGCACGCTTCAAACGCTTTGTGCCTGGGTCAGCAAACAAAATAGCCAGCCTGGGTCAGCAAACAAAATAGCCAGCCTGGGTCAGCAAACAAAATAGCCAGCCTGGGTCAGCAAACAAAATAGCCAGCGGAAGCAAACAACCAGCATCTCTGCCGTCCTAACAGTTGACAGCAGCATGTCCCAGATGACAAAGCTCTGACTATTAAAGGCTCCTGTTCCTACAGAGGGGAATCTGAGGTGTCACTGCTAACTCGAGCCCTGAGAGGTGCCTTCAGCAAACAGCTAGGTAGCATCAGACCTTGGAAACAGAGCTTAACAGAGAGTCACCTCCAGGCCTTTGCTTTTCAATATAACATAAAGGTAGGCTGACTACTCCTTCCCATTTCTCCTCTTTCCAGCCAAAAAAAAAAAAGAATAAATCAGGATTCAGTCGCACCATCCTTTTGGGACCCAGCATCTAGTAAGGTTGAGCTCCATGCCACTGCAGGAACAGAAGGAGGCCTAACACAATTCATTAGCAGCCACCAGTCTGCAGAACAGACATCCATAAAGACTGAAACTGGTAAGGGTTAGAAAAAAATCTGATCTGGGTCTGGAGAGGCTTTGAGACAGCTGGTGCAATTGAGAAAGGGAAGAGGAGTGAAAATAGTCCAGCTCCTGTACAAGTCCCTTAGTCAAACCAAGGATGGATGTTAATTCCTTCCCTCCAAAAATATAAAATAAGTAAAAACAGAACTGAAGGACTGCCTGCCTTCTAGTTCACGTCAAACACAGGGAGATGTACCACGGAGGCTGTCCACACTAAGATCTATGCTGTCTGCTTTCAGAAGAAAAGCAGCAGTGAAGAAACGATGAAGCTATTGGAAATCTTATCCATGGGATGTTCTATATTCATCGCAGCTCAGTGATACAGGAGGCTGCATACCAAAGAAGCATTTCTGTGTCAACAGGCAGCACTGCAAGCCAGAATATCTCGTTTCACTGCCTCCTTCATTTTGAAGCTTCCTCTTTCTTTCCTCCCCCCTGTTTTGAATGACAGCATTAGCGTTCACCGTAAGTAGGGCCAATTTCAGTTTCATTTACGTTGTCTCTCCTTCCCTAGCACAGAAATCTCAAAACAATAAAGGGACGTGCAAAATGTCAAGTTACCTGTTTGACTGAATGGCTCCAAATGCGAAAACACACTGGGAGAACTGCTGTCAGCATTGCTGACTTTTGCAGGCTCTGAAGCAGCAGGGTATTTAAATAGATCTGTTGGCTTACGAACAGTTGAATCCGGAGGAAGCCTTGTTAAAGCCAAGTCTTGTTCAGGGAAAAGATTTTGGCATTCTTTTTCAGGATGCACAACAGCTGAAGTGACAGTGCCTCCGGTTAACGTCACTTGCGTAAAGCAGTCTCGCTTCAGAGGGGATATGTCTGAAAGAATGAAGCCATTCAGGGAGGAAGTAGCGGGATCCTTGTCGGAATAACATGGATGAAAGAAAGCATCCAGGCCAGGTCTAGAGGAATCACAGTTTGTATTGTCCCAGCAGGCTCGGGGCCGTGTAAACCTAACGTCTGTTTGTGTGCAGGCAGTGCTCTGATGTGCAGAATCACTGTCGGTGTCGTCATCGTTCTCCCCATTGCTGCTTTCCTCCCATCGCTCCAGGTCGCTGTCAGGGTGCTCAGCTCCCTGCATGGTGGTGTGCTCTGACAGCATAGAGGGTTTCAGACCAGATGCACTTAGAACAGACACCAGAATGTCTTTGATAGCTTCAGCACTATCTGGGTATGATGCCAAACTTCCAGCATGTCCAATTACAGCTGGCCTGGAGTATTCATCTGTTTGAAAACAGAAGAGAAAGATAGTTAGGAGATGATAATAATAATAATAAAAAGAAGTTAATTTACAAAATGAATAAAATGCATGTTATTTTCAGCATGAGTGAGAAGAAAGGGAAGAACTGAATGCACACACAAGCGCGTGCATTCAAGAAGGATTTTGCTTTATGCAATCAGGAAGCAATTCTATCATTGATAAGGCCAAGTCATAAACCAACAGTAAAGAATGCTTCTTCTAGCCAAACAACAGCTAAGACTTTAATGGTGGCCAATTGTCAGCATGCTTAGAAACATCCTAGCTCTGCAAGCCTCCATGAGGAACAGATAGGCAACTCACAGCCCTGCTACCCTCTGTTTTCATGGGTTGGTTCTATTACCAGTAAACAGACAGTCACATTACAGCAAGACACGTGCAGGATCAGTACAATGACAAGAAAAAGACACGCACAGCTAGTAATAAAAGGTCATGTGCTTGTATGTTTCAGTTCAGTCAGACACTCCTCCATCACAAAGGCTACAGTAACCTTCAATCCATTACAAAGGAATGGCAACGTTTACAGGGTATCAGTTCTGTCACAGCGAGCTCATTAGAATGCCTCTGTGTGCCACAGCCCTAAGTGAGCTACTGCAAAACTGGAGATCAACAGAAAATTGGAAAGCCGTGTGGAGTGGCAGCAGAAGTGTGAGGTAGGAGGGTGTGCTGCAATCAGTAGATATATAAGAATAAACTGAACCTGAATCCTATACCTTCCACAAAAAGCTCCATAGGAACTGCCATTATCTCAGAACGGAGAGATCGGACACAAAGGCTGCGTTCCTCAGAAGAAACTATCAACCACATCACGACAAAGCTAACAGCTGTCTCCTCTGGGGAAGATAAGGCTGTTGTAAAATTCTAAGAATAGGTACAAGCAAAGAGATTCATTTCCAGGGCAAAGAGCTGTTAGTTTGGAGCACAAGGAATGTTAAGCCCCACTAGTGAAAAAAGCAGTAAAGCTTGCAGACTGTGCAGACTGCAGACTTTGCCCAGAGGTTGTTCTCCTTGGGCATATCTCAACGGAAAACAACAAACCTCCCCATGAGTAACTCCCCTGGAAACCAGCGTGCGCTCAAACTGCTCCTTAGATAAGAAAGTTTAGTAATGAAGGGATCCAAAACAAAACAGGCAGTCTGAAAAAGCAAGTCTATAAACAGCGACCCCTCCTCCAGAAAGAAACTGAAAAAATTAACTGTTAGGAGCATCGTGTTCAAGCTGTACTGCGAGAGCTCCTGCAAAGTTGTCCTCATGAAACCAGGTCAAAATTAGTTCATCACACTTTAACATTGGTTGAGACCAGCCACTAGGAACAAAGCTCTTGTACAAATAGCAGCAAAACAGCACTTTTTATTGACTGCATTTGCAAAGTAGACTGTGCTAGAAGCGCCTTGACAACACAGCCAACCATGGCATAGTTTAAGGGCAGGAACGGGAAAATGTGAAACCTAGCTGATTTTCAAACAAATATATTTTGAACTTTTAAAGAAAAAGAGCATAATTTTGATAACTCTCAGGGGTTTCAATTGTACAGGAATACTGCAACCTGAGCTGAAAACTTTTCTATGCAAGACACAACATTTAGTATGTCTACACTGTCTCCAATTCTGCTCCGCTCTCCTACTGCAAAGGCCATCCTGACAGCCTTCCTATTCAGTCCCCAGCATCACAGAGCACAAATTGTACAGCTATGCTGACTTTATCTGTTCAGTGCACGTCCTTAGGGGATTCCAGAAAAAGCAGATTTTTACATTGTAACACAGGTTTCTGCACTGTCAGTCCTGGAGGGAAAAAAAAAACAGACAAAAAAACACCAGCACCACATCTGAAGTCACTTCCAGAAATAGCTTGGTTCCGATTTAAGAAATATCCCAATTTCCATTTCATAACCGATTGTCATGTGAGTAATTATGGGAATACAAAAACCTAAGAAACGATTCCTTCCAAAAAGTACAATGCACTCTGATGTTGTCCCATGTTAAAAGCCAATTAGCAGCATCCTTTCTCCAACAAGGCTGTAGTTGTTTAGCTCACACCAAGATAAACAGCTTTTACCAGCACTACAAATATCAGTAAAGTACCCTAGGAGGCATCCTGGAATGAATTAGCATACCTGAGAGGACTGAAATTTGAGGTGTCGGAGCAAGACAGCTAATCCTCACCGAGAGATTTGAAGAAAACGCCGACTCTGTAAAATCCACCTTTAGGCTTTCAGCACTTAACTAGGACAAGAACACACAGAAAACTTGGTTATAGGACAGCAGTACTCTGGTAGTGACACCTCAGCCTCATCGCCAGGGGACAAAGAGCTAAGGCCGCTGCCTGTCTGGGAGTCTCACGAAATGCATGCTTTGCTTAAAGACCACTGGCATCTTAACTCTGTATTTTGCACGTTACTTCACAAGGCAGGTGAATTTCAGTGCCCAAGCCTGAAGGCCAGGTTGGATGGTGCCCTGGACAGCCTGGTCTAGTATTAAATGTGGAGACTGGTGGCCCTGCCTGTGTCTGGGTGGGGGGGATGGGTTGGAGACTCACGATCCTTGAGGTCTCTTCCAACCCCGGCCATTCTGTGATTCTGTGATGCCTAGAGCTTTAATAATTACAAAATAACAAGATAGAAAAATAAGACCCAGTCTCTAAAGAGAGACATTTTTCTCTCGTCTGTTTTATTTCTTTCTTGGAATAGATAACCACTACCTGGAACTCAAGTAGTGCATAGCTGGAAGGAAAGGCCAGTTTAGCTGTATACGAAGACCCAACCTCCAAGCTGCCTGATCACCCAGCAGTATCAACTGACATCAAATGTGGTCACGCACCCATGGCCACCTAATTTGTTCTAACGTTACTATACGGAGTTGACGTCAGCAACGTGGTTGCACAAAGCAAATGACACAACAGGACAATACTTGACCTGGCATACAGCCAGCCAGTTTAAGATGGCAAAAAAAACAAACGCCTGAATACATTCAAACAGATTGAGCAGATATATAGCAGATAAGCATTTCACTTTGTGTGGTCATGACATTTCCAATTTCCATTTTTGACCCTCTAAGCCAGATTTAATCATACCATCAAACCAGCATGAGCTGAATCAGGGCAAGCAGTTTAGCACAGGTACTGAGGGAAGTAAGATGCACTAAAATACTTCCATAAGGAAGCAAGGTACACCTGGACCATCAAAGCAACAGGTTGCCTGCTTAAAACTGCAAATTCCTTGTAAGGGTCATGCATTAACCTCTCATTCCTTCATAGAATGGCTAAGGTTGGAAGGGACCTTAAAGCTCATCCAGTTCCAGTCCCCTGCTGTGGGCAGGGCAGCCACCCACTAGATCAAGCCACCCAGGGTCCTATTCAATCTGACCCTGAGGGTGCCTGGCTCTGAAGGGCATACTGTCTCAGTTAGACGTCTCCATGCAGAAGTGTCTAAAGGACCACGTATGGAATCACTGTGATCCCATACAAAGAGAAACGAACAAGAAGGGTAGCTGCCCTCTGCCAGCCCACGTTTCCCTTTTCGTGGTCCTGTGGGAGAGCGAGGTGATCCAGATGTCAGATTTAGCCCAGATACCCTCAGACTCATGGAAAGAAGAAGTTTCCAAACTACAAACCACAAAGCATTTCCCTTTCAACAGAAGAATAACGCTTCAGAGCAAGCATGCTGAATTGCAAATGTTTACTGTCAGCACTTAGAAATATATTCTGTTTGGTATCTGATTGGGCCTTTATTTTTCCTCTCTAAAAGAGAGGAAACATTGTGCAGGCAGACTTTATACATACATTACTGATAACACTCGATAAAACAGTTCTTCCAGTATTGCCTTCCAGTATTTAAAGGAAGTTTGTCAACATGAGGGAAATCAACTTCTTACACGGGTAGACAGCGATAGGACAAGGGGGAACGGTTTTAAACTAAAGGAAGGGAGATTTAGATTAGATGTCAGGGGAAGTTCTTTACTGACAGAGTGGTGAGGTGCTGGCACAGGCTGCACAGAGAGGCTGTGGATGCCTCATCCCTGGAGGCGCTCAAGGCCAGGTTGGATGGGGTTCTGGGCAGCCTGGTCTAGTACTTGGTCTAGTAGTTGGCAGCCCTGCCTGTGACAGGAAGGTTAGAACTTGATGATCCTCGAGGTTCTTTCCAACCCAAGCCATTCTACGGCTCTTACAGGAACTCATTTAAATATATATGTATATATATATATTTGCATTTTTAAAAAATAAACCACACTTTTTCACCTGGTCAGATTGTAAAGCCAGCAGCTAACCGGTTCTGTGTCAGGGCCAGAACTGTCTGACACCGGGCTGGACACACGGATATCACAGGCAAGCACAAATTGCCGAGTTTCAAGATTTTACCTTTAAAAAAACAAAAGCAAGCCCTCCCATCTCTCAGCTCACATCACAAGCAACCAGTGAGATTACTGATAAAAGATTGCCATCTTCTTCCGAGATGCTGTGACTTCAGCTATGCCACAAAAAAATCTCTGTCACTATTAAACAACCCAACAGCAACAAGTAATTAAGGAACACTCAGAAGAAAAACAGCCAACGGAGCTGCACGAGATGTAGTAAACCACGTTCTCCGTAACATAAAGCAGTCGAGCCTTTCCTCCCACCTCCTCAATACCGGGAACGCGTAAAATTCAGCTCTGCTTTTAAAACCTCGGCATTTAGCCCAGCCGAAAGCCACGCTGGGGGTGAAGCCCCATCCGAAGCGCTCCATCTCGCAGCCTTTCCTCCTCACCTTTCCGGAGCCGCGCTGCCTGAAGGCTCCCAGCCACTGCATGGACAGACATGACGGGGACACGTTCATCGTTGTCGTCGCACCTGGAAGAAACGGGGCGCTGAGGTCGGGCGGTCCCTCCGAGCCCCCTTCCAGGCCCCGCTCCCCACCTGCCGCCGCGGCTCCGGGCAGCTCCCAGCAGCTCAGCCCGCTGAGGCCGCCCGCACTCCCGCTGCCGCCTCCCGGCCTCCGGAGGGCGGGAGGGACGCGGGTAAGGGGGCGGTGCTGCGCGGCGGAGCGCCCGCCTCTCTGCCCGGCGGGGTGCTGGGGACGAAGGGAAGTGAACCTGTGGAAAAATAGGGAAAAATAAAATCTTGTTGCCTTCGGGTTGGTTTTGTTGTTGTTGTTGTTGCTGTTTCCGAGTCGTTGCCGAGGTTGACCGAAATAAAAGAGAGAATTAAGCGAAATAAAATAAATCCTTGTCAGTGAGATCGCGGTTAAGGAAAGGAAGGGGGCTGTCGGCCGGAGCTCTTTCCTCCAGCAGAGAGCAGCCAGAATGCCGGTCCTGCTGCACAGTCTGGGGGAAAGTAACCCAAAACATTGCCCTGCCCGTAAAGAGATGTCAATGGGGTGTGAATGAGGAGCGCTGGCTGAGGAGGGATGCGGGACACAGGCAGCAGGACAACCCTCGCACCTCTGGGGGGGAGAGTTTATTGCACCTGATACATTGCTAAGGGAGGCAGTTATCTTGTGTTGTAAAAGGGTTGAGGCACCGGCCGGGCTCCTGAGACTTAGGGGGCTCAAAGCGAGCAAACTGCAGTTGCTAGTCACCACTTTAAGCTAAAAATGAAGCTGAGCTCTCTTTGGGGATCTCAGAAATTGCTGATTGCCCATAAAAATGTGAAAACTATGCACAGGAGTTTAGGAAATTGCAAAGCACAAGGAAATAGAAAGGACACAGAGTCCAGATTATGCCATACAGGAATAAGTAGAAGCACCAAGCAAAATGCAAAACAGAGCTGCAGCTGAAAATGTGAGCTTCCAGAAGCGCTGGAGTCACTGCCGGCCTTTTTATATTGTGGTGGCATGATTCAGGCACAGATTTTGACTTGGCCAGCAAATAGTGCAGTGGATTCAGATTGTGTAAACATAGGTTTCGCTGCTGGCCAGGCTGCACAGCTGTTGTCTGAACTTGGTCTTTGTGTTACCCAGTGCTGCGTATTTCAAATTCCCAGCTATAAAAATGGCAATTTCATACCATTACGTAGAAAAACAAATGCTGCTTTTCAGACCACTTTCAGGCAGGGAAGAGCATTTAGCGAGGAAAAAGCTACAGACACACTCCCAGTTCTGCTAGATTTCTGACTGAAGCCTGGCAAAAACCAGCAGGGAAAAGGCAGATGTCACGTTGAGTGACATGGTTAGTGGGCATTGGTGGTGATGGGCCGACGGTTGGACTAGATGACCTTAGTGGTTTATCCAACCTTAACAATTCTCTGGTTCGATAGTATGTACTGCATTCCACTAAGGTTTTCACTACATGAAAAGCAGCACATCACTGCAAAATGGTAGGTGCGTCTGAAAGTAGTAACATGCAAGAAGAATGTGATATCATTTCAAAAGCTTTCATACCCATTCGGTGCTCTTTTTTTTTTTTTTTTTTCTTTTTTTACCTCCATGCTGCTCTTTCTCTCTATATATATCTCAGGAACTCTTGTATTGCCTCATACCCTTTTTGTGGATGTCACCAACAGAAACATTAGAAAACCTGGCAGATGCAGAATCACATGGAAAAAGAGGAAGGAAGTGCCAGCCTCTTTTTAAAGCTGACTGGGGGGGGCTGGGGGAGGGGTGCAACTCAGCAAGGACCGGGGCACAGCACATGAACATCTTGATCTAATACTAGAACAACTCAACACTGGATTAGGAAGAGGCAAAAACAAGCTAAACAGTGCATATAGCACTGCATGTAGCACAATAAGGAGTCTGCCTGAAACCCTCAAAAAACACCCACCGTCGATGGAAAAATGAATTAGGGAGGAGAGACAGTGGATTAAGAGCTCATATAAATGTTATTTTGCAGAGGAATCTTTGTGCTTCCCACAACATTTAACAGGGGCAAGGAAGTTGGTGGCTTGTGAACTCCAAAATATATAGCTCGGTGAGACCTCTGAGCTACAGAAAGAGGCAGTGCGGGGATCTGAAAGCCAACATCCATGATGTCTCCAGTACTGTTTAGTGCATTCAAGTGCATGCACTAAACTAAACACTAAGTGCATTCAAGGCATTGCTCCTGAACGGAGTTTAAGATGGTGCTGGCTCCATAACGTTTGTATTGAACTGTATGGATTGAACAGAATTGCCTTTTAAAACAGGGAAAGGAGTATTTTTAATCACGCAGCTAAAGTTCCATCTTGGCAAGAACCATTTTGAAGACTTCTGAAGAGAAGACCCAGAGGCTTTTAAAATTAATTTTTATTTTTTTAGGGCTAATGTTGTAGAATAACTGAATTCTACTGTTTGAGAAGAATTGTATTTCTTAATTCACAGGTAAAAGGCTGCCAGGAATGGGCTGAAAGTTAAAAATACCATCAGTGTGTTGACAAAGTGAAGAATACAAATAATTACGTGCAAAAACAAAATAATTACAAGGGTAGGATAACTATCACAAGCCAAAACACATCCAGGAAATTGGTGGTCAGCTGACCTCCTAAAGAATTCTAAACATGCTGATTTGCAGGCATCTGGGTTACAATACGAAGCATGGCTGAGGATGCTCATACCCTGGCAAAGGAAGACTGCCGTGAGAGTGTTCTCAGCTCTCTACCTGCTGCTGGGTCAGTCTGCTCCTGAGCAGCTCCTGAGCAGCTCCTGAGCTGGCTTTGGTTTGCTGGAGATGTTACATTACTGGAGCACATATCCATCAAACACCACACATTTTGCTTTGTTTAAGCAGATATTTCTTTACAAATACATAGTAAATGCTATTACCAAAGACCAAAGGCACTACACCGTTTAATCACTGTAGTCTGAAAGCCTGTAAAAGTGGAAGGGCAACGCAAACTGAAAGCACCATAGCCGTTCCTGTTCATGATCTCCAACTGCGTGTTACCAATCTTATGCAATGTCCATTGAACAATAATTGACACACGTTGATGCTTTAGATTTGATTAAACCTTCTTAAAGGCCTCAGAGTGGGCAAAACAAGTTGCCCTTACAAGGCAGAATCAAGTTTCTGTCTTTACTTATTTTTAACCAGTGGAAATTATAGAGAAGAAGGAAGGATGGAGCAGAGCCAGTCTTGTGAGGAACAGAACTGGCCTCAGGAGGTCAAAGAAAGAATAAAGAACACCTTCCGGTTTTCCATTAGAACAGACTGTAAATAGCTTTCCAAGGGAAGAGGAAAGGCAGATGGGAAAACTTGGCATCCTGGGAAAAGGCTGATCATTGTGGCTATGAGATGAACATCAGAAACAGTTGGAAAACCATCTCTTTGGGATGTTTTTAATAAATAATTTGTACCAATACAACAGTTGAGGCTGAGATTGTACTGCATCTTAAACATTAGGAAGATGCCGTCTGTGCATGCACACACACGTAACTTCTGTTTTTATCCTGTTGCGTAACTTGGGACATAACAATTACTGACAAGTACAACTAAACCCCCTAAACATTTAGAAACCTGATTTGCATAGCAGTTTGTGAATTAAAGCTCCTCCGGATGGGTGCACTAAATAGAATAAGTGAGAAGGGTGAATCACAGGAAGACACAGGAAATGGAGACATTTGACACGTTTCCCTCTGCTGCAGTAAAGCCCCTTTCTGTAGGGCAGAGCTCTCACGCTGCTTCACTGGGAGAACAGATACTTAATGGTACTGTATTTCTCCATGTCTCATTGGAGTAAATACACCATGTATTTTCTCTGATGGTAAAACTGTCTGAAGAAATTCCTGTCTTTAACGCTGCCCTTCATGTTTTATAGCTATTTCTATAGCGATGTCCACTTGTCGGTCACCAGTCCCTCTGTAATTTGGGCTACATATTAAAAGCAAATGTAAAAAGCTAATACAGATTGTTCTTAAATTTCGTTATTTAATGAAATAGCTCCACAAGTAATCGGGCTGCTACAGCTGAGAAGCCTGCGTGTGAGAAGAAAAGCAGATCAGGCAAAGAATGGGGCTGGTTCTTTGTTAAACCAGCTTTGCCTCAAAAGAAAAAGCATCAAGGAGCTACAGCTGTATCACTAATCAATTGCAGAGAAATGGTTTTGTTTCGTTGAACCAGTAGGCACTGCTCCTTTTTCTCCAGTTTTTGCTGGGATATTCAGGAAAATAATGTGAACCTAATGAACATGTGAAGTTAGTACAAATTTACATTCAGTTCTCTCCTTCATTTAAAGAGAACAAAGGGAAAGGCACGGTTCTTTTTTGATTCAAGTGCTTAACTCCTGACAGGTGAGTGATAAATGCTGTATTCCCAGAATGACAAGTCTGACTTCTGACGTCTGAGCCTTGTAATTGCTGAGCTGGGGAGCTGCATGATGAGGAAGTGATTCTTCATCTGTTCTGGTAAGAAGCAGTTCTCAGGAGAAATAATGGAAGAACTGGGTATTTTCACAGGGTGCCTTACCCTATGAAGTGTCAGAGTGGCTGCTGGGAGAGATCCACTTCTCAGAGGCAGACCCTAGAAAGCTACCATGTCATAATGCCAGAGAGCACTCTGTAACATCTTCTTATGCCATTTCCTCCGGCTGCTGGGCCTCTGCTTAAAAGGTCAGTCTCTAAAATAAGTCCTGGCAACATCTGCTGTTTGTTATGAAATAACGATTTAAATATATATATATATATATATATATATATATATATATAAAAGAATTATGAAAAAAAGAAATCGCTATTGAATGCTGAGCAGAATAAGCTCAGAAAAAGTGGCATCACATTTATGAAGAAGATCAAAGGGCTGGAGCAACTCCCCTATGAAGAAAGGTAGAGGGAGCTGGGCTTGTTCAGCCTGGAGAAGGCTCTAGGGAGACCTTATTGTGGCTTCCAGTAATTAAAGCAGGAGAGTGACTTTTTACTGACAGTGATAGGACAAGGGAGAATGGCTTTAAACTAAAAGAAGGGATATTTAGGTCAGATGTTAGGAAAAAGTTCTTTACTCAAAGGTCTGTGAGGCACTGGCACAGGCTGCCCAGAGAAGCTGTGGATACCCATCGCTGTAGGTAGAATCATAGAATCATAAAATCACTAAGGTTGGAAGAGACCTCCAAGATTATCCAGTCCAACTGTCTTCTTACCACCAATATTTTCTCACTAAACCATGTCCCTTAGTACCACATCTAAATGTTTCTTGAACACCTCCGGGGATGGTGACTCAACCATCTCCCTGAGCAGCCCATTCTGGTGCCTTACCACTCTTGCAGAGAATACAGTTTTCCTAATACTGAACCTGAACCTCCCCAGACACAACTTAAGGCCATTCCCTCTTGTCCTATCACTGTTACATGGGAGAAGAGGCCGACCCCCACCTCACCACAGCCTCCTTTCAGAGAGCTGTTGAGAGCAGTAAGGTCTTCCCTGAACCTCCTCTTCTCCAAACAGAGCAATCCCAGTTCTCTCAGCCACTCCCCATAAGACTTGTGTTCCAGATCCTTCATGCCTTCGTTGCCCTTCTCTGGACATGCTTCAGGGCCTCAATGTCTGTTCTTGTAGCGAGGGGCCCAAAACTGAACGCAGTACTTCAGGTGCAGCCTCACCAGAGCTGAGTAAAGAGGGACGATCACTTCCCTGCTCCTGCTGCCTGCAGCGATTCTGATATAAGCCAGCTCACGTTCAGCCAAGCACCGACCAACACCCCCAAGTCAATTTCCTGAACATTCTTCGGTGGATCCCATCTGGCCTCATGGTCTTGAAAGAGTCTACAGGGAGTAGTAGGTCCCTGTTTCCACCTTAATTGTGGGGGGTTTATTCTGCTCCTCATCCCAGACTTCCAGGTCAGTGGGTAAACACCCAGAGGATAACTGGTCTGACTATTAAAGACAAATGTAAAGAGGGCGTTGAGAACCTCATCCTTTTGCTTATCCTCAGCAGGCATGCTTCTGCCCCATCCAGTAAAGGCTGGAGATTCCCCTTAGCCCTCCTCATATTGTTTATTTATTTGCTAAATTTTTTTTATTTATTTATTTATTTATTTATTTATTTTGTCTTTTACTACATTGTCCAGGTTGAGCTCAAGCTGGGCTTTTGCCTTTCTAATTTTCTCCCTGCACATTCTAACAACTTTGTACTCTCCTTGAGTTTCCCATCCCTTCTTCCACAGGAGGTAGATTCTCTTTTTCTCTGGAAGCCTCAGAAAATGTTCCGTGTTCATCCAGGCCAGTCTTCTTCCCTGACGGCTCATGATATGGCACAGAGTGATAGCCTGCTGCTACACCTTTAAGACTTCATTCTTGAGGAGCAACCAGCCTTCCTGGACCCCTTTACCCTTCAGGTCTGACTCCCAAGGGAGCCTCCCTACCAGTGTCCCGAGTAGTTCAAATTCTGCCATCCAGAAGTCCAAGGCAGCAGTTTTGCTGGCTCCCCTGCTGATTTCACCAAGAATAGAGAACTCTACCACATGTTCAATGCCAGGTTGGATGGGGCCCTGGGCAGCCAGATTTGGTGGGTGGCAGCCCTGCCCATGGCAGGTGGGTTGGAAATGGTGGGCTTTAAGGTCCCTTCCAAACCTCAGCCATTCTGTGATTCTATGATTACAAAATTGCTTATAGGGCAATATCTACATGGCAAAGTACACAAAACTTGTGCAAATTTAACAAGAAAGTATTTTTTTTCCTTCCAAGCTTTATATCTTCCTACTAGGTTGTGAAGTAGTTACCACTGGTTCTCTTAGTTGCAGTTAACAGTGTTGATGGCAATGCAGATGTTCACATTTCCGCACCTTTGAAACAGATGGCTAATCACTGGCTTCCACGTTCTGTTTTTAAACAGGAGTTCTGCTATTTAAATACCTGCAGTCCCTTCAGCTGTAACACGAACCAATCTGTACGCTGAGGGTGTTTTATTAACTTCTGCTTTTCACTACTTGCAACAGTAAGTTGTTTAACTAAACAAATCTAGCAAAAACAGTCAAAGATGATCTCCTGGCCAGCTGTGCATTTGTTTAAAGTATACTGACTTACAAACTGGCATGGTGCTTGTGTTATAGGCAGAGCCTGAAGTCTTGTTTTTGGAATAACGTTCGCTCAGAGTCCTTGGGAAATTGCAAGGATTCTGCTGCAAAATGGTCAGAGAAATTTTCTTGTTATAGTGAGCAGGTTAATTCATATAGTGCATACATTCTATTCTGGTGATGGAGAATGCAGAAAGATATTTTTTTAGAGATGAAAACATAGTTCGGTTAAGCAAGAAGCAATGCCTGAAGGGAGGGGTAATATCTCATAATATCTATTAGCCCAGATGATGAAGTGGTGAAGAGCAGGCTGGCTTTCAGGAACACAAGAAGCCCTTCATCTCATTGAGAGCAGTGGCTTAGTCCACGTAGCCTGAATTCCATCCAGGGCTATGGTTCCATGGGTTGATAAAGTGAATCTTGGAGCACAAAACTCTGGGTCAAAAAACTCTGTAGCTATTCAACACAAAGTGATGTAAGCTCGTAATACAAGCTAAAATGGAAGAAATATTCTGCAGAGATACTTGTCAGTGAAAATGGTCAGTGTAAAAAAAAAAAAAACCACCCACAAAAAAACCTTTGCCAGAAATATGCCAAAACTTGTAGTTCCAACTAGAAATGGAAAAACAGCTCTTGACCATCACTGAATTTAGCAATGTCAGATGACACCTCTTCTTTTTCCCCTCTGGCATGATGCAAACATAGTGAAGTTCGACATCTGATATTGATACATTTCCTCATATAGGAAACTATCTGGCTAGCCAAACTGGCTTAGTTTTCTTACTACCAAAAAAGATAAATAAAAACAAAACATAACAAAACAGTAGAATAGTATTATAAGCACCATTACTTAGATGAATTCCTCTCATGTAGACATATTTGTTTGGTCTAGGCTAATGAATGTTCTCCTGTTTGCCTTGAATGGGAATGAAAAGCTGCAGAAGGAGGAAAAGAATTACTGACTAATTCAGAATTCCAAATAAGTGTTTTCTTAGGGAAGAGTTGTACGAACAAAGCTGTAGGTAAGGTTTTTCAGCATTACTTCCACTTCAGTTTGCATTACTGCGGTGGCATCAATAATAAATGGGTGATTTATTGATGACAATTACCTGACAATCACAATGCTCCACATTTAGGATCCCTATCAGCAACACAACAGATAAATTGTAATGGTAACAAATACATATAAATACCTCAGCACTCTTGTGAATAATGTCCCCAAATTCACACCCCCTCCCACATACACAGTGCTACAGGCACCCATAACACACCCATCCTGTGCTAACAGGGTGATTTCTCACACCATCAGATCAGCTGAGACTGCTGCTCTTCTTTCTCTTCTCTATTCTCATCGTGAATCTGGATGCCTTGTTTATACTTCTTTTGATGCTGACTCTTCTTTTTCTTTTCTTTTTTCTTTTTTTTTTTTTTTTTTTCCATTTAGTAGTCTTAAGTAATTGCCAGGTTACTATTTAATCCAGCTGATGGCCATCTCTTAAGCAAACTCCATTACTGTTTGTTTCCTCCTCAGCATGTCCCACTGTGGGGCAAATATCCTCCCAGGTGGTTTCAGGGATTCTCTTTACTCACGCTTTTCCCACATCTTCATGTCACACCAGCTGCTGTCTCCCACCCTGATGCATTGCCCCTATCTTGTAGGTGAGGACCCACACGTTTCACCTAGCACTTGCTCCACTTCTGAGCCGCAATTCTAAGGCAGGCTGGTGCTCATGCATCTGAGGTTGTGGTTCAGACCTCCAAGGAGGAGGCTTCCAAAAAAAGATCTGAAATGAATGCTGCAGACACCTAAATTAGGGTCCCAGCACCAGGCTTCGGAGAATGAATATGTTGTTTAAAAACACTTTACTGAATGGGAAAGCAGAAACCATGCCTGGTTCATCGAGGCATGGATAGATCTAACCACAAAGTGTGCCAGCTGCAGGCTTTATGCTGTCTCTCCCTCACCAAAATACATAATGAAAACATCTATTCTTGAATTCACTCATATGGTGACAGTGAATGACCTCACTTCACCAAATTCAGTTATAATTCTAATTTCCTCCCACTTTTCTTTGTGTAGCCCAAAATACTTCTGTAGCAGCTCTGTGAGGGGCTTGGGCTTTGGCTGTAAGTTGTCCTGCACATGGTTGAGCCTGTGCCAGCAGATTGTAAGCCAGCACTTGTTTGCACGCTACATTGGCTCCCTTCGTTTCCTTGCAACACATGCAGTGTCAGACCCCAGTTTCAATTTGGTGCTAGTGCTGCCGAAGCTGCTCTCCCAGCTCAGCTCTCTCTTCATAAGCACTCATTCCCTTTACCACTGACCCAGCCCTGTACCAACACAGCAGTCGGCACTGAGGTTGTTTGCCGACCAGGTCAATACCTTGGCCTGTTTTGCCACACAGCTGTGCACACACATGATTCGCCTCAGTCAAGTGGTGGGGCAGAGAGGAGAATTTGATGGGGGAATGGGAACTCCAAAGCTAATTAAAAAAAAAAAAAAAGTTGGCATCCTCAGTGTCCGTCAATTAATGTAAATGAATTGGCCACCAGGTAGCATGCTGCAAACCCATTCTTGGCTGCTTTGTGTGTTGTGGTGAAGCCAATGGCCTTTCCAGCAGAATTGAGTAGGCAGCTCTGTGTCTGAGCCTTTATTGTTTCCCTGGCTTTTACCAGGACACAGTTTCTAACTGTTGTCTTGGTATCAGTCTCGGTTAAATGCAGTAAATCCATTAGAGGGCTGAGCTGTACCTCAGTATGATCACGTGGCCTGTAAAAGGTAGATTGCTTATTTTTATGCATCATTGATGCTTTCTCTTAAATTCAGAGCTAAAGGGCAGTATTTATCAGCATCACGGCCCTCTGCTTCCTCCCCGAGATGCCTGTCACCATCCCTCAAACATCTGTATCATTTTGTTGCTACTTTGAGCAATCCAGAATAATTTTCCATCTGTGTTATTTTCTTTCTGAAATGCCCTCCGTAATTTTGCTAACAAAGGAGTTGCCTTTTTTGTTGCTGGATGAAAAAAAAAGGATGACAAGAAGCGTCAGAATTTCAATTTTATTATACCGAGACAGAAAATTAAGTACTAACAGATTTAGAAACACTTCAAGTTATTTTATTATTTCTGTGGCTGTACAAATGAGAATATCAGCTGTTTCTAATACCATCCAATGGGACTGCATTACTTTTCCAAGATATTAAAACCAGCTGCTTTCAGGTCAGTTCTATAGCTGAAAAATTTTGCTGAAATATTATAGGGGTACAGTTAAACTGGAAAAAAAAAAAAAAGAATCCTACAGATTATAACAGTAAAACCAAACCAACTCCTAGCACACACCACCCATTTTGGGTGCTAGAAGTTATTGAGCTATTTACATACTGACCTGGAGCAAACTAAAGTTCAGAATCTCCTGCAAATCCAAAAAGCTGTATTTCAATCACCTGTCCTTAAAGAAAAAGCTCTTTGGTGAGTCACTGCGTCCTGCTGTAAGGTTTAAATTAAGGAACTGTTTTCCTGATAGTGTGTGGAGTTTTTGGTTAGGATTCATATGAAGTGAGGTATCAGTGGCAAGAGCATATCTGAGCAAACAAGGTGACAAAATGTGCAAGTTCTCACTTTTCAGCCTGATATCTCCTAACAGTTCACTGCTGTGAAAGTGAAACCACCTCCCCCAGTAATAAATAGTTCTTGGGTTAGAGAAACGAACCCACAGAGGTGCATATTTGAGACCTGGCACAGTGAAAATAGGACAGAGCGTGGCCTGGAGGAAAGGTGTAGGGGAGGAAATGTGAAAAGCATCTCCCATTTCAGTGCCCCTGTGTCATTTCTCACTATTGAACACAGTGAGTCTTAGGATACTGCAGTCCCTCGTGCCACACTCCCTGGCTTATTCAATGTGTATTTCTGGCAGCTGTTCAAAGCCACCAGCAGAAACCTGTGCTAGAAGGGCTTCAGCTAGCAAAGCCCTTCAGTTCAGATAATATCTAATTTACCTGTAAGGCGCAGGACAACCGGTTATGAGAAAAGCAGTTTCTTTTACAATGCAGAGAAGACAGTTCCAGTTATTTGTCAATTAGACATCAATTTGTAAATCCACAGTGGACAGCAGAAGTTGGTGTAGTGCAATGCAGGGTGTGCCCATATTGCCTGATGAGCTTCAGTTTGGAGTTGCTCTCAAGTACAGACTTGTTACTGGACTTCTCTGTGTGCACACAAGCGCAGAGTTAATAGAAGCTCTGGAGTCCGCTGGAAACAGGGTTTCAATGGATCCAAATCTCATTAATAAGAGCTACGCAAATGGCCAAAAGCCAAACCAAATCAGCTCTTCACAGCGTCAACCAGCAGCAAGATTTCATCTTATGGGGTTTCATCTTACGGGGTCTGGGGAACACATGTGAATAAACATGTATAAGGAGCATCTGACAGCTCTTGCAGGGAGCACCTTCATTCAAAGGGCCCCTGCATAGTTGCACTAGCTTGGTACTTGTATGGTTTTAACTGAGAAAACCAGACCTATAGGTGTTTGTAGTACTGTGAAGTAGAACTACTAAATAAGGAAGGGAGCTTTGTGAAGGAGTGCTTGAGGTTATGATATTTTTGGAGCATTTACCATGCAGAGCATGTGAACTATGTTGAAAGGTGGGCTACTAGTAGTGTTTCTACGGCTGCCATCAAGTTAAGTGAAATTTCTGCGTAGTTCTTACTAATCAGTTCATAATGAAGGAAAATTATTGCACTGAATAATATAAACTGTTTTCAGATGTGGAAAGGAACACCACGCTCTCTGTGCAGGCCCAATACACTATTGGGTGCAGCTATATTTGAAACTTAGTAATGTATTCCCTAAAACGAGCTGTTAACAGCTGCTAAGAAGCTCCAAATTTTGGAGTAAGCAAGGTTCTGGTGAGGGACAACTTTCTTTGACCCTTAGGTCAACTGGCGTTAACTGGAGAGAAAACAATCTTCTGGATCTGCAGTCTTTTATCAGTTCTCAGAAGTATACTGAACCGTGCAACGAACAACAATAACCACAAGTGGTTTTGTGTCAATACTGGAAGCCTTTGAATTTACAACTTTACAGATTATTAACACATGGCTAGGACTATTTGCAAAAGTATCATTTTAATTTTGCTGCCTATCTGAACAGCTGAAAAAACACGAGTAACAGCCATACCCTTTTCTCAAAGTTGTAAACATTAATTATTTAGTTCAGTTTTACAGAGAACTCAGTGGGAACAGAGAACTCACTGATGGGGAAGGAAAGAGCTGTGCTCTCTGAATGAAGCAGTGTTCATGCATCTCATTCTTACTGAAAAAGTTGCAGGTTTGACATCATTAGATATAGAGATTGGTGGCCCTGCTTTGGTAGGGGGGTTGGTGCTTGATGATCCTTGAGGTCCCTTCCAACCCAAGCCATTGTGTGATTCTCTGATATGAGTCTATGATTCAGTTTCTTCCTCATTGTGAGGAATGGCAATTACATGTGGAAATTATTTCTGAGGGCCCAGGCACCATCTTATGGGCTACTTGGACCTGTGTGTGCTCAGGCTTATTTTAGCTGAAGATGCAATGTGAAAGAAAAATTAATTGAAAGCCCCAAAAGAGAATAACTCGAGTCTGTAAATGAGTTGTCAGGACATTCACATGAGGGGAGGGGATACAGGGAGCTAATCCTTGCTTTGAACCCCACTCAGCATAGAGTTTGTCGGCCAAGAAATCCATTCTCAGGGACGTGTTGCCCTACTGTGCTGTGAGCTGAATGACTGAACAAGAGAGACACCTGAACAAGAGACAACAGATATCCTTGGTTACCTGGGCGGGTGTTAATCTGACAACAAAGAATCCAACATTCAAATACAGATTTGGTGAAAGCAATGATAGGATGTGCTTGGTGGTGTCTTTCTATTCTGCCTTCATTGTAATGGTGAGCTGTTAGGACAGCTGCTTTTCCTATTATATCTTTCTGTCTCTGTCTTGTTCCAGTTCTGTTTTGTTGTTTTTTTTTTCTTCCTGATTATGTCTGCAGTGCTTTTGAACTGTTACGATGTGCAGATATCCTAAGCTTTTTTCGAAGGAGTAGTAAATTTAAATGGTCAGTATAAGTCTGCTGTCTATACAACTGCTTTTCTTGGTTACTTTTCAAAACTGAAATAGCTCAGAGATCCCTCAAAAGAAAATCAGTGATCTAGTTTGAAGGCAGAGATGTTGTTATTTATAGATGACCCCAGAGATGTGACTTAGCTGTGAAGAGTGAAGGTACTGGGTTTTGTTGACTTCAGTGGCCAATGAAGTCCTTGAAGTTGGATGAAGCCCTGGCAGGTGTCTGCGCTCTTTAAAGGGACGAGTGTCGTGGTATTTGTCAGAAGTGTATGGAGACTGCATGGATAATATCCGTGAAGTACAACGCAGAAACCACTGACCCTCCTAAATGCATGAGTGATGATGATGAAAATCATCAACAGGCAGGAGGACCTAGAAAGGCGAGTAGTACTGAATCTTTGGCAGTCACTTCTATATGCAGGGGTTATTCCAAACGGAAAACATAAATATCATATTTTGCAGTATTGCAGGCATCAAGCCAAGGTATGATTCTGTTCTCAGTGAAATCAGTTTAAATTTTTTTCTCTATTTGAATGCCACAAGTAAATGCAAGATTTGTTCTTTTGCTTCAGGCATGCAGTGTTCCTTATGCTTCCTCCTTTGCTCTTTTTTTCCCCTCCATTCACTTTCTGTTCTCTATTTAAGTGAATTATATTTGCTTTCTTTCTTCCTCTTGCTTGACATTTTGATTCCTTTTTATAAAAGCTAATGACATAGCTCTGACTTCATGGGATTGGAGCCTTGGGTGACGAGTCCTTCCGTGCTGAATGAGATGACTATTCTGCAGAGCACTGGTGAGGCCAGCATTGGAGGGCCATTTGGCAACCATGTTATTGGCCAAAGCTTTAAACTATTTCATTATTTCTGCATTGGTAAACCACTCGTATTATATACCAAAATCTCAGGAAATGAAGCTGATGTACATTGAGGTAAAGAGATCAATACTGTATTTAGACTTGAGGGAACCTTCAAGGGCTAAGGGGGTTGTGTAGAGGTGCAGGATTTTTCTACTTCCTGGGGTCCTGAATGACAACAGGCTATAGGTGTCTTGACCAGCCTTGTTGGGAACCTCCAGCCCCCAAGGTTGGCCTTGAACCACACTTATTACCTTGCATTTGTCCAAAGATCACTACGCCATTGGTTACACCAAGGGTGTTCAGCTCCTTGCTATGTGCCATGGAGCTTGTCCTGGGCCATGACTGTGTAGCCTGGGCCAGGGTTATCCTCTGGCTCATCCTCCATGGTAAAACTGTACTCTTGTGGTTCCATGACAGCTACCTCAGAATATATTGTGCCCTAGATCAAGTGTCATGGGACGTGGCCCTAAGGTATGGAGAATCAGCCCCCCATCCTGTTCCTCTGCAGCACAAGGTGGGGCTCAAACCATACAGAAGGCTATGGCCAGCTTGCAGAGCAGCCAGAGCCCTGACGGCTCCTCTAATCTCCCTTGTGAAGCCAATCCTAGTTCCCTCAGCCCCACAGTGGGATCCTGGCAGAGCTTTAGTAGTAATCAGCTGTGGTTAATCCATATCACCTACCAAGGGATCTATCCAGCACATACAGTCACTTCAGTGGCAGTTATCTTCCAGCTCCTGGGGATAGCCCCAGATTGGTTCATTTCGTGTGTAGAGGACCCTCTCTTCCAGATCCATAAAACTATTTATTTTTTCTTGTCTAGTCTGGAAAGAAGCCAGCTTTTTCCAGCTGAGACTCGGATAGTTGTCACTGAAAAGCATAGCTCATAGGTTCCATAGGAACTGTTCATAACATAAAGTGAGAGGTTGAGTGAAGGAAATGACTAAGAATAATTAATAATGAAAGCACTGGCAGCAACGCAGGCTTCTTGTTTTGGAGGTAAATGAGCACAGAATCCTTCTTCAATTCTCAGCATTGCTTAGCAGCAGTAAGATGTGTCAATAGTTGAGCTGGGAAGAAGAATGTGCTAGATTTAGTGAGTTGATAATTAAGGTGTTTGAGACATTTATAGCAGCGAAAGGAAGAATTAATATTTGAATGTTATTTAAAAAAAAAAAAAAAAAAAAAAAAGGTAGCTTTTTAAAATAAGATTTCCAATTACTGCTTTCCTGGGGCGTGGGGTAAGAGGGGAAGTGCTGGTGAGTTCTCCAAAATGCTTTGTTCCATTTCTTGACAAAACCCAGCTCGATTGACTTAGGTGATCTAATCAATCTGTGGAATAAAATGTGCTGGTATCCTGAGAATAGAAAATATGCCAGTGTTTCCAGATTTATATAGGAAAAGTACTAATTTAATCAGAAATTACAGAATTGCAGGGGTTGGAAGGGACCTCAGGAGATCATTGTGACCAGGCCCCCTGCTAAAGCAGGTACCCTACAGTAGGTTAAACAAGTAGGCATCAGGACAGGTCTCACCATAGGAGGAGATTCTACAGTCTCTCTGGGCAACCTGTTCCAGTGCTCTGTCACCCCTACCGTAAAGAAGTTATTCTGCATGTTAGTATGGGACTTCCTTTATCCAGGTTTTAGGCCATTACTCCTTGTCCTGTCACTGTGCACCACCGAAAAGAGCCTGGCCTCATCCATTTGCCTCCCACCTCCTTTTAGATACTTATAAACACTAATCAGATCCTCTCTCAGTCTTTGTGAGTCTAGATACTCTCTGGCCAGATCCTCCCTGACCAATAGGAAGTCTTCTGTAGAGAGATGGAAGGCCTTGACATTGTTCCATGCTTAAGCTGGGAATAAGTTGGTTGTAGCTGTAGGAATGCCTGATGCCCAACAGATTAGAATGAGATCATTAGACCATGCATGCAAAAAAGCAGTGTTCACAAGCACTGTCAAAATGTCACAGAGATTTTTCCTTATTGTTTGTGCGTGATGTTGAGGAAGGATGGTGTTTGCTTCTGAGTAACTCCCGGTACAATCCAGTTTCTTTCGCTATCAAGAAAGCAGTTTATAGGTCTACTGAAAAGCCAGAGATAATTCATACGAGAAACAGAATTGATGTATGTAGAATTTCTCAGCTTTTGCTATATTTCTTCTGTCTCCCAATTTGACAAGCTGTCTGAAATAACTTCAATCTGCTGTTGGAAGGCAGGGGGCACAGTAGCAATATAATATTCATTATGCCAGGAGTTGTTCCAGGCATATCTCTAAACTAAACTTACGTCTTCCTCAGACTCAGCTAGGGGATGAATGTCTCTTTTGAAGGAAATGATGCCAAATTCTGGGAAGAGAGGGAGGAAGAAGAGGGAAATGACCACGTTAGCCTCAGATGAGATGGGTTTAAGGCATCACGAAGTGGTTGCTTCTTATTTCGTGCTGTCTGCTTGCTTTGGTGGGTATGTAGCTGAGAAAGCACAGCTGTGGGATCTGGCCCCGTGCCACATCTGTGCACATACTTCCCAAAGTTGGAGTTTCAAGTCTGAGAAAGGAGAAATGTCCATGAAGAAATCATCATACAGGCGTCTTTGCTTATAGGTTATTAAATAATGTCAAGTGCTTTCAGTTCCCAGCCCATGCAGGGTATAGCCTTCAAATATTGCTGGCTGTCTGGTACTTAACCAACCATATTTGTTATGTTACATTTCATACCTCATGTTGTATAAGGACAACTTCATTTTTGATTAAAAAAAAAAAATACTGGCTTCTGTCTTTTCAAAAAAGTGAATATTTTGTATTAATTTTCCCTGGCATGGTTACTGGGGTTAAGGAAGTAGAGAAAATGTTCATCTGCCTGAGGGAAGGAAAGCCCTGCAGAGGGATCTAGATGGGCTTGGGACAATTGTATGAGTTTTAACAAGACCAAGTGCCAGGTCCTGCAATTTGGTCACAACAACCCCATCCATTGCTGCAGGTACAGAGGGGATGGAAAACTGCATGGAAGAAAAGGGAGCTTTGGGGTATTAGTCAACAGCCAGCTAAACATGAGTGAGCAGTGTGGCCAGGTGGCCAAGAAAGCCAATGGCACCCTGACTTATATCAAAAATAAAGCAGGCAGCAGGAGCAGGGAGGTAATTGTCCCCCTATACTTGGCACTGGTGAGGCCACACTTTGAGTACTGTGTTCAGTTTTGGACCCCTCACTACAAGAAAGACATTGAAGCCCTGGAGTGTGTCTAGAGAAGGGTAACGAAGCTGTGAGGGGTCTGGAGCACAAATCTTATGGGGTGTGGCTGAGTGAACTTGGTTTGTTCAGTGTGGAGAAGAGGAGGCTCAGGGGAGACCTTACCGTTCTCTACAACCGCCTGATGGGTGATTGTGGTGAGGTGGGGGTCAGCCTCTTCTCCCAGGTAGCAGAGATAGGATGAGAGTTACTGGCCTTAAGTTGCATGATGGGAGGTTCTGGTGGGATACTTTGAATAATTTTTTCTCAGAAAGAGTGGTGAGGCAGTGACACAGGCTGCCCAGGGAGGTGGTGAAGTCATCATCACTGGAGGTGTTCAAGAACTGTGTAGATGTAGCACTGAGGGACGTGGTGAGTGGGCATGGTGGGATGGGCTGATGGTTGGGCTAGATAATCTTAGAGGTCTTTTCCAACTTTAATGATTCTATGATTATGATTTTACTTTTGATGCTGCTGTATAACCTGTGGCTGGTGAGTGCAAGGCTGAGCCTGTGCTGGAATGTTTGAGACTGCAGTTGTTAGATTTATTTTAGGAATCAAAGGCAGTTCTATGACCTGTGCCACTGGTAATAACAACTCATATTGCTCTCAAATCTGTATGGCATCACCACATATATTAGAAAGGAGTAGACTTGTGTTTTCCAGGCGCCCTGTTTAAATGCTCTTAATTATTTACAGCTGGAGTATAAGCCCTACTTTCCTCACACCGAATTAACGGCTGGAGGAAAACCCTAAAGGCAGGCTCACACCGGTGACACACTACCAGCAGAGGCTGCCGTTAAAGAACATTGCCCCGTTCTTAATGCAGGAAACAACAGCCACGAACAGAGGTTCCCTCCCTCCCCCAGAGCTCTGCCGTGCAGCTGCAGGCTGGTTGCGGGGCTCCAGCGCCCAGCAGAGGGAGACAGAGCCCGCCGCTCACTCCATGGAGCATCCCCGGAGCTTGGAGGAACAACGCCGGCCCCCCAAAGCCCGTCCAAAAAGCACCGTTTCCATCAGCTCCAGCATTTTGAGGCACATCCGTCGCTCTTAAAAGTAACCTATGTGGAGACAGCGTGCGGGGGTGCAGATTGGTGATCACGCTCCAGCACGTCTTGCAAGCCAACCTGTCCCCAAAGACGTAAGAGCTTGAAACATCCCTGCACTGGGCCACAATCCTTGAGTCTCTTGGAACCATTCCAGAGACCTTTTCCAAATCTAGTACTTGAGAAAGAGGGATATGAAACCTCAGTTACATATCTGTGTCATCTCAGTTTTACCACTCAGTATTGTACCTGTCCTACGTCGTCCCATGCCAGTTTATTTAATTTCAAAGATCTGTATGAAATGATGTCTTTATGACTACTGAATTCAAGCACAGCCATCTGCAAGATAAGAGAAGGTAGACATAATGTCTGCACCTTTTGAAGGCCTTTTTCCACTTTTGGAAAGGAAACTGGTAAACAGACATTTGTTACTAACGTGGTCAGATATTGCAGGGGTGACTGTGCAAAAGCCCATAAGTAAGCAGAGGAACAGTGAACCTTTGTGCTGATATTGCTGGCAGGTACAAAATGAGTGAGGTAAGCTGTTTGTCTTACTTCCACCTGGCCTGGCACAGCTTGCTGGCATCAGCGCCTGATCTCAGTGAAAGCTGCCATTCACATTTACAGTTGCAGTAAAAGCGACTCCGCATTTAGGTTGTGTAACTTTCCAAAACGCGTAGGAAATTGTGCTTCGGTCACAAAAATATTACACTGCCTCGTGATATCAACTTTATCAATACTGAATTTAAGGGGAAAATTACTTAAGGAAGAATTGAGATGAAGTAAAGGAGAATATCCGGAGGTAAATAAAAGAGAAATACTTTTCTGAGCTGACAATGGCATAATCGTATATCCTGTGAGAGAAGGAGATTATTTCCCTGGCTCATGGAGAGTTATAAGGACAAACTCAATATGCAGCATTGAGATCTCCCGTATCTGATACCTCCATTAATTTCAAAGGCAAGGGAGCTTCAGGTTGGATATTAGGAAAAATTTCTTCTCAAAAGGGATGGTGGGGCACTGGCACAGGGTGTCCAGGGAAGTGGTGGAGTCCCCATTCCTGGAGGTGTCCAATAACTGTGGAGATGTGACACTGAGAGACGTGGTTAATGGGCTTGGTGGGTAGAGGTTGATGGTTGGATTAGATGATATCGGAGGTCGTTTCCAACCTGGGTAATTCTATTATGAGAATTATAGAACCGTTAAGGTTGGAAAAGACCACTAAGGTCATCTAATCCAACTGTCCACCTAAAGTATTTACCCACTGAACCATTTCCCTTAGTACAACATTTGAACATTTCTTGAACACCTCCAGGGATGATGACTTAACCATTTCCCTGGGCAGCCCGTTCCAGGACCTCACCACTCTTTCAAAGAAGAAATCTTTCTTAATATCTGACAGTGCACCTGTCCTCCGTAGAGAGATCTGTAACTCCTTCTTTAGACTTAATGATTCCCTTTTGCTATTAGTGGAGGATATCAGGTACCTCTAAAGTGGCAGCTGGGAGATCAATGTGCAGGTGGAACCTGAAGGGAAAGAGGAACAGGTAGGAAGCACTCTTCACATATCTTTCTCCAATGTAATAAACAAACTGAAAACGAATCAGGGAGACAAATAGATGCAAGTGTCAACTGAGGGTACTGTTTGACCAGCTGAAGAGTCAACCTCCATTTTAACAAGTTGCCTTACTTAAATGAGTGCCTACGGAAGTCTGCTAATGTTCAAGTTAAGGCTGCTGTCCCTCTCAGCAGGGCAAAGCAAGCAAGTTCTCATCCCTTGGCTGAAAAAGGTCAGAGAAAGTTTGGCTCCTGGTCAGATAATTTAAGGCCCTTGCTTGGGTTGGACAGGGCTGTAGTCAAAACACTACCACTCTCCATAGGGTAGCTGCGAGTTCCAGTAGAAATATAGCTGAAGCATCTGCACCAAGGCAATGTCCCTTAGCTTCCTCAGAGTCAACATAGCTAGAATCAGTATAAACACCATGTGTGGAGCAGGCTGTGCTGTAGATCCAGCTTAGAAGTTTGCTTTGGCTGGGACTTAGTATCTGCAATGGCATTTTCAGGTAAATCAGCAAGTGGCTGTCATTTGGCTAATCTTTGTTGCCCTATTTGTATGAACAGAGCTAGGTGAGTTCAGTTAAGTGTTTAATACACTTGACTTTGTTTTGATTGGTAAAGTATATATGTACATATATACAGAATATGTGGTAAATAAGTCCATTAGTCATTTTCAGAATCATAGAAAGTAGACAGGGAAGAAGACCAGTGAGTTTATCTCTGTCTGTCTCGTTTTCTATGGTAAATTATTCCCTGTGATGCATTCTGAATACTTAATCCAATTTTTGTTACATACAAGAAGTTCAGGTTACTCCCCATGAAGGCAGTCCATAATCCAGCACGCTTTACTGTTCCTATTTAATGTAAATGTTCCAGTTTTTAATTTCACTTCATTGCTTCAAGTCACACCTGTTTCCTCCACTAAGAAATTAGAAAACATGCTGTGGTTCCATGAGGTGATGTGTGTGTGTGTATGGTGTGTGTATGGTCCATGTTCTTGTGCCCATTAGTGACTGACCTGTGGATGCAACACAATTGAGCATAGCTAATCCTTGAAGCAGATAAATCACCTGGGGGTGCACAGCAGCTGTGTACTGCCAGTACCAACTCCCAGCTAGATATTCACTCCTGTAGATCATCTTGTTTTCACCCACAAGCTTTGATCTCCACTAGTGCCTTCTGCACCACACACCATTCAGTCAGCACATCCAGTGAGCCCTTTGCCTTTCAGTTGTAAACTAAATGAACTGGATTTGCATCCCACTGGTCTGTCAAGCAGTTCCTGCCTCGACCTGCTCTTCCAGTCTGTGTCCCAACACCTGATATCAACTCTGGATGAGTACTTCTGGGTATGGTGTTACGTAGGTAAGGTTTGAGGGAGTGCTGCTATGCCTTCTTAGCCATTTCCACATGCCGCTGCAGATACAAAACAAAGCCTCATCAGCACCTCTGGGCACTGACAATGTCCACAGTGGATCCTCCACCTTTAGTTGCAGTGACATAGAAGCCACCAGAGCTGAATAGCCATGGGTCTTCCAGTAGGGTCTCCTTAAAAAACAGTAGGAGCCTTTCTTAAATTAGGGTCTTAAATTAGGTGCTTAATTCAGCTTATTGAACTTAATTTCAGACTCATGGGAATGGTGATAAGGTAACCTTGTCCTTGCAGTGTTTACATGTGGAAGATGTCTCTTAGCTTCCAATAGGAAGGGAAGGGCTGGTGTGGAACTAAACGATCCTTAAGGTTGCTTCCCACCCAAGCCATTCTGTGCATAAGAATATGCATTCCAGCATAAGAAATTAACAGTGCGTAGTGCCTCATTGCACAGATTCAGCAGATACGCAACAGTGTGTCCATGTCTGGGCGTACAATCACACCACTGCCTGACCAGGTAGTGTACTGATCAGTATTAATCTAAGAATCATAGAATCATTAAGGTTGGAAAAAGCCACTAAGACATCTAGTCCAACTGTCAGCCCATCACCACTGTGCCCCTAAACTATGTCCCTCAGTGCCACAGCTCCATGTTTCTTGGATGCCTTCAGGGATGGTGACTCCACCACCTCCCTGGGCAGCCTGTGCCACTGCCTCACCACTCTTTCTGAGAGGAAATATTTCCTAACGTCCAACCCAATGACCAAGGAGCCCACTGGGAGTCAGAATAGCCAGGCTGTGCTAATGCAGACTGCTGGGATAGGGGGTCTGTGCTGAAATGGAACAGACCCACCCCCCTCACTGAGCACTGCAGCAGCCTGTGTGGCTGGGCCATGAAGTGGATTATTGAAATAACTGAAGTGAGGGACTAAGGAAAAGGTTTATTTTTAAACCAAGATCGGTTAGCTGATCGTGTTTACAGTGCAGTCCCCAAGCCAGATGCCCCTGCACAGCCGGGGGGAGCACAGGCTGCTGCCTGTGGGTGGCAGCGGGGAAAAACAGCTTTTTTTCAGCTACTTCAATCAGTGGCAGAGACGTCTGCTCTGCAGTGACACCTCTAAATCCTCCCTTCCAACCCCCCCCACCGCCCCCTTCAACCTTGGTTATTGTGAATTTCAGGAGATTTCCCAAATGGTGCAGCAATAGCAGTCCAGGCTGTGTCTTTCCTGTTGGAAGTGTTTGAAGGGGGGAGAGGGGAAGGTGACCTGAGCTGCTGCATTCCTGTTATTCTCAGCTGTTGCAAAGCCCCTGAGGGGCTGCAGTGGGGAGGGAGGCAGCAGCTCCTGGCAGCTGAACATAAACCATAGGAAAAAAGATTTTTGCCCTGATGATAGGGAAGACAGCCCAAGGGAGCAGAAAAAGGGGCTTAAAAGCCCTGTCTGCTCCCTGCATTTTGTTCTCAGCCCAGGAAGTCCTGCGATCACATTCCTTATCTCCAGGAAAGCGGTTCTGCTGTAACTGCACTGTGTTACTGCCCAGCTGGCCTGGTCTGAGCTCCATGCGATGCTCTTGCAGCACAGAGTGAAATGACTGAGCAGGGAATTACAAATAACAAGAGGATCAGGCCATGCACGCTAAATCCT
Source organism: Alectoris magna (assembly GCA_030625065.1). Taxonomy (NCBI): domain Eukaryota; kingdom Metazoa; phylum Chordata; class Aves; order Galliformes; family Phasianidae; genus Alectoris; species Alectoris magna. The sequence continues at coordinate 28,706,532 of CM060560.1, read as the reverse complement.
AAATGCCGACAGTAAAAACATTTCTCCTTAAATGGATCTCATCTGACTGCTGCCAGCAGGCACAGCTCTGAGGGGGAAACGAAGATATGAGACAAAGTCCAGGATGCAGCAGTGAATGTCTCTTTCATGTGAGTGAGGATCATGTGGTTAATCCACTCTCCAAAGTCACCCTCTCATTAATTAGGAAAACATACTTAGCTCGTAATGGAGATTTACTGGATTAAAGTGATGCCTTATTACACAGTCATTTAGCTGTGCGTGGCAGCTTTCATCCTAAAATATACCCAAATCTCTGGGCCCTGGCTTGTTGCTGCTGCCATCAGTGCTGAAATTAAGCCTCACTCTGCACCCTGCAGACCTCAGGCTACCTGGCATCACCAAGGGGCATCCCTCCAAAGTCATCCTTGCTCTCCCTGGACCCATCAGGCCTCAAACCACATTGGAGTGTGGCACTTGCATTCCAGCCTTTTCCACAGGCAGCTTACCTGTTTTGCATTCATCTGCATAAGCAGCCCTTGAAGTAGGGATTAAACTAGTTTTCTTCTCCCCTTGGTGAGTCCCTTGATCCATGGACTACAGCTATGCTCTTTCTTGTATGCCCTCTGTTGCTGTCACCTTCAAGCTTCGCTGCAAAGTAAGACAGCTTCCTCAGGCTAAGCAGAGTGTTCCCATCAGGTATGGCAGGTAAATGCGGGCTTGAAACCCTCTGGCACTGCTTGTGTTGGAAGGAGATTGGGCCGCAAACTCAGGGCTGTGCTTTCTTCTCCAAGGTTCCTATGCACTGTGGCACTGAGCATCTCAGCACCCAGGAGCCATAGTGGGTCTTGTCCATGTTAACAGTGGCTTTGGCATCCTCACCTTTGTCTCTGAGTTAATGCCTGAAATATCCAGCGACATTGGAGTCTTTTTCAGCTGTTAAATAATTGCATTGATTTCCCCAGTACTTGAAGACACAGTCCTAGAAAATCAGCTCCATAATTTAGCCTTTTTATGTGGAAAGAAAGAAGACAAAGCACCAAGGAACTGAATATTTTTTTGGCTAAAGAATCCAATGTTCCAACCTAATCCGAAGCTGAGCAAGTCTCTACGAGAAAGATTTAATGTGTCATTGTCTTGAAACAGACAGACATTATTGTTCTATATTTATAATTTTGTCTATATTTAAAGTTCATGTATAAATTATTTTTATAAAGCCCTGGGTTAAGAAGTTTGGAATTCCGCAATGCTTAGAGAAACCCACTTCTGAAAACGAGCTTAAATTAAAATTAATGGCTCATTTATCCTCAGTATTATCAACCTGTTTCAAATGAGACTGAATGCAGAGACAAAGGAGCTATAAACCAGGGGGCTATATGTGGTGTGCTATGATCTTTCTCTCATTTTGCATGTTAGCTCCCAGGACCATGTGCTCCTACCCACACTTCTGAGACAGAACAGAAGTGCTCTGGCCAAGGACCAAGGTCAGAGAAGGATGTAGCACCAATGAAAATAAATCCATCATTTATTCATGCTCAAACACAGATTCAAAGGCAATTTACTACCCGATCTGAAAGACTTATATTCAGCAGTTTATTATCATTAATTAAATTCTGAAGGTTTGATAGGTCAGCAAGCTCCTGTGCAGTGATAAAACCCCAGTAGCAGCCAGAACACATTAATAGTAGAGCTCAGTAAAGCAGAAACAGAGTAACCAGGTCTGATTCTGATTTACTCATCTTCCAGCAAAGTTTTTAATCAGTTAACTTATGCATTATCAGTTGAGTCCTCCAAAGTCTCGCTAGACACATACATATGGGCACACAGTACGCCCTCATCTACAAGTTCAATAAATTGCCATTCCAAAATCCTAGTTTTAAAATGTCTCTTACTTTCTTCATAGAAGAAATAAGATTTTTATGAAGGACTTGCAAACAACTCCATTGATTTTTCCGTTATTTCTCTTCCGCGTTGTATTTTGTAACTGATTAAAGAAATATCACACTTACAGGGAACAGAGTAATTCTAAACTTAACCAGATCACTTTGGCTGTTTGCTGCTGCTGCTGTTCATGAAAAATAGTCCTGTGATGCATGGTCAGTGCCACTGAATTCAGCGGAGCTATGGATGTTGAGCAACACAATACTCCAGGGGAGCGTGGCAGATTTTACCAAGAAGTTGTCTCCACTTGAGGGCAGAGACAATGTCTAACAAGACAGCACATTCAGTCTGCGTCTCAACTGGAGCTCTGGGCACTGCCGTAGTACATATTAATAACAATTTTGTTGAAAGGTCTCATTGTAGTCTTTGATTTGCTTTGGCCCAGCCACACGAGAGGACATCCAAATAAGAATGAAGACTGCAGACCATGGCCAAGGACAGAGGCAGCTCACTGGGAGCATCTGGGGCCGGGAGCTGAGGGCCCCAGCAGGGCAGCCTGGATTCTGAGCTGCAGCACTTATACAAAAAAGGCTGTTAAAAGCTGCAGAGAGGAGAGCCATGCGAATACTGAAGGACTTAAGGCAAACCAGAGAGTCCTTTTTTTAGGATCGCAAGAATAAAGTGGAGAGATGACAGCCTTCCAATGCATAATTGCCTCAAATGGGAGAAAGTGCAGGACTCTTCAGGAGGGCAAGGGTTAATGGAAACAAATGGCTGTAATTCAGCCCATTTAAACTTTAAGTTTAAGAACAAGGCAGGAATTTTTACACCAGCGTCTATCACAAGACATGAAGGAAAGAGCTGGATGCTTCATCTCTAGGGTCTTGAAGTAAAGCATAAAGTGTGATTTCATTGGTCTCTTATGACTCGTAACCAACTTTCCAGGATTTCAAACATAAAGCTGAAAATGGATTCTAACAAGTGGTCTCTTGTGTTATAGTTCTGTGCACTGACCTGTAGATCTGTGAGCTATTTTACAGTGGAAGTTCTTGCCTGGTTTGCCCACAAAAACCTTTCTAGAAATCGAAGCTTTCCTAGTTGTAGTTTCACTGCAACTGCAGTAGTGCAGTCAGCAGGAGCAGAGGTGTGACTGTCCCTCCGTACTCAGCTCTGGTGAAGCCGCGCCTCAAGTACAGTGTTCAGTTTTGGGCCCCTCACAACAAGAAAGACATTGAGACCCTGGAGTGTGTCCAGAGAAGGGCAACAAAGCTGTGAAGGTCTGGAGCACAAGTCTTACTGGGAGTGGCTGAGGGAACTGGGATTGTTCAGACTGAGGAGGAGGCTCAGGAGTGACTTTATCAGCCTCTACAACTGCCTGAAGGGAGGTTGTGGCAAGGTGGGTGTCGGCCTCTTCTCTCGTGTGATGGTGATAGGACAGGGAATGGCCTTAAGTTGTGCCTGGGGAAGTTCAGGATGGATATTAGGAAAAAATTATTCTCTGAAAGAGAGATGAGGTATTGGAACAGGATGCCCAGGGAGGTGGTGGAGTCACCGTCCCTGGAGGTGTTGAAGAACCATGTAGATGTGTCACTGAGGGAGGTAATTAGCAGGCATGGTGGGGATAGGCTGATGGTTAGATTGGATGACCGTAGTGGTCTTTTCCAACTCAATGATTCTATGATTCTATGAGTTCTCCAGTGCAAGAATGTGGAAGTTCAGCTTAAGATGTCTACTTTCCTTCTTGCAGAATGTGGTTCAGGAAGAATATGAAACATTTTTTTATTACCTTTATGAGATACAGCAAGAAGTCCTGCTGTTCAGAAGGACAGCATGGAAGGAGAATGCTAAGGGGCAGAAAGGTGATGAAGTCTGTTGGAAGAGACTTTATTGGGTAACAAGCAATATTTGTAGGAGGAACATTGCTCCTCAGCAGCTGCAAGGCAAGGCTGTTCAGCCTGTGCAGCTGGCAGGTGGCTCAGATTGCAGTGATCCATCAGTTTGCTGTGGTTTTATGGACAGGCCCTTTCCCACATGGCCCCACTGATCAGCCCTGCTCTATAGCTTGTGTGAAGAGAGAGAAATGGATTCCCACCAGCCTCTGACCTCTGCAGTCACGCAGGGGCCAAGCACCAGTGATCACAGAACAAGCAGCCCATAGGCATGTATCCAAACAAAAATACTCTAGGAACCGTGGGGAATATGCAGCTGAAGTGTGGTTCTGTGAATAAAAAAGCTGATATGTGTGTGCAGTACACTCACTTTAGGGCAATGCTGTGTAGGAACAGGAAGCTTTTCTTCCCGTCAGCCGGTTCTGCTGTGATCATTGCCATGTTTAATTTGGTCTAACAAGTAAACGGTGAATTGGCATGAAGTTGTAAGATCCAGTTCTGAGTAGCAGCAAGTCTCAACTTCATTTTCATAGCTAGTAAATGTCATTTTAACTGGAGTCAGCTTTGGGGCTATCCTGCCTCACTGCAGGGACAAGCAGGGTTTGCACTTCAAGAGCTTGCACAGACAATTTTGATCCAAGCCTGTGCAGGGAACACCATATCCTTCAGAACAAATGGTTGCAGTGTTCCTACATGCCACCACAGCTGGGTGATGATAAACTGTGACCACGGTGTATCCTCCTGCATGTTTGTGGCATCTCTTTTGGAAAGCTGCTGCCACAGCACAGCCCTGCCCTGTGCAGGTATCTTCCCAAAGAGTCACCGCTGTGGTGGGGCTGGCTTAGTCTACGTGGCTGGGGAAAGGCAATGGTATGCTCCTATGTACACAGCACGAAGAAGCAGGACAAAAGGTTACAAATTATGTGGTCTAAAAAAGTAGTAAGTGGATGAACAAGGTGAGGATGGTGTCAGAAGCATATTGTAATTGTCCTCCCTGACTAAAAGGAGGCAACACACATATAATATATGGCTTGGTGGCCATAAATCTTCAGATATAAATTAATTCTGGTGGGTTGCTCAGAGCAGAGCAGCCCTTCCGGCAGCAGTGGTGATAGAGTTTATCTTCACATCAGAACAAACTCCCCAGGCAAGACCTCCGCAGGTCTCTCCTTCATTCTGAAAGCAATTAAAAGAAAACAGTACTCTAATTTTGCCCAGTAAAGGGAGAGAGTCTGAGTTAAATCTTTTCCTGAGAAAATTCAATGTATCTTCACCCTTTAACAAACTAAAAAACTCTAATTTCTCTTCGATCAGAGGACAATGCTGCAGTTGGGAGCCGGATGAAAAAGACAAAGGTATCACAGAATCATAGAATGTCCTGGATTGGAAGGGACCATAAGGATCACCAAGTTCCAACCCCTCTGCCATGTGCAGGGATACCAGGCACTAGACCAAGTACTAGATCAGATTGCCCAGGGCCCCATCCAACCTGGCCTTGAACACCTCCAGGGATGGGGCATCCACAGCCTCTCTGGGCAGCCTGTTCCAGCACCTCATCACTTTCTCAGTAAAAAGCTTACCCCTGACATACAATCTAAATCTCTCTTCCTTTAGTTTAAAATCATTTCCCCTTGACCTGTCACTATCTAGCCATGTAAAAAGTTGATTTCCCACATGTTTATAAACTCCCTTTAAATACTTGAAGGCCACAATGAGGTCTCCCTGCAGCCTTCTCTTTTCCAGGATGAAGAAGCCCAGCTCCTTCCACTTATCTTCATAGGAGAGGTGCTCCAGCCCTCCGACCATATTCTTGGCCTTCCTCTGGACCCTCTCCAACAGCTCCACATCTTTCTTGTACTGGGGGCCCCAGACCTGGATGCAGTACTCCGAATGGGTCATCATGGGGGCAGAGTAGAGGGGGACAATCACATCCCTGTCCCTGCTGGCCACCCCTCTTCTGATGGAACCCAGACACCATTGGCCTTCTGGGCTGCAGCACACACTGCTGGCTCATGTTAAGATTTTCATCAACCAGAAACCCCTAAGTCCTCAGCACCTCTGGAGTGATGTTGGGTCATGAACATGTTCTTTTGGTGCATGGCAATGTTCCTATCATCACTGAGCCAGGGCTCAACAGAGGTGCACAGCTGCACAGCTGGATGCACCTTGGAAGAGTGCTAGGTACCTGGGACTGGGCAAGCCTAGAAAAATCACTGTCTCCAAAACAGTTCCTCCTTTTTGCTGTGCTTTCCTGCTTTTTGTTGAGTTAGTTTCCTGCTTTTGAAGCTCAGATCACTTCAGTGCATGAAATTCCAGTATTCCTTGTGATTGTAGCAATGTAGAATTGTAGAATCGTAGAATCATAGAATCACAGAATGGTTTGTTGGAAGAGACCTCAAAGCCCATCCAGTCCCAGTCCTGCTGCCATGGGCAGTGCCACCCGGCAGCTCAGGCTGCCCAGGGCCCCATCTGACCTGGCCTTGAGTGCCTCCATGGATGGGGCACCCACAGCTTCTCTGGGCAGCCTGTTCAATGTACAATCAGTAACTATTTAAATAACTCTCTTCAGAGCTTCTTCAGCTCTTTCTCTGAGCTGAAATATTAATCTGACTAACATGATGCTAAATCATTTTATCTAGGGGTGTTTTTAATTTATGAGAGGTGTGTATCTTTCAACTTGTGCATATTTTGTTCCAGGGCTATACACACTGCTAACTATAGCAGCATTAATGCATAGTCACAAGCAAGGCGGTTGATGTACTCAGTCTGCTTTCACAGAAAAGGCCGTGAAGGGTGTCAGCAGCATCCTGATTAGCATAAGATTCTTACAGAAACTGAATTTCCCATACATTTTATTTCTCATTTTTTCTTACATATCTTACTGGTAGGTTGTGATATTAGAATAATAGAATCATAGCATCGTTGAGGTTGGAAAAGACCACTGAGATCATCTAATCCAAACATCATATTAGAACAGGCTTGCCAGCATTAGAATCCTTTATATCTCATTTTATTTCACAGCACCCTAGTTGTATCCTACCAAATAAGCCAAATTTACACACACAAAAAAAGAGGAAAACCACATCCTGGTGTGAGAGAGTTACAGAAAGAGACATCATGATTATACATGGAATGAGAGATGTCAGGAAGGATTTTATCATATCACTGAGATGCGAGGCTTTAATCAGGTTTGGTCTCTGATCATTTAACCTGCCGGAGGCAAAGGACGTTTGTAAATATCCAGGCAGGCATTACCACGAGCTGGAGCTGGAGGAATATTCTTCTGGTACAGCACCATGATGACAGATCTATTTAATACCTTGCCCAGCAGGAGAACCAGTTTCTTTTGCTTTGACTCAGTTCTGATGGGCCCGTTTCAGCCCTTGGTTTACATAGCCACATCTCTGCTGAGGGTAATGGGAATACATAAATGTAACTTGTGGAACAGAGGTCATCATCATGAAATGACCCAGTGAGATCACCTTATCTGCAGACACATTTGGGAGAGTTGAAAGAAAGCACAGAACGCTCTCCTCAAATCCATTCTGAAAGGACCATCGCTGTAATGGTCAAGACCATGCAATAGGAAATTGCTATCCATTTCCCCTTCATTTCCCCCAGCATCACTGGTTTGTGACTTTTCTCCTGTGGTCAGGTTGTGTGTAATCTGACATTTCCTTGCTGTTGCTTCATTGGCTCTGAGCACAGCTGATGCTCCGTGTCCTGAGCTGGATGGACTTTGAGGTCTCTTCCATCACAAACCATTCTGTGATTCTATGATTCTATGATTCTACATTGCTACAATCACGAGGAATACTGGAATTTCATGCACTGAAGTGATCTGAAGAGCTTCTGTGTGGATAATCCTGTGCCTACAATCCCAGGAAGGCAGCACACCACTTGGTCAGCAAGCTTTGTGTGAAACCATCTGATGCTGATAAGCCTAAAACATCCCTGCTGATTTTCTGGGCGCAGACATCCAAGTTATGTATCTTCTCTGGACTGTGTCCTGTGGTTGGCCCATCCCATCCAAGTGTCTGGTTTGCTCACAGAAGAAACCTACTCCTCCTTCTCCTAGTAATTGTACTATTCACAGCTGCCAAGGGCCTCACATCTCCACTCTGGGAGTCTGTCAGATCAAGTCCCCTCTCCAAGGGCAGAACAGTTCAGTCTGGAGGCACACGTCTGGCCAGAGCCTGCACATCTAGCCAGTGGCAATTCCTTGTAGTGGCATTTGTGGCCAGCAGAGCACACCCTGACACCTCTGAGGTTGGCTGGGCAGCTGTAGACATCCTAGGAGAGCATCCAACCACCATGAGACCACACCAGACTTCATTCTTCTGTTGTCTGTAAAAGAAGAAATCTCCCTGCATCCATTGAGCTTCCTTGACAATGGGCTGTATTCTTTGTAAATATATGAATATATCTTGTATTTATACCTCACCATGTCTGCTGTTGTAGCCATATCACAGGCTGGGATTTGCCCCAATAAAAGCCAGTCATACAAAAGCAACCACAAAAGTTCCTTCTGTCATATTATCTTGAGGCAGTATGGGATGAAACACGAAAAGGAAGCCATGGATGAGGCAGCATGATGGAGACATTGCCTGGTAAGGTTCAGTGCTGTTCCTCCTTTTGCATTTGTTGCCAACAGGAAGATAGATGCTGTTATTGCAGCATCATTAGCCATAATTAATCATGTAGCTCAACCTGGCATGACTGCAAAATAATTGATATTGATTGTAAGGTTGGCCTGGAGCTCCTATGATACCTTTTGATAGGAAGAAAATGTTTTGTTTTGTCCACAGCTTTGAACTTCAGTTTCAGTTGAGAAAACGATGAAGATGTGGTTGAAAACAGCTGATTTTTCACATGATTTTTCACTGCTTTCAACTAAAAATGCCGGATAATTTCCTATAGTTAGCCATTATTGCGTAGATGTAAAAACCATCATCTGTTTTATTATTTTCAAGGTATTTCAAATATTATTTTCAAATATTTCAATTAAAAAACAAAACAAAACAAAACACGAGAAATGTAACAAATGAAATAAATTCAAATTATTTGAACTCTGTCAACATGTCATCAATAGCTTCTTGTAATGCAAATGTTAACTTTGGAAGATGCTTCTTCAGCTGCGAATTAGCAGAAAAGAAAAGAAAATTGTATTTTCTTCTAATTGTTCCAGCCTCCCTTATGGCATTTGACTTTAAAAGCTGTTTTACAAATGATGCAAAGACCTTTTCTTAGTGCCCAAGATCTTTAGAAATGCAGGAGAGGTTTCATTTTGGCTAACCTGAAACTCTTAATGTCTATCTCCATGTGACAGGTTGCCCAAGGAGGCCGAGGATGCCCCATCCCTGGAGGCATTCAAGGCCAGGCTGGATGTGGCTCTGGGCAGCCTGGTCTGGCGGTTGGTGACCCTGCACATAGCAGGGGGTTGAAACTGCATGATCATTGGGGTCCTTTTCAACCCAGGCCATTCTATGATTCTATGATCATCTCCATAATGTTACATTAAAGCAATTTTTAAAATGTTTTCTAGCTCAATAGACCTAGAACAAATAAACAAACAAACAAAGAAGTTCTGTGTCTGATGGACCATGAGATACAGATTTCCCAATTGCACTTTTAAGTTCTTGAATCATCACTCAGATGTGGCTGACAGATGGGTATTATCAGGATACTAATGTTACTTGGATTTCTTCTGGAATTGACCACGAGATTTTATTTTATGATACCTTGAAATTAAGAGCGTTATGGTGACATGCTGAAGTTAATTATGCCATGCATTCATTGAGAGTTCAGTCACGAGACAGGGTTGGTAATTCCTCAGTCAGAAATAGAGATTTTATATAAAAAAACCCCTTGGTGAAGCAGAAAAAAACAAGGTATTTGGTCACATACCCAAGAAGTTGACTTCACATTTTAATTTCAGAAAAGAGAAATCCTTGGTTTAAGGTGCTTCTCTGCAAACACATTGACTTTCAGGACACTGTAAATCCTCCCAGGTGACCCTACACTGACAGAAAGATGATTACAGAGTGTTTGTATGTATTTTGTTTTATATCAAGAGACTCAGCACAACTGTTTGAATGTGTTTCAGGAGCCTTGCATTAGAAAATAGGCGGAATCCTACTCCTCTCATGATCTCAAACCTCTCAGAACTTATTACTCCATTCTTGCTTCAGATGCAGAGCTACACAGAATATATACCACTTGTGAACAAGTTGAAATTGACTGTATTAAAACTAGGCCGAAAACAGAACTAATTCCAGTTGTTCTGGAAATAATTGTACCAACCAATTTCAAGTCACAAATGATGAATAAAAAATATCTCGGAACAGGTTGTTGTCTGTAATGACAATGTAGATCTTAATTGTCATTGGAACAGGTTGCCCAGTGAGGTTGTGGATGTGTCTTCCCCCAACCTGGAAGCATTCAAGGCCAGGCTGGGGCTTTGAGCAACCTGGTTTGGAGGGAGATGTTCCTCCCTATAGCAGGCAGTTGGAACTAAATGATCTTAAAGGTCCCTTTTAACCCAAACCATTCTGTGATTCTATGAAATAATGCACTGAAACTCTTCGTGATTTACTTGGATGTGGAAAGGTAAGTGAAATGAACACTTGAGAAACACACAAGGACAAAATCCCCCACAGTACCTAATATCAGGCATGATTTGCTCACAAGAAGTGAAAATCTGCACATATTTGCCCTCCCAGCAAGACCTTCCCCAAATGGGTCCACATACATATTCACTCCCATCACATCCTGTCAAGCCCATCCACCCCCAAATCCCTTTCCTTCTCTTCAAGCATTTCTTAAGGCAAGTTGGAAAGGTCCAAGGTAGCTCAGCTCTGCCCTGACCTGTCGCTCCCCTGTGAGAGGCATCCTGTGGCAAGCAGTGGCAAGCTTAGCACAGATCTGTGAGAGGAGGAGGAGGGGTCCATATTGGGTCCAGTCCTGTTTCACAACTTCATTAAAGATAATGGATGATGGGGCAGAGCGTACCCTCATCAAGTTTTCAGATGACACAAAATCAGGAGAAGTGGCTGAGCCAACAGAGGACTGTGCTGCTGCCCAGAGGGACCTTGACAGGCTGGAGAGGTGAGCTGACAGGAATGAAGAAAGAATGCAAAGTCCTGCACTTGGGGAGGAACTGCCCCCCAGGCTCCAATGTATGCTGTGGGGCACCCAGCTGGAAAGCAACTGGCTTGGTGTCCTGATACACACTGAATGTAAGCCAGCAGTGTAGGCTAATGGCGCCTCGGCTGCATAAAGCAAAGTGTTGCCAGCAGGTCAAGGGAGGTGATCCTTCCCCTCTGCTCTGGTAAGACAGCACCTGAAGTATTGGGTCCAGTTATGGACTTCCCAGTGCAAGAGAGACCTGGACATTCTGGAGAAAGTCCAACAGAGGGCCACCAAGATGACAAAGGGTCTGGAGTACCTCTCCCATGTGGAGAGGCTGAGAGAGCTGGGACTGATGCTCAAGAAGAGGAGGTGCAGGGGAATCTCATCGATGTCCAAAGATCCCTGAAGGGAAGGTACCAGAGGCCAGAGCCAGGCTCTGTCAGTGGTGTCTGGTGCCAGGACCAGAGTCCATGGGCATAAACTGGAGCACAGGAGGTTTCCTCTGAACATCAGGTGCCCTTCTGTGACAGAGCACAGAGGCCTCCTCTGGGATCTTCCAGAGCCACCTGGACGTAGTCCTGGGCAGCCTGCTCTGGGCAAATGACCTCTGGTGGTCTCTTTCAACCTCAGCCATGCTGTAGTTCACTGAAATGGCAAAACAGCCTCCCACAGCTTCCACACCTCCCAGCTTCTGTCCCTTCTTCCACACCAGAAACACTTCAACCATAGCTCCCTACCCAGCCATGGTGCCCAGCCATCTCTTGCCTCTCCATCTGCTTCCATTCCCAATTGACCTTTCCTCAGTACTTGGCATAAAATGTCATTTCCATGAGGCTGGTAGTTTCTCATTGGTAAGAGTTAAAGGAGGAGAAGGGCTGGGTGAATTTCTCTGGCAGGATGTGGGTGGCCCAAGACCACTAGATGCTGATGTGGGACCTCGGCCACCCCAAAGGTGGCTTCCCAGAGTACGGCTCACTTCCTATGCGGTGCCGCATGCTGAGCTGCAGGAATTCTACTGCTTGCCACTGCCTCAGCAGATCCTAAAATAAAGAGAAGCCAGGCTTTTTTGGTGTGCTTATGCAAGTATAGGATGGCACTTAGTATGCAGTCAGGCTCTTTGCTATGTGTAATCAGCTTCCATGGTGCGTGAGACATCAGTAAAATGCTGTTTCTAAACAAAGCTTGGCAGGAGATTCAGAATAAGGTACAGTGCTGCTCTTAATCTTTTTTCCTAAAGGTTGGATTTCAAATTAATGACCACTGAAACCCATATATTGGCTCCATAGGAACAACTGAAAACATCTTTTTTTTTTTCCCTCATTTGTGGGTGAGAGGGGAGCTCTGCAGCACAGATTACTTCTGCTCTGAAAGACAGTTCTGTGATCTGCAGAATATTTGCATGATTTTCCTGGCTTAGGAAATACACTCAGGGCTGCAGGGACAGGAAGCAGCTACTGTGGATATTTTAGCAGAGTCTGTGGCTTGTTGGCATTGCTGCAAGCACAGGTATGTCTACAAGGGCTCTTCTGCTTCCAGTACGATGTTGCCTTGCTGCTGACATGTGACTTGTCCAATCAAGCAGAGTGTGATAAGACTCACAACGTGATTTAGCAGTACAGGAAGAGGGAAAACAATGATTGTTGTCCTGAGAGTGTCAGGAAAAGAAATCCAGTTCCACTCTTCTTTTTTTTTTTTTTTTTTAATTGTTTTTCAGAGTAACTCAAGCTTGGAAAAAAAAGAGCTTGTTCTCAATGTGAATTTTTCCTGTGAGTGATTATCTGGACATACATAAAAGTGGGTCAGTGGTTTCCACCCTTTTCAACTCGTGTTTGCAGTTACTTGCTGTCTGCCAGCCTTTTCAACATCCCTCATTACCTTCAAGGGAAAGAGCCGCCTCTCATCAGCCCTGCACAGCCCCACCACCTCCAGCAACAACCGTGCTGCCAATACAACTGTCCCAGTGACTATTGCAATGGCTTTGATTGAGCTACTCTTGCTGAGACATGGCAGAAATCTTGGCCTCCAGTCCTCACATCTGTCAAGGTGATTTTAAAATATAGATATTAAAAACTACAAGTGCTGGGTGATGAGTACTTCCAGAACCCCTTGAAGGGTCAGAACAAAACACTGAAGCCTCTTTTAGCTAATAGGTTTTGTCTCACAGTGATCCTGTTGTACACTGCTGAAGCATTATGAGAATCCTGAATCCCATTTCAGTTGAGGAACTTTTGCTGTTGTGGCTCTGAACAAAACTAATAATTTTTCTGCCCATCAGTGTCTGTATCTTTTGCCAACTGATACTGCTATCATTCCTGCTAAAACTCTTTGGGTTCATTGCACCCCAGGAAAGATGGGTGATGTTCATAAGGGAAAGCACTCACCAAAGAATGGAGCCGACCCAGGAACAATGTTCTTGAGTAAATAAATCAAAAGAGAATATGTCAATTCGTATGTTTGTATCTGTCTAAAGAATAGATATCCATACCCAGCAACAGCACTGTAAGCAATACACATAGGCACATAGGACGTAGGCACCCTTTTCTCTTTAACCAGTAGGTCACTTCCTATTAACAGTAGGGTTACCTTGTACCGGCAAAGCGATGAATTGTGCAACTCAGCAGCTTTCAAGTTGAGAAAGCCAATTCCAAATTCAGAAATTCAGTCAGAGGATATGCATGCCACCTATAGTTCTAGGCCCTATTTATTATGCTTGAATCTGTGAAATTCTTGGTGGTTTGTTTTAGTTCGCCTCGTAAAAATAATGTCCTGGGTGATCAAAGCTCTACTATGATCTGCAAGCCTTTTCCTTTGTCTTAAGGCATCTGCCTCAAACACCTCAAGGACATCTACTTATGAATCTAAAATTAGCATGTCCTTCACTGTGCTGAGCAGAGCTAGACAGACAGGAATGAGCAGCCCTTGAGCCAGTTTGTACAGCAGCATAGTGGCCTGTTTGTCATTTTGGAGAGGGTCCAGAGGAAATGGTCAGACAAAATGGTCAGAGGGCTGGAGCACCTCTCCTGTGAGGACAGGCTGAGGGAGCTGGGCTTGTTCAGCCTTGAGAAGAGAGGGTTTTGAGGAGACCTCATTGCAGTCTTCCAGTATTTATTAAGGGGATTATAAAAAGGAGGCAAATCAACTTTTTACTTGGAAAGACAATGATAGAAAAAGGGGGTGTTGTTTTAAGCACAAGGGAAGGTTTGGATCGAGTGTCAGGGGGAATTTCTTTACAGAGAGAATAGTGAGGTGCTGGCACAGGCTGCCCAGAGAGGTTGTGGATGCTCTGTCCCTGGAGGTGTGCAAGGCCAGGTTGGATGGGGCCCTGAGAAACCTGATCTAGTGTCAGATTTGGAGGTTGGTGGCCCTGCCTTTGGCAGAGAGGTTGGAACTTGATGATCCTTGAGGTCCCTTCCAACCCAAGCCATTCATGATTCTTTGATTTTCCTGAACCAGAGCAAGAGCTATCAAGTGTTGCAAGGCATCCTATCTCTGACTTGACCTATCTGAAAGAGACATGTTTTTCATCAAGTGCCTTCAGTTCTGTTCTGAATAAAAACTCCAGGTGATATAGGACATGGATCTGATGGAAGATCTCTCTGTCCAGCAAGCCTTGGAGAACCCTACTTCAGTAGAGACAGAATCACCTCAGACTGTCTTTGCCAAAACTGTCTCGCTGTGAGAGCCTAGAGAATATGTGGTCCTTAGGAAGGTCTGAGCTGGGGAGTTGTCAAAAGTAGGAGGATTATTCTATTGAAATGGCTGGGTCAAGAAAAAACAACAGAAAAGAAGAACTAGAATTCTGTGCCTAGTATTTGTTTGTTCTTTTTGATTTATGCCATCTGGGATCTTAGAGACTCTGAAATATCCTGAATGTTCACAGGGAACCAACATATGGTCTTATAGGAGAGTGTCTATTCATAGGCATGTGACCATCAGTGTAGCAGCAAAGGAGTAGGGCACATAGATGACAGCAAGAGGTGAGCATCAGGCGGATACCATGATTCCTTGATTCCTTCACATTCTAATGAGTATCTGCTCATTGCTTGAGTCACATCAATCCAGGTACAGATCCAAAATCCAAGGCTGCTTGCTAGAAACCAACATTATAATGTTTGAGAAGTTAGGAAACAGACAAAAGAGGAATCCATACCCATTGGTATGGGTATGGATTCCTCTGATAGCTCTCATTTAATGTTTAGAGAGGAAATTTGCTTAGAATTGGAGATTCGCGACTCTGATAGAAAAAACAATATAGGCCAGTATATAGAATTGTAGAATCATTAAAGTTGGAAGAAACCACTATGATCACCTCATCCAACTGCCTACCCATCCCCACCATGTCCACTAACCATGCCCCTCAGTACCACACCTCTACACATCTTGAACACCTCCGGGGACACCACCTCCCTGGGCAGCCTGTTCTCCAATGCCTCGCCACTCTTTCTGAGAAGAAATATTTCATAATATTCAACCTGAACATATATATACACATACACAACATATATACACAACACATATACACATAAACATGTAAAACAGGTCCTGTTTTGTTGGGTCATATATGCATGTTGACATGCTGTGGGTATGTGGGGTTGGCAAGGTGCCCAGTGCTCATGGTGCTACATAACTTCTGGTGGAGCTCCATCTATGAGAACAAGTGGGTCAAAGCCTCATTTGTTTGGTTTGTGGAGAGAAATGGGCCCTCTGATGGCACGATTTCTGACCCATCTCAAGATGAGACGGCTCATCTCCAAAAGGATGTGGAATAAACGAGAAGTGAGGGTGACTACCTCAAGTGGTGACTTGTTACGTGTACTTTGGGTTTGTCTACATTTAATTATATGATGGAGAAGTCTGCAGTGGTGTCTGAACAACCACACTGGTTTTCTGCAGAAACGTGCCTTTGGAGAACAGCTGGAGCAGAACATTATTGTTTAGGGGTGAGCAACAGATAATCATTTCAGGCTTGCATCTGCAGAATTACATCATTTTCACCAGAAAGATAGCAACTTATGGTTAATTTTATTCTTCATTCATATATACATAATCCACTGGTAGACAGGCTCTTCTAATCCTCTTGTCAGGAGGTCTTTGTGGGGTTTATGTTCTCTAAGATGACATATCCTAGCAACACCAGATTTAAGCTGGCTGCGGCAAAATAGGAAAGCTGCAAGGATGTCTGAGGTGCACAGCTGCTCTCAGCAAAGTTTTCAGACAGCTCAGTGGCTCAGAGATGCACCCCAATAGCAGTATGAATCAAACACTATGTGGGCCACTTCTCACAGTTGTGTTTTTCCACCCCAAAAAATCCCGTTGCTGTTACACTGCTGGATAGAGGCACTGTAAAACAGGTACCCAGGTAGCTTGTGAAGTCAGAGTGAGGCATGTGAGGAGCTATCAAGGAGAGACAGCACTGCTTCCATTTCTCTGAAGGCAAAGAGACGATCCACTCCTCTACGCTGACACCTGGGGGTCTTCTGGCATGTGAGCCCAGAATGGCAGCTTTCATTTGAATAACTGCATATTTCTCCTCTTTTTTCTTTCTTTGTTTTTTTATTGAAACAGCATTATCTAAAAAGGGAAAACCAAGCTGAGTCCTGCTGCGAAAGCTGTATCCAATCTGGTGCAGCAGCAGGGCAGCACTTTGATTGACAGCGTTCTTGGATTAGATTTTGCGTATGTTCTTGTGTGATACCAAAAAACATCAGTGAAGAATAAGGTCAACAAAAGTTTCCTTATTTTTACACAAACAAGCAAACAGACAAACAAAGCCAGCAAGGAAAACAGCAGAAAAAGTTTTTTTCCCACTGATGCTGAAGAATCTCCACTGGGCAGCAGCTCGGATGCATGGCTGCCTTTCTCCTAGCGCTAGGCCCTGTTTTATCTTTGTCTCGTGAACTTCTGTTCACACTCATTCATTTCACCCATTTTGCAAACAGACCGCATCCCTCAGCTCCATCCTTCCCTTCCAGCCCACCTTTAAGGAACATACAGGCAGAATTGCACACTTCCAGGCATGACTTTCAGTCCCATTCAATGCTCCTGACAGAACATCCCTCCATAAATGTACGCACCTGTCCTGGTCTCCCAGTGCCTCCATATTTTTTGGATTTACCAGCCCTCTTCTTCCCCAGGGCTGACTGAAGTTCATCATATCAGTATGTCCATTCATCAGCATGTTGTTAAACCCCAATTTCCAGAATACTAGAGATCTATAAATGCACTAATACAGTAAATTTTCTTGATATATACCATATCTGCAGCACTAAAAGACTATACCTACAGCATCTATACAGCACTTAAAATAGCACCCTGATCAATAATATATAAAATGATTGATGTAATCACTCTGTTAATTACATGTTCTTTATCACAAATACTTATCTTTATCAGTAATAATTCAAGTTTTCCCTGTTTACCAGTTGGTCCCTGCCATTGAACTTCTTGTCATTGCGCCACTACTGGGACGATTTTATTCTGAAAAAAAATCAAAGCTTTTATGTGAAAAGGACTTTGAGCAACCTGGTCTAATGGAATGTGCCTCTGCTCATGCCAGGGTGTTGGACTAGGTGGCCTTTAAGGGTCCCTTCCAACACAAATCAATCAAAAATTCTATGATTGCAAAAGCTGTTACAAAATAAGGCTTTGCAATGCAAATTGAATAAGCCCTACAGGCCCAGCAACCAGAAGGCAAATTGAAACAAGCTACCATTTCTTGAACAAACAAGCTAACAAAGAGCAAACAAATAGCAAACAAACAAACAAAAAAAGGGAAATCTTTTGTGCCTTTCAAGCTGATTTCCTGCTACTCAAGGATCTGATGCATATGGTTTATAACCCTGGGCCTGACATCACTGCTAAACTCAAAGTGCTTCTCAGTAGTAGAAGCCTTCGCCAAGCTCCCTTCATTGAGAGCCTTTCTCAAGAAGTGTCACAACTCCCTGTTCTCTTTTTGCTTTTGCTTATACTGCTTCTACCCCCTTCCCATTTGCTCTTGGTTTTGCTTTTTTGTTTCAACTATTGTTTGCTTTGACTTCTCCCTTGTCCCTAGGAAGTAGCTGCAAATCAATATCTAGTTGCAAAATTACGCTAATGCGACCCCAAAGGGGAAGGGATATCGCCAGCCCAAAAATTCCCAGGTATGCTGTGATACTGTGGGCAATCCCCAGCACCTCTAGCAGCTCCTCCTCCCCCTCTGCCTGCTACTGCCACAACTTCTGCTTCCTCTTCTTTAGCAGTTTGCGCTGTCACATTCTCCATTGGCACTGAGGGGCAAGGTGGGAAACTCTTCTTGGTCCCATCAGAGTGCTGGAGGAGGTGTGGTGCTGTGGAGAAGGTCACTGATATCCTCCTGGGAAGCAGTACTGGTGGATGTCCCTCTGGCATTGTCATTAAAGGACATCCTGCCTCCTACACAGCCTTGGTTGCCTTCCCACTTTCTACACCCTCCTTGTCCTTGCTTTGGTTTCCTATGCTTGCTCAATGAGAATAAAGACTTAGATCATAGAATCATAGAATCATTTGAGTTGGAAGGGACCTTAAAGGTCATCTAATGCAACTGTCTGCAATGCACAGGGACACCTACAGCTACGTCAAGTTGCTCAGAGCCCCATCCAGCCTGAAATGAACCAGAGATGGACATCCTGAGATGGACAAAGGACAGATGTAGGAAACTAATGCAACAAGCCTCCTGTAAACATTAGCTTTAGCTGAGGGAGTGACTTTGGCTGTATCGAGGGCCTTTTCTGTAACCAGTCAAACCACGCTGGCAATAAACCTTCAGGCAGGTGGGAGGAGGTGTGACAAGGATTATAATTTGATAGATGCTGTGAAAATAATTGCTACGGCACTGCAATGGTTTTGGAAAGCCTTTGTTGCAAGTTTTACAGCGGCATTCCTCCCAGCACATGCTTATCACCCCAATTCTGCTTTCCTCTGATTTTCTGCTCTTCAAAGGAGAGTAAGAATGTCTTGCTGTGAATGGGAGTATGTATGAAAACCCCAGATTACTTCCTGAAATGAGATTTGAGGACAAAGCCACATCTGACTACTTATTACAGGGGAGCTGGTTTCTAAGCTCAAGGTGTCTGTGACTAAACACTCTGTAAAGCCAAGGCAAAAGTAGCATCTCGTGATGCTGTTTAAATCACATCCATCTCCACCACTCCTGACAAAGTCTAGTTCTAACAAATTGCACTGCTCCAGCAGTTAGCATAAGGGAGGTTGACAATGCACAGTCATCTTTTACTTCAGTGAGTCCACTGCTATTTCCAGTTCAACACTTGAGAAACATCTGAATTACTCCCTGGTGTATTCAGTGTTGTATGCTAGAAATCTATAAGAGAAATTTGATGAATGCTTCCATGCTCATTGCCCACACTAGCAATTAAAGCCATTTGATCTTCTCTACAAACACCCATCTGAGAGGAACTGCTGTCCTCTTCGAAACAGGGAAATTTAAAAATGTCTTGTCATCTTCATTGGTCTTACAGCCAGCTGGTAGGAGGAGCAAGAATTTATTTTGATGCTTCTCCATCTGATAAATCCTGAGAGATGAATCTGCTTTGTAACCTAGAGATCTAATACTCTTTAGTCAGAGCTGATAAATCTATTCCAAATGAGAAGACCTCTTTTGGATGGTAACAAATTTCTTGCAGTGGTTTGACTTCAGTGGTTAACGTTTAGTGCTCTTGGTAAGTCTGATAGACCAGGCTGGTCCCTGGTCTTGGTAGCTGCTAAAAGGACTCTTTTGGGGACTGAGGATACTTTGGACTATGGCACTGCTCTTGTGCCTTCAGCTCAGCCCCTCAGCCCTGCTTGGAGTGCTGGCTTTAAACAGTCCTACCTGCTTCATCCAGACTTGGCAGATCTTGGTAGCTGGGTAAGACTCCAGCTCTCCTGTATTGTGGAAGTTCTTCTTTCCAATGTCTTTTCCTGAAAAACAAGTTATCATGTAGCTGCTGATGTCCCACCAAAAGGAGCATCAGGTCAGTGGTAGAGGACTTCTGCCTGGGTATTGAGCAGAGTACTTTGAAATCCCTGGAATTCAGGTACCAGCCAAATAGTTATTTTTTAACTCAAATGTTTAAAAGGAGCTAGAATATAATCTCTCTATGCACTGCAGATCTATTTACCATTCCTCCCTTATTTGCAAGTGGAACTTCTACTGACATTAATAGGGACTTTACATGATAAATCCAGAAAATAGCAAAGTCCTCAATGTAAGCCATAGAGGAAAACAAATTCCAAACTCAAGAGAAAAACCCTGCATGATAAGCACCAAAGATTTGGAGTCATCATTTTCTTTCTGTGCTTTGTTATCTTCCTGTGACAAAGGTTTGCAGCACTCTATGGATAAATTCATCTAAATTCATTTGAATGTCTGGTTCATTCAGATATGATAGAGCATCACGTAATAGCTTGTGAATAACTCCATAGGCTTATCTCAATTGAAGGTCCCAACAGATGGCAGTTTTGAATGCACGCCTAGCACTGAAAAGAGCATCCCACGCGATTTTACTTGCCTTGACTCATGGTCTAGTCAAGTATGCACATATATGGGGAAAGATGTCAGGTCATGATAGTGTGCATCATGCACCCTAGTGCACAGCTGGGATGACTGCTGTGCGTATAAATAGCAGGAAAACATGAATCCACTTGTGAGTGAGTGAGTCAGGAGATCTCTGCAAGGGTGGGGGGAAGCAGCTATGTGGGCATATAACGTTAGGACTGCCTCAAGGATCCCTGAGCTGTGCAGCAGGAGAGCTTTTGAGGCACAAGTGAGTTGATGGAGAGAGCTATGGTTAGTGGCTGGAGAATCAGAAACTGATAAGTGACATCATCATGGATTCACTAGGACAGAGAACCAAAAGCCCTCCCTTAAAAGTCAGTACTAGTCTTTTCTCTAGTCGTGAACTGGAAGGAGCAAAGCTGTTACTCCTGAGCCCCCAGAAGTATATGTGTTGGTTAGGGGCAGGAGGAGCAGAGATGCAGCACTGATCTCTGGTCTCTGGTAACAGTGACAGGAACTGAGAACAGCACGGAGATGTCATGGGATTGTCAGGTTGGGTGTTAGGAAAAGGTTCTTCACCAGACGGTGGTAGGCATGGAACAGGCTCACCAGGGCAGTGGTCATGGCCCCAAGGTCCTGGAGTTCAAGGAAGATTTGGACAACACTCCCAGACATAGGGTCTGATTTTGGGGTAGTCCCGTGTGGAGCCAGGAGTTGTACTTGGTGATCCTTGTGGATCTCTTCCAACTTGGGATATTCTATGATTCTGTGATTGTTTTGTAGCAAAATGCCACAAGGCTACTTTCTTTGTACATCACCTTCTCTCAGAATTCACACTTGCAATCCAGCGGTCTGATAACGTGGCAAAATCTTGTGCAATCATGCACCTGCTGTGTGCACCATCACAAACTGATTTCCACTGGGCATACATGCAGAGGATGAAAGGCTCGAGCTAGGCTGAACCATGGTGGGTCTGATGGCTGTGCCATGGAGAGCAACTGCCCTCAGAACAGGTGCAGTCAGGATATTCCTGGGCTACTTTTTGAAGTGTTATGTCCTTTCCTGACATGGAGGGTTCATGGTAATGCAGCTACAAGCAGTTTCTTCAATTTGATTGATTAAATAGGTCATTTTGTCCTCATTCCTTTGGTGGAAGGCCTGTGCTGCTGTGAGATGACACCTGCAGAGTCGATCCTTTCTGACAAATGAGCAGCACCATAGTCACAGCAGCCTATCTCTGAGAAGAGAAAATTGCCTGGGAGACCTCCAGGCTGTCCTCCATCCCAAAACAGCCCTAATCTGATCGGAGAAGCAGGTTTTACAACTATGGGGCAGTGAGGACATGCTTGGAGTTCTGGTGGTTTTGTCTGGGAAACCCCATGATTGCTAACAAGTCTGTCCTACTTTATTTATGGGAAGGGGAGAGAAAAGGTGAAAAGAGATTTTTTTCACTGTTGGTTTCAGGTTGTTTTCTCATCCCCAGAAGTGAAGGAATCGCTTTTTTTTTTTTTTTTTTTTTTTTTTTTTCTGGGATGAAAAGGCAGGCAGGAATGTTCTTCAGAGGGATGAACAAAGTCAAGATTTCCCTAACCAGACCAGTCTGGTTCCTCCTGGACCAGATAGAGGTTTGCTTTGAAATGGGTTGGAAAGCTGTGGAAAACTTCCATTTTCTACAAAAGGACCATTCATCAGTCTCAGACAGTTTTACTTAAATGTAGCCACCAAGATACAATCCAAAGCAAATGAAAGTTGTATGCAGAAGAATTGCCTAGCAGCCCGCAGACCCGGAATGGCTTTCTCCTGCTCTGTTACAGATGCAGCAGTTGCTCAGACCCATGGCTTGCCTTCTTACGTGACAAATCATGCCAGAGGATCTGCTGTGATCGTTGTGCTTCTGACAGGAATGCAACAAAACTGGAACAGCCAGATCAAAATCATCCAGTGCCTCTGGGAGCCTACAGCAGGAGAGAAGTGGCTTGGGAGGGAGTGAACAGCGAGAGAGGGCAAGGGCAGGAGAGCAAGGAAGTTCTGAGATTTCATTCCCTGCCCCAAGGGCAAACCTGGCCTCTTTGGTGCTGGATGCATCCTGCACACCTGGGACTCCAAGATCGCATTTCCCACCTGTTGTCATGGGACATCCATGGCATGCAGTGTCGTTGCCTCTGAGAAGACCCCGGCTCTTCCCATCCATTTCCAGCTGCAAAAGTCACTTTTGCTGCATGATCCATGGACTCGGAGCAGGAGAAGATAAAATGTTGAAATAGCTCTGAAGATCATTTAGTAGTCAGCAGGAGGTAGAGTTCACACAGACACAAAATCCTTGTACAGATCTGCTGGCAGCATGGGAGCTGGGGCATAGGAGTGGGTGCATGACACAGGACAATGGGGAGAGTGGGCTGGGAAGGATCTGGAGAGCAGACTCTATGCTGGGGCAAGAGTGCTGAGTGACTGGGAAAACGAGCTTCATTTGGAGTTCGTGACAGTTCCCTACTGGGCTCTTAACAATACTTATCATTTGGAAGAGTGAGCCAACATGGGCACACCAAGGCAAACCCTTCCTACACATACACATGCACACTGGCACTTTTTCAGGCCACTTTACAAGCAGCCTGCCAGTAACTTGGTCTTCAGAATACCCAACCCCTCTCATCTCCTACTTCTCACTTACAAATGACCTTCAGTAGATGTGGTGGGGTTGAGGTGCAAAGGAAACAACTTTTCCTGCAATTTCATCCAAGACATTGCTCAAGATAAGCAATATAAATGTAAGGTGGAGAGGCATAATCTACAAAGGGAGTGACAAAAGACGCCCTCAAAAGGATTAAAAACAGGCTGTCAGCAGGTGCTTAGAACACAACATGATCTCACAAAACATTGGTAATTGCAGAAGGGACAAAACCCAACAAGAACAAAACCTGAAAATGGCAATGGATGGTGAGGCATCATGGGTAGCACTGGAAGCTTTCAGAAACTGTTTAGCCCTTTCTAAAAGGCAGCAGGTATGAGGATGATGCTGCAGGATGTATTTCATGTTCTTACTGTGGTTAATATTGGCCCCATATATAAGTGGGGAAGCCTTGAAGCTCTGGTTACCCCACCTGACAGAGCTTACAAGGACAGTGAAAGCTAGAGAGAGGAAGAAAACTGGGACGAGGCAGATGGCAGCATGTAAAGTAAGACAATCTGTGTCTTAGAAGTGCCTTATTCTCTCCTTCACTTGCAGAGGTGCCAATTCAGATATAGACATCTCTCTGTGTTGATCTCAAATTAGACAACAAGGATTTGTCCCAAATCATTCACATGCTCCCTGTTATTGAGGCAGATGTGGCCCTGCTCATGCCATTTTGGGATCCACCAAAAGATTCTGCCTTTCTCTCAGTGTAGACATAAGCTTCTGGTTGCTGCTGCATCTCTGCCATAGTTGGACAGATGGTTTATTTGCTTGTGCATTCGCTCCCAGTTTCTTTCCAGGTGAAGCATGTCAGACCTAAATAGGAAAATCTATTGTATTTTTTAAATGAATGCTGCTTTTTCTTCAGCTGAATTGTGTTATTGAATGGTGTCACGGGCAGTCCATCCATCTATGGTGCTTACTAAGCATGGAAAGTGGAGGGCAAGTGTCATTAAGGGGGTAGTCACCTGGGGTCCAGGCCAATAAGGGCCAGTAGAACCACTTCACCAGGTCTTAAGGCAAGTGGCATCTCTACTGAGTTCAGTGTGGAAGGCTGCCCCAATGGCACTAGGAAGGTTTCCAGCCTGAACTGCCTGCAATGCTCTGGGGATTTCTGTGCTCCAGGATAATGGGTGCTCTCCAACTTGTGTTCAGAACAGCCCAAACACACTGCTGCTGCTCGTGGGTGGACATAAACCTTTCAGCTCTGAAATAGCAGACAACCCCCCAGGGGCAGTGGGGACCGACCAGTTGTTTCCACACTGCTGCTCTGTATTTGGGTGACAAATTCTGCCAAAGGCCAGCTCCAGGCGTCTGTGTGTCCTCTGTGTCTGCCACTTGGCAGAGAAATAATAAAGTAGTGAGAGAGAGCCCAGCCTTGGGTGCTGCTCCTATTCTCCAGCACGAGCCCAGTTTTCACTTTTTGTGTGTTTGCCAAACAGAGGAAAATAAGTTTTGACAGTAGCTTGCAAAGTCTAGGGACATTCATCAACCAAATTTGAACTTGTTCTGAGCTAAGATTAGAAAGGATTAGGTTTGTGCTGTTTTGTCATTCATCAAATGTAAATAAAGCCCCAAACTCTTGAGCTTTCTTAACTCATATGTAGCTAACGGTAGGAAAAAAAAAGAGGAGTTCTTTGATGTGTGAAAATCAGCAATTCTTTATTATAAAATAAGCCAGTCCCTAAGGAAAGCAGACAAATGCACAGGGGTTTAAAAGAAAAGGCTGGACAATAACTAATTTTATTACTGTGATCTGGAACTTCTCTCTTCTTTACTGGAACAGGTTGCCCAAGGAGGTTGTGGATGCCCCATCCCTGGAGGCATTCAAGGCCAGGCTGGATGTGGCTCTGGGCAGCCTGATGTGGTGGTTGGTGACCCTGCCCATGTTGAAAGTTTCATGGGTGTTGAAACTAGATGATCATTATAGTCCTTTTCAACCCAGGCCATTGTATGATCTCATGATTCTATGATTCTATGACTCCATGATTCTACGATTCTATGATTCTGTGATTCAACCTGACTGTATCCTAAAGCCTGGAGCATGATGTTGGTGGTCTCTAAACTTGCACATATCAGCGCAGGAGTTTTTGTGGGTGCAGAAGTCCTGGTGAGCAGGGCAGACTGTCAGGAAAGTAGCTGACCTGGTATGAGATCTGTTGTAACCAGCTCTGCTAAAATCCAATTTAGTTTACATCTACATGTAAATTTGCAGAATTCACTTGGTAGAAGCAAGGGAAGAACTGAGCCCTTTAAGTATTCTACATCTAGATAGTCCTTACATCTGATAGAGGCATAATAATATCATGGCAAAATCTCACTTCTTATATTTGCCAAGTAGATGAGAATATGTTCCCATAGCAGCCTGCAAAATTTAGGTATGCACCCTTGTATTTTCCAGTTTATTTCTGATCCAAGTTCAGATGTGACTGATGATGTTTCGACATGGGCATGTAACGATTTAATCAGCAGATTAGTACATATCAGAGTGTTGAATTAACTTGTGGTTGGCTGTTAGAGAGGCAGGGCAAAGGGCAAGGAAGAGGCAAATTTACCTGTCATACCACATCACTCGTCACCAAACCACAACTTTAAACCAATATCTACATACAGTTTTTTTAGTCATGGTTTTAATTTTGATTCAAAGAAAGACTTAGAAAGACTGAAACAAGTGCACATGCAGCCTGAGATAAAAAGCTGTTTTCTGGTTCAAATAATGGCTCAAGTTTCTCAGCTCAGAGAATTTATTAATAGGACAGATAAATAAGCTAAAATAACTTATTTTTATGTATGCCAAACACACAGTGTGAGAACGATCCTCTTTTTGGTAATACCAGCATATGTCAAGGAACCAGCTTTGACTTCCCAGCCTATAGAATCATAGAATCATAGAAAGGCTTGGGTTGGAAGGGTCCTCAAAGGTCATCCAGTTCCACCCCCTGCCATGGGCAGGGTTGCCAGCCACTGTATCAGACACTAGATCAGCTTGCCCAGGACCCCCATCCAACCTGGCCTTGAACACCCCCAGGGATGAGGCATCCATATCTTCTACAGTTGACATCTTGTTGCTGGAAGTGGTCTTGGTGCTTGGAGCTAGAAACGGGCTGATTTCTGGTGAGAAATCTCCCAGTGGGAGTTGCTCTGGCCTCTGTCATCACTGCTAACCCCATCTATCCAAGCCCCTGGGGAGGAGGTCAAGATGGTGGCTGGTAGTAACACCACATGTAGTTGTAAACCTCCTCGAGTTCAGAAATGCTTTGGTAAAACAAAGTAACATGCTATCTTTTGTTACTTCTGCATATATATATATATATTTATGTATATATTTAATAAGGAACAAACAGTGAAGAAGGCTCAGAAAGTCTTGCATGGCTTGTCTAAGTATAAAATCATAGAATCATAAAATCCTTAGAGTTGGAAGGGACCTTTAAAGGTCATCTGGTCTAACTCCCCTGCAATGAACAGGGATGCCTACAGTTCGATCAGGTGCTTAGAGTCCCATCCAGCCTGACCTCGGGTGTCTCCAGGGATGGAGCATCCACCACATCTCTGGAAAACCTGTTCCATTGCCTCGCCACTCTC
The DNA here is from genome assembly GCA_030625065.1 of Alectoris magna. Lineage (NCBI taxonomy): Eukaryota > Metazoa > Chordata > Aves > Galliformes > Phasianidae > Alectoris > Alectoris magna. The sequence goes on along the minus strand of CM060560.1, from coordinate 28,679,891 downwards.
ACTGTAAAAGACTTTTTCCTTATATTCAATATCTTTACTGTAGGGGAGATACTGCTTTCTGCTGGCTGCTAGTGTGTGTTTACAGGGCAGGGCAGTGGCCAGTCGAGGCACCTACTTAGCCAAAATTCAATGAGCTGAAACTTTCCTGAGCAGTGTCATTTTTATTTCAATGTAAAAGCAGAAAATTGCTTGGAAAACAAGCCAAAGAGAACACTCGGGAATAGGTACATCTGAGGCAATGGTTGGGAATAAAAATCATATACAAAGGGTGAAAATGAAATACAGAAATAATTTCCTTATGGTACAAATGTAAATAGAGAACCTAGAAAATTCAGAGTAAATAATCAGTGTATCAGAAAACAACCAAAACAAAACATGGTGCCATATGGCAATGTACAGCCAAGGCACAAAATCAATCTTACCTTTGTCCTCGTTGTGGGACTTGGCACTCCCTGTGCTTATGAATTATAAATGCAGCAATGTTTACTACAGAGAAATGCCTCTGGTCCAAGAAACATTAAACCAGTTGTTAATCAAAACAGACTGTTCCTCTTGTTCTCTCTATCCTATAAATATAATGCTAATTTAAGGCAGTTTTAAGTATATATTTGGAAAGCTTGATGTGTTATGAAAATTCAGATTAAAAAAGATCCAAACTCTGATGATAAAATGAGTTAGTTAGGAGGGCTACAAGGTTTTCCAGCCCGCAGTGTTGCAATATCCTGCATAAGGTGCATAAAGACATGCTAAGCAAGTGGCAACTTGTTAGCTCTTTGCTCTTTCCTAAACCTTTTCACTCTCTTTTCCTCCCAGTCCAAACATTGAGCCTGACTTCTACGCTTTAAACAAAGCAGAACAATCAAAGAACAGAAACCCCACAAAAATAAAAAAAATAAAATAAAATAAAATAAAATACCCCATAGACCAAATCAACATTGCTTTAAACTGCAGTCCATTTTCTTGCCTGGCTGACTGCAGAGATAACTCTGAGGGCAGGCAGAACAAATAGGACTGCTTGAGCTGCCACGGACACTGAAAGGAGCTGCTCTTCAAGTGACTGCCGCTGTGACGGCTCCTTCAGCACTGCAGCTAAAAGCGTTACAGGCTTTTCAGGCTACAACATAATTGGAAATCTGTGTGTCTCAGTGTTGCTTACTGTGCCTTGCATTAAATACAGATGGCATTGCATGGCTGCAGCCCTTCTGTAGGCCTACCTGACTGCTACATGACCTACCTTGCTGCTCTTCCTCCTCACGGGCTATCAAATCATCCTTGAGAGGCAGTAGGTGAGGAATGCTTGGGGAAAAACTTCATTTAAACTCCATCCAACCTTCATATTGCCAGAGCTCTGTAGCAGGTTCTGTAAAACTGAAGGAAGGCAGGACCACTTCTCACAAGGACATTCCATTTACTTCTCAATTACCATAATTCATGTCCTGGGAGCTGCCCTGGGCACCCTCAGCCCCAGAGGCTCAGGGGGCAAAGCACCCTCTTCTTACAACTAAATAGCATTATGGAACTCAAAATGTAATAAAAGATTGATTTGTTGCCACATGTTGGAGTCAAGCAAGGTTGGTATGAGGTGCTCAGGTAAGAAAGATAAAGATTTAGAAATCTGCATGCATCTACGAGAAGTAGAGAGGCAGAAGGACTTGAAACCTCTGTATTCCTTTCCAGCAGTACTTGATTCATGTGGTGTGTGGCAAATTTTCCACAGATACATTGTATTCTAGTGGAACATTACCAAAATTTCTACTTCATGACTAAGACCTTAAAGTTCTCCTTAAATTTATAATTTCCTTCTTTAAAGCTCCTTACTACTTGCATCTGATCCCAGTAGGTAGGTATTTTAATACTTTTATGTGCCTTGTGTGTTTGCTAAGGTTAAGGTTTTGAAGGTCCCCAGACTACTGCAACTCTTCCTTCTGGGATGTCTTTAGCTTGAGTTTCAAGCTAATCTTTTCTTGTGTGTGTGCAATATGGATATCATCACAAAAAGCAAGTTTATTGCTATCTTAGACCTTGAAAAATGTGCCAAGCAATTATAGAAATGACCCTTTTCTGGCCTTCTCCTATCCTACAGGCTGCCATATAAAAAAGTAACAATGGAACTGTATTCTTTCTTAGTGATAGTTCTCAAACCTCTTTAATTTTCTGAACAGACAGGAATAAGGAAACGATGTTCTAAGTCTCAAAGTTAGAAGTAATAGTGTTGATTCCAGCTAACAACATCGATGTTGCAGCTGGGCAATGTTGTATGGGCAGCCTGGTCTAGTGACAGGGGGGTTGGAAGTAGACCATCTTTGACTTTTCAACCCAGGCCATTCTATGATTCTCTATTTCTGTGATGTTATTTTCTCCATTTACTTCCCTGTATCTACCACTGGAGGAAAACAAAAACTGGAGTATCCTCTCCAAGCACCTGACAGATAGGACTTGAAGGAAAATTTTTATCAATAGTAATGTCTAGAAAATAGCTTTATCTGTCACATCTCATTGGTTTGCAATAACGCATTAAAAATATATAGATCCAAAAACTCAAAGGATGATAGGAGATGAGTGCTTTTATACTGCCAAATTTCTGCCATTGTCTGGGAATTCTACTGCATTCAGCTATAACCAAGCATGTATATAATCCAGCTTTTGCAAGATGCTGATCACTGGAACATCTATTTCTATTAGATCTTTTAAGCTGCCTCGCTGGAAACAAATGGGTTCTGAGTCATTTTCATTGGAATGAAATGCTACGTTGCTGTTCCTGTTAAAAATTAACAAGAGATTATCAGTATTCAGTCTCACACTTCTATTGTTCTGAATCTATCTGTATTCATAATCTACATTACTGATAAAAGGCCCAGACGGTGGAATTAAGTATTATGGGAATGCAAATGTTAAACATTGTTTCCGTGTGTTTTGGCCCTAGTGACTCAGAGCAAAAATGCTATTTGTAGATGTCTGCCTGCGTATATCCTATAAACTGTGCCACGTAATTCTGCTGTGCTAAATGTGTTGCTCTCCAACCTCTGCGCTCTGCAGAAGGATTTTGCTCATGGACATCAGTGCTGCTGGAATGCCTCCAGACCTCCAGAAGGAAGAAAGTGGAAATGCAATGAAAATGGAGTTGCTGTTGCAGGGAGGGACGATGTGGACCATCACATCCCTGCGTTGTTGGGCCAACAGCATTGCCCAACACCAGGTGATACTTTGCCATGTTGGTAAGCAGTGGCTCTGCAAGAAGCCTGATCTCTTTAGAGGTGGCTTCAGTGAAACAAGCCATCACTTCAGATTTGTCCCCTGTTTTTATTTTTCAAACTAGACATTTGCCATCGAAGTGTACTTATAACAATGCTTTTGTTAATAGCTTGATTTCTTAAAGTTTCCTCTAAAGATAGCTGCCGTGGGACTACACAGAGCATAGAATCACAGAGTGACTGAGGGTGGAGGGAACCTCTGGAGGTCATCTGGTCCGACCCCACTCAAAGACACCTGCAGAAATCTTTTCAAATTTTTGCTATTTTCCTATTATACTTGAATGCTTCCTACTAGACCTTAAATATTCAAAGTACGCTGAGAGTCTTAGCTCAACAGATTAGATGTAAGCATAACCGCAGTTTGATTTAGCTCTCATCATCTTGCTATGACCCACTTTTGAAGCATATGCCTCCACTACATTCAGAGCCATGTGTGCAGTGCAAATGCACTTGTTTGACCTTGAATAGAAGTGCTGAAGTGCTAAGAATAGTGTAGATGCCTGCAGTCACCCGGTGACAGTAGCAGTCAGCCAAAGCCAAATTACCTTGATCTGTGAGGTCCCTGCAGGCTGCCATGAGGCCTCCCCTCAGCTCCTCTGCTCTAGGCTGAGCAAACCAGGGGCCCTCAGCCGTTCCTCAAACATTTTGTTCTCCAGACCCTTTACCATCAGCCAGAGCCCCCAGTTCCCTTTCTGTGGGGCTATTCTCCAGCTTCTTCCAGTCTGTACATGAATCTAGGGTTGTCACATCCCAGGTGCACAATCCCTGCCTAATCCCTGCTTAAGGCCTCTGATTGCAGTATCTTGGTTTTGCTCTTTCAGATTCCAGTCTGTAAAATGACATATGACATCTTCATTGGGCTGGTGTCAAGAATTCAAATCTTATGGTGTGAGGTGAAGGCAAAAATGTAGCTCGTAGGTAGGTGTATTTACCTACCTAAGGTATATAAATATAGTAAATAAAATCAGGACAAGAGGAACCAGGTAAGTATTCTTCAGCTTGTGGCTGCCTGGGAAGATACTTCAGCGCTAAACCTGTGTTTGTATTTCATTTAGGAAGTAATTCTACAAGCGAGACACAGTAGCATGTAAAGAATCTGATACTTTTGAACATCCAGTGTAGGTCAGTACTCGCTGGTGGTTCAGAACATGGAAGGAAACAGTGGGCATTGACTGATACATTTTTGGGGGGAAACTACAGCAAAAACAAACAAACAGCAGAATCAGCCTACAGTCCCATGTAAAACTTAGTGGAAATATGACTGTGCACCCTTGCAAATATTCCTGAAATCTTTACAAGTCCTCGCTTACGAGACCAATGTTCTTCAGACATACAAGGAAGAGGCACACTGATTGTTCCTTGTTTCTGAGAAACAGAGGAGATACTCTTGTTACAAGCTTGCTGCTTAGCAAGAGGTTCTCGTTTCCCAGTTCTGATCAGAATAGAAGACTGGCCTTAATGGGTTATACCTGAGGTCCATCCAGGTCACTGCCGTGTCTCCACTGATGTTTACCAGCAGACGCCTAGGAGAGAAAGTAAGAACAGGGCAAACATAAAGGATACTTCTTACCTTCTGGCTATTTCCCCCTCAGACACATCCTGAGAGAGAAGTTTGATGTATTACATGCACAATAGCATTTTAAAAAAGCATACATATGTATTTCCTAACCATTGGTGGATTCCTTTTCCATAGGTTTATCCAGGCATTTTCAGAAAGAAAACAATACAACAGAGCTTGATCAATAGCTCATTTGCAGATTGTTGAAAGAAGCTGCTAAAATTACCTGTGCTTTTCTGGAAAGGTAACTGAGCTTCTAAGGGAAGAGAAAGTTTAAAAGAAGTAAAAAATGTTACCATAGAGATGGACAAAAGAACCAAGAACATTGTATGGGAGGTTTTGTTTGTTTGTTTGTTTGTTTGTTTGTTTGTTTGTTTGTTTGTTTCCTTGTTACTTTTGTTGTTTAGCTTTGGGGAAAGAAGAGATGTGCAGTTTTTTAAAATAGCCATTTTTGTTCAGCTTGCACAGAACAGGGCCAGGACTGCACTTGGCCATGACTGATGCAAGCCTCAATTGGCTGGAGGACCCCAGCTGCTTAAGAACTGTATTTGGTGCACATCCGTTGTGACCTAATGTTCTATTATTTATTGATTACTGAAACACAGAACGTGAGCTTCCCAACCTTTTTCCTCACTGTTGAATTTCTGTCTATCCATGTAATTAGTATAAATCTTAGGGTATAATGCTTTGTCCTAAGTTGCTCATTTATATGTGTATCTCTTCTAATTGCTTATTCCCTGATTGCTCTTCTTTTATTCATATTCTTACAGTATTCTCATTGTTATTCATTCTCTTCTAAGCATTAAAATAGATTCTCTGTTACCATGGTGGGTACTGTTACATTGGCCCAACTAAAAGATGCTGAGGTTTTAGTTCCCTTATCTTTCTGGTGCATTTTATATTTTCTTAAAATATTTTCAACCAGTAAGTCTAATTTCACAACATCCTCTTTGTTATTACAAATAAAGCTAGCTCCAAAAGGTGCTCAGCTTGTATTCATCTCAGAAATTGGTTTGCACTTTTATTGGTGCTTTAGCTCCCATCGATTCCCCAGAGCTTTCAGAGGTTCCATGTAGATGCAGTGGAAATTGGAAGCAAAATGAATTCTCTTCGTATTTAATAAAGATTTTATGTGAAATCTAAAAATAAAAAGATCTGTGTTAATAATGGCACCGTCTACTGTTGTTCATCTAATGTTTTTCAAGACGAGCTCCTGTTCTCTGTTGCTTATAACTTTGCCAAACTGTAACAATTGGAAATGAGAATTTCCCTGCTGGGCTTCTGCTCATTTAGCTGAAATTTAAGTGCATAAATAAAACAGTTCAGTCACTTCCAAGAATGTGGGTAGAAAAAATGTATTGTTTTGATGGTGTTAATTTCTGTCTTTCATTTGGGAACTCTAGTTGGCCCCTGTGATTTAAAGGAGAAACATGAAACTGAGTGGTAGACAACTTCTGTATATTCTGTATCTCCATTAAAAAATGAACCCAAATATGGCCAAGTTATAGGCCTTTCAGTGGAAAGAATGCAGTTAGCATATACTCTGTAGATCTCTGCTGCAGCTGTGAGCTGAATACCTTAGGGAGCCTATCTGCATGGACACAATTCATTCTGGACATTGCAATTATGATAGCTCTACGCTACCACGGCTTCAGATCCAGTCTTTCCCTGCCTCTCCATGTCCCTCTTTTTATGGCAGTGAGGAGGCTTTGTTTAAGTACAGGAAAGATTCAAGGCTGCTCTTGGGGACGTGTGAGCAATTTGGGACTGAGAGAGAGGAAGGAAAAAATGAGGGAAATGGTTTTGGGCTGGGTGAGGAACTGTAGGAGGCTGGTACTGGACTAAGAGCCAGGACCAAGAAGAAGTGAAGCTAGGTGGGAAGGCTGGGAGCAGAAGAGATCACACATCTGAGGAGAGCTGGGGAGGAAAACGTGTGGCTGTTCTCCTGGATCAAGAGAAATCCAAGAGATTTTGTATAGTGTTTGTGTAGTCCACAAATTTTTTAGACTCTTGGCATCGAAAGGTGCTTTTCCTCTCCATGAACACAGGGCCACTGAGAAGAAGGCTGTCCGTCAAACACTCCCAGTGTCCTGCAGACCTCTGTCACTTGGTGAGTCTGTCAGTTCCAGTCCTGGTGCTGACCCTTGCCTTGGAAAGCAAAATCAGGGGCAGGGAAGAAGGATGCCCACAGTTTTTAAACAAAGGAAAAGTAGAGAAATGATTTCTATGCTCTCCTACCTCCTTCCTCAAGCCTTATTTTAGAACTCTGTTCTGTGTCGTGAAATCCAAAGGTAGGAACTTCTGGAGTTAATGTCATCTGTGTGGCTTTAATTTAGCTGTTGGCTCAGGCATGATATTACAGTCTCTGATTATTAAAATTAAAAAAAAAATAAAATAAAATTAATGGCTACACTGGAAAGCTTCAGTTGCCTCAGGGACAGTGATCACAATCTGATTGTATTCAGTAGGGCAAGAGCTGAATGCTGGCCACCAATAGTGCGTATATTGGTTATTCTGAAAACTAATTTCCTGAAGCAGGGGTAAATTACAAGAAAAATGGAATGGGATGTAAAACACAGGTTGAAAAATGATAATAAATCTATGAGTGCATTTCAGAGAATTTTATTTAAATGGAAAAAAATAATCCAATTTCCCCCTTGCTCAGGGAAGGACTGCTTGGCTAAACATTAATCCTGATTCAGTGGCAGAAGGAAATCAGCTGTTGGAAAGACATCATTTCTGCATGAACAAAAAAAAGGGAAAGAGAAATTCATGCAAGCAGGAAATTATTAAGTGTTGAAAACAGTCAGTAAAGATTTCAGAAAAAGAAAAAGTTGCAAATGACAGCAAAGGATAATGTGAAGGCATTTAGTTATTAGGAGCGATGACAATGTTTTCCAGTCTCACCACTGGGAACAGCAAACAAAACTGATGTCGGTGATACCATATAGGAAAAATATTTTTAAAATGTGCATTTTTGTTTAGAATGGAGCAGGATTTGCATTTGTGCCTCAGGTGAATAGTACAGAAATTATAACACATTCATAATTAAAGTTATTAAGAAAACACCTTGACATTGGAAATGAATTCCAGAAGACTGGAAGGATACCGAAGCCGTGCCAGGAGTCAGATTCAATGATTCCCTAATTATAGAGTTGTTAGCCCCACATAAGTTGTAGGCAAAATGACAGAAAAACGTCATGAAGCTTCAAAGGAGCTGATATCTGCATATAATTATCACCCATCAGTACAGATTAGTAAAAATGAATTCTTGTAAATCAAGCCTGATTCCACTCTGGAGGATTATATATACGGCTTATAAAAATGCTGCAAAGCCTTTAGATTTGTTAAGACTTTTGACTTAATACTAGGTGGTGTTTTGTTGAAGGCATGAGTACCAGCCAGTGTGCAAAGGTTTTATTGCTGTGGAGTAGCAAATGTGATGCACATCTGATAATTAGACTTTAAACACACGCTTGTTTTGAAACCAGTCTTACTCATTTATTTGGTTAGATAGCTGTGGCCTGACTGAAGTCAGTGTGTGTGAGAGGCACTGGGTCATTTGGAGGTGCTGTGGGTAAAATAAGCAGCGCTGCTGTCAATGAGTTCCTGAAGAGATCTTTTAGGTTTTCTCTCTATTTTTCATCCTTTCTGAATCCCAGTTTTACCAAACTGAAGTGCCTGAAAGCAGGCATACTCTTGGTGTAGTCGTGGCCTTCCAGTATCTGAAGGGGGCCTACAGAAAAGCTGGGAAGGGACTTTTTATAAGGGCGTGTAGTGACAGGAGGAGGAGAAATGGCTTTAAACTGTAAGAGGGTAGATTTAGAATAGTTATTAGGAAGAAATTCTTTACTGTGAAGGTGGAGAGACACTGGAACATGTTGCCCGGAGAGGCTGTGGACGCCCTCTCCCTGGAAGCATTCAAGACCAGACTGGATGGGGCTTTGAGCAATCTGGTGTAGAGGGAGGTGTCTCTGCCTACAGCAGGGGGTTGGAACTGTATGATCTTAAAGGTCACTGCCAACCCAAACCATTTTATGGTTCTATGCTTCTATAATGTTGTGTAAGGTGACAGTTGGAAGAGCTTGAGTGGATGATGTTCCTCTGGTCTCCACTACCCACATGCCCTCGGAAGGTGCACTCTCAGAGATGTGGTCCTCTGGCCCAAAAGCAGAACAATGCTTTGAAAGCAAATGGCTTTCAGGATTTGCTGGCCTGAAGGACTATTAAGGTGCCATAGAGAAGAAGCAAGTAGCTCACCATTGCTCTGTATTGTATAGAAAGAAAGAAAGGTGGTTTATGACTTCAAAAGAAAACTTCTGTAATGGTTTATTAAACCATGCCACATTAATTTCAGCTTTAATTAAAGAGAAGGGAATGTTTTAGAGCAGAAGGTATTTGCATTACGGTTGCAATCACTCTAGCAATTTCCCAGTGTAATGCGTTGGAACAATCAGTTGCTTCTTTGCAAGCAGTGAGAATTCAGGATGTTTTGGGGATAAAAAAATCAGTAAAACATTGATTACAATCTCTAATTCTATTTCCAATTTATTTATTTATTTATTTATTTTTAATAAAGATAATCTCTATTCCTTCCTATCTGTCATGCAAGACCTTGAATGCTTTCCCTGACCAGCACATTCTTACTTATTTTCAGTTTGTTTGCTAGCTGTTGTCAACCTTTCTGAACAGGTCTACAGGCTCCTGTGAAACACAAACTGTGTACCCTTCCCATTAATATGCCCAGATTAACTCAGGAAAGAATAGCAAGATCCCTGAAAGCTTTATCTCAGGGATTTATTCTGTTTCTCTTTCATCTGTTAGAACAACTGAGGACTATCAGCGTGCATTACTACTTGGGTGATTTTTAGCAAATGTTTTCAGGGCTACAAGTAACACATGGTAAAAACATCTCTACTCTAACTGCTACTTCTAATGTAGGCAATACAGGCTGCTCTGTGTTTTACATATTAACAGAGACGCACAGATCACAGATTGGGGGTTGGGTAGAAAATTGCTTTTCCTTCCCCTTCTCTCCTTGTACGCTTCACTAAGCCATTCCATTTCAGTTTTCAGCTCCTATTGTTAAAAATAGAGTATAAGACACTGATTTGAAGGAAACACCTGAAGACACAAAGAGGAGGAGATGGCAGCACTCATTACAGGCAACTGATGTCCACCCTGGAGGCCATCCTGGCCTCCATCACATGCAGGTTATGAAGCTCTGCAGCTAGCTGGATCACTTTTATTTCACCATGCCAAAATCAAGCTGTAACTCCATCTGCCAGGAAGGAAAATTCTCCTGCTGGGTGTGCATTGCCTGGTCCCACAGTGTTTATCTGGAAAAAGAGGAGAAGTTAAAAGAAGGAGTGCTGCCTGCCCAGCAAGAGTCTGGATTTATTCCATGTAAACAAATTTTGAGCTGTCTTTTGCAGTCGGTAAATGAACTGCATGATATTTTCTCCGAAGAGGAACCTAATACTTCCATTGTGCTTCTTGATATTATACCTCTTCCCTGTATGCACTCAGTCACCTGACATGTAAGCCGGTGTGGATTAAAAATGATTCAGTACTTACAATTTGAGATGTTCTGGCCAGTAGCTGCCTTTTTGCACTGTGTAGTGCAATGATGTCTTGTTTAATGAGGTCTCGCCTCCTTTTCTCAGACACCCTCAGTTTATCCTCTGCACTCTAGCCTGGGTTGGCAGTCTCCAGGGCTCCAGTACACAAGCTGGGACATGGGCAGTGGGAAGCACATTGCTGAGTAGCTGATGGGGATTCATGGGGGCAGCACCTGGGGTGTGCTGGTGGGATGTGCAACATCATCATGAGGAGAAGATGTGCTGGTGGGACAGCATGAACAGCAGGCACAGGGAAGCTCAATAATTGAGAACATCCTTTCTATAGTTGGAAGCCTGCTGAGATCCTGGCCTGCTCTGGCAGACAGGCACCATGTTGAGGTGTTCCAGAAATGCTTAGATGTTGTATTAAGGGACATGGTTAAGTGGGGAAATACTGGTGTTAGGTGGACGGTTGGACTGGATGGTCTTTGAGGTCTTTATCAATCTTGATGATTCTATGATTCTGTGTCAGCATAGGGTATATTTGGGTTTCTGGCCTCACTTTCACTGATAATATCCAAAGCTAAGTGACTGTTCTCAGGATGGAGGGTTTATTATGTGCTTGATGAAGACAGATTTCTCTAAATAATGTGTTGTATTCTCTAGCTAAATGGGATTAAATGCCTCAAAGGTTGCTTATATGCTTAATAGGTATAGGGTTATTACAGTTAGTTTAGATGTGTTAGTGGTTTTCACTGAAACAAGCTGAGTCTGTTTTTCTCTCAAACAAGTAGGTGTGTTTTAGTTTCAGCTGGGAGGCAATTTTGCTTCAGTGTCTTGTATGATGTTTTTTGTTCTAGGAGAAAAACAACTGATAACACATGGGTGTTTATAGTTGCTGCTAAGAAGTGTTGTATGGAGCTAGGGCCATTCTCAGCGAAGGGAGCTGGGAGGGAACAGAATTAGGACAGCTGACTTAAACTGGCCAAAGGGATATTCCATACAATATGACATCAAGCAGAAGGAGTTTTGAAGGGGATAGGAGTTCATCTCTCTCTCCTCCACTGCTTGGGGGAGAGCTGGGCATTCAGGAGGTGGTGAGCTTGTGCATCACTTGTTGTATACATTCATATATATATATATACATAGTCATAACTGTTATCCTTTTCTCTATCTTAGTGAACAGTTGCATCTCAGCCCACAAATTCTACTTTTCTTTTCCCCAATTCTTCCCCCCACTCCCCTGGGGCAGGGGGAGTGAGTGAACAACTGAACGGTGCTGAGACACCTGCCAGGTTAAACTACAGCAAGCTGTTATGTTTCTTTTTAGTTATGTCAAAATTGTTGCCATTGGGATGTTCAGTATGAATTTCTCAATGCCTTGATTTTTGTAGAAGACTTTTATAGGAGGACATAAACTGCAGTTGAAGTTGGAAAATTTCATCTTGATTCCCTGCTGCTGTTGTCTAAAAGCTGTCCCATAACACCTACAGGAGAGCAGACATAGGGCAAAAGTGGATTGACTTTTGAGCACTCCAAGATCTGCAAGACTCCTTTAGCATCACATGTGAATTAGGGAGTATTTGGAGGCTACCCTTAGACATGCACGTTCTTCAAATGCCACGCAGCCTATAGTCCTTGAAATAGAGTATACTGGGTATCCTCTCCCTCACCCAGCACCTTCCTTGACTGTGAACAAAAGCAGCATTTCCCCATGGGCCAAAATCTGCTTCTCTATAACACCATCCAGGTTGACCACATGTATATGAATGTATATAACGAGTGATGCACAAGCATGAAAAGTGATTAAAAAATTGAGTGATTAAAACAGAGAACCAAGTTTCCTATTCAGGGAATGGGAAATTTCCCATTCAGGACTTGCATGCATGCTTGCTTTTCCCCTCAATGGCAAATATTTGAACACCCTTTTTGCAAATTTACCTTACTGTGGCCAGTTGAGTGGTATCAGCAACATGGTTGGACTGAGTGGTGAAAATGCACAAATACAGCGTTGGTAAAATAAAATTAGTTACCTGACTCAAGTCGGGTGAGTGGTTTGCAACCATTGGGCTGGTACTAGCGCATGGCTATTACTGAGCTCCCAGGTGTCTCAAGAACTTGTTTATACCAGTGAGGTGTTTTGTGTGGTTTGCAGGAAAAAGGCTTTGAGGCTGTGTCCAGAGAATAGCAAGGAAGTTGTAAAGGATCTGGAGCACAAGTCTTATGGGGAACAACTGAGAGAACTGGGATTGTTTACTCTGGAGAAAAGGATGCTTGGGGAGACCTTATTGCTCTCTATAACAGCCAGAAAGAAGGTTGTGATGAGGTGGGGGTGGGCCTCTTCTCTCAGGTAACAGTGATAGGATAAGAGGGAATGGCCTCAGGATGCACCAGGGAAGGAATTAGGAAAAATTCCTTCTCAAAAAGAGTGGTGAGGCACTGGAACAGGATGCCCAGGGAGGTGGTGGAGTCACCGCATCTGGAGGTGTCTAAGGAAAGGGTAGATGTAGTACTTAGGGACATGGTTTGGTAGGCAGCACTGGTGGTAGGATGGACTAGATGATCTTAGCTTTTCCAGACTTAATGATTCTACGATTCCATAATTATATGACTTAAGCTGATGTTCAAGTAGTCATTTTTTCACTTGTATTGCTGCTTTTGGCTTTTAGGCCTTTGCTTCCCCCATGTATATCACAATTGCCTACCTAGCAATCTTTGATTTCAATGCTTCTGCTCTTAACAGGGTCACAAAGCACTTTACCTTCTGTCTTGCCAACACGGATCTTACAAAATCCCTGCCTCATGTGCCCCTGACACTTCCTAGATTCTACCTAAAAACTAGAGTTCAGCCGGCATCTTCTGTCTCTTTACATTTTCTAGTTTTTGCAAAAGACTGAGGACTGTATTTCTGTTTTCATTCCATGTATCTGTGCTAACAATCTGTTCTGGGTAGGAAATCAGGTTCGCATAGTTTTCTTGCAACAGATATATAAACTGTGTTTCAACAGCATACACTGAAGGCATTGTGAAACTGCCAACAGAGCCTTCCTGTGAATGCTGTCTCATTGTCAAGTGACAATAACTAATTATCTCGTCTATTTTTATTAGAAGACAGGTTCTTTCTTACTTGGATGTCTTCCTCTCCTACCAGACACTGTTTCAAGTTTTTTTGTGAAGGCAGCCTCCTGCAAGATGTTCCTTTCCCAGCTTAGGTGTGTCTTTCTTCCATTGACTGTGGTGCAACAGTGTGCTGGCTCTTCCTGTTTGGAGTGGAAGCCTCCTACCCAGGTTACAGTCCCATGCATCTGTACTGAATCTCTGCTGAAGTTATGTTTCAGCAGTGGATTCAAGGTAACCGTGGACACATTGCCTCTCTATCACACTGCATGTTTCAAAGTCACCTGGGAAACTTGGAAGAAACTCTGCTAGTTTACAACTGCTAACAGTCTTTGAACTAAATTAATACTTCAGGTGTGGGCATGTCATTGTGTTGCCTTTAAATGTTTATTCAAATCAGATGTTTCAGGGATACTAAGACAGTTTCGTCTTGGTTTTATTTTACCCTTAGGTCTGTTTCCATGACCTCATAGCTGAGAGCAGAGCTTTTGGTGATTTTGTGATTTCTCCCACCCTTCTTCCATTGTACCCATGTCTGTATAGCAGCATCAATACCACTGCCTTTATCTCCTGTGTCTATAAATTCATTGCACTCTTTCTTTCCCTCTTGCCCTTTTTTTTACTCTGAGTGTTCTGTGAGGCATGTGCTGTAGGGATGGATTTGTCTGAGCTGTCTCCTGGCACAGTTTCCCAGCACTTCTAATTCTCTATAGCATCTTTGTTGCAAGGAGGCTGCAATGCACGGTGTGCTCTGTGTTTGCTATTCATTTTGCTGGTGTGTCTGCTGTGAAGTAATTGCCTTAGGCATACTGTAAGCAGGATCAGGAGTTTGTGCTTCAGTTGAAAGGAACATTTTTATCTGTGCCACCTGCCATGTCAGCCTGCATGCTTTTTCTTTTGGGATTCAAATGATCATTATCTCAGTCCCAGTGCCATTACAGTCAAACTATCAAGGGTGTATAAATGTTTTTGTTGTTTTTTTTTTAGCTAAGACTTCTGTGTCTCACCAAACTGAGGTGGCCTCGTGTTTTGAGTGATGCCCATTCTCTACTTGGCCTCATGTTTGTGTGCTGCTGCCGCCTCTGCACCAGGCAAACTGTCTGCCTGGGATATCCACATGAAGAAAGCCTTGTAACCTGACTGTGTGTGAGCTACCCCATGCTAACACCTCTAAATAACACTGAGTGCGAGGGGGACATCTGTATGTTGAAGTTACTGAGTTCACACATTACTTTGTGAGGCATCTCTGATCCTCTTTAGCCACATGGACCTTTGCTTCTTTCTGCCAATTTAGGATCCTAGGCCGGAGAAATTCAAAGGCTCATGGCTTACGGCCTTCCTCAGCTACAGTACTTTCTGCTCATCTCCAATTGGATTTTTCCTATCACAGCCATCATGTGTGACCCAGTTAGAACAGCCACCTCTGAAGTCAGCTTCTTCTGCTACGTCCATGTAATCTTCTGCATCTTTCTGTCCTCTGCTCCATTTGTGGTGTTTGTTGAAGAGCACACTTTGCTTTCTTTTTCTTCCGCACTGAATTTTTAAGCTGCTCTCAGCCTCCTGATTGGCTCATTGAAGGGTCAGACAAACACGAACATTGTCATATAGGAAATGGCAAGACCATACAGCTGGGGGAAGGGATGTAACAGGTACCTACAGTGGCAGCTTGCCACCAGCTCAGCTTTTTTGCTATGTCAGACTGTGCCCACATTGCAATCCAACCCAAGGCAGTACACAGAGTGTGACCTTGTACATACACATCTGTATGGGGACAGGAAATCAGTGCTGCTGTGGCTGATCTTTTTTCTATTTCCGATGCTTTTTATTTACAGGAATAGACTGAGATCTGGCACAGCACTCAGAAACAGACATAGAAGTTTCAGTGCTATGTTATTTCCCTCCATTACACTGATAATTATAGAATCATACTATGCCTTGTGTGGAAGGGACATTAAAGACCATCCAGTTCCAACCACTCACTAGACCAGGTTGTCCAGGACCCCAACCAGCCCGGCACTGAACACCTCCAGAAAATGCAGCTGACTGCATAGTATTATGCATAGTATTACTAGTTTCAAAAGCAAGTTTCATGGTGTTGGGGGATTTAATGACTTCCTGTGCAAGGTCATTTGTGTTTAAGAAACATTTAGATGTTGTACTGCGGGATGTGGTTTAGTGGGAAATGTTGATGATAGGTGAATAGTTGGACTGGATGGTCTTGGAGGTCTCTTCTGACCTTGGTGATTCTATGATTTGCATCTCTAACTGTAAAAGAGTACACTACCTAGTTTATTAAATTAAAACTAAAAAAAAAAAAAATCCATTCTAGAGGAACCCTGGCAGTTGTGTTTATTCACAGCTTATTCAGCTCAATCCACAGTTCTTCAACACTTTTCTTCAAATCACTGAGAAGAAATAGCTATTCACCTGTTTCCTTATCTCTTCCAGTAGCAACGCAAAGCTGGAACAAAGCCAAAATAAGCTGTGACTAATGGAAATTTGTGGGAAATATTTTCTTAATAAGTCACCACCAAGCTTTGTCAAAAGCTATGTGATAACCGGACACAACTGTGGATGAGGTGACAGTTATGCTCCTTGGGGAAGATCTCTTCTTCAGCTAGAGGCTGTTATAAGTAACAATGTTAAGAATTGCTCCCTGGTACACCCAAAATTTTCTTGAACTGGTAGGAGGCTGAATTTGTTATGCTGGAACCCAAAATCTCTGCATCACACCCAAAGAATTGCAATGAAGGCAGTTTGGACTTGAATTTAGTGAGGGACTTCTACTATATGTGCGGTGTAAAAGTATTTACAGTAAAATAATCCCCCTCCTACCCATCTAACCTTACAGCTCTTTCCTTACTGTGAGACTACCCTATTAAAAAGTGCCCAAAACACTTCTGTAATATACGCCCAATATAAAAGAAAAACGCTGACGCTCAGAGCTAAGCGTATCTTGGTTGTAAGGCACAATTTTTGATGGGTATTTTAATGCTGCTATTTGAACAGGCCCACCCCCAGCACCCTCTCATCCTCATTTAACCAGGGCTGTTGCTGTGGCTGTCAAGCTTGTGGTGATCTCTGTTTTCCAGAGGAGTTTTCCTGTGGCATTTCTGCCTTCTTTTGGCCTGTAGCTCTTGCTGTTGAACCTCCTGGAGCCAGGAGGCTTTGGTTTAACATCAGTCCTTCATCACAGTGCAGGGGAACTGAGGGAAGCATAGCGGCTGTAAAGCACAGGTCATGCATGATGGTGTACAGGCTCCCTCAGCACTGAGATCTCCATGTGCTGTGAAGGCACGAGGACTCACTGCTCTCCCACTCTTGGCCTCAGCTTTGTGAAGCTGAAAAAAAAAAAACCCTTAGAAAAGTCATTCCACTGAAAGCTGAGCTGAAGCGATCAGCAGTTGGTCTGTCACCCTGACTCCCCCTCCACCCTCCCAGCGGGTCTCTCTCTGGGGCAGACCAGACCCCAGGGGCCATAAACACGTACAAGGCTGCGCCTGTGGCTGGAACGAGCCTCAGAAAGTCCTTCTTCAGGGCAGGCGCTCCCCAAGGCCTACCAGGTACAGCAGCAGGAGCCTCTGCAGCTACTAATTTTCAAATGAGGCTCCCCGCCTCAGCACACGCACACTTCCCTGCGCGTCTGCACAGCGCTTTCACTACCGGCTGCTCCGCGCACCACCGGCAGGTGGTGCTACAGTGCCCCGCCCTGCGCGTCGCCTTCGGGGGAAAGGAAAGCGGAGGGGGCGAGGCGGAGCATGCGTAGTTGCGTGCGCCTCGCCCGCCCCGTTCGCCTCCGCCTTCTGCTCTCGCCGCCGCTCCCCCTCCTCCTTACCACCACAGCGAGCGAGCGAGCGGGAGGAGGAGGAAAGAGGGAGAGCGAGGCAGCTCCGGCGGCCCCTGGCGTTCCCCTCGGTGAGGGGAAAGATGGCGACGCTGGGAAGCGAGCCGCAGCCCTTCCCCGCCGCTGCCCTGGCGGTGGCAGCGGGCGGGGTGGGCGGCGGCGGCTGTGGCGGCGGCGGTGCGTTGGGTCTGCAGCCTCTGAACCGCGGTCTGGAGCGGGCGTTGGAGGAGGCGGCTCACTCCGGGGGGCTCAACCTGAGCGGCAGGAAGCTGAAGGAGTTCCCGCGCAGCGCCTCCGCCCTCGCTCACGACCTCTCCGACACGGTGCGGGCAGGTGAGGCCGAGGGGACGAGAGGGGATGGGGCGGCCGGGGTCCCACCTTCAGGAGGCGAGGGAGGGAGATGGGGGCCATTAAATCTCCGAGGGGTCCCGCTCTCCCCGTCCTCGCCCCCGCAGGCACATTGCTTCCATTCCCAACTCAACCTCTGGGGCAAGCAGCTCTGCGTGGACCTTATCGCTCTGCGTGGAGCTTATCTCTTATCTTCGCCCCCTTCTCAATTCGGTGCCTGAGGTAGGTGTTGGCTCCCAGATGGCTGCAGCCACCCCCCACTTCCCCACACGCACACTCATGTACTTGTAGGCTGCTTTTGCATCGAGTGAGGCAGAGCTGTGAGAGTGGGGGGGGAGGCAGGGGGAGTGTTCAGGCTTGCGCCTGGTTTCTGCACTAACCTTGAGGACTGCACGTCTCTGCGCTTCCCTGGAGCCCACCTTTGGATGTGGTTGTGTGAGGAACGTGCGTTTGTGTTGGGTTGGATACTTTCTCACCGTGTGGGTGGACCCACCTGTCATGGAGGGGCGAAGGTCTGTGTGTAACCACATGAAGATGCACATGAATGCTTCTTAATATGTCTTGCTACACGTGGGGGTGGCAATAGGAGCACTTTTGCTCTGCAGGGAGCATGGCGCCTTTCACGAACGGTATCTGTCAGGCAGTAGGGTTGACATCGGCTCTTGTATCCTTAAAGTCATAGAATGGTTTGGTTGGAAGAGACTCTAAAGATGGGAGGGTTGCCATCCACGAGATCAGGCTGCCCGGGACCCCAGCCAACCTGGCCCTGAGCACCTCCAGGGATGGGGCATGCACCGCTTCACCAGGCAACCTGTTCCAGTGCCTCACCACTCTGAGCACAGAATTTCCACCTAACATCTAACCTAAATTTCCCCTTTTTGTTTAAAGCCACCCCTCCTTGTCCTATTGCTGTCAGACTGTGTAAGTAGAATCATACAAAGTCAGGCAGCAATATTTCTACCTCTGTATGTAATGCTGTCTTCCAAGGCAAAAATCATGACCTTTACATGTGCTGTACTCATTTTACAGTGGGGCACACCATCATTACATACATTCACAGAGGAGATTGGCCTAACAGCCTTGTAGAAGGGTGTAGAGAGGGGAAGCATTTGCAGTCTGTGTTCACCTTGTCCTTGTGCCTCCTTCCAACATGGAATGCCCACTGTTTCACATCTCAAGGAGCGGTTCCCAACAGAGGGCCGTAATCTGGTTTTCTGCCCCTGTTTGTGCAAGGGGCTGGAACCTATTTCGTTCCTTGCATAGTGTCACTTGGTAGAACAGTACAAACCCACACTAGAAGAATGTTGGTATGCTCTGAAGATATTTATTGTACCACCTCCACATGCCCTTTTGTGTCCCCGTTTGCCTGCTGAATGAAGATAGTTGTGTTGTAACAGTAAAGGAGCAGGCAAGTAATCACTTGTTCCTGTCCCACAGAACAGCAGGTGCTATACCTGCATGCAAGCATGTGATAACATGAACCTCAGCTCTCACTTACTCCTGCGCATGAGGATATCTGTGTGTTTCTCTCTGTGGAAACATAGCTGCTTAATGCATGCTGGTGTCTATCCCAGCTGTAGGGAGCAGACTAGTGTCTCTAGTTCTTCAAATTTAGTTGTTCTTTATCTCTGTCACTTGTTGCTGAATGGATTTCACCGTTTGTGTGAACACTTCTATGAATAAAAGAGAAATATGAAGGGAACTTCATTTCATTTATCAATGAAACTTATTAATTGGTGGCATGAATTGCCACAATTAAGCAACTCGGTGACAGATGTGGTAGTTAAAGCAGTGAGGTGCGTGGTAATAGAAGTACATGCAGTCAGAAAAAATGACTATCATTTTTTCATTGCTCCCAAAACAAGATGTTTTATCTCTGTTGTTTTTAAAGCTGTGGTCTAATGAAGGCATGCCATGATATGTAGTTTGGAAATCCAGAAAGGTAGGCTTGTTTGGCTTGAGGTAATACTGACCCAAGCTGTTGGTAAAACAAATTACTTACTGAAAAAAAAGTGTTTGATTGGTAATGAATGCATGTTTACGTATTGCGCATGTATGTACTTTACAAATGTGAGCCACGTGTTTTATGTGTAGGTAGCACGTGCCTGTTACATACTTCTGTATTCTGTTTTCTATTCTGTTGAGAATATAATTCTGTTCTCAGGAAAGAAGTAGTCTTTGCCTTCAAGCATTAATGTGCTTTTATCAGAATTTACACAGAAGGTACTGAATACGAAACTAAATGTAGAATGGGTTTTTCCTTTTCTTTTTGCTTTGTATAAGTGGCAGTGTGGTGTGGCCCATGGCTCAGTTCTGTAACAACTGTGCTTTATTCATTGTTCCCATTTAGGAAAACCATGTGCTAATCTATGGTTACTGTATGTTTTTGTTTGTAACAGCATGTTGTAACTGATTAGTGAGAATTGTTTGCCTTGTCAGTTCAGTCCTGTGTTGATATGTTTCTGAAAAAAATCTGTGTTCCTTTTCACTTGTTACATTACACAAGTAGAATATATAAACAGAAGAGACGCTTGGCTTAAATCCAGCTTTCTGTAACTCTCAGGACAAACTCTTGATGGGAATTTTCTCTCTCACTTCCTCTCCATAAACGTGCATGATACAAAAACAGTGTTTTCTTGGACTACTTGCAACGTGTCCTCGCAATAAGCGACTTTTACTTTTGGATTTGATGTACTGATATGTCTCTGAAGTCATGTTTGGGGTGGGAGTAGTCATTCTGTTTGCTGAAGAGGGCTGATCTTGCAGAAAAATGAAGCCAATCCGTGACTGAGAAGACAAGCGCAGGAGATTGAATTCTCTGAGGAGAAGGGGATTTTCAAAAGAATGAAACCCTGTCTGCATCTTGACAGTGTCTTAGCATCGGGTACTCAGAGAGTTCATAGTTTGAGACAATGATGGTCTCCAGACTTTAATAAAATGTTATCAAGCTTGTCTTCTGCAAATGTTTTTAGTGCTTTAAATAAGTCTGAGGAAGATTGAAGTCTTAAACTTGAAATTCTCTGTTGATGTTGTTTTTGTTTTCTTGAAGTTAGGGGTCAGACTTTATGTAGCAATTGATAAAATTGCAAAAGGAATGTATGCTGCTTGCCTTAATAGATGGGAGTGAATCATTTGACTTTTCTAGTTCTTACTGTAGTTACATTCTGCAGCAACTGCAGAGACTTGTCACTTGTCAGTTTCTGTTGCTGCAGTTTCTTAGAATGTTTTTTTTCTTCTGTAACTTTCCTTTGCATTGAATGCATCTTGCATAGGCACACAATTCGGTGAGCGTGCGTATGGCTTCCTAATCCTAGAATCATAGAATTGCCTGGGTTGAAAAGGACCACAACGATCGTCCAGTTTCAACCCCCCTGCTATGTGCAGGGGTGGCAACCACCAGACTGGGCTGCCCAGAGCCACATCCAGCCTGGCCTTGAATGCCTCCAGGGATGGGGCATCCACAACCTCCTTGGGCAACCTGTTCCAGTGCGTCACCACTCTCTGTGTGAAAAACTTCCTCCTAATATCTAACCTAAACCTCCCCTGTCCCAGTATAAAACCATTCCCCCTTGTCCTATCACAATCCACCCTCTTAAACAGCCGTTCCCCCTCATGTTTATATGTTCCCTTCAAGTACTGAAAGGCCACTATGAGGTCTCCCTGGAGCCTTCTCTTCACTATGCTTCATCCGTTTCTCCCTTCTTGTTTCTGAAATCTTTTCTCAAGAGCTGAGCGTGACCCACTCTGCTGAACCATGTGGCAGCATCTTGCATGCAGGAGAGAGTTTGCATGGTGTGCAGTATGGTTAGAAGAAAGTACATCCTCTCTGTAGAGGATCTTGAGTTTAGTCAGATGTTTTAAACCACATCAGTGTGGATGAATTGTGAAAAACATTTCAAAAACAATAAATGCTATTTTTATCACTTTTATTACAGGGTGGGTTACACAGAAGACCGCGGTGCAATAATCACATAGTTCTTAAGTAATAGTATGCAATTATATTCCTCAGAACCACTGGGAATGCTATAAGCATGTTAGTTTATAAAAGAAGAAGAAAAAGCCTCAAAGTTGATACTTGAATGTGTATCCAGGGCTGCCTGTATCTCTTCAACCTCTGTAGGCTTTGGCTGCTTGTTTGAAGATAGATCCCTTGAACTTTTTCTGCCGGGTCTCTATTTCATCCT
Source organism: Alectoris magna (assembly GCA_030625065.1). Lineage (NCBI taxonomy): Eukaryota > Metazoa > Chordata > Aves > Galliformes > Phasianidae > Alectoris > Alectoris magna. Next base: position 28,658,028 of record CM060560.1, on the reverse strand, counting down.
TTTCTGGGTTAGGCACATGAGGAAGGATTACTTGCTCTTGGTTGTGATGAGATGGGAGAGAAGTTTGTGACTCCTATAAATGTTCTTTGGCTTCTTTACACTGGGAAGGATGTCGCCAATACAGACCTGTTCATTTGTGCTACTGCATGCTTTGATGAGTGCATAGTAGCTATCAAATGGACTCCAGTATTTGGTTATTATTCGGACATGAGGTTCGATATGCTGCTTTTCTTTTAAGAATTCTCTCGGATAGTTACTGCTTGTGATCTGGAATTTATATTTTGATTGTCTTATCCAAAATTCCTGTCAGTAGAGCAATGCCATAAAACCAGGCAGCTGAAAAAAAAACAACAAACAAACCCGAAAGTTATTTCTTCTTATATTCAATAACTGGTCCCTTTCTACAACCTTCCTGTGTTTATTTCTAGTCTTACTTATTCCCTTACACTTAAGGTGTTATTTGTGTATTAAGCAAAGAGGAGGCAGTGTGCTTCTTTACTCTCACAAGTGAATTGAATGTTATTCTGCAGCAAAAACTTATGGGATGCAGCTCTTTTTTGAGATTATTGTGTCTATATCAAGGCTAAAACCTTAAAATAATTTTGATATTATTTATCCAGCAGCATAAATGCAGTTTTCAGACTTTACCTTCATAACATGGTCTGTCTGGACATCTGTTTGAACCAACTTTTTTTTTTTTTTTTTTTTTTTTTTTTTTGACGAGCAGTGCTTGATAGATATTTCATAGGGTTAATGCTGAGGTATTTCATAGAATGGCCTGGGTTGAAAAGGACCGCACTGATCATCCAGTTTTAACCCCCTGCTATGTGCAGGGTCGCCAACCACCAGACCAGGCTGCCCAGAGCCACATCCAGCCTGGCCTTGAATGCCTCCAGGGATGGGGCATCCACAACCTCCTTGGGCAACCTGTTCCAGTGCGTCACCACCCTCTGTGTGGAAAAACTTCCTCCTTACATCTAACCTAAACCTCCCCTGTCTCAGTTTAAAACCATTCCCACTTGTCCTATCACTATCCATCCTCATGAACAGTTGTTCCCCCTCCTGTTAGTGCTCCCTTCATGAAGAAGCTTTGTCAAATTAAATGGATTTTGAGGACCATAAACATAGTTAGGCACTTAGAACTGCTGTATGCCACTCTGAAACCATTTGGTTATGTTTTTACTTCCCCAAGGCTGAGTATGTCCGCTTGGTTTGTGGATCATGTAAACATTAAGACTATTGACTCCTGTTGAAAAGAGTCTTTTAGCTCTTTTGCTGTGTGGAGTGTAGCAAGTTTTGCTTTTGGAAGTTACCTCCTTTGTCAGGAGATTTATACTCTCACAGCTGAAATGCGGTCAGTGACTTTGCAGGTGCCGGTAGGCATTTCTCAGCACTAAATAAAGTGAACTAGCTCAGGGTGGCTTTTGTTGCATGAAAGCAAATTAGGAGTACTCGATTGCCTGGTTACCCTTTCGGAATGTGGCTTGGGAAGATTAATGGCTTTCTACCGTTGACTGTAGGGGCTGCGTACATGTATTCATCTCCTTCCCCAGTGTGGTGTTGCTTTTTGTTTTTAAATTATTATTTTTAAAATTTTTGGCTGACAGGGAAGCTCCAAAAGTACAACGGCTGAGAGTAAAAGAGATTGACAGCATAGAAATCACAGCGGGAAGGAGAGTGGAACATCTGAATTGCAGCTGCAGCAAGCTCAGCTGTTCATTGAACCCTTACCCTTAATGTTAACTTTCAATTTAGGGTAGCTGTCTCTTAAACAGCTCTACCTAGAACTGCCAAAGTGTGTTTGACCACACTCTGCATGCGGATGGATGAAAATTGATTGCTCTTGTGAAAATCTTGTCACTGTGTGTGTCCTTGGCCCATTTGCCTTGGAGATGACTGACTCGGTGCTCCAAAAGTGCTGTTGTGGTGGTAGAAGTGTTACACGTACCTTCTCATATGCTTTTAGTGGAACTGCTGTGTTTTTGATGAGAGAGGCTCATGTGGTCACAAGCCTTGTTGGGAGGCAGAGACAGAGTAATCCTGTGTGGTTTGTGTGTGTCCTCTTCCTCCTTCCTCTGGTCTGTTTCTTTTGTGTCTTTCGTGCAGAAGACATTTTGGTTTAGGCATCTGTACAGCAGGAGAGGCAGTGTGAATATGACTACAGTTACTGTACAAGAGTTTTGAAAATGCAAAGTACTTGAGTGAGAGGAAGAGACCAGGGCAGAATCAACTGTGCCAAATTGGAATGAATATCAGAAAATTCCAGAAAAAAAAAGGGTGTAATGAAGATATTATTCTGAGACAGAAGATAAGAAATGAGGGGAAAAAAAGTGTGAAATACTGAGTGGAAATGTATGAAGTGGTGGAAGTGAAAGAGTCAAAGTGGTCTGGGTTGGAAGGGACCTTTAATGTCATGTAGTTCCAACCCCTTGCTACAGGCAGGGACACCTTCCTATAGAACAGATTATTCAAAGTCCCATCCTGGCCTTGAATCCACAACCTCACTGGGCAACCTGTTCCAGTGTCTCACCACCCTCACAGTAAAGAATGTCTTTCTAATATCTAGTCTAAATCTGCCCTCTTCCGATTTAAAGTGGTTTCCCCTCATCCTGTCGCTCCATGCCTTTATAAAAGGCCCCTCCCCAGCTTTCCTGTAGGCCCCTTCAGGTACTGGAAAGCTGCTATAAGGTTCCCCAGGAGCCTTTTCTTCTCCAGGCTGATGAGCCCCTGCTCTCAGCCTGTCCTTGTAGGGGAGGGAGGTACTTCTGCCCTCTGACCATCTTCATGGCCCTCCTCTGGACCTGCTCCAACAGCTCCATGTCCTTCTTGTGTTGGGGGCTCCAGGACTGGATGCAGTTCTCCAGGTGGGCTCTCAAGAGGTCAGAGTAGAGGGGCAGAATCATCTCCTTTGCCCTGCTGGTCACACTTCTCTTGTTGCCTTGCAGGATACGGTTGGCCTTCTGGGCTGCAAATGGAAGGGGTCTGCAAGCGAGCAGGAGAGCTCTATATTCTTGACTGAATGTAATGGCTTTGAATACTTTGTGTCTGTAAAATTGAGGAAAAACAGATTTTCTGAGCAGTTAAGTTAGCAATCAGAGTTTTGAACAGAGATTAGAAAAACATGGAGGAAGTGATTTGGCTAACAGATGACATTTACGGATCTAATGCTGCAAATAATTGTTTAAAATTCATATTTTAAAAGGTTAACCGTTGAATTTAAATTTAGAAAGCTTAGCATTCATTTGCAGGAGAGAAGGCCAGTGGCTTTCAGCAGTGACACTGCCTACAATGTTGCAAGAGCAGCCAAGCCTTTGGTTCTTGTGTTTTGCATATCAAAATGACCATTCTGGGAAGGATGGGGCGAGCGGCTTCCTCTGGCAGCAGGCTGTGCTGGCTGTGCTGGTGAGGCATCTGCCAGATTGGAGAAAATTCCCATACTGGTTAGATACTGAAACCACAGCAAAAATCAATATGATTTAATAATTTAAATGGCACTCAGAAAACAGGAGGGGGAACACTCAGAAACAGGAGGAGGTATCATTACCATTTTCTTGTGAGACCAGAGTTAGGGAAATAACATACCCATTTATTTTTTCTTCAATGATATGCAAAATGGAAAGTGCCAGAAATGTCTTCACTTTATTCAGAGTGCAGATCACTGGCGAAGTGGAGATGGGTGTTTTGGAAATCACGGTGCTCCCGATTTCCGATAGCGTTCTACTGACTGTATTTTGTTAGGCAGAAAACCCACTCAACAGAATAGTTCCAATCCCTGTAAAGTGATCTTTGCAAAGGTACTGAGGAGTTAAACTTCTGAAGGAATAATTGCTTTCTGCTAAATTTGTGGGGAGATGCATCCTTCTGAGAACAGTTCTAAAATGCCAATGCTTCTCCCCACCCTTTTCCCCCAAGGGTATCTTGCTGGCCAGCTTGCAGTTTTATCCCTTTTCTTCCTTGTATGGTACAGAGCACCATAATATCTGTAAACCTCCTAACTATTTAAAAATAGAAATAACAATAACAGTCTCTCTTCCTTCTGTCCTACTCCGTATGAGAAATACTTTTTAAAGAAGAAGAAAAGAAGTCAAAACTTAGGAGTGAGAAGATGATCTTGGCAGAGCCAAGTGAGGGTTAGTTCTGCATTTAATTTGAAGCTTGGGGTTTGCACTCACTTCTGAAGACGCATGAGGTGTTTCATGTTCTGCTGAACTTGTGGGAATTCTGACCCCCTTAGTTAGAAGCTTGCTGAGAATTTTACGGTGCTGCTGTAAGGTAGCTTTTCTGGGTATGGTTAGAGAGGTCACTAGAAGTAGCTGGAGATTTTGAATATGGAAGTAGAGCACTCTTATGTGACTTGTGCTGCTGAATGGATAAGGTGTTTTTGTTGGCTTTCTGTAGATGGGTGATTTTATTCCTTAGTGCAAGTTGCGGTAGTTACATATTGAGGCTGGAGCCTGGAAACTTGTACTCCTTGTTGAATGGAGGGAATTATTTGTACTGAACAAACAGGGAAGTATGTCAGAAGGTGTTTCTTATCTGTTACCTTACTTACCTTTCTTGATAACCCTTCCTTTTTGAAACCATTTTCAGATCATAGGATCACAGAATTGCTCAGGTTGGAAAAGACCTTAAAGATCATCAAGTCCAACCACAACTTAACCATACTACCCTAACTCTAACAACCCACCGCTAAATCATGTCCCTGAGCACCACATCCAAACAACAAGGTGGGCTTGAGACTCCTGCTTTAGGGAGGAGATCAAACTTCTGTTTTTAAGTTGCAGTGCTGTGAAATGCAAGACATTCAACATGAATAGTGCAAGTGCCAAGTCAGATCTGTTGTCGGTGATGAGAAAGGACAAGGTTCATAAAACGTGTACACAGAAATAAACTGGTAATCACTGAAAAAAAACTGGTGGAGGAGTTGAGGAAAACTGGCAAGAAGTATGATAGGAAAAGAAAATTGAATTGGAGATGAATCTTGTAAGGAAAGAAGTGGAGCAGAATGTACACTCATGAGGTTTACTGGAAGTGAGGCAAGATACCAAAAATACAAGCATGGCAGTTCATTTGTAGCTTTGTCTGAAGATTTAAAGATAGTGAAACTGTTGCAATGGCAAGCAGAATTATTAGTAAGTTACTTTTTGAACTTTAGCTGTTTATAAATATCACGACAGGAGAAATGGCAGGTAAAACAATTCACATGTGATGTCGTGCCCTTGCTGTAGCCCTTTCTTCTGAGAACACCAAGGCCTAGCTGAGTTTATTCAATTCAATCACTTTAAGACGCAGCAAACGTAGTAACAGTGCTGTCTACTTATATTCCAACCCCTACAATTCTGTGATTCTGTGATTCAGTGGGAGAGGAAGAGCATCATGTCATTCACATGTTGTATAATGACAGAATACTGGCTGGGATGAAGACTTCTGGGATGGGATTTCTGATCAAAGATGAAAGAAGCCTTCTCAGCAGCTGGGGTTGAAGGCTGCCCTGATTGCTAAGGAGCTGCTGTGATAGCTTAGGGGGAGAGACTTATACTCAGGTTTCCCATGTTTGTTGGATGTTGTGATTCCGAGGCTTATTTATTTATTGAGTTCATCCAAGTTCAAGAAAACTGTCTTACTGCCTTCCACTATGTATGGTGTTGTTTCCCTACTCGGTGAGTATTGCTTGCCATCCCTGTTCCAAGATTTAAATTTCGGCCTGGCTGAATGCCTGCTCTTTGCCTGTTTTCCATTTACCAGGCAGTTCGGATCGCTCTATACTGATGTCTTGTCTACATTTCTTGCTCACACTCTTTGTGTCACTCGGTCATTATACCTGAGGTGCTACTTTCCCCTCGTTAGTGTTTTTGCAGAAAGGTGTATGTACAAGAATTTGCTTGTGGAGTCCATATAAAATATCGTGTTGCCACACTGCAACTTACTCTAAGACCTATGGGTACCAGTACCTTATTTCTATATAACTTCAACACACTTTGTTATTGCTTGTAGTTCCTGATTTCTTTTTTAAAAGTCTTCTGAGCATGTGATGCATTTTCCTAGTCAAAATATGCAGAAGCTAATGGAGCTGCTGAGTTGTGGCTGTATTATAATGCATCTTTCTACTCAGCTGAACTTTAAAATTTGGTGGAAAGCTATCATAGTAAAGGCTTGGTTTCCTTTATTCCTGTTCTTTTTAAAAAAAATAATGGCATATTTCTTCCACATCGTTTCTCTCTTTTTCTTCTCTATGTGCTTATTCAAATTCAACATGAAAAATGGAGATCTTTTGCTAGCTCCTCAAAGGAAATATTTTGTGCAAATGGTATGGGATCATATATCCAAAATGAACTTCAGTTTGTTAAAATTGTAGTAAGGGATTTTAGAGACAAGACAGCTGCTCTGTTTGTGTATTTCTTCTTATTGTATATCAACTAGTACTGGCATGTTAAAGTGTGCTGAGTTAAACTTCTTACCAATCAGGACCTTCTTAAGGGTGGACAAAATATGTTGAATGTCTTGTGTACTGATCAATTTAAAAGCTTATTATGTAATTACATTAAGTGCTAATATAATGATCATTAAAGGGATGATTTCAGTTGGTTTCAGTTGGTCCTAGCATAGACCTTGTTCTGTGTCTCTGTTTAAAAATTACGTTGCAAACTTTGCTCTTACTAAGCAATGTTCTGTAAAGATGCAAGTTATCCATGATTACACTGATAGGGAGAATGAGGAGCAGAAACAAACAGAACTCTAAAAAGAAACCACTTATGGTACCCTGGCTTCTGTTTTTACAGCTCAGCGAACACAATATAAGTTGCCCATAAATTGGGTGTTGAGTCATTTCACTTGAGATCGTCTGGAAGATGCTGTTGTAAAGATTGAGACTTTGAAGCTTTCATTATGATTCTAAGTCCCGTGAGTGACTTTAAATGTAATAATGCAATGTAAGAACGGAGAGGTTGTTCTTTAGTAGCATTTCTTACAGACAGATGGTAGTATGGTTCAGAAATACGTAGTCTCTAAAAGGATGCCATTGTAGATTTGCTCTAGGTTAAGAATCAGGTAACATGAAAGAGTATGATCTTTAAAAACATGTTTTAAAATAATAACTCTTTTGGCAAGAAATGCTGTATTCCCTCTGTTGGTTTTTGTATCTTTTGTGTGTTTGGCTTCCTAGAGAACTGAAAAGGCTATTCTTGGCCTAGAGCCCTAGGCTAAAAATGGATTCTGGAGTCTTATAGCTCAGTTTGGTGTTGAACAGTTTTGTGCGGTAGTAAAAGAGCTGCAGTAATTGGTAGTCCCACAGAAGCATTTCAGTTATGCACTTAAAGGTTAAGCTGTGGGAGAGGTGGCCACGTGATACTTCCAACATCAAGTTTATCACAAAAATGTAAGTCATGTTTGTCTGGGAAGCAACAGTAGTCTGAAAAAAGAGACTTTTCTACAAGTAAACTTTAAAGGACAGTAAGAATAAATGTGTGGTTTAGCTCCTACGGGGAAAGGCTCTAAAGTAAAGAATTAAAATGCTGTTGCTATGGGAATGGTGAAACACAAGCATTGCATTTCAGACTCCATGTGTGGGGAGTAGGACTAATCTTTGAAGTTTCCCTGTGTTTCTATCCAGTATAATAGGATTTAACTAGAAAATCAAAACAAGCCCAAACCCAACCAATTACTGTATATGTATATGTGCGTGTATTACATGCAGTGTTCTTTGCTGAAGACTTTGTGTGATTGCATCATTTGGAGTTTGGAATAGTCAGGAGAATGATGAGAGGCCAGCTATTTAAATCTGAAAAATCTGGTATCAGTAAAAGGTTTGAAAAAGGCTCAGGTGTACTGTACAGATAGCCTGGTCTAGTATTAAACGTGGAGGTTGGCAGCCCTGCCTGCTGCAGGGGTGTTGGAGCTTGGTGATCCTGGAGGTCCCTTCCAACCCAAGCCATTCTATGGTTCTGTGATAGCTCACAGGTTTAGTCCATTTACTGTATGTGTACATTAAGTGTGTTATATTAGAACTGAAAGTTTTTATCTGCTCTACTTTAGGTGTGATACAGTTTTATTTTGTCATGTCTAAATACGTCATTGATTCATTAAATAGGTACAGTTTGAGGATAGGATGATCAATGTATTTTTCTTTACATCGCAACTTCTTTCATGCTTCTTATTTGGTGGTTATTTAGCGAAGGGTATGTGAGCATGAGCTCTCTGTTTACCATAAAACTGTGTAATTAATTCCGCAGGAAGCACTTTTACAAAAAAGAAAATGGCGGGGGACAATAAACTGCTAAAGTTTTTTTTTTTTGCCTTTTTTTTTTTTTATATATAATAATGCATTTACATTTCATCATTTCTGTCATTCTTTGCCTTATTTCACCTGCTGCTGTTTTCATTCTGGGGTCAGTGGATTATATTTGTTGAAGAATGAAAGAGCTGATGTGTCTTAGTATTAAGAGAGACATTTGTGTTGATACAGTTTGACCCTCTGCCTAATGCTGGTCATAAATTACCCTGATTGAATCTTCATGTCTAGACCAAAAATGTATGGTTTCTCTATACTGTGTTGATCCTAAAGTACGCTAGTGATGATAGTATGATTAATAGGTTATTTGTAAGTAAATAAGAGGAAGAAGAATATTTTTTTTATTTTAGCTTCAACTTACAATCATTTGTTCTTTATTTTCTTGTACTATTTAGATGGGTACATGCACTAATTTAAAGTAAGGATGTAAAACTATTGCATGGGAAAAATACTTGGATATAGTTAAAAAACACCACTAATGTTATTTGAGCATACTGTCTATTAGAAGACCCTTTCTGATTTGTTCATACCAGAATACCAGTCATATAGATTAGGTTGCAGTGTCCATCTGATGCCTAGTCGGAAGAACTGAACAATTTCATCAAGAAAACAATTTATCTTATAATAACAAATTTTTAGGTGTATTTCTTCTCGATCCAATTCCAGGTTTTCTAGACTTTTTCCCTGGAATTCAAAATTAATGTTGATAAAGTCTACAGTGACAGATGTTAATGTTACAGTAAGAAATTCTAGGGCTAAGTTCTAGATATCCGAGGACCGTGGCGCAGGTTAGACACAAACTTAAATGTAACCCTGTCAGAAGAAAACTGAAAAATACAACATGAAGCACGCAATCATAGGCTTGGGAAGTGACAGTGCAAGCAAGCTTGGAGTGGTGATGATCACAAGCTCCCACTGACTCTAAGGTGCAAATGACTACCAGGATGAATATCTGATACGGTGCATGAACCTGTCTAGTAATTACAGTGTAATCTGAGTTGCTGAACTCCATATGAACCATTATTTTAAAATCAGCTGTTAAGATAAACGAGACCGTGGCTGGTGTTCAGATGTTAAATCCCTTAGTTTCTTGGTTAAAATTCGGTGCACCACCTAACTCAAAAAAACATTTGTATTAGAACAAATGTAGTTCATGGTTTGTTTCTTTGAGTACCGTGATCTGAGGTGTTCTTGCTTCAGGAAACATTTGTATATCCTTTTGGTGTATCCTTTCTGTTATATCAATTAGGGACATAGAAGTGGAGGAGTTTTTCTACTGCTAAAAACACCTTAAATACAGTAGAATTTATTTAATTAAATTAACAATTCCTTTTTGAGCATCTCTTCTGGAACATTATTGCTTGACAGTTCTGTTTATAGAAACAGGATGTTTTGGTTTTATGAAATGTGGATTTCTTGGGAACTTGTTTTAAGAAAGTATTTGTTTACCTCCACCCTTGGTGGAATGCAGATGACATCAGTTTTTCTTATGTGCTGGTGCTCCAGCCTGTACATAAAGACAGGTTTAGAAATGTTAGCGACATAAAAGGAATTGAATGCTATGCAGCCTTGCTGTTTGAGGTGAATTGGTTTTATGGATGTCCAGGTGGTCTTACCTAAGGCAATAGAAATAGGACTGGAGGATTAGTTTAGGAAGGATTGAGGACAAACAGAAAAGCACCCAAACATCTGTGTCAGAAAAGGCATATGGGTGCTGGAAGGTGCCTTGTTATTGCGTAAACTTTGCAATAAAAGGAGATGCCAATATTCGGTAGAATGTGATGGCTGCACTTTAATATGTTTTAGGTATTTGAATTAAAGTTTGTTGTGTGCTTTTTTTTTTAATGAGGGGGGCAGGGAAATTAAAAATGAAAGAAAGACACTAACGGTTGCTCTATAATTTTTTCTACTGCAGTATGCTTAGTTGACTAGGATTTACCTGTACCATTTAAAATATTTTAAACACTTATTGCATTAGTTTCACTATAGATCACTGTGTCATCTTTTTAAAAACATACCTCTCCTATTGCCTTTCTTGGGTGACAGAGCAGTGCTCCCTTCTTTTTATCTGTATCTTTTATCTTTTGTGTTCACCCACTTGTGATAATTTTGGTTCAGCTGGCATTTGTTGTTAGTATTAACTTTTCTCTATGGAAACTTCTAGTTATAATCTAGTTTCATCTTCACAAAATCAGCTCCTTTAAAAATAATTTTTGTGAATCAAAAGGCAAGTATCAGATAAAAAGTACACGTAGTAAGGTGTATTATAGGCTTATTCTGACTTGGTCTAACTTTCATGGGATCGTAGGATTACCTGGATTAAGAAGGATTCCCTGGGGTCATCTGGTCCAACCACCTGTGCAAAGAAAGTTCAAATGTGAGCCTGTTTAATGTAATTTTGCTAGCTGAAGCACATTTAATTCACCTCAGGCAGTCCTGCTTATCATGAACTCCTGTAAATGATGAGTTGTGGTCCATGTGGAATCATAAAATGATCATAGAATTATAGAATGGCCTGGGTTGAAAAGGTCCACAATGATCATCCAATTTCAGCCCCCCTGCTATGTGCAGCATTGCCAACCACCAGACCAGGCTGCCCAGAGCCACATCCAGCCTGGCCTTTAATATCTCCAGGGATGGGGCATCCACAACCTCCTTGGGCAACCTGTTCCAGTGCATCACCACCCTCTGTGTGAAAAAATTCCTCCTAATATCTAACCTAAACCTCTCCTATCTCAGTTTAAAACCATCCCCCCCTTGACATTGGGGTACTGGTGGATGGGATGCTGGACATGAACCAGCAATGTGCCCTGGCAGCCCAGAAAGCCAACGATATCCTGGCCTGTATCAAAAGCAGTGTGGCCAGCCGGGTGAGGGAGGTGATCCTGCCCCTCTGCTCTGCACTGTGAGACCTCATCTGCAGTACTGCATCCAGATGTGGAGTCCTCAGCGCAGGAGAGACGTGGACCTGTTGGAGTGTGTGCAGAGGAGGGCCACAAAAATGATCCAGAGAATGGATCCTCTCCTACAATGACAGGCTGAGAGAGCTGTCATCCTCAAAGAGGATGGACTTAGCTTGGATATCAGGAAAAAATCTTTTACAGTGAGGTTGGTGAGGCACTGGAACAGGTTGCCCTGAGCTGTGGTGGATGCCCCTTCCTGGGGACTTTCCAGGTGAGTCTGGATCAGGCCCTGGTAACCTGATGTAGCTGCGGTGTTCCTGTTCATTGCAGGGGAGTTGGACTGGATGGCCTTCAGAGGTCCCTTCCAAATCTAAGGGTTCTGTGACTCTATGATTAATCTATGTTTCTTAATTTTCATTTGAAATGTTTGTCAGTCCATGTACCTGGCAGTGAATTAACTGGAGGAAGTCAGTACTTAAATAGCAGCTTTTCACTGTATTATCTGAAATGTTTTTAGGGACTTTCCACTGGATTTCCACTGTGGTGAAAGTTACCTTTTTATTAAAGAAGCTTTGTCTTCTTGGTTTCTCAGAACGCTACAGTGTAAACACTGAATTAAAGGTGCAGCCCTATCCATTTTTACTGCAGTTTACTAACCTGCCACACAGTTTGTAATTTATATAGCAGGAATCTGCTTTGCGCAGTGTTTTAGCGGTTGACTTGGAACAGCTCAATGAGTGTATCTGCACTGTATTTGAAACAGGAGTCAAATGCCAAAGCTAAATCTTAGGGCACCTGTTGGAAATATGTTCCTCTCCTCTTTTGCTTTAATCTTCATTTTTACAGCAAGGAAACCAGTTAATTAACAGAAGTGTTGAGTATTCGTGTGAATACCTGATAGTTTTCCTCTGACAGTAAGGAAAAATGAAGAGAAATTGAGCATGAACTCATTTTATCTATTTGGAGAAAAAGAAGTTCTGTGGCATAGCCCTTTGAAAAGGGAACTGTTTCAAAGGAGACAAGCTTCTCTAGATATTCTGCTTTCTTTTCTAGCTATGCAGGAAAATGGTTCTGTGATTTAGGATGTTCTGTTTAATGAGAGAAAGGTTATGGAAATTAAGTTAATGAAAATTAAATAAATGAGGTTATGAAAATTAAGTTTATTTTTTTTTTGTCACTTCCTTTTAAAGTAGTTGGACATTTAACTTGGGGAAAAAAAAGAGGTTTTTCTAATAGCAAACAGTAGCTTTCGGCTTCTAATAGATAGAAGGACACTGCAGTGCACTTGGAAGTACCTTCTTGTTTGTAACTGAGTTTAGTAATTTATGGCTGTGTGGAAAAATCTTTTGCTACTTTTATGTGCCTTGTTTATATTAAGGGAGCCAAACAATGTGTAATTGCCTCTCTGGTATGGTTCAAGTGAATGAGATGAATTAGTTCATCTTTGATTTTAATATTAAAGTTAAGAAAATAAATACAAGTAGAGATATAGCTCCTATCACCCTGACCAATGTTTTATCTCATCAAAAAAATGAATTCAGCATGTATGTTATCATCTGACAGCACAGAATTTGTGCGTCGTAACGTTGCCAGATCAGCTTCCCCTGTTTTGGTGTGACTGCCTGGCCAATAGATATGCTTTGTAATCGTTGTCAGACTTTGAGGGAGAATAACTTAGGGAACACTGTTACTTTTTATCCTTGTTTGATTTCCGTATCTATATTTTATTCGAGCACAGGCCTCTCTAAGTGTGTGTAGGGGAGGTGGTGTGCTGGTTGCCAGATGAAGCCGCAGTCAAGCCGTAAGAATGCATTGCCTTAACGGAAGCTCCCTGGGGTAACTATATATTAAAAAAAAAAAACAAAACACAAAACCATTTGTTTTTAGTTTTACAATTATATGCAGACAAAATATTTCAAACTATACTGACTGTTGAAATTACTGTTTACCAGAGTCTTGTGTAAAGCAGTTTCTCAAACAAGAGTGTTCTTGAATAAAGAACTGCCTCAGTCATTGTGCGTTGCGTTCTCTCATTTGCAGGGGTTTGCAAACACAGGTACATAGGCATATGAGAGAATTGTACATACACACTTTGGGCACGTGGGTTTGAAATTTGGATTTTCTTGTAGCTGGAAGGAAAAAAAAAGGGTGGTTACATCAGTAATTTAAATTGGAGGTCTTCCTAGTGCAGTCATGGGAGGTTTTCAAAATTAGTTTTAAGAGGAAAGATTTGTGATTTATGCACAGCTGATTCAAAGCAGTCACACAGATTTCATTTTGAGCTTGGTTGCTACTTGGAGTACACACTTAAGGAAAGCGTGTTGTTTTTGCGGTAACTTCTACATGGTTACAATTTCATGTAGTTAGGTAAAGCTGTAGTATATTTTGTTCCATAGTTAAGTTACGTAGCAATCTCATTTGAAGTAGGCCATCGGCAACTGAATTAAAATCCCTATTATTTCTTTTTACAGAAAAAGTAAAAGCTGGTGGAATGAGCATCTCAAAATCCTAACCTGATCTTTTAGATTTTGTATGCATCCATGTGCAATTGGTTTTCTAAGCATTCTATCTCAAGTATAGCAAAAAATGATCTTTTTTCCTTCACTTATGATTTAATGAAATCTATCAGTATTTCCACATATGCTTTAATGTTAGGTATAGAGATATTTCCAAGACAGCTTAAGATCTGAGAGTGTGCCAAAGTGTTTATGATCATCTTGTTAGCTAGTTGCTGATTCCTTTTTAATGATCATCAAGATGTTTTCCCTTTCTTAGTCAAACAAAGTGTTTTTGTATTTTGGTTATTTGATTACATTCTATCCCTGTATATGATGGGGAATGCTGTGCCCCCAGCTTTTCCCTGTGTAGAAACCTAATGTTTTGCTCTTGAATTCCAATGGATTGCTGTCACTTCATTTTGATTTTTCTGACTTGCTACCTATTCATTTTTGAAGTGATTCAATTTATTAACAAAGATTTGGCATTGAGTCTGCAGTTATACTGTGTTGTTTTCCTTTCAGCAAGCAGGAAGCATCGGCATGAATTCACTGTTGTATTGTGAAGCTGGAGAAAAACAGTGCTACTCAAATATGTGACATCCTTTCCATCTGCACCACGACACTTTAAAACTGGATTGTTTGTTTGCAAAGCAGTAAACCCGAGAAAAGTTCTGCCTTTTCAGGGCTGTCCCTTAGTTATATAACTTCCAGGTTGTTCTTAAACATTTCACAGAGTATAATAATGGCTGCTGAAGATCAGAGTAGTGTAAAGATCACACCAGTGTATGCCTGGCTGTACGTGCTTGATGTATGTGCTTTGAAGTCTCCTTAGGCAGCGTAAGGGAGCTGTGGGGATGAGGACCACTGCAGTAGCCAATAGTGGCTTTATGTAGTTAAAACAGATGTGCGCTATACATCTTGAAATAAAAACGTTGGTGTATTTTAGTGTTAGGCAAAATATTTTAGTATGTGGTAAAGTTATTTACGTGTAACTCTGTTTAAAATTTTGCTCAAGTATTCCTTAACTTATATTGAAACAAAGGTGTATGTAACCTTTCCCACTGAACTTGTCTTGCTGGGCCTTCTGTATTGGAGGGACTTGCCGTGTTTTGGATCCATTGCAAATGAAGGTGGAAGAGATGTTGTGCTGATTTTTTTTCACTGGAGAGAGTTTCTCTAGATCAGTAGCTTCCAAACTGAAAAATACTAATTACATAAAAGCTTCAGAGTGCTATTCCAATCAAACTGTTTATGAAACTGTGACACGAAACTGAGGATTTCCTGGAAGAACATCCTCTTTCATTTATAACTACTGAAAATACAAGCAATAGCCAGAAACAAAACCAAACTGAATGTTAAGCAGCTCTTCAAAGGAGGGCTGGACTGACTGATACAGAGATTCAAAGATGAAAACTGTTTGGTTAAGAAAAGAACTTTTCCTGTTTTCAGTCTTACCAATTTCAGATGATCTTCATGGATGGATCCAAGCCCTGGGCAGAGATGGGTTAAGTTTATCTAGGTAGAATTGAAAAGGTGTAGAAGAATGACGCTGTTGTGAAAGTTACACAGGCAAATAGTAAGAATGTCAACTCTGCTGTTTTTAAAGAAAAAGTTTGAGAAGAACTCTGCAGTCTACTGCTTAAATATACATATTATGTTCAGGAAACTTGTGGTTGTTTTAGAGTGGCTGAAAAACCTGACTCCTCGCCTCTCTACATCTCTGTTCTGTTCTGTCACTTCTGGCTTAACCAGCTGAGCAGGAACACTTCTCTGGACGTATTTAGAGTTGCACTTTTCCTTCTTACTGGTTATTGCTGTGGGGCTCTGCAAGACTTGCTTCTTTCAGAGTTGCAATGGAACGTCCAACACAGTAAGCCTGTGAAGGCATATGGACATGGGAAAGGTAATAAGCAAATAACTGTTGTAGGAAGTTTGAGGCAGCTATCAATTTAAAGGTGAGAAATGGTACTGCGGGCCCACTGTGTTCCACAGTGAGGAGTGTGACACGAGACTGTGTGTTGTTCAGAACTGTTGAAAGGAATAAGTGTTGCTCACAAAAAGAAAAGTCCTGTGAAGATTTGGTTCTGAAACTTTCTCCAAATAGTGGTGGTGGTTGAACCTTCCTGAAAATGCTTCCAGACCCTGTTAGTGGCAACTTCAGAAAATCTGGAGCTTGTTTTGCTGCAGTGGCTTTGTGGTCTGCTACCATACCAATAACCGATGTACTTTGTGCATGGTGGTAAATTATAAAGTTAAGTGGATTTTGTCTGGGATGCTACAGATAATGTTTTGCTCCTGTTAGAATGTTGTTGCTTCCTTTCAGTTCCTAATAAATGGCTAAAAATCAGTAGAGTCATAGAATCATAGAATGGCTTGGGTTGGAAGGGTTTTCAAGGATCACCAAGGGCTGCCAACCTCCACATTTAATGCTACACCAGGCTGCCCGGGGCCCCATCCAACCTGGCCTTGAACACTTCCAGGGATGGGGCATCCACAGCCTCTCTGGGCAGCCTGTGCCAGCACCTCACCACTCTCATAGTAAAGAACTTCCTCCTGATATCCAACCTAAATCTTCCCTCCCTCGGTTTAAAACCATTTCCCCTTGTCCTGCCATTATCTACGTTTCTGCATACGTTGAGAGTTTGGAGATGACGATTGGGTCTTAGCTGGACCTGAGAGTTAAGATAACTTTCCATTAATCTCAGGATTCACATGTGGCTTGTTTGTAATTACTCCCAGTAACAGAAGTGAATAACTCCAGCAGTAACTTTCTCAGAATTGTTTACATAGTGGCAGGCAAGCTTGAGGGAACAAAGAAGATTGAGGAAGGCATAAGGCTCCTATGAGAGACCCAGAAGGAACTTGTAGGCTGAACATAACCAGAGTGGTTGAAGCGAGGATGTCTGTTAAGTGGAGGAACATGCATTATCTTTTGGAAGTGGAGATAAGCAAATGGAACAGGCTAGCCAGGGCTGTGAGATGGAGTTATGATTTGTTTCTGAAATACGTAAGTGATGTTCCATCTTGTTGTCACCAGAGAGTTTTTTTACTAATGCCCTGTAAGTTGAGCATGAAACTGTTTTTGTGTTTTTTTATTTATATTTTTGAAGAGTTAAAGCTAGATAAATATGCGTAATTTAAAAACTAAATAAGGTGTTGGATTTCTGGCTGGTGATATTAATAAAGCACATTAAGCTGAGTAGAATATTCACACAGAAGACTTTATTTGCATTACCAGAGGTCTTTGCATTTGCAGTGACAGTGTATGAAGAGAGGAGTGTCTTGGTGGCAGTGATAGCTTTTATCCATGTGGGAAATTTTTTTCCTCATTATATGAATGTTTTAGTCTCCCCCAAAAGGTACTTGATTTATGTATCTGGCTTACAGTCAAGTTCCAAACTAACTCTTAACTTAGATGGAGAGTTTATTTATGAATACATTTGGGAATATTCCTGATGGACATTTAATTTGGGAATTGGAAATGAGTCCATGCCTTGAGAGTTGAGATGCTTAGTTTCCAAAGTTTGCGAGGTAGAAAAGGCAGGTTCATAGGGGTCATGCTGAGGCTGTGGCAGTGCTTGTGGTTTCCTTGCAGAGTTGTTTGTGAAATGAATGAGAATGAAGATGGGACACTGGGGAAAGAGGAAAAAGCAAATAGAGGTCTACATTAAAAAAGGCAACAAAACATTCAAACAACGTAGAAAATTAGTATCCTGTGGCTGACAATAACGAATAGACTAACCACAGTATAGAAACAGTTTCTGGATGATGTTGACTGCCAAGGCTAAAGTAAACCCATTTTTGGGGCACATCATTATTTTGTGTGATCTCTGAATTCTCAGCAGACCTGAGCCTTTTTCATTACTGGATATGAATCCTATTTGTAAGCACATCAGGAGTGCAGAGGATGAATGTTTTGATTAATGAAATGAAAGCCCAGCCTTTACTTGTAAACAAAGCATTCACTTTTGAATGTGAAAGAAGTTTTAAATAAAAGATAGTTGCCTTAAAACATTAAAATATTTTGGGCTACAGTGGGAATTGTCTGTTTGGACTGGTAGTGAAAGCTAAGTAAACCTCTTGTATGATCAGATATAGCAAAAGTATGCTGGTACTAGATTGTGGTCCACACTGTTACTTAGAGAGGACCTGCACCGGTGAAGAGTGTGTGTCTGAGCTTTGCCAGTGTAGGCATGTTTTCTGAATTTTAACTTCCGCTCTTGGGTTTTGTGAGTGTTGGGCAATGTTATTCTTCAGACTGCAGCAAAAGCAAAAATAAACAGAGTGTGCTGGATTCCTCACGCGGAAGCTGGCTTCCTGTCCTGGTCTTTGGAATAATGCATGTCTATGGTAAAGAAGGGAGAGATTCTGTCTCTTTTTTTCTTTATCCCTTCCCTGCCACTTTCAGTAGTATTGCCACGCACTTTTTTCCTCCTCTGATTCCTTTTCTAGTCTCTCTACCTGATAATCCTCCCTTAGGAAAGTAATACGTCATCTGAGAGCCAACATTTGGGCTGAGACAGACAAATCAGTCTTTCCCCTATAAATCTAGCTTTGTTGGCTTACATTACGAATTGAATATGGGTAATAGAACTTGAAGCAAATAATTAAATGGGTTTTATCTTTGAAAAACTAATCCCGAGTACTTTTGGCTGAACAAACCCATAAAGTTCCACCTTAGGGTCAGTCTTTTGTATGCTGCGGGATGCCAAGTATCTATCCTAAACTCCAGAAATACTGAAGGATTTTAGGAGGGGTAAATAATGCTGATTGATTCTTGGCCTCAGGAAACTCTTATTTTGTTCTCAGAGCAGCTTTTTGTTAATTGTATTTGAGAATTGTAACACCTGCCAGGAGCTTTGTTGAATACCATAGAAATCAGCTCGGATAAAAACTCTAGAGAACTTGATTTTGTTTCAGATTATGTAATTGATGAGTACATACAACTTGTAGCTTGATTTTCTTTAAAACAGTGTAGTGGCACTCCATATAAAGTATTAAAGATACTTTCCTACTGTTTTAACAGAGCTGATACTGCTTGTAAACTCAATTGCTTGGTAGTTAGGGACATTCCATAGCATGCTGAACCATTGATTTCATCACTTGAAATTAAAAAGAAATACCTATTTCAGGTAAAATACTTCTTTTTGAATAGCTTTCTAATTGCAGAGTTATAAGCAGAGAGCCAGCTGTCCCTTTTTTTCAGCTGTGTCTTACTCATAGCCTTGCCATTGTAATGTTGTGATGTAGTGATGCTTGGTGCATGTAAGAGAAGGAAGCTTGAGTGTATTTACTGGCTCTGTATTTCTGTGGGGTTAAAAGGAATGGTCTTGCAATTTTGGCATTAGCCTGAGTTACTGAAGAGACCATCTTAGTTCCTCTGCCTGTCACAGGTATCCCATGTGGACTTGGCTCAGTCCTTACTGCTGTGCATTCAGTCTCTGTAGAATACATAGAGCAGATGTTTGTTGCTAGAAGTATGATGAGATCAAGATAAAGTAGTATGCACTCACATCTCAAGACCCATCAAAATGTCAGCACAATAAATGAACAAGAGCTGGAATGAATAGAAAAAAAATGAGAAAAGGATGGGAGTGGAGGGAGGAAGAGTTGTGCTATAGTAGGAGAGCAGCATTGCTCCAAGCCTGCAGTCGTCTTAAGAGTTCACTATAATTTGGAGCTGCATTCATCTGTCATAAAACTTCTTACCTCTTTAATGACAATAATATACTGAAATTTTATTTAATCATCCTTAAATGCTTTTTTTTTTTTTTTTTATTCAACTTTTAAATAGTATAATAGAAATCCAGGTGAGCTGAGGAGGAATGGGGAAGAGGACAAAAGGAATGTCATGAAAGGGGCTAGTTGTGCCCTGTACCTGATCACCAAGGCTTAGCCTGTCCTACTGAACTCTTCTACTTTTTTACTTTCTGAGTGTTGCCCCTTGGAAACAGGGCTGTCTGTGCAGCTGTGGGTGTTCATGGCAGTACAGTCCCCTCTGTGCATTTACCTGTAGGGAGTATTTCCTACAGTGTGCCGTTGGAAATACTGCTCTGCTGTGTGGCTGATGTGACTTGGAAAGTTGCTAGGGAGCAGCTGCTCCTGCTAACCGTACCTGGGTAGGAGAGAATCCCTGAGTCCCTTGGTGCATCATTTTTGGCTCTCTGTTGGAAATAAACTGTTTGCTTCCTCCATTGTTGATTATCTGTGACTAGTTTACTTCTCTTGTTTGGTGCTAGATGCTGCCTGTGAGCTTTTCTATATCAAGATTGTACAGAACGACATTTTCTCTTTTAAAGACCTGATATTCAAAAAATGGTTGCCACCCTTAGCTCTGTTAGAAGCTGATATGTGCTTCTGGTGATTATCACCTCTGGAAGTTAAACTGCTTTCACTTTTGGATCTGAATGCTTTCAGAGTCCTAACAACTCTGTAAAAGACAAACAGTGTTACTGATATGAGTGCACACTATATTGTAGCACAAAGCCTAAATATTAATTTTTTAGTTGTTTTTTTTTTTTTTGCCTTAAAATTGCTTAATGAACTGAAAATGGAAAGGGGGAGAGGTCAAGTGCTTTCTAGGTGTAAGCATGAGAAACTTTTGCAAAAGTGATTTAAAACAGACTATGGTAAATATGTAAACATGACCAGGTAAGAAGTGTGCCTTAAGGTTTCTCCTTTTCCTAGGCCTTATTGCCATGCTGCTTCCACAAGTGCTGTTGATATGAAATTGTATCTGAAAACTGTAGGTGAGTCTAGGTATGCTTGTCTTTCTTATCCCACTTCTGTCGTCTCCTCTCTGTAAAGAGGCCAGCTTATGAACTCAGCTATCCAAAGGGACCAAGCTTATTGTACAGCTGAATTATGAAGCACTGCGTGTGTGAGGAGAAAGCAAATCTGCAAGATGTAATTGGATATGAGGTTTTTTAATGGTTCTGTAATTAATTGGTTTTTCAGCATTGCCCCTGAAGAATCCAGTTTCCTCTGAGGAGGAAATAGCAGTGATTGTGTCATTCATTGTTTATGTCATTGTAAACATTGAAAACATGAGAAATTCTTTGTGTGAGAGAAGCTGCCTCCAGAATAGAAGTTGTAATTATATGCGATATGAATTTCAGAAGGCATTGATGCTTATTATTTTCTGATTTTATTTTAATAAAGCTTATGTGGTTGATTAAAATCATAATTAGTTTTGCTAATAAAGACAGCAGCTGAAGTGGAGAGCTCTATGACATGATTTTTATCTCAGAAGCACAGATGGTTTGTTTTATTCTTTATGTAAATCAGCGTTCTTAGAAGGCTGGTTCTCAGTTCCTAGATGACATACTTCATAGTCATCTGCTCCTTCCCTGGCTTAAAATGCAATGCTCTCCTGCTTTGTTTTTCTGTTTACTTTTTCTTTGTTGACTGAGTGTTGGGCTATCATGCTTCAATGAAGGGGAATTAACTTGGATTTGTCACTACCAGGTTTGTTAAGTGACTTTTTTTTGTATTGTGTGATTGGATAATACGGACAGTATCGGATTGCTTCCTCTAGTTTAGGGACTCCATAGTAAACAGTGTGATGGAATGTTGCCAAGTAATATTGCAAGTTACGTGAATTTTACCAGCTCTAGTTAAGACATAAAGCATAGTTTGTTATGGTTTTGACACAGGCCATAAACACGATATATCAACATTACAGAAGTATCTCACTGCCAGAATGCATGATCTTGTCCTCGTACCTTACTGATTTAAGACAACTCCTTGTAACAGGGATGGCGTGTTTTAAAGCAAAGCTGAGGTTTTGCAGAATCATTTTAGAGCCACTCATGATTGACTTTTGTGCTCTAGTTTGTGTCTCTGGGAGTGTCCTGTAGTCTTAAAGCAATAGTAAGTTTTTATTGTGGTGCTGTTTTTTGTTTTGTTTTGTTGGTTTTTTTTCTTTTTTTTTTTCTCCATCCTATAAACGATAAGTTCTCGCTGTTAGTATTGAGGAGATTGAACCAGTCTGTGTTGCTACAGTTATGAGATGTAGCTTCTCTGCTTGGGTACTTTGTACCAGCAATAAGCATTTACATGGACTTATCTTTTGTACTTCCTTGGTTCCTGTGTGAAATTAAGGGTATATTATCATAGAATCTTAGAGTGGTTTGGGTTAGAAGGGACCTTTAAGATGATGTAGTTCCAACCCCCTGCTACAGGCAGGGGCACCTCCCTCTAGATCAGGTTGCTCACAGCCCCATCCAGCTGGGCCTTGAATGCTTCCAGGTAGGGGAAGACACATCCACAGCCTCACTGGGCTACCTGTTCCAGTGTCTCACCACCCTCACAGTAAAAAATTTCTTCCTAAAATCTAGTCTCAATCTACCCTCTTCCAGTTTAAAGCCATTCCCCTTCATCCTGTCACTACATGCCCTTAAAAAAAAAGACCCAGAACTGGATGCAGTACTCCAGGTGGGGTCTCATGAGAGCAGAGTAGAGGGGCAGAACCACCTCCCTCAACCTGCTGGTCACACTTCTCTTGATGCAACCCAGGATATGGTTGGCCTTCTGGGCTGCAAGTGCACATTGCCAGCTCATGTTGAGTGTTTCACCCACTGACACCCGTAAATCCTTCTCCTCAGGGCTGCTTCCAAGCCATTCTCCTCCCAGCCTGTGCTTGGGATATCCAGTATCAGGAAAGAGTTCGACAGACTCCTTAAGAGACTGCAGGTGGTTTTTTTTGGTTTGTTTTTTTTTTTGTTTTTTTTTGTTTTTTTTGTTTGTGTGTGTATAAGCAGTGATTATTATGTAGCCTATCACTGTTACAGTTTTAATATTTCAGTACTGTGACAACTGGACTGTTTGAAGCTGTTGGAGTATTTCAATTGCTTCAGTCCAAGTATGGGGTCAATTAAATAAAAAAGCTATTTTATTAATAAGCAAACTTTTTCTTAACAATACCAATGAGTATTATTAACAAGCAGTGTGGAAAGGTTTCACCTTATTAAGAGCACTGTGCAAGCCTTCTCCCTGATGATTTGCTTTGAACCATTGCGTGCTGTAGTGCTGTTACATGGCTAATCATATTTCTTGTCAATGAAATGGAAGTAGCTTTTTATATGGAAGCTTTGATTAGGAAGTTTTGTAAGGAGAAAACAGACTGGCTATCACTAAATCTGCAATCTGTGAGGGAATCTGGCAGATGGCCATTTTTAATGTTCGTTTGGTTTTGATCCTGTGATTTTTGGAAGGTGAGGTTTTAGTTTCCAGACTGATCCACAAATTCTCTCTTAACATGACACACATAGCAAGAGCTCTGGAAGGGTCTTTTCTGGCTTCAAGACAGTCATTATCTCCATCGTGTGTACCATTGTGCTGCATGTGTGCTTGTTCTTAGCTTCTCCTTATAGTACCCCAAGTTATTTTCTGAGCTGCATTTGTGGATTTAGGCAAAATACTGTTTCTTATTTTGCCTTTGCACTTCCAGAGATGATTTTTAGTGAGTTGTCCTTTCTTTCTTATTTAAAACTAGTGGTCTTTTCCCCCCACCTCCCCTTTTTCTTAGCATTAGGTTGAGTTAAGAATGCACATTAATGAATTTACCTAAAGGAAAATGATTACAGTTGTTCATGATAGGATGAGTTTTTCATAATGCCTGTACATTCAACTGCATGATCTCCGGTGGTTTCGGGATGGTTGATGTGTAAGACTGAGGTGTTACATCTAGCCATCCAGACACGAGGTAATTCTGTTTGGTGGTTTGTTGGAATTGCAGCAAACAAACAAAATAATTTTGGCATATCAGAAGCACCACGTGTGCTGTTGCTTCAAAGGAAGGTGGTGTTTGTTTTTATTCATTGTGTTATTGTGCCAAGGAGGTGAAGGCTGGACATTTTTCAGAACATTTTCTCCCATTAATGCCTCATTTTGAGATGGTGAAAGGAATTCAACGTTCATACAGCACTACAGATAAATGGAGAGACTCAAACGATGCTTGTGTCTTCATGAGCAAACAAGTTCAAAAATAATTGCTTACTTTTTAAATGCGTTCCTGTTTTTTATTTGTATTTTTTTGAAGTTCACTGTACTGAATGTCAGCATTGCTTTAAGGCCCTGTGTTAGATCTTCCAAAGTTTTTCACCATTGTAAAACAGGAAAAAAAGAAAAAAAAAGCATATTTATCTGATAAAACACTCACTTCCATCTGAGAAAAGACAGCTTAGGAGTCCATAGCAAATGAACACGGTATGTAAAAGTCTGGGTATCCTTAGTATGCCGCTTGTATTATGAGATTACCAAATACAGTACAGCTAAATTATGGGTGCAGTGATTACGAGCTATTACAAAGAAGTGAAATGCAAGTCTGTTAACGTAACTAAGGGAGATTGAGTGTTGATTTTTATTAGTATTTCTGCATGTTTGTCTCTGAGTCACATTGTATTTGCAATATACAAAAGGCAGTTAGTTTCGTTTGGGTATTCTGTGGGGGTACGTATGTTGGGGTTTTATTACCTGCTATATACAATTAATGGCTTCTCTGTTTTTTCTTTATTGACTATGGCTTCTCTGTTTTTTCTTTATTGACTAGTTAGCAAAGACAATCGGTAATAGAAGGAGCAGCTCTATGGACCTCTGAAGTAAGTTTTGTGGTTTTAGTGTTAGCTTGTTTAGTTGCCCTCTGAAACTACGTAAACTTTCGATGAATGAGTAGCTCTGGCTTTTGAGCCACTGCTCTTCTTGTGTTATATTCCCCATAATTTTAGAATAGCGATATTGTTAGCATGTGATGTCATTTTTACCTTGCAAAATAGATGTCTGTTGGCTTAGTTGGAAATTTAGAGTCAGAACATAGTGGCAAGAAAATAAGGATTACATTTAGCTAAAATATAACTTTTTACTTTTGAATGCCCCATAACTTGAAAATTTTGGTTTAAATTGAACAAAACACTTTTTTTTTTGTTAGAAGAAAATACCATTTGCAGTCCATAGGGCATTCTGGAAACAACAGGCTTGTCTTTTTAATGCTATGTAAATAGTACATTTCTGTAGCATGCCACAAATTCTTTGTGACTTTTCTCTCTGAAAATCATCTCAGATCTTATGAAATTTGTTTTAAAGAAGTTGATTCATACCAGTACACAAAGCCTCAGCCTTCAGGACTGCTTTGTAACATATAGTGGTTGTTAAGAGCTCCTTGTACAGTAAATCTTCTGGGTTTTGTTTCTGCTTTTTAGTGTTTATTTTTTCCCTATGGAAACTCCAGGATACTGTATCTTCTGCAACTGGCAAATGCAGTTTGTCATCAGCTTCACAGCCTCAAATGGAAACGACTACAGAATATGACACCCATTTTGTATTTGACGCAGGTCTTTTTAACCTATTTGAAAACATACCTGTGAATATTTAAAGTACTACACACACACACGCACACACACATTTAATCATTTATTCAGTTTTGTTTATAGTTCTCTTAACTAAAGCTATTTTGCTATGGTAAGGAATTCCACAATTTAATTGCATTCCTCGGGAAATGAGATTTGATTCTTTTGTATCTGACCTTGTTGTAAGCATAAGATCTTGACTTTCATCAACTTCTTCTCAAATCCAGAATTCCATTGCTTTAAATATGTTTGTTGTGCTACTTGAACACAAAGGTATGTTTTTTCAGTCTTTTAGTGTGGGTGTTTGGCTGTATTTTTGTTTGTTTTGAAGTAGCACTGAGGTTGGTTTATGCTCTGACTGAGTTTGCAGGGAGCCAGTTGTACCAGTTGGAGGGCAAAGACAAGATTTTCAAGTGTTCAAGTTGTACTCTGAAGGGAGCATATGAATAGGAAGCGAACAGCTGTTTACCAGGGTGGATAGTGATAGGACAAGAGGGAATGGTTTTAAACTGAGACAGGGGAGGTTTAGGTTAGATATTAGGAGGAAGTTTTTCCACACAGAGGGTGGTGACACACTGGAACAGGTTGCCCAAGGAGGTTGTGGATGCCCTATCCCTGGAGGCATTCAAGGCCAGGCTGGATGTGGCTCTGGGCAGCCTGGTCTGGTGGTTGGCGACCCTGCACATAGCAGGGAGGTTGAAACTGGACGATCATTGTGGTCCTTTTCAACCCAGGCCATTCTATGATTCTATGATATATGTTTTAATGGATTATGTGCCTAGTTTTGATGTCCTTCTTGCAGATTTGCAGAGTGGTAGTATGTTGCCAAATTAAACATTGTACTTCTTCTGTTATTTGTGTGACTTTGTGTTTACTCTCTACTGCTTACTCCAGGAATTGCTTCACAATCTGAATCTGTAATCTGTTAATAGCGTCATGGCTGCTTGCTTTCTCTTGTTTCTTTAGTTTAACCAGTCTAAGACAGAGTTTTCAAGTACATTTTTCTGCCTTGAACGATTTAATTCCATCTCTCCCTCCAGTTTTCATGCTAGAAATGAAAGTATTGGCTTTTCTTCTTCTGGCAGGATTGTGAAACTGAGTTTGTAGGATTGTAGTATTAATACCAGTGGGGAACCCTGAGAGGAATTCAGAAGGAAGTTGGGTCTATTACTTGAGTTTCATGCACTCAGTTTTTTTTCCATCAGAGAAATAGAGAGCTTCTTGTTAACAGAGTATGGCTTTTGAATCTGATTTTTACTTTTAAGATGGATTGCATGGTGCAAATTGCAGAGAATATCAGTCAGTGCCGCAGTAACAGTAGGGTAACTCGCTATTCTTTTCTTCAAGTGAGGGTATTTTTTTTTCTCTCCTGTAATTTTTGTGTAACTCAGAACTCTGGCTGTTCCTGCCAGGCACTTCTGAGAGTGGCAGCTGACAGAAGCAAATCCTTGGG
The DNA here is from genome assembly GCA_030625065.1 of Alectoris magna. NCBI lineage: Eukaryota > Metazoa > Chordata > Aves > Galliformes > Phasianidae > Alectoris > Alectoris magna. The sequence goes on along the minus strand of CM060560.1, from coordinate 28,631,542 downwards.
GGATCTGAGGGATGTGCAGTGTGCAAGGTCTGCCTTGCTCACCCAGCCAAGTTTCCATTTGTGAAGGCACTCATTGGGTAGAGATGATGTTAGGGATCGTGTAACATTTTTCAACTTAATTAAGCATTTTTCATGCTTGGTTTTCTTCTGCTATTATGTCTGTAGAGAAGCTCTTCAGGGAAGAAAAATGTTGATTCAGAAGACCTAAAGTCATCTGGCCAGGCTGAGGCATTTTCACAATTAAGGAAGAAAATAGTAGCAGGAGTTGCATGGGTTTGGATTTTTTTAACCATGGTAACTGTGCGTGGGCAGCACTGGCAAAACACAGCATAGATGAGGTATTTTGGTTTTGCTGAGGTAAACTTGCTCAGGCAAGACCTGTATGTCTGTCTGCCTGAAACTGATTTTGCATTTGGTTTCCCTAGAGGTAAAAATTCTTATACCTTACTCGGCAGTGCATAACAAACCTGAACATTTGCAGCTGTGAAAGGAGATTGAAACTCACTTGTTCATATGCAAGTGTTTTAACCGTGTGCCTCTTTCTTCATTTGTATCTATGAACTGTTGTGTTAAGCAAAGCTATACAGCTATTGTCTAGTTAATGTCAATGTCGTCTTTCTTTTTAGATCTGCTTTTAATTAAAATGCGTGTGCGTGGGATTTGTGATTATGCTGGATATAATGGCAGATCCTATGAAAGCAGGTTAATGTAAGACTTTTAAAACAGAGAGGTTAGAGAGGTTTGCTTTGAGAGTGACTAGGGATGAAGGCGTTTGGATTTTGTGAAGGCACTGAGAGCCTCTATAGGTGAATATTTCTCAGTCTACATCTTGTTAAAAGGTGTATGTTTTTGAGTTGAATAGTGGATCTTCTCCATGGAGATGTTCCATTTATGTTTTTTTTTCTAGGGGGAAAAAAAAAAGGCTGTTCTGTATTATCTGTACAAATCTGTTAAGGGTTGTTAGAATTGAGTGTGAAGACTGATATATTCAAAGGCTCATATTGTCATCTGTTGCATGGTGCATAAGCCACCCTAGTTTATTGATTTATTAATGTTATGTAATTAAGTGGGAATCAGGGATCTGCACGCTCAGAAGTGGTTGCAGCCATGTAACAGGTAAGCCAGAGTCCTGGATAATAATAATAGTAATAAAAATAAGAAGTTAAACATCTACAAACATCTAAATGCTTTTCATAACTAATCATAGAAAGTTCTAATCCCTCCCCTTCCCACCTGCACAGAGATACAGGCAGCGTGGGTTCTGACTAATGGGAGTGAGTTCTCTAATTTGTAGCACCCATCTGTTGGAGATGTGGATGCTCCAGCTTTCTATCAAGGCCGTTCTCTGCAGTCTGCAAATCCCCGATGAAGGCCAGTGATAAGGCTCCTTGCCCCAAGACCCAAACGGATGTTGGGACGCGTGCTTTAAGCTGGAGCTTGGAGCAGGTGACTCTGTAGGTCCTTTCCAACTAAATTAGTCCATGATTTCATGCAACACATGGATGAGACAAAGTCTGTTTCTGTATAAAATAGGGCACATTTAAGTAAGTTTGAATAGGTTGTATTTCATCTAAGCCTCTATAAAGAAGTTATTTGTACTGTCTTCATTTGTGACTTGTTGTCTTCTGACGTCTTGTAATAAGCACCGTGTGTTTTGTGAGTAAAAAGGCAATTGGCATCTGGTTTAGAGTTACTTTTTTGAAGGTTGATCAAGTTGCATGCCGGGTAGCCTGGGTTTAAATCTATTAATTGATGTCTTCTGTCAATTTGTAGTGAAGTCATTGTGTTTTAAAAATATTAATATAGTATCTATATTTATACGGTAAGCACCATTTCAGCTAAAAATAGATTTGAGAACAATGGAACTTCAATTATTTCAGCCCATATCAGTAGGTGACATTGCTGAAAACTGTTTCTGATTTTAATGTTTTAAAGTTTTACCAACACTTTACCTTTAATGTTCTTTTCCTCTCAAATTCATCAGCCTTCACAGGGCTATTGTGAGGTTTGGTTTTGTCTCTTGTTGCAGAAGTTGCTGCAGGGGATTGATTGACTGTGCCGAAATTTGCCAAGGGAATAATCCTCTGTCAAGCCAATTTCTTCTCTCTAGGTCATGATTCCCTCAGACGGCAGAGCACTGTGTGACTAAATTACCATAACATTAGATCCAAAGGAAGAAGCAAATGTCAGTGGTTACTGTTGGGCTCTTGTCATTTCTGCGGAATGGTGAATGTAGCTTAGTCAAGCGGTCCCAGTGAAATGTTTGACATTGAACGTCAAATCCCAGATGTAATGAAATCAGTGCACTTTTCTGTCTTCGTAGGAACTCTGATTTTGTTTTTTTTTTTTTTGTCGGCATTGTGCTTGAAAATCTGTGCTCCTCGAGGCATGAGATGCAGTTTCCTCATCTTCATAGCTACAGCTGCTGCTTTAATTGAATAAAACGTGTTCTGCACAGAAAATAAAAGAAGGCCCTTCAGAGAGGGCACCTCAACCCTTGTCTGGAGGTTCAGGCCAGAGAATGATGCCTGCGGAGTTCTGCACATTACACATCTGCATTTATTCCTCTTTTTCAGAGAAGAGACAATTTTTTTGCTTTGCAAAACTCAAACATATTGGCTTTTCATAAAAAGCTAACAATTCACATACACACATATGTGGGTCAAGCCTTTTTATGCTGTTGTGCTTCAAAACAATACTTTTCATTATCTAATTAAATGAGCACATTGATGGTGTATAAAGAAGCTCTTTCTGATCTGTTCTTAGGAGACTGCAGATATATTCAATTCTGTATTCAATTCAAACCCATAGTTATCATCACATTGACAGAGTGACTGCCACCATTTTCTGTGATTAGTTCTATTTCTTTTAATTTATCCATCATCTTAAAATGCCAGGCTGTCATGCACGCTAAAGTTACTTAAAGTCTTAAAGAACTGTATTGTGGTATATTAAGTATCTACTTTAGTCTCAAGAATCATTCTGACTTTCAATTAAGTGCTGTATCCCAGCTTTGATGTGCAAGTGCATGGGGAGGTGGCAAAAAATGATCTGTACAATGAAATGGCAAGTTGTTGTTTTGCTTTCTATTGGTGTGTGGCTAAAGGACTATGGTAAATGAATGAACTTTGCTCAGTAGTAGTAACGTACTGCTGTCTGTTGGCAGTTTTAATGGAGCCATTCCATTGACTTCTAGGCTTAATCTCGGAGTCCTTGTGTGAGTTTTTAATACCCCGATGAAAGAGAAGATATTAATGGTAACTACTGCATTGTCCAGTAGCCTGGCGTAGTATTTCTTCCACTAAATTTGTTCAACTTCTTTTGAATCCCTGTACACTCTTTTAAGGAGTTCCATCTATTCTTCTTTTCTCCCCTCCCCGCCTTGTATTGAAAAAGACAGTTGAGTTACCAATCCCTGCTGTCTATATCAGATTCAGGCTGTGGATGCCCCATCCCTGGAGGCATTCAAGGCCAGGTTGGATGGGGCCCTGGGCAGCCTGGTCTGGTGGTTGGCGACCCTGCACATAGCAGGGGGTTGAAACTTGATGCTCGTTGTGGTCCTTTTCAACCCAGGCCATGCTATGATTCTGTGATTCACTCCTGACTTTTATTCTCGTCTCCATTCCACCAGGTTATTTCCAGCCTAGAGAATCTTCGGCTATTTGAACTTGTTTTGTACAGAAATTGTTGCAGAGCTTTTATTGTTTTTACCCTTAGTTCATCTTTTTAGTTTTGACCTTCCTTTTTGTAACAGCTTCTAACAATACGTGCAGTCTTCAAAATGGGATGCTGTAGGGATTTACATGAAGGTATAATTGTTTCCATTTCGGTCTGTTAATGCTCCGTCCCTTGTTGTATGTTCTAAATCTTTTTTACTCTTATGATTGATGTTGAGCACTGTAGTGTTCTTTTGTAAACCTGTTTAATATAACCTAAAAATCCTTATCTTCTGAAGTAGTTGAAAGTTCAGAATGGCTGTGCATCTTCTAATTGGGTTTACTGAACGCCTCTTGTTAGGTTACAGTATAAAGCATTAGGCATATTTCAACCTATGCAAATTCTTTTTATTTCTCTGGGAACTTCATACTCCACTCTTGTCTCCTGCTTTGTCAGATGAAGACTTTTAATGTCAGTGTTTTAGAACCCAGTATTTGATATGCCAATTTATATTCTCATCCACCTTATGCATTATTTTAATACTTCATTCATCTTCAAGTGTAGCAGTAGTTGCTCAGTGTCACGGGGTCAGTTAACAACAGTTACACTGGCCTTTGTTTCTACAGCCATAAGAAGTGTAGTATTATCAACTGTAGGGTTGTCATGCTTTATTGGGTCCTGATCTAGCGGACCACTATTTGACCTGAAGAATTCAGACGGCACTATTGACTTACCAAGGCTATATATATAGGTACAGTTGAACAGCTGCTTTTAAGTTCTCCCTTTGATGAGGATAGAATTACTTAATAGCTTACAAAATAAACATTGAAGCAGAGCTCATTTTGAAAGATAAAGTTTTCTGAAGGCTTTTCAATCATACAGTGATGACTTTATCATACTTTCTCATTCATCTGATGCCTATTTTGATTTTTTTTATTTCCAGAGCAGTAAAGCAGACAGTCTTATGACCTGCTCTCCTGCTGACTCACGTTCATGCACACGTGCTCACACGAAATCCTCGCACCACGCTGAACAGTTTCCAATAAGTGGGGTGTCGAGATAGATCCACAAGAGTGAAAGGTTAGGGCTGAATTCAAGGTGGAGAAACACAGTCTTTCTCATCTAGTGGTAAAACAAACAAACAAACAACCATGACTGTACATGATGGAGCTGGGAACATTTCCATTATAAGATTAGAATGAGCTGGATTGATCAGACAAAGGAATTTTATATGCAGTTTCTTCTTGTGTTTTGTTAACTTAAACTACTCTGTAGACATCTTGAAATTTGTATTAGATCTGTAATATTTTTAATTTGAGCACTGTATAAATAGTTTCAGTTTTACATACAGTAATGCAAATATTAATTTTGGAACTCTCAATTAAAACAATTTTTTAGGTGGGTGAACACATTTGATGCCAGTAGTTCAGATTCGTAGTACTAGGATTGCTTGTAATGTGTACTGTGGTTAAATGACTTCATACCTCCTGCCAGCAAGCATAGAGAGACTGAAGTTTGTTCTCTATAGGAAATACGTAGTGGTTAACAGGTTTTATTTATGAAGTTGTGTGTTCAGTGTGAAAAGCAGTACATTGTGCATATACACAATACACTTCACTCAGTGAACTTGTGCTGTGTAAACAGTGGTATAAAAGTGAATTTAAACTTCTGTTGCATCTGATATGTTCCTGAGCTCCGGACATCTTTTTTATATTTGGAGTAACAAACTGAATTGAAGTACTGTCAGGACCTTCTGTCCTCTTGAGCATTTGGGTTTCTTATGGGTTACATGCTTGAACATTCGAAACAACAGCTGAGATAGTTCTGTTGCCTCTAAGTGCCTTTATGCACAATATTACTAATGATAGCATTGTTAACTGGTTTTTCTCACAAACTCACCCGTTTGAATGGATTGCACAAGAAGTTCAGCAATTTTATAGCTGACAGCTATAAATGACAGCTGTCTTATTTTCCTTCTTGTACACCAGAGCTTCTAATTCTGATCTACAGTGAAGAAGGCTTTAATTTTAGGCAACTTCCACAGACTTCAGGCTTAGAGTAGTTTACAATGTTGTAAGAATGTGTTAATGGACTCTTTTACTCTACTGAAAATAATGTATTGATTTCTGGTGAATTAGAAATCCATTCTGTAGATGAATTGGTCACTGTGCTGGATGTACTTGAGTTTTGGGATGAAATGGAAAACAGTGCTGTATGTATATATCTAAATGCAGGTCTTGCTTAGGCTCAGAGTGGAACTAAAATCCCGTAACCTCTTTCCCTGGCCTCTTTATCTCTGCATTATTGGGATATCAGGGTTGCCAACCAAATAACAAAGCAAGTATGAGAAGTAAAACTTGAGAGGCTTACATATTGGGCTTGACGTTACGTTCATCTTTATAATCACTTTATAATTGGGGCCTCTGTGAATGACTGCGGTTGTATTGCTGTTGTTTTTCTAAATTGACATGCATGCTTAAAACTTCCTGTAAGAAATTTAAAAACAAATAATCCTTCGATCTGTTGTTCATTAAAGCAACATTTAATATCTATCGTATCAGTAATAAAAATATTAATTCTCAGCAGAAAAGAGGGCAAACTGAATCTGATCTGAATTCATTCATAGTATTAATAACAGGGTGGTAACTGGTAGAAAAACCTAGGGAATTAGGAGTCTCTGGCTTAGCGTATTTGGGAAGTTGCTGTGGCAGGGGTCACGTAACCTCAGTCAAGACGGTGCAGCCAAGAAACGTAGCCAAAGCAAACTGGAGAGAATTTGTGCTGGAAATTTGTGTGAGTGGATGTCTGGGCAGTGCAACTGAATTTGGGAAGAAGCCTTTTTCATTTTGATTCTGAAAGCGCAGAGTCACAGCACTTTCTCCAACTTGTGAAACTGTTCTGGATTCTTAATTTGTATTTCATCATCTGTGTCTTGCAAAAAGGATAATAGTTCAGAGTCCAGCCTACAAGTTCTTTACTATGAGAGTGGTGAGGTGCTGGCACAGGCTGCCCGGAGAGGTTGTGGATGGTCCCTTGCTCCCTGGAGGTGTTCAAGGCCAGGTTGAATGGGGCCCTGGGCAGCCTGGTCTAGTATTAAATGTGGAGGTTGGTGGCCCTGCCTGTGGTGGGAGGGTTGGAGCTTCATGATCCTTGAGGTTCTTTCCAACCCAGGCCATTCTGTGATTCTACATAGTTAACTAGAAGAGTATTTTTTTCCTCGTGCTTCATGGGCTTCTGATTTGAACTATCAATCTAAGTATTATGTGGGTTACTGCTTAACCTGTGAGATCCTTTCCAGATTCAAGCTGCTCAGATGGTGATTTGACAGACATTTTAATGCACTTCCAGTTCACTGAGCTTTGTTATGGTGTTAGTGAACCATGTAGATCACTAAACTTAGGACAACAGAAACTTACTTTTTTGCTGGAGGGAAGGAATGCTGTCCAGAGGGACCTGGACAGGTTTGAAAGGTGGGCCCATGCCAACCTCATGACGTTCTACAAGGCGAGGTGCAAGGTCCTGTACCTGGATTTGGGCAATCCCAAACACAGGTGCAGATTGGGTGGAGAACGGCTTAAGAGCAGCCCTAGGGAGAAGGATTTGGGGGGTGTCAGTGGATTGAACACTCAACATGAGCTGGCAATGTGTGCTTGCAGCCCAGAAGGCCAACCATATCCTGGGTTGCATCAAGAGAAGTGTGACCAGCAGGTTGAGGGAGGTGGTTCTGCCCCTCTACTCTGCTCTCATGAGACCCCACGTGGAGTACAGTATCCAGTTCTGGGTCCCCCAACACAAGGAAGACATGGAGCTGCTGGAGCAGGTCCAGAGGAGGGCCATGAGGGTGATCAGAGGGCTGGAGCACCTCTGCTACGAGGACAGGCTGAGAGAGCTGGGGCTGTTCAGCCTGTAGAGGAGAAGGCTCTGAGGAGACCTTCTAGCGGCCTTCCAGTACCTGAAGGGAGCCTACAGGAAAGCTGGGGAGGGACTTTTTTTTTAAGGGCATGTAGTGACAGGATGAAGGGGAATGGCTTTAAACTGGAAGAGGGTGGATTTTTTTTACTGTGAGGGTGGTGAGACACTGGAACAGGTTGCCCCGGGGGGCTGTGGATGTCACCTCCCTGGAAGCATTCAAGGCCAGGGAAGTGTCCCTACCTATAGAAGGGGGTTGGAACTTAAAAGTCCCTGCCAATCCAAACCATTCTACGATTTCTAAGCAATATGCAAGTGACTCAAACATCATTTTTACAGTTTGTAGCAAAAGTTGTTGTTGAAAAGTAAATATTGGGAACCCATGTGAAAGCAAAGATTATATGTAGGTCATTCTTCAGCTGGATTTTCATGGAAGCACTTAAAACTCGAAAGCTTCTAGAAAGCCTACAATTTTATGTAAAATGTGGAGATAAATATCGAAGGGATCTTCAGTACTTTCACCAGCTGCCTTCACTGTTCAGAAACTGCAAGCACTAAATTGTCTTATCAGTTACAGTTTATTGCTTATGAGTTTTTAAAATCTGTATATGATTTGATTAAAACATATGAAGGATTCATACGGGCTATTTTAAAGGCACATTATGATACTCCTCAATTAGCTAAATTGCACTTAAAGGTTTAAAACAAACTTTGCTGCTGAGGAATGAATGAAAGCCTAGGGGTTGTTTGCTTTTTTGGCTGCTGAAGAAAAGCTGTGCTTATTTCTTAACACCTTTTAATGACAGGGAGAGTGCATTTTGTATTCAGTTGTGGTTTTGGAAGGTACTGCTCAGTGACCAAGCGTCAGGCTGCACTGAAAGCTGTTGTGAATTGGTGCAAAACAGTAAGGCCCAAAGAACAGCTGGAAGTGACACCACGTGCAAATAATACGACCGTCTGTATACAGAGAATGCAGAAACGATTTTGAAAATGTACACTGTTCCTGCTGGCAATAACTCCTCTTGTCTCCAGCTAAAAGCGGCGTGAGGCAACTCAGTGATAAGCGTTTTATCAGTTGATTTATGTTCATGCGCCAGAAGAAAATAAATGAAATTGATATTAATATGGATATCAAGGAATTATTTCTGTTTAAACAATGTCTTCATGCAATCATTTCAATGCATTTACTATTCCATGTGTAATAAGGTTCTTTAGCATGTTTAAAATGTTGCTATGTTAGAGAGACTTGTGATTTTCAGGGCTTTTTTGCCTCTGTGTTTATGTGCTGTGCTTATAAGCAAGGATTGGGAATTTATTTCCCTCTTTTTCTCACTAGTGAAGAGCTGTTGTAACAGTCATACATGACTGTATATGTACATATTTGAATTGAAATTAATTTTCTTGTAAAGAAAATCAAGATGTTATGGATGCATGTACACTTACGGAAATAGTTTCCTGTTTATATAATAAAGTGATTTTAAAAATATCAACTTTGAATAACTGATATTAATACACCGTCAATTCTCTACCGCATTGTATGCATAAGTTCTTAAGTGTTGATGTGTTTGGTGGTTTCTTCTTTCATTGCTATTTAAAGATAATACCTCCTTATTTGTAGGAATCCTTCAGAAAAAAACAGAACATCTGTATACTGTAAACTTTATTTGATCAGGTTTTCCCAAAACAATCATGGGTGTGATCCTAAGCAACCATATTAGTAATCCATAAAAAAAAGAAAATAAAAATTTCAGCTTTGAGACTATATCAGCATTCAGAATCTGTTTGGACAGGATGGTTCTCAGTTGTTTTCCCTTCAGTATCTGTAGTGCAAAGTAGTAGAGGAAGGTAAACTGTTACACTGTTACCTACTCAAATGGAAGAAAGGAGCTTGTATGTAGTGTGCATCTGAAGTAGAGCTGAATATGATGGAAAATATGCCCCTGCCTCTGTTATCTTACCAGATGATTTTTTTTTTTTCTCCCCCAGTGGCAAATCAAAAATGAAACTATGCTTTTATGCTCTTGGAAAAATAAAGACAAAATGAGTTAAGTATTGGCCTAAAAGAGCATCCTGCTGAAGGGAAAGTAGCTGCAGAAGCCCAGCTCTGCCTTCTCTTTGCTTCTGTCAAAGGCAGTGATTTCACAGTTCTGTTGATGACTCCAGTAGTCGTTCCTTGATCCATGACCCTGAAATCTTTTTCTGAAGTGTTATGCCATATATCCTGCTGGAGGTTATTATTGAAGTTAGACACCAAACAGGTTTTCTAGCACTCAGTGAGATGTGTTATTCAGTTTTCCTACTTTTGTCTTTGACATGGTCAATTCACAATTGCAGCAGGACTTCACTATATTTTTTGCTATTATGTGCCATGTTGTGCAGCAAGCTGTGCAATTGCATGGCAAACGGAGTTATAGAATGGCCTGGGTTGAAAAGGACCACAATGATCATCTAGTTTCAACCTCCCTGCTGTGTGCAGGGTCGCCAACCACCAGACCAGGCTGCCCAGAGCCACATCCAGCCTGGCCTTGAATGCCTCCAGGGATGGGGCATCCACAACCTCCTTGGGCAACCTGTTCCAGTGCGTCACCACCCTCTGTGTGGAAAAACTTCCTCCTAATATCTAACCTAAACCTCCCCTGTCTCAGTGTAAGACCATTCCCCCTTGTCCTGTCACTCTCCACCCTGGTAAACAGCTGTTCCTTTCCTGTTCATATGCTCCCTTCAGAGTACAACTTGAACACTTGAAAATCTTGTCTTTGCCCTCCAACTGGTAAACAGTTGTTTCCGCCCTCCACCTCCCTCCAGTTTATTTGCTCCTTTCAAGTTCTGGAAGGCCACAATGAGCTCTCTGCAGAGCCTTCTCTTTTCCAAGCTAAACAAGCCTAGAACGTTGCTCCAGATCTTTTCTGCTCATACAGTTATCTCCCCTGAACCAGTATTTTTTTAACCCATATACTGTTGTTAATAGTTGCAGAAAGTTAGTTGATTTAATTTTCCCTTTGAAAAATGCTAGGCATTCTGTACAGATGCTTGTTAATTTGGATACATTTGCAAGATGAGGGACATGGTTAGTTGGCAGGGTGGAGTGAGGGCTGATGGTTGGACTAGATGACCTTAGTGGTCTTTTCCAACCTTAATTCCATGATCAGGTAATGTGTATTCACTTGATTTACCTTCTAAGGGAGTCCCATGGTACGTCCTTGATCTTGCTTATTCACAAGACGGTTTCAGAGAAAACACCTCTTGCATGTAAGACACTGGAGAGAGCTGTAGAAGAATTTGGAATCTACAGATGATTCTGGCAGAAGGTTTCATGTGCAGTGTATAGCAGACTTTGATAGCTTTTATCTTAAGCTTCTTAAATATATTGATTCTGACGTTTTTGAATGTTGAGATGCTTGTCTCACAAGCCTCAGCTAGCTAACCTTGTAACAAAGTTTTACCAATCTTTTAACATTCTCCATTAGTTAGAAAGTGTAACATATAATAGGCTTTTCTGCACTCAGTCAATAGCTAAAATTAGCTTTGTTTGAAATCGAACACTGTTGCAGGCGGAAAACAGATCAACTGCAGATAATTTATAGCACAGCAGATCTTAGATTGCCCATATACCTTGTGATACTGTAGCCTTTTGAGTAAGGCCCTCGTTCCTCTGCTGGTGATGCTGGCAGAGGGCTCAGCACAAGGCACATTAGCAGCTGTTTGTGTTCCAGTGCATTTTCTGCTATCTGTATCAGCCTTGAATAAATACATTTCAGAGATGAGACTTCATTAAAAAAGCATAGGGAACACATGCAGGTGTGGCAATGCCATCTCTTCAGGAAAGAATTACCACTTGAATGTTCTGATCTATCATTTCTAGTTTATCACACCTCCCCTTGCCCCCCCCCCCCTTTTTTTTTTTTTTTTTTTTAAGCAGGAAGATGCATTTAAAGTAGTATATCTGCTAACATATCTCTTTAGATTTCTTCCCAAAGGAGTAAATTTCCTATGCAGATTATTAAGGAGGCAGGGAAAAACAGAGTGAGCTGCGAACATGTGCATTGGTCAGTCCCGGAGAGCTACATACTCAAGTTGAGAAGTACCCTGTTTTGGAATAAATTCTGATTAAAATTTGTGAGAGTCCTTGTAAACTTGTAGGCATTTTTTTTTTTTTTTTAAGAGTAAAAAAAAATGTCAAGTTGGGAGTGAGCCATATAGGAGTGCTTTTGTTATTCAGGCAATTGTTATCTGGACATAGTGTCTTGAATAGCTTTTAGATAAAAATGTTGTTCTCTCATTAGTTACATCCTCTTTTTAGGGGGCATGACTAAATGACTTGACACTTAAATACTGAACCAGGAGAATGCATTTATCGACAGCGAGCTACCTTATAGGAGTAGTTATCATGCTGACTAAACAGTGACAACTAAATCACCAGTGGATCACTCTTATCTGCCTTTGTATTGACCAGCTTGCTGATTTAGGGGGTCAAAAATACTACCTGCTGAGTCAGCTAGTTATGGGGTTACAGTGGAAAGCATAAGTTATTGAATGTTTGAGTATGTTAATAACTCCAAAATTGAATTAACTCATAACTGTGGACTTCAGATCCACATGGGAACTGCAGATCCACATGGGTTCAAGATCCGAATGGGAACATAGGCACCAGGTAGTGGCAGTGATGGTGTAACTACTATCTGCTTCCTCACTGATGGGAGAACTGCTGAAAATGAACAGTTCCTCTCATGGTAATGATTTTAAAATGTATATGCTGGATAAAAGAAACCAACAAATTCTGTGCTTAAAATCTTTTCACTTTCTGCTGTCACAGTTGTAAATGAGGTCTGCAGACGTCCAAGTTGTAGTCATGAAGTTTTTAGTCCATTTCCTCTTCATACGGAACCTGACTGACATGGAGGCTTGACCAGGTTCACAGATTGCACAGCAAAGGCTTTTTTTTTCCTCAAGGTGATTTAACCCCAGCTATTTAATGGCACATTATCAAATCAGCAGGAAGAAAGCCAAATGAATAAGATTCTATATTTTGTATAATAACAGCGTACACTGCAGTTACTGGACTTAAAGCTAGAGGGGACAGATCTTAGCTTATTCTTTTCTCCTCCCTACTGGGTTATGGTAACTATAAGGAAGTAATACTGTCCATCTACACTTTGTAGGACTCCTTATTATTCCCCTGTGTTGTGAGTTAACCCAGGGGCAGCTCAGTACCACAGAGTCACTTGGTTACACTCCCTGGGTGGGATGGTGGACAGAATCAGGAAGATAGAAGTGTGAGAACTCATGAAGACAGGTTACTGAATAAAGTAAAAGCCATGTGTGCAAGCAAAGCAGAACAGTGAGTTAATTCACTGCTTGTCTTTGGCAGGCAGGTGTTCAGCCACGTTCAGGCAAGCAAGGTTCATCACATGTAACGGTTTATTGGGAAGATAAATGCCCTCACTCCTCCTTCTTTACCCTGGCTTTAATTGGTGAGCGTGATGCTAGATCATATGGGATATACATTGCCATGCAGTTGTTACATGCCAAGAGCACTGATACTTACCTGTGGCTGGAGACAGGCCCACAAGTGCTATTAATTCCTGCTGCCTTATTTCCACGTAGGTACCCAAGTAAATACAGTGGCAAGCGTAATGTGATTTTTGCCTACCCTCTTACAGGCATCGAATTGTTTATAACTAGAGAGTGCGTATGTGTTTTTTCTTCCCTTACAGTCTTTTTGCATGTGTATGTCTGATGTTGGATTAGAGATTCAGTTACATTTCTGTTGTAAACTAGGACTTGTTAAAATGGTTAAAAAAAAAAAGTTATTCGTCATCCCCAACCCATCCTCTTACTGACAGACATCACTATTGCATGACTGAAGGAACTGGGGCTGTATAGTCTGGGGAAGAGGAGGCTGAGGGGAGACCTTATTGCTCTCTTCTAACATCTGAAAGGTGCTTACAGTGAGAGTGGGGTTGGTCTCTTCTCACTGGTGACAGGATGAGGGGAAATGGCCTCAAGTTGTGCCAGGGTGAGTTTAGGTTGGGTATCAAGGAGAACTTCTTTGCAGAAAGGGTTGTTAAGCACTGGAATAGGCTCCCCAGGGAGGTGGTTGAGTCACCATCCCTGAATGTGTTTAAAAACCGTTTGGATGTGGTGCTCAGGGACATGATTTAGCGTATGGTTGTTAGTTAGGATAGTATGGTTAGGTTGTGGTTGGACTCAATGATCTTTAAGGTCTTTACCCACCTTAGCAATTCTGTGATTCCATGATTCAGTGACACGTGGTTTTATTTTCCCTTAAGAAAACAAAGTTCTTTGAGTTTTAAAAGCAGAAGAATTAGAAGATTGGCAGAGATTATAATAAACGTAAAAAGAACCATGGAAGCAGTTATATGGGATGGGGCTCTTGGTACAAAATTGACAGGTTTACTGATTCCAGATTAGTAGTTTTCTTGTGTTTTAAGGATACAGTCAGTATGGACTATGCCTATTATTCTTCCTTTTTTTTTTTTTCTTTTTTCTTTTTCCCCCTTTTTTTTAATCTAAGAGCAACCACCTGATCTTGGTTAGTTATTATAGTTGAATTCTTTGTTTATTTCAGGATTTTCTTTCTTGGAACTTCAATCCCTGGTAATGTCTCTGTTGATTCCTGCTTGGGTTAGATAGCTGAAGTATTTCTCAGCCTTATCTTTCAGATTTTTCAAATATACCTCCTGTCTAATAGCTACATAATTAGCTCATTGTTGAAGGGTGTGTAAAATAGAGTATGGAACCTTTCATAGTACAGAGCAGGTTTGTGTTGGTAAAATGCCGCTGTTAAGTTTTGCTGGGCTTAAGAGTGGTTGTAGGGGGAGTATGTGAATAATGTGAGTAAGGTTGATTAATCCTGGCATCTATGCGAGACGTACAGGCAGAAGAGGAAGCAATTAAATGAGAAATCTCTGCTTTCCCTTTTGCTATAAATTGGCATCAGATAGCTCGACCATATATTTGTCTACACACCTTTGATATGCATGAAGATCAAATAACTTCTCTTAATTTCCTTGTTTGCAGGAAAATCTGTTACAGAATGTGACATGGTTCAAGTGTAAAGATGAATTAAAAATAAACGTATCTGTATTTTAGTCTGTCAGATACGAAAAATAATAATCTTTGTAGTGTGGGAAGGTGAGTTTCTTCTCAGAAATAAGTTATGTTCTAGCTTCTATAAAGTGGGAAATATGAGGTAACCCTTCTTTGAACAGTCCCCAAGGCAGATAATGCAGAGCATAAATGGTATCCTCTCTTTGCAGCTTGAGGAAAAATTGTAATAGGCTTTACAACTGAGAATGAAATGAGAAACTGTGGCATTGTATTCAGCTTGTTCTTTCTGGTAGCATTCTGTCTGTGGGCTGGAAAGTTTGTAGACCACTCGTCGGATCTTTGCTGTGTATATCATTGGGAATTCCCCAGTGGAAAGTGTTAGTTTCCAAAGGAAACAACCTGAAGAAAGGAGATCTCTATGGCTGAGGCAAGAGCTGCACAACAGAAGGCAGCAGAGTATGTCCTTGCAGGGATCCACCACCATCTCTAGGATAGAATGTAATGCGTGTTTTTACTTGATCTTGCTCTCTTCCCTGCAGTAAGTGGCTTGTCTGAAATGGGTTTTGTGTTTGCATACACACTTTACAGCTTTTGAACTTTTCTTTTGAACTTAGTGAAAGCTGTGCTCGTTCTTCTTTCAGGAAAGAGCTTCTTAATTTCATGTGAGTGTTATTCGTGTGAGAAGACTGTAAGATACCTGAAAGTCCCTTTAGGTAAATTGTGGGGGCAAACTGTAATTTCAGTGTTCTTTGCTAATAATTAAAGTACATCCTTGATGACTGAAGCAAATCTGGAGGGCTTTTCAGCATCGAGGTATCTTTTTACTTTTTGTTTCTGTAGAGGAATCAGGGAAGATCCAGCTTCCATAGGAGTTGCCTATTCACTATTAAATTTTCTTATACATGCCATTGCTAACAATTTAGGCAGACAACTAAGATATTTTGATACAATAAAGGTGATCAGCTGGCCAGTGTGTAGTTTGAACACTTACTCAAGTACTCTCCATGAACCAACCTACTTGGAAGGTTGAAAACAACAAAGAGCAAGTTTCTTGTTTTTGAACTGAAAGAATATTTCCCATTACTGCTGCTGTTTGAGAAAGCCCTTGATGTTTTAGTCCAACTGCTGCTAATTAGAACAAAACTGCAATCCACTGATGCTTCTCAGGTCTGGTTGTTTGTGTGAAAGTTAATGGCTTTAATAGTTAATATTTTCTGTGTGGTGCAGAAGGCACGGGAGAGGGAGGAATGCTTCACGCTCTGTGAATAGAGTTTCGTATCGCATATTGCTAAAGATTCTGGTGATGGAAGGTGTTTGCTTTCCAGTATTTTTTTCTATCTCAAGATGCAGGTGTTTGGCTCCCAAATCTCTTAATACCTCCACAGTGTTTTGCAGGAAGAATTGCAGTGGTTTTCAGTGTGTTCCACTGAAGGGAGTTCAGGGAGCTCCATGAACTTCCACAGCAGGCTGATCTTTCTTATGGAAACAGATGGGTCTCAGCAGCCTTATTTTCTGCTAACCTTAACCCCAAGCTGCTTTTCTATTGAGTATGTTACTTGCAGAGAAATTTCCTTGGTCTCTGAGGAACAGGAGAGTGCTGGAGTTAACCATGAGAATGTGCTTCCATGTAACCATTACTGAGTTAGCACTTCCCTTATTCTCTCTCCTTCTCTTGCTCACCCTTGAAGTTTGCTCAGCTTTAGCTTCAGGGAGAGATGGCTTATGACTGGGTTGCTTCAGGATAGTTAGAGCCCTACTTGAGAATAAATGAGGATTGCACATAGTTTACACCAGCAATGAATGCACTTTATTGGGAGGCTACGTTGCACTGTGGAAAAGTGACCCGCATACTCTCTAATGGAGTGACAAGTGAAATACAGCAGAAGAACAAGTGAAGGTCTCTGCGGAGCAGCGAGGTTGTATGCAAGGTCTTTGTCAAGTGCATCATCCAGTTTCTCATGCTACCTCCTGGCTTACCTAGGCGTAGTACTTCTTTGGTTGTAACTGCAGACAGATCAGAGAGGTTTTTGTGTTACACCTGAAGGAAGGAAGGAGGAAGCTTTTTTTTTTTTTTTTTTTTTTTTTTTTTTTTTTTTTTTGGATGGTTATTGTTAGGGATGAATTCCTTGTAAGCCATTCTGATCATACTTATTATGGATGGATAGGTTCAATGTGTTATACTTTGTTTGTTTGTTATACAACACCCTTGTGGAAAGTAGGTTCTTAGACCTACTTGAAGGGGCTACAAAAATGGTGATGGGCCTGGAGGAGAGGACGTATGAGTAGGAGACGTAGGAGAGGACGGGCTGGTTTGCTCAGCCCGGAGCAGAAGAGCTGAGGGGAGGCCCGATGGCGGCTGCAGCTCCTCACAAGGAGCGGAGGGGCAGCGCTGAGCTCTGCTCTGTGACAGCGACAGGGCCCGAGGGAACGGCATGGAGCTGTGTCGGGGGTTGCAGCTGGGGGTTGGGGACAGGGTCTGCACCAGAGGGTGGAGGGCGTGGAACAGCCTGCCCAGGGCGCTGGGCACGGCCTTGAGCTGCTGGAGTTCAAGGAGCATATGGACAACGCTCTCAAACACAGGGTCAGATTATTGGGTGGCCCTGTGTGGAGCCGGGAGTGAGACCCAATGATCTTTATGAGTTCCTTCCAGCTCGCGGTGCCTTGCTATTTCTGTACTTTCCGTTCCCTTACAGATGGTCTGGGTAGCGCTGCTGCAGGGTTGGCCGGGTCTGTGAGGGCGGGACTCCCTCTTGCGGTAACATCTCCGCCAGGCTCCGCACTGTGCTGCTCTGGGTGTTGCTTTCCTTCAGTCTCCTGTCACTTCTCCATCTGAAATCCTGAATTTAGGTCCTTTCTGGTAACTGCGGTCAACGTATGACTGCTATGGCAATTGTGGCAATTGACAGTAATACATGGAGTTCATGGAGCTCCACAAAGTAATGCTTAGGTTTTGTGTGTGAAACAGCAGTGTCACTTAATAATCTGTTCAGAGTAATTTTCTGTGTGTTTTTCATGCACTGCTGAAAGTTTTAGGGTGTATCTCAGAAGTCTGCAACATCTTATAGTCATGCTGCAATGTTTTCACAGCTAATATATGGCATTTGTCTACAGGATAATGCATTCTCCTACCACTTATGTGGAAAATAAGCACAGTTATGCTAATAATAGACCGTTTGCCTTTGCCACAACAAGTATGGGTGGGATGCAGAGTTGCTGAAGGCCTAAAGTGCATTTAAGTACTGATTTCAGTTGTCTGAGATGCAGTACCATCTGTTTGTGCCTTTAATTATCAATGAAGGTACCATTAGCTCATATGGAAATGCAGGCCTCCCAAAAGACAGCTGAAAACATAGGAATAGTCCAAATAGTGAAGCTTCATACGGTTCTATTGTGTGTTATATATACCTTTTTAAAATGTGTTTCCCAGTGTTCATACTGGCATGACTTTCCTCTGAAGTTGGAGTTGAATTTACCGTGTTGTTTTTAAGCTCACGCAGTGTATTACTCGAATTTTTTGCCAATCCATTTTTTTTTTTTTTTTGGTCAATCCAATTCAGACATTTCATTTGAATACTTTGTATGTCATCTTAGTACAAATGCAATGACCTTCTCTGCAATAATTGGTCTTTTGTTCGGTAAGAGCTGAAGACTATAAAAATAGGAACTTGGTGGCCCGTAGTAAAGGTTGTTTGGGTGACTTTTTTTTAATATTCTATTTCTCAATTTTGAAACTCCATATCCAAGAGAGATTTCTTCTATTTCAAACGTATGTCTGTTACATTTTTCCTGCTTTGTTGTGGACGATTCTCAATTCCAACTTTGGCCTTTTGGCCTTTTTGAAGGCTTTTTTTTTAAAAAAAAATTATTTTTTATAAATACAGTTTTATAATATATTTTTCTATAATCTGAACATTTTAAATAACTGCTTTTTAAAAAAAAAAATGCATTCTTTAAAAATCTTGGCAAAGATTTGTGACATAGAAGTGCATGGGCATGTTTATATAACAGATGACTGGTCTTAAAAGCTCTGTATGGTCTACAAGCCGCTCAACAAATCAGTTGCAAAGGTTGTGGTCAACAGTGGGATTTCACTGGGGCTCCAAGAACTGTGAGGTTATGTCCCAAGGGTGGGCTCAGCCATCTCTGCTCTGATGACAGCCTGGAGCCCTGTGCTCAGTCCCCCAAAATGGCTTGGAGCCAGCTGTGAGTTGCTCCTTGCTGGCCTCAAATTTTGCTTTTCATTGTTCACTCCCAGCTGAGGAAGTGCTCATTTCGTGTAGTTCCTGTCCAGCTTCCAACATAGTAACATTTCTTTGTACAAAAGCAGTGTCATTGCTCCAAAATTGGAGTGATTCTTTTAAAGATCAAAAATCCATCTGATAGTTTTCTAAACTGACTTGCTTAATTTTTGTGTGTGTTCCATTCCTTTATTTTGGAGTTTTAACAAACTTGTTCTTGGCAGGAAAAGATGAAATAAAGCCAAATGGTGTTTGAAATAAAATAGTGAATGGTATATTCCATGTAAAACACGTGAAGCTTGCTGTGGTGCCCTCCCCGCTGCTGGGCTGTTTGTCTATGTTTGTGTTGCCTGTTCCATAACGGAATAACAGGAAGTAGTCACCTCCAGTTAAACCCATGTGTAGTTTTAATGACCATTAATGTACCACAATGGATTCATTACTCTGTGGATTAGAAACTATAATCAGCTTAGTCAAAACTCCCCTAAAGGCTACCAAATCCTACCTGTCCCTTTCTATTTCTGTAGCAAAAGCAAGTCTGTATGATAATAAAATTACTTTTAGTTGCCCTGAGATGTTATTTTTCCAAATTAATGAAGCAAGGGAGTTGTGCAGCTTTGTGATTTGGGAAATATGGAGTTGAAAAAATAAAAAATGCAATAAAAAAAAAAAAAAGTGGAAGTTTGCCAACTACTTCTGTATTTTAAAAATATTTTCAATAGCTGTTGAAAAATAGTTTCTGCATTCTTCTCTTTCCTGAAGTAATGAACCCAATAAAAGATTTTCAAAAACTTTCTGAAAATGTTTTGAATTGTGACAGAAACAAAATGCAAACACTGTTTTTTCTCATACAGTCCCAGGGACTGTGCTGTTTTGTTCAGGCTCAGCAACGATGAATCCTCTGTGTTATAATTTAGAATTTAAATATCAGAATATACCTGAAATACATTAAAGTTAACTGTCAGGTGCAATACTTACAGAATCATAGAATCATAGAATGGCCGGGGTTGAAAAGGACCACAATGATCATCCAGTTTCAGTCCCCCTGCTATGTGCAGCATTGCCAACCACCAGACCAGGCTGCCCAGAGCCACATCCAGCCTGGCCTTGAATGCCTCCAGGGATGGGGCATCCACAACCTCCTTGGGCAACCTGTTCCAGTGCATCACCACCCTCTGTGTGAAAAACTTCCTCCTAATATCTAACCTAAACCTCCCCTGTCTCAGTTTAAGACCATTCCCCCTTGTCCTATCTCTATCCAAAAGAGACAAAAGTACCTTGGTATAAGTAACATCAAACTAATTATGTATCTTTCAGAGATTTATGTAAATGTTTACATATGTTAATAAGATACATTAGCGAGTTCATTTGCAGAATGTTTCCCTTACTTTCCAGTTTTTAAAATGTACTTTTCTTCATGGAATTTTCAGAGGTACCTAGAAGCTGCTAGGCTTTCTTTTCACCTACGTTGTGTACAGAGGCTCCTTTTTTGATTGAATAAAGCTAACTGAGTATTAAATAAGAGTATTAAATATAGCATATAGCTTTTTCACAGAGTCAGAGTCATAAGTGTTGGAAAGGACCTCTGGAAATCAGAGAATCCAGCCCCCTGTTAATGCACGCTTCCTATTGTATGTTCCACAGGGAATCACGCAGGCAGGTTTTGCATATCTCTAGAGGAGACTCCACAACCTCTCCGCCTTACTCAGCAGATGTAGTTCTTTTCTTATTATTATTTAGGAAGCAACAGTAGATATAATAGTGTTGAAATGAACCAAAACCTGTGATAACTGGACAATAATAAATAATTGACTTCCTTTGTTGTAAGTTAATTGAATTCCTTTGTTGTATACACATTGTGTCCAACAACCCAATGTCCTGAGGGATAACAGGAAGGAATTTATCTGCTATAATCTGTGGGTATTTTGTTTTGTCCTTCTTCAGATTAACAATCTTGAAGCCCTTGAGAACAAAGGATAGCAGTAAGAACAATTTTTAAAATATAAAAATAGTAATAAAATTGATAATAAGTAATTTTACCATGTTCTTTAATGTCTTTGACAGGAATGGGGTCAATCTAGTTGCTCTTTCATTTCTTGGAAGTCCAAGATTTTTTTCTGGGATAAGGGGAAAGTAAAGTCGACAGTCTGTTTTATTTATTTTATGTTGTGTTGAGGGACATGGTTTAGTGGGAGCTATTAGTGATAGGTGAATGGTTGGACTGGATGATCTTGTAGGTCTTTTCCAACCTTGGTGGTTCTATGATTCTATGATTCTATTTGATGTGAAGGGAAATGAGAACAGAATTGAAGCTAGGGCCTGGGTGGTAGGCTGCAGCTTTAGTAGCATAGCGAGAAGTAACACTGTTGTGTTCCCAGTCTTAGATGTGTGTGTCGGTTTTGGAGGATCAGAGCAAGGATGAGAGGCCGCTACTCACGTACCACCCAGGTCCCTGGAGATACTCTTCAACCTAGGGCTGTTTCACTTTACTCTTCTGAACCACCCTGCTCCATCCCTGCTATGGGATGAAATGACAGTGATGGTGTGGGGATGTCACTACAGAAAGTATAGTTTAAAAAAGGGGAAGGTTTTCTTTGAGACCGGATTGTAAAATAGGAAGAATTGCTGCACGATTCTTAGTCATAACATGTCAGTCTTCTGTTGCTGGCTATATTTATTATCTGACATTATGTCAGCAGGGTAGGGAACCTGTGGGTTTTTTTTTTGTTTTTTTTTTTGGAATGCCATGTTACTCACATGGGAAACAGAAAACAGGAGGGGGTTAAGCACTGAAACAAAGGATCATTGAAGAGCTTTCTTCCACTTTAAAGAAAGAATGGCATTCACAGAGTTCCTGTCTCTTGGTTTGACTGCAAAAGTGAAGGAAAGTAGAAATAGAGGTAATGCTGCATCTAACCACCATCCAAGTCTCTTAACACAAAGCAAAGCATTTCAAACGTTACTGTTATATAGTAACGTACAGGTAAATAATTTTGACTGAGGATCCCAATTCAACCATGTTACCATTTGAGTTTTCAGGACTGCTCTCCCTTTATGCACTTGTTGGCCATTGATGTTATCTTGGTCAAGTTTGGAGTAGTGAGACTGGATTATTGTTGGAAATGACGCAAAGTGGAGGCTGACAAGGGGAATGGATAGTGATGAATTGCAGCTTGTGTTGCAGGAAACAGGAACAACACCAGAAGTGATAAAACTTTCCTAGCGGCAATAGTTTTGAGCTGAAGCTGTACCTCTGTACAGCAAGCTGCACCCAACATGGCAAAATTAAGAAGATTTTCAAGCCACTGCCAGTTTGTTCACAAAAACAAAATTATTTTTATGGTCCTGAAAAGATGAGATGCTGTAGAAATGCGTCTGCTAAAGTTTGGATCCTTTACCTTCTTGCAGTTAAAGAAAGTAAGCTTAAAAACAAGCCCTGAAGGAGCAGGGAGGAGGCTTGAGCTAGTGGCAACAGAGATGTGAGGGGGATCAAGATCCATTTTCCTTGTATCCTTCCTATCAGACATCTTTTTTTGTTGTTGTTTGTTTGTTTTGCTCGGGCATGTTCCTGTTCCTTCCACTTAAGAAATGAGCATTCTCCAGATCACATTATCAGTCTGATTATATGAGTAGTTTTTTGCGGTTTCTAATGATAGAAAATGGCTGTTCTTGCATATATCTATTTGTATATCAGTCTTGATGCATAGTACATGAGCTTTGGAGTCTTTACTGGGTTGTGGTTTCAAGTATTTTCTCAGCATATTGAATCCTGCAGATAATTACGTTTTATTAGACCAAATAAAATTTAATTGAATGTTTGCTCTTTTATACGCAGTCTGTTCCATTTCAAAGTTCTAAAGGTTAGGCTAGTTTTATTTTGTATAATAAGACATTGGCTTTATTTGTTGTCTGGCTTTAGGATTACATTTATTTCCTCATTTTAATAGAGAAGCGTAATTTTTTGAAGTATGTATTTCTGATGGTTAAAAAAAATGTACTTTCTCTTTTCAGATCTATCAAAGAACAGATTGACAGAGATTCCTACGGAGTTGTGCCATTTTGTGTCACTGGAAACACTAAATCTGTACCACAATTGTATTAAAATTATACCAGATGCCATAGTGAACTTACAAATGCTAACCTACTTAAATTTGAGGTAAGTTTGTTTACCACATTTTCTGTTTAATTGCAAATGCGTCAATAGTTTTTGTCTGCACTTTGTGTTCTTGGAACAATTGACTACATTTTTCTGTTTATTGCAAACCGTAATGCAAAAAAGTCATTGCTTGTAGATGTAGCTCTCTATATGAAGACATTGTAAAGGCTAAAATGAAAAACTTCATTATTTAAGGACGGACTAAGTAACATGCATCCTTTTCTTCCTTGTTCTTTGCACAAATTTGAGAATGCTAATTAAAAAAGCATGGTTGGATACCTTTTGTGCACACTTGATAATAAATTTTGTGAAGTTAGGTGTGCTTATTGTAGGGACAGAGGACCAATACTTTCCTCAAGGGGGACCGACAGGAAAAGTGTGATTTTTATCACTAATGTCCTCCTTTTGTGACTGATTTATAGTTACTGTCTTTTTTAGGAAGAAGTGACAAAGAATTAGACACCTCTGTCTCTCTTCCAGGAAAACTATGCATGAATACTAATCAATATTGAGAATGTCGGGTGGTTAAAGCACAACTGAATGTGTTTTTGCTTTTGAGAGAGGATATATGTCAGCACTTTTTCATCTGGGGCAAGGCACGGAGGTTTATCTGCAGTTGTGTACATGTAGAAACTGTAATAGTGAAGATATAATAATATGGGATTTAAGAATGAGGTTCGTGTGCCATGGAATGCTAATATTAAAAACTGAAACAGAGTAGTATGTCCTGAGTACCTGCACACATGTGAGGAGTAGGACTTTTGAACTACTGTTACAGTTAGATGTGCATAAAGAAATTAGGACTGGATGAAATCAAATGTGCATAGAATATTTTCATAAATTTAGGAGTTAGAGTGAATTATCTCAGTGGTGATGGAATTCGAGTCATCGCAAACCCAGAATACTCAAAAGTTGCTAACATATATCACATTCAATGATGTATCACAATATATCAATATCACAAACTAATGGAAAATTTACAAGTTTTTCTAATTAAAGATGTTTCCCTCAGCTTAAAATCTTCTGAAATAATTTTATCTTCACTTGGATATGACCTTCTTCAATACAACTACCTTTTACTCTATGTTGTAGGTCCTTTCCAACCCTGTGATTCTGTGATAGCTTTAAAGGTTACTGGAGAATGTGCTCTCGACTGTCTGTCTTATTTCATCATTTTATGTGATACGTTAAGCAACAGAAACAATTGTTTGTGATTTGCAATGACAGTTCTGGGCTATTTTGTAGTAATTGTGGATAATTCTGAAGAAGATTGAACAAGACTGCTAACGCTTCCGATTGTTTTTGATGAACGACTACTTCAGGGCATTTCTTTGATCCTTGAACATAAGCACTACAGAACTAGCACTTATTTTTCATAGAATCATTAAGTTTAGAAAAACCTCTAAGATCATTTAGTTCAACCATCCACCTACCACCAATGTTGCCAACTAAACCGTGTTCCTTAGTACCACACACTTTTTAACGCCTTCCTGGACAGTGACTCAACCACCTCCCTGAACAGCCTGTTTCAGTGCACCACCTCTCTTGGAGAAGTTTATTCTAATATCCAGCATGAACCTCCCCTGACGCAACTTAAGGCTGTTCCCTCTCAATACTAATGTTAGTTACCCCAGGTGAAGAGGCCAACCCCACCTTGCCATCACCTCCTTTCCTGGTAGCAGTAGAGGGATCTCCCATGATCATCCTCCTCATCTCCAGACTGAACCATCTCAGTTCCCTCGGCCTCTCCTCATAACACTTAAGTTCCAGACCCTTCACAGCATTGTTGCCTTCTATGGACATGCTCCAGGGCCATGATGTCTTTCTTGTAGTGAGGGGTGCAAAAGTGAACACAGTACTTAAGATGCAGCCTCACCAGAGCTGAGTACAAGGGGACGATCACTTCCCTGCTCCTGTTGGCTGCACTATTTCTGATATAAGCCAGGATACCATTGGCCTTGGACACATGGGCACACTGCTGGCTCACGTTCAGTCAAGTGTTGAACAACACCCCCAGATCCTTTTGCTCCACACAATCTTCCAGCCACTCTGCCACAAGTCTGTAGCTTTGCATGGAGTTGTTGTGATCAAAGTGCAGGACCCAGCACTTGGTCTTGTCGAACTTCATCTCATTGGCCTCAGCCCAGCAATCCAGCCTATCCAGATCGCTCTGTACGGCCTTCCTATCCTCAGGAGATTAACTCTTCTCCCAACTTGGTGTCATTTGCAAACTCACTGAGGGTGCACTCAATCCCCTCATCCAGATTATCAATAAAGATACTGAACAGGATGGGCCCCAATAGCAATCCATGGGGAATACCACTCATAATTGGTCACCAGATGGATTTAACTCCATTCAGCGGTACTCTTTGGGACCAGCCCTTCAGTCATTTTATCCAGCAAAGAGTGTACCTGTTCAAGCTATGAGTTGCCAGGTTCTCCTGAAGAATGCTGTGGGAAGCAGCATCAAAGGCTTTGCCTAAGTCTAGGTAGACTGCATAACCTTTCCCTCATCCACCAGGTGGGTCACCCAGTCACAGAAGGAGATGAGGCTGGTCAAGCAGGATCTACTTTTCATGAATCCATGCTGTCTGGGCCAGATCCCCTGGCGATCCCACACATATAGTGTGATCACACTCAAGGTGATCTGTTCCATAATGTTCCCTGGCACTGAGGTCAGGCTGACAGACCTGTAGTTCTCTGGATCCTCTATGCACTCTAATACACTCTAGTCCAAATCATAGAATAGATTAATTCTTAATTTCCTGCGAAGATATTAGAATGGGGCAGTCTGATTCTACAGTGAACTTTGCTGTGTTTTTTGTTTGTTTGTTTTTCAGCTACTTCTGGGTAGTGGGAGGATTCTCATTTTTGATATCTTTGAATTTATTTAATACTTGTTTGTCTCCTAGCCTGTGTAACAGGGATGGTGGTGATTGTTTACTTCGTGAAACATTTTGAGATTACATGGAACATGAATATGCAGTTTTGTAGTGCACCACTTGATTTGAATGTTTTGAGACTTGTAGAATTTATATGTAATTTCCTTTTATTTGCCCCGTTCCTGGAGGTGTTCAGCACCAGGTTGGATGGGGCCCTGGGCAGCCTGGTCTAGTATTACATATGGAGGCTGCTGGCCCTGCCTGCAGCAGGGGGGTTGCAGCTTGATGATCCTTGAGGTCCCTTCCAACCCTAGCCATTCTGTGATACGTGGAACAACATGGGCAAGGCTGTTGCTAACCAAACCAGGCTGCACTGGGGCCCCATCCAACCTGGCCTTGAATACCTCCAGGAATGGGGCATCCACAGCTTCTCTAGGCAGCCTGTGCCTCACTGCCCTCACAGTGAAGAGTTTCTTCCTTATATCTAAGTCCATCCTTTTTCAGTTTACAACTTATTCCTTGTCCTGTTGCTATATTCCCTGATAAAGAGTCCATCCCCAGCTTTTTTGTAGGACCCTTTCAAATACTGGAGGACCGTAGTAATATCTCCCCAGAGCCTTACTTTTTTGCCTTACTCTAGGCAAAGTAACTTTTCAGCCTTAAAGTGAAAGCCTTAAATTTCATTGAAGATGAATATCAAGGATTCTGTTTATTCATATTTCCCTCAGTTGCTCAGATGAGATCCACATCACATTCCTGTGCGGTTCTAGGTAAACTGTAGCATCTGAATCTCTTGTAGCTTGAGTGAACATCAGGAAGCAGACAAATAAATTTGTAGGTTTTAAGAAGTTGACAGCATCCCCGGAGTTCTTCCAGCAAGTCTTGATAAGCCTTGCACATTATAAAGAAAAAAATAGGCTTCAGATATGGAGCTATACAATTAGGATATATCCTACTGTACCCCAATATGCAGCTTTGCAGCACACGGCTTGACTTGAATGTTTTGAGACTTGTAGAATTTATATGTAATTTCCTTTTATTTTACCTAAATGTTGTCTTTCATTGAAATTACGCAGGACAATGTTTATAATCTGTTTTTACAGGTCAGTCATGTGTATTTGGTTTTTGGAGTCATAACAGTCACGCAGAAGATAACTAAAATGGCCCATTGTTTCCTTGCAGGTTAATGCACGTTAAAAAAAAAAAAAAAAAGTTGCTTTCTATAAAAATTGTCAAGCTTTCTTGGAAGGAGGATAGCTAATGCATTATTCTTTTGCATATAGTCAAGTTTCTTCTTGTGATTAAGAGTTAATTTCCAGAAATTAACATTTATTATTACATGGCATTTATGTTCAGGCTTCCTGAGTAATTCTTACTAGAATGAGAACTGAGGTCTCTGGGTAGTTTTCTCTCAAGTTTTTCTTTTACTTGTGATTCCTTTTCAAGAAAATCCTCTACTCTTTATTTTTTTTCCCCAAAATACGGTAGAATGCCTTATGTTGGAGTTGTTTAAAAGTGTTTTAGTGATTTTAGAAAAAAAGTAAGGCACAGAGGTAAAATGCCTCAATCGAAGCCTTGAAGAGAGTGAAGCACTGTTTCCAATTTGGTTTTTGCTATGGGTACCTGAATTAATAGACCTTACTTGGTTTTATTTCTTACAAGGCTCTTCTTATTCTGTGCTTAAATAAATTGCTGCAGAAACCCTGGAGGAAAGAAAGTCTCAGAAGTATATTATAATGTATGTTCAAATCCCATAAGACAGTAGAAGTGAGTTGGATTAACCCACTGAAAAGTGTAATAGTTTTGAGAATTCAGAAGACATAATAGATAAAGAAAAATCTCTGATATTTCACATGTCTAATCACTTGAAGAATCCTTCTCTCTTGGAATCTTAGTCAAAATGTTGAAATATTGGAGACATATCAGGATGATACTGTTCAATATCTTCTACCAGTAGACCTTTATTTCTGTGTTACAGCCCTCTTGACTGCTGGCATTTTAAGGTGACACATCTGACGAACTGGTGAAAATGTTCTCCTTCCCCTCTCCAGTAATTTATCCAGTGTCTTTTAGCACAAATGCATATGCATGCAGGAAAAGAAAACAATCTTGCAGTTGTTTCTTTTCCTATTGTATTTGGACACGTCCTGATGGAGAAATTTCAGTATCTTTATATTTGCTGATCCAATGCTTATGCTCATGGTCTTGAAAAATGTTACAAAAGCTTAAATCTTCATGCATAGGGAATTGTGTCTGGAAAAAAAAAAAAAAAGGAAAAAAAAAAAGCATGGCACCAGACTATAATCCATTTAGGCCATTTCTTTCAGAAAAAGAGAGAAAACCTCTCTAGATGTGCTTGGCAGAGATGTCTCGCTGGTGTTCAGGAAAGCCTGTGAGCTGATCTTGTTTTGTTGGGCTCTGATGTGAAGTGAGAAATATATGGCATGATAACTAACCTTCTCATAGAGGTTAGATCCTATATTCTCCTTGTTGGAGAGTGGTAATTCTCCACAATACTGTTTAGTCAGTAATTGCAGGTATTTTTGATCTACAAATGTTTTCCTAGCAATTGCAATTCCAAAGCTTGTATGTTATCTGCAGGAAATCTGACCCATCAAAATGAAGGGGTTATACAGCTAAAACTTCATGCTAATATGCAGTAGAATGTCATTGGTGTTCTTAATGGTTGTTTTCTTTCTTTGTTTTGTTGCAGTCGAAATCAACTTTCTTCTTTGCCAGCTTGCCTGTGTGGTCTTCCTCTAAAAGTCTTAATTGCAAGTAACAATAAGCTAGGTTCCCTTCCAGAAGAGATAGGTCAGCTAAAGCAGTTAATGGAACTGGTATGTAACTAATTTTGCCATTTTGTTTTCATTGGTATTTAACTACAATCAATAAAACACTCTTTGCAAAGATGTTGGAGCAAATGCCTCGTACTGTCATGCTGGTTTTTGACTTCTGAAGCATGTCTCTTTTTTTGCTCTTCAGGACCATTCTGAGCAGCGTTCATTCAAAACTCATCTTCTAAGTTTTATTTCTTTACCAGTTGTACTGAGTACATGCTCTGGCTCCTTGTTTTGCTGTGTTTCTGGTTCTGGCATAAGGTTCTGCAAAGTTGTACTGTCATCCAATACCACCTCTCTTTTTCCTTTCTCTCAGTGCTGTCTGCTTAGCACACTGCATTCCGCTAATGAAATTGGTTTTAGCAGTCTGTTTGCATTTTGTTTCACTATTTTTTGTCATGCAACTTGGCTCAAACATCTGTCTAAAAAGGTTTCCAGACTATATTCCTCTTGGTTTTTCAAAGCTCACTGGATGACTGCTATTTCTGGATGCAGTATTATTCTGTCTACAATACGCTGTCTAACAAATGAGAATCAGAAAGTGCAGAAATTATTTGGTACCTAACTTAAAATTTATTTAATTGTATATGGTTTCTAAAAGTTTGCATGTAGAAATCATGTAGATGAGTGCTTCCCTTTCCTCCCCCCTTTATCTACATCTTTTTACGTTGTATGCTTCCTGAACTCTCTCTGGCACATGTGTAATGCCTTGTGATTGTTTCTGTTCACCTTGACCTCTCAGTTGGCAAACAAACAGTTTTCTGAAGCTGCCAGGTTATGCAGAGCAAAACAATGAAAAGTGAACTTTCTCTCAGCTGCTGACATCACCATTGGCTGCATTTATTTGTGCATCTTGTTGCTATCTGAAAGTACCTGCTAATCATATCGACATTTTTATAAGAATAATTTCTCTATAGAATTCTGTTGAGCTAACCTTGCTTTAGGAACCACTGCTGCTACTGAGTCCTCGTATATGAGGTAACAACTATGGGGCTTTCTCCTTTCTTCCATTTTTTCTTGTACAGCACCTTGTGGTGTCAGGCTTATACTATTCATTGTAATGAATCTGGTTTGGGGAGGAAAGCGGTTACCTTTTACACCCGGGTTAAACGCTGCCAGCTTTGTTCTATTGTTACCGATCTTTAGTAAGCATTAATAATTTATCTAGCAGTTTGAAGTACTTTTCTTAAGGGATTTAATCAGGTTACTGAAATTGTTTTGATTGAATTACCTTCAAAAACATGCCAGACTGTAGCATTGTTTCTATTGTGCTTAAAATAGGTTCAGTAAGAGATTATAGGTCCAGTCTTATTTATGGCTGAACGGTATTGAACACATCCTAACTTAGGGGATAGAATGACTGGACAGAACTGTTAAACTGAAAGAAGTTTGAGTGAGTAACAATTCTTGTTAGATTAGGTGTGCTTCTGTTCGGATGCCCTCATTACTGAGGTTGGTACTACCATGAGTACTTTGAACGTTTCCAGTGAACTAAATTGCGTTATTGAGCTGGAAATGACTGAACTGTGATGAAGCACTGAATTGAGAGCTGTATCTGGATTGTTATATTTACCATGATGCAGCTTAGATAATGAGGTGGTTGTTATTCTAGAACTAACAAGGGGGAAAAAAAAAAAAAAAGATTAAATCATGCTGCAGTTGTTATTGCATGAAATGTTCAGCTGTGTGAGAGCAATGCCAGCCTGAATGGCATGTGGTTTGCAGGTAACACTACCAGGCAGCTCTTTGGCAGGGCATGCTCTTGTTCTGGGACACACACAATACTGATGGAGGCCTGGCCCAGGGGATCAGTCCCGAGAGGCGGCAGACACCAACTGGCTGCATTTGTTTCTTGGATTGTGAGCACTTTGGCAAGCACCCTCAGATTTTCAGTGTTTTGCAGCTTTTCCTAGGTTGCTTGCAGTGAAGTCTGAATACATAGCAAATGGATTTTCTTTTTTAATCTAACTTTTGAAACAGGTTTTACTTCTATGGTCACTCTGGAAAGGTAACAGCAGTTATGCTGCAGGCTAGGTCAGGTCTTTCCAATTAATAGTTTTCTTCTTTCTCTTCTTTTTTTATTACATTTTTGTATTTAGAAACATTTTGTAGCTGTGACGTTGAATGACTGGTGTATTACATGCTGTTAATTTTGACATTTTCTTTTAAATTTTAGGGTAGGGTTCTTCTGTGTAGGCCGATAGCTGTCTTAAAGGCATTGAGCTGCATGCCACAGAAGTTGCTGTTAAATTTCAGGGAGCCTTACTTTTCTCTAATTGTGAGAAATTATCCATGTTGTCATGCCAGGAAATAACCAATGAGGACGTAACGATGTTAATGCAAGAAGTCTGACCTTCAGTGAAGACTAGCCCCGTAACCTGACTAGTGGTTTGGATTTGATTTCAACTGTTGGTGGATGCCCACCAAGTGAAGTTCCAAACTGCAAATGGTCACATTTATCCAAAATGTAATTGGCTTGAAAAACATAGGCATTTGACATTGGCAATAATGATAGCAACACTATCAAAATAATTGGAAAGCTTAAGATAAACACTGTCACATATATACACATGAAGTATAGTAAGTATAACTGGAAATAATATAATGTGTCTCTCTATTTATGCATAGATTAGTCTTTTTGTGAATGTTTTGAGGCTATGCACTGCCAGACATTCCTTTTGCACTTCCTTTAAAACTCTCTTTCCTTGACTTGTTCTGATGTGCATGTGAGTGTACTTGATCTAGAGTTTCTCTACCACAAGGTGACTTTAAATTTCAATTTTTTGCTCTAAAAATGAGTATCTAATTAAAAACTCATTTAAAGTTTGTAAATTGAAAATAGGACAGTAAAGCTTTAAAAATAAATGGTTTGGGAACATTGCAATTAACAGCACCATAGTTTGAGTAAAACAAGCACTCATTAACTGGTGTTTTTAATTTCCTTGTCTAAAAGCTAAAATTTCCTGACTCTGTTTTGACAAGGGAAGGAAGTTTTGGCAACAGTGAGATTATGGAAAGAAACATGTCTGATAAAGAGAGCGTCATTGCCAGATCAGATCTTGATATTACCATTGGTTTTTTTTAACTCACTTTCAGAACTGAAGGTACGGAGTTAATATAATGCTTTTCACTGGTATTAAAGCAGCCATCTTCAAGGAGATGACTTGGAAGTCTGACTTGACTTTTAGGAATTCTATAATTGAAGAGCTCCTATATGCTGTATAAATCCATCGTGTGAAGCAATCAAGAATGGGTGCATGATCCCTCTGAAAGGGATATTTAAGGATTTTACCTTTAATGTCTTCTGGAAAATTTGGCATTACCCCACTCCCTCTCATATGATGAAGGGCTTTTTCTAATTTCTATTCAGAAAGTAACGTGACTGAAACTGACAGATTACCTGGCCACAGGTTTCAGTGCCCTTCTGATTCCATACTGAGTTTAGACAGTTTGGCAGTAAAAGTGATAGCTAATATGTGATAACTATCTTGTTTTAGGCTGACTTAATCCAATTAGTTGATTTTTATTTTTTTAGAATGAATTCATGGCAGTCTTGTGATAACTCAATGGGGATAATATCATAAACATATCATACTTCACAGTAATGCTAGTGTATAGGAAATGTTTCCTTAAAATAATGCTCACTTATTTAGCAACATTCAGCGCTTTAAGCTTAGCTCAACTTTACAGCGGTTATTCCTTTGGAAATGCTAAAATGAACATAGGTTCCAAGACTCTTAAACCAGCTGAATCTAGCCATCAAAATCAGACCTGCTTAGAACCTGTGTAGGCTTATAAGAATGAGCTGTTACTGTAATGTGTTAAATACCTTGTAATTGCAAGCAAGGCCTGCCCTATTTTAGTGTGGCCTGCTATTTGATCAAGTACATGCCTTTTCTAAGCATTATTACAGAAGGGTATTACTGTTTTCTATTTATTTTTAAATTTTGCTAAAATATTTTCTCTGAAAGAATCTTTTTAAAACTCAAATTCACACAGTAACAGTTTTATACATCATCCAAACACATTTTAGTTTATGTAATCATGTTGTGGAAATACTCATACGAGCAAAAAGGTGTAGAGCATCTTAAACAAATTGTTCTGACTGTTTGAAAAAAATTACAAAATTTTCAAAATTAACTTCTAAATAAATATTTGCTCTGGGTTGTGAATAATGTGTAAATATTTTCTCACACATCTCGTTTTGCCCGCTGAAGGCAGGCCGCAGATAGTTGTGTGTTTTCAGTTTAATAAAATGTTATACTGATAATAACATTTTAGCTACACTTTCTCACTTTGGAGACAAGTTCATTATTTCTGTTTCTTTTGCTGTAGGATGTAAGCTGCAATGAAATCACAACTTTGCCACAACAGATAGGCCTGCTGAAATCTTTAAAAGAACTGAATGTCAGAAGAAATTACCTCGAAGTTTTACCCCAAGGTATGAGTTATGAAAAGATCTATAATAAAGGCATTAAGATTTTTGGTACTTTTAAAGTATTCTTTAGTTGTGTAAGTAAGTAATAACAGAAAATAACTACCTTGTGTTGGCATGTTTTCCATTTGAGTTCACTGTGTGACTGGAGACAATAATGTTAAAGTTATGTTATTATATGTTAATTAATTATCTGTATGATTTTAGGTGTCTTAAGCTGCAGAGATGCTTACCTGTGAATGCAGATAACTGTCAGCTGCTTCAAAGTATTTTAAAATCTATTATCACTTGTGTATCATTAACATTCTTTTCCTCTATTCTATACAGGAAAACAAAAAATTCCTGTCAGAATTTATATTTTTTTAGAAAGGTGGGAGGAGGGAGGGAAGGAGAATATTATATCCTGTATTTTATTATGTGAGGAATAATAGTCCTTCTTTTTCTTTTCTGATGACACAAAGAAAAATGATTATTTAGAAATATTATTTTATGACCAAAAATCAGTACAGGTAGAATACCTTTTGTCTTTTCTGTTGCTTTTAGAACTAGTACAGCTTCCCCTGGTGAAGTTCGACTTTTCCTGCAATAAGGTGCTTGTGATTCCCATTTGTTTTAGAAAGATGGCACAGTTACAAGTACTACTGCTTGAGAACAATCCTTTGCAATCTCCACCAGCACAAGTAAGTAACGTATGTCATTTAAATTGTGCCTTAACATTGGGTGGATGATAACTTAGTCTATAAAATGTCATCTTCTGCGATGGCAGGTCTCTGAACTTGAGTAATGACAGACGTTAGTTGTGGATATACAAACAAGACAAAGTGTCCTATATTCTGTGTATCTGTACGCTACTTGAACCAATGTTATTTTAGAAGGTTTTCGTTGTTAGCTACCTATTCATTTTGTTGTTACTATCTCCATCTGAAACTTGAAGTGCGTATAATTTTGAAAAAGAAGGTTGTTGAGAAACTTCCCGGATACATCATGGAATCATAGAGTACCACAGGTTGGAAGGCATCCACAAGGCCTAACTACTGTCTCCATGCAGGACCACACAAAATTCAAACCTTATGTCTGAGAGCATTTACAAATAGTACATGAGCTCTGGCAGATTGGGATCATGCCCTCTGCCCTGGAAGCTTCTTCCAATGCCCAGTCCACCCTCTGGTGAAGAATCTTTTCCTGATATCCAGCATGAACACCCTCTGATGCAGCTCCATGCCTTTGTCATGGGTCCTGTCGCTGTCACCAGCAAGATCAGCTCCTGCCCTTCCCATCCCCTTGTGAGAAAACTCTAGGCTTCCATGAGGCCTCTCTTCAGTCCCTCTTCTCTAAACTGAACAAGCCATAGGACTTCAGCAGCTTCTCATAGCTCTTCCACTCTAAACCCTTCACCATCTTCATAACCTTCCTTTGGGCACTTTCTAATAGCTTTATGTTCTTCTTATGTTGTGCTGTAAATTGTACATAGGACTTGAGCTGAGGCTGCACCAATACAGAGCAGAGTGGTACAGTCCCTTCTATCACCTGCCTTGCAGTCCACGACATGGTTGGCTCTTTTGGTTGCCAGTGCACACTACTAACTCTGGTTAACAACAGCCAGAACCCCAAGATCCCTTTCTGTGGGACTGCTGTCCAACCTCTTGTTGGCCACTCTGTATACATATGCAGGACTGCCCTGTCCCAGATATAAAGTTGCTCTTGTTAAATTTCACGTGGTTGGTGATTGCTCAGTCAAATTTATCAAGATTTCTCTGGGAGGCCTCTTTGTCCTTGAAGGAGGACAGATTTCATTGGGCCCTGAAGACCATCTGGAGCAGCAAATCCTGCACATGTTCAGAGCTGCCTGGATTTTGTTTTCGTGGTCATGGTCTTCCAACTCAGGGTTCTGGGTTAATAAAAGCCAGTTTCTTGAAAGTTTTTGCTATTGTTTACTACATATAATATATACATATCCTGGCAGCCTAGAACATAGTCTACATGACTATATATATATATATATTTTTACTCTACGTATGACAATAAATTTACAGTAGAAGGAAATTAAGATCCCGTTATGGATGTAGACGACGCTGAGAAATGATAACAAATGGAACTTCTGTTTGCTGCTTAAGGACAACTTTGTTGACTTACTGGACCCTAGATTCAAAGTTTGTTGAGTACAGTTGTTTTAGATCAGCAGCTGTTGATGTATTTGAGAGTTTTTATTACATTAGAGAAACTCCTTTCTTTATCTACCCATGGTGATGCAGTTACTAAGTTCAAAATACAGTGCTTAACAACCCTTTCTGCAAAGAAGTTTTTCCTGACTAAACTTACCCTGTCACAACTTGAGGCCATCTCCTCTCGTCCTGTCACCCAGCAAGCATGTGAGTTAAAGAGTGCAGTCAAAGAAAAGAATGTAAAGGCAAGTGGAATGCATCATAAAGATGCTTGAACACCATAAAACCAGCATGACAGTATATAAAGGACATGTTGGTTAATTAAATGTTACTATTGACTAATTTTGTAAAATAATGACTTAGTTTACAGTTGGTAATAGGCCTAAATATGTTTTATTAATCATAATCCTTTATGAGAGAATTTGGATTTTGTAAAATAAAATACATTCTTTTGCTCTTTTCTCTCTTAGAGTACCCATACTGGTGCACTCAATTGATTTACTTATTGAAGTTGTTCTTAATCATTTCTTTAAAAATAAAATCTGTTTTCCCTCACATTGTATCTATTGTGACCTTATGAGTTGGTTTTCAAGTAGTTTTACACTAAGCGAATTTTGGAATACATTTCCTTTTTTCTACATATGAACCTATCTTTTTTTTCCCAACAGATTTGTACAAAGGGAAAGGTGCATATATTCAAATATCTGACTGTACAGGCCTGTCAGATTAAAACAGCAGATTCACTGTATCTTAATGCCATAGAACAGCCACATTTGCCACAACCTGTGGAAGAAAGGTATGAATAAAGATCAAACTTATTTTTGCATGTAATGTTTATTATCTCGGAACAAAGTGAAAGATGGTTTTATCCTTAGCTTCTGCAGTTTTTGTTGTTTAGGTTCCATTTAGACAGTTCTTTTCCAAGTGGAACTTTCTTTTGCTTTATTTTATTCTTGTGAAATCCTTATAAGGGTTTAGAATAAAATGAAGTATTTTTAACAATCGATTCTGATTAAAGTCAGCAGTGCATTAGGAAAGAGCCTTTGTTTAAATTTAACCTCCTACTAGTATACTACTGGAATATATTGAAAGTAATTAAGAGGGTAGTATAAGTTGGTGTTGGAACTTCATTGTAAATCTATTAACATACTAAAAAGAAATTTACTTCTTGCTTCATTTTGTGATTTATGTGTTATCAAAGTTGCATAATTCTGTTAGGCTTTTTCTCTTCATAGAATCACAGAATGTCTTGGGTTAGAAGGGATCTTAAGAACCATCCAATTCCAATCCCTCTCCACAGTGGGTACGGTTACCACCCAGCAGCTCAGGCTGCCCAGAGCCCCATCCATGGCCTTGAAGGCCTCCAGGGATGAAGCACCCACAGCTTCTCTGGGCAGCTGTTCCAGTGCCTCACTTAATTCTGGGTAAATAAATTCCTCCTAACATCTAATGTAATTCATCTAGCAAAGAGAATTGAGTGGGTGTTAATATTCTTTTGAACTGAAATTAAATTTTATTATTAATTTATTTGGCAAAATGAAAGACAGTGACTTTAATTTCTTAGATCAGTTATAGGTGCAGAGAGAGATCCTTTTTATGGGAATCTTCGTAGCTAATTAGAATCCAATTCGTAGCCAGCTCTTTCTTTACCAGTATGAGAAGTTTATATTAAAGAATCACGGAAAAATTATGGGGATGCCCGGTAAAAACCAAATGTTGATGGAAATACAAACAGAGATGTTGCTGCTATCACTCTGAGGAAAAGAAAAAAGCTGTTTTGGAGTCTCCTTGTCAGTCATCTTGTAAAGGGCTAGTACAGAGAGGATACCAGGTGATAACTAGCAGTCCAGTGTTTGATCACAGGGTAAGTACTAAAGCTAAAATTGATGCTTGAGGATGTATTCTTGCCATTTAATCTTTATCTTTCTTAAGATATATTTTATTCAGTTAATTATTTGAACGTGTATGTTTTGTTTATCTGGAAAATAAGATGCTTTGCTTTAGAGAATGATTTCAAACTTTGAAAGGAAAAACACTGCCTGGTTAAGATTTCCTTAGTACTAACAAAAATCAGAGAATACCTTAGATTCAAGTAGTCTAACACCTCACCCTTCCCCCGCCTGCTCACCCTGCCCTAGGCAAGAAGAGGTTGATGAGGTTCACATCCAGATGGCTATTGAATGTCTCCAGTCTTTTGAGTTTACAGTTAACAGATAATTGGAGATTAAGCTGAATCAGCTACCTTGTTCATGTGAAGATTGTTAAAGTACTTTTCAAAACTGCTGTGTTGATCTGAATTTAGGTTTACAACTTTCGGAATTGCAAATGAGAAGGAAGTAAAGGAGAAAAAATAGTTAACTGATGAGTGTATTGCATCTGTTGGTGTACTTTAAAATGAGCAGAGGTCATATTAGGTGATAAAAAAAAAAAGCCTGAAGAGATGTCAGGTGCAATTATTATAACCATTTTCTGAAAATATTAAATTTCAAAATCTATTTTAAAGCCTTAAAAGGAGGTTTCTATGTTAATAATTACTCCAAGCTCCAGGGAGTTAACAGTTCGTTTTTGATGCCTCAATGGTTACTTTTAAATTAGTTGACTCCAGTATGGTTACTTTTAAATTAGTTGACTCCCGTTTGAGTTTCAGCTAGTTTGGTTTTTCTGTGATGTGGCTAAATTATGTCAGTCAGAATCCTGTGCTACTTGGCTAATAGCTAAATATTTTTGTCCAGTGCACAGACTAAAGCAACAACCTTTAGGATGGATTATTCTATTGTTTTCATTAATCCTTTCTAGGATTAAGCAAACAATCATTCCATCATCTTACTTTACTAATAGCAGACTGAAGATGTATACATATATGGACAAGGGTGAAGCCACTGATATCATCTGTCTTGACTTCAGTAAGGCCTTTGACTTGGCACTTGACAACATTCAGCCCTCCAAATTGGAAATATATGGATTGGATGGGTGGACTGATGGACAAAGAACTGGCTGCGGGATCAAATCCAGAGAGTGGTGGTCAATGGCTGAATGTCTGGATGGAGATCAGTGATGGGTAGTGTCCTACAGGAGTCAGTGCTGGGAGCAATATTCTTTAATGTCTTAATCAGTGATATTGACAGTGGGGCCGAGTGCACCCTCATCAAGCTGTGTGATGCAGTCAATGCACCAGAGGGACAAGATATCATCCAGAGGGACCTGCTTGAGCAGTGGGCCTGGGTGAATCTCGTGAGGTTCAACAAATCCAATTGCAAAATCTTGCACCTGGCTCAAGGCATCCCTTGCTACCAATACAAACCAAGGAAAGACAGGATTGAGTGCAGCCCTGCTAAAAAAGACCTGAGGGTACTTGTAGATGGGAAGCTGCACATGAGCCAGCAATGTGCTTTCACAGCCCAGAAGGCCAACCATGTCCTGTGCTGCATCCAAAGCAGCGTGGCCAGCAGTGCAAGGAAGGTGATCCTGCCCCTCTGCTCTGTGCTGATGAAGCCTTGTGTGGAGTATTGTGTCCAAATGTGGAGTCCTCAGCGCAGGAGAGACATGGACCTGTTGGAACATGTCCAGAGGAGGGCCACCAAAATCATCCAAGGGATGGAACACCTCTCCTATGATGACAGGCTGAGAGAGCTGGGGCTGTTTAGCCTGGAGATGAGAAGGATCTGAGGTGACCTGAGAGCAGCCTTTCAATATCTAAAGGGGAGCTACAGGAAAGAAGGGGATGGACTCTTTAGCAGGGTCTTTGGTGATAGAACAAGAGGAAATGGCTTCACGCTTAAAGAGGATAGACTTAGGTTGGCTGCAAGGAAAAAGTCTTTTACAGTGAGGGTGGGGAACAGGTTGCCCAGTGATGTGATTGGTGCACTGTCCCTGGAGAATTTCAAGGTGAGGCTGGATCAGGCCCTGGGCGAACTAATCTTGTGGTGGTGTTCCTATTCACTGTAGGGGAACTTGGTCTAGACGTCCTTCAGAGGTCCCTTCCAACTCTAAGGATTCTATGATTTCTTCACTGATATTGATAATTGTTGGAATTTTTTTGTAAATGAAAATGGGATGGAATTCTAACTGTACATGCTGTGATAGCTTTCTGTTGTTTTCTATTCACATCTAGCATTGATGACCTCTACCCAAGTAAAAAGGACTCGGATTCAGGTGTTGGTAGTGACAATGGTGATAAGCGTTTGTCAGCAACAGAGGTAAGTTGCCCCTTCCTCCACACTCTTATTTCTTAAAATATATAGCTAAATTTCTGGCTGTGAAAACTGTGCAACCACATCCATGGCATCAATTTCTCACTTATAAAAGTTTAAAACAAAGATAAAAGAAGATGGGGATTTTTTTCCAGTTTTGTATCCACATTTTTGGGAGATAGTGAGATACTTGATCACAAATTGCTAACACCAATAGCGAAAATTCAATACAATTTTTGGCCAGTTTTAACCGATAATCTAGAAAATAGGGTTCAAACCAGAATGCTGTCCACTCCTTCCAACAAAAAAAACGTTGTACAAATGCTACATATCTGGCTCCTTCTTACTAGTTTCCTCTTTGACCTCTGAATTTTTCATGTGGGAGATGAACTGGAGTTTGCTCAGTCCTGATATGTTCTGTGGTGTTGTGGTTATGGTAGTTTACTGGAGAGCAGGAGCTTCAGAATCTTTGCAGATCTTCATATGCATCCATGCTGTGTGTTTCCATGCTCTGGCAGTTAGGCAGTGCTGGAAATGAGCCTTCAGAATTTTTTTTTGAGCTTTTCTGTGTGACTGGGCAAAGAAAAATGTTGACTTCCTGAGAGTAGTGTTGTAGTAAGCAGTTACAGCTACAGTTACATGTTTCCTAGAATTTCTTTCTGAGTCTCTACTCAGCTGAACAGAGCACTAATTCCTGGAAAGTCTTTTCTTAGGTACTCAAATGAGCAGTTGGAGTTAGACTTCATAGGTAATTATAAATAAGTAATTAATTTGTATTTCAGTGATGATCTTTCTAAAATGTATAGCTAAAAGAATTTGTGGTCTGACTTAATGAGTATAAAAGAACTGGCTTCTTCCTACTTAAAAAAGAAAAAAAAAAAACCTGCAATAATTTTCATGTGTTTTTCTCCTGCTTTGAGGAAAAGTCTGTTGCTTTTGACGCTGGAAAGAATCAAGCTTAGATACTGAATTTGCAATTGCTGCCGAAGCACATAGAAAGTGAATCCAGTTATTCTCTGTTAAATGTGGAAACACATAGTAGTTGCTAATTATTTGGGCAAGTCTTTACGTAACTGTATGAACATGCAGTCCATTCAAAGAGGCTTACAAACTATTTTGCCATTATTACACTTCCTGAAGTTGATAGCTTTTTAGTGAAAGCGCGCATTTTTGTTAGTCTTGGATTTAATATGAAACTATTATTT
Source organism: Alectoris magna (assembly GCA_030625065.1). Lineage (NCBI taxonomy): Eukaryota > Metazoa > Chordata > Aves > Galliformes > Phasianidae > Alectoris > Alectoris magna. The sequence continues at coordinate 28,590,797 of CM060560.1, read as the reverse complement.
CTCTGATTTCTTCTTAGCCGTCTGATGAAGATACTATCAGCTTTAATGTTCCAATGTCAGACATTATGGAAGAAGATCAGGTTGTAAAGGAAGATTCAGGTCACCATGCTAACTCAAGAAAAGGTTGGAATGTCAAAGCAGTGGAAGTTAAAAACAGGAAATTTCTGTTGATAAGTCTGTATAAGACCGTAAATGTAGTCTGAAAGTGTCACAGCACAGCGAGCACTGATTAGTTTTTCAGTCTAAAAACATGAACTTTAACTTTGAACCATTGTGATCACCACTGTTTTTCACTGGAATATTCAGTGTTTGATTTTGTTCTGGATAAATAGCTTAAGTTGATTTTTCTTGCTGATATTATAATTAGTCATTAAGAATTTTTATAATTCATTTCTTTGTAGTAAATGCCTTCTTATCCAAGAGGCTTTCAGGTATGCCTATGCAGTCATTTAAAACAGAAAAATGTCTTACTTATAGCAGTTTTAAACTATACCGAATTGAGTATCGTCATTTTCTGTGATGGTTTCAATGAACTTCTTGCACCTTGTCTCAAGGGTTAATAAATTCTGTTTCTCACTAGAGGAAGAAAAGTGAAAGTCAGTCTGGTCTAGGGGGAGGTGTTCCTGCCTATAGCAGAGGGGTTGGAACTAGATGATCTTAAAGGTCCCTTCCAACCCAAATCATTCTATAATTTTAAACCACACTTCCAAGTCAGTAATCTCAGTGTCTAATAACTTTGTCATATACCAGCTCAGATTCTGAATTAGTGATGTATAAAAGTGGAGTGACTGTGTGCGTAGTTATATCTATATTTTAGTGAGGTTACACCTTCATTAATGTTATCTCTGTTCTGATAAAAGATGGTTCCTTATGATCTGCACATACTAATGATAAATTGCAGGATAATGTCAGTGAACTGGAAACCACATAAATAGGAGACCAGCATTTCATGAATATTTCATGCTAGATTAAATGAATTTCAGTTGAGATTCTCATCAGAATGTGCAACTGATATAGTAAGACTCACATCCTGCAGTGTTTATCACCCCATCAGAGAGCGTAAATTATGGGATCAAACTGTTTCAAGCAGGATTAAAGACATATATAGTCCTAGAAACGGTGTAGTTAAACAGTGGATTTGCCTTGTTTACAAGGCTGAATCATTCTGACCGAATTCTTCTGAGAGTTTTGGGTGTTTGTTACAGCATCATAACTTCTAAGTTGCATAAAAAATTGCTAGTCAGTGGCTGAGACATGACTGATGCAATCAGTGCTTGTTGTGCTGTTTTTGATCTACAGCTACATTGAGCAAAGGATATTGGTTTATTAAAACTTTGCAATGAATTGACCTAATTCCATTGAATGCAAGAGTCTGAACTTTTTTGAGGTTTTTTAATATGGTTTGAACTTAAACTTGAATTCATTTGGTTTTGAGCTCATAATTTTAGTGTTCTCCAGAGTAACAAATTTTCAGCTGAACCAGAAATAATTTTGTCTTCTTTTATTGTTGTTTTTAGTGGAATTCCATCAGGGATCTTCTCACTTGATTGTCAATGATAAATCAAGAGAAACGGGAATCCGGTTTGATGAATCAGATGCTCTTACTACAGAATTTATGAGCTATATTAAGGCAAGTTTGTGTTCTGTTCTTAGCAGCGGAAAATATTTTCACTGCTTTCTGAAGGATAGAGCAATCAGGAGTGAGGAACTGCAGACATTTGAATGTATAAAATACCACAGTTAATATTCATTGTCATAATTCTAAATCTACTTTTGCATTCTTCATCTTTTATAATTAATGTAGTAAAAGCTAAGATAAGATCCATAGAAATGAACTGTGAATCAATAGTGATTACCACCGTGTGGTAACTCAAGAAGAACACTTTATTATGTAGCAATAACTGCCTAATAATTTATTTATTTTTATAAACATAATTAGGTAGACTGAATTTTGAAAGATTCTAAGGAAGTTTCAAGCAAGTACTTTTTATCCTGACATTTATTTGCTGGATATTTTTGCTAGATGTGTTGTAATGCAAAAAGATAATTGAGAAAGTAGTGTTTCATAGCATTCCTGTGGAAGTGAGATCTCTACTGGATTTATAGCCCAGAAAAGATTTTTTAATATGTATACTTTTGGACCAGTTTTCTCCTTTTGTGGATAGTTTTGAGGAGCGTGAAGAGGCTTTGTGCTATCTTTATGTTGTATTCTTTACTGAAAAACGTGTGCTGAGACGTAATACTTGGAAAGAGAAAGCATACTGCCCTTCAGCTTCTTGGAAATAGGAAAAAAAAAACAAAAAAACAGACTGCTGGTTCTACAACAACAACAAAATCTCAATTTGTGCAACTTGTTTTTTTCTAGCAACAAAACTTCACAGATCCCGTTTAGCTGTTTCTAGTCTCTGAGGTGACAGCCACAGGGGCGTAGCATTTATGTGACAAAGAAATGAACTCCCTTCCCACTGCTATGGTTTCTGAAGAAATACGTACTGTTAGTTATCAGGAAACTTTATTTACTCAGTACATACATGATGCTTATTATTTCTATTACTTACAAGTACAGATCTGAACTCAGCAGCCTTTAAGGTGACAGATGATTTATTGCCTAAAACTTTGTTGACTGTAAGAATGATTTATGCTGAATGTTTAGGACATAATGAGTTACCTTTCATTGGCTTGTTCTTTAGTGATTTCTTTACTGAAAACTTGCTGGAAAAAGGTTAACACATTGTAGGTTTCCTGCATGCAGATTTTCAACAGATGTATGCGTTTGAGGTGAATGAACTAGATGGAAGGGGATTAGAATACTTTCATCTTCTCCTGACAAATGTAGAAATACAGACATATGAAGCTGAGAGATTATAGTCTGTGCGTGCTTGTTATTTGCTTGTCCTTGTCCATTCATCATCTTGATTTTCCTTAGCAAATACTGTTCCCTTGGGAATAGCCTCTGTCATGTGATATAGTGTTATATGAAATAATGTGTAGCAGACAGTGGTTCAGTAAAAGAGGTTACTGTATTGAATGGCAGTATCATAAAACCATGACAGACAATATTGCCAGTGCAAGCTCTTGGATTTTTCTGTGTTATCTTCTTAACATTATGGCAGTTGAGAGCAGTAGCTGATGACTTGAACAGATAAGTGCATCATTTTTAAATTTTTTTTTCCAGACGATTTTGAACCCTGGGCATTTTCCTTTTGCAGATTTGAGTCTGCATTGTAGTCTTTGGTTTATGTTTACTCATGTACTAGCATGCATTTTGAGACTTCTGAAACTGAATTTCTCGTTAAGAAAACCATGTGTTAAATCAAAACCAGAGGCAGTGCAGAAGAAGAGTTTAGGCTAGCAGAATCTGTAGTCTTCATATGTTATTCCTAGTTTGTAAGGCAGTATCTATATAAATATGCCAGAGGCTGAGATTTGCCTTCTAGAACAGTTCCTAGTTTTTTTTTAATGTGCAATTCTCATGGGAAAAATCAAATGCTTTGTTTCTGTATTAGTAACTTGAAAAAAGAAAAAAAAGTGAAGAATGGCTTTATTTGTTCTACTAAGGATTGTTACTGGAAAATGTGTCATCCTTGGGGAATGTTAAAGGAGCTGGTATACCCTTCAGTGACACATCTGGCAGAATTGGATGGTGTTTATTGGTACAGGGTGATGCGACAAATGTGCCAAGCCCATGACACAAAAAAGGATAGGCTTGTTTTCTGCTCCACTAGTATAATATACTTCTACTCAGAGAGCTTCTGTCTTTAGTGACAGCTGAATTACTTCAGTAATTCATCCAAGAAAGAGAAATTTTCTAAGTTTCTTTCTTGTTAAAATTGTAAATAAAAGCATAAATAAGGAACTTAAATTTTCTAATACATAGCATTTCACAGTTATAAATAGAACAGTGGAGGCGGTCATTTATTCCTACATCACATCCCAAATAACAGGCCAACTGGTTTGAATTGTAGCATGTCAGTTTTGCTTTGATTTTTTTTTTTTTTTTTTTTTTTTAAAACAGAGCTGTTAAAATTATCAAGTAGGAATCCTACTAATAGTTATGGATTAAATACATAATTGTCAGTTTGTATATTTGGAATTTCCTTGCTCTGTAAATGTAGCCGTTTGTGGGAGGAGAGAAAATAAGCTGAGAGCTAGACTCATGCTGAATTGAACCATTGTCGGCATACACGAGAAAGGCACAAATGAAATCTGGGACATAGAATGAAGAATTCTCATGCTACTTGACTTTCTTTTAACAGTTAAAGGAGGGTAAGGGCTGTTGACCTCAATAAAATCTCAACAATGAAAATAAGATCATGTAATGAGTATCTTAAAAGGGAATAGAGTGAGGTGTGAAGCAGAAGTGTTGGACTAGCCACCCTAAACTGTTAAATAAAATAGGTCAGTGCTTAGTCTGAAAGGAAAACTTATCTACTTGCTTAATTGCAAAGTTCAATTCTTAATCACTTTGTCTGCTTACAGAGCAGAGCAGCAGAGTGTGATGAATTACTGAGAATTGAAGAGGACGCACAATGGCAAACAGAAGAAATGTAAGTATTTCTTTGTCTGTAAGTAATTAACTGTATCATTTCGTTAGATGACCAAAACTGGTGTTTTCTTCTCAGTTAATACTTTTGTAGACTTAAAAGCATACAGCAGCACGGCTTTCTGTGTGTAAATGTGGTGTGTTATATGTTATTGATAAATAAAGTGGGTCTTAACTTGCAACTAATGTATATGTGCTAATAAAGCTGTAATTTGGCATTTTTTAACCAATGTAGAGCCCAGGTTTTTATATGAGGTATTTTGATATGCAGTCTGCTAATGCTATTGTTTTTAAACATTAAACTTAACTTGTAAAATCTGATGCACAGGATTTCTTTTCAAACTCTTTTTTCTTATTTTGTCCTAATTTTAACCCTGAAACAATCAATCAATGGTTCATAGGTAGTAGCTCAAGTACAGTGTACGTGAGCGTAAGTCAGTGATGAGTGTTCATAAGAAAAATAGATCTAGCATGTCAGTGCACTGTGAAGTCCTATGTGATTAGAAATAAAAATTGAAAGGAGGGAAAAATAAGCATGTTCCGAAAGAACCCTGTTGACAGAACTATCAGATGATTTGATAGAACAAACAAAAAACAACAAACCAAATCTTGCAAATCAAAAGAAAGCATGCTGTGGTCTGTTAAAAAGAATCGTCACATTTTGCAATAATGCATGTGGTGAATGTGGTCTGTAAGAGTCAGCTTTTGAAGTTGGTCTGTTTAATGGATATGCAAAGATCTTAGTTTCTTAGTTCATCACATTTGTTTATGGAAGTGTGTATTAGTTTGGGAAGTTTTGTTAGAGGCAAAGTGCTGGTGATCTTTTCTGAAGGCACTCTTTACGTCAATTCAGCACTTACTAGTTTGCACAGAGGCTTTTTTCACCTTCCCTCTGTATTAGTTTCATGCTTAGTTAGAAGGTAGAGTTCACAAATTGAAGTTGAGACAACCCCTGATAATTGCTGTTTTACCTTTGTTTTTTTTGTTTTTTTTTTTTTTTGAATGCTTTTGTTTTCTATTATAGAATAAATATGTCAGAAGAACAAACTATTGATATAGCAATGATAGAACAACTAAGAGAAGCGGTAGATTTATTACAAGATCCCAACAGGTATGCTTAAAATAGCAGGTGTCTTATGTATTTATCACTTTTGTTGAGTTTCCTGTAGAATAGTCATATCTCTTTTAGTCTGTACAAACTCCTCTTCTCTTCTTGTTAATACTTGAGGCACTGTATTGGAGATGGTTTTCTGTCTGTGTTTCATCCCGTCTTACTGGGATGCATAAACAAGGTACTTGAAGTAGTGATGGAGTTCCGGTAGTCTTCCTCTGAGGTCAAATAGAGTAAAAAGAAGAGGCTACCAGTGAAGGTATTTCTCCTGGCTATAGAAGGCAAGGCTGTCTAATTTATATGCATATTTTAAGTGGCTGAGGTCAGGTGGAATTACTCTGGGTCTGTGAACAAACAAAAGATTAAATATATAAAAATATAATTAAAAAAGAAGCTTGTCCTGCTTGAAAGATCTGATGAGTGTTGCAGATACTTCTGTCTCTGTGCTTGCTATTGCTTTTTGTTGTGTAATCCCTTTCAAAAATTAAGCTCATTTTAAAACTAAGAAACTAATTTTTCATCATTGCTTTTATGATGTAGCTTTTTTAGAGCTATAATTCTCTGAAGAATGGACACCTCCCTATCATTCCGAGTCTAAAAAGTCTTTGTTTCTCCTACCTTGGTCAGTTCATGTAGCCATTTCTTCTTATGACTACACTGTTCTGTAGCTTAAAAGTCTGTTTTGATATTGCTTTTTTCACTTAGCATATCTTTCTGCTTTTTAGGACTGAAGTTCACTCCTGTTAGTTTTTCTGGCAAAGGAACTATCTGGCTATATTTTGAATCACGCAGAGAATACTTGAATTCTTGAATTGAGTACTAAATAGTTAACAAAAAAAATCATATAGATTAGAAACAGCCCTGTGGTTTCTGTGAGATAAAATTCTGTTGCTTCTGTATCTCATCTGTAACTTATTAATGTTTGCAGGAGAAGTGTTGCAGATAAGATTGAGAAATAGTCTGGTTTGAAGGAAAGTGACAGTAAAAAAAATCTCTTAGCCTTATAAAATATGTTACTTTGTTGTTTGTCAGATAATGGCTTGACATTTCCTACATTGTTTTTGCTTACAAAATTTCAAAAGGCAATGAAATACAATCTCCATTTCTCCATGCATGTTCAGATGTGCTTTCAATAGCACAATAGTATATGAAATATGGCTTTTAAAGATGACTACAAATATGTCATGCATGTATTTATTTTTGCTTTGTCAAGTGCTAGACAGGCCGTTCAAATGTCTGTTTGTTTTATGCTAACAAACAGACTCCTGGGTGCCTAGTACACATCAAATGAAGTTTGATTTTGCATTCTGTGTTGTGGATGCCTCATCGTTGCTTGCAGCAACGGGCTGAAACAGTAGGTGATGCTGAAGCATACCTAGCACACACTGATTAGAGCATCATATAGAATATATCTATTAGTGTTATTTTCATTTACAAACATGTCTATTTGACTTGTGAAATAGGACCACAATGACTAGACAATTTAATGTTCTGCACATCTTCTGTGCACATTAACAGCAATTCAGTTCAGGAATGGAAAAGGATATCAGGCTCAATCTTTACCAGTATTTTCAGATGCTTCCTTCACTCTCTTTCCTGTATTCATTGCTTTATTTCAAATTGTTGGCTACTGGGAGTTTGTTGCTGGTCTGCTTTATTTTCATGCATTGTAAATTAAATTTAGATATTTAACCAGGGTTTTGGATCTTGTTAAAACACAGGATGCTAAAGGTTGAATGTAGATGTCTTCAGTTTTATGTATAATGACATGACTGTAGTAAACAGGTCCTTTTGTTTTGATACAAGTCATTGCTCAGAGTGATACTTTGCAGATGTTAATATTGTTTTGACCAAGGTGGTGACACTTTTATAAGAAATAAAATAGAGCAGGTTAATACCATGAGTGAAAATATTATATATATCCGTTCGTTTGAAACTGAATACTGAACATAATGATTACCAACACTATACCCCAGTGCAATGTTTTTATTTCAAACCTTACAGATTAAGCATGGATATTTCAGAAAGCAGTGATGTGAATCTGTATCCCATGGAACCAGCAACAGCTTTAGAATTTCAGGAATCTACAGTAAAGTGTGTTTGTCTACCTTTTTTTTTTTTTTTTTTTTAAAAAGCATTTGTTAGATTCTTCGAGTTTCTACAAAATAAGTTACATATTCATATTTGTTTCTTTATACATAGCAGTCAAATGCAGATGGAGATGTCCTCCCTTGGTCAGGTATGTCAATGAACATATTACAAAATATTTCAGGGGTAAGACAGGAAATGAGCCAGTAATTTCATCCATTTTTAATCTACCAAATAAGTACAGGAAAACTATGGTAGGGTGGAGGACAGAATTAGTTCTTCAAAATTTTAATGCAATTCTTGTTCGTGTATGTGTGTGTATATATATAGATTATATATATATTTATATATATATATTATGCGTTCGTGTGTTTATGGACATATATATACACACACACACAAACACTTTATTTTCTGGGTTTATCAGTTACTTCTGCATGTTATTTTTTTTCCTTTTTTTCCACTCAGTTTGTGGGAAGACAGTCATCTTTCCATACAGCCATCTTTTTCATGTAGTGTGTTGGCTATAAGAATCAATTGCTACTGTTCACAGCTCAGCTATGTGTATTCTTGTACTCTTCCAGTATCCTTATTCTAGCATAAGAAAACAGTATTCATTAAGGATAACTCCAGAATATTTTGTAAATGAATAATTACTCTTTTCCTAATGTGCTGTCACCATAGTTATGGAGGGAGTATATGAAGTATGATTTGGAATTTATAGTATGTTATGTATTGCTTGTTATTTGAACTGTATCTTGACTGGTGAATTGATATTCTTTATAGAATACAATAGTTCACTTGGAAGGGACCTGCAAATATCATCTGGTCAAACTGCCTTTTTTGAGGCTAACTAAAAATTAAAGCATATGAATGAAGCATTGTTCAAATGTCTCTTGACTGTGGCCAAGCATGGGACATCAACTGCTTCTTTTGGAAGCCAGTTCCAGTTTTTGATTACTCTCATAGTAAATAATGTTTTTTCTAATACCCAGTCTGAAGCTCCCTGGCACAGCTTTGTGCCGTTCCCACGGTTTCCTGCCATAGTTTCACAGGAGCAGAGCCTGGCACCTCCCTCTCCACTTCCTCTCCTCAGGGAACTGCAGAGAGCAATGAGATCACTTCTTGACCTTCTTTTCTCCAGACTGGACAATCTGTCCTTGGTTCCTTTTCGTAGGACAAGCCTTCTAGCTCTTTACCAGCTTTGTCACCCTCTTCTAGATGCTCTCAAGGACCTTGGCATCTTTTCCATATTACAGAGCCCACTTGGCTGCCAGGGCACACAACTGGCTCATGCTGAGCCTGCTGTCACCAGCAGTCCCAGATCCTTTCCGCAGGGCTGCTTTCCAGACATATGTCTCCTAGTCTGTACCTGTATCTAACATTGCTCTGTCTCAGGTGCAGAGACTGGCATTTACCTTTGTTGCACGTCTTGGCGTTGATGATTGCCCAATGGTCTGATCTATCTAACTCTCTCTGCAAGGCCTCATATCTGTCTTGGGAGACAACAGCACCTTTCAGTACAGCGTCACTGGTCATCTTGATGAGGATGCATTCAACTCCTGTATCCAGGTCATTGGTAAAAACATTGAACAGGAATGGCCCTAGGATTGAGCCCTGGGAAACACCACTAGTAACTTTCTGCTAGCCAGTTCTAGTCCTCTACTTACTACAACCCTTTGAGCCATTTCATTACCCAACGTAGCATGAACCTCTTTATCTCACGGTTGGAAAACTTGTCCAGAAGGACATGCTGTGAGAAGTGGTATCAAAAGCCTTAGTGAAATACAGGGAGGTTACATCTGCTGTCTTCCCTTTGTTCACCTAACAGATGATCTCATGGAAGGAGATTGGATTACTAAGACAGGACTTTCCCTTCATGAGTGCATGTTGAGTATGCCTCATAATAGCTTTGTTCTTTAAATCCTTTCAATATCCTCCAAGTAGTTTGTTTAGATTTACGTAACGACTGATCTTTTAGCACTGGAAATGCAATTATGTAGTGTCTACTTACTTTTTAGTTTGCTTTTCATCACAGTACTTGTCAGAAATACTTCTGATGTATTAATGTTATGTAAAAAAAGATACAATTCTATTCCCAGTGATTCACAGGCTAAAGAGTACTGTATCTTGCAGAAAGAAAATGCTGAAGAGGAACTAGAATTTCAGAGGAGGAGGGAATTAATTATGGAGAAAGCCAAGAATGAAATGAGAACATGTGAACAGGGTGAAAAATGGTCATTGAATCAGGTACGTAGGTGTCAAGATACAATAAATATGGAAATATTTGGGATGAGTCACTGTCTTCTATTCACTGGTAGGGAAGTTTAAGCCCTTTAGAATTCTTGGTGGTGGTATTATTTTTGTTTGTTTTTGTTTGTTTTTGTTTTTCCCTTTCCTGAATGTAAATGGGGTGTTAAGTAAGACCTATCAAGAAAACGGCTGAAATTGATGTATTTTCTTCTAATAAACATTGCTGTGAAAAATAAGTATTATCAGAGTCAGAGCTTCGATATAACAAACCACCTGGTTTCTCTTCCCCCCCCCCTCCCCTTAAACCAGATAGCCCAGCTTCCCTCTTCAAACCTATATTTAAAATCTTTACTCTCCTATTAAACTCTTGATAACAGTTAAATTACAAGATCTCTGAAACAACCTTAGATAATGCACTTGAATGAGCAAAGATTTATGGCTTACAAATGCACTCGAGAATCAGTTAAGACTGCAGCTAAGAAATTAAAGACAAATTTGTGCAAATAATTTCTACAGGAGGATTTTTAAGTGATATTTCAGTTATCCTAGCATCAAAGTATGTATCAATCATGAACATTGTTTTGGTAAAAAAACAAACAAACAAAAAAAACAACAAACCAACACAATGCTGAAAAATGTTGTGAAGATGAAAAGTATGTAATATTAAAGACAATTTGACTGTTGTGATTAGAATACCGTATAACTGTGTATGACCAATACATCTGCTGAAAAGATCTTTTTTCTTTCTGCCCAATCATGCAGAATGATGTAATTGTTTGGAATACAAGTGGCCAACCCTCTCACAGTGAGGTAAGATGGTAGTGTACTTTCTCTTCAACGTGGGGATAGTCAGTAGGCTCTTTATGGAATCTTCCTATTTTCTGTTCAAAACCCTTGTTTCTTTCTCTACTTTACACTGTATATGAGCATCTCATAAACTCATGAGCACCCAGTGTTGGTGACGGTACTCCCATAGTTTCCATTCTCATTAATCGTTTTATATATGGGATTTGTTTTCCGGAGTTTGGTTATAAGACTTTTCCTTTGTTATCATTGTATAACCATCACGGTTATACTGTGAGGTCTGTGATTAATTTCCACCTTTCTGCATTTTAGGCAGAATTCAGTGTTGCAGGGAAAATAGTTAAGCAGAATGGTAATTCTGATTCAGTGAAAGAAACACATCTAAGGAAAAATTGGTCTTTGTTTTGTTCTTCTTAATGTACTGTGCCACAAAAGTGTATGTTGAATGGAAACAAATGGTTTTGTGGGAGAAAACTGAGAAACAATCACACTTATTTATAGCTAGGGTCAGTATGCTGCAGACTTTAGTCAGAAGCTTCAGTTTCTTTTTCAGTAAATGAGTGGGTAAATTAGTGCTATTGGATAAAACTGGGAGATTGTTGCGGATTCAAGACTATGTGATCAGATTGTGGTGAAATAGTTGTAGCATGCAGTATTGTTAGGTTTTGTGTTTTATTCAGTTAGTTGTGCTGTGATATTCTGGACATTGCTCTTATTTGAATTTATGTTCTTAAATTATACAGAACAAAGATAAAAGTCCAACGCTGTCTCCTACTACAAACAGCACAATCCCTTTTGGCCTGAAGCCACGATCAGGTAATGTGGGAAAGAAAATAAACCAATTTTTCTACTTTTTTCATATCTGTGCTACTAATAGATATTTATATTTTTATTTTTTTCTTATGTCTTTTCAATGATGAAACACTTTCTGTATTCTGAAGAGTAGAACAGTAAGTCTATAAGTTTGACTTGAGATCAAATTTATAACTCTGTTTAATGCATTTTATGTAGATCAGTTTTTACCCCTTACTGATAAATCAGGTGTTTTATAAATTATACACACACGCTTAAAAGTAAGCACATACATATACACATTTTATACATGTATGCATGTACAGGATGATAAAATATCTTGGTAAATAATATGTGAATAATCAGGCTTGTTTAGAAAATGCTTATGCATGAGTCTCTCAGTAGTTAAAATTGTGTAAGGAATAGTGGTTAGAGGAAGACGAGATGTTTTCTTCAGCCAGCAACTGAATTTAACAAATTTGCAGTGTACCAAATCTGTATTACCGTCATTAACATGCAGCATTTTATTGGAGGGGAGCGGAAAAAAGTAGGAGGGAATCAACAAAATAAACTGTTAATGTATTTGAGGACTTCCTTTAAGAGCACGACAAGCTACAGGTAAACTGTTCTTCTCTGCGCTAAGGTGGTCAGTATTGATTGTCAGTGCTGTTAAGTCATGTCACCTCTGAAGAATAACCTTAATATTTTAAGTATGCTTCAGCATTCGGTGACTGTAATTCTGTTTTCTCACACTCACCACAAATGCTGTTAGTCAAATGCTGGTAAACCACTACAAGGTTGTAGCTTCCATAACAATATATCTTGACAATAATGGCAGCAGTTTCATATTTGAATGTATTTTAAGAAATTGTACCCATAGATTTGTTTTTTTAAAAGGTGTACAAAGCAAAGAGTTACTGAACCAACCTTGTTTTGTGAAGAAAACATTATAAATTTCCTGCATTGTTAGGATACAAAAGTTCGGCAGGTCTGTTCATTCGAATTTCATAGTTTGTTGCTAAACTCTGAGTCTATTCTTTTTTGTTCCTGATGCTTAAGAAGGAGAATTATTCCTTAACATACAAAGTATGGATTAAATGATGAGCGAATTAGACCTTTCAGGACTTGAAAAGACGTAAATTGAGTAATGTTGTTCAGTCCAGTGGCAACTGCTAGGAAGGAGACATGCAAAGATAATGTCAGAATACAGACTTTCATGGGAGGTAGCCGGTGCTGTGCTGAGCTGCAAGTGAAATCTTCTGCCAGGGACTGGAAGCAGCTCTGTAGGGGAAGAATGCAAGACTGTGACTTTGTATTCAGGTTAATTTAACTCATTTCCTAGTCTTGGCGTATCAGTTGTCTCAAGACATTCTATGTCTAATGACTGTAATACATAAAGGGAAAAATATGCTTTCCAAAAATAGAGCAGTTAATCCTTCTTAGAGAGTTTCCAGAAGGACTGGAATTGCAGGGATTGCAGTCTCCTGCAGCATTCCTACGAGACTTGTGATGGGAGACCCAGACCTGCACAGCTCCTCCAGTTCCTCCATGTATATTGAAACAGTGTAATCTCATTGAATACTAATGTCAGTTGATTATAATATGCTGTTTTGCTGTTATGTACAAATACAAATTTATATATTTGAATCACTGACTATGCCAATACTATAATGTTGTTTGGTCACAGCTGTAGGATATAGAAAACCCATTCATCTAAATTTGTTTTCCTTTCCATTATCGCACACTACAGAATCACTGAGAGCCATTTCTGCAGTCTTTTACCTCATTGCGTGCAGTTTCAGTAATGTCAACTTAGATTTATACTGTGGTAAGGCAGTTGAATTTGATAGTAGTAAAACTTGAAGTCCAACGTCAGATAGAATAGCAGTATATTAACTATGTAACGCAATGTGGCAAAATAAAACCTTGCAATAGGGTAGGGATACTGCATATTGTTTCCTCCCGTCTTGCTGCTCTGTAATTGCAGTAGAAAGAGTATTGAAATTTGTGTTGTCTGTACCTAAGAAAAAAGATACAGATAAAAGTAGTTTGTTGCTCAAGATACTGGCATATTTGTGAATCCTGCACGTTTTTCCTGCCAGTTTGCATCTAGTTCCTTCACTGTCTTTCTTTTACAGCTTTTTGTAAAAGTCTTGTGTGAGTTTGAACCATTCTCTCACTGTCTTAATTTGCACTTCTTAGTTATGTAATACTTTAATGCCCCAATGCTGAGCTAACTGGTCTAGAGGTCCAGCAGTTCTGTGATCAAGAAAACTTTTTTGGCTTAGTGTATGGTTTATTTTAATAGTTCTTTCATTCAAGTTCTTCATTACCTTAGGGGAAAATTTAGTAGAGCTCATTGGAAACAATTTTTCCATGAAAATGTATGCAAACATACCTTTCTGAAATTGGAGAGCTTATTTTCAGTTTCTTCTATTTTTAATGAACGTTGCTTTCTATTTGAGTTTGTTCCCCCTGCTGTTTTGTAGTGGCTTATGTCTCTCTCTTCCAAATCTGAAAGTAAAACGTTCTAGATTTCTGGTAACGCTTCAAAGAAAAATAGAATCACACACACAAAGTAAAGTGCTTCCAGAAGATAAACCATTGTGGCTTAAGCTTCTGTGTTAGTATGTGCTATATTAGTACATTCTGGTATGTTTTCAGGACTGAAGATCTTTCTTTTTAAAGCTAGGCAAAATATTGGGAAAATTCATATCTGATGGCTGACTTGGTATCCAAAGAAAATGTTTTGAAAGGTATAATAGTGTTTGACTTCTTGACGGATTATTTTAAGGATTGGTTGTTTACACAGAAAGTAATAAGATCTTAAAAAAAAAATTCAGATCATTTTATCCTTATAAATATTTTGTACTGAATGGGTTTCTCAAGTTCATATTCAGTTGAAAACCTTAAAAAATCATTCTTGAAAGGAATAAACAATAAGCTCAATTAGAACCACAGTTCTGTTCTTGGGATGTGCTTTTTCTCTGAAATGGAGTCACTCAAAATAGCTACTAAACTTAAATCTTCTGCACTCGATTAATGAATTAATTAAAATATCGAGTGATACCAATTGTAGAAAGTTGAGTTTCGCAAAGTTCTTGCTGTAATCATTAAAATGAGATATAAACATATTGTTACATTTATCTGTGTACTTTGGAAAATCATGTGAATCCTAGTTGCCAGTATAATTAACGATTGCTTATTATTTTCCATAAATCAGTGTTCTGTTACCTCATGTGGAATTCTACTTGGAGTTTGAGTGGTGCTGTGTTTATTCAGGTTTGGCTGACCTATTGTCTCTGTGGTCAGAAGCAATAGAGGCTTTTAAAAAGTATGTATCTGAAGGGAGAGAACTCTTGAACAGGTAAATGTGGAGGAAAGTCTAAAGTGAAGTTTTACGCAACATTGTCTGAATTATCATCTTGTTAATGCAGATTCCAGTATTTTGAGAGAAGGAGAAAGTATGCAATTAAGTTCCCTATTACTAATTTGAAGTGATATAAACTGAGAATTGGGCTTTACCTTGGATTTCCTTCTATTACTGGTTTTTGCAGTTTTTTGATCTACGTAGTCGTTTTCAGTTGATTCAGGCTTGCAGTTTAGCATTCAGAGCAGAGGTAATATGTAATCTCCAGTTTAGCTTAAGGAGAATGGATATGACTTGTGTGTGCAGTTAAGTAGATGAAGCATGGAAGTACATACATAGAAAACCAAGAAGTGCGGAAAGAACTCATTTTGGTGGCAGAAACGGTAGAGAACTGAGATCAGACACAGGAACAACTCTTTAAGGAGTGGTATCTTTGTGAAGGTTAAGGAAGGTGAGATTCAAATTATGTGATGAAAAGTAGCAGGCTGGTGGAAAGCTTTCAAAGGGTCACTGATGTGCTGAAGATAAACAGGGATGAGATATTTTAAGGATACCAGTGTCCATTTCTGAAACACTATACAGTGGAGATTTGAGGAAAGCTTTTCCACAACCGTGTCAGGAGACAAGTGTAAAGTAAGATGTGGTAGGGAAAGAATGAAAAGGTCCACTGAAGGATTTGAGGGAAAAACAGGAGGTGTTGTCATGATTAGGAGGAAGACAGAAGGCAGAAAGGATGGAGAGGCTATGTTGTTGCAGCATCTCTGGACACATGAAGTCTTATGTGCTGTAGCGAGCCAGTTGAATTATCAGTGATTTTGTGCTTGTTATAATGCTGTCTATGGAGCAGGTTTGCCAAGGTTTGTAGTACAGACTAGATCCTCCTTTGGAGGTGTTGCACATCTCTACTCTTGTCCTTGCTAAGGACCAGAACTTTCCTGGGGCCTGTTGCAAATTGGGATTTAATGTTGTGGGAATTAGCGAGAAATATTAGTGCTGCATAAACTATTAAGTGATTAAAGCAAAAGGAAAACATCTCTACTGCATGTTCTTACAGGACGTATTTCAACAGGACAAGAATTCAGGGGATTAAATGAGAGTGCAATGTAATTGCTACTTATTGAAGTTAGCTGGGAAGTTAGTGTAACAATATTTTCATATGTACATGTACATGATCTTCAGGGGTGTAGTGTTCTTTTAACAGTTGCAAAAACAACTAAATTCTTCTTTGCCAAACTACTTAATTTGAATGTTGAAACTTCACAGAGATGCATTTACCTTTTGATTCACAGGCTCAAGGTTTTTGTCAGACCATAATGTAAAATCTATGGGTACTTTTTCTTAAAACACGATTGTAAACAATTTCTGTGAAATGCTATGGTTACAATGATCTTATTAAGCTTAACAGCTTTAAGTGCACATATTATGTCTGATTTGCAAGTACTAACATATAACCTTTCATTCTTTTTACTCTACACCACCTTTCTTTCATTCTTTTCTTCAAAAATTACGCATTTTGTATTAATCACCTTTGAATTGCATCTTCATTGCCATACAACCCTAATGCCATATATGAAATGCTGCTGCCTGCCCTCTTCCCCCACCCCGGTCCTTACACCACCATGGTTGGACTGGCTATCACTCCCCTCCAGCAGACCCATCCCTCAGTCTTCCTCCTGTCTCCTTTAACACACTTACACAGGCACAAACATGGGACAGCTTTAGCTACAGTATACCATCTGAAGGAGACAGTGACAATGGTAGGTGTTCCATACATAATTTACTTAATTTTATGTTTTCAGAAAACTTGGTATATGGCAGATGTCCCATGTGGCTAAGGATGAAAGCTAGTACTCTTAAGCAAATGTTTATAACACCAGATGCCTGTTAACTTTCTGTCAAATATGTAGTATCAAAAGGAAATGAGTGGAGAGGGTCACTGTTTTCAAGTCTAGCAAAACAACTTTTTCTGTGATACCCGTTCCCAGAGCTATTTCCAATACAGGTATATCTACTACATCTATTTTCAAGAGTTTATAAAAGTCGCACTCAAGCAGCAACTAATTTTGCTGCTGTCTTTTCTGCATTTATGACTTTTAAATAAAATCTGATTTAAAAATATCTAGCTCCAATCTGCAGTTGTTGATGCAGGTGTATAACTAACTTAATTAGAGAGGGAATCCAAGAAGAAACAATGCTGAAAGAATCAGATAAGCAAGAGACCACTGTCATCCCTCCAACAGAAACCTAGTCAGGATGGAATCTCCAGCTGTTTGTTACGAAAGATAAACAAGGTTGCTGCTGTAGTGAATGATTTCTAGCAATAAGCATTTTTTCCCCAATCTAGAAATCTCTCGATTTTTCTTTGTAATATCGTCTCTTCAGGCATATTACATCTTCTAAGCTGTATTGTTCCCTCCTTATGAACTGCTTTTAATTCAGAAATAATGTTCTTGTGTTGCTTTTCTGATTAATAAGTAAATCCTAGGTTTCTTTTTTCCAGAATGCTTTGTTTTTCAGAAAATAAACAATATTTGCCCCGTGCTAACCCAATACTTCTAACTACTCTAATTCTTTGTTTTGTAATTACTACTGCTAGCTTTAGTTTTGGTATCACATGCAGAAGTCTGCGACTGGAAATAAAATTCTATAAGCATTAACCTGCTGAACTTCATTCTGTTGTTTACATACTTAGTTTTTGCAATAAGAAATCTGTATCAATAATATGCTTTCATCAGTTACGAAGCTTTGAAAATACTGTAAATGATACAGTTCTAAAAACTGGCTAACAGATAAGGAATTGTATTAGTGGAGCTTTCGTTGTAAGCAAATTAAGGGCACACGGAGGGAAAATTGTGCCAGAAAGCTGTTTTTGAATTAAGCTTTAATTAACAAGATAACAATCTCCATCTTTTAGAATCAAATTATTCTTTTCTTGGTGTTGTTTAGGTTTATTGTGGAAAATAAATGTATTACCCCTCTTCAAGATTATATATATGTCTAGATATATATTAAAGAATTTTCTGTCGTGGAAGGCTGGCAGTGGCTAAGGACTCCGTAACATGAAGGGATTCTCTTCATGACTTGCAGGTTGTGTAGTCATTTTACATTTGCAGAGTATGGTGGTATAATATATCCCAGCGTAATCTGAGCCTTTGTACTCACTTTTTACTTCTGTATGTTGACATAAACTGCTATAAATTCCAGTTATACTTTACCAGTTTTTACCAGTTTATGATTCAGTCTTAATCTTGGTGATATTTTTAGGAGTTCAGTAAATAGTATTGTCTATGTTAATCTAGATTTGTTATTGTTTTACTCTTTAGATGACGTGAGCAATAAAGACTACCTAGTGCATATATGTTTAGGGGAGGTACATCTCTTGTGTTATCCAGATCTGAAGACAAACACAAATCTTAGAGTTTATTGCCTTTGGCAGTTACAACAGAAAACTGCTTTTACAGTCTTTCATATTGTTTTAAAATCAGGACTGTTGCCTTTCTATTTAGAATTTTTGAAAGGCTGTTTATTATCTTGGGCATATCTTTGTCTGCTAGGGAGTAAAATGAATCAGAAATCATTCTATGGCACTGAGGTTAATTGGCACAGCATGATTCAAATCCATACCAAAACAAACACTTTCGCTTTCCAAACCAGGACAGCTTCATTCAGTTTACCTTTTGGTACCTTTGCCTGTGCAAAGGATATTCCCGACTGTACCAAGACATTGTGTAGAAGAGAGGTGGGTTTGCACAGACCAAAACTGTGCCAGGAAGCAATGCCTTAATGGCATGGATGTTCACAGGCCAGTACTCCATCTGTGCACCATTGCTGTGCAGCTTGCTAGTATAGATCATAGAATCATAGAATGGCTTTGGTTGAAAAGGACCTCAAGGATCATCAAGCTCCAACCACCCTGCCGCAGGCAGGGCTGCCAACCTCCATATCTGATACTAGATGTATATAACATAACATATAATATATAATGTAATACTAGATGTAGCCTTTGATATAGAAATGCCATCACAGTATCATTTTAATACTTTAATTAATTACAGAATTAATGTAATTTCTTCTGTGGTGTAATTTCTGGGAACTGTTCTGTAACGGAGGAGGAGGAGTCCAGAATTTCTGGCAGATTATAAGGCATGCAACAGACAGATCTCAGAAGACCAATATCCATAACTCTGGGGAGTTTTTAATCTAGCACATAGCAGCTTAATAACTTCACAGTTACTTAAACAAATCTGGACTGAATAAAACAAGGAAAGATATATCTGATTATAACCTTTCAGCTTTACTTGAGCTTTTCCTGTCACTTGTCTAACTCTTCTTGTCATATATTAGTCGAGGCAAATTAAATCATTTAGTTGCTTTTCTGTTGGATAATGTTGTCAGCTAAGTACTTAGGATATGCAATCCTTGATGAGCTTTGAGTAATACATCTACATGCATTGCAAAGAAGTACAAAAATGAAAATGTTCACAAGGAAATCTCCTTTAATATAGAAAATACATACTTCATGCTTATTATTAGCCATTAAGCTTGTTGAAACTACCATAATACGTAATTTCATAACTACTTCACTATGGATTCAGAAAGCAAAAATTCTGTTTTACTGTGTAAAAGAGGAAGAAATAGACCCTCAGGCATTTTGTGATGTATGGGCTCCCCTTGCTGGAAAACATGTGTAATGCAGAGAAGCAAGCAATACTTAAAAATGCCAAAACTTCCTATATTAGAATATTTTTTCTTTAAATTCAGTAAGTAGCTGAAACTTATGTAACTAATACTTTCAAGTTGTTGTTGTTGTTTTTTAATATAGTTAATCTTATTTTATTTCATTCATAAACTTCTAATTGCAGTTTCCCATAGCTGGGGGAAACTTCCTCTCAGTGCATTCATGAATAGTATTGAATAACTAAGTTTGATATTTGCATTTCATTAACAGATGTTTGTGGTCTGAAATCTGAACTATGTTTGGAACATTCACACTGACTTTGCAAAGGTCTAAACAAAGGACAGCTAGAGCCAAACTAAATGAAGACCATATTAAAACTCCATTTTACCTTCAAAATTGAAAATAAATATTAAATGATGCCTTAATAGAGAATCTAACGTGTTGCTGCTGCTACTAAAGCTACAATGGTATTCAAATAATTCAAATACCTTTTAAATATGGTATTACTGTTTGAGCATTTGTTTAAGTATTTCATATGCGGGAGAAACAGGTTTTAGAGTTGTGCAGTGACTATTTCTGACATGCAAGTCTTTACTTAAAATCAGTGCTTTTTTATAAAGGTGGCAAGAGATTTTTTTATTTTAGAAATCTTCTGTAAATTGTTACAGATTTTCTAATCCAGGAAAAAAAAAAATTATTTCATTGCTATTCTGCAGCATAATAGAACTCGTTGTTTAAGAGTTCCTGTACGTTGAGAACCTGAGAGTTACTTTAGAGCTGGAAAAAAAAGCTTACACTTCATGAAATAACAGTTATTTCTAATGGTTTAATCTTCACCATGCATGCTTTCATGTATGTGCTAATTCCTAGTGTTTAAAGTTATCTAAATTAATAGGTAATGCTTTTGAAATGTCTTAGTTAAGTCACGTATATAGATTGTTATGCTTCATGGCAACGGTTGCTACAGCAGTTATTTTTAACAGCCTCTGTATGTTTGGGTATGTATATATACAGAAGTCATAGTTATACATATACCTCTGTACAGAATGTTATGAAGCACGTATCTGCTGACAGAGTGCTTTGTAAACAGAAGTCTACTCCAAGGTTGCAGTTTGCTCTTACAGAAAGGCACAGGTGAAATGCCACTACAGTTGTGAAAGTGCTGCATCTCAAGGCATGGTTATATTATTCACACTGTTTCTGAGAGGTCAGCACAATAAATGACTTCAATTACCATGTTCATGTGCCAACACACAGATGCTATTTGGTGGTGACACTGGTGAAGCTATGTAGCACACTGCAGGACATTATCTGTAGTTCTATCCTGCATCTTCTCCCAGGGAACTCTTCCACTATGCTAGTGGGATTAAGGATAAAGATTAGTAACTCTGTAATGTATGAGTGTTCAGATTAAAAGCAGTTTTATTTAGCAAATGGCCTTTAATGGGGAATTTCCAAAATTTACTGATTTAACAGCAGAGTAACAGATTTCAGTTGCCCAAAAAGATAGTTAAATAATGACTCTGTGAGTCAAGTAGTGGAAGAAATCAAGTGTGATAACTTGGTGCCTTTAGTGAGTAACCTATGGGTATGTCAGGAGCTCCATCTTTACTAAGCAAGCAACAATTGTTTCCTGTTTGCTGAGCTACCTTAGATGGTGTCTGTTTCCTTTTGGCTAGAGAAGTAGCTTAGATTACTTTTACTTATTCCTCCTGCCTAAAATTAGGTGAGGTGTCAGGTTCATGAACTTGTCTGGGATTTCGAAATATTTCTCTTGCATAAACTTTTCTTTGTGTGTCAAGAGTCCTAGGTGCTAGAGAATGCAGTTTCATATGTTGTCCCTCTGCTGATTTTGGGGCTTCGTTAAACATTTTTCTTTGTCAGAATGTAGATGAAATTTCCCTCTACCAAGATCTCAATTTCTTACTTTGTTACATGTTTTAGGGACTGATTTTGAAAACCCAGCCTATCAATGAGCACCTACCTTACAGTTTGACTCATTCTTTTTTTTTAATTTTATTTCATTTTTATTTTTTTATTTTTTTACTGTAGGGGTAAAATTTGCTGATTTGCCCTGTAGGGAAATAAAAGACTGTTCTCATCTTACTGATTGTCTTGGTGATTATCCTCTCATTTCTTCTGCAATTTCAGCAAGCTGCAGTCGATGCGGCTTTCTTCCTTTCCATCCTCCTGTTGACTACATAATAGAGGAGGAAGAGACTAACCTGGGGGAAGGCTATGTTCTCCTTAGCTTCTGGCAATCAGCTTTTTTCAGTGCAGTCTTAACAGCCATAGCTAGAGCAAAGGGGCTTACTATTTTGAGCTTGGGATAATATTCCATGAAAACATATTGTGGAAAAACTGCTTGTAATGTGTTTAGTCCTCAGTGAGTTAACTTCCTTAGAGAGGCAGAGAAGGTTGTTACTGAATTTGATGCAAGAGTCTGTGCTGATACCTATTGTTTGCAGGAAGTTTAGCCAGCTCACAAAAACCAAGATCACTTCAAAGTCTGTGACAAAGTTCTCTAACCAGGCTGCTATGTTTAGTGGGTAGCTTTTCTCTAATAATGGCTCAGTGGGATAGGAATCTCAATCTTTAGCTGTCCTAAATTAATAAAATTAAGATTGAACAGTAGCTGTGTGTAAAACAAGTGAAAACAGGTTTATAGGCTTTGCACTCTGTTAATTGGCGCCCAGGATGTCATGTTGCATTCAGGAGAGAGGCAGGAAATTAGTAATACATAATCCTTCTCTCTCCAGCACTGTCACTTGCTGTAATTATCAGGCTGGCACATAAATTGTCTGAGCAGTGACGGTTGTGTTTTGTGAAACTATAATTGAGCATACATCTTCTTGTTCTTCAGACCCATTCAAAAAGTCCTTCATCAAAAGACAACGTATGCAGGCGTATACGTCCAGAGATTTCATGTAATTATTCCAGGGAACTATAAGTTAAATTGTTCAAGTCATACCGTCCACAGACATATGATTGATGGGAGGGAGTACTGGGGAGTGTTTATGCAATGTTATGTTCACAATATGACTTCTTAATTTAGGCAGACTTACTGAATGACTGTAAAGTTAAGTTTCTAGAAATCAAGCACATTATTTTCTTTGGCAGATTATTTAAATATAACCTTATCCAGTAAGCAGTTGTGTCCAATCTAGGAGGATGCTTGTCACAATTTGTTACACAGCTCACCGTATTGTAGGAGAGTTCTGCTTGAAAGAAGTGCTCCCTGCCAAGTTAGACCAGAATGAGTAAGGTACAATGCCAGTGCTTAATGGTCTGACAGAAGCTGCCTGTCAGTGTTAGGATTTGGTTAAAAAATTAGAAACTCCGCTGATAATATTCGGTGCTGTTCAGAGCTGTCCACCTCGTAGCAGAGAATATTTTTGTCAGAGATGGTGCTAAAAGCTTTTGTTTCATTTAGAAACAAATAAGGTCAGAGTGTTGGTTTTTAAACTAAAATCTGTTGTCTTAAAAATCACAGTGTTCTTAAGACCACAAAGAAATTTGGAATCAATAGATCCACAGTTTACAATTCGGAGGAAGATGGAGCAGATGAGAGAAGAGAGAGAGCTTGTTGAACAGCTGCGTGAGGTATGTGAGTGTTGGTAGAACTGTGCTAATCTAACATTTTTCGTCTTCTTTGGGAAAACTGCATAATTAGGAAAATATTGAAAAACAAAAAACCCAACAGATGGGACAGTATTACTTCTGTAAGTAATGTGGGTGAGGCCATTCTTGAAATGCTTTATTCCAGTTTGATGTTTGTACTTAAGAAAAGGTTTTTGCAAATGGGAGGTTATCGTGCGTGTTGCCTGAATGACATGCAGTTAAAGAGCATTCCATGTGCTGGTAGAATTAACAGTTTATGTAACTTCCTCAGAAAAGATGAAGTGATCACTTGAGAGAGAGTGATGTCTATAAAGCATTTCCTAACAACTGGAGAAGTCTTCAGTCTGGCAAGTAAAAGGTATAATGAAAGTTGGACAAATACAGGCATTTTTTGAATCAGATATCAAATCCTTGAAATAGGGTTGATTTTTGTCACTTGAAGGGTTCACACTCAACAGTTTATATGTGCTAAGTGGAACAAGTCTGCTGCTGTAGTACAGCTGATTTTGAAAGAGTGCAGTTTCAATGATGACAAAAAACAGAAGAGAATTGGTGTGCTAACAAAGTCTCAAATTAATTAATTATGATCAAAAACTGTGAATTCCACTCAACAGAAACGTGTATTTTTCAGTGGTAGCAAAGAAGACCTTTTCAGTATTAGAAAACTTCCAGGCATGTCTTCAGTTAAGTCTACATCTAGCTACATCGCATCTTTTAGTCCATTTCACAGAGGACTTCATGTAACAACATCACTCCAACTGTGCAGGAACTAGAAACTGGCAATAGAAGTGTTGTCCAAGGGCTGTGCTCATCATAAAAATGCACCCTAAACTGTACGGAGCAGTTTCCCAGCATGCAAATCAGTGTTTTAAGAGAAGAAATTTTTAATTTTTTAATGTGTATAAAACTGTTTGTAGCAGGTCTGCCAGTTCTTTCATAAATGCCAGACGGCAGAGCGTGTCATGTGCGATTATAGGTTTTGTTTTGACCTTGGATTTAGAAATCATTTTTGGTGCATGGGAAATTTGCAGAAAGTTGCACATAAAGAATTTGAAATGTTTTTCTAAATCTGCTGCAAATTACTTTGTTTTGCAATATTAGATTCTTTTCAGTGGGACTTCAGTTATACTTGAAAGAGAATTCATGGATATGCGTTATATCTGAATGTTTTGTCTTGTGTTATGTATCGTTTTATCTCTCTAACTCTTCATAAGTAGTTTCCTGACTACTGGGGAACGATTACCTTTTACTGTCTGCTCAGAGTGTAATTCTGATTCAAAGTACTGCTGATAAAATTCGTGATGGTTAACTGGAAGTCCTGGTGGAAGAAAGCGCCCATGTGTAGTGCAATCACATTACTAAATATTTGTGTATATGTATGTTTTTATATGCATGTATATAAAAATAAATGCAAATTACGACAGCAACGTTCGAAATGTAGACTTCCTTTAAAGGAGTTTACATACTTCAGCAACCAACATAGGCTAGAGAGGGTTGCTTTGTAGTTGTTAATTAGTTACATAATAAATAGGATTACTAGTAAGCCAAAACTGCATACTTATCTAGCAGCATGGGAGATTAGGAAAAGATATGCGCTTTTTCTTTCTTTATTCATTTCTGTGTTGAAGTGTGTACGTGTTCTTTATTTGCAGAACATTGAAACAAGACTAAAAATATGTTTGCCTGAGGACTTGGGGTCTGCTCTCATGGATGGTGTAGTTCTCTGCCATTTAGTAAATCACATTCGACCTCGGTCAGTAGGAAGTATTCATGTACCTTCACCAGCAGTAGTAAGTTGAATGTTTCTTGTGTTTTTCTTTGTTTCTGTAGGGGAGTGTTGTTTGAAAACAAATAAATAAACAAAACAAATAATCCCCCACAAAGTTTACTCGTTTAATGTAATATTATACTTGGTTACATAAATTGTAACACAAAATGAGAGTTTCCAAGAAGACAGATGTTAAGAAAAAACATTTTCTGAGATGGTCTCATCAAGCTTCTTTTACTGTCACTTGGTTTAAATTACTTCTGCTAAGTCTTTGGTGGAGTTATGACATTGCCAGAATACACAAAACTGAGTTCCTGGTGTAAAATCTTGAAGTTCTGTTGCTGACTTGAATTATTATCTGTAATAGTAAGTATTTGAAAACCTTTTTCATTTTTTTTCAGCTTTATATTGATGATATTTACTTGCTAGAAAACGCTTTCAAATGACTTGAGCCTTAGAAGTTAGTCCTTTGAAATCCCTGATGTTATTATGAATTCTTGGTTTAAATGGGTGTTCAGTAGTTACCCTTGTTTCATATCTCATAGCAAACAAGTAAAATAATGAATCTGGGTGGTGGTTTTTTTTTACTGACATGATATTTCTGTAAGTATTGGAAAGAGACAAATTTTGAACAGTAACAGGAAATTTCTTCTTCAGACGTGAAAATTGTGTATGGCTACTTTATATTTGTGAGTACATAAAACATGAAAAAATGTAAAAGCTATATTACATTGAAATCTGTTCCCCTTAATATACACTGAAATGTGTAATCAGTTTAATTGCTATCCAGAAGAATGAATGTGTTCTATAACAGAACTTGAGGTTTTATAACCTCACAAACTGGAGATAAATAAGTAGACACTTAAATGCGTTGATGATTTTACTAAGTAAAAGGACGTAGTATCCACAGCTTTCATACTGTGATTGTATTTGTATGTTTTTATAATGATAGGTGGGGAGAAAAAAAATTGAGTTGTTTTGCCATAATCTATTCTTTTTTTTCTTGTTTCTGCAGCCTAAACTTAGCATGGCCAAATGCAGGAGAAATGTTGAAAACTTCCTGGATGCATGTAGAAAACTGGGGATACCAGAGGTAATTTAATTGTCTACCATTTCCAGATGATAAAAGATATAAAGCACGTGAATTTCTTGAATTTGAAGGATAGCTTTATGAAATACCAGTTTTCAACAATAAGGACATCTTACAATTTAAAAAATGGAATTAAGTATGATTTAATGCCGATTTAGTGCATTTAAGTGATTGGTGCCATGGCACTTAAGAATGCAGGTTTTGTCTTGAATTTGTAATTTAGTATTATCCCCAGCACAGCCTTATGTTTGCCCTAAGGAATATGGCAAATGGGTAATAAGAAGACTGTAATTAAGCACAAGTTTACTCATTCTTCTGCATACAACTATAACTACATTTTTACCTACTGCTTTTAGAAGATGGGCTTCATTCTTTTCAATTGATGATTTTTCCTTTTTTACCACGCAACGTACTCAATAGTATGTATTGTGAAAGTGACTAATAACACACTCATGTACTGAAACATTTCTGCAGTGATGTGAAGAAAACCATTCTGTGTGTTAAGGATGGAATGGACCTGTGAGTAAGGCTGACTTATATGTTTATAAATTGTGGAAATAGGGAAATTGCAGAGCATGGTGTTTTCTGCTTTCCATTTAAGGATGGTAGTATTTACTGGGTAATCTGTTCTCAAATTAATTAGGAAAAATGCTCTTCTAAATAATGTGGTGAATTATACAGTTTCATTGGGAATTGTTTGAAGATTCTTTTATGGTCTAGAAACATGCTTTAAAAAAAAAAATTGATTTAAAATAGTGCATCCTGAAAACAATGTAGAAGTGTTATACAACGTCTTTTTAATTGAAAACGTGAAAATTGCATGATGTATTTTCTTTTTCTTTCTTTCTTTCTTTCTTTTTTTTTTTTACATACATATGACACTATGATTAAGACTTAATGCTTTTTAGTCTATATTTCAAGAATACTGGAACAGAAGGACATTCTGTCTGTCTTTTTCCTCCCCTGTGACCTCTCTGGGAACAGATGAGACTGCAAGAGATTTCACACTGGAAAAGAATTCCAGTTTTATTTATATTTTACCCACATTTTAGCATTCATTTGTAGGAAATTGGAAGTAACAGTTCTTTTTTGCTATTCGTAGAAATTTTGGAAGGGAGACTTAACCTTACAACTCTAGGGAATGATTCATAGTAAGTGTGATAAATTCAGTGTTGTGGGCTGGCCTCTAAGCTGTCATTAGGTAATTTATGGTGTTAGAACTATTTAAAATTTCATTAAAATTTCATTTCAAAGAAGAATAAAAATAATAAGACCAAAATCTCAGTGCTGTGGGCTTATGGACAAAGTAGGTATGGAGCGTTTATTGTCTTGTGATACGCTATAAATTATTCAGTGAATTGGAATACATGTCAGGTTCTTTTCCTGGGAAAGAAAAGGCCAAGAGCAGTTGTTGTGAAAAGTTCTTTCGAAAACAGAAATAAACCAGAAAATTTTAGAAATCTTTGCACCGCATATTATAGAAAGGTAAGCTAAGCTTTTACACAGCATTTTTTTAAAATTACTTCATAGAATCATAGAATGGCCTGGGTTGAAAAAGACCGCAAGGATCGTCTAATCTGAACCCCGCTGCCATGTGCAGGGTCGCCAACCGCCAGACCAGGCTGCCCAGAGCCACATCCAGCCTGGCCTTGAATGCCTCCAGGGATGGGGCATCCACAACCTCCTTGGGCAACCTGTTCCAGTGCGTCACCACCCTCTGTGTGAAAAACTTCCTCCTAATATCTAAACTAAACCTCCCTTGTCTCAGTTTAAATACTTTGTCCTATCACTATCCACCCTTGTAAACAGTTGTTAACGGTTCTGGATCTCTATAAGAATAAACTTTCTGGAAACACACCTTTGTTTCCTGTAAATAGGCATTTTTGATGTATTTATTGCTCCACTTTAAAACTTGCATTAAAATTAACGTAGAATTTTTGAAGTTTGGGGGGAGTATTTTATTAAGGCTTTTTTTGTTGCACAGAACCTTGGTTAAAGGATCAGATCTTATCAGTATGATTTATAAACTATCCATCCTTATGAATCTAAAGAAGCATTACCTTCTCTTGAGGGAAAAACTAATTCACTTAAATGCCAAGTGAACTGCTTGCAATTGTAAATTTATGATAGGTGTGTAAGTACTCTGAGGACATACTTCAGCATTCAGTGCTAGTAATTGGCAAATATATGTTTGCCACATGTTGTGAAAATCCAGTGTGTTGAAGAACTAGGTGGTAGATAATAGAACATTTCTGTGTGCCATAGAGAAGGGAATAAGGAATATGAAGTTGTATGCCAACTGGCAGGAAGTTTCTGAGGAGCTGCGAATGGCGTGTTCACTGCTGCTTCACCTGACTACCTCTGAACAAAAGGAATCAGTGAACCCTTCCCGTTTTTGGAAAGTATCTTATTTGGAGAGATGTTTTGCTGATGGATCCTAATACTGACAGGTTTGGGTTTGTTTTTAATTCTTAGGTTTAATTCCTGAGAATTAGCTTGAAAATTCTGCTGGACTTTTTGTTTGCTTTTTGCGGATTTAAAATTGCCATAGATCCAGTTGTTTACCCATGGAATGGAGTAGAGAACACGCTGTTTCATGAACTCCACAGCTTTAGAATAATGTACTATCAAATTATGTAAAAAGCAAACCAGAAATCAGCTATAGTAGTTACTGTGCTGATGTGCATGGTGTCTTAAAGACTCCATGGTTTTCAGCATTCAATTTTTTTATTAGAATTGCTCTCTCCAGAAAGATTCTGGCCAACTCCTTTCTAGGGCAGAAAAATTTAGTAGGCATCCAGATCTGGGTGTGTTATGATGAGCCTCAGGGCTTGTCATCTTGACCAAAGTCACAAAAATAGAATAAAGGAACAAGAGCTTCCCTATATAATGACGTCATATGTAGATGATTCTGGGATTGCTTGTGACGGCTGATACATCAAAGCTGTTAATTACCGGAGGAGAATTTCAGTGCAGTGGGTCACCCATTGAGATCACTTTGTTGGTGACCATATGATGCTCCTAATTGTGTGCAGAGGGATTTTTTAAGGGTATGGCTGACCCTTTAATAAGCAACTAAATAGCATGGCTCTTACTACACAAGTCAGCTACAAAAAGAGTGAGAATAGCAGGTAGGACAAGCAGACTATGCCCAATTTTGCCACTTTTTTCCTCTAGGGCCTTTTCTATTCCAAGATATCAGAAATCTTTGTAAGCTATGATTTTTGGAAACAAAAAAAAAAAATTGTTCTTGATATGAGGAAGTGGTAGTAGCAGATAAGTATCTGAAATCCTGAAGACAATATATTATGCAGTACCCTTGAAGTACAACCTGACTTACTAAGAAAAGTGCAAAAGAAAGCTGTATTTTAAAGCTGTATTTTACAGTGCTGGCTAAAAACTGTGAAATTGCCTAATCTCTTCTTTAACAACTATAGAATGGCAAATTCCTGATTCTTGGCTGATATTGATTACATAAACAAGTGGCAGCAGTGTGGCAAGTAGCAGTGCCTGCCCTGCTGCACTTTTCAGAATGATGTGTTGGATATGCTGGGAATGGATTGGTAGTGTCACGTGAACCCACTATTGACACCAACTGTATTGCTTAGCATGACCACCTGTATTGTACATACCATCTCATACTTTCTGGGGTTCAAAAATAAAGCTAATTTTTGGCTTTATTTATATCTTTGCACGTTTATAAGCATGGTCTCTGAAGTTTCAAAAGTGCCAATTCTAATGCAGTTCTGTTCTTATTGACACCTTATCTTGGAGGCATTAAAAGTGATCAGGAGAGTCTGAATTACTGTAACATGGGTATGTATGTAATGTTATGAAAATATTTTGGTCTCTATTTGGGAGAATACTACTGTAATATAAAACTAGCAACAGTCACAACAATGTGACAATATTCATATACATTTATTAGTTATGAGAAGAAATTCTCATATAACTGTTCATACACATTCTGAAAATGTAGTGCCATTTTTTTTTTTTTTTACCATTGCCACATTGGAATCTGTATTTATTCTAGTAGCAAAGTAGACTATTTTAACCTACATATCAATAATATAATTTAGTGTTAGTTTTCATTCCTCCTAGGTGTCATTTGTACTAATCCATTTTCTTAGGCACTTTCACTGATGTTAACAAAAGTTTGTATCAAAACAGCAGAGCAGCTGAGCTGTGGTGGGCTGAATAATGCCTTACTACAAGTGAAACTTAGACAAAAAGAAAGCTATAAATGCAAAGTGTTATTTGAAAGGCAAAAATGCTGCAAGTTTTGGTATGCATTTCTATGCATTGAACTTCTTATCAGTTTGGGCGCTCTTTTTGTCCTTTACGGGACCACTTTACTTCAGAGAAATTAAATAGAGGAGTTACTTTTGAGAAAAGGAAAGACAGACTTTCCTTACACATACACAGCTTGTGAATCTTATGTAGTTTGAAACCAAGATAGGCATAGGCTATCATGATTAATATTACAGAGGTAATTTCTCTTGATAAAAGATGATGATAAAATCTTTCACAGCTGGTTATTACAGCAGGTTTACTGAGCTCCTGTGTTCCAGCATGTTGATAGTGGTGAGCAGCATTTAGTAAGACATACAGTTATTTCTCAGATGGGAATGGAAGTCTTCTACAATGTTTCCCAAGTTTTCAGTCAGCTATTTGGAGTACACATATTGAGCGAATAGGAGTGATGGTAAGAAATGGCTTTTTTGATATGAAATCATCTCATGAAGGCTCAAGTTACAAAAGTCTTCACTGTGACCATTTTGGGGACTTCAGAATCCTGCAGATGAGGTTATTACTGCATCTCACCTCCTCTGGAAACCAATTCCACTTTGTTACAACGTCAGCCAAAATTTTTCTCAAGATGCCTAATTCGTGTCAGTGTAGGAATAACCAATTAAGTAAAACAGGGAAAAAAAACGTAGATTGTTTTGTATGCTAAAATTGGCAAAGCAGAGTAAAAGAATCAGCCAGAGTGTCTAAAGCTTTATCTTCTACTTATCTATTAGTAGTTCTTCTAGGAATCACATTTCTCATTTTGATACGAGGTATTTTTTCATTGCTGCTTATGCTTCTCTTCTGATCAATTCACATAATCAGTTACTTTTCCGTAGTTTCATCATGAGACATCCGTGGCGGTACAGTAAGTTTTATCAGGTAGGACACCTTTCTCCACCCTTTCATTCTTTGCTCAGTAATGAATGCTATTTGCCCTACAGTACGGACTTAAGTGTCTCAGTATTCCAGTTGCAGTATTTAAATCCTAATGAGATTCCTTCATTTGTGTTTTGAGTACAGTGCGTATGCACTACAGACTTCATTCTTTCACCTAGTTCTGAAAACATACCCTAGTTATTTTTTTAGGATCAAAACCTGGGGGCTTGGTTTTGAAACATGTATATCTGTTTCCACAGTCACTGCAGGAGCATGTAGAATGAGAGTGGTTTCTGCACACAAACAGCTGGTTGTGCTTTTGTCGTTCACTCCTTTCTTTCTGTGTTTATTCTGCATGCATGATTTTGGCAGCTGTATGGTATAACCATGTTGTACTTGACAAGTCAGTCCATAAATGTAATTGTTAAGTGATACAAATCTTTTTAGTTCTTACTGATTGATTTCAGTCTCTTAAACGAGAAGGACAATGCTTGAAGTGGGTGGATGGTTGCTTATTTGTTTGTCTTTGGGTGGGGGTTGCACTGAAGTAAATATCACGTATTTTTTCACTATCTATTGATATCAGATTTTAGTTTGGTATTCTCATTTCACAACATCTGTAAAATTATGATAACTTCTAGAGTTGCGTTACAGAGGTTTAAAATGGATGAATATAAACATTTCAGCTAAGGCGAGAGTGTAACAGCAAATTATTAATTGTTGCAGAACACAAAGACAAGCAACAATAATCAGAAATTTATAAGCCTTTCACAAGTGTCATTGAATTTCACTAAAGCACCGCATGACAGTTTCATGGGAAGTTTTTTCAGCACGTGTTGGCTGTATTGTATGCTTTGGCATATCCTGTATACTTCTCAGTGTGTTGATCTCTGGATAGCAAGTTCTTAGGTCTTTGTTTTAAAAAATTAAAAAGTCAACCTATTACCAGCTCTCATTCCCTAACTCCGAAATTGCTTCTTTCTTCATTTAACTGCAGTAGAGACTGTTTTCATATATGGTTGGGTTTTTTGATTTCCCTTCCTGACAACAACTCAAAAAAAGCCTCATTTTAAAGTTTGTGAAGATTTTACGGAAGTAAGAGTTTGAAGTATTTTAGGTATTTCTTTTGGAATATGCTTGTGGCAAGTATGAAGTAAGTCTCGTCTGTCATTTTGAATGAAAGCAGAGTTTTCTGGGGTTATTAGTGTCTTTAGTGGGAGTGCAATGCATTATTATATATGGTCAATGAGTTGTTTGTTTAAACTGAAATTAGTTTTTCTGCTAAGCGGCTTACAGACATAGCTGTTGAATGCAGTGCTAGACCTCTCTCACTTCTAAACAAGATTGGCATGTTTTGTTCTATCTTTGAGGTTTCAGCCTTAAAAAACAAAGCAAAAGCAACTACATCAGCATTTGACATTGCTCTAAATAAAATTACTGTTAAGAAATACTAGCCTTGTGCTAGGCCGTGTTTGTCCCCTTCCGTGTGTCAGCTGGCCTAAGTAAAATTGAAGTTTTACAGTTTTACAGTTTCACTCATTTCCAGTTTCACTATTCACTTTTCAGGATAGAAAAGCTTTTTAAGCATTTTAAAAGTTAATTTCTTCCTAGCTAGACATGGAAACATCGCAGTAACAGAATACAGACATCTGAACTGGAACGTCTTCCTTTATTTATTGGGTGCACTGTCAGTTTGTTAAGCAAGTGAAACTGAAAAACTACTTCAGAAAATTCCTCCAAAACATAATCTTTTTCCTCACCTGTGTAATTTTCTTTCATAAATACTGACCTTCATTGATAGTGCATTCTCCTTTGCATTGGAAAATGGTACAACATTTTTGATTGTTGCATTTTGAAAGTACAAGTTGTTGTTTGGGTTGGTGTAATGTTAAATATTTTGTGTGTGTATCAGTATTATTTTTTGCGTATAATACTTCATTTTGTATATACTTCATGAAGTCAATGGTACTTTGCAAAAATAATATAGAAGTTTAATCTGCTAATACATTTTTTAAGTGCTAGTTAAAGAATTTAGTATCTAACTCTTAGAAACTTTACTGAAGTTAATGGTAGTCAGCTGTTGATGTTCTCAGTTTCCATCCCTGGATATCATTTTAAAGTGGTATTTGAATACCAGATTCTAGGTTATATGATATGTTAGAGAATGTTACACACTTCTAACAGTTTAAGTATTTTTTCCCTGAGATTTCATGCTGCTGCTGCTTGTACTTTTAACAGCTTTCTAACCCACTGTCTGCTATTGTATAAGTGAGATTTTACAGCTGATTCAATGTAATCATTTAAGGCATAGAGGGACAAAGGTGTTGTAGATCCCATTGGAATAAGTGGATCACATGCACCCCCCCACACACCTCCGGGCACAACTTTGGAAGAGTTTGAAGGGCTGAGCTCTTCTAGCTTGACTTTCAGATATTGTTTGATAGCCTCAGTATTTAGAGGAAGCCAAAGAACACTGGGGTGCCTAGCAACTAAGGCAATATTAGGAAGAAACTATTCCTACATGTTTATGCTAGAATATTGTGATGATTTATCTTTATATTTTTTGTATTTTTAATTTTATGCACTGTTTTTTTCTGTTCTAATGGCTGCCCTTCGGGATAGGCTGACCTCTGCTCTCCGTATGACATCCTGCAGTCGGATATTCATCACATTCGAAAGACTGTTGACACTCTGCTCGCCCTCGGGGAGAAACCCCCACAATCAACTTCTACCTTTCGCTCCTGGGATCTATTAGGCTTTTGTCTTTTCCACATACTTTTTGTAGTCTTGATGTTTATAACTTATCACTGGAATGTGCTAACAGCATAACCTGTTCGCATGTGCACACAAACTTTCTGCTTTGTCTCTGACAAATTACAGGTACTTAATTTCCTTCCTTTGTCTTACAAAATTCTCCCTTTTCTTTCACTTCCCTTCCTTGTAATATCTTTGTTAATCTCTTGAAATAGGGGAGAGAGGGATTAGCATCATGAACTGATCTGAAGGCAAGTCCTATCTCTTTCCCCCGCTCCAGCTCAAGTTTAAGAACTTACATACCTCTTTATGTTGCCTAGACTGTACACTGAATATGGTAAAGCATTGAAACAGCTTTTATTCCGCTTTTGAATGAAGTCTAGGTGTATATCAAGCTAAACAGAGCCAACCCTTTGTAGGAAAAGACAGGCATGCTTTTGTGAAAGGCATTCAGAAGAACTTGTGGAAATCCAAGAATGCTACAGATATTGAAACAACTGAGGTGGCAGTTCAGCAGATGACAGTATTTTCTGAGCTGCTGCCAATTATCTAAACATGCATTATATAAAGGAGCACTTAACGGTAATTTGAATGATAGTTCTCTATTTTAAATCCTTTAGTTTAACAAAGAGTACTGTAATTTTAAAGACAATTGGTCATCTCTACTGTTCTGATTAAATTCCATACTGGAGTAGTTATTTTCCTACTTATATTTTGTTTTCCTCCAGATTCCATGGAATAATCTTCTTCCTCTGTCTCACAAAGCAGAATTTATCTGCTTTAAAACACTTGAAGATGACTGTAAATTAGTACTGGGCATGAGGAACACCTCATATGCAAGGCACTTTACAATATTTTAGAACGAAGATCGCGAAAGACGGTGTGATACAATATGACTGAGAATAAACTGTTAGATTCCTTTCTCTGTCATTCTTATGTGTGACATCAAGCAAGTTTTGTCACTTATCTTGTCTCTGTTTCATCACCTGTGAAACTGCTGATAATGTTTGTTTGTCTGACAAGTGTAGTAAACACAATGTACCTAGGAAAATTGATTGTCTAGGAAGAGTTTAGATTTTCCTTCCTAGGAGGTTTTAAAGAATTAGGTTAGACACACTGGTCAGGAAGCCTTTTGGTATCTGCCTATGGTTAGAGCACTGGACTGAATGACTTCCACTTCCCTTCCAGTTCTATTTTCTGTTAATTTATTTGTAAAACTTGAATAAGACAAGTATTGATTTTACTTTATATCAATGTAAAATATACAAATGACAAGTGACTATTGGCATAGTGAGGCTTGAAAATTGTAAAGCCTCAAGTATAGACCCATATTTACTACTGCTAAATGCTACTGATGAAATTCTTAGTTCAGTGTCAAGCTAACTAACCAAAGCATCTCAGTTTTGTGGCTGTGAAATAAATGTATTTATTTCTCACTGGCTATTATATTCAGAAATTACCATCTGACTCTTAGGAGATAATTAGCATAAGAAATTGTATGCTAAAGATTATTCTGGTAATACGATTATGATTTAAGGCTACATTATAAATACTCTAATTCCTTAGATGTTTGTAAAAATGTATTAAAAAGCTTCTAAATGCAGTTCTATTCCAGTTTTTTTCGCTTTAATACGAGAGTGTGTATGTGCCCATATGAAGGGTGAAGTATGTAGTTAGGTATTTTAAGTTGGAAAAATTACTTTCAGACAACAGATAGACACTTAGCCCTTTATAAAATCCGTTCTAGCAACAATTCCATTAGTGGCTTCTGTGACTTGGCACAAATTCAGTTAGTTCTTGTATGTTCTTAATTCCTTAGGAACTTTCCTAGTTGTTTGAGTGCATAGCTATGGGCTTGTGCCCTCATCCTGTGCAGACCTGTCTTCTAACTACGCACCTGGTTTCAGTGGTTCCAATAGTAAACACTCACTAAGTTAAGAGTCTAAGCTTAACGCTTAAAATTCCACTTTCAGAAGGTCTTGGTTTTGTCTTGTTCCAACGGCGTTGCTTTCCATGAAACTGAGAAAGTGACATAAATCACTTCAGAAGCTGTTACTGGATTATAAGTAGTCATACATTGTATGTATTTGAGGCAAAGTTGATGTCTTCTGTAGGGCTGGGTTTTTACCTGTGCCCTGTGTGGTAAACAGGTCCCCTGTTAATGCTTTGTGTTGTGCATTTCCTATGTAGAACCAATCCATGTGTATGAGTGTATTTTAACATTTTTTGGAATGAGAAAACCAAGTGGCAAAAATTGTTGCTACTGTCCTGTATTCATATCTGTGCCATTGTCTAGTATTATGTGGTTATTCACAGTATTCAATAGGTTGGTGAGAAAAATAACAGATCAGTCTTGTAGAGGTGTGTCAGCAT
Source organism: Alectoris magna (assembly GCA_030625065.1). Lineage (NCBI taxonomy): Eukaryota > Metazoa > Chordata > Aves > Galliformes > Phasianidae > Alectoris > Alectoris magna. The sequence continues at coordinate 28,554,383 of CM060560.1, read as the reverse complement.
AGACAACTGCTTGTGATGCATGATTCTCAGACATATCCAAAGTCTGAACTATACACATGCTTACCATGCAGACAGTTGTCTTTAACCTGGAGTACATTTTCTCCCTTTTCTCAGCCTTAACTCTGTACAGCAATTAAAGTGTATCTTTACAAGCAATATTTGGAGTTACAGAGTTGAAGCCATCTTGAACCGGACTGTGAAAGATGTCCATTGCTCTGTGACAAGCACAGCCATACATACTGTACAGGAAGGTTATCTGTTTTGTGTGTTTTTCCTAGTCGACATTGATAACACCTCAAAACACACACAAATCCTAAAGGGAAAGAGACAGCAGTAGAATATATCCTTACTTTTCATTAAGAGTGGATATAATAACATTTCTCAAAATACTTTTAAAATGTCATAAAGGTGTGAAAAATGCCAGTTTCTTCCTCCCTGAAGACAGTAATTCTTAATAGAATTACTACTTATACTTAATAGAATTACAGGAAGGTGGAAACTATAGCAGGTATCTAATGGACTCTTGGATAAAGTCAGTCCTACTTCTGTGCTGTTCTACCTGTGGTGTTGTATTCAGGATGCCGAGAGTTCTGCTGGCTGATGATTCTTCACCTCTTAGGAGATTCCCAGTATAGAGCTGTTGTTTACAATCAGTCGCATGACTAAGGGGATAACTTTGGGCTTTAAAACAACCTAGGCTGTTGTTCAACGTCACATTCATTCACCACTGACATGAATTACATTCCACCTTGTGTTTTCCCCATTCTGTTGTTTTGGTTTTTTTTTTCCTTGCAGTGACAACATTGTCAGCAGAAATTTTCAAACTGTGATTTCATCGTCAGTTGATCTGCTCAGATCTGTACTATACCCACTGTATTAATTACTTTTTGATCCTCTGGAGATCATCACATCCTTAGTGCAATAAAGTAATAAATACAAATTCTAATGGATTAATTTAATTTGCATGCAAGTAAAGTATGTTTGCACTGGATTACAGCTGGGATTTTGATGTGAGGATTTGGCTTTGTTTTTCCTTGATCCAGAAAGAACATTAATATGTTCAAGTGCAGTGTAGTAGATGTTCAAATGCCTTTTTTCTTCACCTGTCTATTAACAAGCTTTTACAGCTTCAATCTGTTTATAGATCCTGTCATGTTCCTAACAAGTTCAGTGGAAGTCTACGCTTAATGTGAGTGGGAATTTGACTAGACCCAAGTAAATGCATATTCAGTCCAGTCTTCTATTCCATAGACATAAGTGAGTTTTCTAATTGCTGTGTAATTGTTTTCACAAAAAGAACTACTTTTTATCATCTCACTCCTGTTACTACAAAAAATTAAAGCACTCTCATATACAGGTTTAGAAAAAGTGGTAGACCAGGCTTTGTGGTCCATTGTCATTTCCAGCACATAATCTGTATAATAGTGAAAGAAAAGAGCAATATATAAAAACTAAAAAATCAGGTAATGATCCATTCTACTTGGATGACACAAAGCATTCCCATTCCTTCACTTCATCTCTTAGATTTTAATGTATATGGTTATGATATAACTGGTATCTCCCCTGTAAGTATACATTTTCTCTTAATGTTTAACGTGTGTCTGCCTTTAGTAAGCTTCTAGAGCTTTCTGTTCCCTCCAGATTCAAGTCACTGTTTTCTCAATGTGTTAGAACACAACTATGAGGCATTTTGACAAAATATATTGTCTACCTTAAAATTGTGTGGCTGAAGGCCAGAATTTGTAAAAGGGTCCAAAGCCATCATCAGCAAATGCAGTTTTGTAAATATTTGCAATTTATTGCATGTTCAGAAGATGCACATATTTAGATATCTCATTGGCTATAATTCTAACTACAGAATTGCAGCTCTAGTAATGAAGTTCTGGGTTGTTGGGTTTTGGTTTTTTTTTGCGTTTTTGAATCTGGTCACAAGTGTATGATTCCACAAAACGTACTAATCTTTCCTTTGGAAATTAAAAGAAAAACTTGATGAAATATATCTGCAGCCTGGATTACTGTGCTTTTTGATCTTCCGGTCTTTTCTGTTGTGTTTCAAATGGTAACTTCAGGACATTTGGGCATATACAGACATCATCAGTGAGACATTAATGAAAATATATTTACAAAGATGTAATTTCATATTCATAGAATCCTAGAATCATAGAACGGCCTGGGTTGAAAAGGACCACAATGATCATCCAGTTTCAACCCCCCTGCTATGTGCAGGGTTGCCAACCACCAGACCAGGCTGCCCAGAGCCACATCCAGCCTGGCCTTGAATGCCTCCAGGGATGGGGCATCCGTATGCCTTCATCTAACAGAAATTCAACACTTATGTGTTTGACAGGCATGCTTAAATGTAAGGCTTTTAGTGACTTTCCATTTCAGAGCAGTTGGCTTCAAACATTAAATAACGAGCATTGTATGCAGTTATTTTTATTTAAAAAGAAAAAAAAAATATTTGGAGAAACTACACATTCCAATATTTCATTGTTTTATGAGTATTTTATTTTTACCTGTTGATCTGAATTACATATTCTACACATCTGAGGAAGAACAGAACGTCTCTTGCCAAATTTGTAGATTTCCATTTCTCTATTTCTGTTTTTGCTAACTTTGGGGCCCAAGGATATTTGTTATCATGGTGTAAACAGTTCACTACTTGCCCTTCTGATATAATGGCAGCGATTACTTTCTTGTTAACAAACTGCTCTGAGTTGTCAGCTGTTTGCTCTAGCATAATCCAATCCAAACAGTTGCTTGACTTTCAAGGCATCTAATGTCAAAGAAAACAGGTGTGTATGTGTAAAGAGTCACGTACCCTGTGGTGTATTCTTTGCATATTCCTGTTTCAATTTTACACTACTTAAATCAGAAGTTTTGTTCCAGGAATAGAAAGTTGCTTTGGCAGCACACATACATGTGTATGGTTGTGGCTATGCTTGTTGTGTTGTCTTTTGGTGTTGCTTTGTGCCTCAACCTGACTGCTGCCTCCTGTGTTTGGATGGTTTGTTGTTTTTCATCTTTTGATGAGCTTGCTCTTCTGCTTCTTAGGAAAGTGTCTATTTAAAGTGGTTATATATCTGTAGAAAATAATGAAGCTCTTCTGTGCTTCTAGGGAGAAAATTTGTACCAAAAATTTGGGTCTACGTTTTATACTAGGCAGAAGAGAGTGGACTTCCTATGAGTGAACTGACAGCCCTTCCCTCTGTGATCATTTCTAAGGATTTCTAAACTGAGGATTAGTAGCAAATTCTTTTGCCTTTCTGGCTTTGTTCAGGAATGGTTTCAACGAGGGTATTTTTAGGAAAGATGATTCATGTTCTGTGTTGAAGTTATGTGTTCGGTGCTACTGTAAAATAGGCTGAAATCTTTTCAAAGGTAGGGGGAGATGAGTGAAGATGAGTCTTGTAAAATCCTTGGAGACATGGGTGAGTTTTGCTGGTTTATTTTCTCAGAATGACAAGTTTTGAGAGTTCTATCATCAGTGGCTTCCAGTGGTTGAAGGTATCCATTGTGGAGGGTAAGAGAGAACAAAGCATGGGAAACGTGCCACGCCACAGGGAGAGTGGTTGAGTACGAGGTCTCAGACAGCTGGGATCTTGACCCAGTGTCACTGTTATATTGAAAGGTGAATTCATTACCAGTGTGCTCTGAATTTTGTCCTCAGTAAGATTTGATTCTTCTCTAAGAAAAGTTAAATATATTATAATAAGCCTGTGATTTAAAAAATACGTGAGGCAGAGTCAGTGAAAGCTGTTTGCAAAGTTTTGAAGATAGCGATTAGTGCTTAGACAAGCAAATTAATGAATGGCATGCTAAGATGTAGTTCTTCAGAAGTGGATGGTATAGGTTTTGTTGAGAGATTTGGAAAGCTCATCATAGCCACATGGTTAAATAACTGCAGAATTATACAATGTTAACCGAACTCCATCTTCTTCCTAAAAAAGGAAAGGCAGTCATTTGTACATCTTTCAAGAGCTAATGCAGAATGATGTATAATATAGAAAGTAACATGTCCTGAAGCTTCTGACTCGTAGTACATAGTCATACAGTTCTAGTTGTTTGTAGACCTTTATAAATAGTTTCCCTTGAGTGTGCATCTTGTAAATGACGGCAGAGGGAGGTTGTCTTTATGCAAACTGGATTACTACAGTGTATTTAAAAGATGTAGATGATGCATTCTCTGTTAAAGGAGGAACATCGGTGTTAGATCAGACTGGTGGTTTGTTTTTTTTTTTTTTTGCTGTTCTTAATATGAAGTGAGGCATGAACTCCTTTTATGCTTTTAGTTAAAATGTGTATATAATTGATTACAAAACAAGAAGTCTGTTTCTGATGAGAAGGAATGGCAGATGAAAGAACAGCTCTTAGAATACTGTGAGGTATCAAAAAATGGCAAATTTAGATTTCTTTTTTCTGCAGGAAACGTCCTCAACTCTGTTTTTTATAGCAAAATTGGCTTCAGTAGAAAAATGTAGAATATTCTCAAACATAAATATCTAGCAAGGTAAGTTGTGTTAGTCCTGGGTTTTTTGGATTAAATCCCTGTCCTTCAGCCTTGTAATACTAAACTAAACTGTTACTTGATTCAGCAGATATTAAATATTAATGCCTTTTATCTAGAGTGAAAAGGTAATGGAATATTGGCACGTTGTATGCCACCAAATCTGCGAAATAGGACTCTGGTGTGCTTGGGCACTTGAAAGAAGTCTAAAAGTGGAGAGAATAAATTTTTATTTCACATGTCATTTGTATTCTCGATAAATACCTTTTGAAAACGGTCAGAGCCAGAGTATCTTTTCTTTGAACTTTATCCTGAGACATTGGATTGGCAAAATATTTTTAGTAAATTTATACAGTTGAAGTTGAAATCAATTTCACCTTTTATTTGATATCATTATTTCTACCTTCTTCTGTAGTTATTCCAGCTAGGTTTCAGTTTAGGAGTTTGCATACTGAAAATATTGTCTTAAAGTATCTTGATATAGTTCTGCAAACAAAATACCTTCTTCCATAGGAACAGAAGGTGAGAACCTTCTCTGAGAGTTTGCAGGCTTGCAGCATCTCAGTCACAGAAGAGTGAGCATGAATGAACTGCAGAATTAGTTTCTTGATTTAAGTGATCGATTTAGAGAAAGTTTGGAATAGTAATCTGAGTGATGAATTAGAGAAATGACTGCGTGATAGGAGCATTCCTTTGTGCTGACAGGACATACAACTCCATCAAAGAAGAACACGGTAATAGGTGGGAATGGAAGGTTGGTAATTTCAGTCCAAATCTAAAAGCTCAACCTAATCAATGTATGTGTTAACCCAGCATTTCAGAAGTTTAGCCCCAGAACAGTGCTGCATCTTCCATGTAGATAAATGAATTTTGTCTATCTATCTGTTGCAGACCTACTTAGTCTAACTCTTTTAAAATTAATCTCTCTGACACTATTTCTTTGGTCTGTATGTGCAGAAACTATTTGCTTGGTATTTTAGGCTATCATCAAAGAATCACAAAATGATTTTGGTGCAAAGGGCCTTAAAGACCATCTGGTCCCAACCCCCTGCCATGGGCAGTGCCACCGACCAGCTCAGGCTGCCCATGGCCCCATCCAACTTGGCCTTGAGCACCTCCAGGGAAGGAACAGCTTCTCTGGGCAGCTGTGCCCTGCTGCCCTCATCATGAAAAAATTCTTCCTTATATCCAATCTAAATCTACCCACTTTTAAAGCCATTACTCCTTGTTCCATCTCTACATACCCTTGTAAAAAAAAAAAAAAAAAAGTTGCTCCTCATCTTTCCTGTATGCCCTCCTTAGCTACTGCAAGGCCACTATGAGGTCTCCCCGGAGTCTTCTCTTCTCCAGGCTGAGCAAGCCCAACTCCCTTAATCTTTCTTCATAGGAGAGGTGCTCTAGCCCTCTGATCATCCTTGTGGGCCTCCTCTGAACCTGCTCCAACAGCTCCATGCCTTTCTTATATTGAGGGCCCTGGAGCTCATTGGAGGCAGGTGGAGCCTCATGAGAGAAGAGTAGAAGTCAACCCTTCAGCCTGCTTGCCACGCTTCTTTTGATGTGCCCCAAGATACAGTGAACCTTAACACGTGAATTTTTTTAAGGAAAAAAAAAACAGCAACAAAAAAAAGACAACTTTTAAGCATTAAAAATAAAAATCAAAACCTGAAACATACAGAAAACACAATTTTAAAAGTGAGCATAAAATACAAATAAATTAGTTATTAGTACCAGGTGTCATACTTGTGGGAAAAAAAATCTACTCTTTTCAGGTACTGCAGTTAATAAATAAATTTTGAAGTTTTGTCTCTTAACTTGGCTGTCTTACGCTGTCCAACAGCCTGGAGGTGGAATCGATCTGTCTGGAACTAAACGCAGATGCAGTTTGGGTAGGGCTCAAACAACCCCCTCTTCTTGATGAAGGTTTTATTAGAAATTACTGTTGAATTTTTCCTCTTAAAGGAGGAAAAGTCTTCATCGATGGATCTCCCTTTGAGGTTTTGTTGTGGCCAAAGTCCAGGGCAAAGTGTTTTCATTTCACTGTTAAGGAAAAGGAGAAGTCTGAGGGATGAAGAACTGCTGTGAAATGGAGTTGGGCTGATATTGCGGTAGTGGGTGGTCAGTTTTCCTCACCTCAGAGTGGTTATCAGTTGGATGCCTCACACGTTTTTTAGTTACCGTGTTGTTTTCTCGGAACGGAAGTGAAAAGCGAGTTGGTAATATTTTCAGATTCTCTTTTGTCGAGGGTGGAAGGGGTTGCGGTGAACTTGACAGAAGTTTAAGAAAGCCAAGTGTTGGTTGTGCATGAAGGAGCTCGTGAGAAGAGATGCTGAAGAGATAAATGATGTCTAAATTGGAGATATCTGTAGAGTGTGCATGTAAGGAAATGGGACAGATGACCATGGATTATATAGAGGTAAAATAAGAGACTCTTAGCTGACATCTCTCACGTCACCAGAAGCAAGGATACTCAGTAGAAGACAGGCAAGCAATCACAGTGTAATCTCGGATGGATCCATAATTTTAGGAACAGGAAGTTTATTGAACAGCTGAAAAATGAGGTACTGAGGATATAAAAACAACCCAATCTTTGTAAAACAAAACATCAGTATGCGACTCTGCTGATGGTCACAATTTGATGCCTAGGAAAAGAACACAGTACATCACATATGTGGTGATTTTTCAAAATTAAAGCAGCCCAACATACGGCTTAGGAAGGGGCTTCATGAGCCAGACGTTGTATCCACATGTTTGTGTTTAATACTATTTTATTTTTCTGTGTGTTTTTGTCATCTCATTTACACTTTTGGCTTCCATGTTGTGACAATGAGTCTCGCAGTTGTAATTATGGTTTGTGGTGTAGTCGTTTATTTACGAACCTGGTGCCTGATTTCATAGTCTCGTATATTTCATTAACATGAACACCCAGTTATGTTAAGAACTTTCTTAAAGATGGAGCCAGTCGTGACAAAGCTGCCTCTCCATGCAAGCCTTTCTGCAGTTATTCTCTGTGTGGTTTCCTTTCACCTGTAGGAGATAAAGTATTTCTTCTTTGACTGATAGAATAGCCTGTGTGGACAGCTAGTAGGTTTTATCCCGGCCACAATTGCTGTGCCCTGATGGTAAATGAAGTTGATTCCTGGATGTTTCAAAATAAACATCTAATTACTCGGAACGAAGTGCTCCATCTTGTTGAATGCACACCATTGCACACGCTTTTCTGAAAATGCTAATGGGTGACTTCAAGGTACACGTCCTGGGACCAAAACCTACCCTCCTAGAGCTCAGCAGCAGAACTTCTTTTGACTGATAGAATCCAGCCTTCCATCCCCAAATAATGGCCAATGCTTCATTATCTCCCTTCATAGGCAGAAGTTCAGCGTGTACCTGGCAGCGCTCACTCTCAGTTAAGATGTTCACATACTGTAATGACCACCAAACATGCTGCTTTCCTGGTAGGCCCAGAACATGAACAGATTTCACGCTAATTCATAGATCTAATGAGAGCCAAATTGAGAGACTCTGCCCAAACCTGGGAAGCTCTTATGAACTGCAAACAGGAAATGGTTCCTGCTTGTTGGGTGTTGGTGTGAAGCGAGAGTTTGCAACGAGTACTGAGTAACCTGACCTTGTCCTTTGTTTGTCTTTTTCTAGGAGAAGCTCTGCCTACCACATCACATCCTAGAAGAAAAGGGCTTGGTAAAAGTGAGCGTAACAGTTCAAGCATTGCTAGATGTAACCACAGTGAAACAAGCTTTATTCACGTGAAACTACTCTCTCTGCTGTTACCAGCTCCACTGTGCCATCAAAGAATCAAATCACTGCCCGTCTTTACAGACTTGCATTGAAAAAACAGTGCTCCAAGAGTATTCTGATACTTCTGATTTTAAAATCGTCTTTGGGACTGTACACGCGCACCCAACTACAAAACAGAAACTAAAAGGAAACATTTTATAGAGCAAACTGGGGCCTCACTGCTTTTCTAGCTCACTTTGTACAGTACTTACTGAAACAGCCACCTCTGCCACGTAAAAATGTGTGGAGTACGCAGCTGTCTTGAAGCAAGATACCTTCGTATTATTAAACTAAGAATCCTCATAATCACTTTTGGAGGGAGGGAGAGTAAATCAGACTTCTGCCACGTCAGGTTTTTCCGCAGTCGCTTCGGGCTATGTTGCCTTTTAAAAATATCCAGACACAAAAATATTTATATGAATATTATTTATTAGCGAGTTGTTATTCATCCTTTGGATGCAAAATGTAAATTAGGAAACTGTATTTTATTACTGCTTTTTTTGTGGTTAAACACTTTATTTTAATATAAATATTTAGTTAATTTTTATTCTGCTAAGGGTGCAGTAGCTCTAGATCTCCATACGTTGTACTTTCTAATACCTAAGAGCAAAAGCAAACCAAGCAGGTGCTTCAGTTCAAAGGACAGCTAAGCTGGAATGGCGTGCGTTAGTTTTCAATGTGTGGAACACCGATGAAGGTCTGTCTGCATTCCGTTTATTTCCTACATTCCAGCAGCACTTTTCCCCCCAACCCACGCGCACCCACACACACCTGATTCAATTGGCTGAAGCAGAGCACGCCCGTGACTTGTACATAGACGTTTAAAATAGGAAAGACATCATAAACTTGAAAAATAAATGTGAATATTTTTGGTTGCTTATTTTACTATGCACAAGACATTTAACTTTTGCCACAACGAAATGAATGATGTGCGTTAGGATGGTGGGTCTTGAAATATGATTTTTGCACTGTAACTTGATTTTCTTTTAGAGACTATGGAATGAATAGAACAGAGCACAAGAATGCTAACAGGTGGCCCAAAATTTTTTCTTCATTAATTCCTTCAAGAGGAGATGATAGATAGATAAAATCATTAATATGGCCAAGAGCAGTCTTCTTACATCTGATCTTCCAGCTGCTGGCTGCAGTGCTTCTCCCCGCAGCCTCCACCGTTCACTGAAGTCATTGGGTTCCCCCCAAGTTGAGCACAACATTCTGTAGTGGGGTCGGAGGTCTGATCCTACAAACATTCGTGTCAGCAATAGGATAGGAGCTTCTCTTTCTCATTACTACTTTACGTGTTTTGAAAAGGTTTTTCAGGAGCATAATTTATTATGAAAACATCATCTTTAGATCCAGAAGTCCTGGCGCAGCCGTTATCACGGTGTCTGGAACTTCCACTTTCCGTAGCTTGGACAGAGGCTGCAGGTGTGAGTTGGGTGGGTAGGGTGGGAGAGCTGCGTGTGGGGGTGGGGAGGGGGGAAGGTGAGCTGAGCAGCCTGTGCTGCACAGGGGCTGTGGTTGGAAATGTGCACCATGATGGAAATGAGGCGATGTGGCGGGAGAACAAACAAGGAAGAGAACGTGGAGAAAACTGTTGGATAAGGGCTTTCTGAAAGCACGATGCATACTTGTCACTACTGCACATCTAGGCTAAGCTGGCTGCGTGTTCGCAGCAGGCTTTCAGTCTTCTGCACGGTATTTGAATGCAGGCTGTGCATTGTAACACCACGGACCGCCAACGTCTGTACCAAGACATACAGAGTTAGAGCGGCCCTGCAGACACACAGTATGCATGGGATAGCAGTTACTTCAACCAAAGCAAAAGCGTTTGTTTTATAGAGGGAACGGTGACCTAAAACAGTAATTTGGATTGGCAGCTATAGCGTATTGTTTCCTATAAGATGTACTGTGCACTTTACCGCTGAATTAAAATGTATTTTAATATTTTACAGAGCTGCACAAATATCTGTTTTGTCAAAAAGCACGAGCAATGTAAAGAAAATAAATACGTTTTCGAGGTAGAGTTTATCACGTTTTAAAAAGCATTCAAAGATCGATTATAAAACAGGAATATCGATTTCTGCATCTCGAGGGATAAAACGCAGGTTGGTTTCCTGAGTATTTTTTTACAATGTATATATGGCAACATGAAGCTTTGTAATTATTATTTTGACAAATCTTGGTTTTTCATAATTAAAATGTTGTTTTCCTCCCGATGGTGTCTTTCGGTATTTGCTCAAAGCTGGCTGTAAATAGCTCTACCTATTTTGTAATACGGCTTTTTTTATACAGTCTTATAACCTGTATGGCTAAAAAGAGGATCTTCATGAGTCTTTGTACACTATTTATATGTGCAATAAAACATGCATGGTGGATCTGTAATGCCATAAGCAGTGAACATAATGTATATAGGAAATCTTTCCTGTAGGTACAATTAAACTCTATCATTTGTAGGAACCACTTAATGGCTACCCCCTGGCTGGCAGTTTGTTGTAAAAGAGACAATGCCTGGAGAGCTTAACAGTGTGGGTGACGGAGGAGGTGGCTGTGCGAGCCAAATAAAGGAACTGTAGAGCTCAACTAGGAACAGGATCCTGTTCCACAATAGGAATAGTCCTGTTAAACCTAAGAAACCTATAAGCACGCTGTACGCCCATTTCTTGCTGAGCACAGACTGCTTCCTTTCTTAGAGCATCAGCCCTTGTGTTGGCTGTTAGTGTACAGAACAGGAAACCACAATGCGCAGCTTAATTAAGTACCTTGACTGGTTGTGGCACTGATTTCACGTAGCACTAACTGATGAAATGAACACAGGTCTTCCATTAGTGGAAGAGGCATACTGTTATTCACTGCCTTTGTCTATGGTACGCTAGAAACAGGTCTGAGGTCCCAAATACTTACATTTGTATTATTAAGAGCTAATTAACTTGCCTGTTATTTTTATTTTTCGTGACCAAGAAAGCAGCATTCACCTTCATGGTGTTAAACTTTTCAAGCATGCAAGAATACTCAAGATACTCTGAAGCAACAAATTAAGTGGGACTTTTATTTTATTAGCAGTGCAATCAATCAGAAGAGCTCCATTTTACAGATGCTGCTTCGACACGTTATCTGTATTCTGTTCAGCTGTACCCTTTGACTCCTGCTGGTCAGACGGCGCTCCTGTTTGTGTAGTTCAAGCGTTAAGGAACTTGGCATGGTGTTTGATGTGGTCATTGATAAACGTAGCAATGAAAAAATAGCTGTGATCATAGCCCTAGAAAAACAACAACGAAGGAATCAGCCAATGCGTATGGTTCACAGAATCATAGAATGGCCTGGGTAGAAAAGGACCACAATCATCATCTGGTTTCAACCCTCCTGCTATGGTGCAGGGTCGCCAACCACTAGAACTTGTTCACGATAAAGCAATCATGCTACGTTGTCTTGTAGAGAAGTTCGTATCTCTCATGTTTTAAGAAATCAAAGGCATAAATATAAAATTGTAAAGCACAGCTAACAAGCCAAGTACAGATGAGCTCTAGGAAGATGAACAAACAGCGTGCACCTTCACCTGCCCTAATCTGGGTATGCAAGTTAGAGGTGGGTTGGGTTCATTATCTTAAGGAATGTGAGCCTGGCAAAAAGAAGAGCAAGGACCCTGAACTTCAGGAGAGTGCACTTCTGTTTGTTTAAGGAATTACTGGGAGCCAGGATGGGTGGGCCTGGAAAAAATACAGGGACGCCATCTGGATGTGTAAGGATAGGATCGGGAAAGCCAAGGCACAGATAAAAGTGAATTTGGTGAGGGATGTGAAAAATAACAAGGGATTCTACAGGTATAATGGCCAGCTGAGGAAGGCCCAGGAGATTCTACTGTCTCTGGTAAGTAAGTGAGAAGGGACAGCTGGCAACAACAGACACAGAAACTGCTGAAGTATTCAATGTGTTCTTTGCCCCAGATGTCACTGACGGGCTTCCCACACCTCCTGCATCCCTGAACCTCTAGGCAGGGTCAGGGGAGCAAAATCAAGACTGCCTTGTGAGGCTGAATGTGTACGGGTTGCCCAGAGAAGCTGTGGGTGCTCCATCCCTGGAGGCACTCAAGGGCAGGTTGGATGGGGCCCTGGGCAGCCTGAGCTGCTGGGTGGCACTGCCCATGGCAGGGGGCTGGGACTGGGTGGGCTTTAAGGTCCCCTCCAACCTGAGCCATTCTGTGAACAGCAGCATCAGCTACAGAGCAGGATGCAATTTGAGAGAACAGTTTGCCTCACTAACACTGTCTTACTGGTAAAATATAGGCTGTGACCTCGTATTTTAAGTCTGAAGGCTCTATTGCTATGTTAAAATAATAAAGAAACCTCTGAACTGTTCCCTTTCTGTCAGCACCAAATAGATCTTGTGGCACAGGGCTGCATAAAAGTCCTTACGATAAACCAAAGAGGACAACCTTCATGTTGTGGGGCCCGCTTACAAAGACTCCAGTGCTCTCAGTGCAGTGCTGTTCTGTGTCACTGCACTGTAGGTCTTTAACTGAGTCTGATATTTCAAGCAATTCCATACCCCTCCTGATGTACGCTAACACTTGCACGCTAAATCACAAAGCTGAATGCAACACCCACAGCACAAATAAGGAATCCTGCAAAAACACAGCTGTCATATTGCTTTTACAGTGACCGTGCTACTGATTAGAAGTTGTTAACGCTGCCTCTCCAGCTTATCACTGGCAGATTTAACAGCAGCCAGAGATACCAAGAGATCAGTTTGAGGAAAGTGCAGTCATGACCCCACCTAGTGGTACAAGGCAGCTGAAACCGCAACGTTCCTTTCCTCAGCCAGGGGCAGACTCTCAGGTCAGTAAAAGCTCACCCAGTGACAAAACACCCTCTCGCCTACCTGCTGTGTACACCCCAAACTCACACAGCATCAACCCAACAGCATGGTCTGTGGAAGCGACTTGCCTGCTGCAGTCTGAAGACTACTGGGATTTTCCGCTCTGTGCAGGCGGCGATGAAGTTATCCGGCAGCAGCTGGCCTGCTGATAGGAACTGATCGTCTTTGCCTTGATCAATCAGGATGTCCAGGCGAGAGTCTGGATAGGACTTCACAAGTTGCGTAGCATCGTATGCCTGTAGAAGAAAAATGGAGACAACCCTCACGTATGTGTGTTAGAACAGGCTGAATTTAGTGACTGAGGAAACAATGGTAAGTACAGAGTGCTGTGTTATACTGATCAAGACATCAAACTACAACTTGGGAGAGCCATCAGGCTACCCTGTAATTACACAGTAGTGGAATAAAAACAAAACACATGTGTTTAATGATGGAACAGTCATCAGGCTCGCCTGTGGCAAGCTGGAGTGGCGGTATGGGTCTATTCCATGTCTTTTGCTAACTACAGAAGTGCTTTCAGTGGATCCTCCTGAACCAGGCACCTGATTGACAACATCTGGTCCTGCGGCAGGCTAGCATGACGACGTATGCCCAAATAACACAGCAACAAATATATCTGTGTGCTTGTATCTTAGCAATTCTCATAAGACTATTTTTATTTCTAAATTAGGGACCTAGAGCTAAAACCTAACTCCTGGTTTAATCATGTTCTATGGGATATCAATTTCCAAGTACCAATGGGCTCCTCTGCAACTGCTTTAGCCAGGCTGCTCTTGCAGATACCACGAGGCTCACCAGTCCCTGACCAGGCTGTAGCAGTCTCCTTTTTCGGGCTACCACAGAAGTTCTGAACACCGAGAACCACGCTATGGAGAAACCATAGAGCATCTTCTAAAATTCTTACAGTCTTTAATATTCTCATGACTTCCATGTCTCAGACTGGCCATAATTGTTCTTAGCCTGTATTCTAAGACCCTCATAAAACAAGGAAATGTTTAGTCAGTTTGACGAGAGCTTTCTGTCTCATTATGCTTGCCACAAGCACCATCAGGCAACAGCAAGACAAACCCAGCATGCCTGTGCAGTGTTCACTACACTCCTGAGTATGGATAAAACAGCGCCATCAGCTCATGGGCAACTCAGGAGTTCTGTTCCAGACTTCTGTTGCAATGTATCCACAGATCACTCATTCATGCATTACTAAACACCTGCAAGTTCCAGCACATACCTCCCATTTGCTTACATCCGACCCCAGATATCCACCAAGGGCTTTCTTCCCCCACTGGCACTGCATAGGGTTGCAGATAGGAGAAAAAGCCGATACAGACTGTTTGGAAAGAAAACATGAAAAAAAACAAAACACAACATGAATTACGGAAAGCAATTTTGGATAACAACCAAACTGACAGTGTTTCAAAACAGCTTTAGAAACTACTGCCAGAACTCTGAGTCTGCCACCAGCTGATCTAAGTGCCGTAACTATTACCCTATTTCCCTATTCTGGGCAGCCTGGTCTGGTGGTTGGCAACCTGGCACACAGCAGGGGGGTTGAAACTGGGTTGATCATTGTGGTCCTTTTCAACCCAGGCCATTCTACGATTCTATTATATGCTCTCTCTAGAACCACAATGTTCACTTTCCTTTTTGCACACGAGCCAAGCTTCGAAATGAAGGGTTAGACACCCCATTCCATTGTACGCTGGATGCTGGATGTTGTCTTGAATTCCTTAAACAGCAGATAAGCCTGCTGTGTGTGGTGAGAGCGTGGAACTATTTCACCTCCAACTCCATTTTGGAACAACCTAAGAAAGGCCTAAGGCACGGAGCTCGGCCTGTCTGAGCATGCAGCAGTGCCTCCTGAATTTAGCTAACTTAACTGCAAGACTAGAAGTCAGGAAACATGCATTTCAGACCACAGGTGCTGGGGGAAAACATCCAAGCTCTATTTCTTACACTCTCTTCTTTCTGTGAAGCTGTCCCTGAGCCCATCAGTATTTCCACTCTTACACCTTGCAAGAAATAGCAACCAACTATTTGAGCCATGGGCATTTTCTTGGATTCTGGCATTTTCAGTGCAATGTTTATTTCTTTTTGATAATACAATGAGCATTTGAGTGCCAACAGTGAAAACAAATTTCTGAACTACTGGCTCCATAAGATAAAGACAGAGGCACTAAACAGCAAACAGCAATGCCTGATCCTCCTTCAGAAACACCTGATATAAGCGTATCCCCAAAGACAGCAATGAAGTTTCCCTTATGGGTATAAAAGGCAAATATGTTCCCGTGGATTTGATTTAGGTTAAAGTAGAAGATGAATGCAATTTCAGATACCTCGTCCGTTTGAAACGAAATAAATTAATTAAAAAAAAAAAAATCAATCTTTAAGAAAGATGTTGTTCAGAGAAGTTGTGGATGCCCCATCCCTGGAGGCATTCAGGGCCAGGCTGGATGTGGCTCTGGGCAGCCTGGTCTGGTGGTTGGCGACCCTGCACATAGCAGGGGGTTGAAACTGGATGATCTTTGTGGTACTTTTCAACCCAGGCCATTCTATCATTCTATGATTAGCCTGATACACATTCCTTGTATAACCTGTACGATATCTTACTTTGTACTTTCCGGGATTCTTCAGAGCAAGAATGAGAGCTCCATGCCCTCCCATGGAATGCCCAAAAACAGACATCCGTTCAGGGTTGGTTGGAAAATTGGCATTTATCAGTTTAGGTAACTGTAAAGGAAGAGAGGGATAAAAACATTAAAGCAATTTTTATATGTTTAGACAGAGAAGCACCCAAGGAACTGACACATTTTAACGCCAGGAAGATACTGAAACTAAGGGCACGTCTTAGGTTCTCGTCTAATATTCACAACCATGGTCTGAAACCAAATTTGGCAGACTGTAAAACCAAAAGGTAAAAACAAATTTCATCTACCAGCATTCCTTCTTCAGCTTCACCAACAATACCACTATAACCTGGCAACAAGGTTACCTCATCTCTCACGTAGGAGTACATCCTATAGTTTGTTTTCCAAGGATCTTCAGTAGCATCCACATAAAAACCAGCACCGGTACCAAAATCCCAGCTTTCATCTTCTCCTTCAATATTGCAGCCACCTACCATGAAAATAGATTCTATTGCTATTATGTCACCACTATAAGATGTTCAAAATAAAAGAATCTGTCATTCAAGCCAGAGACCCCGGACATCACTTTCTCAATCAGTATGTCTCTACCTCTCCAACCAGTAAGACAACTCAGATTTTCACTCATTAACACAGTATTTCGAAGCATACACACCTCCTCTTTTAAGACTGCAGTATAACAACACCGGCCATCCCCCCTTTCTTCCAAGTACATACAGTTCATTGCCTTGCACACTGCAACTCCGCATAGAACTTCCGCCACTCCTCTGAATAACTGCAGGATTGTGCTAGGGGAGTCAACTCTTTGAAAGGGTAGATAATAGCAGGACAAGGGGAAATGGTTTTCAGTTGAAGGAAGGAAGGTTCAGATTAGGTATCAGGGGGAAGCTGTTTACCAAGAGAGTAGTGAGGTGCTGGCACAGGCTGCCCAGAGAGGCTGTGGATGCCCCTGGAGGTGTTCAAGGCCAGGTTGGATGGGGCCCTGGGCAGCCTGGCCTAGTAGTAAATGTGGAGGTTGGTGGCCCTGCCTGTGGCAGGGGGTTGGAGTTCATGATCCTTGAGGTCCCTTCCAACCCAAGCCATTCTGTGATTCTGTACCCTCTTTTCCAAAGTTACACTTTCAAACCAAATTTGCAGACGTCTCCTTGAAAGTCAGTACACCCCATCTCTAACTCTCGCTTTGATTAGCTAGCGGTGATTTTGATTAGCAATTTGATGATTTTCTACCCTAGTTTTCAGAACAGAATGTAATATTTCAAGCTACATGTGACAGGAAATAATGACCTCCCCTTCTCAAAGACGTTCCCAGGTTTTGCAATTCAACATTACATGGGCTTTTACCACTGTCAGATTACACTACAAACCTACGTGTAATCCCTGTGTCAATCCCTGTCAATTTGTGCAGATACCTGCCACCTCATCACAGCATGCAAGCACATTTTTGCAAGGATCAAAGCTGAGTTTGCTCCAGAGAAGTGCCCTTGAACACTGAGTGATTTTCTAAATTAAGAGTCCAACAGTGGCAGGGACTGTGGGTGCTCATACAACTTGCTGGATATAAAGTTTTATCTTCAGTCCCTCGTGGATGGTCAGAAACTCCAAGTCCTGCCACGCAGTGAAGGCAACAGTAATTCTGCTAAAAGAAACTTAAAGGAAACCCTGGAAAAAGAAATTAGAAAAGGAACCAAAGCCCATCTGGTTCAGCAAATCTGTCTGGAAAAACAAATCACTGCAAAGAAAGGAAGGTAAATTCTATCAGAGCAGGGCAGAGGGGCTGCAACTACAGGTAGTTCAGGTTTTTGTACTGGAAAGCTTTTTCTGATCTGACACAACTTCAAAACTGAGGTACAAAAAGGTCTTCTGGAAAGCATATCACTTCCTTCCCCTAACACCTGTGTTGAGCTCTGACACGCTAATGCTTGGGAGACAACAAAGGTGGCACTCTTAGAATCACAGAATCACTCAGGTTGGAGAAGACCTTAAAGATCATTGAGTCCAAACACAACTAAACCATACTACCCTAACTAACAACCCTCCACTAAATCATGTCCCTGAGCACCACATCCAAATGGTTTTTAAACACATCCAGGGATGGTGACTCAACCACCTCCCTGGGGAGCCTATTCCAGCGCTTAACAACCCTTTCTGTAAAGAAGTTCTTCCTGATATCCAACCTAAACCTCCCCTGGCACAACTTGAGGCCATTTCCCCTCGTCCTGTCACCTGTCACCAGTGAGAAGAGACCAACCCCGCTCTCTCTGTAAGTGCCTTTCAGGTATTGGAAGAGAGCAATAAGGTCTCCCCTCAGCCTCCTCTTCCCCAGACTAAACAGCCCCATTTCCTTCAGTCTCTCCTCATAGGGCATATTCTCCAAGCCCTTCACAAGCCTTGTTGCCCTTCTTTGGACCTGCTCCAGCACCTCAATGCCCTTTTTGTGTTGCAGTGCCCAAAACTGAACACAGTACTCGAGGTGAGGCCTCACCAATGCTGAGTACAGGGGCAGGATGACTTCCCTAGTCCTGCTCACCATACCATTCCTGATACAAGCCAGGATGCCATTGGCCTTCTTGGCCACCTGGGCACACTGCTGGCTCATATTCAGCCAACTGTCCATCAGGACACCAAGATCCCTTTCCATCAGGCAGCTTTCCAGCCACTCTTCCCCAAGCCTGTAGGAATGCCTGGGGTTGTTGTGACCAAAATGCAGGACCCGACATTTGGCCCTATTGAAACTCATACAGTTTGCTTTGGCCCATCAATCCAGTCTATCTTCTGATACAGCACTCCTGAGACTTGAGCAGAACTTGATAAACACTAAACATCGCACACTGTGTCCCCACAAGACTGTATTTAAAGTAAGTGCAGATCCACCATGTAAGTTTCCCATATCACACACCAAGCTCAACCTTACACAAATAGCAGCACATCGTTTCAAAAAAGCCATTTCACCAGTAGTGCACAGAAGAAAGCACACAATAACGAGTAAATACGATAGCTTTGTGTGACAGTACAGGTGGGGTTTTTCATTTGGTTCTTTAAGCCTCAGCTAGCCACAAAGCACAAGCACCGCTACTAACACATGCTTCTTGCTTTCCATCTTTTCCCTCTCCTCATTTGTGCTCAGTTCAATGGCCCCTTTGTTCTAGTTTTAGTGACAACAATTAAAAGTTTCAAATCCAAAACTTTCAGCAGCATGCTATTAAGCAGGCATGTACTAACCCCATCTAGGCCAGAACCAGGGCTTGGGGCGCAGCACAGTGCTAGCTTAAGGGATGGCAGATAAGCTTAAAGGGTCCTGAGACACTGGCTGAACACAGTTCTGTGAACAAAGAAAACTATGCAGCCATGTTTTCCACGGTGATAAAGGAATTTAAGAACGGGTTTCAAGATTGCCCAAAAAAATAAACAATTTTCTGGTTTATTTGTGGCCATTTGCGGTAAACATAAATACATTACTTGTGAATTTTCACATGGTATATAATGACTTGCAATCAGAAATATGATCACATCTCTCTACCAGACTTTCATAAGCCCTACCTCAGCAAAGAGAAATATCCCTCACTTCACAGTCACACCTCATTCACATTGAGCAGCCTTCATAGATGCAGTCCTAGACAATTCTTCTTCACTCAATGCAGCCCAGGCAAACCAAACAGCTGGACACCCATGCTACTAAAGCACACTGATGACTTGATCCAGCTAAGGGAAAACTGTCATCCAGGTGGGCAAAATACTTTGTAGCAAACAGCAGTGCTCCATTCTTTTGACAGTAAAGACAGCAGACTTCATTATAAGAGCTGAAGTATCTCCTATCATTTGTGAAAACTTACGTGGGCTTGTGTCTGGTGCAACTACAATGAGGCCATGCTCAGCCGCAGCTTGCTGAAAACCTGCTTTTGTTATAAAATTCTGCTCTGTGCAGGTTAACCCTAGAAGAAGAAAAAAATACGTTTTGTTACATATTGCCCACAGCATTTCAATTTCCAAAACCCTTCTGACAGAAAAGGTTCTGAAAAATAGAAGGTCCTATTGCAATAAACATGCAGGCTACAGTAGCTTAAACACGTTGAAGGTTATCTTTCTGAAATCCTAATTTTACTTACCTGAGAGCCAATACAGCACAGGACACTTTCCAGTTTCTGCTTTTGGAGGCAAGTAGATTCCAAATCTCATTTTGCATTTTAGCTCTGTGCTGTAGCAATAAAACAGTCCTTGTTATCGGCACTATGCAATTAGCAAGGTTGATAACATCAAGAAAAGAAAGCAGAATCAGTGTGTTTCATTTCTGCCTTTGAATGGAAAAACGAATGCCTCTCTGTTTCTCCTTCATCCAACAGTACGAATGCATCCCTTTCGTCTCCCTGCTCACAGCACTCTTTAAGTGTGCATAGAAGCAAAATATCCAGTAGAGGGAACTGAACTTTGTACAGACAGTGACAGGACAACTCAAGTAATGGAGCTCAATCTTAAAAGGGAAAAATACTGGTTTCCCATCTCAAGTCTGCACCATTTCAGTACAGTAAGCATGTTAAACATTAACAGAGAAATACAGGAAGGCAGACAAAACTACAGGCAACATCCCCTGCTGAAATACAGCTGTTAGTGAGAACACACGGCTCGCCTGCAGACCAAGGACATGGGCAGCAATGAGATCGATTTGCTGCCCCGATAAACACCTCAGCTGTCTCTGCAACATTTACCTGTCGTGTTCAAACACCTTCTGGAAACCCTCAAAGCACTTGTTGCTAGAAACCTGCTTCAGTGCCATGGCCTTAACTGTTAAAAGAAAAAGGAGCAAGTTAAATCTGAAAATAAAGCATTCCAGGACTTGGTTCATACTAAAGTTACAGGAGCTGAGTAAACGAATATAACTTAAAGCACCTTTAGTACTACAGCCTCTCAGAAGATCCTCTTACAAACCCTTCCTGACCCCTCATAACTTCCTACTTCCAGTTTTATTTACATTTTTTCATACTATTTATTTATACGAAGGGTCGTTCCCACCACCCCCAAAAAAAAGCTACCAGAGACTGAGCAACGCCACAGCGCGTCGTCAGCGTCCAAAGGACAGCGTTCAGTCCCACAACGCACCAGGAAAGGAAAGACGTCCCCCCGGGCCTGTCTATTTTCCTTTACGAGCCCCGAGGGGTTGGACTTCCTGAAGGAAGCCGCAAGGCCCGCTCCGGAGCGCACCCACAGGCAGCAGTCACTCCCTTTGCTCCCTCCGTAGCTGAGCCTGAAGGCTCGCACGGCATCGCCGCGACCTCCCTCATCCTCTCCGCCCGCCCCGGCAGCCCCGCGCCCCGCTCCCTTACCTCAGAGGAACGGTGAGGCCGAGCCGCGGAGCGAGAGAAGGAAGGGGCGGCTCCTGGGCTGGCGCGGCCTCCCATTGCTCCGCCTGCACGGCCGGGGCACGCCCCTCATGCGGCTCGTGTTATGTTTTTCACCTACCAGGACCCACGGGTCCTTCTCTGCAGGGCTGCTCTCAAAGAGCTCTTCTCTCAGTCTGTACACGTATCTTGGATTGCCTCAACCCGAGTGCAACACCTTGCACAGGGCCTTGTTGCACCTCATCAGGTTCTCGTCATCCCACTTTTCAAACCTGTCCAGGCCCGTCTGGGTGGCATCCCTTCCTTCTGATGTAACAACTACTCAAAAGAGCAGGTATTTCTGTTAGCACTATTTTCATTGAACTACCACAATCTCAAGGGAATAAAGTTGCTAAAGCACTTTAAATGTGAACCATAGCATAGAATCATAGAATCCTTAGAGTTGGAAAGGACCTGTAAAGGCCATCTAGTCCAACTCCCCTGCAGTGAACAGGAACACCGCAGCTGCATCAGGTTACCAGCACCTGATCCAGTCTCACCTTGAAAGTCTCCAGGGATGGAGCATCCACCACCTCTCTGGGGAACCTGTTCCAGTGCCTCTCCACCCTCACAGTAAAAGATTTTTTTTCCTTATATCTAACTTAAATCTACCCTCTTTGAGGTTGAAGCCATTCCCCCTTGTTCCATCACAACAGACCCTGCTAAAGAGTCTGTCCCCTTCTTTCCTTTAGCTCCACACACACGCGCACACACACACACATGTGCACACACACAAAGGTATTTGACATTACTTTTGTCCTGTTCATATTTCAGATTACTCTAAATTTTTCTCACCTCTTACTTTTAGTGGATCATGATTTTTTTTTTTTTTAATTTGCAATTAAACATGCACATCAGATACTAAAAAACAAGGTCCTCAGTAAAGCCCTCTTCCTCTTTTCAGTCTTCTAGCACAGACTTTATTAGCAGTGACTATTTTTGCCCATGGCACTTTGAAGTCTGATCATCTGTTACTTTGTCGATGTGACAATTCTTCTCTATTTATAATCCCTCATTCTAACAACACAGAATACTGCCAACTTTGTCCTCCCATTACTTTTTGCTCTTCTCAGCAGAGCTGACAGAGCCATCTGTAATGCAGCTGCTGGACCTTGGACCTTGGCTACTCATTCTGCATTCCTAATTGCCTTTCCAGTCCTGTCTTTGTACATTGATATATCTCATACGAATAGGGTGTATCTGAACTGTTTAAACTTTCTTCTCAGTTTTTCTTTTGCAAGCTGGGTTTAACTTGCCCTTAAGCAAATTAACAGTTCTTCATTAACATTTCTAAAACACTCTCCACTTTTCTTCTTCCTTTTCTATCTGTGCATGTTTTGTTAGTTTTTTAATGTCCTTGTTTCATTACCGAGGTATTGTCCAGTTAGTTCGTTACTTGATCCAAACTTCAGCCAGGCTATTTTCTTTCCCATATACATCGTCAGCTGTCATTACATACATCTCATTTTGGATGGTATCTGCAGTTGTTTTTAGCTATTTCTCTCTTGGCAGTATAAAACCTGCCTATATCAGCACTGATGCTGATAAGATTTTGATTTCCTATCCAAGCCTCTTAGATAACTTCCATTCAATTTGTTCCCATTTCAGAGTGATATATTCAGTAGGATCCAACTGGCAGCCCACTGATGAGCATACCTGACCTCCCCACATCACCCTGACGTCAGGACTTAATTATTATTTTGCATGTCTTTTTAGACAGAAATAGCCCCCTAGGCCAATAACGTGTTGCAGCCGTCCAGAGAGCTGTTTCCATGGCATGCAGCTGAGTGTGTGTTATGTGTAAGAATTTGTGAAGTGGTAAGCACACCAGGATAGTTTTGTGAACAGAGCTGCCAAGCTGGTGCAGTCTGTTCTGTGTTCTTTGTATAGGTCTTGTTAGTACCCTAGGTTATGCACGGTTGTTTAGCCCCAGTACAGTTTCTGTATCCTTAGGGACAGCGCCTGATGGTGTCTGCAGCTGTCACCACTGAACAGATATTGGTATCATTCTATGTATCATTTCAGACTATCTATAAAGAATGCAAAATAATAAGCATCCTGCCAAAAGGTATTTTGCCATTTCACCATATTTTAAACATACTTTTGGTACTTGGGGGAATCTACCACCAGCTTCATCCCAATCAAACGTATTTGCAATAAAGAAACTTCCACATTGTAGGCAAGCAACTCGTATGCCATAAGTATGTAGTACCAAATTCAATTCTTCCATCTTCATTTCGGTACACATGGCCATTCCCTCTGCCATACAC
The DNA here is from genome assembly GCA_030625065.1 of Alectoris magna. Lineage (NCBI taxonomy): Eukaryota > Metazoa > Chordata > Aves > Galliformes > Phasianidae > Alectoris > Alectoris magna. The sequence continues at coordinate 28,530,928 of CM060560.1, read as the reverse complement.
CTGGGTACATGGCTTTTGTAGTGGTTGTTTGGATTAAGGCTCTTAGTTGTTAAACTCTTTAACCTAATAGCTGTGAATTCCATCTCCTGCTAGGGCTTCTCATCTTTTTGTTTTTTTCTTAGCTTTTTTGCATGTGATCTCATTATCTCCTTGGTTATTCAGACCACCATATTCACATTTGGCTGTCTGCTTTGCCAGGACATTTGACCAAAATAAGTGCATAGGAGAATAATGTGAGGGCTATGTTACACCCCTCCAGAGAGCTGTTTCTGTGGCATTCAGCTGCCATAAAAACAAGTAACAAGACAGATATAACAATCTCATATAGCAGTTGTTCATAGTTTAGTAATTTATGATAGTAGTGCCATACTTTCTAAATTGTCTTAAATGAATATCATCCTATCTGTCATTTTAAAGCAGCATATGTGGCTGTTAATGGTATTATTCCTCAGTGTATTTCAAGCTGGCTGTACTGACGTAATCTGCTTCGACTAGTCAGCTTTTCAAGGCAGAAGCTTTACACGGGGAGAAAGAGAATTTATCTGCCACTTCATTATTATTGATTTATTTTCCAATTTCCCCCTCTATCACATCCATCCATCTTACTTTTTGTCTTAAATAGAAGTGAGATCTCCTAAAGTTTATTTCCTTCTCTTTCCTTCCTTACTGTCAAGATTTCACCTCGGTGCAACTTATGATGTTATTTAACTGCTCTCCCTTCAAGGCGGTTCTTTACCCGTGATTTGCCCAAGCTGTTTCTTCTCCACCAAAGCCCATTGCAGAGGCTGGAGACTATACACTCTCAGTTATTTTACCTACTTCATTACAGTTTTTTTCTTCTTTGCTCCATTTCCTGCTTGTATTGCTTCTCTTTTGCTCATTAGAGACTTAGTTAGGCAGTTGGGTCCATAGGTCTTTTGGTCTTGCTTGCAACATAATGCACGTTACAGTGTTGCCAATGCTGTCACTTCTTTTTGTGTTCTTTGCAAGTCTCCTCATTCTATAAGAAAAACCAAACCAAACCAAACCAAACCAAACCAAACCAAACCAAACCAAACCAAACATCCAGTCTTTAGGAGGAACCGTATTTGATTAAACAGATTAGTAAATGGAGGAGTTTCCCTGAACAGTTTTGCTATCTACCTTTCATCAAGTTACACAATCTCTTCTGTTTTCAGAGATGATTTCAAGATCAGCAATTGTATTCTGTCACTCTGATAATGGTATAACTCCCCCACTTCACTAATTTGGCTATATTTTGTATTGGTGTTTCTGTAGTGCTGCACTGGTGAGCTGAAATGCCCTCAATAGCTCCGAATTGTTGTAAAGCTGGGCATGTTCATGAATCATTTTTGCAGAGTGGCTGCAGTAAATACATAGGCAGAACATTTTCAGTTTCAGAAACAAGCCATTTGTGACAAGAAGTTGGGAAAACGTAGTGGGTTTTTTTTTTTTCATTTTTCTTAACCTTTGCCTCTGGTCTGATTGGTTATTTTGAAGGGCATAGCTTTTAAAAATGTTGAGGAAAAAGCAGTGTTTTGCTGCCATCGAAGACTGAGTATGGTAACATGCCTAGATGGCTTTGGAACAGCTAACAGAATCCCCAGCAGGAGAAATTTATTTTAATAACACGCACGGGCCGTAAGGAAAATATAGATAATGAAAAGGGTTAGAAAATTCCAACCATGTTTTAAGATGAAAAAGTGGAATAAGATGCTCGTGTTGTCCCAAGAGAAAATGGGGCAAAAGATACTGGTCTTCTGAATGTCCCCATTCAATTTGATTCAGGCTGACTAAGTGGTATTACAGGAAAGAACAAAAAATGCCTTGTATGGCGCTGGGAGACCTGGCAATGTCACTGCAAAGCCATCTCATATCATGTTTAAAAGGTCAGAACAGTCCAGGTTTATTGTTATTATTAATATTTGTTTTCAAATAAGTTTTAAGTTTTATTCTTGAGTGAGAGAAGGCAAATGTGACTCCCATCTGCAAGAAGGCCTTTCAACAAAGACCTCATGTGGACCCATAGCAGAGGTAAAAATGTGTAAAAACATCTCTAGAAGAGCTGTTGGGTCCCTTTGGAGAAAGCAGGGTGGGTGCACCTTCTTAGAAGGATGTGATGTGGGTAGTCCAGAGGGAGGACTTGGAACTATTCAGGATACTGGTGGTGGGAAATCATCTGGAGTCAGTCCTGAAGAGCAAAGGTGTCTGGGAAGGCTGGGTGCTCCTCGAGAAAGAAGTCACAGGAGCAGGTTGTCCCCCGTGCCACAGGATGAGCTGGTGGGGAAGAAGGCCAATATGGGTGAGCAGGGAGTTTTTCCTGAGGCTCCTGGAGAAAAAGAGGGTCTACCTCCTGTGGAAGAAGGGATGGGAAACTTGGAGAGAGAATACAAAGAAGTTGTTAGGATGTGGAGGGAGAAAATTAGGATCAGGCCCAGCCAGCATGGATTTGTGAAAGACAGGTCCTGCTTGACCAACCTGATCTCCCTCCTGTGACTGTGTGACCAGCGTGGTGGATGAGGGAAAAGGTGTTGATGTAGTCTACCTAAACTTCAGCAAAGCCTTTGACATCGTATCCCACAGTATTCTCCTGGGGAAGCTGGCAGACCTGTTCTGGGAAGGTACACTCTTTGCTGGGTAAAGAATTGGCTGGAGTGCTGAGCCCGGATAGCTGTGGTGAATGGAGTTAAATCCAGCCGACAACTGGTCACGAGTGGTGTTCCCAAGGGTTTGGTATTGGGGCCTGGTATTTGGTATAAAAATACCTGTTCAGTATTTTTATTGATGACCTGGACAAGGGGATTGAGTGCACTTTCAGTAAGTTTATAGATGATACCTAGTTGGCAGGAAGTGTCGATCTGCATGGGGGTAGGAAGGCAGAGGGGTTTGGATAGGCTGGTTCACTGGGCTGAGGCCAGTGGGATGAAGTTCAACAAGACCAAGTGCCAGGTCCTGCACTTTGATCACAACTCCAGGCAAATCTACAGGCTTGGGGCAGAGTGGCTGGAAGACTGTGTGGAAGAAACGGACCTGGGGGTGTAGGTCAGCACTCAGCTGAACATGAGCCAGCAGTGTGCCCAGGTGGCCAAGAAGGCCAATGGCATCCTGGCTTGTATCAGAAACAGTGCAGCCAGCAGGAGCAGGGAGGTGATCATCTCCCTGTACTCAGATCTGGTGAGGCCATACCTCAAGTATTGTGTTCAGTCTTGGGCTCCTTACTACAAGAAGGACACTGAGGCCCTGGAGTGTGTCCAGAGAAGGGAACCAAAGCAATTGAGAGGACTGGAGCATAAGTCTTATGAGGAGTAGTGGAGGGAAGTGGGATTGTTTAGTCTGGAGGAGACCCAGGAGAGACCTTATTGCCCTCTACAACTACCTGAAAGGAGGTTGTAGTGAGGTGGGGCTGGCATCTTCTCCCACGTAAGTGATAGGACTAGAGGGAACAGCTTCAAGTTGTGCCAGGAGAAGTTCAGGTTGGATATCGGGAAAAACTTTTTCTCCAGGAGTGATCAGGCACTGGAATAGGCTGTCCAGGGAGGTGGTTGAGCTGCTATTCCTGGAGGTGGTCAAGGAATGTGTAGATGTGCTACTAAGGAGCATGGTTTTGTGGACAGTATTTGTGGTAGGTGGACAGTTGGACTAGACAGTCTTAGAGGCCTTTTCCAACATTAATGATTTTATGATTCTGAGAAGGAGAATCCGGCAAATTAAATGACTAAAGACTCGTCATCCTTATTACTGTCTATTGCAATGTTATGGAACAAATCCTCCCAGAAGCCATTTCTGAGTACATGAAGAAGGTGACTGGGAACAGCCAACATGGATCTGCCAAGAGCATGGCCTATCTGACCTGTCTAATTACCTTTTCTGATAAGAAGTCTCCCTCAATGAACAAAGCAAGAGCAGTGGATAATGAATACTTTGGCTTCAGCAAGGACTTTGCAACCACTTCCCTTGGTCTTTTTTTTAGTCAGACTGGCGAGCTACAGGCTCAATTAGTGGGTGGAAACTTGTCTGGCTTGCTGGGCTCAGCGTATTGATCAGCAGTACAGAGTCCAGGTGGCAGAGTGACATCTCTCGGGGATCGATACGAGAGCCAGGACTGTTTAGCGATTTTATTAACGACCTGGGTGATGGGATGAAGTGCAATCTGAGATATACAGCTAAGGAAAAAAAAAAAAGATTATTGTATTTGATAACAGGCCTTTGTGAAAAAAAAGAGGCTTCAGTTAGAAATAGATTTTGGAGTAAACAAAAAAAATTGAAGCTGCAGTAAAGAAGGGTGATGTTCTTCTGAACTGCTGATGATATAGGCTATCTAAAATGAAAAAAAAAAAAAAGAAAAAAAAAAAGGGAAGGAACTTATTGTGAATGACAGTGATCAGGTCAAAAGTGCGAAACACTGTTCAAAGCCCAGTGAAGCAAAGCTTCTGACTTGAAGAGTTCACTGACTGTAAGACTAAGAGGAGAATGTGGAGAACTGAGATACAGATTTCCTGAGTCCAGCCGTGGTGACTTTTGCTCACATGAAAACCTTGGCAGTGATGCTGTACATAGTAACATGAATCCATTGAAAATATTCTGGTGGAGTTCTTATTGGACCACACTGCTTCCAAATCCTCAGATTTTCTGCCTTCATCTGACCCACCTGCATTATCCACCCGCTGCTTGGGCACATCAGAACAGGGCACAGTTCAATTTTTTCATCCTTTCCTGGGTCACTGTTGCTTAACAGACACATTCAGGAAATAGTCTGTATTCTCTCTTGGGGACCCTAAGTGTGGCTGTTAATCATTCTCTTGCAATGGGAAAATGATCCCCCACACTACATCTCCAGGCTTGCCCTTAGGCCCATCAGCCACAACTATTTAATACTGAAAACCAATGTTATGTGGCTACGTTATAGCTCCTGTTGTGAATTGAGATGTTTTGTACTGCTTGGATTTGAAGGGAAGGATTTTCTCTTGGCAATTCCAAATGGAGATATACTTTCCATTTGCTGTAAATAGTCATTTTAGACTGCCTCCCTTTCTCCATTTCATTTCAGAGCTGTGTCAGCCAGCTTACACATGGACCCTTAACTAACAGACTCCCAGCAGATTCCAGCCTCAATGACTGACACACAGTGAAAAATGAGTTTTGCTTTTGCTGCATAGAGAAAGGGATTATCTGGATTTCCTCATCATTTAAATGATTATCAATGACTTTAAAAAACAGTCTTTTTGTAAAGTTAGAATCATAGGATTATAGAACTATTTGAGTTGGAAGGAACACTTAAAGGCCATCTGGTCCAGCTCCCCTGCAATGAACAGGGACGCCTACAGCTCAATCAGGTGCTCAGAGCCCCACCCAGCCTTACCTTGAATGTCCCTGGGGATGAAGCGCCCACTGCTCTCTGGGCAACCTGTTCCAGTGCCTCACCACTCTTACTGTAAAAAACTTTCACCTTATATCCAATCTAAATCTCATCTCTTTTAGTTTGAAACCATTTCCTTTTCTCCTATCAATCACAGCAGACCCTGCTAAAGACTCTGTCCTCTTCTTTCTTACAGCCCCCCTTTAGATACTGAAAAACTGCTATCATACATCTTCCCCAGAACCTTCTTTTCTTCAGGCTTTCCAGCCTGAAAGTTGCTCTGAAGCTCAGCAACCCTCATTTTAACTCCTGTTTTGTCGTGTCGATTTCCTGCTGCAGTTGTTTGGATGCATGAACCGTTTTATTTCCGGGTTCCTGGAAACAGTGATGAAGTGTGTAAGGATAGTCAAGCTGGCAATCTTTCTGCCACTGCAGAACGTTCGTCATTTAACAGGAAAAACAAAAGTGAATTCATGAAGTACTAATATTTATGTTGTCAGCGAATTTGTGAATTGACTCCTTGACATCTTTTAGGCACTTGCACAACTGTTTATGGAAGAGCAAGAATAGAAAAATGGTAACTGCTTAATTACACACATACACAGGTCACCTTTTTTTGTTTGAAATCTTAACGCAAGAAACTGTAGTGGTGAAAATCAAAGGTACATTCAGCTCAACACTTTGTTTTGTTGTAGTGCAAGCTGGTAGAAGAACATGCACAAGAATTTGACAGGCAGCTCCAGAGGGCACCCTGCTAACATCTAGCAATCTGAGATCTCTGGCTGGAGGTACACATAACCCGTATGATAAAGAGTCCTCTTTGGATTTTTCCTTCATGAATTCACACAATCCTTGAAGAATCCCTGTCAAGTTGGGTAATGAATATGGACACCATCCTCTAATATTGATTGTCCATGTTGCTTTTCTTTCATCTTTTAAAGTTATACTCAATTTTCACACAGTTCCATAACACAAAAATCTCATTCCAGTGTGATAACAATCAGTTTGGGGCATATCATTCTCTATGTAGAGCTAGAACTGATTTTTCCCCTTCAAGAAATCACCTTAAGTTGTACCACCTTAGGTTTATCTATTTAAAATTCCATCTGCCATTTCCAGAGCCATCACAGGGTGTCATGACTTCTTTGCACAACCTTTGCAATAATTTCTCCACTATGTATACTGTCACTTTTACATATGTTTTCCTAGTTTTCTACAGGTGAAATACCACAGGCCCAATTTAGTTCCTCACCAGTGTCCTGCCACCGTGTTGAAAACTGATGGTTTAAGAGCTTTTGATGAGGGACTGTATTGACTCACATCGGTGGTTACTCTCTTCAGTACATACATACATAGATTGATGTGTGCCCTTTACATAAACTCTGTGCTCTTCTACTTCATTATCTCTTTGCTAATGGTTTGATTGGAAGCAAATCTTTTGCCATGTGGCCATTAGGAAGCCTGCTGACATCATAGGATCCTTCCCAAGTGTTCCCACCATGAAAACAGATGTTAATAAAAAAATGGGCATTTTTCTACTAACGTATGAGGATCTCTTAAGGAAAGATCCTAGGTCTGATTTTCCATACTCATTTCACACCAAGACTGGCAAAACAAAACATTACCTTACATGTTTTAAATAAAACCTGAACAAGTCAAACACTTGTAAAACAGAGTGCCTGGCCACTCTCATTTTTCTCCACAGCCACCTAAAATTCTTTGCTTTAGTATTTAATTTTCCTTCAGAGCCATCACCTATTTTGCCTTGCTTTGTACTGGAAACACAGCAATATAATTCAAGCAATTTAGGTGGAGTTAATTCCAATTTATGTCCTGTGAAGACCGAGTAACTTGACACAAGTAAAATGATGCACTGAATTCGAATGAAACCTTTGAGTCTGACAGATTTTCTCCATCCTAAAATTTAGACTGCAGTTCAACTGAAAAATTATGAATGTGTGTGGTTAAATAACGCTCAGTGGAAGTCATTGTGGTTTGCAGAACCACTGCTAGAGCTATTTCGGGGTCAGATAACATGGTATGTCTCTGATTAAATTACAGATACCAATACTGAACACAATACAATTAAATTAAGGAATGTCACTGCATGACATACAATTTCCAAATACCCTTTTGCCATGTTTCAAGCAGCCTCATGAGATTATATTGTAAACCTGAAGGCCAAATATCCTCTTTTCCAAATATCTTCTTTGCTTTTAGGGCTTGGAGTGCCAGGTGGATAAGGTGGATTTGTTCCATTTCAAGGGTCAGTGCGAAGTATGTCAGAACAGGTAAATGTGGCAGTGAGTTTTCCAATTAATGTGAGTAATAATCGTATCTTGGAGCCTATGTCCAGTAGATTAGTACTACAGAGGCAAAAATGAGTGGTAACATGCCAGGGATTTACCAGGTCCATTTCACTCTATGGTGCCTCACAGGTTTGTAGCTAAAACAGCATTTACCTATGTTAGATAACTTCTGGATTAAAAGATGTCTTTCTATGCTCTCTTTCACACATTTTAAAGCTTGATGAATCATTAGGACAAATCCAGGTTTGAAGGACACTTCTTATTACCAGCCTTACTGGTCTAATATATGTTGCAGTTGTAAACAAGCGCATGTATGCGATAAGACCAGGTAGGAGGAATACATTTGTTTTTGGATTACCAGGGAAAAAATCATGTAGCAAAAAGGCCAATTTGAGCGCTCGTTATAATACTCACCATGAAAAAAAGAAATATTACCAATAGATGGCACTGTGATTCTGCGACTCAAGTGTTATTTATGTTTGCAAAGTGTTGTAATGCTATTTATATGTGATGCCTACTAATTTTAATCTCATTGTGTGACATTTTGGGGAAATTTATATAATGGGTTTATTACTATTACGTTGTTTCTGAGACTCAGCATCTTAAGCTGTATGTATTTGGCCGAAGAGTACATCCTTCTTCATCAGGAGTGCTATTTTAGAAAAAAGAATGATTTGCAATGGCTCGCTGTGGACTGCAGACTACTGCGATGGAGTTAAATTCTGCAACATGTTCTTTCTCTTTGCCAGTTCAGCAAGAGCTTTAACACGACCTTAGCTTTCAGCAGATATTGTACTATGTACACATATGGGGTGATTAAACCCAACTAAAATTCCAGGCTGGATGTGGCTCTGGGCAGCCTGGTCTGATGGTTGGCGACCCTGCACATAGCAGGGGGGTTGAAACTGGATGATCATTGTGGTTCTTTTCAACCCAGGCCATTCTATGATTCTATGAAAATGACTATTTAAGACAAACCTCCAGTTTATAAAACAACGGATGGCATTTGAATATTTTAATCTGCTTTATGAGCAGTGGGATCTGGCAAAACAATAAAGCTTTAGAACACCGTTTTACATTAGCATTTACAAAATACAGCAAACATTTTTCTCTATGTATTTACATAAGCAAAGATACAGGTATTCAAAATAGAATGCATCTCACCATTTGCCAATAATTACATAAGTACAGTGCATGATAGGCTGGATGGGATCAATACTTAGGATGCTTTACCCTGAAGTATATAAAGTATGCACACCAGCTTAGGAGATACATGGTGAGCTTCATGTCTTTGGGCATTTCTCAGATGCAGTCTCAGCAGTAATAAAACATAGAACTGCTTGAAAAACTGTCAGTTAAAGCATTTTTCAGATGAAGCAGTTCTGTTGGATGTGGATGTGACAGCCTGACTCGTCATGCTTTTCCTGTATGGCAGGGAAGGCCCTGGCCTCTGATCTAGTCAATGTGAATGTCTCTTTTCTTCTTTCTTTCCTGGAAATTTTCACAATTTCCATTCTGGTCTGATGCATAATGAAAACACTCACTTTTTTTTTTTTTTTTTTTGCAAGATGGAGTTGTTGCTCTGAAGCTGGTAATATCAAGCAGTAGTGTTCATCCCAATCCTATAAACAAATTCTGGTTGGAAATGGCTGAACTTTGACATCAGGCAGCAGTATAGTGACTTATAATTGCCATCTCCTGATTAACAGCCTCCTGCAGAACTGGCACGGTGGGTGTTACAAATTCAGACATTGACTCTGTCATCATTCCTAAGGCAAACCACAGAAAAAAATCTATTAAAATTTTGGTGTGAAGTGGCAGAATCAGTCCTTCCAAAACTGTCAGATATCTTCATAAGGAGCTGGAGATCGTGGTTTTCATCTGCTGTGCATTCCTGGCTTATAAAGGTTTCTCGGGTAGAAGCTGCTGCTCTCTCAATAAAGCCATCGATCTGAGTGCTAGCAGTGTTACAATCTCTGGCATCAGATATCCCTGCTTCTAACCAAAAATAAATGTTATGTTGCGTCCAGCTGTTAATTAAAGAAACGCTGTCAAGTCTCTTAGGCCCCAAACACAGCTTTTGTTTTAATAAGTGGGAAAGGATTTTGTGTTCAGAGTTGTCTTCTAAGGGAACATCAAGTAAGTAATTGAAACCCTTTCTGTTTGCATTGAAACATTCCCTGTCAGTATTTGCAACCTGAGCAATTTCACATTGTGAAAGGAGGAACAGAAGGTGAAAGGAGAGAGAGATGGCAGGCTGATTTACACTGCCATGTGGGTGAAATGCAGATGGTAAGCAGAGAGCATCGGCAGTGGATGTGAAATGTTCAGCAGCAGCTTATTAAGAGCAGCCGAGTAGGGGAGACTGTGTTGAACAGCAAAAGGAGATCTGGAAGAACTGAGCTGTGGAAAAGTGCAGGGTGCCCGTATGCATGTTATGGTATGCAGGCCAGCTCTGCTCCCTGGCACAGATGGGCAACAGGACAAGGGATCTCTGTCCTTTCTGCTTATTTCTCTTGAAAGGACAGAAATGCAACAAAATTGGAAGGAATTGCACTAAAGGTAGCATTTCCCTCCACTTTCAGTAGCACCTGTGTTTCCTTTCCCCTCATACTTGGAGTCCTTTGATCAGTATTCCTCATTTGAAGGCAATCTGGTTTGGTGCCAGATCCAGAGCTCCCTACTCACAGAACTTAGGTTTGATTGCTCCCTACCTTTCCCCTGGAGTTCTCAAAAGTGAATCCTCAAAACCATCTTCCATTTGCAGAGAGGAGATGTCTGGGCACCAGGAGGTTCTGAACACCCTGTTCTGTGGGGTACCCTGGAGTGATGCTGGCTGGACGGTTTAATAAGAGCTGGTGGTTGTCCTTGGTTCAAACCTGCTGATTTAGGGTCTGTATCAAACTCCTTAACAAACAGTGGAAAGTCCCACTGTTTCTATCTGCTTTGCAGCTGTCCTCATGCTCAGCTATGTTCTTCAGATTCCCCCTGAAATCCTTTCTCTACCTGTGTGGAGCTGTGGGCTTGCACCCCTTTTGATGTGCCATGCAGGAGCTGGGAGAGTATATGAAGGGAGGAACAGTGAGATGATTTTTCCTTTTGCTAAAGCTCTTTTGTTTTGATTCTGGTGTCTGAGTGTTTCCATCAATCATCTTGGTGAGCACAATATTTACACCAGTTGATTTGTCATGGGATCCAAAGGTTCCAGTTTTTGTGTGGTAACCATTAATGGCCACATGCCCATGAATGACGTGCTGTGACCTATCCCATCCTATCCATAACGCACGGAGGAAACTGCCCCCAAACCTCACCAGACTTAGTTATGTTACTGGTTAACAGGTAGAAGAATAATAAAAGTGGTTGCTCAGAAATCAGCTGAACAGCCACCCAAGTTCTAAATCTTCTTTTACCACAGAATCCAATATTTTAAATGGAAAATCTTCTGAGCCAAACCCTGCTGGATGAATGAGATTTGTTTATCTCTCTTTCTTTACCATAGTGGTTATTTAATTGTTCTATGGAAGCTGAACAGCTTCAAGAGAAGGACTTGTTAAATGATACAGGCATTGAAATTTGGCTTCTGGATAGGTAGTACTATTCTTCAGATTGGACAGGATCTGAAACTGGAATGCATCCTACTTATGGCTGTAAAGTTCATGTAATGAATCAACTGCTTGGACTGAAGTTTTGATACAACATTTGTGTTTCTGCTCTCCAGCACAGTCCCACTGACTTTAGTTGAAATGTCTATGAAGCCTAAAAGTCATCGGACAACATTCTTTCAGACAATGTATTTGATGTTCTTTATGTAATGCGTTCTGCCCTTGGAGCTGTGCAGGTGAAATATGGTGCTGCCGATAAGTCCTGTTATTTTCAAGTGGGCCCATTTTGCCCAAACATATTTCATTAAGGCTGAGTCCTAATAGTGCAAGCTACCTATCATTCCTGAGCAATCTACTGTAACAGCAAAACAGCAAAACCAGGGAAAACAATTTTGAACAAGTAACAGGTTTTGAATAATTCTGACTCTATGAGCACTAAAAGAAATCCAGAAAGACACCTTCATAATGGCCTTTTTAACCAAAGAGAAATGTTGAGAGAGAATCTGCTGAATCCTTTCACCTAAAGGATTTTCTCATTAAAAACTTTCACTGACATTACTTAAAACAGGCCCTGCTGGAATCAAGCAGAGGCATGGAATCATTCTTGAAATTACTTAGCAGTCCCGTGCTTGATTTTCCACTCTTCTCTCACTTTGCTTCCCTATCAACACCAGTGGGAAGAAGCAGAGAATCAAGTCCAATAATGACTTTTGAAAAAATTACTTTCAAGTTTTATGTTCGAACAGATGAAATTTTTAAAATGGAAATAAAGTGCAAGACGTGAAATAGAAGATTAAGAATGGTGTTAGAAACAGGGGATCATTCAAGTATAATTTACTTTTGAAGATTGCTAATTTGAACACAGAACAAGCAGTGGAAAAGTCCATCAACATTTCAGAATGGTCACTTGGAAGAAAAAAATAGCCATAAAAACACTGTTACCAAAATTTCTATATAATTCATCTATACAGGTTTTAATAGATTTTTCTTTAATGCTTTAAAATGTATTTTAAATATATATTAGTAAATTAACCATCATTTTATTTAAAGTTCCATAAAGTGCTCATTCAGTTAATGATAACAAAATCCCACTGCAGCAAGATGAACTAGCTGGAGCCTACCCTGCAAGGAAATCAAAGGACAGCTTAGCTTTCATTTGCAAAGAGAAAAGAAATGCGTAGATTTCTTCACAGCCCATAATTATAATACCAGAAATTGCATTTTTTTTTTCTTTAAGAAATATATCCCTTATATAATTAAAAAAATAAGTTTAATAAAGCCTGTGCTTAAAACAGCCAAAGTACTGTATGAAAAAAAATTGCACATTTGATACCGTTCCACCCTGCCTTTCATCAACAGGATAATATGAGGTGTATGTGATGTTACTGGAGGGTCTCTCAGACAGGGCTGATTTTCTTGCACTCTCAGAGCATCTCACCGCGAGATGAAATTCTCAGTGTACACTTGGGGTTGTCATGGCAGCTGCCAACAGCTGGTAGAGTCACACGCCGCTGACCTTTTCGTTCCCCGGACTGATGCTTCCCTTTGAGGTACCATCCATATGGCGTATTCCTATCGTGACCATCGAATAATCCTTAGTCATCAATTTTGCCTCTTTTTTCAAACTCTTCATTTGAGCCAGGTGGAGCTGGCTAGAATTATATGCGAGCGCTGGGATAGTATTCACTAAAATCAGCTGGAAAGGTTTCTTCTCCTCCTTGTAGCGGCACTGAATGTAACGAGAGAAAGCTGAGCGGTAGGTCTTATTGAACAATGTATACACGAGTGGATTGACGGCTGAAGAAAGGTATCCAATCCAAACAAATATGTTAAGTAGCCCATCAATGACTTCTTCACTGCATGACTCCTTACAAATTACAGCCATCACATTGGTGATGAAAAACGGGCACCACATCACAACAAACAGAAAGAAGACAATGCCAAGGACCTTGGAAGCCTTCTGCTCATTGCTGATGGATTGCATGGTTCTCCTCCCAGAGGTCCCCGCGTCCCTGTTCAAAGAGCGCTGGAAGAGTTTCTCTGAAGAAAGGGAGCTCTGAGGGAGGAAACTAAAAGAAGCAAACTTGGTCTTTGGGCCAACGTCATTCACGCACAGCGTGGCTTCTTTCTGCAGTGACTTGATAGTTAAAAAATAAGTGACCACCATGATGGTTAGAGGGATGAAGAATGCTGCAAAGGAGCCTACTAGTACAAAATTATCGTCTGCAAGAAGGCAGTGGCCTTTCTTAAACACTTTGGAGTCATCTTGTAGTCCAAAGACAGGGATAGGCATGGAGATACCTAAAGGTGGGTTAGAGAAAAGGAAGGTTAAACACAGAAACAAAAAAATACCGCTTTCCAGTCTTTAAGAAAAATTAAACAAAACAACCTTAACTGCACATGGATCATTTCTTAAAGAAATAGTAGTTACAGAACGTAAATGATTGCTAGCAGGTAGAACCATGACTGACAGACATCCCAAGGGAAACTGAATTTACACAGGGGAAGGAAAAAAATTGTATTTTAAGTTTTGGCAGTAACACAATACATCTCCTGTCCTCGTGTCATGTTTACTGGGGCCATGCTAAGAAAGGATGCAGTGTAAAATGTTGGTCTTGCGGATGCTGAGTCTGATGAACAACGCTGTGGTTTGTGTTTTAGAGGGCCCTAGCAAAGAAGGGCAGGTGAAGAGCAGCACTGGCATTACACAGGATTCTGTGATTACTCTAATCTCCATTCCCTCTCCCATCCAACTAAACTCAGCCACAGGTAGGATATGTTTACTACCATCAAACTGGCACATAACACCTGGTGGCAACAAAAGCATAAATTCTTATTCTTTGGTCTTGCCCCCTTGCAACAATCTCCGGGTTTGCCCTTTAGTCCTACTGCCTTGGCAAAGGCTTTTCTCAGCTGTGATCAAGATGACATCCGGTCTTTCTTTTCTAGGGTCAGAGTTAAGAGTTGTCTTGTCTTATCTTGGACTGTTTTTATATTTATTTATTTATTTATCTATCTATTCATTTATTTACTTATTTTGCGTGAGGATTAAAAGTGTCCTCAGTACCATAAAATGCTGATTTTAGAAGGAAAGATAGTTGTGGTGTTTTTTTTTTTTTAAAGCAGGTCTGAATGTAATCATCCATTGGGTTATTTTCTTCCCTCCCTGTAATCTCCATACAGTCGACAGTCTAAATGCTAAAAAAACTTTCCATGGCAACGGCCAGAGAAAAGGTGGGGACAAATTAAGCACTGAGAGACATGGATATGAGACAGCCCAAGAAGCAGTGCACTCTGCAGACTGTCAGGATCCCTTTCGGGTACTGCCAGACATCTACTGCAGGCCGCCATCTGAAAACACAGCCCCAGAGGCATCGTCAGCAGCATGAACATCATCTTCCCCTGGAGCTTGTGCTGTGTTCTTGTTCTGTAAGGAACAGCAAAGCCAGGTGATGAAGTCCATTCTCCTCTTTCAAGTCCACTCAAACATTTCCTTAGGGACTTCTTCACATGCTGCTAGTGCCCATCTGAAATTGAATAGCTGCTGTTTGTTGTGTGTTTGCTTTGTGGTTGGGTTTTTCTTTAACATTTATTTCCTCCCCTCCCCCCAGACGGATGCTGTCTCTCCAAGAGAGGTAATACTCAGCCAGCAAAAGGGATGACGTGACATGAAGACAGCAAAAGTGGAGTTGTGAAGCGATCGTACAGCCCTGCTTGGACAAAAGCAGCTGGGAGTCCAAATCCTGTGGAAAGTCAGTGTCATGCAGGAGCCCCACTCCCCTCTGCATTTGCAATGGGAAGGCCTGGGTACCATGTTTGGCTTTTGGGGAAAAAAATGAATTAAACATTTTATGATCTGACTGACATGACAGCATGATCCTGTGCCCTCCCTTGTCCCTTATGTGTCCAAGAACGTCCTTTCTGTTTCCCAGATGAGTCCTGACATTCGTCTGCACACCAGCAGCACTTAAATGGCACCTGCCCTCCACCTCCCTTCCCCATCTTCTTCCAACTCCAGTGCACAAACTGAGAGCCCTGTGAAAGCATGAGCTGTCTCTTCATTTCATTTTTTGAATGTTTCCAGTGCCAACTCCAATCCTGCAGGAATGCTCTGCAGTTCAGGCACAATACAAAACAATAATTATAGTGATAATATTAAGCTACTGTTCTCTTCAAACGTTCCATTCTTCTGGGGCTTCTGTAAGGCTCACTCTTTTTCTAAGCAGTGTAGCTTATTTTATCTGCACTGTTTTGCACTGAGTCATGGCAGTGCCTTTGGCCATTTTACAGGAGTACCCTCCTTATCTGCCCGGGGCAGAAACCAACAGAGAGCCTGCGGTATTGTTTTTCTATTTCTGTTTCAAGGCTACATAAGCCTACATGCTTGAACTTGAGCTTTGAGAAGGCAACACGTGAGATGCAAATTTGCTTTCCTAGGGTGAGGAAAGCTTCAGCATCTCTGGGAAGCATCCTGCTTAGAAAAGTTGAAATCGCAAAATCACAGAAACACAGAATTGTAGGGGTTAGAAGGAACCTCTGGAGATCATCAAGTCCAACACCCCTGCTAAAGCAGGTTCCCTACAGTAGTTGCCCTTTGGTTGATGGCACTGTGGGAGAGGTCACCTGCAGGTGCCACATTGCCCAAATAGTTGAAGGTGATAAACACTTCCCAGGAACTGGGGCAAGCTGCGAATTCCCCATTTATTTTATAGGATGAGATGAAGGGATACTGAAAGAACACCCAGTGTTCCTAGTAGTACATCTCAGCTGTGTGAAAATATGACACTACTCAGAGCAATACCACAGGTTTTCCGTCCATTTCTGCCCAACATAGATAACAGCAGGGCTGTGTTTTTTCAGTTCATTCAAGGACCTTGTGTGAGCTGCAGAGATAAAATAAGCAATGATGTTGGCAGAGTAAAAAGATGCCTTTCATTACTACGAACCTTATGGTTCAGCTGCATCAAGAGTCATGGGAGAAGAGTCAGCAGCACTGGAAAGAGGAATATTTTTAGTGTAATTTAGTGAAAGCTTTTTCAAATGGCCAAAGTCAGTTACAACTCCTCACCCAAAACACTAGGGCAGCAATTCTCCATCTGCTTTTTTTTTTGCTGTGAGCATGCTCTGGAGAGCTGGAACCTTACATCCAGATTTCTGGCTTAGAAATGTGACTGATTGGAAATGAGCTTCAGCTTGTAGCTGGAGTTTTCATGTCTCCTTGTGATTCCTTCAGGTGCAAAAGAGATGTTCACAGCAGAGCTGTAGCAGTCGCTGATAGCCCTACAGCCCTACAGCCACAGGTAGCTGGCCACTATGAAATCTGAAAATACCGGAGACACCACATCTTGGTAGCAGAGAGCACTGACATTTGTAACCTGTTTTATGTGTACTTACCAGCCTAGATGGGGGATCCTACAAGTGATATTGTCGCATTCTTGTGTGGAATAAATTAATTTCCAACCTGACTCTTTTCATATCTCTGGGGGGACTAGATTTCTTCTCTCCTGAATGAAGTAGAGTTTGTGCCTCTTTGATGAGTGGCATGAAGATGACACATGCATCCCAGTGAGGACAAAGAATTCAGTTCTTAAAATGTAAAATAAAAAGAAGCTTCCCTGTGCATCCCAAGTCTACCACTCTGAGGGGGTTTTTAAAAGGTATCACAAGTGGCTGTGAATGTCAGCCACATACTACTGAAGTCTGGACAAGATCAAACTCATACTGCAGACAGAGATAATAAAAGGTCCCAGCCTATGCTTTATTCATGCATTCATTGATAAGTGAAAAAATTATGCTGATTCACCAGTTAACTTCACAATAAAAGGTGCAAGGAAGCTCTTGATGCAGAATGGGAGCATCCATTCAAGCTGTGGAAGTACGTTAGCTACTGCATTTCCAGTTAATACTCCCACTTAAATCAGAACATTTTCCTTTGTAGACAAACCCTAAATATTATGTACCTCCAGTATACGGTGATTTATTTATACAGCTTGATTTATACAGAGATGGCTGTTTCAAACTCGATGGACTTTAATAAACCACAAGACAGAACAAAAACAGTGAAGAGGGGTAATAAATCCTGTATTAAACCTCAACCATTTGGGCACAACTTCAGAATGACAAAAGGCTCTTAAGAACACCTTAAGGTTGAGAAGTAAAGCAATAGCATCCTTCCTGCTGTTCTCTCCAAAAGCCTGGTAAAACTGACAGAAATTGATTTAGTGGTATACACTGCTGGCTTGCAAATCTTCAGAGATGCACAGCAGCCATAAAACCAGTTTAAGTGGACAGCTAAACTAGGTTTGACGCTGCCTTGAGCTGCTGAGATTATAAATGAATCAGAGCCAGAATATACAATATGCCCAGAAAACTGACAAACTTGGGCTACGTAGGGTGAAGAGAAGGAGGGGGAGTGAACACATCATGTCAAGGTTCCTTCCATACAGTCTCCTTCAAGCAGAAACTGTAAGTCATGCTGTATGTCTCATGCTTTCAGCTCATATATGCCCATTTTGATTGATTTGAATACAAATGAGCATTATTACACCCCCTAGCAACTGTCCAAGAGGTAGGAAATACCTTTAGAAATCTCACTACAGGTTCTCAACAAAAGTCAGCACCTTTGTTCACCTCTGCATCAAAGAGATACAAAACCTTCCCAGCTCAGATTTTAGCAGTTGTGTTGATTCAGACATGCTGAGGGCCAAATCCTGGGGCACTGCTTTGGGGCAACGTGGTCATCACACTATTTTTAATATTTTGGACCTGAATAGGCAAACAAAATAAGATGTTCCTGTGTGGATATGTCTGCTTGCTCCAGGAACACAGAACCCGGGGAACAACTTTGGGGGGGATCGTAGGGGCACCATGTCTTCCTCTGCACATCAAGGATGTAAATGTGTCTGGATCTTATATCAGCTACCTGTGCACTTCCATTTACACATTCACAGGAGAGCCATGCAGCCTGGCTTAATGTCTCTGCTTGACGCGTTACCCAAGGAGGTAACTGTTTCCCTAGACCTGCCAAGACTTAACTGATTTCTGCGTGCACCTGAAAGTGCTGTTTCCCAACTGACTCATCAGAAGTCACGACAAACCTTTCACTGTTGCAATGTCATTGCTGCCCAAATTGTCCCAGACACATTGCTGATAGCATGGCTGTGCAGTTTGCTGATGGGTGGCAAAAGAAGCGGAAATTTCCACCAGCGAAAAAATATGTTGGAAATCTATGGGTATTTTGGGAATCACCATGTGAGTCTCCATGTAACTCAGCATGAAAACTCTTCCTTTCTTAGTCAGGGTTCCCAGAATCCCCAGCAAGAACTTCTCCTTGGCAGATACTTGGTGGTGGGGATGGGGATGGGTGAGGAGCTTTCTCTCACAAACCCCCATGCCGTATTCCTTTCAGATGGATTTCTGTGAGAGGTAAGCAATTCACAGTGCTGGTAGAGCACCATCTTGTTTCTGCATCCCAGAGACACCTTCCTCAAAGGGCTGGAAACAGAGCAGGTCCAGACATTTCCCTTATCTCTGTCCATAGGCCAAGCCTAGTTTTTTGTTAGAGGGCACACGCAGTGGGCTTCCTGTAGCTTTCCACTGGAACACTGTCTTTGGTAAAGTGTTTAATACAACCAAAAGTAAAGCTACTCTACATTTAGCTTCATGTAGTGGGGCAAAAGCTAATACCTGGATTATTCTATAAATTTTGAAATGGCTTTGCTGATGGGAGCTCAGAAAATCTTTTGGAAAGCATATTATTTAGCCTAGTAGGAGATATACTCAATTCTTTTCATGTGAAAAAAATTATTGTAAATGATCATTTATTATAATATAATGCCATAACTGGTCTATTTCACTTTAGAAAAATAAAATCAGAAAAGGAGCTATGTCCCCCTGGTATATTTGTCATTGATATTTTTGATCTTGAAACCTATGTCTTAAAGAAGCCTGTTTCTTAAAGTGCAGAGATCTGTCTGTCCAAGTTAATTTGCAGGAGTGTGATAATAATTTAAATAGAAACAGAATTAGTGGAGCAGCGCAGAACAAGAATTGAAGGCCAGCTGCCTCTTTATCACCCCAGTGATTAGAAATCCAGGGCTCCAGGGTAGGCTGAGTTATGAGAGGAAACTGCTGATGGAGTTGCTTACTGCTTTAGTATAATCCTGTTCGCTTACAGAACGTACGTGCCGTCCTATTTCCTAGATGCAGCAGGAATCAAACAGTGGGAAGCAGTTTCCTTGCTCTCAATTCCAAGTGCCATTTCCACCCATACACACTCCATATCCCCTTTCTTATCTGTGCAGCAGGACTAGTTTCTGGCAATTGTGTGTCCTTCATGTCCAGTTATTCTCATTTCCTTGCTGGATTTTCTCATCCTTTTGAGCATATGAGGAAAAAGAAACAAATTTTTGCATTTCAATTTCCATTTGAGCTTCTCCACTTTTGCCAGTCCTCTTTGCTCTTCATCTAGTGACATTATCTTTGATTTGGGCAGAAGTTTCTGCCAAGGTGCTTACTGGCTTCCAGCAGCTATCTCAGAGAAAGAGAAGTTGTTATCCTTCTGTGTAATATGATTATCCACTCACTAAGGGGACTAAGAGAAGCCTGCACTTGTCAAACAACTAGAAAGAAAAAAAAAAGAATTATAAACATCCTAAAGAAACCTACCATGAGAAAGGATTAGGGACTAAGAATTTCAGATTATGCCATCCATGCGTGCAGCAAGGAGAAGTGGGGAGAAAACCCCAGTTTGACTGACCAAGTTGAAATACAGATCCTTGCTGTTGCAACCAAATCGTGTTAGCTTGGTGGGTGTGCATGGGTGGCCTTCCCCTTCTGTTCACTATGATGGCCAGAAGGGAGGCCACCAAGGTGAAAGGAAATGCTGAAGTAACCTGTTCTGCCTTGTCATAAGCAAGGAGTCTCCCAGAGCTAGTCTTGGTACCTAAGTTCAACATTACTTTTTTTTTTGTTTAGTTATTCCCTAATCTTTCTTTGGCCCTTGCTTGCAAATCATGGAATCACTGAGGTTTAAAAAGACACTAAGATCTTCTAGTCCCAAATGTCAGCCCATCCCACCATGCCCACTAGCCACGTCCCTCAGTGCCACATCCACACGGTTCTTGAACACCTCCAGGGACGGTGACTCCACCGCCTCCCCATGCAGCCTGTGCCACTGCCTCACCACTCATTCTGAGAAGAAAATTTTCCTAATATCCAACCTGAATCTTCCCTGGTGCAACTTAAGGCCATCATCACTTTTCACTTCTCACAGGCCCATTTTAACTGAATCTCTTGTCTTTGTAGAGCCCTCCTGCCTGGAGTCAGCACACAGGTGACTTACAGCACTGGGCACCCATATGTAAAATTTTCACTTCTAGAGCCAGCAAAGAGAATAATGATCTCCTTGAGCAGTGGAAACCTCGGAAGATTGAGATAATTTATCAATTTATATGGAAATTTCCTTTTTAGATGACAGATATACTCGAATTGCAGCTCCTTGTTTACTATAACATTTATATCAATTGAAGCACAGAATTTTCGTAACTTCATAGGAAAGACCAAATTGCCTAGTAAATAATTTTTTGTACACAGCAAAAGAATGGAATAACATGTACCACATGCTGGATTCTTCCTCAGATCTCCCATGGATTTGACGGATCCCCCTTTCACTATGCTCAGCCAGATCTCATGGTGATTTTGAATATTTTAGTAGTGTTAAGTCTGGAGAAAGTTGTCAAAGGCCCCAGCCCTAAACTCAGTGAATGTGACAATGGTTAGATAAAAAGTAGATCTCATTGTTTTGTGCAGATGACTGTGCAAATGCAGATCATTATAAATGCATCTACAGAGAAGAATGTGGAAGTGAGAATGCATCTGAGTTTTGCTTTTGCAGCAGAAGGCTCTTGGGATACATAGGAGATTAAAAACCAACACTAGAAAGATCCTGAATATTGTTTTCTTCTTTACTGATTCGTAGGAACCTACTCAACCTGATCTCCAGTGAGGGATGTGTCATGGCTCTGGGATCCTTATGCATCCCTTCCAACCTGGGATATTCTAAGATTCTATAGTGTCACATGGCATTGACCTATTCACCTGAACAAGAACCATCCCTTTGTTCCCAGGATGACAGGATGACACCTTAGCTCATCCTTATAGGAGCCCAGTCCATGTCAACAAGAAATATTTGTGATTCATGAGTGTTGTGGCACCCCGTTACTGTGTCACATCTCAGATGAAGTAGCAATTACTTTTCCATGCTCAGTCCCATCTTCCCAGATATTGAGAACTCGTGGACAGAACCCCAGCCCGGCTGAGGCTGGCAGGGCCCTCCGGGTCCCTCTGCTCCAGCCCCTGCCCCAGTGCAACACACAGAGTGGGGTGCCCAGGGCCAAGTCCATGTGACACTGCAAGAACCACAAGGAGAAAACCCCAAAGTCTCTCTGGGTAGACTGTTCGTGTGCAGGGCCAGCCTAGGTTTGCATCTGGAAATGGGCTTCCCTTTCTCATTAGCTCTCTCTCAACCCACTTTTTTCTTCTGCTTTATAACTGGGAAGTGCCTGAGGGAGGGGAGGACAGGGAGACCTGCCTATGACCTCAGGTGTGCAAACCTGTTGGAGTGGAAAGCTGATGATTCTTTACCTCCTACTCATCTCAGAGGTGCGTGGATACCATAATATATCACATTAAATGAAGTAGGGCTGAAAATAAGCATTAATTTCACATGGACACACACACATCTACAGATGAACACACACCTGCTGAACAAGCGTGCTGAATTTTCTAAATGACTGAGCTACGAGCTGTGTTTTCATGATCCAAAGCTTTTTACTACTTGCATAAGTTGACTTGTTTTGACAGCTCTGCGAGTAGGTAATTACAAACACTGTAACCAGTGGGCAACCTGATCTAGTGCGTGAACTAGTGGGTGGCAACCCTGCCTGTGGTGTGGAGGGGATCTGGATGGCCTTTGAGGTCCCTTCCATCCCAAGCCATTCTATGATTCTATGATTCTATGATTCTAAGACCAACCCTGAAGATCAGTGGGGCAAATGCTGTGAGACCTTTAGCCTGAAGATTGGCAATGCATCAGTGCTGCTGTGTCTGTTAGCTCAAGGGAGATTTCCTGCCAGCTGTCACATGGGCATAAGAAGGGGCATAGGTTAGCGGTGGAGACTTCTACAAAACTGGTAGCCCTGCAGTTTGACAACACAACTTATATTTTTGTATGGGTTTGGTGAGGTCTTTTGGAGTCTTCTTGCCCCAGTGTCCATTCCAATGGCATTGCATTTCAGGTGAGGTTGGCAGGGCATGTGGCCCCACATGCCAGTTCTCCTACATGAACTTTGGTTTGCTCTTCACATCTGTCTGTGCTTCAGTCCCTGCCTCCAACCAAGGTGAACCTCCCAGGAGGGAAAGAGAGTGCTGTGGCACATTATACGGGGCCTAAAGGAAATCACATGGCAGCTCCAAAAATCTGTGGGGTGGGAAAGTTTATCCTGTGGTTGTCCCATCCCTGGAGGTGTTCAAGGCCAGGCTGGTTGGGGCCATAGGCAGTCTGATCTAGTTCCTGGTTTAGTGGCTGGCAACCCTGCCTACAGAAGGGTTGGAACTGGATGATCTTTGAACTCCCTTCCAACCCAAGCCATTCTATGATTCTATGATTTCTATGATTCTGTGATTCTATGATTTGACTGTAACAATAACACATTTTTAACACTTTCTGCCTGTAATTTATTTGCAGTATTATTTGTAGTAACAGTTTCTGGGTGAGATTGTGACTATCCCTGAATCTGAAAGGAGTGAAGTGTCTGGCTGAGCTTGGGCAGAAGATGAAGGAAGACCGTGGGGGAGGCTGCTGATCTGCTCTGAGCCCAAGGCATCCAGATGGCATCCACAGTGCTGCTGTCATTTGGGATCCAGTGGGGGCTGACCTTGGTGCTCTCCTCTGACGGACACAAGCTGATGATGGCTGTGTAACCACTTCATCCATGAAGATGTGAAGTGATTGACCTAGCCATAAAGCGCTGAATGATTTATTTGAAAAATGTTAAGATGTGCCATGGGTCTCCAACCTCACTCTCTGCACAGGGGCAAGATGCTCCTCACCTTTCCTTAAAGTTCCACAATGGACAAATCTGCTAGTGGTTGGCTGGGGCATTGGGCAAACTGATCTAGTGTCTGATTTAGTGGCTGGCAACCCTGCCCACAGCAAGGGGGTTGTAATTAGATGATCTTTGTGGTTCTTTCCGGAGCAAGCCTTTCTGTGGTTCTATGATTCTATGATTCTGTGATACTGTGATAATGCTGTTGCTCAAAAAAATATAGCAGAGCAGGTCAAACGTCCTTTTCCCTTTTTGTGTGCACATTTAATGTTCTTTAAATCACACTGGTGTTTTGAAGTTCCCTGTAGCAATGGCTTAATTTCACTTGGAAGAAGTTACAGATTTGTAGTTTTCACTGGCTTAGTGAATGTTGGTCTTTGAAAAGCAAAAGGCTCCAAGTGAGATCAACTCCATCCGCTTATGGTATTCCTCTTGTTTAGCAAATCACCTTTTT
This sequence comes from Alectoris magna, assembly GCA_030625065.1. Lineage (NCBI taxonomy): Eukaryota > Metazoa > Chordata > Aves > Galliformes > Phasianidae > Alectoris > Alectoris magna. The sequence goes on along the minus strand of CM060560.1, from coordinate 28,507,100 downwards.
GTCTTCCATGTCAGGTGGCTTCCTGCCATGTTTGCTGTTCTGCCCCCCAGGAGAACAAATTTGGGTATAATTGTACTTCAGGAATGAAATACACACAATACATTTTTATCAAGACCTTCCCTGCTCACATGTTATCGGTCTGCTGTTCAGCTGTGAAGTTCCTGAAGGTTCCTCAGGGCTAACTTATTATACTCTCTACACGCTAAGCACGCAGTAATGCTTTATAAAATATAGTAGTAATAAGCTAGAAATTACAGGCAGATCTTAGATATTCCACTATCATAAGAAACTAATGAGATGGCTCCTGGAGCAGTCTAAGTGACAAGATCCTCCACAGTCCCAGTTTTTACACTTCTGGGCTTTTAATTATTAGTTTGTACAATTTGTTAAATGCTCGTAATTTGCTTAACACTGGCTTAACTCTCCACTGGACTGGGGGGTTTCTGCTGGTATCTATCTAAGATTTCTCCTGCACTTTGGCTTGATCTCATGTAGTTTAGCAGGACACTGAATGGCAGATAAGTTGTTTAATATTTTATTTTCTTTAACAGCAATTTTTGTACTGAGATAGAAAACCACCCTTGTAGTTCCTCTGAACTTTCTAGGCCTTGGGCACATTATTTTTACTGCCCGCTGCCTCCTTAGGGCCATGGTCTGCACCTCATTGCCCTGGTTCTGGCTGAGCTGCTGGGCCAAGGTTCCACTCTAACACAAATCTTTGTCTCTTCTCTTTGAGCCTCCTGTGGCTTCTTGCAGAGACTGTTCACCAAGCAAATGATTTCAGATTTTGATTAGTTATACAGAGAGGCTGCAACAATGGCTCGTTATTGGGTACCTGTCCCACCACAGTGTATAATTTGGAAAGAAAAATGGGGCATAAAGCAGCTTACCAACATACACTGGTCTGAATATAATGATTCAGGATACTCTACTTCACACTTCACTGCCCACCTGATGGATAATGCCCTTCACACTGACTGAATTGCTCTTTTCTCAGTTCAGGCAGAGCTCTCCTCATATCTGGAAAATACCAGAGTTAAGAGAGTAGAAGAAAAGTGGTAGATTATATCTGCCCATATTTCCCAGCTACAGTTTGCAATGTATGTGTCGGGGAAAATTCCCTAGGCTTATCTTTCTGCTAAATGTCACAAACCACCTTGACAATGAAAAAATAAATAAATTCTGAACTAAACTTGTAGCAAAAAAATTGCTACTCTGCTTGCTGGAGGGTCCTCCTCATGTCCTGCAGTAGGATGAAGAGCGGGGCTTGTTTTACCCTGGGAACAGTCAACCTCAAAGTTTGTTGCAGGTAATTAGGAATATGTTGTCTCAGCTCTGGCTTGACATGTATTAGCTGGGCTTATGCTAAGAAATGGTACCAATGGCACAGGCTGGGAAATGTGTGGGGAAAGTTAATTGCAGCTCGAATCTGTGGTAGTTTGAGATGTTCATGCTAATTGGGGTAAATGTATAGATTTCTATTTAAACCACAATTCCGTGACACCTTCCTATCTTTCCTAACATTATAAAATGCAAAATCTGGCTTTAATAAATTCTCATTCTTAAAAATGAATAACAGATGCTGTGAAATGGCTCTGCAATTTGAAAAGGACTTAAAATTTCTGTTTATTGATATTTTTTCTTTATGTAATTGAGTGTTACTTTAACACCATTTTTTAATTTATAAGGTCATTAAATGCAATTACAGGGTACAGATGACAGAGTTTATAAATCCCAACATGATTTCTTGTGCACTTCTCTCCTGCTCATTTATATTGCAAGTGGCTTCTGCTATGCAGAAATCCCGGTTCTTCTGATTAGACACACTCAAATAATTTTTTTGGTCAATTCAGGATCTTCTCTTGGCTGTACACTGCTGTAGAGATCTACAAGATCTATCAAAGAAGCCTTTGTATGTGTCCCTTTTGCATTTTGCAACACCTCACATAGCGCTATCTGCAGAAATGTTGGCTTGGGGAAGGACATAAATTCATTCTTCCCCTCCGTTCGTGGAAATCCTTTCTAGATTCTTCCATGTATTACTCACTGTGCTGGGTACACAACTGGCCGAAAAATATAGCCTTTCAGAGAAGGAGGAATAACTTATAATAGGCTCTGTACTGTTACTGCCCTTTTTCTTAAAACATTCCAATTACTCTGAAATGTCCTACAGAAGAGAGACTGGCTGATTATAGGGCTTATTGCAAACCAAGAACAGTTACTTATTAATTCAAAGAAGCCTGATAATAGGACCAGCTTGGACCAATTGAACTTAAAGTTTTGTGGGTTTTTTTTGCCAGTAGCTTCAATGAGAAGAACACAGTCCTCATGATATTCTAAGTGAAGACAAGTTAAAAAAAATAAAGGACAATGAACAAATTCTGTCATCAGTACCCTGATTAACCCTGTTCCTTCCACATAGCTGTGCTATTAATAATACACATCTGCGGTGTAAAACTTGCCCTTAGCAATAAAACCAAAGCAGAAAGAAAAGGCATACATTAATATCAACACAGCATGGACACCCAGTCAAAAGAGGTGATTTTCCCACCGTATTTATCTTTGTTGTGGCCTCACCTTAAATGCTTTGTGCAGTTCTGGGCTCTGCAATATAAAAAAAGGGTATTAAGGTCCTCAAGAGCATCCAGGGGATTGCAAAAAAGCTTGCAAAAGTGCTGGAGAGTGCATCCCGTGAGGAGAGGATGAGGATGTTTGGTTTTCCAGTCTGGAGAGGAGGAAGCCTAGGGGCAACGTCATTGCTCTGTGCTGCTTTCTGAGGAGGGGAAGCAGAGAGAGGTGCCAGGCTCTGCATCTGGGAATGACGGGACAGGAATGGCACAAAGCTTTACCAAAGGAGGCTCAGACTGGGCATTAGGAAACATTTATTTCCCGTAAGAATGGTCAAGCACTAGAACACGCTTCCTAGAGAGGTTGTTGATATCCCATGCCTGTCCATGGTCAAGAGGGATTTGGACAAAGTCCTCAGCAGCATACCTTAACTTTTGGTTAGCTCTGAAGTGGTCAGGCAGTTGGACTAGATGGTCTTTGATGGTTCCTTCCAACTGAACTACTCCAATTCCATTCCATTCCATTCCATTCCATCCCATTCCATTCCATTCCATTCCATTCTATCCCATTCCATTCTACTCTATTCTACTCTACTCTGTTCTCTTCTACTCTACTCCAGTCTACTGTACTCTTCTCTGCGCTGTTCTACTCCACACTATTCCAATTCAGTTTTGTTGTTTTTTTTCTTTTTAAAGTAGAGGGTTAGTAAATCCTACTTGTCAAATAATGTAAAAAGATGCAGGAACTCAAAATGCAAGCTTTTCTAACATACACGGTTATGAGAGAGAGATACCAGGTAAGGTGTTGATCTGGTGGATGAGAAGTGTTCACTCTTCTGGGAGGAATAAATCAAACAAAGGATTCTGTCACAAGGTAAAGATGGCAATAATTTACGTCAATAAGGAAATATGATATTTATGTCTCTCAAGACCACCTTAAGTAATGTCTCATAACCAGAATATATGTGCTAGCCAACTCAGAAGTGTGCATCACAGCATTTGATATTAGATTTTCTCAGGCAACATGCACATGAAGAGCACATTTTCTTGTTAGATGTTACTGCAGGTGGGGTCATTAGTATGGCAAAGAATTCTCTACTGGCATAACTGTTGCTGACTACTGAGCTTCATGGTGTGTCTATAAAATATAACAAAGAAAATCCCTATGAGGTGATGATGAAGCTTTAATACTGTATTTATGAAATTGTATGCTATGACCCTTAGTCATCATTAATGCAATTTTCTCTACACATCGTGCCACAGTTTTTTACAGTATCTTTATGGTATTTTATTTTTATGGTGGCATTTGCATCTACATATGGAAAAGATTCCAAGGGATTGTCCTAGCATGAAAGCTATAATGTTTGCCCTTAAGATCCTTAAACTGGGCAGAGCAAACTGTGCGCTCACTCTTTCAGATGATTTCACAAATATATTAAAAATATAGAAGTGTTAACTAAGAAAATGATGATAAATGGTGCTAAGAATTGCAAAGACAAGTTTTCAAAAGAAGAAATTGAAGCAAAGGGACTGACAACTTGATAAAGAGTGTAGTGTAGAAGATATTTTAGGGTTAGTGGCAGGACTTCCAAATTTAGGTGCTCAACTTTAAATCTTTTATCAGAGTACAGGACTGTGTGTAATTACTTGCGATGTCGGTAAGTATGTTCCATGTAATAACAAGCGGTCTTTTCCTATATCAAACCATCCCCAAACTAGACTTGAACAAACCAGAAAACTCTAAGAGGGGGACATATAGGGGTAATTTCACCAACTTTGTCCAACTCCACTTCATGCTTTTTTTTTTTTCTGCCTGAGAAGCACAGAATAAATCCAAGCTGTGATGACTGGGGAGAGCAGAGATTGCCTGAAGGCGGTGAGCAGATGTGTAGGCTGAGTGAGAAATTATAAGCAAAGAGAAAACTCAGACTAAGAGGATTTGAGCTTCATCAAACTTCATCATTAACAGAAGGATAGAGAGAAATAAGGACAGAGGAATGAGATCTATAAGGGCTTAACAGTCATGATCTCTTTCCTGTTGCCCTGTCAAGAATTTTTAAAGGAGAGGATGCTGATTTTGGCCTCTTGCTTAGCAGTACGTTTCCTAGGCTCACCTAGGACTGGAAGGTTCTTAACCTGTCTTTTTTTCAGTGTAGGCTCTATTTGCAATTCTATAGATTCCAGCTCAATGCTGTTGAATACATTTCACTGTAATTTTTTCTAGGAAGAGAAAACACTTGGGCATTTTACACCTGTTGTCACTAATGACCTCTGTGCTTTAAAACAAATGGAATAATTTTCAGGGTTTAATGGGCTTTTGCCTTCAACAGCTACAAATAATCTAATTATCTAGCCACCCTGGGTACTGGATGATTTAAGAATTAAAGACACGATTAGAATCTGTTACAGTAATTAGAATCCATTTTAAACCAATTGCCTGTGGCATTACATGGTCTAGTGAAAGAAAGGCTGCTGGCTAAATGCTCTTCTTCCACTAATGCAAAAACAAATGTTAGCACAGTATTTTTTTTTTTCCCAAGAAAATCAAGATTTCAGAAGTCAAGTCAATCAAACTGCCTGCCCTTTTTTATGCAATTTGTTTTTTAAATATATCACACATCACTGAAGCTAACAGCTAACAGAAGGATGACCACAAATCGACTGGACTTTGGATGAGATTCATTGGACGAATTTGTACTTTTAGAAAATAAAGGGAAAATTAAAAGTTTAGTGATTGGAAATTTCATTACTTACATGTCTTAGAAGTCATAATGAAAGAGATATGGGTAGATTGGGAAATATGAGGAGAATCTCTGCAGAGAGAGAATGCCATGACCCACAGATCAGACAGAAGCATTAATGGGAGTCAGCAAGTAGGAAAAAGTAGGTGTATGACAGTGACCCAGATGGTATAACATTTCTGAATTTCCAGAGAGCTCTGACAACACTGCTTGATAAAAAACTGCTTAGGAAATTAAGCTATGTCTGCAGAGGAAGAAGGATCTTCTCACATGTAAAGGATGAGTTGAAAGACAGAAAACAAGCAGTAGGATTTGGTGAATGATTCCCACCATGATGGCGATGGAAGTTAGCATCCAGCAGCCCTCTGTGTTGGCCAGTGCCAGTCAGCTCATCCGTGACCTGTCTGTGTGGAGGCTGGAACAGAGTAAACACACTGGTAGGCTTTGGCTGGATGGAACTGTAAAAGTTCCTCATAAATCTCACCCAACAGGCAGCAAGGTAACATCAAGAAGAAAAGCATTGTACATTAGTTGGAGGGGAATACTTCCCAAATGTGCATTATTCAGGAAAGAGACTTTGGAATCATTCAGCTTTGTGTGTCCTAAAGGATAGCAGCATGGTAATACTTATGAAGTTGGGAACTGAGAACAAGACAGAAAACATGATATTGGATGAGCTTTGAATATTACAGTCTGGCCACCTGTCTCAAGGATAATGTTAGAAGTGCTAGTAGAGATTCAGAGAGGGATACAAAGATGACCTAGACATGAAATGCTTCCACACAAAAAGAGCCAAAATGGATTGGGACTCAGCCTGGTAAAGAAATTATTAGAGAGGGCTATGCAAGAGGGTTAACTAAGAATGTTGACAGTGAGGGAGCTATTTAAGTGCTTTGACTGAAAGGTTCCCCTGCTTTCTCCAGGCAAAATGAGCCTCTGTGCAGGGGAACATGGGGCATTTCATTGCTTTCTTTGCCTTCTTACTTTCCATCTCATGCATCGTGCTAGTTCACAGGGCACCAGCTGAGCTGCAAACTGTAGAGGCAAGGGGAGCCACAGGTTATCTGAACTGATGCTGGAGGGCAAAACCTTGAGAAACTGCCGTCCCTCTGTATTTGTCACTGAAATTGCAGCCACACTGTGAGCTGGGGAGAGTGTGCTGTGCCTGGCTCTGTCTCTGCCTGTGCTAGCTGTTCCTATGTGAACATGCAAGATGTTAAATAATTTATAGCACTGCCACTCTTAAGTAGCACTGAGAGCCTGAAGATTGGTAAATGATACATAGAGACCCCTTTGTTCAGAAACCATTTTCTATTAGTAAATGATGCATAAGTGACCTCATTCTTCAGAAACCATTTCCAATCTATTCTGAGACAGGTTGTGATGAGTAAAGACAGGATCAGCGACCAACCGACGGTAAGTTGCATGGAAGATCTGGGATCTAGCAAGTTTCCTCATAATTTATTTATTTTTTACTCAATATAGCAACATGCCATGCTGCAATCTCAGCCCAGAATGGCAATGGGCAGCTCAGAAACCCCTTTATAGCTTGTTTCATGGCACTTCACATTCTCCATAGATCATTCCTGACCCAGTTCCCGAGCAGGGAACTGACACTGTCTTCCTTCAGCTCACCTCCTCATGTCCCTTGCTTCCACAGCACTAACAACAGCTGAGTGCTGCTTTATTCCTGTGCACCTCAGTGTCCTTTTTGGATTTCATTTGTATCTATTTAACCTCCATGTTCTATTGATGATGTGCTACATGTGAATGAAATGGAGCTCATCCTATTAGCTCAACTATCTTTCAAACATCGACCACTGCCTTACATACATCCTTATCCATCTGCAGAAAAGTGGATGCCATCTTCACTCGTGCCACACTTCTGTGCCTTCCAATAAAGCAAGGAGTTGCATTTTTCAGATTTAAATAGGGTCTGTGTTTGATTACATGCCATAGAGATAACAAATAAAATCTGTGGCTCAAGATATCAAAGAGCAAACCCCTCCTGCTGTAGGACATAAACCATGTCCTAACCAAAAGGGCTTAAGTAATAGTTTTTTTCTAAATTCATTTAGTGATCTTATTCGGAAGCTCTGCTAGCAAGTCATTGTCTACAGAAAAGCTGCTGAGGGGCACAGACCCTTGATTTGTTCATTCTGATCTTTCTGTGACTTTGTTAGTGCAGGCACCACACACTAATACCGACTAATGCAGTACAGACAAACTTAATGAATGCTTCACCTTTTTTATGTTGTGCAGAGAATGCTTACACTTAGCAATGCCTGAGACTGGGAAAAAATGAACAGAGAAAATAATGTGTTTTCTACTGGATTAATAAGCAAAGGGACTATGTTGTACAGAGGGTATCATTCTATGATTCTACAATTCTATGGCTATAGAGATATAAGGTATGATTCACGTCATCTAAAGGGAGACATCTGCACAGGAATGAGTTGGCCTAGGCTTTTTGTGTAGTTTATAGAGAGCTAGGTGTTTTTAGGGTGAAGTTCACATGTCCTATGCAAGACATCTACATCTGGTCAGCTGGACACATTATGAGCCCCATGTGATGCTGTTGGACCTCTCTAGGTCTGAGGTACAGTGGAGAGTGCACAACTGCCCCGCTGTTGAGAGAGAGCTACCACTATCACTTGATGTTCTGCAGAAGATTCAGCTATTCTAGGCCACAAATATGCTGGAGTGTAAGCTGGGCTGAGAGAGGGATTCCAGGAACCTCAAGGACCATCAAGCTCCAATTCCCCTACCAGAGGCAGGGCCACCAATTTCCATATCTAATACTAGACCACGCTGCCCAGGGCTCCATCCAACCTGGCCTTGATCACCTCCAGGGACGGGGCATCCACAACCGCTCCGGGCAGCCTATGCCAGCACTTCACCACTCTAGTAAAGAACTTCCCCCTGACATCCAACCTAAATCTTCCCTCCTTCAACTTAAAACCATTTCCCCTTGTCCTGCCATTGTCTACCATTGTAGAGAGTTTACTCCCTTCCTGTCCATAGGCTCCTTTTAGGTACTGGAAGGCTGCAGTGAGGTCAGTGAGTGAATAAGTGAGCTGCCAATGCTCAGGGTGCTCTAAAAAAATGGATGAACCAAAGGGACTTGTGCTTTCAGCATGCTTGGAACCAACGTTCAGTGTGTGTGAAGAAAACCCTGATAGCTTCAGATAACAAACTTTCCATCTCCCACATCATGAAACAGCTCTGGACCAAGGGTGCTGTTACCATGTACAGTAACACATGACACTGCTATGTCTGGTTTCAAGTCTCTGCAAAGAGAAATTCTTCAGGTGAATCATTCGGGGCACCTCTTCAAGGCTGCAGCTCTGGGATCTCCTTTGGAAAACACTTTTTGTCTATAGTGTAGGCAGAGCATCCAATGCCTCCTCAATGGGATATTGTACAAACCTCACCTTGTCTACCAGGAAAAGCCAGATAAGATCTGCCCATGTGAAACACCTCTAAGCAAATTACCCTAATGAAAAGTCGGAACAACTGACTTACAGGAAAATCTTTTCAGTTGATATCATTTTTTTTTGTTTTCAGATGTTATGGTAATGGTGGATAATCAGTGTGGGAGATAAACACATTTTTAAAACAAAACTGAACCTAACAGTCTTACTGCTGATGTGTGTTCCTTCTATAACTGTGCTGTTCAGTTTCACCTCCATTTCATGTTGTCATTATTGATTGTGTATTGCTTAATTACTAAATTACAGCACTTCTTAGACTGTGACAAGAAAAGTATTGCAGTCAGAGAACACAGTTTTAGACTGAGATGTGCATCTGTCCCGTCATCTCAAAGGCTAGAAATCAGCAATTACATGCTGAAATATTGCTCACTTACCAACTGATATGGTCCAAACAGCGATTATTTTTGCAAAAGCCTTTGTTCTTGAGTTAAACCGGCTGTGGTAGATGGGGTTTCGAATGGCAATGTAACGATCCAATGAGATGGCACAGAGGTGCATGATGGAGGCAGTGGAGAAAAGCACGTCCAAGTAGATCCAAATGGCACAGAGCTTCCTAGGCAGAGGCCACGTGTATCCTGCGCAAAAGAAAGTTGACATCAGCCATAATGTGATGTAGTCACATCTTCTGTTGTGAAGCATTTTTATCACTGCACATGTACTCCTAGGACAGGCTGGTAGTAAGGAAGCTGTCTGACAGTTTCTCTATTTCTCCTTTAGGAAATACGTTTTTTTCTTTCATTTGCTTGCAAAGGCTCTGTTTGTTTTTTTGTGGTTTTTGTTTTATTTTGTTTTGTTTTTCCCAGGCTGCGGGGTGGGTGTGTATTTTTCTTTTCAGTTCTGTGTGAATAATGCTTGATGTTGTAATCAACAATTACTGGCAGCAAATCTATGGAAGGAGAAAGAATTTTGTCACTGCAAGTGTGGAGTTTCAATTTTCCATTAGAATTTTTCATTAGTGTGATTACTGTATTATTAATGCCTGCTGATCTACAAAGTCTTCTAAATTCTGAAACTGAAACTTCAGATTTGGTGGCAGCTGGAGAAGGAAATATGTTTTGTTGCATCTCAGTAATGTTTGTGACACCTACCCTTAGGTAACTTATTTCCACATATTTAGATAAGGAGGATATTCTAATATCATCAGTGAATATTATTAGGCTCCTCCAGAGACAGCAATCCAAAGCTAATACATTAGAGTTTATCAATTTCAATCCTATATGTTCTTTGCTGCAAACTACACCTTTCTTTTTTCTTGTTCTTTCCACCGGTAATGAAGAATAATTGATTACTGTCCTTTCTGAAAGCTATTGGAAGATGGCTATCATGTCTTGTCTATCTTTTTCTCTTCCAGACTAAGCAAAGCCAGTTCCTTTATCTTTTGCTTGCAGATGATGTTTACAGAACTTTTATGCCTCGTTTCCCTGCCCCAGAATCTATTTAATTTATCTTGCTTAGACTGCAGTGACCAATGCTGGATGCTGTTCTTCATGCTGCTGAGAAGGCCTCCTGACTGCTAAGTGAAATAAGAGACTACTTCATGGGTCTCATGGGTCTTGCAGGGAATGCTCTTTCTTATCTAACCTGGAGTGATGAGGGCCTTTTGTATAAAAGCATCATACTTACGCTGCATACTTAGCTTATGATTCATTTTGACAGTCAGATCTGTTTCAACATTCTGAAGCCTGGACTGATTTCCCCAGCAGGTGTTGGTTTGATATCTCTTCCTAAGTGGATAACTTTGCATTTATCCTCACTAAATTTCATTTGTTCATTTTAGACTTTCTCTTTTGGGATTGATGATTCTGATTCTGTCCCTCTGAGTGCTTGTTGCCTCTCCCACCTTGGGCTTTTATGAAATCGTGCAAGCTCACAGTCTGTCCAAGTTGTTAAGCAGGCACAGGCTAAGCACAGCCCTGCAAGATCATCATTCCAAGGTCCTTTCTAGACCTGCAGGGAACCACCAGTAAGTCTTCTTAGGGCAAGTTTTGCAGTTAACCTCCCCTTGTCTTCTTGTGATTTAATTTAGTACATTACCCAAGCTGCCCAAGAGTGTGTTGCATAGGACAATGGTAAAGCTGACACTGTGAGAAGATATTAGTTTTTCAGGGAGTGCCTGTCTCATTTGGAAACACAGTACAACCAAGTTTGCAACAGGAGGATTAGAAGCAGAGGAGTTAGGTCTGAGCCTAATTACATTTACTCTCTCTAAGCACTGTGGAGACCTATTTCCTGGTGCTCTTGGATGGCTGTAATGTGACTGATTCTAATAAGCCATACGGTATTTATGAATAAGTTTTATCTTTTTCCTGGTCTTCCAAAGAGGAAGCCAGTCTCTGGAGAGTGTTAAGTGAGGGCTGGATTTCAGAAGCACGTCTTCCTAGCAGCCTCTTTGTCAGGCCAGGACAGTTTGCACAGGGAAAAGGCATAAACTACTTTTGCTCTCAACACCATGCACCTGTTCTCTTTCTGAACAGATTTGTCACACCTTCTAGGCTTCTTGTCCTTGCTCTGAACCTGGATGGGGCAGGGATAGTCAGCATTCTTCAGATAAACAACCTTGGAGACTACATGGCTATGAAATGGGAAGGCAGATGAGAGGAGCCAACTGCAGATGCAGTGTAAGTCAAGACAGGTGCAGCCTCCAGGCTGACCTTAGGACGTGTTAAGTGACTTGTGGGATAGAGCACCTTGGCCTAGGACGTGTTAAGTGACTCGTGGGATAGAGCACCTTGGCCTTGTGCTGTCCTCTCGCCATTGCCTAATTCACCTTTCCACTTATCCAGGGGAAAAAAAGAAAAGCAAAACAAAGCAAAGTGAAACAAAACATGGCTCATGCGAGCTCATGATGTCCAGGAGCTCACATGAGGAAGACCCATCCAAAGAAGATGCAAGTGATGCTTGGCAATCTGTGCATTGTCAGGTTGAGAGGCTGAGAGGGAGGGCAAATAATACCTGGAATGAGAAAAGATTTTTCTCCTGTTGTACCTAGATAGTATCAAGAAGAGAAGTGTTTCATCCCAAGGCCTTTCAGGAGAGGAGGTAGAGAAGTGAAGCTAGCTGGGATTGGTAACCAGGGATATGGGAAAACAGAGTAAAGAAGGGCTAAGGAAAGAGGAGAGGAGAGTTTGTAGGCAGGCATGATTGCTGAGAAGGCTTTATATACTGTCCTACCTTGTCAGAAGCACCTCAGCTGAGGCCTCAGAGTTAGCTCTGGGCTGATCAGGAGCCCTTTGAAGCACCTGGTCCCTCTGCTGCAGCAGGAAAGAAGCATCTGCCAATAAACCCAACAGCGTCTCCATGCTGCCATGGGGCAAATCTCCAAGAGATATTCAAAACCAAGTGCGTGTTTGAGTGGGAAAAAGTGCTGCGCAGCTCTGGGTGTTTTCTGCTCTGTGGGCATATTCACCTTTCCTGGATGCTGTGAAAGTGTTGCAGAATATCTTTTCAATGGGAGGCTGGAGCTGTTGGGTGGATGGAAAACCCTGCCTGGCCTCTGTTATGCAGGACATTTTGCCAAGGCACCCCAATGGGAATTGCACACAATAGTGATAAGGTTTAGGGAAATAAATCATCTCTCTTTTGAGCAAAATTGTCAAAATCTCCCTACAAGGGGCTGCAGAGCAAGTGTTGGAGCACCCTCCTTGCATGACCCTTTTTACAAAGGTCCCTTATTCTGACTGGGGATAACCACTATGGGTGGCATAGAATCATAGAATCATTTAGATTTGAAGAGACCTTTAGGATCATCCAGTCCAACCATGAGCTACCTTCCATCACTAAACCGTATCCCTTACAGAATCACAGAATCACAGAATGACCCAGGCTGGAAGGGACCTCAAGGATCATGTAGTTCCAACCCCCCTGCCTAGCAGGGCCACCAAACATACACATTTACTAGATCAGGTTGCCCAGGGCCCCGTCCAACCTGGCCTTGAACACCTCCAAGGACGGGGCATCCACAACCTCCCTGGGCAACCTGTTCCAGGACCTAACCACTCTCCTAGTAAAGAACTTCCCCCTAACATCCAAACTAAATCTTCCCTCCTTCAACTTGGATCCATTTCCCCTAGTCCTGCTATTGTCAGCCCTTTCAAAGAGTTTACTCCCCTCCTGAGTGTAGGTTCCCTTCAGGTATTGAAAGGCTGCAATGAGGTCACCCCGCAGCCTTCTCTTCTCCAGGCTGAACAAGCCTAACTCCCTCAGCCTGTCCTCCTAGGGGAGGTGCTCCAGCCCCCTGATCATCTTCGTGGCCCTCCTCTGGACCCTTTCCAAAATCTCCATGTCCTTCTTGTACAGAGGGCTCCACACCTGGACACAGTATTCCAGATGGGGCCTCACAAGAGCTGAGTAGAGAGGGACAATCACCTCCCTATCCCTGCTGACCACCCCTCTCCTGATGGAGCCCAGGATCCCATTTGCTTTCCGAGCTGCCAGAGTGCACTGCTGGCTCATGTTAAGTCTCTTGTCCATCAGGACCCCCAGGTCCTTCTCTGCCGAGCTGCACTCAAGGACCACTCCTCCCAGCCTGTACAGGTGCCTGGGGTTCTTCCGGCCCAAGTGCAAAACCTTGCACTTTGCTGTGTTGAACCTCATTAGGTTATCCCTTAGTGCCATCTCCACGCATCTCTTAAATACATCCAGGAATGGGGAGTCCACCATGGCTCTGGGCAGCCCATTGCAATGCTCAGCCACACACTCCATGAAGAAATTCTTCCTAATATCCATTCTAACCCCCCTGGCATGCCTTGAGGCTGTTCTCTTGCATTCTGTCACCACGTGATACTACCTGTCTGATGCTGCCTGTGGGCTGCCCTCCTGCTTTGCCCATGCCCTGGAGGTTTGCAGGGCTGCCTGCAGGAATCCCAGTCCTCATCTCCCAGACATTCCCCAGCCAGTGGGGTTTTGGGCACTTTGGGTTTTCCTTGGCAGCAGAGCCTGGCCAGCAGGAGTCCCTGTTGCTTGTCTCAGGGAAGCAGGCAGTGTCAGGAGGGGTTTTTGTTCACCTTACGCAATGGATGGTTTCTGCAGCTTTACACTGCCTCCCCAACTGCCGGAGTGATTGCACAATTAGCACAGTGAATCACAGCCTTATACCCTAACCGGTGTCAGCACCATGCAGAAATGTGGAAACTGGGAAATAAACTTCTAGTGTGCTGGAAGAAACCTCTTGTAAGTTACAGCCTTGCACTCAGACAGCTCTACTTGCGAAACCATGCGGCTATAGAAACCTTTGCAAACAACCTCGCTTTCGTCCTGGCATTGTCTGGCTTCTATTTCAACTATAGCCACTTGCTTGTGGTACTGGAAAACTCATTTCTCAAAGTTTAGGGATGATAACAGTCTGACAATATCGACACTGAACACACAGGCTGCTGCTTTTTCCTACGCGAGATGTGCTGCAAATGATTTCAGTACAAACGAGAAGAAAGGTCTGCTATATTAATCACCTACAAGGGTCTGAACTGTGAGTCATAATCCACGTAATTCTTAAATATCTTATGGTATTGTAGTTGATATTTAGATTTGCTTCTGTAAATGTTAGTAAAAATTAGGCAGAATTAATTCCCATCCAGTTTTTAACTCCCACAATATTTATTGCAGCCTTTCTCTGTAAGTAGAGGTCTAAGTAAGATGTTGGTCTTAAGGGAATTTTTAAGTTTGAATTACTTCATTAAAAAAATTAAAGGGGTTGCCAGCTTTTACTCTAAAGGCAGTCATTAGCCCTTCCACACATTTTTGCAAAGCAAAGTAACTCTGGTAGGACCCTATTTTCTCACCAGCATTACTGAAATTTATAAGCCAGGGAAAATAATGAAGGAATAAGGAGAATAAAGCATCTTCATACACATTTTGAGACAATTCCATCAGCAAATGAGTAAATATCTATCAATTTGTTCTCATGTCCATTAACCACTTACATATATTGCTTCTTGCACGGAGTGATTACAGTAAGAATGAAATAAGGACAATACCAACACGTGCATGCAATGTTTAAAGCTTCCCTCAACATGCAGCAGATCCCGCAGCTCGTACTCACCGTACAGTATGGTTAACATTGACACGGGCATGACAAGGAAACCCAGCAGCATATCAGCTATGGCAAGTGACATGAGAAAATAGTTAGTGGCATTCTGCAGCTTTTTCTCCAGTGACACAGCCATGATGACAAGAATATTCCCAGCAATGGTTAAAACAATCACTATCACTGTCAGCAGAGCTGGCCAGTTTTTTTCTGAGAGCTGAAAGAGGGAAGAGTAGCATGATGGACTTTCACATGAAAGATTGGTCAGGTTTTCGGAGTCTGCAGTCAAGTTACAGAAATGTGACACATTATTTTCTCCCGGTCCGTAAACGTTTCTGTAGAGTCTCCTCTCATGATTTATTTGTATTAAGGAGTTTGCAGTTGGGTTCACAGAGCTCTCCTCATCACAAAGGGTATCCATTGCTAAGTCCGAAATAGGTGAAATAAATGGTGAAAAATAGGAAGCGGTCACCCTTCGTCACCATCAGGCTTTGCATTCCTCAGCTGTCCGTGGCAGAAGTTGGTGGAGCCCAATCCTTTGTCAACTGCATTTTTATCATTGGCACGACGTAGAAAAGCAGACCAGAATTACTCCAAATGTCAAAATGTTTTTTTGCTGTTCCATAGGAAGTCCAGAGTTGGCACTGAAAACCCAGGTAAAAAGCAAAGCCAAACTGGAGGACAGAGACCATGGACTTGAGGCTCGAGAGAGCAAAGATGTTGTAGAAATAAGAGAGAAAAAACTTTTGCAGCCACTAGGACTCCCCTCTGGAGCTACATCTTATTGCTATTGGTAACTGTAATCACACAATTTTGAACACAGCAGTATTAAAATAGCTTGCCATACAAAACAGCAGAGCTCTTGCTTCCCTGTTAGGAAAGTTGATTAAAGATTCCGTCCGGCATCTTTCTCTTCAAATAATTAGATATGCTCTTATTTATAGTGCATCTTCCATGATATGCCTGATAGTCTCTGACTTCTGTTGCATTTCAGGATCATTTTCAGCCCCGGATCAGAGATTACACATTCTGCTCCATGCTGATTTTTGTCACTAATTGTACCTTTTGGCCCAGCCTGGCTTCAAAATGGAAAAGAAAAAACCAGATACTATGATTTAAAAACAAAACAAAACAATTTAAGAAAGACTTACATTGCACTTTAAAGCCCACACTCAAACTGCGTTTGGGTTTGCTCTGTGCCCTGTCTGACTGCATCCTTCAGCATTTAGCCAGTTTGGGGTTCCTTTTCTTCAGCCTCCTCCAAAACGGTGGCATTTGGAATCAATCTTTTGGTTTGCTTTTGTTTTGTTTTGTTTTGTTTTGACTTCTGAACTGCACACTCGAGTGAAGCCAGCTCCCGTGCTGCGAGGCTCTCTCTTTTCTTCTGAGAGATAGGCTGCTTGCCGGCTCTTTCCTTGTGCGTTTCCCCCGCCCCGGGGCAAGCTATATTTAAAATAATAATAATAGCGGAGCCCTTCGCACACAGTGACACAGAAGAAAACACGCACACGAAGAAAAGCAGCCAGCAAGGAGGAATTACTGATTTCGACAGGAATGGAATTTCTTGCTGGCTGCCTCGTTCGGTTTGTCAGACCTCCCACTATTTGGATGTCACAAACTGCAAGGTAGCGACAGCAGGGGAGGGCAGTCCAAGCAGGAGCTTTTTTTGGGGGGGGGAGGTGTGGGTGGGAAGGGGGGGAGTGGGCAAGCCAGCAGTTTTTTGTTGTGTATTTTGAGGTCCTGAGCTTGGGTCTTTTTCACACACTTTGCACACGTTGCATTTGCAGAGGATGCCTTGCAAACACAGCTGCATGCAATTACAGCGTTTCACAGGATGTCGGCTTAAAAAGATGAAATCTAAGGCTCGCAGTGATAGATAGTAGTGAAAAACCTATGTAAGTGCAATGCTTTTCCCATGTACAGGGGAAATTATACAAGCCTTACCAGGAAGAAATAACGATCGGTCCCCTTCAGTTTTAACTCCAAGTCTGTTCTGGCACGCTTACCAAATTGGCAGTGGCTATTTATAAAAATATGAAGTCAGCCTGAAGTCCCTCCCATTTGTCAAGAGGAGATGTAACAGCGAACCCCAGCAGCGTGTCCCAAAGAAGCATCCCAAATGAAGCAGGTCACTAAGGCAAAGTGGCACACAGCAGAGGGGGGATGTGTGTTCCCCCACACATCAGCCCCTTGCAGTCCATTCTGCCACAAGAACCCAGAAGTAAGTGAAATTAAGCAATTCTTAAATTTTCCACGTAGCACAAATGCTCCTCAGAAATTCCTCGAGACTTCCTCTTGCCAAAAGCTAAGTAGAGGAGTTGGGTGTGTGCTCCCATAACTCAGGTCGGCATGCAGCATCTCTAACCCTCCTGCAGATTCCAGAGGGCTGCAAGCACATGGAGACTTGCTACAACTGGGCTGCTATGTGCTGATTTCATCAGGGGTCAAAGCTTTATCAAAGGAAGTCCCAGGGCACACGCCCCATATCTATGAGGCATTTTTTACTGTAAATCCTCTCACAGTAAAATCGCTTTGGGATCAGTTTTGCAACCATCTACGCCCATACCAGCAGCTACCACAGCAGGACAGAGCAGGACAGAAAGCAGCTACTACTTGGAAGTCCAAAATGAGTCATCTCAACACTGAAGTTTTTCAGTCCCATAGATGAGCCCTGGAGACTGTCAGACAGCATAAGCTGGTAAAGAAGGCTGATAACACTGAATTTAGCAAGAAACATTTTAACCCTAACAGTGACAAATGAGATTCAACAATGGAATTCAGCATCTCTGCTCCAGAGATTTTATCCCCCAGCTATCCCCACAAAGATGCACTGAGTGTGAGAAGGCAGATCTGCTGCAGATGTGCCCCACTGTTGCTGAACATGGCTACTTAGTGATCTTAGTGGTCTTAAAGGTCTTTTCCAACCATAATGATTCTATGATTCTACTCAGGTTAAATATTAGAAAAGAACTTATTAGAAAGGGTGGTGAGGCACTGGAACAGGCTGTTTAGGGAGGTGATGGGGTCACCATTCCTGGAGGTGCTCAAGAAACGGGTAGATGTGGCACTGAGAGACACGGTCAGTGAGCATGGTGGAGATGGGCTGTTGGTAGGACTGGGTGATCTTAGAAGTCTTTTCCAATCTTGATTCCATTATTCTATTCTATGGTTCTGTATTTGCAAAGAGGGACACAAGACCCCTCGCCTAGGGGCAAGTGTGAGTCCTTTCTGAAGAGACCAGATGTCCTGCTGTTTTCTCACATGGCTCCCTCCAGCCTCAAATGACTCCTTCATGTAATAGTTTCAGTGGGAGATACTTTCTGGCAGGTAAGTACCCCAGCTGTGGGTAAGAGGCTGGTTACACCAGCAAGTATCAGACAGGTCTGTACACTTTTGTCCCACTCTAAGACTAGAAAGGAGATTTAGAACAAGGTCTTCCAGTTTCTTGCATGAATGCACTGTGTAATACTGTGTGTAGGCTGTGTGTAAAAGTTTCGTGAACCCTGGATTCACATCTGCAGCTCCCTGTAGGCCTGAAGCAGATCAATGAAGTGTAGAAAAAGGCAGGAATTTGTCAACTTCCTATTCCACACTGAGTAGTGTCACCTCCCCTTTGCTGTGGTAGTGTAACTCTCACTCAGATACTTAAACCTTTCTTGAATCCAAAGTCTCATTTTAGAATGTAACTCTACTCTGGACATCAGAAATGTACACAGTATGTGTTAACAAGTTGGATGTCGCCATGATGGAAACCTGTACAGATACAGTCAAAAGATCTTCAGGTAAGCATTGCAGCATCTCCTTCTTGTCTGCTGTAAACACATCACCACAATGTCTGAGTGTCTTCTGAACAGTCTTCTGTCCTATTTATCAGATATGAACCTGAGGCACAGTCAGATGAAATATCCTTCCTTGCATGTGAAGCATGGATGGGCCAGAAAACACTTTTGTATAGCCCAGTATGTCAGAAACAAGCTCATGACCCTATGCCTTCTAGGAAAGTATGCTGGGTATTCTACTGCATGAAAGTATATTCTATTATTTACCTCTAGATCTTTATTTAACACTACTACCCCCCCCCCCCTCCCCCCCCCGAAAATAGCCTTTCTTCCATATAATGTCACTACAGGTGTCAAGCAACCCAAAAGCATTCAACCTTCCCTTTCTGAACTCAGTGAAAGCAGCGTAACCTGGGCTTTTCCATGTGCTCCCATCTCCTTGCAGAACTGAGAGCGCTCTGCAATGAAACAGCAGTTAAATACAACTCCTGCATTATTTTCAATGTCTAAGGCCAATGTTGACCATTGTTTTTCCTAAAGGTGAATAGCTCTGGAAAACTGTAGGTCCCATGATCTTCAATTTTTAAATAAGCAAGCTTGCACTCTGACAGCAGGAGAGCCTCACCCACATTGACCTGAAAACCCAGGCAGTGTCTGCTCTGAAAACAAAGACAGCTGCGGTCTGTTACAGCCTGTGTAAATTAAGTGAAATCTTAGCTTGAAGTGGTGATAATGCGGTATGCAGCTAGGCATAAATCGTTCTTCAGAAACAAAGCAGGCACTGGAACATACTGCTTTTTAATTTCCAGAAGACACCAATGCGTTACATTCACGCGAGCCCCTCCTCTGTTCCCTAGCCCTACTTTGAAATATTGTTGGCCATTAAGCTTCCCACTTGGGCAGAGTTTTTATGATTGGCATCATGTGTGTGTTACTGCTTCCTGAAAATGTAGCTTGTCAGCAAAATCTTCTGATAGAGGAGAAGTTTTAAAAAAAATCAGCTCGTTACATAACTCAAACTTAGCTTTTCTCAGGATAACTCCAAGTATAAAAACCTCTGAGTTTGTTATTGCCTTCCTTGATGTTTTGAGTAGATTGTGTTATCAGTAGCTGTATGAACTGCAGAGGTTAATTGTTCACTCTGATATCTAGAAGTCAGGCAGGGGGAACGTGAATAATTTTTGTCATGGCTGAACCTGCAGTTATTTGGTTTCTCTGTTTACATTTACTGGGGCTTCAGCTCATGCTCTGGTGCCCGGAGACGTGAATCAGAGCCTGGTTGTTATAAACCAGAACAAATAACTAAATGGTGCTGCTCTCTTTGTGATATATGCTCCACGGTTGAGCTCAGTCTGAATCTCTTGATCTTCTCAACCCATTCTGTTGCAGAAACAGCTGTCACCACCTTCCCAAAAATCACGCAGGACCAGCGTCCTTCATCCTTGCAGTCCATGGGTGAAGATCCCAACAAGCTGAATTCTGTATCCAAGTGGGCTGCTTTTAAAAGCCTCACTGGCTCATGTATCCATGAGGTGTGGAAGGATGTATGGCATTCCTATTGACATATAGTGCATCTCCTTTCTCACTGCACACTATTCTTTCAGGATCCTCAGGCCACTCCGCATACTTACAGTCCCAACAAGGAGGTAAGTGTGAGAAACTGCAGCACTTTAAGGCATATCCTTGCCTAGAGATGTGCACTGGGACCAGTATCACTGCACCTGATATAACTTCCACATTCATGTGATTCCAGTGCAGCTCAGTGAAGCTGCTGTGGCACAAAACTGGTGTAATGATTTGTGGGCTGGAAATCACAGTGGGAAAAAAGCCCCTCTCTTGTGAAATGTTGACTATTTAAACATTTTCTTCATATCCTTTTTTTTTTTTTTTTTTTTTTTTTTCCACGGGAGGAAAAAGCTCTGAGGAACTTCAGTTTCTAAAGGTACCCAAATATTTTATTTCAGTATTTTTGAACAAAATGTAGCATTTTAATATTGTTGAATTAAAAATGTTTACTTATGAGCCAGCTACCTGGCTGTGATGCAAATTATCTTATTCCCTTATTCTCCTGGACAATTTATATCCACTGTAGCAGCAAGCCCAGAGGCAGTTTCACATTGAACTGGATTGAAATCAAATATTCTTGTTCAGTTAAAAAATAAAGTGAAACATTTGATTTCAGTCAAGTCAATGTAGTGGAGAAAATATTTTGCTTTGATATTCCCAAAGGAAACCCGAATGCCTTGGGCAAAATTAATTTTTTTGTGCATAAACTGTTGATTTTGTGGAAGCAGTTTTCCAGCAGAGGCCACGTTACTGGCAAGCATCCGTTAAGTTTTTGTACTGAAGCAGTGAACAGCCTCTGATGCTTTAAGAATGAACTCTGCAACCTTATTTATGGAAACCTCTATAAATATCTGTACTTTGTTTCAGAGAGGCCTGAAGGTTCTTCTTCCTATCCTTCTCTCAGGTGTAAATATAGACTATTTATACAACTGACAATTGCTTTTATATGATCAGAGACCTCTGTAGCTCTTTGGTTTACTAAAACCCACTTGGTTTTGGATATTTCCATTTCAGCTTTACTGGAAAGAAGCTGGCAGGTTGACTTGTTCTGTGTCAGCGTAATGCTTTGATCTGATCAGGGTAGATGTGGCACTGTGGGACATGGATTAGTGCACATGGAAGGGATGGGCTGATATTTGGACTAGATGGTCTTAGGGATCTTTTTCCAACTTTTATGATTCTATGATGACCTGATTTGTAAACTGGGCAGTTCCTCTGCAGGTAAAAATTCAGTTCATCCTGACAAACATCACTGCAAGTCCTGTGGTTTAAAGCTCTGTACTTCAACATTAGTATGAAAATCTATTCATTTTTTTTTTTCTCAGTTTAAATTGCCAAGAAATAGTGATCATTTTCCACTTGATTCGCTTCAGTCTCCTGTTCAAAGATGCACCGTCTTCTCCTGCTGCCCCAAATAACATTGATCATCATCCAAAGACTGAATCATCTCAGCTGTTATCCAGTGAAAAAATGTCTTTGTAATCGGGCGATCAAAAACATCACCATATTGCGGAAGTGGCAATGTGTGAGCTTTCTGCCAGGCTGTAGAGGGTCTTGCATGACTGTTAAAGGCTGCCTTATCCTTTCATCATGTGCTAGACACTGTAATCATCTTCCCTCCCTCCCTCCCTCCTTCCCTCCTTCCTTCCCTCCCTCCCTCCCTCCTTCCTTCCCTCCCTCCCTCCCTCCCTGCCTCCCTGCCTCCCTCCCTCCCTCCCTCCCTCCTTCCTTTCCTCCCTCCCTCCCTCCCTTCCTTCCTTCCTTCCTTCCTTCCTTTTCTCCCCCCCCATTTCATTTCCACTGCTCTGTTAAAGATGAAAGGTTTTATTTTTCACTACTATACTTTGCTGATGCTTACTTGTAAATTAAGATCCTTCAATATTCAAATTAGACATTTTCCCCTCTCTGTGAGTTAGCAGCATTATATGGTTGCAGATACTAACCCAAATGTCTTTGTACTTCCCATCTCCCCAGCAGCTTGCGGGTCAATGGTTTCACTGACATTAGTAGAAACCTGAGAAGCAGGTGGGAACATACCAGACCAGCATGTGTTAAGACTAGAAGTATTTTTCTTGGCATGTCTTTCTCACTCTTTAAATGTGGCAGAACTAAACAGCTGCAGCCTTGAAGTAATAATCTTAAATACATATACATATATATGTAACAGCTATATATATATACATATATATATATATGTATGTATATAGCCACTATTTGTTATTAAAATAGCAGTGCATTAAAACTAACAGGTGACTGCTGTTACATCTTCCCCCTCTTATTCCTAGGATAGTACATTTTTAAACTTGTTAATTTGCGGTATGTAATTTATAATCATTACAGTGGAAAACACTATGCAACACATTAATTAGCATCAGTATAAACATCTGTTATTGAATGTATGTTATATTTCTAGAAATATGCATTTATAGCTATTCCTTCTTGGCAAACCCAAGATTCTTACCACCAGGTTTTGTTTAATTAAATTTGACCAATTTGAACAGTTTTAATGGATGCATGCAATAGTTCTGCCAGTGTTGTTATGTTTTGGCAAACACAGGCCAGCAGTAAATCAAGGTCTTTGGGGCAGTATTGGCTGGTAAGAAGGTGAAGATTTGTAACAGGGAGAAATACTTGGGCTGACTGAGTCCTTAAATATCAGTCATGGCATTTTGTCTTTGGCTTATCAACAGTGCCTGTCCATTTAAGATTGATTTCCACTTAATTGTACATGCATAGAAAAACAGTTGCCTTTGTGGAAAGGCAATTGAGTCTCTTCACTGGGAGTGTCAATAGAAGAAGTTCCAAAGTGTTCTGTGGAACTAAATTTAGGGGCACTAATTCACTGGACTGCTGCGCTGGATTTCACTTTTCAATCACTTCATGTAAGATGGCAGTTCACATATCTAAATGCAAAATGTGTGCTCTTGGCATCTGTTTCTTAAAACATCAAAATCTGTTTAAATAATTGTGTTACCTCCAGATAGGTAAATATGTGTTACATATTGATGCAGCAGTGTCTGAACTCCAGAGGAGGGCCACTAAGATGATTCAGGGGGCTGGAGCACCTCTCCTATGAGGAAAGGTTGAGGGAACTGGGCTTGTTTAGCTTGGAGAAGAGAAGGCTGCAGGAAGACCTCATTGTGGCCTTCCAGTACTTGAAAGGAGCGTATAAACAGGAGGGGGAATGGCTGTTTACGTGGGTGGATAGTGATAGGATAAGGGGGAATGGTCTTAAACTGAGACAGGGGAGGTTTAGGTTAGATATTAGGAGAAAGTTTTTCACACAGAAGGTGGTGAAAAAACCTGTTCCAGGTTGCCCAAGGAGGTTGTGGATGCCCCATCCCTGGAGGCATTCAAGGCCAGGCTGGATGTGGCTCTGGGCAGCCTGGTCTGGTGGTTGGTGACCCTGCACATAGCAGGGGGGCTGAAACTGGATGATCATTGTGGTCCTTTTCAACCCAGGCCATTCTATGATTCTATGATTCTGTGATTCTGTGATTCTGTGATTCTATGATTCTATGAACTAGCTGACTCAGCTAGACTGATTAAGCTGAGACTTTGCTGCTTGCTCCCAGTGTTTTAAATGCTATATTTCTTGTGTATAATTTTAACACCATTCAAGGTGTTGCAGAGAAAATTTGTCACTCCTTTTCCTTAGCAGTGCAATCCATTCCTACCTTTTTTTTTTAATTTATTTATTTTTTAGACACAATTCATGAATCTGTATATTCAGAGTCTATAAAATTCAGCCGTGAAGGTCCTGGGGAGATCACAAAACTTACTGTTTGATTAATAGAAGAAGATGATTTTACTATTTACTTAGCTCAACAGCCGCTGCCTTATCTGCACTCTAGCTCCTGACTATCACTGGAATTCAAATGTACTTCTTTAGACACTTAAGGCAATCAAAACTATTTATTTAAATCACTGGATCACTTAGGAAACAAGTGGAATACTACTGAAAGCTCAAATATTTTCAGCGGGATTTGATAACTATGTAAACATTTTGGCTTTCATTTTCTTCCTACTCATTTCTGAGTCCACCAAGGATCCAAACAGCACATTTTCTGTCAACTTCTACCAAGTACTGTAAGTTTGAGTACAAGTGGAGAACTCAATCACTTTATGTAGTGCCACTTATGCCCTCTCACTATCTAATATATGGGTGATCACTGTTTTGTGGAGTCCAGTAAAAGCCCAATGAATAGTTTTATTTTCTTCCAGGAAAACCTATCCTGTTGGCCAAGCAAGGGCCTGTTCTATATAGACACACTGAGCACATCCATGGCTTACAAACTACTAGTATGTAAACTGAACAGGGCATCAGGGCCATGCTGGGTAGGGTGGGAATCCCCGAGGACACTTCTGATCTGAATGTTAAATTACCTTTATTGGACTATTACTTTCAAATGAACTGAGCCTGATGTCTCTCTCTTGCAGGAATATGCTTTCTTAATGATTCTTCCTTGAAAGGTGTTGATGAGAGACAAGAGTGAGGAAAGTCATTGGCATTAACAGTACTAGTGTCAAATGGGAAAAGTCATTACCTTTCTTCCAACTGCATGAACTTTATAGGGTCAATTAGTACAATACAGAGCACAGCAGCTTTTTGTGGTACACACACTGAATCACTGAAATAATGTATAGATCATCCCCTTTCACACCAGTAACTCCTAGTTAGCAGCTGGTCCGCTTCACTCATCCATGGGAGTATCCTCAGAGGCATTTAGGGATTACTCAGTGGAAGACTTATGTGTTTAGGGAGTCCCAGAACTGGACAGATGAGAGCACTTCTCACGCCATGCACAGCCCTGGTGGAGTGGATGCTGATAGTGCATAGCCCAAGCAGCTGTCCTGTATGTATCCGTTTAGGATACCATCAAGGAAGGACTTCATGAAGTTTGTCAGTGCTATTCAACAAGGGCAGGGAGGGTCCATAAGCATCCCTGGGCTGAGAGCTTGACATAGGATGATGATAGACCCAATGTGCTATTTGCAATCCTGTACCACAGCTATAACGTAGTGAGCAGAGGCATGGGCAGAAAGGAAGGAGCTTTGAATGCAAATGTGAAAGCAGATGTTCCAGGTAATGAGGAGAAGAGATAGCAGGACCAGGGGCTGCTGCAATGGGGCAGGACCTGCATAACAGAAAGACAAGGATGTATAGGAGAATCGAGAGGGATTTGGTGTTTGATGGATAAAGGGAAGAAAGGAGAGGGAAGGATGATCTATCAGCTCTATCAGCTATTCATATGACCCAGGTATCAGATAAGGAGATTCAGACAAGTTTTTAATAGAAACTCTGTTCTATCTCCTGTGGCCATCTGGATTCCTTTGCAAACCCAGGAATGCCCCTTTCCCACATCAGTGGTTTGAAGTCTCTTACTTCAAATGCAAAAGCTCACAAAGTAACAAAAAAAAAAAAAAAAAATTATATCTCTGTCCAAAAGAGTCTCAGGGTCTTAGAAGGCTCTCTTTAAAGTTTTAATTGTTTCTTGTCTTTCGTACACTGTCAAACCTGTGTTTTAATGCCCTTTTAATCCTTCAGTATATCTTAGACTATTTTATCTCCATGGTTTGTCAGGCATGCTATAGAAGGAAAAACTTTTTGAGTAACTGAGATCCAATGAGAGCTTGGCAGAGGAATGCAGTGTCATGCAGTTTGAGTCAAAGGTAAATCCAATGGACGTGAAAAATCTCCTATTTTCACTTCTGTATATAGCCAGTTGCAGTAGGAAAGCCATTTGTGCAAGCCAGATGCTGTAGGGGAGAATATCTGTCTCATGGTGATCTTGCTGCTGTTGCTGAAGGTACTGTATGTATAAGCTTTTCTGTTTGAGACCAACTCTTTATACTTCTGACATGGGAAAACCAATGTCAGTCTGAGAGAAAACAGTGGAGAACCCTCTGTGAATGACAGCCTGAAGCAAGCACGAGAGCTTTCAGTAGAAAATATGTCTTTGCAAGAAATCATAATTAGCTGCACAGGTAATAATGGGGAGACACCTCAGAATAGGGATCTGTGATTTTTTGTTTGCAGCAGCAGGCTCCTAGTGCTCCTGGATGCCCCACAGGCTAGCAGGGATTAGAAGCAGCATGTTTATGTGTGCCCGCTTATTTATAGGGAGCTTACGGATTTCACAATCTGCAGAAGAACAAGCAGCAGAAAGAGAGCTTCTCCTTTCATGGTTGTCTTGTTGGAAAGATTTATCATGAATACAACTTGTTTACCAACAACAGATTGTTCATCGCAGTCTGGAGTTGTGCACAGGACAGTTTGGAAGTGAGGATAGCAGTCCCTACCACACATTAACTTTAGACAGCTGCAACAGCTGCAGAAGCTGTCCCCGAGAAGCACACTGCAAGGGGAACAGAAATCTAACATTCCTGTGGTGCTGGAACATTTCAAAGCTCTGAGACACACCTGGTGCATGCAAAGTGGGATCAATAAAATCACACAGGAGAGCTGCAAGCATCGCACGGAATCACTTCTTCAATGCTCTGTGTACAGCACTTAATGTAATGCCTGGCACTAAAATGCAAAACTGAAGCCAAAAAGTTGCCTCTGAACACAAATCAGGCACCAGCCCAAAGTCTGACAGGAGATGAGCCTTGTCTTACTTTCTAATGGCCAAAACCCATAGGGTGTGCCAGCTTGGCAGAGTTTGAGTCTGGAGCTGAGGGCTACTGATTGAATGCCTTTTCCTGTAAATATGTGCTTAAATACCAGGCTAATGAACTGCCATGTCTGGCTTGATTTATCCTGTGCTGGTGATAGGAGAACAAAGAAATTAGCATGTTCCAAGAAAAATAGAGGAAGGTTTCATTAAAGGATGAAGTTCTCTTTCACAGAGGTGGAATTGCTGAGGATGGGAGGGACATCTGTGGCTACCAGGTCCAGTCCAAGTGGATCACAGCTTCCTGACAGTAAATTCTCTGACACCAACAGTGATTCCAGTAACAAGGAGTGGAGAACCAGGCACCCACGACATTTATGCTGGGGAATGCAGGACAGAAATACATGCATTGAAATACATGTATTATCATCTAAGTGGTAAGGAGAATCATGCATAGAATCACAGAATTGCAGGGGTTGGAAGGGGCCTCAAGAGATCATTGAGTCCAACCCCCCTG
Source organism: Alectoris magna (assembly GCA_030625065.1). Lineage (NCBI taxonomy): Eukaryota > Metazoa > Chordata > Aves > Galliformes > Phasianidae > Alectoris > Alectoris magna. The sequence continues at coordinate 28,479,797 of CM060560.1, read as the reverse complement.
CTAAAGGAGATTCCTTACACTGGGTTGCACAGGAAGGCATCCAGCTGGATCTTGAATATCTCCACAGAAGAAGCCTCCACAACCTCTCTGTTCCAATGCTCCATTACCCCTAACATAAAGTTCTTCCTCATGCTTATATGGATCTTCCTATGTTCACTTTTAGGCTGTTACTCCTTGTCCTATTGCTATGCACCTCTGAGAAGAGCCTGACCTCATCCATCTGCCTCTCCCCTCCCTTTAGATATTTATAAGCATTTATCAGATCCCCCCTCAGTCTTTTCCTCAGGCTGAACAGACCCATAATACTCAGCCTTTCCTCATACGCGAGACACTCCATGTCCTTTATCATCTTTGTGACTCTCCACTGGATTCCTTCCAGGAAATCCCCATCTTTTTGAACTGTGGAGCCCAGAAATGGGCACAGGGTAAGGGGAGGACCACCTCCCTTGAACTGCTGGCCATACTCTCTTTAATACATTACAGGATACCTTTTACCTTGGCCACAAGAGAAGTGATACCCACATCACTTTGCAAAGTCCCTTCTGGCATGAGCACAAAATGCTTACAGGAACTGGTAGGTGGTTCTCCAAAATAAACAAATGGGTGCCATCCACATCAATGCCCAGAAGATGGAAAACTAATTATTGTAGCGAGTCATGGAAACCAGAAATCAGCTTGGTGCTCAATCCATCAGTGGCGAAGGCTTTCAAGCTGATGGCAGTCGTTACCCGAGATGTTTAGATACGTTGTGCCAAGTTTCTGTAACATCTCCAGCTTATATGTGTGATGTAAGTGAGAGCAGTTATTCCTGTAATGTCCAAACAAATGAGCAAAGTACTGCCTGAACTCTGCCTTCTGGGCATCCCCCATGGCTTCTGGAATGAGCTGTTGGTCTTGTTTTGCATATACCCAGCTGATTTTTATGAGATAAGCAGCAAAGATCTTTCACTCCACATCTCTCATGTATGCAGCCTCTCTGTCAAAGAGCAGAAATGAGCCACTAGCTTCAAAATGTGAGAACTGGAAATGCTCGGGGGTGTGACATCAGCTGGAGGAAAATCCCATCATGGCCCTGCTACCACAGCATCCACCTTGTTTGTGCCTCCAACTCAAATGCATTAATTACACAGTAGTACAACTCCAGGATAGATTTACCATATCTGGATGGAAAAAGCTTTAAAAAAACACTTCTTCAACAATAATTGAAGCAGTGCTTGTGCTGGCAGCAGGGGAAAGAAAAGTAATGCCACCCTGTGGGACACAGTGCAAAGAAGCAATTGTGTGCCATGTTAATAAACACATATAAATCCTGAGTTCATGGTCACTTAACCCAGAACATTGAGGCTGCCGATGGAAAAACCCACTGGGTGATCTAATGAACATCCCCAGCAGAGCAGAACCACTGCTGGCATTGCATTTCCATTGAACGAGTCTAGTTCTCTGCACACCAAGCAACGGGACACCCACTTCCTCGAGCATCTTTGTAAGAACAGACTTTGAATTTTCCCCTCCACAGTGGGCAGTTTGCATTTTCTTTGTGATTTCATCCACTGCTCCTAATTGCATCCCTTCTGCTGAAGGAGGTAACTCCCCTTGGTGCTCAGACCCTTCAAATATTGATAAGAAAATCACCATGCCGCTTTTGCAGATGTGTTCAAGCCCAACTTTTGCATATTTTGCCTTTCAAGTCTTTCTTCCTGCATCCCCCGCATCCTTTTTGCTGGTCTACATTTATGATTTCTCATTGTGTGTAAGTCTCAGTACTTCAGCTTTGGTGGTAATAGAGCAGTCAGGATAGGTTTGCCAAACCCTTACATCCGAAGTGTAAGATGATTAATCCTATTGTTCTTCCATTTTACAACTGGGGACAGACAATTTGTTTTCGCTTGGACTGTCTTCCCACTGCCTTCTGGGCTGGAACAGATTGTCCCCTCCAGTGCAATTTCAACCTCATTCAGTCCTTGAAATTGTGTTTGCAGATTTTACCCTTAGAAACATGGAAAACGAGAAAAGGGGAAAGAAAAAAAAAAAAAAAAAGAAAAAGTGAATCAGATGCTTTTGCCCTTTCCTTTTCCCAGCTGCTTTGTTCCATCATTAACCCTGTCAGCGCTAAAAAGGTTTGGTGGGAGATTCATGACAGGGGAAGGGAATAAAGCAATGCAGATGCTCTGGAGAACTGGTGAGTACGAGTGGGAGAAAGGCACTTTTGAGCAGGCTGGTCATTGAGGGGTATAGTGAGGATTAGACTAAGGTTGAACTAGGGAGACCAATTAGGCAGGAGCTGCTAGGAGGAACAGAGGCGGCACTAGTGGCTAATGTAATGGAGAGATAGAAGACCAGGCTTCATGGTTCATCAGAGGAATCGTGAAAGATGTATTTGTGACCTCAAAAAAACCCTGATGCTCTAGGAAAATCTTCTAAATTGAAAGTTGGTCTTGATATAGTGTGGTGCGTCTTGGAAAGATGGAGACATTAAGATGATAGAAAAAATCTTCCACCATCACGTGTGTGCATTAGTTGATATATTATGGCACTGTAACAAAGCAGATTAGGAGAGATAAAACCCTTGATAATAAAACACTCTTTAGTCTAGCAAATTGACCTCAGTCTCTAAGGGCAATTTTGATGTAGGAAGTGCCTTTTTCTGTTGCTTCACAGCTTTGATTCCCTTATCATAGTGATGTTACCACCCTTTGTTCCAGCACTGTGAGCTACGGTGGGGTTTCAGACAATGCAAGCTATCATATTTTGCAAGATGTTGTGTGTTCATGATGCAGCTGGTAGTTTCCATGGTGTATGGACAGGCAGAGTTAGTTGCAGGCCTGCCTGAGCACATGAGCAAGGAGCTGGGCAGATTTTCCGTGCGAAGAAATTCAGTAATCAAAGCTGATGGGCTGCGAGTGATTGCTGTAAACCAGCAAACATCCCCTTTCTGTTCCTGCCAGGAAAACATTTATAGGTGCTTACCTTGTCCTGTACATACAAATGAGCAAAACAAAGCAGAACTGCCCATGAGTGTTATTGTGTCAATTTGTTTGTACCCAGCACCTCGTGCAGTATTGAATTGTTCTCGCCTTGTAGAAGAATAAGTGAATCTATGCTTGGGCAGACTTTCAGGGCAGGTTTTGCCCAAGGGATGCCCGGCCAATGACATATTTTTAAATATATTTGATGGACCTGGTGATAGTATCTTTTATAAATTACTAAATGTTTTTGGTTGCTTTTTTTGCATTTGACCACACTAACTTTGATTCCATTCACTCACTCACTGTGCTGCTTTTCTGACTACATGTGCTCCTTGCCATAGATAAGTCTTGAGAAGTTACTTCTGAGAACTGAGCCAAAATTGTAAGGAGTCCTATGCTTCTGATTCACAGATTTCTTTACAGGATATTCCTTTGGATCCAGTACTACATTTTACTGGAATGATGCTGGAAGGGTTCAGTAGTTTAACATTTGTCTTAAAATAATAAAATAAAATAAAATAAAATAAAATAAAATAAAATAAAATAAAATAAAATAAAATAAAATGAAAAACCGCCACCCTCTTTTGGTTTGAAAAAGAAAACTACACTCATTTTCCACTTAAGGCGAGGAGTAATTCTTTTGTCTGTAATGGCATCTGGTAAAGTTACAGAGCTCTGATGTGTAGCAAGGAGGATTTTTATGCCAAAAGTTTTACTTGGGTTGCAATCACTTTAACTGGTGTCTTCTTAAGGATTTAAAATTCCCAAGCACTTCATTCTAGAGCGCACCTTGATTTGAGGGTCAGCAGGTGTGGAGTGGCTGCCACCAGCAGAGACAGAAGACAGGAAAAGAGGTGGGAAGAGCCTCCAGCTCTGGCCAGTTTTGCTTGCAGCACTGCTGGTATAAGAATCATAGAATCATAGAATCTTTAGGGTTGGAAAAGAGCACTAAGATCCTCAGGTTATCACCATCATAGGTACCACCCGTCCAGTGATACTAGCCAAGAAGGTGTCCATCCTAGAAGTCACATAGGAACGACAAGGGTGGTGTTGAAGTGCTGATGAAGACACAAGGCACTGATAAACAACAACAAAGTACTGGACACGCTCTGAGGGAGGACAGTGTGAGTGGGGACTTACCAGAGAAGAGGTGCCAATTGACTTGCTGGATGCTAAGGCACAGTGAGATATTTTTGTTAAGGAGATCCAGCGTGAAAATGTTGGGAACACACTACATGGACAGAACTGCTTTCATTTTCAACTGTGTAAAAGGCCTCCTTCAGAAAGGGAAAGCAGGGTGGGAATCATGCACTGAATTGTGGACTGGCAGAGTATTTTTCACCTTGGATTTGTTTAAATAGTTGTGGGTCGTGTTTGGTTTCTGTTGCTACTTGTTGAAGCAGCGCAGACTGCGGGCAGGGTATCTCTGCAGAAATGTGCTGCTTTGGTGCTACTGTATAAGGAAAACAGAACATGTCAAGAGTTCTGAAAAGTAACAAATACGTGCAGGGACTTGTTAACAGGAGACATCTGATCTAGTTAATTATTAATATCGGTACCCAAGAAGGACTGATGTAGACAGGAAATATTTGTAGAATTCTACAGCAAAGCAAGTATAAAAGGATAGAAGAGAAGCAGGCTGAAAATAAGAGGCATTTTTTCTTCCACTGTCTTATCCCCTTCATTTTCAGGAATAATCCACAGTAGGGAATCTGGTGAATAAGGATTTTAGCAAATACAGAGATGGCAGCAAATGTTTTACATTGAATTAGACTTGATGTTTTTTTCTTTTTTCTAGTATCTAGCTCCAACTGATAACAACAAAAGCCTAAATCCTGCTGTAATTCTTATCTGTACAGTCACAATTAAACCTGTTCAGAGCAATATTGGTCTGAGGAAAAACAGAGAATGCCAATTTCTCACAATTCTTCTTTCTTCAAAATCAGATGCAATGCTGAATTCAAAATAATTTGCCAATTACAATATTAAGCTATGATTTACAAGAACTACGATAAGGTCAGTGTAACGTCACCCTGGTTTGCCTGTATTCTGTAGAACTCTATAACCTCATTTTCAAATTAAAATGTTTTATTTTCTCAGTTTGTATCGTTTCCAGCTAAGATGTCATCCTCTTGTTTAGAAGATTAAACTAATTTTTATCTCATGGTGACAGCCTGCGCTGGCATCCTCACACTGCTGTTGACAAATGATTTTGTGATGATGCGCATTTGTGTTAACCCAAATTAGCAGTAGGAGTCAGGCACTGGAGTTACAGTATGTGTCATCATCACAGAGTGGGAAATTGATTGAAACGATTTCCTATCTAGCCACAGTGGGCAGCTCCTAAGCTGTTTTGGTCTTCGCACAAAGGAAGGATTTAAAGGAAATTAGTACTGAAACAAGTTTACTCTGACAACTCCATCCTCATCCAGAATCTAATGCCATTGCCAGTGGAGAATGCAGCCCCGATCTGAATGGTGGGAAAGAATGTGTAAATTATTGAATCATAGAATCACAGTATCATTAAGGTTGGAAAAGACCACTGAGATCATCCAGTCTGTCAGCCTATCCCCATCATGCCCACTAACCATGTCCCTCAGTGCCACATCTACACATCCCTTGAACACCTCCAGGGACGATGACTCCACTGCCTCCCTGGGCAGAGAAAGCATTGATCATTGCATCATCACTTCCTGGCATGGCCAGAGGGAGAGGACATGGCGGTGCAGCGTTAAAAACTTAACAGGATCCTGGAATATTCACTACTTGGACCAGCCTCTTTGGACTACAGCAGGATTAACCTTTGTTATGCAAGCTCATACCTTCACCTGGAATGATAACCAATTACAGAGTTAGTCACTGACATAAACTATCTACTAGCGCAGCTTGGAAATGCCCTTCAGAAAAACACCGTTAGAAACAAACAAACAAACAAAAAGGAGTATTTATAAAAATATATTTTTCCTCAAATATTGAAGAATTTGAAAGGATGCAAAACATGCTGCAGAAAGCCTTTGTTTAACAAACCCCTGAATTTTCCCATTACTGCAAAGTAAGAATGGAAAATTCTAGAAGAGTCTCAGTGCTTGAGAGTAGATGACCTTATCAGACTGCTGCAGCATGCAGAAAAGCAGAACCACGAGTTCCCTTCTCTCCAGGGTCTTTGCTTAGGAGCAGGCAATGAGCAAATCACGGCTGAGGTCTTCAGGTGCAACAGAGCATACACATTGTCACTCACCGAGGAGGACAGCATTCACCCCCCGAGATGTGCTTTTGTGCATGTGGCTTAAAACAGCATTTACCTATTCTTTCCTCTTTTTCCCTCCTCTGAAGCCATTTCATTTGTGCTAATTCACACCTAGATTTCCCTTTGTTTTAGAGGAAAGGCTCCATCATTGTAATCCACAGAGGCTTAGGACCTTATAATAGGTACTAAAAACTTTTTTTTACCTTCTTAATACTTTATCAAATGCTGGTAAGCTATCAAGTGCAATAAATCTGTGTAAACTGAACGTATAATTCCTCTTAGGAATATAAATGTGAGAAAAATAAATGTCAGCATCTACCTTTGTGTTTATGGGTGTTGCCACAGAATGTGAATTCAGTGCCTTTCCTGAACTCCAATTTTGTATATATTACTGCTTGAGGATTTTATTATTATTATTTATTTTTTATTTTAAGTGAGTTCAGCTATCTCTTTGGTAGCACGGACAATCCCACTTGAGAGGGATTTTCTCTTACACCGTTGACTACTGTTCTGAAGATGCAGATGTGAAAAAAACTGATATGGTTCCAAAAAAAGCACAGTCTCCCAGCCAGGTGTCTGGTACATGGCTGTTTCCAGCTCTGACAGCAGATATCCTGGGCCAAGTCATTCCACCTTCTGTTGTTTCTTTTTCTTTTTATAGAATTGCATGTCTTGATGGACTCAGAAATTTCAAGAGGCACGAACTTCATCCCATGCTGAATTTAAGCCATACTTGGCATCATCAGAAGACCATGGGCTCAGCTTCAGACTCTCCTGAGGCTTATGCGTAGTACATAAACTCAAATAGTAACTCCCACTCCTTCCTGGCAATGCACTGTGCACAAAAGAGGAGAAGAAGAAGGAGCATCATTTGTGCTAAGGCAACACTGAGAAGCTCCTACTGCTTGAAGATGAGGTCATGATTGTAGTGGCACAGTTATTTGCTTCCTAATGACCCAAGAACTCACTGCGAATAAAAAATATAAAGAACATCTCTTCCCTTTATGTGTCTTGCTGAGAGAATGCTGATTGCATCTCAAGAAATGGTGTTTTTAGGTTAAAATAAAGTCATTACTAAGATGTTTCTGCTTCTTTTCAGGCCTGATTGTATAATATCACCTCAGTGAGTTAGTCCTACTGAAATAAAGGAGAAACCTCCTGTTATTTAAGTGTAGAGTAGTATGGTTGGACTTTTTTTTTTTTTTTTTTTTACTGTTTTATTGAATTTCCTTATTTAGGAGAGCAAAGGGGATGGATATATCTTCTGTGGGCATCACTACTGTCTCAGCTACCAAACCATGCTCAGGTGGATCCAGTGCCACAGTTGCATGGTTGGCATCCTTGTTGTCAACATAATTAACAATTTCATTGTTTAAAATGGGTGAAAAAATGTGATTGGGTTTTTTTGTTGTTGGTGGGTTGTTTTTTGTTGTTGTTGTTGTTTTTTGGGTTTTTTTGGTAGCTTCCAGTTTTCTTGAATTTTATGGTACTAAAATAGTAAAATTGCAGTGGATGCCACTTAATCAGTCGGATAATCTCAGAGAGAAATAACATTACTCCTAGGGCTAACTTAAATATAAGCTGGAACAGCATGTATGAAGTCAATAAACACCTTTCTTGGGTTTCAGAAATGCTGATTAACTCAAATGCAGTTAAAAGAATAACTGAATTGATTAAATCACACTTGAATTAAAGTCCAGGCTCAAATATTTTGATGCATTTGACAGAAAATCAAAATAACTTTTATGCAGTGAAGAATGGACTGAAATAGTATTTCTGCCTCTTTGGTGAACAGCAAAGTGCTCAGTTCAGATGAAATGGTTCTCTTGACCATTTCTATGTACCTCTTTGATAGGTTGATCTCTATTTGCAAATGCTTGCATTATTACCTTACTCATGATTTACAGGAGTGAACAGATACTGAGCAGATGCACATTGATAATCACCTTGCATATTTATGAAACAGTCTCTTTCCAGCAGACTTTTTGTTGGCCATGGATCCAGATCTCCAGGTTCAGTTGTGCAATACTGTAGTGGGCTAACCTTGGATAAGGGTCAAATGCCCACCTACTTTCACACTTCTGCTCTGCAATTGCTTTCCAGCTGCCTCTTTACCAATGCCTTGCCAGATTTCCGGTTACTCTGGCTATATTAATTGACTTCGTATTGGTCAAAATTCTCCAGGCACCTTTCCAGATGGATAGACAAAGATGAAGTTAAGGCGTTGACACATTTTCTTCACTCACAGAATGTGTGTCCTTCCCCATGCACAGACTAATGAAAGTAGGAACATCCCAGTTTTGGATCTCTCTTCGCTAAGGTATTGCTTTTCCTATCAAAGATGATACAGAGTTTTGGTTCTGCTGATGTCATTCCCTCCTTTCAAGCATAAGATATCCTGTCAAGACTACCAACAGGAAGATGCGATTTGGTAAGAACTTCACAGTGCAATAAATGAGATAATGTCTTGAACTTGTAATATTTTTCAATTAGATACTGGTAAACATTTTATAAACAGCCTTTTGAAACCTGTGTCAAGAGCTGGCAATTAATTGTGGCGCTCCTGTGTACTGATATGTTGTCCTCTATTCAAAAAACTAAGCTATAATTGGATGCATTCAATACCATTTTAAGTGTTGGTGAAAACAAGAATAATTTTTACCCACTTTATGCTGATTTACGTTTAGCATAATCTTGGGCAACAACGCCTCTTCAAGTTAAGAGCACACTTACACTGCATCTAATCCTTCCGCCCTTTTTACAACATTAACAGTCGTTTATGCACCAGCTGGGTGGAAAAGCAGCTCTGCTGGCTGGTTAGTGGGCAGCTGTTCCTCTCTGGACTGCTCAGCCTTAGATCCCAATCCCCTCATTCTGCCAGTGTCTGTGTCCAGTGTCTGGAACCAGACAGTGTTTATTGGGAAGAGGATACCCATTTTTTCAAAGGTCTAAAAGGCAGCTTGTTGGAAAAATTATTAGAAGACAGTAGAGTTGAAAAGAAAGGTGAGAATCAAAATCTGCACCTCCAGATAGGCAGACCCACCAGCTCCTGAAAACCAGAACCAAACTGAAACATAGAAGCCATGGGACCATCCTACTCTGTGTTCCCTCATACTCAGTAGTGCTACCAGCAGCTCATGGGTGCTGCAGGGGTGCGCTCTTTTCTTTCCTTGCCTATTTCTGAGCACAGAAGGGAAGATTCTGGTGCCAGAAAGACAGCTAAAATCCTGTTGTATCTAGGACAGTAGTTCTTGGAGTGCTGCTGTCTTCTCCTGGGAGGAATTGCTGTCCTTTATTACATGGAAGCAGAAGCATGTACCTTATATTTTCTCTGTTACTTTTTTAGTTAGAGAAGGTTTAGTGCACTGTTATGAGAAAATGAAAACCTCTCAACTTTCAAAATATATATATTTTTTCTTAGGCCACTGTTGTGACTCAGATAAAGAAATAATATTAGTTTTCTATTTTCTCTCCATGTGAGAAGATAAATGAAAGCTAAGGGCTACTTTGGAGAAGTAGAATCAATTTGTGACACTTTTTAGGTTTAAAACTGTTGTCATTTGCTTATGTAAGGAGAAATAAAGCCCATCACCACTCAGTTTGCTGACACTGGCTAAGAGACCATATGCCTGTGTTTTGGCTGGGGGATGGCAGATGTCATCCTATGGGATGCCTGGGGGAAAAGTGGAGACATGCCCTCAGACTGTACTTCTGCCTTCAGCCTGACAGCACAAATCTTCCCCTGCCCCCATGTCTAATGCCTGATGTCTGCATTGCTCAATGCTGAAGATGCTGTGGTCAATAAGGAATGTATATAGCTGGGAGAAGAGGTAATGGCCTTAAGTTGCACCAGGGGAGGTGGTGGAGTCACCATCCCTGCAGATGTTCAAGAACTGTGTAGATGTGGCACTAAGGGACATGGTTGGTGGGCATGGTGGGGCTGGGCTGATGGTTGGACTAGGTGATCTTAGAGGTCTTTTCCAACCTCAGTGGTTCTATGATTCTATGTTTCATTGTTCAGTAATTTTGTGCTCCCAGCATTTGTCTGATATGGTGAGCTCACAGTAAAGAGGAAGGTTTTTTTTCATGAAAAGCCTGGGCAATGGGATTAAATTGGTCACTGCTGACACTTGCTCTTCCATGGCTTCAGATATTTTCACAATGTAGTCATGGAATACAGAGCAAACAGTTTTCACACAGATATGAGTATCTTCTTGCTCAGCACAATGCATACTTTTTCTGTGCATGTAGGGAAGACAAATATCCTTCTGAAGCACAGAGAGCAGCTCCTGGGGGAACTGTGCAGCATTGCAAAGAGCTGAAATTGAAGACAAGAAGAGACAGACAGAGGGTGAAAGCTACGTGAATATGTAAGGCAGAGGCATTTATGCAGAAGACATTACTGCAGACTCAGCTGTAGTTAAACTGCCCAGAGCTGCTGTTTTGCTGTCACCTTTGGAAGTGGAAGATGTTCTAACCAGCAGAAAATCCAAAGGAAAATGTTAGGTATAACCTAAGATCATGAGTTGCTCACTGTGCCCTAGGAGAAAACTGTTTAACTTGTCACTTTACATATACCCATGATCAGAATTGAATAACTGATTTCCTTTAAAAATGCTTTGAAGTAGATTATCTTGAAAGTTGGAAAGAATGCCTTCATTTCAGGTATGCATTTTGGTGGCTTATTCCCCTTCCCAGTGGGAAGGGAGAGGGAAGATTAAAATAAAAAGGAATAGTTTCTGAAGTGTCAGAGGTTCATTTGCTTTCTTGCTTTCTACTTAGAAAGTATGCTTGTAAGAGAAAAGGGGAAGGAGAGGAAGAAAATGAAAATGGAGACTCTTTAAAAGGAGGACTATTTGGAGAATTCTCTAATTCTTTCCATTGGCTCTTTTTTTCAAAGTAATACTCCAAAAACTTATCTGAGGAGTGGAGTAAGTTTGCGTATAGGAAGAAAAGCAAAAAGGAGTGTGGGTTTGCATGGAAGAAATAGATAGCAAATTGATACCCTTACTGTAAAGACTGGAGGTATAAAAAATGTGTTTAGAACAAAGGGGAAGGAGGCACAGAGTGTGAGAGACCATTATCTTTGAAGGAAATAATGACAATGTTTGTGAAGCAAACCTGTTTTTCCCCTTGTCTTTAAAAAAAGTCATTAGATATAGGAAGACAAAATAGTAGCCTAAAGGAAAGTGAAATCCCCACGTTTCAGGCAACATTTCCTACCAGCAATGCAGTAAGCCCTTCAGTACTCCTCCAATTATAGGCCAGTAAGAGTATAATTTAGATGCAAGCTCACAAATTGCTCTACAGGAAATGACACCGAGATGAAATGCATTTGTGGATATGAAAAAAATTTTAGAGACAGCCACAAGAACTGTACTGATGAATTGCCACTTTCCTCTTTCAAATGCTTTTCTTTTATCCATTCTGTTTCTTATGAATTTCCAGCTGGAACAACTAGCATTTTCATAATTAAAGATATCAGGTCCAAACATGATGCTTTTAGGTTATCACCTTTATGTCAGACTGTTCTTCAAACACTGTACTTTGCTTCTGCAGAAAAGTGAGATACTATGATCTCCTTAATCAGAGCCTCTAAGACATCAGAGTTAAGGCTAATTAGGATTTATGAGATTTTGGAAATAATATAATTTATACTTGAACACTATAGGTGATAAGGGGTTACAGACCATAACTACTCATCTTAGCTGAGCTCTGGCACAGGCTTGACAGGATAAATCATGAGCAGTACATCACACATTATTCTTCCACTTTGTCTTATTTTTATTCTGAGGCCTAGAACAGGGAAAAAACACAGTATATGTGATAGGAATTTGAGTCCAGCCTTTTGTTAAAGTCTATGCTGGGACTGAAGCAGCAAAGAATATCTCCTGCCTAAAAAGCATTTCTTTTCAGTAAATTCTCAGCCACTGAAAGAGTGCATCCCCATTCAGAAGAAGTCCGTCCTGCTTCCCTCTTAACACCTGGATCATATCACACCAGGAGCAGGCTTGTACTTGCTGAGTGTTTGCTGGGGACTCTCAGAGGAATGCAAAACTGCTCCAGCAGTTTTAGAGTGAGTGCTCCTGAGAGCTCATTGAGCGGACACACCAAATCCAGGACAGCTGTTCCACTGCAAAAGTCTACTTATCATATGGTTTATAGCATTCATATGTTTATACTATATGCAGTACAAAATAAAAAGAAAGGTTCTTGAATTCTATGAAAACAGAAAGTGCAATAAGCAGAAGTGTAGAGAAAAAAAATGATTATACACAATCTTTACTAAACTAGTAGGAAACATTAGCAGTAAAGGGACAGAATTCATGAAAGTGAGACTTCATTACGAGGACAGCTGTCTATTTGGCAACTAATATCAAAAGATGTTTGATGAATGAAATCTATCTAGCAGGTTCTGGTGTTGACAGTAACATTTGCATTTGGCGTGTTTGTTTCCATATTGGTGGGAATCTCTGTAAGTTGACTGTGTAGGAGTGCACGTGTGTCAACCTATGAATTACAACAATTATTAATCCTGCAAGAAAGTGGAATAAGTCCTTTTAGCACTTTTCTCTTCCTTGGGGAAGAATGTGTATCCTTGGCATTGTAGTCTTGTTAAAAATGCCAAATATTACTAAGATCCATGTTTCCACATATCACGACTTTAAAAGAGTATTGTCTTATGTTTGGATTATTTGTCTCTTGTGACAAAGAGCTTTCTGTTACAAACTTGGCACAAGAGATTGTTGATTACAGCCATCTTTAGGAAAAGAGTTTATGTTGAAAGACACCTGATGGACATAGAAAACATTTAACCTATATTTCTCTTTTAGAATCGTAGAATCATTTAGGTTGGAAAAGACCACTAAGCTTGTCAAGCCAAACCATTGCCTCATCATCTCTGCCATGCCCACTAACCATGTCCCTGCATATCTACACAGTCTTGAGCACCTCCAGGGACAGTGATTCCATCACTTCTCTGGGCAGTCTGTGCCACTGCCTCACCACTTTTTTTCAGGAATAACTTTTTCTTACTATCCAACCTGAATCTCCCTGCTGAAACATAAAGCCATTACTTCATATCCTAATAGTAGCTTCATAGTAGATTTTGATTTCTGAGAGGGCTACTGTCTTGGTTTTTTTCAGGTCTATATTCTAGATGAAAGAATGAAAAATTTTGACAATTGTTTCTCAAGAGTTTGTTTTCTCAAACTCTCACAAACTGCAAGTTGTATTTTCCCATTATTTTTACACCTTACATTTTACATAGAGGTTCTCAACAGTGCTTGCAAGGTAGAAAAAAATACATTATTTGTCACTTATGAAACCTCTGTTCATCTATCACACAATTTCATTTAAGTTTCTTGCAGCAGCAGCAAGTTCTCGACTCGTACTCAGCTTCTAATCCACTACAAAATCCAGATATTATTCTTCCCCTTTTTCATAATGTCTTTCCTTTGTTACCAGAGACAGTGACAGCTAACAGAAATAGTCCAGAGGTCCCAGCAAGTGATCTGCTTATAAGCTGCTCCCTGTTCAACATGGCTGAGTACCTTGGGGTAATTTCCGTTTTGGATCTTAAAAGGTAAAGCCATAACAATGTCCATAGACTAGGAATGAGGATTTGTATCATCGGAAACTATAAATGCTCCAAAATAACAAACAGAAGGAAAAATTCTGGAGTGAGTTTTTAAAATACATAGGTCACTCCAAAAGCAATGCCTCCTATTTATTTCCATGGAAACTACAACAAAGAGCACAATAACACTACTTGATACAATAAATTCTCTGCTATAAAATGCGGTTTTTCAACATAGTGACCACCATTCGCTGCGCATTTTCAACAGGGATAAACAAAAGCCTGCATGCCACACCTATGAAAATCTGCTCCAATGGAGGTGACCCACTGCTGCTGCTGCTACTGCTGAAATGCATCACCCATCACCTCACTGTTCTCATATCCACTGTTTGGTTTCCTTAAACACTCAGCAAGTATCAGTGAATGTCAGTGGGCAACATTTTTTCCACATGGAGAAATTCAATGACATAACTTTGCTCCATTGGCACTTCCATGCCAGACACCATTCTATCAGACCACCCCTCTGCTGCCATTTATTACATGGCAACAAAATGTAATGGAACATTGGTGGGAAGGTCCAACCTCTATGGTGATACCACCACCTCTGACATCATAATTTTGGGCACATTACTTTCAGAGCCACCCTTGTACTAGGCTCAACAAGTCTTCTGCTCACACTTCTCTTGGAAGAAAACAATTTATATTTAGGAGATGTGACCAAAAGGGGCAGCAATTGTCTTGGAGACTGAATTTTGGAGCTGTTAAAAATATTTCAATCATCTGTAAATTATTTGAGAAGTTGAAGTAATCAGTTCAACAGTAGTAGGTGCTGGCAGTGCTCTTAGCTTTGTTCTTGCACTGTTTTGGGGTAGGCGTGGGGAAGAGGGGATATTACACACTAAAACCCTGTCTGCTGTATGCAGCTCTGTATTTCCCCCGATGAGTGTGCACGAACCTCAAACTGATTCCAGAAAATTACAACTGCAGTTCATCAGTTAAACTCAGTTTCCTGCCACGACAAAGAACTGAACAGTCATAACCAAGGAAAGAAAATTTTGAGCTATTTTGGGACAAGAAAAAGGCAATGCGGCTTTTTTAATGAGAAAGGCATCTTCCAGTGAAGGAAACAGACTTTTGTGACAGAGCTGTGGAGCTGCTGTTTCTCTGGCAGACAGTTTCAGGCTGCATTTCTACTTAATTGGCATCAAGCCCAGCATCAAGCCCACCTTCAGAGTTACACTTTCCTCTGAGTTTTAATTTGTACTTAAAACTATACTCCAGTGACTGAACTTCATATTCCCTCACCTGCTGCTTTTTCTCTCAGAAAGAAATCGCACTCACTCAGGTGCCCTCACCAGGCTGTTCCTCGCCTGGCTCCTCACCATGTCTCTGCTTCACTGCCAGCACTGAGGAGATAAACCCAGTCAGCAAGCAATCAGACAATTGGCACAAAGATAACAGTTTAACACAGAAGCTTACTGGGCACATGAATGTGAAAAAGTTTGCTCTCTTGACTCATCCTATCTTACTATTAAGATAGGATTTACTATCTCAATCTTTCAGTTTCTCTTCAGCTGGGCAGTATTTCATAGGCTATCATGAGGTGAGTTTAGGGATACAACTACCTAAAATCTTTTGAAGTAAACAATTCTTTCATTTGAAATGAGCTTCCTGTAGGTGTACACAAGAAACAACAACATACCTCTCAGCAACAACAAAGACACCTTCTAAGGCCTAGGATGTAAAGTTTTCTAAACTGTTGCTGCATAAGAATCACACAGTAGTTGGGTTGGAAGGTACCTTAAAGACCACCCAGTTCCAGTGCTACCCACCAGCTCAGAGCCCCATCCAATCTGGCCTTGAGCACCTCCAGGGATGGGGCCACCCACAGCTTCTCTGAGCTGAAAGATGTATGCTAAACAGAACCCAGTCTTAATTTTAAGTAAACCCTGTCCCTCTGGATACCAGGGTAAGTCCAGACTGTGGTACTGTCAGTTTGTGTACCCCAGATCCCCTTTAGGGAACTTGCTCTATTAAGACTTGGAGGCTGTGTGAGGCCTTACAAAATGAAGCTCAGCCAAAGGTAGGGGAGTACAGAAGCTGTCTACTAGGAAAAAGGTGTGATGGAAAAGCTGTTGCTGTGAGGTTGTCAACAAATTAAGCCTCCCTTAAAGGATGCTACTCTCTTGACAATTCTGCTATAACCTTGTGTCACCTGCAGGAGAGAAGGTGGAAGAGCTTGTTAAGACTCCCCGGGCCTGACACATGGCATTGCTCTGTCCTGAGCAGCTGGGGGTGGGGTATGACAGTCAGATGGAAGGAGTTTGATAACATCTTCAGAGGGAGTCAAATTTGAAGTTTGAGGCCAGGTATATGTCTTATTTCTTTTCATTCCCGAGAAATACACATACATATTTTTATGTGTGTATATGTGTGAGACAAAGGGAAACAAAATGGAGGGGAGACAGAGAAGGTTATCCTATTTGTTGGTTTATATCTCACTTCCAGTAACAGAAGCTGCTCCTTCCTTCTCTTCTGTGTGGTCATTACAGTATCTGCAGTACTAATGGGATAGCACTGTTAACAAATATAAAGCTCTATTGCTCTAAACAGTGATTAAAAGGTTATTGCACAGAAACAGGCGATTTTGTGCACAGTTCAAATGTATGTACATTTTTCCTAACCATGTGCTAGCAAAATAAGCACGCCTGTTTAGGAGCCCTTTCCAATTAACATTAACTTGTTTTTATGCCTGTACATTTCACACGCCATTGGTTGTCAGTAGATTGTATAAAATTTGTCAGTCATAAAACCTCCTCTATTTCTCTGTATGTAATGACAAGCTAATGAGGTTGCGTTGGAGAAAAATAAATAGATTCTCTTACAAAAATTGTTAAATTTACTGAAAATATTTTAACTGAGAAACTGGCATCTGAGTGAAAAAGTTACTGATGCTGATCAAGAAAACCATAATTGAACAGAAGACTTTACCAAATGGGTACCTAAAAATCAAAGTGAAACTAACTTACTGAAGCAGTCCTATGTGGATGCCTTGGATGTGTCAAGGTACTTTGAGTGACAATAAATAGTTGCATTGTGGCAATTAAATTGAGTTGCTAACAGCAGTTCTGTGATAATTCTATCTGTACTAGATTTTCATGTGTCATTATCTTGGTGCCTCAGAAACATTATAATTAATATTTTCGTATCTTTCTGAGACAAAGAAATACTTCTATGCTCAGTTCAACAGTTCCTCAGATGAGCAGACTGCATTAGGAACTACCATTTAGGAGTATCCTGACACCACACTATACATGATAATGCACACCTAAATTTATTTGCATCTACACTGATACCTAGCTCTGCTAACCATCATTCATTGTTGTGTTTGTACCTTTACCCCTTGATTCATTTGTTTGAACCTTATTTGCCATCTTTAGATAATCATGAATTTGAAAACATGGTCATACAAAAGGGACCACAGGGACATTCATTCTGATAGTTCATCCTCATAGAGGAAGTGGCTGAGATGCTTCAAGACTGTTCCAAAGAGAACCATTTGAAAAAACAAAGAGCATCTCCATCACTCGTTGACTTCAATGGACCTGCTCTTTCATCTCCACCCTCATCAAATACACAGTCTCTGTTTATTTAAACTGTATGTGTTTAGTCCCTTGCACTTATGTTCCATATATTGCACTAGTTCTCGTGGTGAGGCTATCATGTTACATCTATTTCACATGTCAGGAATGTGTTTTTGTTGAATAGATGGACTCAGTTTGACCGCAAACACCTAAATCCTTAAACCAAGCTAGGAAATTGCTCTTGTTTGCAAAGCTTAGATTTGCATAAAGATCTTCTGTAATACTAGTGCATAACAAGTTCACAGAATTGCTTAGCACACCGTATTTTTGTACATATATAATTTTTATGATCTAGCATTTTGTCAACTTCGAATCTTGCAGCAGTGCTTACAATGTCCTATAAGTATCAGTGTACTCTTTTTTTTCCCCTCCAAAAAGGTGGCTAGATCAAATTAAGGTGCTTTTTACCTCAATTAAAACATAAACTCATGGAATGTAATATAATTTGTGTGCCTGAATAAAATCCTTTTTCTGCTTTACCATCTAGTACTTTTGAATAAGAATTATTTTCTTGTCAATTCTGCTGCTGTTTTAATTGTATTCTAGTTTTCCATAAGATCATAAACTTCAGCATAAACGCAGCATTCTAGTTTCGAGAGAGTTGTTAAAAATTCTGCAGCTTTTGAGCAAAATAAAATCAGTAAAAAGCACCTCTCCTTCTTCCCCAAGTTTATCATTTATAAAGAGCTGTAGTTTCAGTGGGAAATTCTGAAATGACCTGTAGGAACTTCTCCTAACAAAAAAACATTTTCTTGCAGCTGCAAGATATGAAGAATGCCACGGGGTAAGCAACCCCACAGCATTTCCCATCTTTGTACTCTCAGAGTATAGGATGCTCAGTAGTTATGAGACCTGGAAGATAAAGAACAACGTGAAAATTGCTGTACACTCCTCAAGATTATCTGTTGATTTATCTTTTGTTTCCTTTGCTGTATTGTATTGACAAGTGCAATTAAGAAGGAGCAGCTGTTCATTCTTTTTCCTTTATCTGTGGGCAAAATGGTGTATCCCAAAGTAAACATTAGCATTACAGTGCTCTGTTTTTACAAATGATACGTTGCCAAGTTCAAGCTACTTGATTGCAGAATGCACTTTGCATCTTGTACACATTACTTACAGATTTAGTGATGTCTTGAAAATAACTGATTGATTATTCCCCTTTCAATCATGCAGTAGCAAACAGTTTATCAAAAGCATTCTTACGCCTTCATGGTTTGAATCATCAGTGGGCACACAAAAATGTGTCTCATTTTCTGCATTGGCTTTAAAGTCTTTCCCGGCTGAAAGGTAAATTAATATTTTTTGATTGATGCCTGACGCTGTTGTCTTGAAAAGATAAAATATCTTAACTATTATAAGTCTTGGAATAACACTACTCATTTTGCTGTCAAAGTAGAGTGATCTGCATAAAAGTCGTTTGTGATTTATGGAAGAGTGCTGCAGAGGCCATTTTCTGAGAAAAAAATATTCCAAGTTTTTCTTTCTCTCTGTCATGCTTGAGTTATTATGATCATTTACATGTTTACAGTCAACTGAGGAAATGTCTCTGTAAAGTATAGTAAGTCTTAAGGGAACTATTACTTTCTCTGTTGAACCATGAAAAGTCATTTTTGTACTCACGGTAGGAATGCTCAGTCCTCTGCTTTATCTTAGGCACAGTGTCTTGGTTTGTTGATAAAATGTTATTATCATAACCTCTACTAAATCATCAGCAACATGAAGATGAGTTGTGGTCAACTACTTCTGGAACACTAGTGCTCAAATTCCTGCTTGAATGCAATCAGTCACTCTAGCCTGAAGACACAAAGTGTTGGGCTAATAAACACTATCTGTGATAGAGCCAGTAGCTAGCTCTATTCTCGATAAACATTCTGGATAAAATCCTCTTTAGATATAAAAATATTCCATGCAGGGTACAATTCCAGCTGCAGTCTGTCACTTCTTACTTTGCCGTGGCAGGTGGAATAGTTTCTGTTAGCATTTTAAAAGGAAGTTTTACACCCTTTGTTTTTTTAAATTTTCTCAGCAGATGTAAACAGATGCCTGAGATCCTGTCCAAGGGCCCTTCCCTCAGACACCAGGTTGGCTTGGGGGAATTAGAGCTGTCTTCAGGAAAGCACAATTCCACCACAGTTGTACAAGGTCCCTGTGGTGCAGCACTTTCCTCAGCAATTCAATGGCTTTGCCAGCAAGATTGTGAGTCCATGTCCAACTTTTTTCTTCTTTGTGGCAACTTTCACCATTTTTCTCTGCAACTCCCTCCTTGAGTTTGAATGTGAAGGGAGCATATTTCTTTTCTTAGCTCTAGGCTCCTTGTTGGCCTAGAGCTATCCTCATTTGAGGATACTCAATGTACAGAGCCTTGCTGAACTGAAGCCCTTCTCATAAACTGAAGAAGTTGGATGAAAATACCTAGAGATTTCTGGTAAGAAATCTGCCAAGGACTTCTAGATTCCACTTAAGAAGGCTTATTCCTGATTCAGTGCCCTACCTTGAACAAACTGTGTACAAAATCTTTGCAATAAAATATTCTAGTATCTATCTAGAGTAAGTGTTGTTCCTTATATAACTATTTCTTCACCTTTCTAGAAGTTTCTCCCTTGTGCACAGTCTTAGTTATAAGTGAAGTGAAATATACAAATGCCATAAAAAGTTCTGAAAGTTCTCAAAATGAAGACTCATCTATGATTTTTTTAATTTCAAGTATGCATTTCAGAGTAGGAGTAGAACATCTCAGATTTTTATTTTGGAGGCCCAATAGCTATTTCTCATTAAAAAGACTAACTTTTTGAGCCTGAATTCTCTTATGAAAACAGCATTTAATCAATACCTACACAGTTCTGTGTTGGTCTGGCCAGGTTTGGCTGATGATTGATTTAATTGACTCTTCATTCATGCAGGAAAGGAAAGCTTCTCCTAACATGAGCTTGCTAGTCATCTTAGAACTGCCTGTAGTAATCTTTTCATCTGCCCTTGTATTTTAAGAGTTGTATCAGATTGTGATAGATGAATTCAGGTTTTTGCACTCTCTGAAGCTGAATTTTGCAGCTCAGTTTACTTGTTCATTAGCATTCAGCAGTGTCTGAGACCCTGAGACATCACTGCCAGAATGCCTGATAGTAGGGAGAAAGTCATAGTGAAACTAGGCGTTTTGAACTTGCATGTTTGTTGCCCAACTGAAAACTTTGCTGTCTGTAAATATTAGAATATTTTAAACAGTGAAGCTCATGAAGGCATTTAGAAGAGACGTACTTAGTGTGATGACAAGGAATTAAAATCCGAAACTGTGGTAAAAATTATAAAACAAAATTGAAGAATCTACTTGCAGTAGGCAAAAATTTGCAACAGTAAAATCTGAGGGAAGAAAGTCATCTCCCAGTACAAATTCTGTTACCTCGTCGCTTAAGATACCTGCAACAATTTCACTGCTGCTAGTAGAGAGTAAAATGTAGTAATAATAGGAGCACTAATTAAATGGCAATACATTCTCTGATTTAAATTACATTTATCTGTAAACAAAATTAAACAAAATTACTCTGTGAAACTATCAAAGCATAAAGTTGGAAGAATGTTCAGAAAGTAAAGAAAAATTGTTGATCAAATCCACATTATCTTACCAACATTTCATCTATGTTTTCTGTGGACAAAAGGTGTTACAAGGCCACAAAAAAAACAAGAAGTCATATCATGGTTGCATGTATAATCATTATGCTCTTCTCAGCAAGGAATATCATTACACTGTGTGGGATGAATTGGATCACATCAGGGGAAAAAAATAGCACACAGGATTAGAAGTAGACAGTATCATGATGGATATGGAGAATTATTCAGAAAACCAAAACAGTTCGGGTGGTTATAAATTTAACTTGGTTTTTTTGTTGTTGTTGTTTTTTGGTTTTTTGTTTGTTTGTTTGTTTTTAATAAGAAAAACTTGAAAGACATATTTGTCTTAATAACCTCAGTTATCTTCTCTTCAGGAGTAGGTTATCATATGAAAATTCCAGTCTTGCTAGCCTAGTGATCCAGTGCCACAGCGCTGTGTCAGCAGCTGGTCAGAGAGGGTTGTCATCCCAGACAGAAGATGGATGGGTAGTCTCATGTCATATCTTTAGAGGCTGGTTAAGGGTACCCTTAATCCGGACCCCATAGAATTGACCAGATTCTACTTTATGTGGTACAACCTGGTGGGAGTACCTATTTTATGGCAAGATCACGAAGGCCTGGCTCAGCCTCCCACCTCTTATGACCTTCCAGAACTCACTGGTGTTGCTTGGCAGTGTAATAAAGCAATATGTCAGTGCTCTTTCCTATGTTTTAACTTGCTTTGGCACTTTGACAGCAGTATTTTTTTCCTGAGGATTTCAAACTTTAGTGAGGAACTTATGATTTTCAACAGCTTATAACTCAGCCAAAGTTAAATGCAATTTGATGGGACAAAGTATTTATTTAGCCCGAGGCCTTTCTCCCTGCTGAATTTTGAAAGTTTTTCTGCAAACTGTAGGGTTGAATTAGATCAGCTTTAAAAATAAAAAGAACCTTGCTAGAGTGGGATGTCTTAGCCTCTCTTAGGGGGTCACTACCAGCTTCACTTGCAAAGAGCCTAGTGGTCATTTTTTTTTAAGGGCCTCTAGTGGTCTGTGGTTATTGTAATGCAACACGGTGTATAGAATGGGTACTTTAAAAGAGCACTCTCAAGCAGAAGGAAAACCTGGGTTCCCAGCTTCTGTATTCACCTCCCAGAAGCTGTGCCACCTACCAGAAAAGAGTTTCAGCTCTACGGGCCTAGTGGTTGGGAAGGGAGGTGAAGTAAGCATTTTGCCTAATTAAAAAAAATAAATAAAAATCTTTGTTTCATGATGTGTTAATACCACAATAGGTTTGTCCCTTCTGCAGTTTTATCCTCAGTTAAATGAGTGGTTCGTTTCACATGTATATTGTGTCTGAAAAATCCACTTTCTCCTTTGAGTCAACAGGAATAGGCACCTTTAGGGCACAATGCATCTCACAGTGTGTCCTTGTACACTGAGATTAATTACCTCAAGGCAATGCTATTTCTCTCTTAATAATGAAGTATGAAGCTGCTCTGTAGTGGTCGTCTACAAAATGAACAACACTAGATCAGAGGACTTGCCCCAGGGTGTGAACCACCACAAATTAAGATGAGATGTACGGATGTGTCTCTCCACTTTAGTCAAGATGGCCCATAGTGAACTGGGGATAGAAAACCTATTTGATCCCATTGAGACGGAAACATTAGGGCTTGCACTTGCCCCCCAGGTCACTGGCCTGAGACCTACTCTTTTCCTTGCTCAAACTTCTTCAGCCTCAGGCTCTTTGGACTTCTGCCTTGAACACTGACTGGGGACCAAGGGAATGTTTTGACAAGACAAAAACCATGGCAAAACTTAAATATGTCAGGATATCTGTTTCTTGATGCAATAAAAAATAATAATACTAAAAAAAAAAAAACCACAGTTCTTTGACTTTTCTGCAAGATCTAAAATTCCAGGATATTCTGCAGAGCAAAGATCTCGATTGCTGGCTTCTTCTGGTGTGTTATTTTCAAGGAGAAGAGAGGGCTGGATGGCTACCCTGACTGTTAGGCTCCCTTCTCAATAAAGTGATCCATTTAATCATCTTGCCTCACTCTGTGACAAAGGGCTGTCACACTTGTAAAAGGGTGAAGCCCAGGGCTTGTCAAGAAAGGACTGGCAAGACATGGTAGACAGATGTCACCATTAGAGTTGTGTGTACCAAAATCTGTACCTGCCCCTTATCTCTTTGCTGACCCCTCACAATCTTATATGTGCCTTTGTCTGATCTGGTGACATGAGCTATGGAACAGCTTTGCTGGCAGATGTGAAACAACAGAAGAAGTGTTATGGACAGCTGGAGGAAAGATCCTAAGCAGTCTTACATGCCACAGTCACAGCTGTTTGCTGAATGTGCATCTGTCGAAGAAATACTGGCAAAGTCATCACTATTGCTCCAAGGTAGGTCAGTTTGATTTCAGAGTATCCAACTGGGGATTACTTTATTCTAAGGGTGCTATGTACAAATCTCTTTTTCTTTTCATGCCTAGCTAATGAATAACTTAATTTCTCCTCTATCAGATCAATTGGTTGGACTTTTTTTTCTGCCTTCACTTATATTTATTTATACTTGAATAGTTGCCACTAGAGAATGTTCCTGAATTTCCTGTTCCTCAGGGAATCAGGGTGTTGCTAGGAGGTGTAGCTTTGACATAGTGTAATGTACCAGTAGAGGAAAGCCAACCAATGCATCACTAACTGGTTCCATGGCCGGGTAATAGACTAAGAATGCATTACTGAATGATCTCGGGGTAATACTGGCTTCAGAGCTCAGGAAGAGCTATGTATACAATTCAGCTATGATTGTTGTGACTGATTGTGGTGACATGCAGGGATATTTAAAGCAGTTGTTTTCACATTAATATATTTTTAAAAAATGAATGCATAAGTAAAAGGAACACAAAACGAGTCATAAATCCTAATCTAGCTCTAGCAGAATTTTCTTTTTAGAATATCACTGGTTTCTACCATTTGAGAATACACGACTTATAGCTTTCCACAATGTCTGTTTTTGGATACCTGTAAGTTGCCTGTTGATCATAAGACCGCATTTAATCACAAATAGCCAATAATATTCCAGTCAGATTAGCTAAAAAAGAATCAGAAAGTAAAAATATCTAATACACACTTATTTTCAAAAAACATCTTACTTCAGCTCATTTTATTTTTATATACTTCCTAATATTCTTGTACAATTAATTAAATATAACATACATAAGAAGTATTCAAAGTATGTTTAGGCACTTGTGTCCTTACATCATTTTACTTTTATTAGCTGGGGAGGAGAGCAATAGGTATCTTTTTAGGAAACCTCTATCTATCTCTCCTTTCTCATATATTGCGTATTACTACTTACTGAACCATATGTAATTTCATAATATTCACTGTTTCATTATCTACTGTTTCTATTAGCATTTCATCTTCCATGGTATTTCTTCCACATAATTACTATATATCTGACAGGACTTAACTGAAGGTTTAATAACTTCTAATTTTGTTTACTTAGAGGATATTAATGTCATTAGATCTCCAGTAATGAGTAGCCTTTGCTATGATGGCCCTCATTTACCTCCGAATGCCCTTTTCTGAACAATTACATATGAAAACATTTTCAATGTTAAGAGTGTGCTATAATGTCTCATAATATTTCAAAGATCTGATCAGTGGCTTCTTTGCAGAAAATCATAACAATTAACACTATTATGTCCATTCCACATGGTCATTTTTATCTGGTTATTCTTTTATATTGGGATTAAAATGAATTGCAGGACTTTGCACTAATAACCAAAATTCCTGCCTAGAGAAATTCCAGGTGTTGCACAGGAATCGCTCATTTAAGTAATCAATCCCTACCCATCTGCCTTCTGTTGTTAGCTGATGATACACAATTTTGGAAGGATCTCTTCAATCTGTGCTTAGCAGGAAGGTAGCTGGCAAGATGCCTGAGCTTTCCTCAGCTGTATCAGTAGATTGCATTGCTTGAAGATGTGAACTGTCTAACTATACAACTGCTCAGGAATACTAAGGGTACTAAAGCAGAGATCATTGTGTATCTTCCTATGACGTACAGTGCTACAAAGCGTATCTTCATTATCTGAACAGTAATCTGAATTCTACTCTCTTCTAACGTGGTGAAAAACAGTGAAATCTGTTGTACCTTCTTGTCCTTTGATCAAGATCAGATACTAATTACTTTGATCTACTCCTGGTTAAAAAGGAACCCATTGACACTTGGTTCTCTTTGGTTTTCTGTAATTTCTTAGTTCCCTACATTTTCCTGTAATTTATGGCATTTCTTTCAGTAGATCATTGTCCTTTTTCTGGAATTAGTTTGCTCCATAGTACAGAAGGATCATGAACTTCTGTAGTAAACTTTTACATGTGATTTCAAACATATTATATGTGCCAAAAGAGGAGAAGATACCTAAGGATCTGGGAATAACTATCTCTGTGTAGTAGATTTTGCAGAATAAAAAAGATGAAATGTTTTTGGAGATGCTGTTAGTAATAGGATGTAAATTGTCAGCAACCATCTGCTGTGAAATTGATTGACCATGATTCAGACAAATGTAATTTAGAGATTTAGCAACATTTAGGAAATCATGGAGAAACTTAGCTTCTTTTTTTCCCTTGCATTCCGTCCCTAGTTGTCATCTCTTTTTTTTACTAAATTTTAATCTATATTTTAATTTCTGTTTACATAAAAAGGAAGGCAGTGCAAAACTGGCCATATTGTTTCATGATAATATCATTATGTTCAGTGTAAGATTTACTTTTTTTTTGACAAAAGTAAGCTCAAAATATATATTCCAAACATAGTGTTGCAATGATAAGTTTAATCATATAAAATTACATATATGGGGTTTTAGATGTTTGTTGCAACATCTATTTTTTGTGAGCTGCGGAAATGCTTTGATGAACCAGATTTTTAAGATGAGATATGTGATCTTAGACTAGTTCCACTCTACTCAGCATCGGTGAGACACATGTGGAGTGCTGGATCCAGTCCTAGACTTCCCAGTTCAAGAGGGATATGAACACAGTGAATAGAGTCCAGCAAAGGACTCGCTGGAGCATTTGACATTCAAGGAGAGGATGAAAGAACTGTGACTTTTCAGCACGGAGAAGAGAAGGCTTAGGGGGATCTTATCCATGTCTATGTATACCTAAACAGAGGGAATGAAGTAGACAGAGCCAGACACTTCTCTGTGGTACCCAGTGAAATGGACAAAAGGCAATTGTTATGAACTGAAATACAGAATTGTGAGGACAGCTGAATACAGTAATATATTACCCAGGGAGGCTGTAAAAAAGTCTCCATCCCTGGAGATATTCAAAGCAAAAACAGGACTGAGCCAATTGTGTGTGCTCTAGCTTACCCTGTTTTGAACAGAGAGCTGCACTCGGTGATATCCAGAGGTGCTTTTTGATCTCAGTGTCTCCATGATTCTGTGATGCTTAAATTTGTTAGGTTTTATCCAAGCACACTTGTGTTTAGCATGCTTGTAAAAAAATGATCATAACGAAACATTTTGAACAGTATCCATTCCTTTACATAATTATTTGGAGTTCCTTTGTCTAGTTGTTTGGAGAGAATCTGGGAGGAAATTTTCCATGTGATTTCCAGCTTGGTGCTGTGATAGTCTTTAGTAAACTCTGCCACGCTCAGTAGTCTTTGTGCATGGTTAATATCTTCTACTCCATATACTGATGTGTATTTGCAGAAGTATGAGAAAGGTAGCTCAGGGGTTGCAACCAGTCTTATCTGATGCCTGTACAAAATTTCTAGGTGGATCTAGGAAGTCTGGAAGGATTCCCATACATACACTTGAACATCCTTTTCAAGGGCTGGATATATTCGCCAGCAGTCTCAAAGTGGGACAAGTGAGTTAGTCCAGCTCCATGTGTATTCTGGCTCCACGAGCCGGTGTCCTATCTGCACCTTTAGAAAGTTAGGTCCTCGTTTCCTTGAAAACTTCAGTAACTGCCTTTTGAAAGACTTGAGGTCAACAGTACTGGTCATATAAAATGCTTCTTCAGAATTAAACAGTTAAAAAGCCAATTCCAGAAAAATACCAAAATGTTATTTACTTTCTGTGATCCTGTCCAAAGCTGGTATGATTCCACATTTGACACTGTCCCGCATGAAATCCTGGTCTATAAATTGGAGAAAAATGGATTTGACAAATGGACCACTCACTGGATAAGGAATTTGCTGGATGGTTGCACTCAGATAGTTGTGGTCAACTGCTCAGCGCCCAAGTGGAGTCTGATGACTAGTGGCATTCCTCAAGGGTCGGTGCTGGAACCAGTGCTATGTAACATCTTTGTAGGAGACATGGACAGTGGAATCAAGTGCATCCTCAGCAAGTTTGCAGATGACTCCAAGATGAGTGCTGCAGTTGACATGCTAGAAGGAAGGGATGCTATCCAGAGTGACCTGGACAGGCTTGGGAGGTGGGCCCACACCAATCTCATGAAGTTCAACAAGGCCAAGTGCAAAGTCCTGCACTTGGGTTGGGGCAATCCCAAGCACAGGTACAGACTGGGAAATGAATGACATGAGAGCGGCCCTGAAGAGAAGGATTTGGGGGTGTCAGTGGATGAAACACTCAAAATGAGCCAGAAATGTGTGCTTGCAGACCAGAAGACTGAACATATCCTGGGCTGCATCAAAAGAAGCGTGACCAGTGGGTCGAGGGAGGTGATTCTGCCCCTCTATTCTGTTCTCCCACCTGGAGTACTGCATCCACTTCTAGGTCCCAAAACTCGAGAAGGACATGGAGCTGTTGGAGCGGGTCCAGAGACAGGCCATGAAGGTGATCAGAGGGCTGGAGCACCTCTCCTACAAGGACAGGCTGAGGGAGCTGGGACTCTTCAGCCTGTAGAAGGCTCTGGGGGAACCTTATAGCAGCCTTTCAGTACCTGAAGGGGGCCTACAGAAAAGCTGGGGAGGGACATTTTACAAGGGCATGTAGCAACAGGACAAGGGGAAATGGCTTTAAACTGGAAGAGGATAGACTTAGACTAGACATTAGGAAGAAATTCTTTACTGTGAGGGTGGTGAGATGCTGGAACAGGTTGCCCAGTGAGGTTGTGGATGCCCCCTCCCTGGCGATGTTCAAGGCCAGGCTGGATGGGGCTTTGAGCAACCTGGTCTAGAGGGAGGTGTCCTTGCCTACAGCAGGGGATTATGGTACATTCTTTAAATCCTTGCTTCCTATTTCTTTTTTCAAAATGCAAAAACAATCTTTTGGATTAAATATATAGGTACATTATTGTCATTCTATTACTAATTGTTTTAAATTTAATTTACCTAACAAGACAAGGAATTTGAGTCTAATATTAAGGTGAATAACAATCACACTGCAGTGAGTGGTTTCCTGTTTTCACGTTTGAGCACTAGACCACAGCACAATTCCTGCTCAATTTGTCTGAGTGCTCAGTTCTAATCAATAGCCCATTTATTGGGCAGAACAGTACTGAGGTACATTGGTTTGAAGATATTGTTGTTTCTCTGTTAGCTTTGGTACTTTCCTTACTCACATATTCGCTGATGGGAAACGTGTGATAATGTTATACAATCTGGCAAGTTTAGGATGAAGCAAAATAATGAATTAATCTATATGAACTGATGATAATCTAATTTTCCCAGAAAGATTCAGCAGTAATAAATAAACCTTAACAGTTCCTTGAGTTACTAAATTCAGAGCTGAGAGATAGCCTATTTTCACAACCTGGTACTAGGAACTAGTCTTCTTCATGAATGCCAGTTCTTAAGCTTGTAGAAATCTTGCTTACATGCCAGAAACCCATGGGCTTGGGTTTATCACTGAGATTAAGGCTCCATTACTGAATGAACAGTAATGACACAAATCATCCTCAGAACAGCCCCTATAGTATAAACACTGTGATACATGCTCAAAGCCCCAGCTGTAGGAACTGTCTAATATCATTCAATGAAGGAATAATAAGAGTCATTTTGAAAATTGACTCTCCCCTCTGTTCTCCTCCCATCAATTATTTTCTTCTGTAAAGAGGCATTCACTTTCCATAAGAAGGGGAAGGTGAACTTCTTGCTTGGACAGTATCTTCTGTAATTTGTGTGTCTACGCAATGGGCCTACATTTCTTCATCTGACTAGCAATCCTATTCTGACCAGGGAAAGAGAGACCCTCTTCATTCTGGAGTTAGAATAGATCACACTCTGAGATTTGGATTCGTGGTAATCATCAGCAGCCATCCAGATTGATGTCAGACAGTCCACATACTGAGGGCTGGATTATAGGCTATCCTTGGGTCCCATGACATCCTTTGACAGGTGTGTTGGACTTGCCTTCCTGTAGTAAGATTCAGCACATGCAGATTGCCAGCATCACCTTTACAGCCCCCTCTTTGCCTCTTTGCTCCTCTCAAATCCAGAAGGAGAGAAAAGACATTTGCAGATAAAACCTTATTAAAACTCTTCTTTGATAAGGCGTATTGTGTAGATGGCTGTAATGTGGGATAATGGGTTTGTTATTAGCCTGAGAGTCCTTGCATATGACTTCAAAGCTGTCTGTAATAATCAGCGTGGATATATGCTTAATAATCACTCTATGGGTTGTTCTTCTATTTTTTTTTTTTTTAAATCAAGGAGTAAAAAAAGCTAGAAGCAAAATTTATATCACGCAGTTTAAAGCTGCGTGTATTCCTGCCAGCAAAATTTATATCTGGTGAGACGTAAACAGGCAGCTAAGTGCAATTTGAGTGAAATTGGAAGCTGTAAGAATTGAAAACATCATTTATATTCCCTATCAAGACGGTTTGGCTACCTCTAAATACAAATACTTTTGCAAATACTTTAAAGCTGGGCTGAAGTATATGGTGGAAATCTCTGTCTGAGCAAGAATTCAAACAGTTACATAATTTCTCCATAAAATAAGTCATTCTCCTGATTTTTTTTTTCTTCAAATATACGTGCTGATAGCATTTCGATATGGGCTTCTTAAACACCTCTTTTTTTTTTTTTTTTTTCTGATGTCCCTCTGCCAGCTTCCCCTTGTGCATGGAGTAAAACTTGACCATATTACTTCATACATGGTTTACATGAGGAAATTTGCGCTTGCCTTGAAGAAATGATTTTGTGACTGCACTGAGAACTGTGACTGTAATGATGACAACAAGCACAGACACCTCCTCCCAAACTGAAGTCCAAGAGACTGATTAAGCCATTCTTTCCCAATGCTGCAAAGCTGTGGCCTCTGACAGGGAGGGACTGGGAAGAAGTAGGCATTACATTCAAATCTGTGCTCTATGCTTGGGTGCTCCAATTACCATCTCTCAGTGGCTGCATAGGAAGACTAAATTTGGAAAGAAAGAGGTATGAAGGACCCTGAATTAACATACCAGAGCATATGGTGTCATAAAGCCAAGTCCTGTGTCACATGAAAGAGGACCAGGGGACAGGACCTTACAAATAAAGGTGGAGAGCCACGGGTGCTCTCCTGTGACAGACACATTCATTCACCCTTCCCCCTACAAATTACAGTATGACAGCACTGCAAAACAGTTTTGCCCTCCAGATACATTAATACTTAACCAAATTTCTGCCAATGATTTATCACTATTCAGGGATGAACTGAAGTCAGCTGAAGCGAGGGGAAATCACATCAACTTTTCATTCATTTTGCTGACATAATTTGAACAAAGAGCACCTAAAGGCTTTCAGTCAATGCAACTTGGTGTATTTTTCCTTATTATGAGCCATACGAAGTGAACTAATTTAAAGCATGGGGAAATATCATTCTATCTGGACTAACTTGGACTATAGAAGATACTGAGGCTGTGCGTGAGGTCAGTGGGTAAGGTAGGAAGGAAGATGAGCTCTTGATTAAAGGAGGTTTGTCTGCTTGAAAAGTGTATTGCTACTTGTCTGATAGCAAGAAAAGGGGGTTTCTACTTGCTGAGATTATGACATTTCTGGTTCACCATGGTAGCACACTGAAACGGTGCTTAGAAAGAGGAAAATTCAGGATACTTCTTGCTGAATAGAGCTGTTGTGTAGGTATGATTAATGTGCATGAATGAGTAAATGAACAAAGGTGTGTCCGTAATGAAGTATTGTGTGTACTCTTATCCAGACTGAAGAATTTGAGAATCAAAGCCTGTTTTTACCAATTTCTTCTGTTTTTACCAGTCCTTACTTTGCAGTGTTGGTGGAACAGTGATTTTGGGGGGAAAAAAAAAAAAAAAAGGCACAAATACTCAATTGTAATTGTTTTTTTGCCCAACTATATCAAAACCCTCATGCAATTTAATGAACTAGAATGTGTGTGCAGATATATCACAACAGTCAGGGAAAGAAACCAAGGTGGACAGAAGGAATTGCTGCTTTCTATTGATGGAACAAAATGTACTTAACTGTTAATCAGCTATTTGACATCAGTTCTAGAGATATACAAGCTCTCAGCATGTCATGCCTTGCTTTGCTGGTGAAAATCTCCACATCCGCTAGATGCAGTGATCCAGGACAGGGCTTTCTACTAATTGAACAGCATTGCTGTGTGTGATAGAAGCACAATGGTATAGTGGATCGGGCTTTTCCACTGTGTTTGCAGGCAAGTGAGGATAAAACAAGGGGAGGAGACCATTTTCCCAGTACCCCCAGTGATGCTACTTCTGCCTTTGGCCTGCAATAACCCATTGTACTTTCTGGTACTTCAACCTGAATTTCCTTGCTCTTCCCATTCATTTATCTTTAAAAATCTCCTTGATGTCTATCTTCTCCCATCTCTCATGTTTGCCTCATTTTTCTTTTCTGTGCTGCTGCCTGTTTCGAAGCCATAGTATTTGAACCTTTTACCACAGAGCCTCTTGCGGTCCCAAAGCCTCTTCTCAGCCTGCATTTCTTCTATTTTTTCCCCTCAAATCCCATAATGGGAATCAGTTCTTCTGTAGTGACTCCACAACATCATACTACAACCTACCTCTTTTGTTGGGAGCATTGCAGCTGCTGGGAGCTACAATAGCCAAGCCGTAATCTGAAAATTCATGATATTTTTCTCCTTCTGTAGCTGGCAACCTGTTGTTTCTGTTGTACATTGGAAAACAAGGTAAGAAAGGTCAAAACTGCAAGATTTCTTGAGCAGGCTGTACATGGCTATGGACCTGCATTGAGGCAGTACCAGCCTTGCTGTACAAAGGTAACAGGACCCAGTGGTTTTCTGAGGTTTCCACCCTGAAGAAGTATTAAGTTTCTTGTCCTTCATATGCTGAACAACATCAGCCACTGGTGAAAGCAAAAGTAAGTGCAAGGATGCTCATCACTGATGCTTACAAAATGTCTGTGCTCTGAAGGCCAACCCACAAGAGAACTGCTCAAAATCAAAAACAACACTAGTCATGAAGGTGAAAACCTGCCAGGGAATCAGGAAAAATCAGTGATGACTAAATCTTACCTCAAGAAGGAGAAAGTACATTTGTCTTTGTGTTTTCCTGCTGAGATCATTTCAGTGGGAAACTTCATTTTTTTGTTGAGAAGTATTAGTTTTGTAATTAGAAGATGCAATAAGAAAATAAACAGCTAGCACAAGGGTTCTGGAATTGGATGGTTGCCTTTGGAATACTATAAATACTTTGTCATATAAATACATTTTTTTAAAAAACAAAAGCTTGGGAACATTTTTTGTTTCATTATCTGTTGTAGGTACATCCACTCCCACTGGATGTACCATTTAAGTACAATGAAGGTCAAGAGGGAAGTGGCATCAGATTTTCACAGCATAATGGAGGAAATACTCAACACTGGTGGTTTCTGGTGAGCTAGTGTACTCTAGCAAAGCACTGCAACTGAGCAGGCTCACAATCATTTTTTGACTCATGTACCTTGCTTAGCTTACTAATCCAAATTCCAATCTGTGAGACATAATGCCTCCCTTCCTTGTCAACTACATCCTAGGCTGCATTAAAAAACGGGTGGCCAGCAGGGAGAGGGAGGTGATTGTCCCCCTCTACTCAGCTCTTGTGAGGCCCCATCTGCAGTACTGCATCCAGGCCTGGGGCCCCCAGTACAGGAAGGATGTGGAGCTCTTGGAGCAGGTCCAGAGAAGGGCCACTAAGATGGTCAGAGGGCTGGAGCACCTCTCCTATGAGGAAAGGTTGAGGGAACTGGGCTTGTTTAGCTTGGATAAGAGAAGGCTGCGGGAAGACCTCATTGTGGCCTTCCAGTACTTGAAGGGAGCATAGAAACAGGAGGGGGAATGGCTGTTTACGTGGGTGGATAGTGATAGGACAAGGGGGAATGGTCTTAAACTGAGACAGAGGACATTTAAGTTAGATATTAGTAGGAAGTTTTTCACACAGAGGGTGGTGGCGCACTGGAACAGGTTGCCCAAGGAGGTTGTGGATGCCCCATCCCTGGAGGCATTCAAGGCCAGGCTGGATGTGGCTCTGGGCAGCCTGGTCTGGTGGTTGGTGACCCTGCACATAGCAGGGGGGTTGAAACTGGATGATCATTGTGGTCCTTTTCAGCCCAGGCCATTCTATGATTCTATGGTTCCTCGTGGGATGGAGCAGCTGAAAGACTGCAGAAAGAATAAAACATAGTACATTTGTCACACTGTAGTACGACAGAAATAAAACCTGTGTAAGAGTTTAGATTACATGTTTACTGTAAAGAACTTTATTTCCAGAGGTTTCCCTCTCTCTGTGCTGATAACTTCTTGCTGATAAACTGAAACAGTAAGATGTATATTTACACACTCTCAGAATTGATGGAAGCCACATACGTAAAGCTTTAAAGTATATTTTGCAAAGATTAATCTTTTTGTAGGAACATCCACTATTTCTGAAGCTGCTTCAGGAGCTGCAAAGGAATTCAGCAAAAGGGATATCAGAGAGCTAGTGGGAAGTATGTATTCCTTGTGTGAGTGGAAGGGAGTTTGACAGCCTGAATTAAGCAGTTCCCAGAAATACATAATATGTCCTGGGGCTGATGCAGTATGTTGGTGTGAGGTGTCAAGCAGAGAAGGATTTAAATAGAGCCAGCAGAATTGATCTGAGCAGGGCTTTCTGGCAATGTTTCTTTGCCCTCTGGCCCTCAGTTTTAATTGCTTCATTCACCCTGTTCTCTTACAACTACCCGTAAAAGTGGCAAGATTAGCAAGATAACTACTTAGAATGTACTGCGGTCGTGTCTGAAACACTGTACATATTGTGCATTAGAACAGTAGAGGAGACACATCTAAAGAGACCATGCAGTCCATCCATCTGTAATGGAAAGGGATCAGATCTTCTTAAACCTTTTCCAGTAGTAGTTTCATGGAGACAGCAGAGTACAGTGAATCATCACCATCCCTACAGCAGTCTTCTGCATAATCAAAGACACCTACAACAAACCCAGTTCTTTCCTCTTAAATTATGTTTTCGGTGTCTCTTATCTCTCTTGTAAGCTCCAGTAATTTTACTTTTCTTCAGTGTATAAGGATCACAACTGGACCCACTATTCCAGCTGTCACTGCATCTATACCAAATAGAGCAGAATAATTACTTCCTGTGTCTTGTGCATAATTCTCATGATAATAAGGATCTAGGGTTGTCTCTTTTACTTGGCAGGGTCTCACTGTTTACTTTTATTTTCCTTCTGTTGTATTATATCTAGTAGTACTGGTACCTGCTACCTTATTCCCCACTTCATCCTCACTTGTCTTCCTTAATAGACCACTTTGCACTCCCTTTCACTGAATTCTACTTTGCATATTTCAGACCTTTTTTTTTCAGTTTGTCAAGATTAATTTGAAATTTGAACCTGTTCTCCAGAGTGCTTACACACTTTCCTGTTTCATGTCATCTTCAAATTTGTATTCACTTTCAGTTAGATGACAGTCCATTAAAAACACATGATCAGTGGGATCAGGGCAAGTTTCTGCAGGGCGACATGCTCTTCAGTGTTATAAAAAGACATTGGTAACTACTGTTTCATCACAGATGAAATGTGTATTATTCCAGCTTGCCTTCTTCTTACAACCCTTACATTTGTTTTATTTTTCATTCTCTTCACAGATTGCTCTGCCTCACACGCATGCCTAGAGGATGGTAGGATGGGACAGTTACATTCCACAGATTTTCTTGCTAAACAAGCGTATCTTCAACAAGGAAAAAGTGTTTGCACATCCTTAATGAAGTAAAAACACCACAGCATTAGGCAGAGATCATCACCGAAATTTAAAGGACACAACAATCTAATGAAGTCACTGTTCTTTGCTTGAAAATGTGAGCCTAGCATGGTGATGTTATGATGGACAATATGTAATAAGCACTTGAGTATCCTCTGTTCCATTAAAAAAAAAAAAAAAAGTGGAAAGAGGAGTTGTCGAGGTGTCATCTACTTATAAGATGTTAAATGTACATTTCACACAATAGTACATAGAAATGTTAGAAGGAACCTCTGGAGGTCATACAGCCCATGCTTCCATTCAAAACAAGAGCTACAGGCATATACCTGTGCAGAATAAGCAGTTTTGGCCTCATCCATCTAGGTTTTGGGGACCTCCAAGGATAGAGGTCACACAACTTGTTCAGGTACTCTTTCTGATGCTGCATTACTTTCTTAGTAGTAACACATTTCTTAATGTCCAGCTCAAGCTTCCCATTTGCTTTGGTCCCGTGATGTTGACTTCCCCCTTGAAGGAGATAGGCAGATAGGCAGTGCAAGATCTCTGAACAGAAGCAACATACTTTTGGATGGTAAGAACTTGTAGGGTCAAAGAGGTAAGAGCAGCTGTAACAATAGAGGCAAGTCAATTTGTAGAAGTCTTTTATAAAAAGTGGTGATTGAACATCACTCCATACTATCTATCTCCTCTGCAGTCTCTCAGTCTGACTCATCTATACTCACTATCATACTGTTATCTTTGACTACAAGAAGCTCATGACATGATGAAGATGAATTTAGGAAGTTATCTGATGGGTGAAAGTGCATGGCAACATCTTAGATAGCTGCGGTGTAATGTTCTTACGACAATGATGACCTTTTTACCCTGTTGATTTGGGCAATTCTAGTTTCTAGAAGTAAAATCCATCTTAAAGATAGAGGGTTTTAAGAACCATGATACATTTGTATGTATACACTTCAGCAATATTTGACATCTCTCTATCATACAATCACAGAATCACTGACGTTGGAAAAGTCCTTTAAGATCATCCAGTCCAACCATCCACCTATCACCAATATTTCCCGCTAAACCATGTCCCTCAGTACAACATGTAAACATCCCTTGAAGACCTCCAGGAATGGTGACTCCACCACCACCCTGGGCAGCCCATTCCAGTGCCTGACCACTCTCTTGGAGAAGTAGTTTTTCCTAACGTCCAACCTGAATCTCCCCTGTTGCCAACTGAGGCCGTTTCCTCTAATCCCATTTCTAGTTATGTGGGAGAAGAGCCCAACCCGCACCTCTCACCACAACCTCCCTTCAAATAGTTGTAGAGAGCTCCCCTGAGCCTCCTCTTCTCCAGACTAAACAATCCCAGATCCTACAGCTGCTCCTCATAAGACTTGTGTTCCACATCCCTCACTAACTTAGTCGCTCATCTCTGGATACACTCCAGGGCTTCTGTGTCTTTCTTGTAGTGAGGGGACCAAAACTGAGCACAGTACTCCATATTATGGTATAATTAATAGATTGAGACAACTTGTAATGTACTGTCAAGGTCTTTACACTTGACTTCCCATAATCTTTTTCTGCAAGTTTATCCTGAGATGAAATGGTTAGTAATTGATCAGCCTCTGATTACTACCAAAATGTCCCAGGTCCTTTCATATAGCTTTTTTGGTTTTATTCCTCAAGGCTGAAAAAAAGCATCTGTGACACCGAGAGTGGTACAAATAATCCGCTAAAAATGTACAATAAGAATTGTAAAATATAAATACTGCATTTTAAAAGTTTCATAAAAACTACCAAGCAGTTTCTGTAGCTTTGGGGTTTTATGTACGTTGTATATAGCAGAAGAGAAGATAAAACTTGACTATATAAAATAATAAAAAAAAAAAATCACTTTTAAAGCAACTAGTATAGATATCTCTCCAGTTTATACACTTCCTTTTTTTCATTTTCTGAAAGAGAAGGAAGAAGTTATAAGTAAAATAGGCCCAAATATTCAAAGGTGCTGATTTTTTCTTGGGAAGTATTTAACACCCTCAAATATTACATTTGGCATTAGATTTTCATGGGAGCTTTTTGCCATATATGAAATTAGCTCTCAGGATTTTCTAATGTTTCTCATATTGAAAATGATGCCATTTCTGGGGAAGCCTGCAACGACTGTTTGAGGCATTCTTCGAGGGGGTAGGAAAATGGCATTACCTGACTCCAGGTTGAAGGTAGGAGTAAGAATGATAATAAAAACAATCACTGGGACTAAAGGTTCACATTTTCAAAAATAAGTATTTCACCGATAAAACTAGCACAACATCGAGACAGGTGAATTTCATTCTCTCAGTTTTTGAGATAGCTAAAAAAATACACATATTGAAGCAGCAAAAATTATGGCTTTTTTGATAAATAGGCATTAGCACCAATCATGTTGTTTCTCTGTCATTTGTACTGACAAGATAGGGAGAAGCTCTTTCAACAGTCCAAAAAATGACAGTCATACCATAGCGCAGGAGGACAGACAAACCATCTATTCCCTGATTTTAATTTGATAATGCTAATGCAGTGTGGATCTGCTTTCAGCTTGTTCTTCTCTTCTAGAAGAGCTGAAATTACAGATGGAAATTCATCCCTCACTCTGCTTTTCAGAATACTGTCCTTACAGTTGGAGTATCTATGGTGGGTATTTGAACTCTGTGAAGAAATGAACGAGTTCTTCTGTGTGCTTATTTTTAACATTTAGAAAACTGGGAAGAATTTCTCTCATTAAATACAAAGAAAAACAAGTATTTGATTTCTCCCTTGCAGCTCACACCTCCCCTCCTAGTATTTTGTGCTGTAGTTACACGTAAAATGAAAACATGGAAGTGGTCACCACACTGAAATACCTCTTCAAAAATCAATGAGTGTTTCCTATTCTGGACTGCATTACAGATAAGAAAGCTGCAGCAATTCTTTTCATGAGGGAAAAATGTAGAGACCTTTATATAGCACTATAAATGATGTCTCTCCAGAGTGAGCAGCAGCATTTCTCAAATAGCTGCTAATAAGACTAAATATGGTAGAGTATTACAGTGAATCACAGTGTTGTATTGGGTTATGCAACCCTCTACGGTCACTTACATAAAGAAGTGAGCAAATTAAGTTCAAGCAAGCTCCTCTTTGTTAATTAACTTTTAAGGTGAGCAACTGGCATTTAAAGAGAAAACTTCTTATGGCTGGCTGTTGCAGTGGGAGGGAATACTTTATTGCAATTGTTCTTTGTTTCCTGAGATCATCTGAAACTCCATCCATTGTCAGGAATAATGCTGGCAAAATCCACTCGGGCCTTTCCTTGCATCTCTCCTGGCGTCAAGAGAAACTGCTGACGCAGCTTAAATTCTTTTGCTCATTTTAAAATTTGTCTGGTGGTGGTACAGAAAAGATGAGGACGTCAACACTCCAGGTTGCATCAAGAGAAGGGTGACCAGCAGGTCAAGGGAGGTGATTCTGCCTCCCTATTCTGATCTCGTGAGAACCTACCGGGAGTACTGCGTCCAGCTCTGGAACCCTCAGTACAAGAAGGGCATGGAGCTGTTGGAGCATGTCTAGAGGAGAGCCACAAAGACGATCAGAGGGCTGGAGCACCTCTCCTAGAAGGACAGGCTGAGGGAGCTGGGGCTCTTCAGCCTGGAGAAGAGAAGGCTCCAGGGAGACCTTATAGCAGCCTTCCAGTGCCTGAAGGGGGCCTATAGGAAAGTTGGGGAGGGACTTTTTACAAGGGCATGTAGCAACAAGATGAGAGGAAATGGCTTTAAACTGGAAGAGGGTAGACTGAGACTAGATATTAGGAGGAAATTCTTTACTGTGAGGGTAGTAAGACTGGAACAGGTTGTCTAGAGAGGCTGTGGATGCTCCCTCCCTGGAAGCATTCAAGGCCAGGCTGGATGGGGCTGTGAGGAACCTGGTCTGGAGGGAGGTGTTCCGACCTATAGCAGGGGGTTGGAACTAGCTGATGTTAAAAATCCCTTCCAACCCAAACCATTTTATGATTTGTAATACCATCTTGTGAAAAGTGGGAGTAAGTTTAGTACATCCTGCCCCTTCCATTCCCTGAATATCACTGACCTACTTGCACCTCTAACACTCATCTTGCTACCTATTTATACTGTTTAATTACAGGAGACAAATTGCGTATTGTTTGAAGTGACTGATTTGCCTTTCTGCATTTTCAGAGCCATTCAATATTTTCAACTGGAATAGGGAAAGAGGATCCATAATATTCAGTGAAAGATATGACATAAAAAATCACCTTTCAGCAAGAAAACTTCAGAGCTTATGAAAAGAGGAAATACCTGAGCATGTGATATTTTGGTTTTGTCCTTTAAAGAATTTTAATACAGGTGCAAATGTGCAAAATGAGTCAGATTTGGTGTCATGAAGAAGTATAGCAAACAGCAACAAATAATTTATCAAGGACAAGTTTCATCTTGCATTCATTAGTTGCAGCTAAGCTTGTAACATATTAGCCAGTGAGTTAATTACTGGCATTGTTCATTACAATGCAAATTAGATGTTCACTTCATAAGTACTGTGGTACTTCCTCATTTGATCAAAAAGAAAAAGGACTACTATGCTTGGGTATTTCAGCTTAGGCTCTGTACTCAAAACATCCCCTGTCACCCTTGTATTTCAGAGGCATAGCAGATTCCCAGAATAACTGAAAGAAGATTTTTTTGTTCTTTGGCAAAGATCAGACCTTTTCCATTTCCATAGTGGTCTAGGGAAGAGGATTCCTAGATCCTGGGTCAGCTCTTCAGGGGGAAATGGGCTGCTACTGATGTAATTTGCAAGTGAAGGGATAACACAAAGTGGCTCATGGGCCATTATTTCACTGAATTAAATAGAATTATAGAACATACTTGAATTGGAAGGGACCCTTAAATGTCAGCTACTCCATTCCCTTCAGTGAACAGGGATACCTACAGCTTGATCAGGCTGCTCAGAGCCTGGTCCAGACTGACCTTGAATGTCTCCAGGGATGGGGCATCCACCTCCTCTCTGGGCAACCTGTTCCAGTGTCTCACTACCCTTACTATAAAAAAGCTTCACATACCTGTAGATGGAGGGACTCTGCCTGCTAAAGGTGCTATAATGTGTTTCAGTCACTCCAAACCTGAGAGATGGGCAGCTCTGTGGTGGCTTCGCTGTATGTCTGGAGAGATCCTGGGCAACAGTCTTTGGTCCTTTTTGCTGTTGTCAGTCACAGCAGAATTTTTCAGAGTTGGACGGGACCCTTAAATGTGTGCACCCTCTCAGCATTTTCCTCTCTCTGGAAACCACTGCTTTGCTTTTTTACTTGGGAATATCTGGAGGACTTGTGGGTGGCTTTCTTGATTGTGTATAGTCCCTGTGATTCCTTCAGCAACTTAGGGATTTCCCTAAGAAAGTGTGGCAGGTTTTCACACGTTATTTTGACCACTACAGGAAAAGAGCCCCTAATCATAGAATCACCAAGCCTGGAAAAAACCGCTAAGATCATTCAGTCCAACCATCCACCTGGGCACCCTGCTGGCTCATGTTCAGCTGAGTGTTGACCTACAACACCAGGCCCATTTCCTCAACATATTATTCAGCTATTCTGGAAACCAATAGGAAAGCCAGGTTTTTAGGTCATTTTCTTGAAGCCAAACCTATTAAACTTCTAACAAGCTGTAGATTTCCCTGAAAAAACTCAAAGAAAAAAGCACAGTAAACAGATTTTATTCTATTCAACAGGATCAGCTATTTGTTCACATGGCACTGTGACTTGTGATATCTCTGTGCTCTGTTCAAAGGGTCTTATCACACACACACACACACACACACACACACAAAAAAAAAAAAGAAAAAAAAAAAGAATCTAAACACAGTTCTGGTGAAAACGCAGCCGTATGTCTTTGTGGTGGCTGGCAGTGCCAGGACAGAATTTACAGCTAAAATATGTAACCTATGCTGTAAATTCTTTGAGTTTAGAGCCTGGCACCATGTGTCCCTGATCATGATACAGGCTAGAAGTGCAGTAGAAATTATAAAAAGAAATGGTTTACAATAAAGTGCCTCAGTAGCACGAGGAAACCTAAGAATAGCTTGAAAATATTATAGCAAAGGAATATGACAAACTGTTTATGTTTGTAATCATTTATGACTCTGCAGCAATTCACACAATATCCTCGTAGGGCAAGAGATGTTTTTTTTTCAGTATTTCCTCTTCCAAGAGTTTGCAGAGTGAAGGTCCTTTGTCCAAGGGTCCCTGGGAAAGAAATGCTGTAAGGAAACGATTTCATGCAGGATGATGGAGATGCTGAGGAAATTCCCTTTTTCAGATTTTTCTTCTGCTGGAGTTTACTTAGAAGGCAGGATCTAGCTGACTTCTTTCTCATAAACATCCCGCTGGCTTTTGGCTAGGCCTTGAAACATGGCTTGAATCATTTATATTCAGAGAGGACTGAAAAGAAGTTTATTTCAGCAAAGTCATCCTCACAAAGAAGTTTGAGTGATTTGACTTCTTACAATTTGAATTTAAGGTAAAATAGAGGAAATTAAAGGGAGGGAGTTAAAGGAGGAGAAGGAACCAACTGCATAAGTAGTAAAAAGATAAAGAAATGTAACAACTACTTTACTTACCTAATTTTCATTTGGAAAAAACAGCTTTTGTTTTGATTTTCTGTTGTGTAAAATCTACAGAGAGGTGTGAAACAGTATGAATCCAACAGGTGTGAAACAATATGAACCTATTTTCACAGTATCATGCTGCCTGAGAAGCATTACAGCAGCAGGAATGGATTGATGGAAAGAGTGAAGTAAGAGCAAACAGTACAAGGAAAGAAAGGGATGACCTAAAGAGAAGCAATTGCCAGCAGGTTTGCAGCACTGGACAAGTAAACGTGAAGAATATGTAGAACACAGGTACATATGGTTCTTTCCTCCCCCAGGCAGCCTGGCTAGATTTGAACCACACATTATTAACCTTGAATCTGTAAAAAAAATACTCATGACAAGGATCACCTGTAGGCACGTATCAATGCTACCA
This sequence comes from Alectoris magna, assembly GCA_030625065.1. NCBI lineage: Eukaryota > Metazoa > Chordata > Aves > Galliformes > Phasianidae > Alectoris > Alectoris magna. Next base: position 28,437,585 of record CM060560.1, on the reverse strand, counting down.
AGCAGAATTTCTTTCATTTATTAACATCCTCAAAGAATGCTGTGACAAAAATGAGAAAAAAGAAATCATGCTTAATCTAATGTTCTGTGGGAAATACGGAGAAGCCTGTTTTACCATTGAAAATTAAAGGAAAAATTCTAAGGTCAGACTTCCCAGCATCCTGCAAATAATGAATAAAAGATTAAAAAGTGCTTGGCACAGAGTTTGTGTTAATCAGTGTCTTCTCATGTGAGCATGTTTCCTCCAGCAAGCCTGTAAACTTTGATTTTGTGTAATTGGGAGGTTAAAAGTTCTTCTAATTAGCATCCACTTATATGGGGAATGTAGCACCTAGTTTGCAATCATAAAGGTGAGGGTTTTTTGAAGTGCTGCTAATTATGAAATAGATTTGCCATTTGAAGCAAAAATCAAGTGTGGAGTCAAATGAAGCCTCAGAATCCCCACTTTCATCAATGCAGAAGGGAAGGTTAGATAGCTACATTTTATAACAACTTTTTAATGACTGTGGAGATTGTGAAAAGGAGATTAAGAATGAGTTGTCAAATGTCTGTTTAACAAATCATGTCGTGATTGTGATCATTTTTTTCTTGGTGTGGTATAAGTTTCTTTAGCTGCTGCCATACAAAGAAATGAGAAAAACATTTAAAATCAGATACCTCAAACTGTAAAAGAGTAAGGGTGACATTTTGGTCACCTCTGTAGGAGGTGTCCATCTGTAAAGCTGATAAAATGTGTGATTAAAGATGATTTCCCAAAACATATTTTCTGACTTCTACTCTTTTATTCTGCATCCCAAAGACAAACAGGGACTTCTCCCTGAGACCCAGAAGAGCAACCTTCTGGATGAATGTTAGGGTTAGTGAAGTTTTCTAGAAATTGTCCTCAGCAGCTTTGATTTCATATATTCAGCACATAACCAGAGAAGATTAGCTTCTGCACATTAAAACTGTTTGTACTGGGCTTTTTCTTTTCACATATTTCTCATATCTGGAGAATAGTTGTAGGTGAAGCTGATATACTTGTAAATCAATGTGAAACATAATTATTTTCCCTTTTATACATTATGTGGGCTTCTGTAGTCTAGAGTCATATATCATAGAGTTCTCCGTTGCAAAGAGTAACATAGAGCAGAATTGTGATTTACCCACAAAGACACTCAGTGGACCTGGTGTGGAGTTAAAGTATAATTTCTGAGCTACAATACTGAAATCTGAACACAAAATTATGGAGTAAACTCTGCCAACCACTAGTCCCATTGATTCTGACGGATGTAGGGTTAGACAATACCAATAGCTTCATTTTTTTTTCTTCAAGAACGAAACAGAAGTTCTACTGACAAAGCATATTTTTCAAAAGGAGAGTTTGAAAGAGAGAGTTACAAAATGGTTCCATCTTGCAGTCATGCTGTCAGTGGAATTTCTTCCATGTACATGTGACAAAATTAATGTAAATGACCAAGTCATCTGCCTGTGACGTGAGTGAGAAGTTTCGCCTTCTATAAAATATATGTATGTGTATGTATATATATATGTATATATATATATATATACACACATATATATATATATCAGTAAGATAATAGGTTTCTAATTTCAACTGAGTGGTGACAATCTGCCTTTTAGATATGGCTGTATTACATGTGATCTGAGTATTGCTGTGTGTTTCAGTTGATTACAAAACTTTCAACCCTCACTTGCAATTGTTATACTAAATGCAGAAATGCATCTTGCCTGCAGGAGTTACTATACTCTCACTACACCTATCTTCTGCACCACTCCATTCAAAGTCTCACATCCAGACCTTTCAGGAGCTCATTACCCTCAGCCAGGTAGACACAAGTACAAAATGCCCTAAAATAGGTACATTCTGATTGGTATCTCCACTCATATGATTCAGTGGATGTATTTAGAACAAGGTCTTCAGTTGTACAGAAGGTAGAAATCCTGAGTGAAATGGTAAAGACAGTTTGAAGACACTGAGATCAAAGCATGAAGGAAATGAGACCCAGTACATGGGACATATCAGTTTCAAGTGCAAAATTCAATTCTTTGCTCTTGTCTTACTGATGGGAACAAACAGCACACAAAAAAAGGAGGACAAGAAGAGAGGAGGAAAGTGCACTTTCTAATGGGTTATTAGTAAATCTTCTGAGACTGATGTCTTGTATAAGATCAAATGAACTTACATTTTGTCCTTCCTCAAATGCTTTAGGTTGTCATAGGAGATAATCTGAAAATCGTGGCTTGACAACTGAAGAATTGTGAAAGTTTGTATGGCAGAAAGCTTCATTAAATCAATGGCCTTATTGACTGAAGATCAAACTTCACGTTAATGAAATTGTCTTTTTGACCTACATCCACTGTCACGGTTCAAATACCAAATTGAATTTTTAAAGTCACGGGATTTTGCCTCAATCTCTTAAGTGCTACTGCATGACTGAGTAGAGCTGTAGAATGGTAAAATTCTTACCACCGCTTTAATCTTTGGGGTAAGAGTAAGTAGTTGAAATGTTTCAAAGCATATTGGGAATGAGAAGCTTCATCCAAAGGAAAAAAGCATATGTTCAGTGTGAAATGGATGGGTTTCAAGAGACCGGAGAGATCTGTCAACAAAAGATTCTAAATCCTGCCTACTGAGTTAAAAAGGATAAATTCTGTCTCAGAAGACAAGCCCATCTTGGCAATTAGCTCAGTAGGAGAGGACAGGCTTTTAAAATAAATATAAGAAAATAGAAAGCATCAGCTGCAGGCCACCAGGGGGGAAATAGAAAGATGAAAATCAGTGCAAAACAAAACAAAAAAAAATTTAATTTAGCTGTCCATGGTCAAAATTTAGGTTTCTACCTATAAGAAGTCAGATTCCTATGCTCCTGCTGTAGTCAGTGTAAGAGTTTTTCAGTTAGTGAAACCTGGAGAGTTACTCATCTGGACAAATACCAGCATGGATTCAGTTGCTGTAAGTAGTTCAAGGTCCCAGGGTATCTAGAATAATCTTATGGGACTGGCGTATGGGAGACCCTTGGGACTGGTTGATGAAGGCTGCACAGAACATACAAGGGCAGCTAGATGCCTCTGTTAAGCATCTGAGTCCATCCAGGAAAGATCACCTGCTGTGTGAGTTTGATCTTGTCCTCGTCTTTGCTAGTGGAAGGTCTGAGTGGAGGTGACCTACATGCAGTCACACGAGCAGACACTTGGGACAGCTGGTGGGAAGCACCAGCCTCCAGCTGATGGTGCAGGAAGATTGAGCCTCCCCAAATTCCTGTGTCTTTTCTGTGGAGATGTCTCCGCTACTGCACACAAAATGGCATTGGATGTTGATGCATGGGCTGCCTCTGATGCTCATAGAGCTTTGATACCATGCTTGTATTCAGGCAGTTCCACATGGATGAATGCATTAGAGTATCACACTTGCAAATTTAATCTCACCCTAGACGTTAGCTCAGTTGGGACCCATAATCAAGTTAATGAGGTATAATGTGTAAGCTAAAAATTGTGTGGCAATGTGTTGCAGGTTAGGTAAAATCTCTATTGCAAAGCGGTAAACTAAATTAAATTCCCAGCTTTTGCTATAATTCATTACACGGGACATACACAAGTAGCACACTGTAATGCTCATCCAATAGCTTCAGTAAATGCATGAGCCTGATGTGCCATCATCCATCACTATACTGAAAGAATGAGTCCAGTCATGAGATTTGTGTGCCATGAGCAAACTATGCATTCTGTAAGAAGTCTAGGTAATCGGTAGAAAGTGATCAGCACTGGGGAAAGCCTATTTCTGTCTGAATTAGAGGACAGTTTTAGGGAACTGCCATTTTTGGAACAAAAGTAACCTCAGTGCTGGTATAAATTACATACTAAACAGGAATGTTAATAGTAAAGCTGGAAATGCATAGATGAAGAAAAATATTTTCCAGGCTTAACTTGGAATGGCATAGAGTTAGGTGTTTGAATTATGAAATGTGTGGATGAGATACGTTGTATTCCATTACTTGACAACAGTTGACAAATATTTCTAAACTGCCAGTCCTGCACTGCTTGCAGTTAAGAGACGGTGATTGTATTTTACATTCATCAGCAGTGTAATTCCCTAATAAAGATTGCAAGATCAATGAACTGTTTCTTCTTTGCTAATATCTAACAGTGCAATGGACTGACCTGAAAATTGTAGAGCCACTGAAGTACATCTTCTACTGGCAAAGTAACAGACCAGTGGACTTAGGAATGAGTACGTATAGAATTAAGACATAGCAGTGTAATTAAGGACAGGCAACACATCTGAAGGAACTAGCTGTTGTCACACAACTCTGATTTCTTTTTTTTTTTTTCTTTTCTATGATTACAAGTTCTGATGACAATGGTAATTGCAAAGATGTGGTTTATTCAGATTTCTACAAAGTGGTAGGCTTAGTATCACAACATGGTGATTTAGAAAGGAGCTCTTTAGTGTATCAATAAAGTGTTCATGACTTAGCTCGGTACTTGTTGTTTCAAAAATATTAAAAATATATATATTGTCTTAAGGAATCTTTATCAGACAGTGTTACTACTAGTAGTTCCTGTAGAGCATGGCAAGAAATTTGATCATGTTCAGTACTCTCAAGAGAATTAAAAAAGCTGCCAAAAAAGAGAGGTTAATCTCATTAGTGATAGGGTAAAACCTAGGCAAAAGCAAAGTTATCCATTTATAAACAAGAAACACAGCCATTCTTACAGAAAGAGGGCACTGACTGAAAATAACACTGGCTTATAGGGAAAATGAACTAATATGGGCTCTGATACAACACAGAGGCAAAAGTGCTAATTTGATTCTTGTCAGCATAAACAACAGAATGGTGAAGAGTAGGAGGAAAGTGACTTTCCATCGCATGTGATATTATTGGGACTGATGTGAAATAATGTATACAGACTTGTCAACATTTTAAAAGGGATATGGAAATACTACAGATGATATAGATGTAAGCCACAGATATGTTTTGATGGCTGGAAGATGGAAAAAAAAAAGGAGAGGGAACAGCAAGATCTCAGTCTGTTTATCTTATCAAACAGATCAAAAGAGATCAAAAGACAGCTTAATTATAGTATGTAAGAACCTTCACAAGCAGTAAATACTGGTTACTGAATGGCTCTTTAATCTAGCAGAGAAAGGCACATCAAGAACTAGTGGCTGGAAGTGAAACCAAATTCAAATGAGAAATTAGACAAGCTTCTAAGAGGCAATGTGATTAGCCACCAGGTACAAAGGAGACATTGAATTCTGTCACCTCATTTTTTTTTGCAGCCAGGGATACATGCCCTTATCAAAGACTATGTTTAATCATATCCAGGAGATCTGACTTAGTATCTTCTTGCTCAGGATACATGTCATGCTAGATGGTCATCTGGTATCCTACCTTGATTACTGGAAATCTTGGGGGTCCAATCATCCTCTTAATCTTTCTATTATTTCATCTGTAAATGTTGATGAGGCACGTTCTAGTACTGATTACAGATGTCTGGGGCTGACAAATATGCCCTAGGAAAACAGCTGACAAGTGATGGGGGAGAAATGAAGTAGGAACTACTCACCCACAGTGTTCCTCCTAGAGCAAGAAGAGAGCCAGTTGATTGATAGAAGTCTGACCACTTAACAGTGCTCACCACTACAACAGTTAAACCGCAGTTCCTAGTTAAATACTGAATGCAGTATTTAACTGCGTTCAGTATTTAATTTATCTCCTCTTAGAGAGGAGAAGAACCACCATCTCTGAGAGATGCAGCAGCTCAGGGATATACAGAAATACTCTTCTGCCAGTAAGGAGAGTTTATTGCCTGTTTATTAACTGTTTTTTTTTTTTTCATCTTCCTTTACTACAGGACACAGATTCTGCGAGCCCAAAGTGAGGGGCATAAACATAAAATATAATACCTAAATTTGAAAAAATAACATTGAACAGATTGTGTTGTGACAGTTGTCCAGTGCTTTAATGCAAAAGACTTCCAGAGCTCTTTTTATATTATGCTTTAATGCAAAAGACTTCCAGAGCTCTTTATATTAGCTTATGATCAGTAATAGAGGAATTAATTCTAGGTCAGGTTCTAACATTTCTACCCACATCCAGTGTACTTTTTACTCGACCAAATGAAGGGGAATGTTTGCATAATGTGATGCCTTCCATGCAGTTATAGCAACACTCTGCTTTAAAACCATTCACTTGGGCTGTCCTGGGCTATTTCTTACATGGAAGTGTTGAAGAATATAAAAAAAGTTTCAGGAAAGCAAATTCTAAATCCACTTTCACTGCCTTGAAATTCCCTTTCTGCTTACAGTAGGAGTTCTATCTCTTCTCTTAATGGAATTCCTTGCACTGAAGTAGAGGAAGCACTACGAATTCATGGACATTTTTTGCCCTCTTGAAATGGATAAAGATGTCCTTCCTCAGAAAAAGCAAATCATGTGAACATGGCTTTGCAATTCAACACAAAATCTCAGCCTGGAACATGTCTCGCTGGAAGAGCAAGCTGTCTTTGTAGAGCAATTTCTGATTTGTTTATTCAGGGGAAAAAAAAAAAAAAAAAATCTCCCTAAATCAACATCTGACAGATGTTACTCTCAGAAATGTTTTATTATATCCCAGCACCTTTGAAAATATTTCCGCTGAGTCTTCCTCGCAGCAATACAAGCTTTGACACCTTGGTGGAAAAAGTGCCTACAGCAAGAGGAAAACAGATGTGCCAAATCAGCTAAAGCTCGGTGTGCAAAGGGAGAGGGCAACAGTTGGGAAGTATGCAAATGTGATGCCTGCTAAAAATACCCTCGGGATTTCTTGTGTGCAAGGTGTTATATCCTGAGGACTGCCTTATGATTAGAAACTCTCACCAGTGTGCTGCTTCAGACTACAAAATCTCTTTCTTATGTAACACTGAGTCTTAATATGCCAGCTTTGTGGCTTCATTTCATAGCAATTATTTAACAGTTTCAAACCTATACAACTAACATGTAATGCAAATGAGATGACTTACCTCCAGGCACATTTAACGCTAATACGATCTGAATCAATACTATAGCACAAATCAGTACGAAATGCAAAGTAGTAAAAAAGAACCATAAGACTGTGAGGGTTGTTCAGCATTAGTGGAAAAAAAAACACGATATACTGTGAAATGAGCTTGGGCTCAGTACTGAATACTCTTGGAATCAGATAGGAAAACATCCAACACAACTTTTAGACATAAATTTAATTTACAAGTATTTTACTGGACAAAAGTATAGTAGGATTTGGGGATTAAAAGGATTTACTAGATTATCATGTTCAGGCAGTTTCCATTTCTTTTGGAGTGCTAGGGTAGAGAACTCACAATTATTGCCTGCATTTTTTCAGTGTCCTGTCTAGGCAATTTATATATTGCTAAACAATAGAATTTAAAGTACTTTCTCTAGGAAGTTATTTCTCAGCCCAAATAATATAATACCTACTGCTAAATGCCGGCAAAACTATAATGAATACTACCCAGAATTTAGTAGGGATTAAGTTGCAGTACTTCTGTAACTCATATGCTTCCATTTTAATTGCCAGTTGTTAGCAACAGCATTGGGAATACTGAAATTATGTTTCTGACCAAATTATGTTTCTGCCCGCTTAGTTAAAAGTTTTCTTTGCTGATTTATAGACAGATGAAGGAGAGAATAGCCCAAACCAGTTCAGCTAGCGAATTCCTGTGGAAGAAGGTCAACAGAACATCTGCTTTGCAATTTGCAGTTGTCTGCTTACTCATGCACATTGCTCTATCGTCCCAGCCTCCTAAACAAAAAAGAAATTATAAAACTTGATTTTATTGAGTTCTCTGAAAGTTATTTTTTACTTCACTTAAGCTGATTTTCCTCAACAGTAGAGAAGTGAATTTGTCATATCACAGTTACTGATAAGAATTATCTCCTGTTATTACACGAGGGCATATTTTCTTATGTTTCTTTCCTGTGAATTACTTATTTAAATCATTTGGGTGACAGCTGCTACTTAAGTTGTGGCTTTAAATGGGCCTGAATCAAAGTCTACATCAGGGCATCCTTAAATGGCAAGGAATGCTGGACACACATGTGAGCTTCACAAACACCATTCATTTGTAAAGTAAGGAAATACGGTAAACAACTGCTCATTTTTTTTCCAGCTCCAAAAGCTTCCAAATGCCTGAGCAAGCACTATCTGAACTTGCATTTTTCAGTTCATGACCCTTTACAGCTCTAATAATAGGATTTAGACATCTACTACAGCCGTAGTAATAGGGCTATCCAAGGTAACATTTACCATTTTGAACTGGACAAATCATCTATGTCATTCTGGATGCTGTCAGTTGCATTAATATATACTGGATGCCCGAGAAAAAAGTTGGGGGAAGAATGAACTGTCCATCAGGGATAATTCATTCTTTGTTAAGTGCTTTTTATGCTCTGGAAACTCAGGTTTTATCTCCTGACTTCCGCTGTGCTTTATAAAAATGATTTCAAGTGGTACTCCCAGAATATGTCTGCCCAGAGCAGTGCACTGGTAACTGAGCTCTCAGGTGCAGTGGCAGGGACTACAAATGTGGGACTGACACCAATATGGAGGTTCCTAGGCATGTGGCTAGCTCTGTGTCTTAGCTTCCTTACAACCTGTGAAGAAGTGGGTGCCATTCTGCTGTTTAGATTCAGGGGCCTCACTGACAACTCCCATAGCAGCTTTAGAGACATACTGATGAAATGCATACCAGATAATGGGATATTGTGGTAGACTGAAAACTGGTTGGTGTGCTGGGCTCCAAGGTTTTGATGAGCAGCATGAAGTCCATCTGGTGGTCAGCCACTCATGGTGTACTCCAGGGGTCGATACTGGGGTCAGTACTACATATTGCTTCATAGATGATCCTAGATGATGGGACAGAATGCAGCCTCTGAAGTTTGTAGATGATACAAAAGTGGGAAGAGCAGTTGATGCACCAGATGGGCACCCATCCAGAGGGAGTCTGACAGGCTGGAGAAGTTGGCTGACAAAAATGTCATGAAGTTCAACAAAGGGAAATGCTAGATCCTTTGCCTGGAAAGGAATTACAGCATGTACCAGTACACACTGGGGGCCAACAGACTGGAAAGCAGCTTTGCAAAGGAGGACCCTGCAGTTTTGGTGGACAAGCTGTGAATATAAGACAGTAATGAGACAGTAAGGACAGAGAAGGATTGGGGGAATTTTATACAAATACTTTGTGGGGTAAGAAGGAATGAAGAAAACAAACCCAGTTCCTTCTTAGTAGTGCTCAGTAATATGATAAGTGGCAGTGGGAACAAATCAAAACACAGAAAATTCTACTGAAGAATGAGAAGAATCTTTTTTACTGTGAGTGACTGATCATTGCACGGGTCTCCCAGAAAGGCTGTGTCCTCTTTGTTTTTCAAGATACTCAGTATTTGTCAGGGCATGGCCCCAAGCAGTCTGTTGTAGCTGACCCAGCTCTGAGCAGGACGGATGTATTTGGCTACCTCCAACCTCAGCAGAACTGTGATTCTGTAGTTCTGTAAGCTAGGTGCAGGCTCCATACCTACAGTCAATGGAAAACCAAGTAACAATTCAGTTTCCTAAAACTCAGGTGTTTTTAAGGCCATTTGGCATGCCCTGGGCTTCTAGCCTTCTGTTTTGAAGTTAGGGGGTCTTCCAGAAGTCTTGCATGATCTCTGTCACAGGTGTCTCAGATATGCAAGGGCATCCCAAACGGTACTAAAAACATGTATATTTGGTCGAGTGAGCTGATCCCACATGCTGTCAATGAGTTCCAGAAACTGATTTGTTTCAAAATGGGTCAACTGCGTCAAAGCCTTGCTCTCCACAGGCTCTTGGATATCTGCCTATCAAAACTACAGTATGGCGTCTTAGTCTTAAACTATGTCCAAGTTGAAAGAATTGCAAGTTAAAAACTGAGCCAAAAAGAGGAGTCAAACAGCTCCTGTATGTCCCACAGAATCCAGCAAGTTTTTTCTTGCGAAGGTCTGAGAAGAGATATGCAACTCTCCATATCTTGTTTACTTCCACAGACGCTGAACAACTTCTCTGCTGGTGTTGCTGCTCCACTGAGCATGAAGCACCAGCATGTGCCCTATGCAACACTGGGCTGTTTGTTGACTGAGCTTTCAGATAAGAGTGGCTTCTGTATGACTCCTCCTACTGTATATTTTCTCTGTTTATGAAATCAGCTTGGGACACAGTCAGGACTAGGGCATCAGATAACAGTATATCCTGTAGTAAAGTGGTCTCTGATAGCTTGCCTAAAACATCCAGTTTTTTGTCTCTTGACTCAGTGTCATCCTGAACTTGAATTTAATTACAGCTATCTCTTCTGACTGTCTGCCCATGCATTATTATCCCTTATATCATCTACTATTTGACATTTATTTGTTCAAAATGAAAATGACCTTTACTCTTAAAAGATAATAAATTATTTTTGTATTTATATTAATTCCCTGTCACTCCAAATAATGTTCACTCAAAAAGGAACGTTGGCATCAGAAGGAGTAAAAGCAAGAGCTTCAGATCTGTGAGCAATCAAGATTGACAGATGATGTGTTATGGTGGCTTTCCATTGTTTCTTTTACTGTGAATATATTGAATGTTTACAATATCCTGTAGTCAAAAGATTTTTACTTATTATGTATGACAGCTCTCCCTTTGAATCTTCAGTACAAACAAGATAGGGCTTACAGTAGTAGTTGTTGTTTGTTGTTGTTGCTGTTGTTGTTGTTGTTTTGTTTTGTTTTGTTTTGTTTTCCTGGGAAAGAGCATCTACGAATTTAAAAGATATTAGGAATTTTTTTTTTCCCAGAAAGAGTGATTATGCACTGACACAGGCTGCCCAGGGAGGTGGTGGAGTCACTGTCCCTGTAGGAATTAAAGAAATGTGCAGATGTGGCACGGAGGATCATGGCTAGAGAGCTTGGTGGGGATGCAATGGTGGCTGGGCTAGATAATCTTAGTGGTCTCAAGAAACTTAATGATTTTGTGATTCTGGAAGACTTTCATGTTAGAGATACCTGGTCCCTTTCTTTTCTCCTAGCAGCTCTGCAGCTCACTTTCTGCAAGCATATCTTTTTCCAAAGGTCCATGCCAGAATCATGAGGATCTCTAACCCATTTCAGTACTGAATACCAGAAACAGCCTACAATGAAAACGGAGTTTTATAGACTTTCCTTCCTGTTTTAGATTTAAAACTCCTCTAATGCTCCATAAGTGTCTTTGTTATTCAATTGCTGTTGTTTTAGGAGCCGTATTTGAAACTGCTGCACAAACTGTGGTACGTGACCCATCAATCAGCCAGCGTGCAGAAACTAGGATGAGCTGAGAAGATTTGCTAAGGCATACAGCCAGATCCTTTTAACTCCTGTGATTTTATTGCACAGTAATGCATATCAATGCAAGTGAGACATTCCATTGTTGCGAACACCCTTCTGACAAACCAATACATGATTGAGGCTATTAGAAATGCAAAAAGCAAGCCAAATCAGCAATGGATTGTTAGTGATTCTCATTTCCCATATATCACTAATTGTGGACACACAGCCTTGAGTGCAGCCCTCCAGTGCTCCTGGCTGGGAGTCACTTTTCACAGCAGTCTGCCTGAGCAGTGACAAACTTGCATCTACTTGTCAAAATAGCATAATGGCTGCATGGAGTGTAGCTGTCACACTGAAGGTGAGTTCTAGGTTAGAAGAATATCCACATTTTCTTCTTCTGTCTAGGAGAGGAAATAAGCTCTAAATGCTTGCTTTTCAGAGCAGTGAAGAACACAGAAGGGTGCACAGGTAATAAATCCTCTCTGTGCATGCTCTAAGGGGTCCCATGATGAATAGCAAAAGCTGAAGCCAAGTGGTTCAGCTGTTCCTGAGCCTTTCTGGATCATGCTCAGCGATGAAGAAGCAAAGAGGGAAAATGTGTGTACAGAAACTCTTAAAAAATGCTGGCTTAATGTTACATGCCATCAAAGGGCTTCAAGCACAACTTCTTCAGCACTTACTGCAGGAGATACACAGAGTGAATATTTGGCGACTGTTACTCGGTATATTCCTGCTGTGACAAGGAAAGCCTTTTCTTGGTGGAACAAAAATGAGTGAGAAGGAGCAGAGAAAAGAGAAGGAAGGGAGGGAGCTCGGTGGTCTACAGGCTCAAGCAGAACAGAGCTGATGCCAGCTTCCCACCTGTGCAAACCCTGGAGGGGAACAAGGGCCAGCAGCAGACGGTTTATCTTTCTGTTCCAGCTTTGGCACAAAGCTGATCATTTTGAATTACATACAAAATAGAGAACGGTACAGATGGAGACGTTACTTTTTCTAACGCCATGCATCAAACTTATTTTTTTCTCATCCAGAAGATGTTTCTGACCTCTCCCGAGACACTCTGAGCTGTGTGTGCAGGTGGCAGGGAAATGGAGCACTCTGGGTGAACTTCCCGGCTGCTGAGAAGCAGCACAAAGCTTTTGTTCCCTCAGAGTCCCTTGCCAACTGGTGAATGTGAGTTCTCCTCTTTTAGTTTGAGAATAATGGTAATAGCTTCAGGTAGGAAATGAACACCAAGGCTCCCAAGGAAGCAAGAACTACCAATCCTAGTGAGGTGCACCAGACTAAAATTCTAATGGATGTGAGGCTCACAGCCCCCTAAGGCCAGATGAGGGCAGATGATGCAGATAGACAGAGTTCTGGGGAATGGTAAAGACGGAGTACAGAAACATGTGGAAGCCATTTGGAGGCTGAACTAAACCCAGAAATATTTTTCTCCTTAATCTGTAGCAGTCAAGGGCTGAGAGCCCTCTGTTTTCCCAGCCTGTCAAGAAAGCTGGGAAAAGATCACAGATATCCAAGCCATCTTTCAGAGCTGGGAAGGACAGTTCTAGGAAGATGACTCTTTCCAAGGCTGAAGGGAATGAACTGGGATTGTTCCAGTTTTGTTTAAAAACTTCCAAGGGGCACTCACAAAAAATATCCCACAGAGATGCCTGAGAAAAATGGGTGTACTTCTTGTGAGGGCATTTTCTTCAAATTTCATGTATTTGAAGCTAATCTGAATTTCTCTGGAGTGATACAAACTCATTCAGAAATAGTGACCATATCTCACCTTCAAATTAAAAAAGACAGTGTTCATCAAATAATTTTGTGCCAGTATACAGTGGGACAAAATTTATGTGACAGTCTATAGTCAGTCTAAATTATCATTTCAGTATTCAGGATGGAACAGGTTGCCCAGAGAGGTTGTGGATGCCCCATCCCTGCAGACACCCAAGGTCAGGCTGGATGGGGCTCTGAGTACCTGATCGAACTGTAGGTGTCCCCACTCATTGCAGGGGAGTTGGACTAGATGGCCTTTAAGGGTCCCTTCCACATCAAACAATTATTTGATTCTATTGTATTCTCTGTTTACTTGTGGTGCTTTTCCAGCCACTGTCAGTTCCACCTAAATATTTCTAATAATCTTTGCCATGAAGCACAGCCTTTCTGGTTCAGAACTTCTGGGAAGTATTTTTTTCTCTCCAAAGTCAACCAAAAATTTGACATGCATCTGTTTTTCAAAATGGCAAGGTAGATTCATCTCTCAGAATACCTAAAAAGCTGATGCGTTACACTGGCAATGCTTCACGCTTGCACCAACTGCTAGTTCTAGACAGAGTGTCTCCTCAGAAAATCTCACAAGCAAGGATAATCCTGGCTGTAATTTCATATTATATTTCAACAATGTGCTCTCTCCTTTTGCTCAAAAATATTTGTACTCTTGCTTTTTGGTATACTGACAAGTGTTGACAATTATAGATGATAAGTTACTGCTTTCTTGTCTTGCACGTACATGATGCTATGCAGCACTTCAATACCAAGATTATGTGAAAGTTGGCATTTCTGGACCGGCCAGAAGAGCAAACTTTAGTATGTTGGACTTCCACAACAGTTGAAACACAGCTTTAAAAAGGAAAGACAGTGTTTCAGAGAGCCTGGTTCTCTGAAGATCTTCAGCATTTGATCCACACATCATAAGACATTGCCTTCTGGATAAGCATACTTGAGGGAAGAATCAGACTAGCAGCACGAATAAGGCTGAAATAAGGTTTCCAGACTCAGTTTATAAGTGTTCCTCCCCAGAAATCAACCTTGATTTTCCCCAAACAGTCTATGGGATCCAGTGCAACAGAGCTTGTTCCCCTATTTCCAACTCCCAGGCCCCCTACGGTACATTGAACATTGTACTCCTTGAACATTGAGCTCCTTTTCATTTCTAACTTTTCTTCATGTTTCAACACACCCAAACATACCTCTATTTCCTCCACCTCCTTTCAAACTATACCCTCAGGGATATACTGTGCACTCCATGCACTTCTTCATGCTAATAATTGAAAATTAGCAAAAAGAGCAACAAAGAGATAAGATAGGAATACTGTTGTTGTCAGGAAATTGAAGTAAAGGAGATGTGAAAGAATCCATGCCAAAAAGTTCTGCTTTTCATATGAAAATGATGAGCTGCATTTATAATGTGAGGGAATGGACATCAGTTAATCTAACTTTCAGAAGCAGTACTGATCCCTAATAGTAGTCACAAAATTGGTAGTCATAAAATGTCTGTAAGCCCAATTAGAAAACTAAGTAAACTTTACTTCTACAAAATAAACCAGACTTCTATTTGCAGAGAAACACATAATCAACACATGTATATTTGTTTGCTCTTTTCTTGGTCCTCTAGAAGGTCATTGTTTTAAATACAGATAAGGAATATTAGGCATCTATCAAAGTCGTAGAGTGCCTTAGGCCAGAAGGGACCTTAAAGCCTACCCAGTTCCAATTCCTTGCTGTGAGCAGTGCCACCCACCAGCTCAGGCTGCCCAGGGCCCCATCCAACCCGGCCTTGAGTGCCTCCAGGGATGGGGCACTCACAGCTTCTCTGGGCAACTGTGCCAGTGCCTCAACACCCTCTGAGTAAAGAATTTCCTCCTAACATATTTTTCCTCTTCTAGTGTAATTCATTCCTCCTTGTTCTATCACTAGGAGATAATGTAAAAAGTTGGTACCCACTCCTGCTTATAAGCTCCCTCAAGTACTGAAAGGCTGCAGTTTGGTCTCCCTGGAGCCTTCTCTTCTCCAAGTTGAACAAGCCCAGCTTCCTCAGCCTTTCTTCTTAGGAGAGGTGCTCCAGTCCTCTGGACATCTTCTGGATGGTCTTCCGCCCTCCTCTGGACGCACTCCAACAGCTGCACATCCCTCCTTTGTTGAAGCTCCAGGCCTGAATGCAGTGCTCCAGGTGGAGCCTCCTGAAGACAAAGGGGGGGACAATCCCCTCCCTCTCCCTACTGCCGCCCTTTTTTGATGCACTTCAGGATACTGTTGGTCTTCTTGGGTGCAAGTGAACACTGCAGGCTCATGTACAGGTTTTCATCCACCAGGACTCCTAAATCCTTCTCAGCAGGGCTGCTCTCAGTGAGTTCTTCTCCCAGTCTGTACTCATATCTGGGAATACCCGGACCCAAATACAATGCCTTGCACTTGCCCTTGTAGAACCTCATTAGGTTATCATGTGCCCACTTTTTGAGCCTGTCCAGGTCCCTTTTGGATGGTATCTCTTCCTTCTTTTGCATCAACTGCACCACTCAGTTTGGTGTCAGGAGTAACATCACTAATTTCTGTGGCAACATGTGCAACTGTTTTCCTACTCTGATCTATTTCTTTTGCTTACAGTTTTCCACTGTGTATATCAGAAAACACTTCTGAATGCAAATATAGAGCAGCAGATTTGCTTTTATTTGTACAAAGCTCTTGCTTAAATACTTTTCCACATGGCTTCTCTGTCTTAAAATCTGCATGGAAATGGAGGAAGTAATGTATTGCAAGGGAGCTGTAAATGATGGAAGTGAGTTATGTTAAGAGTTCACTGACTGCCATTAATCATTTTGTACACATTCTCCATTAAAGTCAGAAAGGCTGAGGGGCCTGACCATATCCTCCTTTTGAGATATATAATGCCATGACCTCAGATGAATTGCCCCTGACGTGTATCTGCCAAAGTGATGGAGGATCAAGTCTCAAAGCAACAACTTTATTTCATGTATGACAGAAAAGCACAAAGAAAAGTACTTAGCAGAAAATTTGTGCCAGTTGTGAATGTCATCCTGGCTTTATTGTGGAAGGGCGGCTTTGTGCCTGAGGGATGAGTCAGGCTCCTTGCAGTGACATTTGTGGGAAGCTTATGCTTGTGTTAGGATCAGAATGTCAACTGAGAGGTTGGTTGTGTTGTTCAGGGCAAAGAATTGTGCACATCAGGGATATATTTCCTCCTAATGCATGCACGTATTTCTCAGCTTTGTCATGGGATTTGCAAGAAACATTTGTAGATACAGAAGCTTTGAGAGAAAGCTAACAAGACAGGGAGTAAGACAAGTAATTGGAGGGAGAAAATGGCATGGAGGCACCAAAAAGCTTCTCTAGTTTATAATAGCTGGAGATTTGGCCTTGCTCAGAAAGGAACGTATTTAAGTAACACAAAGAGCAGAATTCTAACCTCAGCTAAAATAGGGTCTGAAGCTTTGGCCTGCTAAAGTTGCACGGTCTTCAGAGAATCAATAAATAGGACAATTAGTGATACTCAACACTTTCAAAGGATTAAAGGATGTTTGTAACTGATAAATAATTGATGTTAATAAAACGTGTGGTTAGGAAGATAGGAAAAGCTCCCTAAATACACCATCACCTCTCAATATGTTTCACATCCAAAGAGAAAGGTAGAGTAACTGCACTTTGCAGAGCATGAATAGGAGAGGGCTCTTGGAGGGAACTATTATATCCTGCTACATCCTTTAAAAGTCTGTACTGTCGGGGATTCAGTTTTGAGGAAGATCAGCTGCTGCTGCTGTGACAGTATCTGACAACCCATTTCAGGCTCATAGTAAGGAGCCACGGGAGGCATTTGCTGGTTCTCTGCCTCTCTCAGGATTAAGCAGGACCAAGCCTCTGTGGATTCTGCTCTGAGAATGTGAAAAAAACCTCAGGTGGCTTCCTGGGATGCTGCCCCATTTACCTGTTACTATGGAGATCCGTTCTGTCATCCCACTGTACTCATTTTGTCAATGACATCTTGTTGTTCGCTGATGAGCGTGCTGTTAGGAAGCATTTTTTTGTCAGAGATTAAGAAGAGCTGTTTGAGGCTCCTTGTTGCACATCACTCAGAAGAGGGCTGAATAAGTGAGCACAGCAGAAATGCATCAGCAGTGATCATCCTCTGCTAAGGCTATGCATGGTTGATCTGTGAGGTCCCATTCAGAAAATGTGGGTGCAGTATTCATTTAAAATGACTATAGTAGCACTCTGTGCTAATCAATAGCAAAGTATCTGAACAGCTGTACCCCACTTTAAAATCAAAGAGTATGATGTGAGATTTAACTCAGGAGGTTCTTCTGTGTATTTTTCGTATGTTCTCTTTCTTTCTTTCTTCCTTCTATAAGTCTTGAATAAAAAAGCAGTGGCGTTCTGCTCTGCTCTCTCTATATGAATTTAGGATTCCTGGCACCAATGTGTGGTTGGTTCTAATGGCCCAAGTTTGGAATCACTCCACTCGCACTGCAAGAATTTGTAAAAAAAACAACCATGAAGATTGGTATGAAAAAAGTAAAAAAATATAGCATTCATAGAAGCATATGAAAAAACATCAGTGATAGCAGCAGAACAAGTGTTAGAAGGAGAGATGTGTGTTAGTTGCCACAGAGCTCCCTATCTTTTTATTTCATTCCAATGAGATACAAGAACAAGCTGAGATAAAGATGTCAAGGGGATGAAGAACAGGACTTGAGCTTATCGGCCAAGGAAAATAAAGGTTGTAAAACTCGAGAATTTTGCCTAACAATTATAAGGGATGAATAAAATCACGAGGCTAATCCAAGAGGCATGATGAGGCATCATCAGATGGTGACAACCAATGCCTGTACTGCATACAAGTGAGCCAAGACTGTGTATTAGGAAAAATGTCTTCAGTGAGAGCGTGGTCAGGCCCTTGAACAGGCTCCCCATGGTCATGGCCCCAAGCTGCTGGAATGCAGGGAGCATTTGAACAATGATCTCAGACATAGAGTTTGATTTTGGATGGTGCTGTATGGAGCCAAGAGTTGGACTTGATGATCCTTGGGGGTCCCTTCCAACCTGCAACATACTGTGATTCTCTGATTCCATGTTTCTAAGACAACTCGGGCATAAGTTTCTTGGTTCTTGTGAGTTAATTAGGCAGAGGAAAGTATGTGAACAAAATCTATGAAAGCATGAGAGGGTGTAGATAAAAATGACTTATTTAGAGTTTTTTATTGCAAAATTGCCTTTCCTTCCATAAAATCCCTCACAGAGTTATCTCTTGCAAAGCCAGTAGAGTAACATGAGTACAAAGGTTTGAAATGAGCTTAAAGGTTTTCTAAAGTTTAGGATACTGCAAGCAGTATAAATGGGAAAATATACCAGCTTTTATGCATAGTGCATCTTTCTCAGGGTTAAAAAAGGGAAAAAGAAGTTAAATTCCTTGCAGGTAGCAAACTGCTCTGAATTTTTCTTAATTATGTTAATCACTTAGAGAACTTCAAGGCACAGTTACATTAACATTTGCTCACTAGGAAATTTGTTTGATGCACGTTCAACCCTAGCTCCACTGTAGCAGGAGAGTGTGAGGGCTGTGCTGTAAACTAGATCAAAAGAATGAAGTGAGGTTAAAACGGCAGCCTGTGGAGTAAAAAAAAAAAAGGAAAAGTAAAAGAAAGAAGAAAGAAGTAAAACAAAAACAAACAAACAAACAAACAAAAGAGCTTTATCTTTCAAAATAATAATATATATAAAAAAATGTTTTATCTACCAGAACATTTCCTTGGTTTGATTTACAGACCCTCAGAGAATTAACATGGCCAATGGGGTAGGCAAGAAAATCTATCATGAGGAGGAGCAGGAGCAACTTTGAAGGTCACCATTAACTGCTCTGCTTTTCCTTGCCCCCTTTGAAGCAGAGCCAACTGGACAGCAGACTGTGTGTTGCTTCTCTTTTCCACTGGGGTCATCTTCAGTTAGGGGTCCTGGAAAAAAAGAAAGAAGTCAGAGGGCCAGAAACCAGGAACTGTTAATTAGGGGCAAGATGCTGGTGAATTTACTAACCAAGGTCTGCCAAGCACAGGTATGTTCCAAACACTGCCAGCAGGAATCCATCACAGCTGAACAGTTTTGGAGACCAAACTGTTAGATGCTGCTTCAAGGGCAACCTGAAAACTGTCATAAGGACTTATTCAATGGAACTGCTTTTGCTTACTGGAGATATGGTCACCCAAGGTGAATCTTCTTCGAAGACATGATCTAGAATTATTATTCAGTTTTGAATTCATCATTGTTTATTATGTGTTTGACATATATCTTTGAAAATCTTCAAAATAGCAGCAGAGAGAATAGCTGAGGAAGCAGTATGCTCAGACACACGGCAAGAGGAATGTTAAACTGGCATGGTGCAACTTCTGCTTGTTTAAGTAACATGGTCTTCCTTCTGTATTTTTAGGACAACCACTGTTACTGATTTTCTAAGATTTTTAGTTGATATTTTTAAAGATTTAATTGATTCTTAAAAGTAGTCTAGTATCTGGGAACTTTAACAGGACTGTAGTTATTTTCTCTGTGCAAACACTGACAGCTACACAGGGACATCTTGTGCACCTGCAGTGTGAAAGCAGGCAGGCTGCAAGAGAGACTGGTTGGCCTGATGAAGGCATGACTTTTGCTCTGACCATTTTCTAGATGACAGTTAGTCAAATACCTCTTTTCTGTTAACTAAAGATCCTGTAAGATTTATTGGTAGAACAGGAGGTCAGATCAGCCTGAGCTTTCCCTATACATTTATAGATTCTTCTTTATAAAGGAAAAAGCCTTTGTTTTGTCAAGTTTAGCACATCAAAGTGTTCCAGGCTGAGAAACACTGCTTTGAGTACAGCAAAAACAAGAAATGTTCCTTGACCTAGGTTTTATACACTCTGTAATTAATAATTTCACCATGTACTAGAAAGCAAATCATTGACACATGCACCTGATGTCAGCCATGGGACCCAGTGCAAAATGTGATATGATGCATGTTGGAAGATTCATATGGGAACATATTGTTTTGATCAAAACCAAAGTTCGGCATATGTACTATACCTTGTATAAAAACTGTATTTGTGTTCTGGTGATGTAGGTGCTTTAATGATAAAGTACTTTTAACATTCTCCAAAATTCCAGATGCATGAGATGCATTGCTTGCCCTTTTAAAATTGAGATAGGCTTTAAGACAACATTGTGTGAAATAAGTTATTAATTACAATTCCTTTGCTACATCACCAGCATTGCCTCAAACATTGCATTGCTTAAATTTACAGCCAAACAGAGGTTGATGAAGATCTACATTAGAAAATCAGTTTTAGTGCAAATGAATTTTAGAAGACACGGATGCCTGAACTTAATGACTCTTGACAGATTTTAATTTCTTACCATGTTTCCTTTGCTCACACTTCACAGAGGGTTCATTAACTTCCAGCACAAATATATAAATTGCTTTCTTCTGGTTACAGCCTCTGGTTTGTCGAAAGCATTTTCTTATGTATGTGTCATCTCTGTCACATAAATCATGCAATTTTCTCTTATTAGTGTACCATTTGCACACTTCATAACCAGAAGTGATTTTCTGACTTCATTGAAGGCCCATTAGCTGCATGAGAGCATGCAACACAGGAAGGGACTGTACAACTCAGGAGGAGATTGCACAACCAGCTAACTCAAAAATGCCAGTGAATTTTGTAGCTATTCCAAGTAGGACTCATCACTGTACCTGTCAGGTTTTATGATGCTGTATTACAATGGAGTAATACTCTTATATAAGTAAAAACCTACATGAATGTATAGCTAACAAATGTCTGCAGAGAAGGAGCATTCACCTACAATCCTAGAAACCCAGAGAAGATCCTCCTCTTTCTCAATTTTCTTTCTCTTTTCTCAGTGGAAGATTTAAAGAGAGGTCTTCTTATGTTCTCAGATATGTGATCACAGAGAGACACGTACCACACCTGTGTTCAGGTACCTTACTGCTGGTTCAGATTAGAGACTTCTGCACCCTCTTCAGGGCCTGGGAGAGCTGAGCACGTTGGGGCTGGCTTTTACCATTGTTGAACATCATACTGCTGATGATTGTCCAAAGTCCAACATTCAAAGATGATCTTCAAAGGTCCCTTCCAACTCAAATCACTCTAGGACTCTATGATTCCATGGTTTTGTGACTCTATGATTCTACGACAATATGATTTTATAATTCTACACCTTCTGCAAAGAAACAAGAGGAATCTTGTTCCTTCCTGTCAAACTTGCTCCCTAGAGAACACCTCTCTGAACTTTGTACTCTTGGGATGTACAACAATAGAAGGTTTGTTATTTCAATATGAATACCATATACTTTCCCATTATTTTTTTTTGTAGCATACTGCAGAACTGACTCTACTGGCAGGCAGCTGGGTACCCCCTTAGACAAGAAGAGTTTGCACAGAAATTGCATCTAAATGGTATGTCTTTATTCTGTTATGAAAAAAATAAATGAAAAACCAGGAGTCTCTAAATGGAAAGAGTTGCCTTCTCCCCAGAAAAGTTGCTGCTCACACTCTGTCTGCGTCTTTCTAAGAATAACCCTGTCTCTACATTATGAATTTTTCATGCAGAGAAGAGACTTCGTGCTTCAAAAGTCACTGTGTAGAAGATGTTCATGAGAGGTTGCCAAAAGTGTCTCAACAAAAGAGGAATATTTTTAAGCTTAATATTTCTGCAAAATGCTGTTTGTATGCTCAACATTACAGTCCCGTTGGAAAAAAAAAGAAAAAAAGAAAAAAGCAGATTAACTTTGTTCAGTGTTATTATCATTTTCTTGCTAGAAATGGAGCTTTGATCACCTCAGTAACTCCTTTTATGAAATTTTGAATACCAGTTCCATAAAAAATTTTGAAACAACTTATGAAAACTCCCTCGGTTCTTGAAAATAAACAAGCAAATAAAGCTTCCAGAAAAGTATATGCAATGCTTTTCTATGTTTCTGCTGGCTCTTTGCTAATATTTGCAAAGCTACGGCTGTTGCCTTCTTTTATTGAAAGTCCCAGATTATTTTCCAGTCAACTCTTTCCCATCAATAATTTCACAGTTTATTAGGTTCCAGTGTCCTCAGATATGCAGTAAATATTCAGTGCAGATGATTTTTATACAGATTTCATAGGTGGGTACAATGAGTCTTAAGAAAAAAATAACTTTCCCAAAGTCACAAAACAAGGTTAGAGTAAAGCAGAGAAAGTGTGATGGCTTGTCCCTGTGGAGAAGAGATTGCCATGGTAATTTTCTGAAGGATTAATCTTTGTCACAAATGATTGTCACACAAATTAATCTAGAGCAGAAAGAATTAATCAGAGATCTTCTCCTTGTGACAAGAATTGTCACTCATCAGCTTGAAAATGTACTCCTTGCAATAGTAAAATTAGTAATAATGAGTCCAGGAAATAAAACATAAAATTAATTACTGGAAATTTGATGGCAACTTCTTGTCAAACTTTCTATTGAGAACTTAGGAAGAGGGGCATGGCACTAGTGGGAATATAAACCTTTTTTGATCTAGGACAAGCTTCTCTAATAATCCTAAACCTCCATTTGCTCCTGCCTCTGGTTTAAAGAGTTTTTCTTTAGACTGAACCGGGTTGTAAAGAGAAACATTTATTCCTTGCCTGGTATGCACTGAAGTGCTGTGCTTGTTTTACATGGATGCTTTGCATGGTAGAGATGGGAGTCCACTTCTTGTACTTCTTGTGGCCTCTTCTTGCATTTCTCATTTAGGTGCTGGCATCTTCTTCTCAGTAAGCTTAAGTAGAAAGGGTCATTCTTGGCTTTCTTGGAGTGAGATGATCAGCAAAATATAAAACTCATTCACACGTGACAAAGCCTATTTGAGCTGTGATTCTTGATCTCATTATGTCAAACTGAGATGAAGACTGAATGAATAACTTATGTTCCTTCCCTGAGGATGCTCACTGGAGAGTATCTGTGACTAGACTGTGAGCTTCACATTCCAAATCCTCTCCACCTTTAAGAAAGAGGCTGAAAATCTTATTCTGACAAAACTTCCTTCCAGGTATTCTGGCTTAGATGAGTAAAGGTCAATAATTTAGTAGAAGAGTTTAAAAGGTCTTTGAGATCTCCTGCTACCCCAAGTAGTCAAAATTACATGATCCCTCGGATATGCACATTGTTTTTCTTTGTGAGGGGATTGCATTGCCTGTGCCTTTGTTACCCAGGGCCTTGAAAGTTTCCCTGCTAGGGAGCACTATTTAGCTTTTTTTTTTTTTTTTTTTTTTTTTAAAGCTTGGGCAGTAGGAACAGATTTTTTTGCACAGCTTTTAATTATCTTATCATCTTTGAACCCTGTCCCTTTGCAGCCTGAATTTCTATATCCCATTTTTTTTACCCCTTTCTTCTTTTGTCGACGTGGTCTTTCTGTTTAGATTCTTTTTTCCATGAATATTTATAGTGAGTGACCATTCGGAATTTACAAAGTATAAGTGATTTGGTTTGTGTCATACTCCAAGTACAGTCCTCTTTGATTTATAAATCTCATCTGTCACTGTCTGCTGGAAATTTCATTCTTGGTATACCCTACAATTGCATCAACCTTTGTGTGTCTGAATCATGTTGATGACTCATGGCCATACTGTGAATGATTATTTCCAGCCTGGGTTTTCTCCTTGTCTCACATAATCACAGTTCAGACCCCAGCAAACAGCAAATCTTTTTATTAGTCTCTGTATGCCTGACCTGGTACTTCAAGCTATTAAATTTAATCCTATTTTTATTGCTTCATTGCTCAAGATTATCAGATTCCTCCTATACCGTATTCTAACCTTCCTCTCTATTGACATTATAGCCCAGATTTTGGTCATTAACAATTTTTATTCGTTTGTGGGTTTTTTTGTTTTGCTTTGTTTGTTGTTGTTATTTTGTTGGCGGTGTTTTGTTTTGTTTTTTTTTGTTTTTTTTTTTAATTTCGTGTAACAAACAACTGATGTAAAGTCTGGTCCTGAATTCCATTCAGGATCTGCCCTTGCTGTCTACTTCCTCCATCAGTGTTAGCTACTGTTACCTACCTTGAAGCCAGATCTTTCCCTTAAACCAATTGTAATAAGTCCCCTTCTTTTTGCCTTAAGCATTAATAATTTGTACTTACAAAGACTTATAAAAAAAAATAAAATATATAAAAAATTATAAAATTATAAAATTATAAAAAATATTATAAAAAATAATTTGTACTTATGCAAGACTTAGCAGAAGGCCAGGTACTTTGTATTTATCACATTCTTTCATAGAGCAACAAATCACAGAAAAACATTAAGTTTATCAGATGAAATTCGTTGTGAATTCTATTTGCATTTTATCACAGTTTCTTCTTATCTACACTTCGTTAGGTAGCCTTTCTCTTGAAATTTGTTCTAAAATTTTGCATACACTGGAAACAAGGAAAAAAATATCATGTATCCAGTTGGGTTATTTTTCTCTTTTCAAAACATGAGTGTCATCTTTGTTAGTTCCAAATGCTAATGCACTAGCCACAGATTAATAAGTTCCTTGCAGCTTTGCTACAGGACTTATGATTTCACATGCCAGTGTTTATTGGCTATGAATTAACCTGCTCCATAAATTTCAGCACACTGAACTTAGATGTTTTTTCATATTCATTGTAATTTTCCTTTTTGAACATCCATTCTTATTATGCCTCCTGTTACA
This sequence comes from Alectoris magna, assembly GCA_030625065.1. Lineage (NCBI taxonomy): Eukaryota > Metazoa > Chordata > Aves > Galliformes > Phasianidae > Alectoris > Alectoris magna. Next base: position 28,412,778 of record CM060560.1, on the reverse strand, counting down.
TTTCTCATTGAGAAGAGCAAGGATGAAGAAGCCACATAAACAAGCCTAGTTATCTTGTTTTTCAAGCACGTGCTTTCTATTGCTGTCCCCTAAACTTCAAACTTTTTGTTTTCCATAGGTTGATCTCCAAGCAAGTAGAAGAAAATAAGGTTATTAGTAATAGTTAGCACAGATTTGCCAGAGAAAAAATTGTGTTTGGCCAATCTGGTAGCTCTCCATACTGTCATGACCAGCTGGATATATATGAGAAGAGCGTGGTAGATGTTGACTACTTTGACTTCGGCAAGGCTTTTCACAATGTCTCCCAGTACACCCTCAGGTAAGCTTAGGAAGTGTGGGATAGATGAGTGGACAGTGAGGTAGAATGAGAAATGGCTGACTGGCAGAGGTCAGAGGGTTTTGGTCAGCAGCGCAGAGTCTGATTGCAGGCTTGTAAACAGTGGTGTTCCATGGGGGTTGCTGCTGGGTCCAGTCTTGTTCAGCATCTTCATCAGTGACCTGGATGATGGGATAGAGTCCACCATAGCAAATTTGCTTGTGATAAAAAACTGGGTGTGTTGGCTGACATGCCAGAAATCTATGTTGCCATTCAGAGATCTCAACAGGCTGGAGAGATGGATCATGGGTCAGTATTGCTTATTTCATTGTTTACTACTATTTCTCCAAAGTCCTGTTTTCTGATATGTTTGCATTTTTCTTTCGGTTAGATCCTAGATTTTAATCAACTCCTTAGATGGAAAGCCCATTATCTTCCCTTTAATCAAGTCAACAATCTTGAATTATTTCTTACCTGTCATTTCAGCTAAATTTTTATTTTACCTGTTAACAGATCTACAGCTAGCTTTATAACATTAATTTACATAACAGATGTCTTTACACATTCAGATGTATCTCTGCATATGGCCACTTTCCCCCAGAGGTGGACTACACTTTTGACATTTTTCAGTGCCTGATTATGTGCCTGACTGGTTAAGTGGAGGTCTCTTTTCTGTACAGACTGCTGTTCAAAAGCTCCTTGTAAAGATACTTAGAAAAACTTCCAATAGCCAGTTTTTGTTGGAAAATTGTGTAGTGGTAGAAGTAATATTTGTTGAGAAAGAAGTTAAATATCTATGATTTCACCTTTCTGAAAGAAAAAATTCAGAAGGTTATTCTTTTCAGAAGCTCTTCTAATTGTAATTATTATATAAATAATGATTATGAAGCCAATTTCATCTGACAATTAATGTCATAAATTCTATATTTCCTTTTTTTTTTTTTTTTTTTTTTTTTTTTTTTACTTATTTTTAAATGCCAATTCCTGACAGAGAAGAGCAATCATTTTCAGTGTTAAGCTTTTTCCTAAAAAACATGGATAAATAGGTCCTCAGTACAGGACAAACATCGATCTGTTGGGATGTGTCCAGAGGAGGGCCACCGAAATGATTCAAGGGATGGAACATGTGGGAGGTAGATTGTGTTTTTGCAGTGAAGCAAGTGCTTCTGGTATGTAGAGTAGGCCTTTGTTGTGGGACCAACATTTTCTGTATGTAGTGTAGGCCTTTACTAAGCCCTCTCATGAAACGGTGAAGCAGTTAGATGAATTGTTTTTCTTCCGCTAGTTCAGCGAGCACTGACAGGGGTAGATGATTGTTTTTCTTCCACTAGTGGGGCATTTTGATGTGGATAGGGCCAAGTACAGGAGCAAGATAAGGCAGGTGTGCAGGGAGAAGGGAGAGCCTTAAGTAAGAGCCTTAAGAGCCTTTACTTACCTTAAGTAAAATTGCCTGCCTGTTTCACGGTACAGTACATCAAAAACAACAGGTTGGCAACTGCTTTGTATGGAAATATACAAAGCAACAGCATCCGGGAGATTGTGAGCCTGAGATGCTCGACCAATGAGCAAGCGCCAGGAGAGCATTACCTGCGTCAGGTTTAGAGTATATAACAGGATGAATTTCACCGATTGGTACGCAATTTCTCCCTTTCCAACAGGGGGGTGTGCGCCCGTTATTTCAATAACAAATAAACTTTGCTGCTATCACTAAGATCCTTGCCTCACCCAAAAGTTTTGGCTCTGAGCGTTTCTCACAAACACCTCCCCTACGAGCAGAGACTGAGAGAGCTGGGGCTGTTCAGCATGGAGAAGAGAAGGCTCTGAGGTGACCTGAGAGCAGCCTTTTATATCTAAAGGGGGGCTGTAAGGCTGTAAGAAGGAAGGGAACAGACTCTTTATCAAGATCTGCTGTGACAAGACAAGGGGAAGTGGTTTCAAACTAGCACAGAGGAGATTTAGATTTGATATAAAGTTTTTAATTATAAGGGTGGTGAGGCACTGGCGCAGGTTGCCAGGGAGGTGATAGATGCCCCATCCATGGAGACATTTAAAGTCAGGCTGGACGGGGCTCTGAGCATCTGATCAAGATGTAGATGTCTCTGTTCCTTGCAGGGGAGTTGGACCAGATGGCCTTTAAAGGTCCCTTCCAGCTCTAAGGATTCTATGATTTCATTATTCTATGATCATCTGCATGCAAAAGCCTCTTTGAGTTTCCTCATCTTAAGCTCCTATAAGGTATTAGAAGAGCTTGGAGCAAGCAACATGCAACATGCTACGTGGATCCTGCATTGCAGCAGTGCTGCTTTTGTGTTAATACTATTGCTGTCTGCCAATTGCAGATTGCCATAGAAAAAGTGGCACTTTTGTTGTGACCTACCTTTTCTGATGACCACCTCTCAGGGACATCTCATAACAAAAGCCTTGAGAAATCTGCATTTTACCTATCTGATAGAATTTTTAGTTCCTATCTGATAAAATTTTTCTTCCCAGACTATACTTGGTTACAACTGGTAATAGCAGGTAACTTCTCCCTGAGATGGCTTTCAGTATCACTGCTCCAGTCCTGTTCCTGAAGAGATGAATTACTGTAGTCCTGTGATTCAATCTGTCCTGAAAATGCAGACAGGAAGGATAAACAAAGCACTCAGAATAGACTACAGGATACTGAAGATAGATGGATAAAGGCACACCTTAAATACTTTTGAGACATGACAGAGTGACACATAGTTTAGCTGGAGAGGATGAAATACATATATATATATCTCTTCATCATACATATGCACAGGAAGACAGATTCTATCAAGCTATCTCTCCCAGAGCTCTCTGAGTGTTGTTTGTCCCTTTCTTTGATCTTGCGCAGCTCAGTGCCCAGCTCTCTAAGCAGATGGCATATTCCATGTGACAGCTCTGAACTGGATATTTCTGACAGGTGCCATCACGAGGATGTACCATGCAGTGCCATGACATACGTCAGGGCACTGTGGATAACTGGGTAGGACCAATATATAATGAAATAATGAAAACATGGCGGCTTTCAGCAGGATCTTTATCCCAAAGGAGTTTTGACGATCTGTAGGCAAGTAGAGTCAAAAGCAGGAGTTTCATCTCCATTTCTGAATGAGCGCTAAAGGGATGAGTGGCATAGTCAAATATAAACAAAAAGAAGCCACTTAGAATGGGTATGAATGCAATTACTACATCCACTTCACACTGCAGAATGGTTTGACTCTGGACAGAGTGTCACTGCTGTGATGAAAATTAACCCAGAGCACTAGACTTGACCTTGACAGACAGCTTCCAAACAGCAAAGGTAACCCCATGTACTTGGGATGGGATCTCCCTGCTTCATCTGAACAAACTCACCTTCAGCAGCTGGTGTTCTCCTGATGTCCAACACACTAACCAGAACAACCAAAGTCCAGAAGGCAACATGCATTTACTTTTTGTCTCTCCTTCATTTCCCTCTCTTCATTTTGATCCTGCTGGTGATGTGGGAAATTTGAATTGTAGGTATTTTCTTCCATCAGGTGGGATACTGGCCCTCCACCCTCAACTCTCTCTAAACTGCATGGTCACAACAGCAAAGAATAATCTTGTGTTGAACAAAGCTGAGATCTCACTCCTGAACAGCACTCAGGACAGCACTAATGCTCTCCTTTCAAGAGCAGGGAGCAAGGGCAGTAAGTATGAGCAAATTCTTGATGATGCTCTATATTCACTACAGAGAGTAGTTCTGTCTGGGCGGTGCCATATTCGACATTGGTTCCATTACTAGATTAGAGAAGTTTCTACTGGATAGGTCACTGTCAGTGACTACCTTTTACAAGGAGATCAGCAGGGATCATTTTACTTAGTTCCATCACCACCAGGGTGATGGTGAGATAACAGCCCAGAATAATAACAGAGTGACTATGGGAATTAGTAATTAGAATGCATAGACTCCTGAGAATTGTAGTAGAGGACCTATATGACTCACTGCTATCACTTATTTGTGTGTGAAGTTGTTCCCCATAGGTTGGTTGATGGGATGCTCTGACAGGAAGGAAACAGCTTCAAAGCCCAAATGAGCCTGACTAATTTCACTGCCTTGCTGCCAGCATCTCTGGCACACGCTGTCCCTCAGCTCCAATTCTGATTCTGATGATTGAGTCCTCAGAATACTTCATGCCATTAGAGGAATAGCCTCATTAGTGAAATGACTTGATCTTTTTCAGCTCATTTCTCCCCTTCTGTATTCTTTCATCTTTACATGTCGTCTCTACATGAATGCAACCAGAAGCTAGAGCGTTGTCCCTTAAGTTTAACTCATTAGATGAGGTGCCTTCTTTAGCCACAGTAGGAACAGTATCTTGTGCTAAATGAAGAACTCAAAGGCTACAGGTTGTTGCAGTGCTTGCCATGATTGTACACATGCTATTTACAGTTTCTGTAATACTGCCCTACTCCCCTACTCCCCTACTGTAATATTACTGCCCTTTAACATCTGCATAGGAATTAATCTCACCTTACTTCAGACATCCAAAACTGACCTAAGATACTTTTTAGTTTCCTTCTACTCGTTAGGGTATAGGCATCTGTTGGTAGCACCTCACTTCTTCCCTTGCTGGCACAGTTCAGTACTGTAGATACACCTGCTGCAAGTTGAAATTTCCTACGTTACCCCTGGGCATCCAGTTGCCACTCCAGGATGTCATAGGTCTTGTATCTGTCAGCCCAAATGGGATGTGGGCTTTCTCCAGGTCTCAAATAACACAGGATGTTTGTGTCCGTATCCTTTACTCATACCTTTGACATCTATTCTGCTGTGGGATTATTCACACTTGGGGGAAATCTGGAGGGGTAGGAGGGATGGGATGAAATGTATTTGCTCAAACTTGGCAGGCATGATGCTACTCATCATCCATGTTTCCTACAGGTGGCTGCAGGCAGGATGCCTTAGGCTGTACAACATGGCATTTATATATGTTTATGCAACTGCACTTAAACACTGCACTGTTAGATGCCTCAATTTAAGTAAATTAAAGCCAACTATTAAGTTAAAGCCAATTATTCTGCCTTTACCTTTGGATCTTTTTCCTTTCCAGCTCAGGTTGGCTTCTGTTTCGGTCACTACAGAACTGGGGTATGTCTTCTTCTCCAAAGTAACTAACAGTAGGATGAGAGGGAAGGAATGGGCTTAAGTTGCACCACGGGAAGTTCTAGCTGGATGTTAGGAAACATTTCTTTTTAGGAAGAGTGGTGATGCACTGGAACAGGCTGCCCAGGAAGGTGACAGAGTAACTGTCCCTGGAGGTGTTCAAGGAAAAATGTAGATGTGGCACTGAGGGACGTGGTCAGTGGGCATGGTGGGGGTGGGTTCATGGTTGGACTGGATGATCTTAGTGGTCTTTTCCAATCTTAATGATTCTATGATTCCAATGTGATAAATTGTAGACAGACCACAGTAGCTTTATACAGCTATTTGAATCTTGTTTCCACTGCTCTGAACTTGCATCCACTGTGATTTCCTGTGAGGACAAATGTGAATGTGCTTGATTAACGCTAGCAACCATTCTGTAAAATGGCAATTTGGTATAATGCTGTCATTAGAAATACTAATTACTGATACGCCCTGAAACAAAAACCCAACAATTGCTCCGCACTTGTTACTAACGCACATGGTTTATTTATTCCTGGATTACATATTAACATGGGCGTGGGAATGGTGTATTTCCCAGAAGAAGAATGAAAGGAAACATTCAAGGATTCTTCTCACTTCCTCCTCACCCTCCACACCCCTTATTATCCTTCTCCCATCCAGTTAGCCTCTTGCCAGTAAGTTTCCAAGATTTTATTAACCAGTGGACTAATAACATCTCTTTAATGTCATTCTCACTGTTTCTCTCCAGTTCTTCTTGCCTCATGTCTTGCCAACACATACAGCAAGACCATAGTCTAGATTATGCATACTACTGCACATGCTGTACTAGTAGCAAATGGGATCCTCAATTAAATACAGTAAAACAGGTTTAAACTTTACTCCAAACTTTCATTAAAATTCTGTGGAGACTCCTATTTGTGTGCTTAAAGGCAAAGGAGGAGTCTCAAAAGATGTCATTTCTGAGAATACAGGAACCAGAATCCTGTTGTTTAAACACAGTCAGTGCTTTAATGCAGACATATGCGCCTTAGCGGTTTTCTCTATCCTGTGTAATAATGACAGTCTGTAAAGGGAGAAGCCAATGCCTTGGTGTTGGATCTTATTGAGGCATTTGTTCCTGGAATAAACATTTGGAATTCTTGGAATAACTTCTCAGCCAGTTCTTAGAATAAAAATTTGTCCAAAATATCCCCATAATATTTTAACTCCCAGAGATTTATGAAACAAAGCGTACTCCAGCCAAGCCTCCTAGAAAGCTGCTTTACAGGTTGAAGCCTGGCAAAGAGAATGTTGTGTGGCTCTTTATTATCAGTAATTTCCCATACAAAGAAAATCACTATCAATGCTCAAAATTGATTGTATGCCATTTCTTCCATTTCTGTGTCATTAGCTCAGTTCTGAACTAAATTGGGAAAGATACAAGCATAAAATACATGGAAGCATTTTTGAGGTTTAACCTGGCAGACACCTAAACACCACGAAACCTTTTGCTCTTCCTGCAAATATTCAGAAAAAAAATTATAAAAATAATATTAACATATACTTAATTATGTATATAATATGATATGTACATATATACCAAACACATGGGGCTCAAGAAAATTGCTCATCGTCCACCAATCAGCCTCAAGTCAGCCTCCAAGCAGTGACAGTCCCCCCAGCCAACTCCTCTCAACATTATAGTTTCCTCCTCGTGTGTTATGGAATATCCTGTAAGCTGATTTAGGTCACCTGTCCGGTTTCTGCCCTGGTGTCCCCTCATACATCCATCTTGAGATGTCTTCAACATCAGTGACACAGACAGTGGGATTGCATGCACCCTCCTCAAGTTTGCTGACACCAAGTGGAGTGGTGCTGCTGACACAACAGAAGGGAGGAAAGCCATCCAGAGGGACCTGCACAGGCTCAAATAGTGGACACACAAGAACCTAATGAGATTCAACAAGGACAAGTGCGAAGTATTGCACTTGGGTAGGGGCAATCCCTCATGGATACAAACTGGGAAAAGAACTCACTGCGAGCAGCCCTATGGAGAAGGACTTGGGTGTCCGCATGAACAAAAAGTGAAATGTGAGCCAGCAGTGTGCACTTGCAGCCCAGAAGGCCAACAGTATCCTGGGCTGCATCAAAAGAGGGGTGGCATCAGGGAGAGGAAGGGGATTATCCTCTTTTATTCTGCCCTCATGAGGTTTCCTCTAGAGTACTACATCCAGGCCTGGGGCCCAGAGCACAGAAAAGATGTTGGAGTGGGTCCAGAGATGCTCAGAGGTCTGGAGCACATCTCCTGTGAAGAAAGGTTGAGGGAGTTGGACTTGCTCAGCTTGAAGAAGAGAAGGCTGTGTAGAGACCTCATTGAGGCCTTCCAGTACTTGAAGGGAACTTACAGGCAGGAGGGACACTGACTTTTTATATGGTCTGATAGTGATAGGACAAGGAAGAATGGATTTAAACTTAAGTTTAAAGTTAAGGGGGAAAAATTTAGGTTAGATGTTAGGAGAAAATTTTTTACCCAGAGGGTGGTGAGGCACTGGAACAGGTTGCACAGAGAAGCTGTGGATGCCCAGAGGCATTTGAGGCCAGGTTGGATGGGACTGTGTGTAGCATGATACTGTAAGTGGCAGCCCTGTCCATGGCAGAGGGTTGGAATTGGATGATCCTTAAGATTCCTTCCAACCCAAGCCATTTTATGATTCTATGAGTCTATGATTCTATGATTCTGTCCCCTCCCAATAACTTCTACTCCCCTAGCTTCTAACTGTCAGGAAAGAAGCTGAAAAACTGAAATGTCTTTGGCTCTGTATAGCACTGTTAAGCAACAACTAAAAGATCGCTGTTATCAACATTGTTTTTTTCCTGTAAAGGCAAAACATAGCATCATACCAGACACTACAAAAGAAAACAACTCTGTCTCAGCTGAAACCAGGACAAGCATAAACATATAAAGGCCATTTTTATGACCAGATACATCATACTAATCCCATACTAAGTGTGGGAAAAGTCAACACTGAGGTTTCATGCTTATGGCTAGAGTTTTCCATGGGCAAAGCAGAGATTGCTGGCGGCAGCAGTGGTTGCAGATCTGTGACGTGGATTAGGGGCTCTGAAAGGTAATGTATTTCCCTTGTGAGGTCTGCCTCCTGTTGGACACGTACATCTACTCAGTACTCATACAACGATCCAAAAATGCTGTCAAACTCATAAAAAGTTTTGACACTGCTTTATATACTATTGCTTTTGGGCAGGAGGAGAATATGAAACACCATGAGCCAGACTCCCTATAGGAAAATATCCAAGTACAGCAGAGGGCAATTTATTCTTAGTTTGATTTCTTAGGAAAGGGTGACTTGCTTAATAGCATTCTCTACATATGTCTGTTTTTTCCTGGTAATGTTTTTTTTTAAGAAATCCTCTAATTTCTGCCATGTGGGAAAGAGAAGTGAAGTTCACCATATTTCACAGTAATATGAATTTTTGCTATATTTCATGGAAACAGACAGCTAAATGAAGGAGTACTTTTGAGGCTTTCAGGAGATCTTTGGGTGAATTCAGCTCTGATTAGAAACAAGAGCATCCACACAGGAATGCTTTCCTCAAAATGAAAATCCTTGGTAAGCTCAGATTTAATTTGTTTTGTTGCTTACAGGACTGTGTGTTTTGCTTTAGTTGTTCAATCTTTATCCCCTCAGCTTCTGCCTTTCTTTACCTACTGCCTTTCCTCTGTAGGGAAGGGAGAGCTGCAATTTATTTTGCTTAGGCGTCAAGTCAAAATTTGTGAATAGGAGCCACACATGCCCTGAGGCAAGGCAGTGACAGAATCAGTGATAAGAGAGAAAACTGTCAGAAAATGCTAAAATGCTTTGAGTTTGGGAACTGCATTGAAACAGACCACAGAGTGATGAGATATGTGTATCTCAGGGCATGGACAAGCAGCAGCAAGGAGTGAGGGAAGGTGGTATTGATGTACCATGGCTGGAGCCTGAATGTGTGCTTACAGACCATAGGGGGATGGCAGCGGTTCAGGTATGGTGTGAAGAAGCAAACAGTACTACCCCAGTAGAGTTTATGTGAGCCCAGAGAGCAGAGGTGAGCATTTAGAAAAGCAACTATGCAAGACCCAAGGAGTGGGCACACTGCAGCTGCAGCAGTGCTTGCACAGCTTTGAGTAAAAATCAACTCTGCAAAAGACCATTGTACAATGACTTACTTGTTGAGCAAACCTAGTGAAGACGTAACTACAAAGATAAGAACAATCTATAAGTGCCTAGCCGTCTCTTTTCCCAGCCACAGTTTTTGTGATGACAACAGATAGACCTGTATCTAAATGGACCTGTGGGAGAGACAGGAGAGATTAACATACCGTGGAATTCATTTTCAAGGTCTGTTTCCTACAGCATTCCTTTTAAGGAATTTCTAACCTGTCAAAAGGTTAGAAATTTATTAAGGAACTATTTTGAAGTTTGTACTTCACAATCTTCGTGGCCTTATAATGAATTTATTTCTGTGTTCATCAGCCACGGAAAACAAAGTTGTACCAATAGAGATGATGTAGTCAGAATTTTCTCTGATGAGTCTCTAAGGCAGAAAGCAAGTGGCCATAGGACCCTAGTGCTTTATGCACCCACCGTTCCATCCACACCGTACAGAAATAATTCAGTCAAAAGAAAACAAGCCTTAAACTTAGACTTATTTTGTCTGCATCTTTCCAAGTATCCAATTATCTGTACTTGTTTTTCATTAGAATTTCTCTACAGCTAGTCTACTGTAGCTCTTTTGACCTCCAGTCTCAACTGAACTTCTCCATTTCCCATTAATGTTTGCTACCATCCCCTCTGCAGCTTTGTTCCCACAGGATCATCTTCTACTCTTGCAGCCTGGCTGAGAAAAAAATGAACTTGAGTTGTCCTGCAAATGCTTCAAGGCACCATGTTCCTTTGACACTCATGAGATGTCAGTTTCCCATCAAACTGGAAAGCCTGCAAGAGCACGGTGGATGCTGAGAGGATCTCTACCTCCTTAAAACCACTTCTGGCCTCTCTCTGGTATTCACGCTAACTTTCCCATCTTGATTAGAAAGTTTTACCCCAGCATCTGCTACCCATACTGCTTGTACACCTACATGACTTTCAGAAATGCTGCTGGTTCTTCTTTTGTTCCTTGGCTGGTGGTGTGTGGTAATATCTCAATCAATACCAGCTGTGAAAGCAGCAAACAAGATTATTTTAGTGAAATGTCTGCAAATATTCTTCCACCAAAGAAAGGAGGAATGTTCCCTGTAGGAGGAGACAATAAAGTAGATCTGGAAAGTGGGTATATACCTGCCTAGGTAGTACTCTTCATCCTGTTCATTGTGCCATTTATTCTTCTAGAGCAGAACTTTCCCTACTAGGTCACATACATGTTCCCAAAACCTCCAGCAACTTTCAAATGGGCTTATTTAAAATGGGGTTAAAATTGGATTTTTAATTTCCTGGATTTTGAAAGCTAAAAAATAACAATAATAACAATACTGAAATTGAATGATGTCCTTGAGTGACAAGAATATGGGGAGAACTTATTTAAATGGTCTCCAGTTTGTTTCTTCAGCCTCATACTTGCCTTGGTGACAGGGGAGCGATCTGTCTTTCCATCTTCTGTTTCCTTGTTTACCCTCAGGCTCTTCTTATGATGTTCTTTGGGAAGAAAAATGAGATCTGAAAGTCACGTTTATCTTTTCCAAAGCAGTCACTGCACTGGAATAGCCCCTTTCTCTCTGTGTTTCCTTATAATGCAATGAAACCAAGGGCTCAGGGAAGCCTGTTGCAAAATCCACCAAATCTTTCCTGCCAGGCAGTTCCTGAGTGCTTTCCAAACTATGCCTGCCAACTCTTCCTGTAGTCTTACTTTTTTCCACACTTAAAATTCTTTGAAGCCTAAACACAAATTAGAATCATCAATTAAAATTACTAATAGCAGGCTGTGACAGTGTGGATTTGGTGTGGCCTGTGAGAACAGGTTATTCTCTGCAATGCAGTCCCACTTTTGCTAGCAATTGAGCTGTAACCCATGTTAGCATGGGTACCTTTATGGTGTGTGACAAATAGTGAGAAGTACCTAAAGATTTTCCCTGTTGGCTTATCTCAAAATGTAAAAAGCTCTGTGTTTTTCTTCCCACTTTCTCTCATAGTTAGTGACTCCATTTTAAACACTTTTCCACTATATCCAGCAGCAAAAATTTTAATGTAATTAAGTAGGAGTTTTTGTAATTTAACTATACAGATATATATTCAGAGCGTGCACTTTACTTCAATTTACCTCAACTGATAAACTGTTCCCTGGACAGTTCCATGACAAATGCTACTATGTCCCTCTCTAAAACCTGTGGTTTTCCTAGTGTGCTTCCCTCTGATCCAGACATGTTCTTTCATACAACGCCACTTATCTGACTATGGTTATCTGACTATGAGAAGCCCTTCAATTAAACAAGGAGCAATGACACAGGAAGGAGATCTAGGCTAATTCCTATGTCACCTGTGAGACAGGGATCTCCCAAGTCTTGCTTTAATTCTCTGTTTCAGCCTTGGGTCTGAGAAGTTCAGTGTGCTCTACGCTTCCTCCAGCTTGCATCCACTGGCAGATGGAGCTGTTAATTTTGCTTTGCAGGCATGAATGGTAACTGATTCAAAATTAAACAAACAAACAGGAAGGGAAGATCCCTGCTGCTGTCATGCTGGAGGTTTTTGCCTCTGTAGCAGCTGCGCTAACATTAGAGCCTAGATGGCTGAAAAGTGTCACCTCCAGCACAGTGGTGGGAGAGGAAGGAAGCAAGGACAGAGCAAGGGTCTCCTGAAGCAGGTATGTTTTGGTCATGAATAACTGAAGAAAGGGTGCCAGAGATTGGAGCGAGACTCTGTCAGTGGTGCCCAGTGCCAGGACCAGAGGCCATGGGCACAAACTGGGGCACAGGAGGTTCCCTCTGAATACCAGGAACCCTTCTGTGCTGTGCAGTGACAGAGCACTGGCACAGGCTGCCCAGAGGCTGTGGGGTCTCCTCCTTGGGGATCTCCCAGAGCTGCCTGGACGTGGCCCTGAGCACCCTGCTGTGGGTGTCCCTGCTGGGGCAGTGGCAGGAGCAGATGGCTCCGGAAGGCCGTGCTAGCCTCAACAATTCTGCAGTTCTGAGGAATAGAAGGAAGCTGAGAAGGTAACTAATACCAAAACCAGACCAGAGTAAAGGATGCGTGGATGATCACAATGCCCTTTAGATGACCCAGGCTATGAAAGTGTAGCTGATGTTGCTAACAACCTTATGAACCTCTGAAATCTGCCTGCAAGGTAAATTTGTTTACAGGGTGGTGTTCTAAGATGTCCAGAATACAGACATTTACACCTGATCTTGACACCATAAACTCCCTTAATATATACCTCTAGGATATGGTTTATCTTGTACAAATGAGCTTAAGACAAAAATAGGTCAAACGGATTGTGCCCTTATTTCTCCCTAGTGAGCACAAAGAAAGCCTAATATGCTTAATTTAGAAGTATAGATCTATGCTGTTGATATCTAAGGCTGGAAAAGCAGAGTCACACCTGAGGGCATAATTGTTCTGTCTCAACATAGGCATCTATAGGATGAGTGTCCAAATAGGCTCATCTAGTGACCAAATGGAGAAGAATAAGCACTACCAGATTGCTACCCAGATAATGTGTCTGTCTGAGGATGACATGACTGACACCCTAGTAATGCCAATTAGGTGTCTGAATATAAAGAAGAAGAATGCAGTGCTGAAATGTCCAGATGGTATTCTGTTTTGACCTTTAGCTCAATAGCCGGATGGCCATTCTACTTAAAGTAAACCACCACTGTCTGTGCAAGAAGAAATCCCCAATGTCTTTCTAGCTATGAGAAAAGGTTGTAGGTAGAAAGAAGAAATAAAATTTCAAAATGTGTGGGTTTTTTTACAAAATGAAAGGTCTAGACACTCCTCCCTCTTTAGGCGGAAAGGACTCTGCTTAGTTGCCCACACAAAGGCCCCTAGAGACATTTGGGATGTCACACAGCATCAGAGACATCCATCATGTCTAGCAGGTATGTCACTGAACCTAAGGAATCTCTGTGCCCTCAAAAAGCAAATAAGGTGATAACTTACAGCATTTGAAATGGTAACACATACTCACACCCACAGTGTAGGATATATATGCTTTAATTCAGACACCTAAAAGGTTGACCTTATCTAGTATTTCCCCCTGCTCTTCCCCTTTGAAAGTACCTGCTTCACTCAATTGTCTGTAAGGGAAGAGTCAGTCTGGTGGCTTTAAGTTTACAGTCAGAGGGGCAGGTTTATACTTTGAGATGGATGTGCTTTTTGGACGTTTCTGGAGTTTGGCAAAAGAAGTCTCACCCCTAAAAATTAATGTATGCTGATACCTGCCTGTTTTCAGCTGCATGTGTAATAGCTTTCCCATGAAGTTTTTCCCATGAATCAGTAAAACCTAAATGGAAAAACTTCATTCCCATATAAAAGAATTTTATTCTGAGACCCCAGAGCATTTACAGTTTCCACCTCTTTAATCTCAGTCTCTCAATAGGAGGCAGAGTTGACATACATACTATCACACATATTATATGGTGTCGCTATGTATTATCTGTTAAAATTTAAAAAAAAAAAAAAAGGATTCGATTACTGTGAAGATTAAACATGTAAGGGAAATTTATCCCCAGCCTTCTCTTTCTGACCTGTTTCTTTACAGCTACTTCCCTTGGGCCTGCTGTCTCTGCCCTTTCTCAACCCATCTGTCCCATTTCTGATCACCTTTGCTTCTACAGCTCATGCTCAGCAGGTTACCTTCTGAGGTACTTTTAAAAAAAAATCCTTTAAAGATTTGGAAGTTATGTAAGGTAGAAAAACACCGTAGATTATAGCAATTCAGAGAAGATGACATTAGTCCTGTTCTTGTTGACATTGATGGGAGAATTCCTGTGGGCTTCAGTGCTAATTCTAGATACTGGCTGGAAGATTCCCAGAGTTCCTTTTAAATCTGTATTATGCCCTGATCCTATGATTCTGTGATTAACTATGTGTCTTTCCCAGATTTGTGTCTATGAAGAGTGCTTAACAACAAATAATAATGCACGTAAACGCCTCCAAACATTTTTGAAGTTAGATCAGATAATTTCTGTTCTCCTACACCCAACAGTTTTTGTAATTTCCTGGCTATAAGCCAGCTAAAAGGATGAGATGGACTGCTTCAGCAATCTTCCATTTACTCATGGACATTATCTTAGATCACGGGAGATAAATTTTTATGGAAGTCAATGGTAAATCAGTCACTGATTTTATTATGGTTCCACCAGGTCTTCAAGAGTGAGAGCACTATGGCTTTGTATAACTTGAGAGCCACAGTCATTGAACCAAGTTCTCAATTTCTTTCTTCAAAAATTTTGTTCTTGTAAAGCAGAATGATAGTACTGTGCATTGCATCTTGCAAAAGACATCACCATTTTCATGTGCTGTTAAAAGTGTCTCTTTAACATTTCAGTTCCTACAGTACAGGATTCTGGCAATCCAACATCACAGGCAACCTTTAAGTTTTAACAAGCAAGTAAATCTACTGATTCTACCACCCTTTACATTCTTCTTCCATTGCTGTTCTTCTCTTTGAATCAGAATGAAGAGGGAGCAAGATTCTCAATTCCCTTTTCCTTTAAACTTGTTTGATTCTTTCTGCTCTGTAGGGATAATCTAGGTAACAGTCAAATTGATCAGCTCACAAACTCATGAGAAATAATACACCGAGAAAAAAATAGAGTAGCAAAGACAATGTTAACTTCACCTGTCCTGGCAAGACTTTCCCTGTCTCCCCAGAACTATTCTTATTCATTCACTTACACTTCTTCCAGTCTTCCCATTCTTTCCTGGTCCTGTCTCTTCACTATGCAGAAAAGTTTCCACCTCTTTTATCTTATCTTAAAACTTTCCTTGCAAGTTCACTTTCTTCTTCTGCCTACTTGTTATGGTTTTGTGTTTTGTAATTTTGTGCTATTGGTATTCCACATCACAACATCATGTGAAGCACAAAGAAGAAGTACTACATGTCCCGGGGGACCTCGCGGCCAGAGAGGGAAAATACGTCACGGAAGCGACGCTCGCTCTCTCTCTCTCACTGCCTGGCAGCGGGTGTGGGTGTGCTTCCAAGCCGCGGCGCCTTCAACTTCAAAGTAGGCTTCTCGGTCTTCGGAAACCTCTCTCTCTCTCATTATATTTGATTTATTAGCTTCAATTCTAATTATATTGTATTATAGTGTGTTATCTTGCATTCCGATATCCTAGTTAGTAAATAAGTTTTACTCCTCAGATCCGCTGTTCCGTTTGTTCCCTTGAACTCCCATCTCCCTACCCCTTTTCCCTTTTTCCCTTTTTCTGAGGGGGCCGGGGGGCTACGGGCCTACTGCCCCCTTCCCTGTCACGGACACAGATTGATCTTGATAACCCCGTGACACTACTTTTTTTGCCCTACTCCCTTGGCAGCAATTTCCCTTTTCTGTTTTGATTGCATCTTGTTTTGATGTTGGCTTCCATCTTTTGTACTGTTCCCTTAAGCTCTCTCTCCTAATCTTTCAGCAGACCCCCACAGAGAGGCCTGGCATCTGTGCTATAGGAATCTCCTCCCCAACCTGTTCTCTGTTTTGACATCATTGATCATGTTCTTCAGAAAACATTGCCTTCTTCTGGTTTCAGTGATTATCTTCCCTGTGGTCATCTTCCAGTCCCTATTGCAGTCCTTCAGAGCACCTTTTGAAAGCTCTTCCTCCTCTCTTCTCCAGCTTTCTGTGTGAGCCCTGTATTTCTCTCCCCTTGGTCATCCGCTCTCTCTAAGCTTCCTCCTTGTGTTATCCCATCTACAAAAATCAGTGCTAAACACTGATGAACAGACAGGCCACATCTCTAAACAGCCTTCCTCTGTCATTACACACTAAGATCTCAGCTAGCTTTTCTGATGTCCAGCTATCATCTGTACTTACAAGAGTTTTTAATCACACTCTTCTCCTTTCTGTACTAGTTCCCATGAATAGCACTCATTCCTGGGTCCTTAGTCTGGTCATCAACTTCATCTGTAGCTTCACTATACTTTCTGACATCCTGAAATTTACCATGAACAGCATTACATAAATGTCATACTTGCAATCCATCCACACGGATTTCTCTTTTATTGCAGTCATCATCAGCTGTTGTCTTAGTTGTTGCAATATATTTTTCTCTGGCTTTGATAAAGACATTTCCTCCCTTTCTGTTCAGAGTGCTACCATTTACCCATCATTATCTATGCCTTTTCTTCTTACTTTTCTGTCTTGCTGAATTTAAGTGACATCTCTATTTTATAAGCCTTTCACAGACAGTGCCTACTCTGCCTGTCACCCGTCATTCAGTTCTCCAAAGACCCCTGCTATCTTTGATTGCTCTACCATTTTCAATCTCCTGCTCGCTGAACTGCAAACTCTCTTTCATTCTCACCCATGCTGGGGATATAATCCCATAAACATCTTCTGCTCTGTCTCACTATCATTCAGAATCATCTTTTGAAATTTTTTTCCCACAATATCTGCCAAAAAAAAAAAAAAAAAAGAAGAAGAAAAATACTGTTGTCTTTGACAACAAAATATCCTCTGCAATTAACACTCATTTCCCTTTTCATCAATCTTGTGCTGTTAATAGTCTCTTGCCTTAAGTTTAAATTGTGACCTTCTTTGAGGCAAGGACCATCTTTTATCCTGTAATAACCTCTGTATGTCACAGTTATAAAGCTGATGGTAAGAATCACAATGATAATGAGAAGAAATCTGTTCTGAATTCTAACTCAATAGAGAAGAATTGGTGATTTTAAGAGCACTGTCCATGTGCTGCTTTGAAACACACTTTCAGTTTCCTCACTGCTGTAGCTGGCTTCAACCCAAATGTAGTTTATGGGGCTGTGTCAGCTTTGATGTACGAGCACACAAATGATATCAAAGCACCTAGAAAAGAAGGTTTGTTCTTATTCTATCGCAGATGTGGGAAAAATAAATACAAGGACATACTTTAAAAATACCTTGTAAATTCCCATTCTGCCACACACTCAATGACTAGATAACATTTCCACTGCACTGCCTGGGCCATCTGCTCTCAGCAACCTCTGGTCCTCTGTCCCCTTCCCCTTTTTTTGTGTACTCTCCTTGAAGATAATATGTGTCTGAGTTGTCTGACTGGTACTCCCTTCTGCCTTCAAATCATTTGTTGTCAGACAGATTTCCTCTCCATAGTTCTTTACGTGAAAATTACCTTTAAACTGCTCCATTGTGCAACATTTCTCCTTTGTCTGTGTAGGAGATGGCCTCAGCTCCCGCAGCCTGCCAGCTCCGATAGCATGCTGCCCTTCCTGCTGCGTTGTGCATCAGACCGATAAGAAATTTCCATCTGCAGAAAGAAAGAAATGCATAGTGCAATGGCTACTGACATACAATTTTCCTGAGAAAGTCTCTGTTCTAAAAACTGCATATATAGAAGGACTGCATGTATAGCAGGACTAGACTGCTAAGATCTAACGAAGAAGTCATTGTAAAACCACTTCATCAACATTATATTTAGTCTCTAAATTTACGTAAGGAATATTTTGACCTCCTTCTTGGTGAACCAAGGTCAGAAAGTTGGAGAAGTGGTAGATTTTTAGCCCTAGGTTTCACAGAACCATAGAATTACCAAGGTAGGAAAAGAGCTCCGAGATCATCTGGTGCAACTGACCACTTGCCAGTTCTCGGCACCTCTTCAGTAAATCATGTCCCGTAGTACAGTATCTAAATATTTCTTGAACATCTCCAGAGATGAGAGCAAGCTGGTCAGTATTTCTCTAAGATATTTTACCAAACAACAGAAGATGGGAGCCAGCTTGCTCTGAGATTGCTAACAAAGGCACTTGTGCAATCAGATGTGACTTGGTGACTACTGTTGGGACAGAGGGCCACGTGCCGCTCCCATTTCCACTTGAGCATTCTAATTAATGGGGTCATAAGGTGTAAGTAAGGAGCAAAAATGAACTCATCATACTTACAAATTATATTCACAAGTATTTAGATAGTTAAATAAGTTCTCAGTTCATAGTTCTTCAAGCTATAGTATCATGCTCTGTAGATGAAATATGTGTGTTGATCAATGAGTAACTAAAAATATATTTACATAGATAAATAGGAATAACACAGGTAATCAATTCAGTTAATCAAGAACATTTTCTGGTGCTCATCTCTGTTTTATCCTAGCCAGAATCAAGAATAAAAACATTTTCAGTCCTCTGGCTGTCTGCCTGTGGCTGGTTTCTTTCCTAATACACATATACAGCCACATAAGAACAAGTTAATTGCAAGGCATCTTGTAGATGTGTAGAGCTGGATGGGATTTACAAGAAAAAATACTTTTTTCTTATGTTAGAAAATGCTGACTTGTCAAAGTTAGTCCTTCTTTTTCATGACAAAGTATTGCTTTCAGTATTGTTTCTAAAGTCAAAAGGATTTGAAGTTTGTTTAATATCTTGTTTTGGTACCTTCAAAATGAAATGCTCAGCTTTTTCATTACAGAAACACTTTCCTTCAGAAATGTGTAGCTGCAGTGAAAATAAATAAAGATTTTAATGAAAAAGATCATCATCTGAAAATAAGCTTTCCTGTTTCTCTAAGGCTATATTCGCTGGGGAGGTTAACTGGTTGTTTTGTCTCTTTGAGATTCTTGATTTTTGTCCTGGTTGGAAGAGGAATTAAAATATTCCAAGACTTTCAGAGGATGAGAAAACAGCTTCTGGTCCTATTCTAACATCAAGTCGATATCTTTGTACAAATATGGTGATAGCTGAATTTTGGGTGATAAGCTGTCTCACTTGGTGATCTCTTGGCTTTTCTGTGATTACTCTGTTGGGATTTACATCAGGACATTTTGCCCACAAGATCTGCTTATGTTAGTGGCCTTTTTTTTTTTTTTTTTTTTTTTTTTTTTTGCACAGTGCAATACAAATGTGTAATTAATTAACTGTACTTATTTATATCAACCTGTGAAGAGGTATTATGTAAGCTTTGACCAAGAGCCATCTCAGGCATGCAAGTCACCAGATTTATGCATTTTGACTGAAGAGTCAATGTAAAAATTTCAAATAGCTGCAGATGAATTCTGTATCTTATGGAATTTGAGTTACTATTTTATTTTATTATTATTATTATTATTATTATTATTATTTGTCAGTCCAATTCTGGAGTATTTAAATCCCACCATTTCCTGCAAAACTTCAAGGGAAATATCGTTCACAAATAACAAGAGTTTAGGTACAAGGTACAAAAGCAAATAGCTTCAAACCAAGTGATAACACTTATTAATAAGAGAAAATAACACAGAATAAATAACATATTTAATATTTTTTTGTTTGTTGCTTTTTTTTCTTGTCAATTAATCTGATGATTCACCTTAAATAACATCCACAGAATTTTAAATGTTGGTGTACTTTAAATGTTAATCCTATGTGGAACTCTCTTACAGATGATTAACCTACATATAATTATTAATACTACATTGATCTTAGGGGCTTTTTCTTTTTAGACAAATATTACCCATGTTGAAAAACAGCTTTTCAATCAAATCTGTCCTTTCACAACAGTGCCTAAGTAGATAATTCTAAAGCAGAAGAACATACTGTCTTTAGTCATATTAAACTGTTTAACTACAATTATGATTCCATTCAGCTTCTATCAGTCATTAAGACAATTCTTTTCTAGAAGGAAGCTTTTCACAGTTTCTGTCATTTTCATTGTTGCCACAATTCAGAATTGTAAGAAGTGATTTTTCCTGAGTTACTTTCTGTATTTGAGATAATCAATCATGAATTTCTTGTTCAGGAACTGCCTTGATATTTTATTTTTCTGGATTAGTTTCACAAGATCTTCTGAGCTGAATGAGAAAAGCTGTAATTAAACAGCAGTGTTAGTGTATAGCATCAATTATTTTTGCATGTTGTTAATAAGCAACTTTCATATGTTAGACTTGTTCACTGACGAAGTTCAGACTTAGCTAGTGTGCAAGTATGTGTTTGGATTCAGAATTCAGAACAGTATGGATTTGAGACTAATCACATTTGAGGCTTTGGGTCAATTTTGCATATTTATTTTCTACAACTTCATCTTTCTGTTCTTCACTATTGCATAAAGGAGAGGTGTGTTTTTTGAGGAGCATGTATCTTCTTCAGTGTTAGCCTGACTCCTTCCTTTGAGGGTAAGAGGTAAACATTCTTTTTTTTCCCAAGTATTTAAAAGAACAACGTTGTGTGCTTTAAGCAATAGCAGTGTAATTTCTTTTGCATTAAACCAGATGCAGCTAAAATTCCTTTAGGATGGATTTTATGTTCTTAATATCAATACTTAAACTTTATTATATTTGAAATTTTTTATAAGCATACTCTTTTCCATGCAAATTCACTCTTCATTTGGACATCTTCCTGGGAGTTAGGAAAGGCCAAACTCTTGCTGCAAGACTTCATCAATCCAAACTACAAAAGTGATATTATAAAAATGACGAGAAGTGTAATGTGAAGCTGGCTGCATTTGGAAAATATCAGATTTATGATTCTCTGTGTAACCTTGCATATAGATATATATACAGTGATGTAGATTCTATGTCTCTAATGACCACTCCCCTACAGAGCTATAATGCAAACACAAAAGGTTGAATTAATTTTATTTTTGCACACCATCGTTATTGTATGGCAGAGCACAACAACAGAGATTTAGGAAAACATTGTCTTGTTTTAGAATTATCTTATTATTGTATTACAGATCCCATTCGCCCCTTAATCCTGTCCACTCCACCTATACCATTCATCCTCAAACACCATCTCTGCTTCTACTATCTCTTTCATTTTCCACTTCCTTAACCTTCACATTTCATCCAGCTTCCTTTTTTTTCTTTTCACCTTGCAATTTGTCACACTCCTTTTCTTATCCTTCTGTAAATCATCTTCATGCAGATATAGTGTTGTTGTTGTCCCATAGAGGTGCTAAAACCTGCCAATTAAAAAGCATTGTAAGATTTGTGATGGGCAAAAAAAAGCCACATATTTTCCTTAATTCTTATGTCAGAAATATTTGAACTATATCAACAGTATTAGCAAACATGTTTGAAATAAACCACTCATTTGTGAAAACTGTTAGTCCAAAAAATTCAAGTCTGGCAATGACCTGAAAATAGCATCCTATATAGGAGTCATCATCTGTGACATGAAGAGTTTATTTGCATTTTAATAAAGAAATGGATGTCAGCTTGACAGTGTTCAGTAATTACGTTGTCCTTCTATTCTAGGTGCCACTCTTGAAATAGCTCTCTCCAGAAACTAGTAGACAACATGATTTGTACCTCCAGGGTTGTAGTACATCTGCATCCCCTACCTGGTCACCCAACCACCTTCAGCTATTTCAGCTATTTATAACTTTTTTCTTTGGTTGTTTTTTTTGTTGTTTTTT